>FR990042.1:15956119-18456119 GCA_905404095.1 Glaucopsyche alexis | reverse complement strand
TAAAACACAATATTCATTTATTGCGCTATCCTACACGCTATAACATGACAATTTATATTACATAAAAAAATTAACACTTCAGATTTTTTTTGGAGCCAAAATGTAGGGCTCGTTTTCCCGATTCCAATGATACCTCACTAATTGAGGGGTCTAGGGGTCAGCAAGGCTTAGTTATGGCTCGAGGGGATTGGAGGGGAGTTGGTGGAGAAGGGGTAACTACAAGTAACCCTAATAGTTTCGCTTTGTCCGTCCGTCCATTATAATATGTCCTTTCTGGGTAACTTCGGTAATCTATAAAATTAAATGAAATAGAAGTGTATGTTTATAATTTTAAACTAACAGCTTTGTATATGGTACTCATAACAAAAAAAAAAAATGTTTGTCTGTCCGTCTGTCGGACAATAACTTGTTGCGAAAATTGTAATATTGCGCGTCTCATGACACCCTCTTGGCTATGTTATTTACACCATGTTATTCGATGAGTAGAAATTAGAATTCATGAGTCAAACTCAATACCGTATCAAATAATCCGGTTAGCTGGTATTAATCGAATACAGAATACAACGTTAAGCGCTAAAGCCTTGTGTAAACTAGGAATATCCGCCAATTACACAGCCAAAGTTATTCCCAAAGACTAACAGCAACATACATATTACATAGTCACCAACATAGATATTAATATATTATAGACTAATACGAAATACAATATGCAGCTGTTAGCATCACTTGTTACCAATTAGTTAACTAATCTCTTAACGCAAGCAGCCGTGGTCCAGTGGCTTAGAACTTGGCTCTCGATTCGGAGGTCGTTGGTTCTGTTCCCGCGTTGGAACAACAAAAAATGTTGTTTCCAAGTTTGGTTAGGACAATGAAGGCCGATCACCTGATTGTCTGCCAAGAAAGGTGATCCATGCGTCGAATGGGCATGTAAAAAAAAGTTGGATCCGCGCTTAATCTCTCGCCAGTCGTGTCGGTTATCCGTCCCACTAGGTTTCGAGAGTTAAGGAAAAGAGAATGCTCTTGTGGACTGCGGACACACTTGGGTACTATAAAATAACTCCTACGTAGCTTGCCTGGTTTCAATAATACCAGCCACCATCGCGGCATCGACGAAACCGGCGTAGAGAGCTATTAAGTTAATAATTATTAGAAGTATTACGTTATAGGCAAGGTTTGTCTTAGAAACTCAATACATCAATCATCGACTACTAACGGAGCTCGGTTCTCTCTCTCTCTCTCTCTCTCTCTCTCTCTGTAGTGTGGTCTGAATACTACATTACGGTATTAAAATTATTTAAGCCAAAAAAATGTTTCTAGATGAGTATTCTGAAGAAAACTTACGAAAATGTCGTGGCTCTAATCTCTAGATTATAATATATTAATTTCCTTCAACAAATTAACATAATCTACAAAATATACAGGAGATGACAAAGATAATAAAGGCTGGTTAATTGAAAAGAATAATTATTATGGCTCAGACAATTTTGTCTTGGCCATAATACTTATTGGATTAAAAAAATCAAGATTAATTAAAAGTGCATATTTCTAGGTTCAAAAGTAAATCGAGACAGTAAAGCTCTTAACAATCTTAATTAATTGCTTTGAGATTGGCATCTTGTAGCTGAGCCCCATCTCGGCCACTAGGGAATAAGTCTTAATCGATTTCAGCTCAGTTCCGTAAATGATACAACATGATCTATGGTAACAGAAGTACTGTGCCATACGAAACGAATGCTCCTCTTGACTCCGACAAAAAGAAAGCTACACTTGTCCCAACTAACTTTATAAATTGAAACATTGTCCGTTTCTAGAGCTATTTAGTTTATATGTAAAATTGCAGATGTCATAACTACGAGATTCAAGGATATAGTAAAGTAGCACGCGAAGGCAATTTTATATATTTTATTGCCCGTCGTCGCGTCGGCACGTTCTACTGAAGATTATTTTTATGGTCATCGTTATGAGTAAAGTCTGATTGCATATTAATTCCTCTACGCCTATAACCTTGTCATCGGTTACAAACATTAAAAAAAAGGCTCATTTAATAATAAAATTTAAGAACCTACTTAAAGACAGTCAATATCTACAGATTCCTCCTATGTTAGATATTACGTAGGATCCTAAAAGTAAAATTACCTCCTTTTAGCTAAGATCACGGTAGCTTTCAAACGAAAAAGTCTAAATCTGTATTCACTTGGTATTCACACCTACACACAGACTGACAGACGCGTCAAATCTATAATACCCCTCTCTTTCCGCCGGGGGTTAAAAATAGGGGAAAACGATCCATAATATCGTCAACCTTCAAGGTTTTCCACTGAACCACGAAGAAACAAATATTCGATATGTTGTTGAGATGTTTGGAGTTGAAGGTGATAATACGGGACCCTGTGCGACACCTGCTAATGTAAATGTGTGTAAAAATAGCCGGTTTCATCTCGCAGGCCCACCTGGTCACAGCGCGCAATAAAATACAATTTACTGTTACTTTTATAAATTTTAATATCCACCCATATAAGACGTTTCATAATTATACATTCTTGAGCAATTCACAAGTGAAGGATGTCTTTGCAGTTTGCTTAGAAATTAATTGGATATGATAACGGTGGAGATACTCATCTTGCGTTTTATTTATATGACCAGCGGGTCTAAAAAGGCCACTTGCGCAATATCATCGCAATATTGCTATTTGACACTAAAGCAATTCTGCTTGTAAAGCTGTCAAATGAATGCATTTCAGCATATGAATTGTATCCAAATTAAATTATTAATTGCAATTTAAGTGGCCATTTTACGATCGCTGTCATCTTTGATACAGTAATTCATAACAAGAATTGAAAATGAATTGCCAAAACGGCCTTTTTAGACCTGCAGGTGCGCGCGTTATGCGGGATTTACACGAGTTACTAGAGCCGCTCGGCGAATCGAATCGACTGTCTAAATGCCAATTTTGTCATACATTGCGACCTAGCCGAATTGCCATTTATGCGGGATTTACATGTGTCGATTTTCGCCGTTCGAGCGAGTCGCTTGAGGAATAGATAGTCCTGTCATTTTTGTCGGCAAAGTTGCCTTGCGACAGTTGACAGCATAAATCGACCCATATAAATCACGCATTAGATGGTCGATTTTCGGTCAATTTTCGCGGTACCTATGACAAAAGCGGCTTTACTAACCCATGTAAATCCCAAATGAAGTGTAATTGTAACAAAGAAACAATAAGTATTCAAATAAATAAGTAATTTAGACATATTAAAACGTTATACATTCGTATTGTAGACGAAGTACCCAAATATAAGTGTACATTAGCATTTTAACCACATGTTTGAATAGATCACAAAATGATTCCATTTAACAAATTTCTAAGCTGCTCATAACGGGAATAGAGCCATTATCCAGCCTAATAATTAATATTTAAATGCCGATCGATATTTCTAATTCGAAACTAGTTTATTAAATAAACCCAAAACACGAATATTATTATCATCGTACACCTGTTGTATCTTAGAGTTAATTAAAAAATGTTTCTTTTTAAGACAGATAAATTACAACTGTGGGGATCGGTGCCTTGAAGTCACTGTAAACCAGTTTCCGTATGACTCTAATTACTACGATTTATGGCAGATGGATTTTTGCATTACCCTTGAAAACTTGCGAGAAAATTATGTTTAAGAATATTTTTTTCGTTTGGAGTCTAGATGTGCGTCATAGTACTCAGTCGTATATACTTATATATTTATTTTTACACGACTACGCCGAAGCCAAAAGGATTTTGGCAGTCTACGTATAATAGGGGTAATGATTTTGGTAGTCTATATATGTATGTATATTTGTACCACCGTAGCGCCTAAACTACTGGTCTGCTTTTAACAAATGAGCTGTCAATAGATTCGTAATAATAGCCCGGGTAACATAGGCTTTGTAATTTACGTAGTTAGGAACAGATTTTTTATAAAAATTGTAGTTAGGTATTAAAAAAGGTATCCAAGGGTAGTCATGAGGGTTAAGATTAGAGATGTCAGGGATATGATATTTTTCATCTGGATACGAATACGGTTAAAGGAATAAAATTATATCGGTTTCGGTTACGGTTACGGATGTTAAATTATTTCGGATTATTCGAAAGATTCGGTTACGGATATTGGATTTTTAAGGAAGTGAAAAGTAAAATCATTTATATTCATAAATGATTCGATTTCATTTGTACTTTGTAGGCTTTATGATCAATTGATCAGTTATTAAATACAAATAATTCTTTCGGACTGGCTGGACAGCTACGTTTTTAAGTATTATAGGTAGGTATAGGTTAAATATTAACTGCTTAAATGCGAAATCGAAATTATTATTCGTAATCTCCAATGTAAATTATAAATAATATACATTTATAAATAATAATAATTACTAATTATCATATTAAGTACTTATATTAATCAGTCTTTATGAGTCATTGCTTGTGTTTTGATTAAAGAATAAGTAAATAAAATGTAATAAAAAATTATTTGATACTATTATTATTACAGTAACAATTTGAGTAAGTATACAAGATATACCTAGTGTAATCTTAGTCAAACATTTGCACTGGGCTCGGTTTAAACATCAGACCTAATAGTAAATGATATATTTTCAAATTCCTTGCGTAATTCCAAAATTTGTAATTTTATTTTACTGTATAAGAAAATTAGTAATGCTATAAATAAATTTATTTATATTTTGTATCCCACAAATTTCACAAAGTTAAATGGCAAGTTTTATAAAGGATTTGAAGAGACTTTCGTTGTATTTGTGGGTTATATTTTCGAATGTCAACTACAGTTGATAATACTTACGATTGTGTTTAGATTTTTAATGAAGTGTTAGGGAAGTAATGCCACCTCCTTTGCGTGAAAAGTTTATTCCACACTGTTTATACTTTGCAGAATGTATATTAAATTTTTCAAAAAACGTCCAAACGAAGCTAGACTTCGGACGCATTTTGTCAGATAATGATAATTTATTTTAGTAGAATAGTAACTATATATATGAGTTACTTACGATTAAGCAATATAAATTGTAAACGAGCAAATAATACAGACAATGCGCGTGGCTGATCTGTCGACTCGGTCGGGCAAAAACAAAAACCTATCGCAACATGTCGTATTTAGACTCCGGCCCTAACCTAACCTAACTTATCCGAAACTTTTATATCGGTTTCTGTTACGGTTATGGATAGTTTTTTATTTCGGATATCCGATTGTTTCGGTTACGGATACGGAGCGCCATAACGTCCCTAGTTTAGATCAAAATAATATTATTATGTTATTAATATTGTATAAATCTCTCGAAGCTCTACTTCTGACTTAATCACTTTTATACCAAAAGGTACGCATATAAATCTGCTAACGTGATACGGATACGGGACTTTGTTTTTTTGCCTTGTTTTTATGTGACATACTCGGTGAAAGAGGTCGTAGTCATTTCCCTAATACAGCCTCGATTTTTCATTCAAAGGGCCCTACAAACTCTTGTGATTAAAGTAATGGAAGCTTCGATTAAAAACATTCGTGATTTGATTGTGATGTGTTTCGGAGATAGTATTTAGGTATATTAAACGCCGTTAGATGGACTAAAAGTTATATGAAAACTAATAATTATAATCTGACTATTTTTCGATTTACTATAAAATTTTATTTTTCTCTTGCCAAAAAAAAATCACATTTTACATATCTACAATTTGCTGCATACAAGCAATTTAATAAACGTATATGTATGTTAATTTGGAGTCAGTAAATTCCGTTGGTAATTTTCTGCAAAATAAATAGATGCGACAAGACTTTTTCGCAAAGTAGGTTATCTTAAAATTAGTTTTTAAAATAATTGTCTTGTTCCAGATGAAAGCCAAGCAAATAAACGAAATGAATAGCGATAGCTACAACGACGTTCTCGAACCTCATGAGATGAAATCTGGGGATCTTAGACCGGAGCACGTGCACAAATACCGCCACAACAAAATGGTGCACGCCCAGATATCCCGCCTGGCCCGCAGCCAAGACCAACTTGATGAGTACCAGCAGAATCTCCAAACGCAGATTCTAGACGTCCAACGCCGGTTGGACCGATTCGAGGAGCCCAACTGGAATTTGATGTCTGCCAAAATTGACTTCCTCGAACTCGAAAATAAAGTTCTGCGCGACGAACTCCAGAATATATCGCAAAAGGTGGCCGACTTTGATAAGATTCATGCCTCTATGTTGGAGCTTCGGGAGGATGTAGAGAGTATCGAGAACAAAGCGGACAAAACTGTACCAGAATTCAGAAAGGAAATATCCAAACTCGACGTGAACTTCGCACAGGTAAATACTTGAATCATTGACAATACAATGAAAGTGGCGGTAAATTCCAATTCTTCGCTTGATAAAAACTCTGAATGTCCAATTTATCTGCCCCAAATACTTTAGTGTGGTGCATTAAACGGTTGCATTTGCCTTTATAACACAAATATTTCTAGTAGGTATAAAATTCCTCAGTTTTCGCCGGCTAAAGTATTCATTGACATTCACTAAATCCATTGATGTTTTTTGCGTGAATCAGGTAACATACAGAAAGCGCTCAGGTATAAACCGTACTCGTATTCCATTACAATAAATCTTCGTCTAATAGAAATGCGCATACTTCGATTACAAAAATTCATATTACCTAATATTATAAAATGCAAAAGATAATACATTTACTGAGAATGGCTATAGGCTTTTTAGGGTTCCGTACTGAAAGGGCAAAACGGAACTCTATTATTAAGACTCTACTGTTCGTCCGGTCTATCCGTATGTCATCAGGCTGTATCTCATGAACCGTAATAGTTAGACAGCTGAAATTTTCACAGATCATGTATGTCTGGTGCCGCTGTGACAATAAATAACAAAAACAGAATATAATAAATATTTAAGTGGGGGCCCCCATACAACTGACGTGTTTTTGCACGGAACCCTTCTTGTGCAAGTCTTACTCGCACTTGGCCAGCCGGTTTTTAACTAAGTCGTGAGCATCAGCAAAAACACTCCTTTCTCTTCAGTTCTTCTTTTTAACGTATCGTTTTAATTGATAAACTGTTTGTTTTAGCTCAACGCTCAATCCTCTTACATCAAAGAGGATCAGGAGAACCTCCGACAATCTGTGAAGGCGATTGCAGTGAGCGTCAGTAATGCTATCGATCGGGCAGAACTGGATCGTCTTCTCGTGAAGAAAATTAATGAATCCATCTCCGACCTTACCTCGGCGACCAAGCAACACTACTATCGCCTGAACGATCACATTCTCAAGGTAATTTATACGTTATACTGAATAATTAACTCGTGGAATTCCTTTGAAATTTTTCAATTTATTCAAAACTTTTTCCTTTGGCTCCGCCTGCGTAAATATAGTATCCCACGGGATCACTGTCCTTTTTTGGATAAAAAGTAGTCTATGTTTTAATCCAGAGCCAAAACTACTAACATACCGAATTTCATCGAAATCCGTTCAGTAGTTTATGCGTGAAAGAGTAACAAACATTCATACATCCAAACATCCATCCATCCTCACAAACTTTCACATTTATGAAAGTATAAGGATTTGCAATGATTCAAGTCTATTTTTAAGGGAAATAATTTAATGAGTATCTACCATATTACCTAGGTACAACTAGTTAATATTACGAAATAAGTATATTTTTGTGTACCAACAATCGACCTATCTCTTACTATTATATTGCTACAGCTATAGATAGATATGAGCTCTAGCCAGCTAATAGCCTAGTGGGTAGACCATTTGGTTCGCACTCGAGAGAGTGTAGGTTCGAATCCCAGGTTGTGGCGTGTACCAATGAGACTTTTTCAGATCTCAAGTACATTAAATACGGACGCTCTAACGGTGAAGGAAAACATCGTGAGGAAACCCGCACATAGTTGGCCCCAGACGTATTGACTAGCTCATTCCTCTGGACTAGGCTGACTATGTTGTGAGAATGCCGTATGTACTTGGGCAACCATACGACATTTAAAAAACGAACTGTCCCAGGCACTACAGTATTTCAAGAGTGGTTACTTCGCTCGGAGAATACTGTATAAATCATCCATTAACGGATGCAAAGGCCTACGTTTTTTTTTTTTTATAGATAGATACAATGAGATATGATGTTTTCGGTTACGTCTCCTCTCGTGTGGAAACTTGTTCATTGCTACACTAATTCCAGATAACAGGAATATATTATTAAACTAACTTCACTTTAAATTCATGCTGAACGTCACTCGTAATTATTTGAAGTGTACAAATATACACTACGGGGTAGGTATGGTATCTAAATACGAACCAATAGGTAAAGGCTATGTACTGCTTTCTAAATATATACCTAAATGTTGGAGCTCACAATAGATTACAGAAAGGCAGAGACATGGCAGCAGTGTCTATATTTAACGCTCAACTATTTAATTTACGAGGGTCACAAAGCACAAAGGGTCTAAGAGTCAGTTCACACCGCGACGGTGACGCTAGTCGCTACGCGGCGCTGCGTTTTTAAGATTGAACGTCAAAATTTAACTTAATTACGACATCCTATTAATATTATAAATGTGAAAGTTTCTGAGGATGGATGGATGGATGTTTGTTACTCTTTCACGCAAAAACGGATTATGATGAAAATTAATATGGTAGTAGTTTAGGCTCTGGATTAAAACATAGGCTTCTTATCCCAAACTTCTTATCCCAAAAAAGTACAGTGTTCCCGTGGGATACTCGATAGTATATTTACGCGGGTGGAGCCGCGGAAAACAGCTAGCCATACACATACTGCTCACTGCTGTGCAGCAACATAACATTCGAACTCTTACAATGAAACGTGTGTCTTCCTGTATAGTTTATAAAGTTCAATTTTAGCTATCTTAAAAATGCAGCGCAATGCCGCGTATCGTTTCATTTCGGTGTGAATTGACCCTAACTCATTCATTAAAGCTTGTAGAGATAGTAGAGAATAAGTTAGAAAAAATAATAAACTATAGTTATGAGGCTGATAACAGATTGCATCTATTAAGCACCTGTTTTGTAGGATGTGTAGTGTGCAGACGTGTCGTATCTGTCTATATTGAGTTGTGGCACCTACCTACAAGTGGCGACAGGATATTAGACAAGAGCCACGCAATATCGGTAGAAGATATTGTTCCGGGATGCAATACCCTTATAATTATTAGCTGTTATATCTATTCAGACATCTATTAGCATCGCCGGCATCAAGATTTATAATTAGATCGTATGCGTATTTGATATTTTCAGAAAGTTTTAGGTAATTGTAAACTTATATTTATCGTAAATCTATAAATATAAATGTCTTTAACCTAGGTATTGAACACAACTCTCATATTAACTTCGTACTAAAGCGCAAGCGTTTTAGAACTTTTTCGTTTCACGAAAATGATTTAGTGTATTTTGTTGCAGACCGAGTCCAACCGTATAGAAACCAACGGAACCCTGGGCATTCCTTTACCGGAGCTGATTGGAGAGGTGAAAGAGCTGCAGCCTGTCGAGCATGAGTACGAGGACCTCGTCAGCCAACTGCCCAAGGACTGCTCGACCGTGACCGACCCTCCGAATGCCTACCTGATCCGCCCCGCCCACACCCCCGTCGAGACCTGGTGCAACAACGGAACAACTCTCCTACAACGTCGTTACAACGGCTCCATCGAGTTCAACCGCAAATTTACGGAGTATGTCTCTGGCTTCGGCGACGCTTCCTCCGAATACTGGCTTGGCCTGGAATCCATGCATCAGATCACCAAGGACAACTGCTCAGCCATGAGGATCGACATGACCGACATTTACGGCAGCACCTGGTACGCCGAGTACGATCGCTTCTCCGTCGGCAGCTCGGAGTCCGGCTACGTTTTGGACGTAAGCGGATTTAAGGGTAACGCCAGCGATGCTTTCGAGTACCAGAACCATATGGAATTTTCCGCTATCGACCGCGACAGGGACATCTCGAACACCCACTGCGCCGGCAACTACGAGGGCGGATGGTGGTTCTCCCACTGCCAGCACGTCAACATCAACGGCAAGTACACCCTCGGCCTGACCTGGTTCGACTCCGCTAGAAATGAATGGATCGCGGTGGCTACGAGCGAGATGAAAATGTACCGACGGCCCGGCTGCGTCTAAATAATTTATCATTCAAATGAAATAATGTATTACTTAAATTATACCAAAGATAATATAGTAGGCAAATTGTTCTTATTTGTTCAGCAGTTACATGGTAACAATAATGGAGAATAGAGTAAAAGAGTATCATATCTGTAAGGCAGAAAAGCTAATAGTTTCCGACGAAAGTACTTAATTAAATAATATATTTTCTAAAATATAGCTAGAGTAAGAAAAAGAAGTGTGTAGAGTGTGACATGGAGTTAATTAGGAGTGAATTGAGTTGAGTTTAGTTATTTAAATTTTTTAAAGACTTTAGTAATTAATTTAGAAAATTATGAAAATTATAAGTACCTACTCGTGTATTTGAAAATATTTTTATAAATATAACCGTTAAGATGATGTTAAGATTTAATTATTCGTTTAAATGTTGCTACTTTACATCCTTGCGACCGTAGCGTCTCCACGTCACCCCCTTATAACGATTCTTTACGGACAATTTTGCATGAATGGAGAAGGTACTCCTTTACTCTAGTCTTTAAGGTAACAAATACGCAAAACCTACAATTTTTATTTAGTTTTGTCAAAAGTCGACTATTTTGTATTATAATTATGTTTAAGTATTGGTACTTTGTGTTTCTATAATTATAAGGTCTTCTCAACAAATTATTTGTACCTAATTAGTTTACTTTTGTATCGAATTTCTCTACTAGGCGACGTCAAAACAAATATAATTATGAGGGTGTTATTATTAATTACTAGAAGTTTATAATGGTAGGATATTATTTTACTATTTTCGCAGCGACTTTCTTCGATGTTCGTGGTCTATTCTTTGTTTCGTAAGAGCTGCGAAATTTTACATATTTTGTCAACTTTATTTATTTTATTACCTACCATATATATATGTACACTTAAATCATTCCACCGATCACTTTATAAGTGAACACAATGTAAATATTATAATATAATAATATTATTAGTTAAGTTTCTTCGCTTTAAAGCTGTCTACTGTCGAATCTATTTTCACTACTTATTTATGTTATGTTAAGTACAAGTTTTACTTGTTAAAGATACCATTGTGTAGGATAGCTTAATAAGTCATATTATAATAAATGTATTAAACTCTATTCAAATAATAAAATAATCACATAATATACTAACAATTAAAATGTCTGTCTATATTATCCAAAACTCTAGTAAAAATAGAGACCAACAAAGTTTGCAATCCAGAGAGCTTGTTTGCGTATGTTCGTAATATTATTGAATTAGCCATAATGTAATTTGTAAAGTAAAGGTGTGGTTTGATTCTTAGGAACTAGAACCAAATTACAATATAAATGAAGTTTTACTCTAAAATTACCACATCTTTGCTAGATAGCATATTTAAAATAGTTACATATTATTAATATTTGTCCGTAAAATATAATATTCTCAATTCTGAGTATTAGAGATATTATACACCGGGTGCTTTTGTGCGCGCGCTTTGCGAAGCGTTTCCAGAAGTGTAAGTACAGTTCTATAGAAAGTTTATAAGCGCGGACACCTGCGATTGTATGTTTTCACAATTATTGTTAAAAACTCGAAATGTGGTATACCGAGTAAGTCGGTACTAACTGACTACCACGCGCCCTACATACACAGTACACTTGTGTGAAAACTTTTTTCAGGTCTCATTTCGGGATCGTCATTTTTAAAACGCGCGTTATAAAAGTGCGCTTAAAAGCATCCAACGTGTTACAACTCTTAATCTAAGACTATGACGTACTAATTATATAATCAAGTATTTCAGCATGTTCTCATTTAGCCAATAATTATTATTATGCTTATCTAAGACACAATGTAATTTGAGATTTACCAATAAATAAAACCAAATAGATGAAAGATAATGTGGACTTTTATTTGTAACTTTTATGTTAGCCAGAATAAAAATTTCATTGAAAAATCCAATATATTCGTCAATTATAAAGTTTTTAGTTGAAATAGTGCTCTTTGTAAGGCATGTGATAACAGTTAACATCATAGGAGTTGATGAGTGATGACAAATAGTAATTATAGCTAGGAACAATAGGCAAGCGGACTGATTTTTTTTATTGCATTAATGAATAGTGCTCTTAAATATGAGTAACTTCTCAGAAGAAACCGTATATCAAAAGTCAATATTTTCAAAGGTAGGTACAGCGATACATCATTAGTTTACTCACATCATATACAAAAACATTCATTATGGTAAGTATGAACTTAAACGCACAAATATCGGAGATATTTACAAATATATTCCTGCGGCCATATACTTCATATACTACTTCATACTACTTCATATACAAGTGACGTCATTTTTAGGTCGACTTTAGTATGGAGCGTTTTTAGGAGGCTCGCGAAATTTTTTATACAAATCGCTGTACCTTTGAAAATATTGACTTTTGATATACGGTTTCTTCTGAGAAGTTACTCATATTTAAGAGTACTTTTCATTTATGCAATAAAAAAAATTTGTCCGATTGCCTATTTCGATCACATCAGCTTTCGGCTAAAACTTATTATAATATAAAATCGTTAGAGAGCTGACGCAAGTCGCCCCAGAGTACAGACATACAGACAATTCAAACGTAATAAACTAGATGTTGCTCGCGACTTTGTACGCGCAAAAAGATATTTCGCTGTAACTGTATACTTTGCTGCGTTAAAAGTCGGCTACTTGTAACGCAGTCCCGTGAAAATAAGTAGCCTATGTCCTTCCCCATGGTCTACTTTATATCTGTGGCAAATTTCATGATGATCGTTTTATTAATTTGTATATGAAACTGTAAATAAAGTTTCCTAAGGGAACCGTACATTTCCCCGCAATAAAAAGTAGCTTATGTCCTTCCTCGTGGTCTACTTTATATCTGTACCAAATTTCATGATAATCGGTCTAGTAGTTTTACGTGAAACTGTAAATAAAATATCCCACGGGAACCGTACATTACCCTGCGATAAAAAAGTAGATTATGGCCTTTCTCAGGCTATAGACTATCTTTGTACCAAAATTCATTTCAATCGGTTTAGTAGTTTTGTCATGAAAGACGGACAAACAGACACAAACAAGTCCTATTTATAATATTAGTGTGGATTTATATCAATAACTTTTCATTCAAATCAGTTGCATAACACATCGCTAATTTAATATCATTCTATTAATTAAATAATATAAATTAATATAACATTTGAATTGTAATTACCTATGGCAATTAATATTATTTTCGACAAAATATTTCTATAGATTGTCCGAAACTTAACTTAAATAAGTTTCAGTGACACTGATGCACGAAAAATTGTAACAACATAATATAATATTTAACTTTTATTTTATAGATACAAATGAGTACAAAACAAAAGTTGGACTTTTCTGTTATAGTCACACTTTAGTCACATAAGTAGGTATAGTTAAGCTGAACAAAACCAAAATAATATTATTGTAATTCTAAATTGCACTCATCGTTTATTATATACTCGGGTTCAAAACGAAAAATTTTCACTGGTTTTTCGCCTTCACTTTCTCGGATATCTTGGATAATATTCTGCTTAGCCTTCTCATAGGTTTTGTTACAGATGTAATCCCTTATGTCGTATACATTTCCATCGAGTTGAGCCAGTACATAGTCGATGCGGGCTGCTTGTAACGGCCAATCTCGAATTGTGTCTTTATGCCCAAGTTTCCTCGACCTTTTCAGCCATTTAAGTAAAGTATACGCTTTGGTAGCTTTAAATAAAGCTCGAACACTTTTTTCGTTATTTAATTTTTTCATTATTTCCATGTTATTTATTAGCCAACTGAAAATGAAAACAGATCGCTACAATAGTGAATAGGACTTTAATTATTTTCGTAAGTGCAGATATAGAAGAGATCGGCTTCTGCGTTCAATTTTAAATTGGCCATTAGTGAATGCTTTTCTCAAACCACTCAGCTTCCCATTTGCGTTGGGTACCTACTTTACTTAATTACGTTTGATCGGAATAAAATTTATTATCATAAAACACTTATTTAATATGTACTATAATATGTACCCCTAAGCTTTGAATAGTTACGTACAGTGTTTTGTTCACGTCACACAAGTGACATTTTTAATTCGAGTGATGAAGACAAAACACTGTGTAACTATTCAAAGCTTATACAGCGTTTATTAGTAAGGGGGTCAGTATATAAATGCTTATTTAATATGTATCACTATTGCCTGCGACTCCACCCACGTAAATACAGTAGCCCGCGGGAACACTGCACTTTTTCCGAATAAAAAGTAATCTATGTGTATTAGTTTAGTACAAAGCTTAAACTACTACCATACCTGCTTAATTTCATCGAAATCCGTTCAGCAGTTTATGCGCGAAAGAGTAACAAGCATCCATACATCCATCCTCACAAACTTTTACATTTATTGTATAAATTTTAAATAATTATGTGGACTTGATTGGCACTTTTTGACTATCAGGAAAAAATATTTAAAATACCTACCTAAGTAATTTAGTCAAACTACCCATATTAATCTACATACAGTTACATGAAGGGGTATTTACTTTAGCTCAACTCTATAAGCCAGCTTGCTATGTACAAACAACTCGCTCGCTTCATCTGTACGCTTACAAAATCTGGTTTCAGTTGCAAAGCTCGATCAAGATCAAGCTTTGCTCGGAGTTCTACATACTACGGAAGGGATTAATTTTAATAGGTACAACCTACCTACTATTGTTTCAGGTTATTTTATAAATTTTACAAAACTTACATCTGATTTAGTTCATATAGATACAATCGGACCTTGTAAATCATCATTTTGTGATTAAAAAAAAAAAAAAAAAAAAAACAAAAAGAAGAACAAAAATATTTTTAACTAACTGGGGTCTGGAAACAGTTCCCTAGACACTGATTGCTACAAACGCAAAAATATACAGTAGGTATACGCATACCAAAGTGCCATTCGGATTGACATTAATAGAGTTAAAATTAATTAAAGATAAAACAATATTAAATATTATAATATCTTAAAAATGCGTGGTTTCCCAGAGATAATACCTCTAGATATATCACTCGGAAACCACGATTTTTTCTCCCAAACCTCCTGCATACCTACTAAATTTCATGGAAATACAGCCGTTTCCAACATCCTGATTATATTATACATACAAAAACTGCTCGTTTAAAGTACAAGAAGGATAAGATAATAATATAAACTAAAGATAAACTATTACGATGATCTACTAACCGCCAAATAGGTACGGGCATTTCTCTACTAAATGGAAAATCGTTGTCCTAAGCTAATTTTATATAGTAAATTCTAATATTTCTTAGTTTTTTGTACGCATATTTAACGATATAGCATTAGATATTCTTGCCACGCCACAGATAATTCAGTAATTTAATAGTGTAATTTAGTGTTATATTTGACTAAACTAACCTCAAACACCTCAAAACACAGTCCATTCGTATGTCCCTTTTCCCAAATTACGTCTTGTGACTAATATTGTTTTTTTTGCCGTTGCTAACTGAATAAGAAATGTTAAAACGCTATAAAAAAACAGTAAGCATCTTTATGAATCATACCTAATTATGCATTAAATATAAAAATTTAATAGATCTCTGTGTGAACGCTGACCTCAAGTTTTTTAAATAGTCCCCTGATAAAATTTGAAAACCACGCTTAAGTATTTTTTTTTTTATTGGCACGAAACGTTAACATCGTGAAACGGTATGCAATCAGTGTGAAGTTCATTCTGGTGCAAAGTTAAGTGAGCAATCTTCATTTTTTTTTTAGTGCCACTACCTAGTTTGCTAGTGAACTATTGTCTCGGTTGTGAGCTAAAACAGTCCCCTGGTTAGCCATTATTTTACCATTTTAAGAGATTTAATTACAAATATTTATTTAAAATGATTCATTACTGAGTATGTAGCCACATCTGTTTCGTTTATGTGATAAGTTTAGATAATTTTGTTTTATTAAATTTATTTGTAAAAATAACAGTCCCCTGTCATTTCATGGACAAAGATGACGTTTTTGATGCCAATTTTGTCTAAATACTGGAGAAGTTACCACAGCCGGATTACAGATTACTCTAGAACGGAGATGATTTTTTCATTTTTTTCAAATATCCGTTTTTGAAAAAAAAAAGGTGATATTGTTAGTAAGATTTTTTTCTAAATTGCAATGTTAAGCCTGATTATCTATAAAACATTGTGACATGAATGCCAATTACTTAAACTACTTTAAAATTAATAGGTTTCAAAATATTTTTTGACTACCTACTTAGAATGTTGATTGTGATTATTATTTTGAAGAGGTTCTAAATATTAATACTCTTGATTTATTTCAAAAATATTTATTTATTTAATTAATATGTAAGAACTACAAACAAAACTTGATTAGTTTTATACTTAAATACTTGTTTTTGTTCATAAAAACATTTCCCTGTGCATTTACAACAGTCCTCTGTCGCGATTTTAGACAAATTCGCCTATAACTCAAAAACCAGGACGAAAATCAGTGGGCTTTTTATCGAGATATATTTAATTTAATGTTGTCCTTCATTTTATAAACAAACATTCTCAACATTTAATAAAATTTGCTCAGGACAGTCTTGTATGGGCGAGTTTCCAAATAGCAGAAAAACACCCGTACCTACTGACAATATATGTAGTTAAATTAAATGACGCTCAAGTCTCGTGCTTTCATTGTGTATAGCAGAGACAGTGATAGCCTGTGATTTGAATTAAGGGTAGGAGGGCTCTTGATTTTGATTGGCGTTTTATTATTCGGCCGTTAGTTGTTTCGATATTTTTTTAAAGATTTCTCTTAAGAATTCTAATTTCTACTGCATTCATATGTCTAGTCTCATGTCGAATACACACCCCAAATAGTCATAAATGTGCGTGTACACTAGTGGGAGGTTGAAAGGATATCCGCAGCCGTATCCCCAGGACTGCAGACCAACCAGATTCCCCTCGATCACCAGTGGGGCTCCAGGAACCGCTAAACATGGAGCATACTTCCTACTGACCGGCCCCACGCAGACCATACCTTTCTGCAATGGAGTGCCGTTCTGAAAACCAGAGAGTCTTTATTAGACTTGTTGTTATGTGTTTTTAATAACTGGGCCTCTAGGGAATATGCATTCGAAAACTTCGACGGCAAGTTCGAAAACAAAAATGTATGGGTTTTGACGTACATCATCGTTATATGACATGTCGCTTGCGAAGCCTTATGCCAAATTTTATAATTAGCCGTCGAAATTGTCGAATGCATCTTGACTAGAGGCCCTGTAGTGTGTTTGTGTAATAACTGCAGCTTAAATCGTGTTTTTTGGCAGCTGTATTTGAAGGGAAATGGACAATAATCCTTACGTTAAGGCGTGAAGCTGATTAGCCGGGTCCACACCAAACGATCCAGCTTGGATCGGCGATCACGGAGCGTGGATCGTAGATCGTGTTAGACTGATCCAGTTTTAGAAACATGCGATCCTAGAAGTACTTACACTCCAAGCGATCCTAATACATGTGCGTGGATCGCGCGCGGCACGTCCACACCAAACGCTCCGTGGAACGCGCTCCATGCCGCGCGCGATCGTAGCGCGTTGGATCGTTTGGTGTGGACCCGGCTATGATCGGCATCAGCATATTGTGAGCAATAGGCTAGATGACTAGATTTTATCACTTAAATATGAGCAACTTCTCAGAAGAAACGGTATATCAAAACTCAAAAGTAAATATTTTCAAAGGTACAGCGATTTGTTTACAAAATATATCAATTCTCGTGAAAACGCTTTTTACTAAAGTCGTACCTAGCTGTGACGTCACGCCTAGGTTAAAGTGTATGAAGTATAAAGCCGCAGGAACATATTTGTGAATATCATCGATATTTGTGCGTTTAAATTCATACTTACCATAATGAATGTTTTCGTATAATTATGATGTAAGTAAACTAATGACGGAATTTTGGTTACAAAATAAGTAAATACAAATGTAGCAAAAAAAAACTTTTGTGTACTTTTATAATATATAATATCTAAACTACACAATATAAGATTTTTTTACATTTACCAAGTACCTAGTTAATGCATCAATATTTCTGATTATTTTAATGAATCTAAACATTTTAGATGTAGTAGTTATCATCCCTGTTATCCTAATTCTCGTGGTAAAACAAGTAGGTAATGTAGACTCTTTCATTTTGAACTGTGCCTCTCAAGGCACGTTGCTCGGTCGTTTGTGGCGATCCAAACTTCAAACGGCAGTGTGGCCAAAATTACGAGCCCCACCGGCCACCCCACTCTAAACACAAGTAGGTACAGTGGAAGCCAGATACGGTTCTCGACCGATCTATCTTCGATATATATTCCACTGTGGCGAATTAATATTAATATAAAAAGTAAGAAGTGCCACTCTGGGAGAGCCAACAGAAGTGAAAAATTGAACATCAGCGTACAGGCAAGCCAACGGCGCGCGACCCGCCCGCCAAGCCCTACACATACCGCACCGGTACATGGACCTAGGAAAAACAACCACCGGTATCAGTACCTACCTAACACTGTCCCGAGTTTAATGGTTGTTTTGAATCTCAAAAATCGGCCAAGTACGCGTCGGTACGCACGCGAAATTGTTAAAAATTGTTAAAAAACAACATTGGTAAAAATTTTACTTTCTTTCAATCTGAAAAGCCTTTAAATAAAGATTAAAAAAAAAACTTTCTATCTATCACTCGATTGAGAATTACCTACTCTATAGTAGATATGAGCGCCGATGGGTGGTAGGTCGGCGGCGGCGCGCCGGCTTTTTTGGGTCGGCGGCGGCGGCGTCGGCGGCGTGACCTTGAAAGGGTTGAAGTTTGTACTTGGTAGTAAAAAAAAGTGTAGTTTACTTTATTTATTGGGAAACATACAAATAAAATGCAATACAATTTATAGAACTTTTTGTAGTGATGAAAAAGACAAAGTAATAATACAATTTCAAAGTAGGAACTACTTTGGAATTAATCGATAGTTAACAGTGCTTTGATTCTAGAGAGCGTAATCACTGTAATCTTTTTATATTTTCGTTTTATAAACGTCCACATTTTCAAAAACTGACTTGGAAGCTGAATTTATCTAGACTGCGTGTATCTAGAGAATAGCGGAGATCTCAGCCTGAAACACGGTGCTAAATCTCCCGAAAAGCATATCTGCCTGTAGGTGGCACGCCCTCGTAGTCCAGCGCCATCCCGGTTGTCTTCCTAGATCTGTCCGTAAACCAAATTATGTTCTTAAGGTGAACATTACTTAGGACCCGGTCCTCCCTAGAAGTAATGAAAACTAGGTATAGCTTCTAGAAGCTATGCACCTTGATCATGGCGTCCGTTGGCACGGCCATAAAAGGTCTCTCAAGAAGAGACTGGTGCAGTTGTCCAAGAAGGTTGGAAGTAAATACTAGTTTTAGACTAGTATTTACTCTGTACACTATTTAATGTTTTGATGTAGTTGTATGTTGTTGTACCTGTACAGTTTTTTTTCTGCTCATATGTGACAATCGTCCCACTATAGCTGTGTAAACCAAGCATAGTATTGCCTTCGACCGAAGGTCTCATTTAGAGCTGACAAGTCTTGGGCAGGATCATAGAGCACATCTAGCCTTTTTCATAATGTCCTCGATGTGCTTATTCCAAGTAAGTCCCATAATATCTAGGATCACTCCAAGATATTCGACCTCACTTACAGACGTGGTAGTTTTCCCGAAGAGTGTTGGGGGTTTTAGTCCCTTCAACTTCCTCTTATTGGTGTTAGGTAACAATACTGTCTTATTAGCGTTGACGGTTAGGTTAGCCCTTCTGCACCAATTTTGCACCTGATTTGCATTAGACCAGTGACTACTGATGCGCATTTTCACACCACTAGTATCGCTAGGTTTAGGTGGATTAGAGCTTGGCTCTCGACTCGGAGGTCGTGGGTTTGATTCGCGCATTGGAAAAACAAAAAAAAAGTTGTTTTCAAGTTTGGTGAGGACATTGCAAGCTGATCACCTGATTGTCTGACAGGAAAGGTGAACCATGCATCGGATGGGCAAGTAATAAGTCGGACGAGCGCTTAATGTCTCGCCATTAGTGTCAGTTATCCGTCCCACTGGATTACGAGGGTAAAGGAAGAGAAAGTGCTTGTGTGCTCTTGTGTACTGCGCACATACTAGGGCACTATAAGAATAACTGCTGGCCTGGTTTTAGTGAAATCGGCCACCGTCACTGAGATCGGCGTAGGGAGTTATGTTATATACTTCCTTCATGCTTTAAACGAAGAGACGAACGAGGACATTCACATAAGTGACATCTGAGATAGGTGTCACTTATGCGGATGTCAATAGATGTTCTGCATATAAGACAACGTGCTTACTAGAAAGGCAGATCTACTGATTGATCGAGTAGATCGAGCCAGTACATCGCATTGATAAAGCCATTGAGGATAAGAAGTTTACGCTAAGCGCCTTCCTAGATATTGAAGGCGCGTTCGACAAAAACTCCAGCTGATCTATTACCCTGATAGCCTGGCTTCAAGAATTACTATAGAATGGATCAAAGCTACGCTAAACAACAGAGTAGCGTCATTAACTATCATGGGCTTGACGCTCAGGAGCAGGTTCAGGTGAAAGAAGTAAGGCTTATATGGGTATACTAGCTGTCCCGGCGAATTTCGTACCACCTTAGAATTAAATGTGTTGACGTACTGATAACAGTGCCACCTACCGGATCCAATTGCAAATTTAATCCATTCTCGAATCCACTTGAACACCCAAAAAAATTCATTAAAATCTGTCCCATATGAATAATTTTCCCCGTTTTTGCAACATTTTTCACTGATGCTTCGCTCTTATTCGTCGCAGCGCGTAATGTTATATAGCTTAAAGCCTTTCTCGACAGTGACTATCGAACACAAAAATATTTTTTCAATTCGATCTAACATTTTCTGAGATCAGCGCGTTCAAAAAAACAACGGAAGCCCTCAAGGATGAATAACTTTCCCCGTTTTTTCCACATTTTCCACTAATTCTTCGCTCCTATTGGTCGCAGCGTGATGTTATATAGCCTAAAGCCTTCCTCGATAAGTGGACTATCCAACACAAAAATAATTTTTCAATTCGAACCAGTAGTTCCTGAGATTAGGGCGTTTAAACAAACAAACAAACTCTTCAGCTTAATAATATTAGTATAGATATGACTTGGGTAGTATGAATGCTCATAGTTAATGACTGAAATTACACATTATGACTATCCCTCTCGCTGACTCGGCGCGCCGACGTATTTTCGCGGCGGCGGCGGCGCGGCAAAACCGTCGGCGGCGGCGGCGCGCCGGCGCGGCGCTCATATCTACTCTATAGAGTATGTATTCTCAATCGAGTGATAGATAGAAAGTCTCATAGATGAGTTACAGTCTGAGGACAATAAGTTTACCTAACCCTAAAAATGGTTTGCGCCTAAAGTTGTTCAGTAAAATAAATATTTTTATCATTAAAAATACAACTGTATTTTATTCATTTCAATTTCAGTTAGTCTGTAGGCAAGCATATTAATTAGTATTATTCATTGAGCTGTATAAAATATTTTCTATATCAAATATTTTTTACTCTTCAATAATTTCAATAACTTATACTATTCAGATTGTTTTTAATATTCTTTAACTACATTTTATATACAGTTTTGCTCTTTTTGAATATTATGAATAGAGAATTAAAACATTTAATTGTTTTAAGTTCTAGCATTTACTTTGTGTTAATGATGATGATTATAAATTTATTTTGGATTCCTGTACAACTAGATTATGGTGAATTTCACAATCAAAATATCATAAAATGCAATAAAAATATTACTTACCTCTTTATATGACTTACAAAAGCAGTTGTCGTGGTAATATGGGAACGATATACTTCTTAGCATAGGGTCCATTATTTCATCTGGGTAATATTCTGAAGAACGCGGTAGGCAGAGCTCTTTCCCCTAAAATCATCTCAAAAATAGTTAAGTTTAACAAAAAGTGGCGCTCCGGCAGTGCCGATATACGAGAACTAGAGATCGCCGTCGAAATAGAAAGCCATCGCGAACAAGCATTGGATCACTGCAGATCGCTAGAGGCGCAAAGTTTGATATAAAACCGCCGGTCTGGTTGTTCTACACCTGTCAGGTTTTTGTTTATTGACCAAAATGGGTAAAGATTTTTTGAGTAAAAAAGGTCATAAGGAACAAGAAAACTGTTTTGATACACGGCTGCGCGCTAACTAGAAACAGATATAAAAATGCAAGTCTGGCAGTCCTCTCCTGTCCCTTGTCCAGTTTCCAGCCAGACCGCCCTGAACGTATAAGAATTTTCAGTAAAAAAGGTCATAGGGAACAAGGTCAAGTTATACTTCAATATATTCGACTCCTAATCATCTTACAAAAACCGTCGGTCTGGCATGCTCAAACCTGGCCAAAAGTCAGCCAGACCCGCCGCCGTATTACGTAAAAATAGCGATTAGCAAAAATTTTGCAGTCATCGCGCGATAGACGCGCAGTCGATTGCTGAACGTCAAATAAAATCGTATTGCCTATGCGATCGATTGCTAATCGCTCGCTGTTGTGTTTGAATGCACTTTGCTTCATTTTCGCTTATTATTGTTAGCTGACAGTTCAAATCGCTCGCTGATTGCTTTCCCTTTGCTGTAAGTCTTACGTAGTACAAAAAAATTATACCATTGAAACCAGGCCAGTTACGCAGGAGTAATTTTATAACGCCCAACTGTGTTCGCAGTACACAAGAGCACTCTCTCTTCCTGTATTCTTATAACCCAGTGGGACGGATAACCGACATGACCGACGAGAAATCAGGCGCAGGTCCGACTTTTTACATGTCCATCCGACGCATGGATCTTCTTTCTTGTCAGACAATCAGGTGATCAGCCTGCACTGTCCTAACCAAACTTGGAAACAACATTTTTTGTTGTTCTAATGCGGGAATCAAACCCACGACCTCCGAGTCGAGAGCCAATGCTCTAAGTTCTAACCACTAGACCACGGAGGCTGTTACGTAACGATACTGTAGTAACGAATACATACGGCTACGCTTTATTCCGTTACTTTTACATGTCTAGATAAATTATATTTTAGTTATACTAGATGTTGCACGCGACTTCGTCGAAAAAGGAAATCCCGCGGTAGCCGTACATTTTGCCGCGATAAAAATTAGCCTATGTCCTTCCCCGTGGTCTACTCTATATCTGTGCCTTTCATCAAACTCGGTCCAGTCGTTTCGGAGCCTATCCAATGCAAACAAAATTTTCGTCTTTAATAAATTAGTATAGACTAAATAATAAAATGGATACGTAGGATTAGAAAATCATAATGTGGCCCCTTATCAGTAGTGTGTCCAGTCTAGAGCCGGGTACTCATTAGCGAGCTGTAACCGTAACATGCGTGATACAGTACGAGGTTCTAGTGTCTACGCTTATTACAGTATGCTAGCCACAAGATCATACCGAATGTGCAAAATCTTGCGAAATTTTGCTTCTTTCGAACTGTCAGAATATCACAAAACATAAAAATCTTACCCTTTTATTTAACGTTACGGACGTTTTTTTATGTCTACCTCCGCACCCCTCCGCAAAGCCCCATTAAGGAACTTTCGTTCCAAAAATATTCTGAAATTTTCGGACTACTAGCTTCAGCCTTAATGTTTGGACTATTAATCCGATAAGCGGACGATTAAGATATTTTATTCATCCGATAACCGGACGATTAATATATCTTATTCATCCGGTTATCGGACGACTAGACACTTCGTTATTGATATGAAATCTCAATAGTATTACTCACTGTGAAATCGCACCTTCCCCAACCTGTGACAATCGCAGTACCGTCTTTGTAAAGCTTCGTAGAAATGTGTATGTGCTTGATGTTTGATCTAATAAAATGGTCATCTGTTAAGTCGGTTTACTTATATATGAAAATTAGGCCGATCGTGTCTCTCTATCGCTTGTTCCGCGCTCTCGCTTAGACGCCCGGCTCAGGCGGAACGACAATTTTTCGTGTGTTGAACCGGCGTTCATTGATTTATAAGATGTTATCACGTCAAAATCTATAATGTAAAACGAAACTTCTGACTCTACACGCCTTAACTTTACAAGCCTAACTTTAGACTTGAAGAGTTGAGGCGTGTAGAGTTAGAAGTTTGGTAGAGTCATAATCTACGTTTTACATGAGATCTGGATAACTTTATGACAGTGCGAGTCATAGATATATATAATATTGTAATAATTAATCAAAGGTGCGAGTCATGTGATATCGTCTTGACATCACCTTACATGAAAATATTTTTAGTGGAATGACTGTATTTCATCAATAATTGATCTTAGTTATTCCATTGCAAGGACAGTATTTCCCACTAAACTGTACTTTTAGAAAACAACGAAAAGGAATATATGCATAGATATTCCTTGTTAATTGTTACATACATATTTATCAAGTGAATCTCCCTAATGAATTGTAAGCTTAGTAATTATTGTTACTCGCCTCTTAGGCTGGGGCTATATGATCTGGAATACGGAATACCGGAGAAATTTTAAAGCGCTGAAATAAGAATGCGCTGAAAATAGAATGCGATAATACAATAGAAAATCAAGCTGAAAATCAAACACTCGAGTGTTGAGTTGTCAAATTTGACGTTGACATTTGACTCGACGCTCTAGTGTTCGATTATAAACATAGAATTTATAATTTATATCAACCCAGAATTACATTTTCAGTGCTCTGAAATTTCTCCGGCTTTCCGGATTTGATAATAATAATAAAAACACTTTATTGCTCAAAAATTACAAAATATAAGACATATCCATAAAAACTGTTAGACAGAGTGTGGGCAAAGGTGGTCTTATCGCTTGAAGCGATCTCTTCCAGACAACCTTTGTGTCAACGGAAAACTTAAATGTAAGCGGAAGCGGTATAAATGAACATAAAATATAAGAAATTGACTGCAAATTCATATACCTACATACTGTACATAAACTTAATAGATACTGGTTTAGTATCTATTAAGTTTATGTAATACATACATAGATACATACATATTTATGCATAAAAAATAATAAATATTAATATATTATATACCTACTACCATATATATAATATCAAAAAGAGGTAGATATGTTATAAACGCGTAAAAATGAAGACTCGAATTGGCCCGAGTCGGGCCAATTTTGGTTAGTGTGCTCCGCGAGTAATAGCGTGTTTTGTGTTACTATGCGACGTTGGCACGTCCCATGTCAATGTGTGTCGTGGCACAGAAATATTATCAGTATTGTAAGGATATAACGTATCTATGTAATAATTAATCAAAGCCTACTACATAAATATAGTTACAATCTAGTCGGTTTGTAGAAGATGTTTGTGCAATTTAGATTTAAAAATTGCAATTGATTTGGAGTGTCGTATGTCAGATGGTAATGAGTTCCAAAGGATTGTGGCCTTTACGGTAAAGGAATTATAATAGTAGCCAGATCGGGCAAGAGGTGTCTCCAAGGTGTTGTCCCTATCAGAGCGCAGGCAAAGGTTGTGACTAGCACCAAAGAATTTGAAACGTTCCCTGAGATATACTGGTGCACGAGGGTCATACAGAGTTTTGTATAGGAGAGTCAAAATATGCTCCTCGCGACGCAGTCTGATGGGTAGCCACTTAAGTTGACGTCTGTACTCAGTTACATGATCAAACTTGCGCAAGCCGTAAATGAATCTAACGCAGAGGTTTTGGATACGTTGGAGCTTATTGATCAATTCCTCATTGAGATCAATGAGGCAGACGTCCGCGTAGTCAAGGATCGGCAAAAGTAGCGACTGCACAAGTTCGATCTTGGTTTTTACAGGTAGCAGATTTTTAAATCTTCTGAGTGACGCAGATGCTGCGTAAACCTTTCGGCTAATCTCAGATATGTGAGGTGCCCAAGACAAGGTAGAGTCAAAGCAAACACCTAGATTTTTAACTACACTAGGTAAATTTAAGGGTACATTATTTAAAAAAAAATTGAGGAACTTTAATTTGTTTGAGCTTATCCATCTGCTTAACGCCACCAACGATAATTGCCTGAGATTTGTTCGGATTAATTGTGAGCCCATGAAATAAACTCCAGGTGTAAATTTTAGAGAGATTATCATTTATTATGCAGATAAGTGAATCTATTTCTTTAATATCGGCTCGAGAGTAGATTTGGAGGTCATCCGCATATAAATGGTAATGACACTTAAGCAAGGGGGTTAAAAAAGTTAATAAAGATTGAATAAAGGAGAAGAGAAAGTACACCGCCTTGTGGCAATTCGGCAACCACGTCACATAACCCAGAGGACCTACCAACTACGCGGACGCATTGCTGTCGACCGACGAGGTAACTGCTAAACCACGTAATCTCCTTGTCAGAGCCGAATATATTACGAAGCATAGCCAATAAAATATCACTGTCAACCGTACAAAAAGCGTTGCTGAAGTCCAGGAGAACCATCGCAGTCACAAGTTGGTTGGACATCCCTAAACGAATGTCATCTGAAACATTGACTAGCGCAGTCGCAGTACTATGTCCTGGACAGAACCCAGACTGATATATACTTAAGAATTTTGAAGAATTAATAAATGAATTGACCTGGCTTGAAACAAGACGTTCGAGAATTTTGGAAAGGTATGGGAGACTGGAGATGGGTCTAAAATGGGATGGTAGTGTAGGATCATTAGTTTTTGGAATAGGGACAACTACTGCGGTACACCAGCAACTCGGAAAGGAACCAGTACTGAGCGAAAAGTTAAAAATGTGGCAAAGTATTGGAATAAGGATCTCTAAACCAATTTCAGTCATTCGACGGCTTATGCCATCGACACCCTCTGCATTGGATTTAATAGCGTTCATGCTTGTTTCAACTTATCGTTCAGTTACTGACCTAAAAGAGAAAATAGATGTTCTAGATTGTTTGTAGGTACTTAAAGCATGCAGTGTAGCTTGTTTTAGGTTATTAGCTATAGGGGGAACGGTGGTGAAATGATGGTTAAGTGAGTCAAGGTTAACCTTGATTAGTGGAGTAGAACTAGATTTACCGATTCCTAGTGTTTTCAAAAATGACCAAATTTTGCTAGAATCACCATTTGCAACTGAGCGATGTATATGAAGACGTTGTGCGTCTCGGCACATCCTACTACAGCGATAACGCAATTCCTTATACCGACGATAATTTTCTTCCGAAGGATTGTGTTTATATTTAACCTTGTGTTTAAGGCGAACAGGTCGAAGTGAAGCATGGACGTCAAACAGGTGGATTATAATATTGTTAAAGTTTTCCAACTTCGAGTCTATTGTAGTAGCATTAAGCACCATGTCCCAGTTAGAACTGCTAAGGTCATTCACAAACTTTTGCCTATCTATACTGTCTAAACTACGTCTTAAGATTGTTCGGGGTTTAGGATTAGGACATCTGATCTTATAGGACAGGAAGACAAGGTCGTGATAAGAAAAGGCTTCAGCAGAAAACCGACCGTGGGTGGCGACATGATCAAGAGAAGATACCATACAAAGATCCAATAGTGACGGTAGACGGTGAGGTGCATGATGGGTTGCAGCTGAAGGCAGTATATTAAGGTTGGTACTCTCAACGATACAAAGCAATCTTTTAGAACGAGTATACGCTTTAAGGAGACATGTATTAAAGTCACCCAAAATTAAAGTGTGATCAAATATCGGAACTGAAGTAGTCAATATGTAGGTTAGGGCTGTAAAATACTCCTAACAGAACCTTTTTGTAACCTAGGAGTAGCTCCAGAAGTAAATGTTCGGATGATTCTGAGTATTGAGATGGAGAGGTATTGATGACACTGTAGGGAATATGGCTTTTAAGGTATATAGTTACTCCACCTCCACCCTTGCCCGTTCTGTCATTACGTACTAAACGGATAATATATTGCGCTAATACAATATAGCTAAAAATCAAACACTCGAGTGTTGTGTTGTCAAATTTGACGTTGACGTTTGACTCGACGCTCGTGTGTTCGATTTTAAACATTTTAAACGTTTATAATTTGTATCAGCCCAGAATTACATTTTCAGTGCTCTGAAATTTTTCCGGCTTTCCGTATTCGATAATACATATGCGATAATACAATAGAGCTGAAAATCAAACACTCGAGCGTTGAGTTGTCAAATTTGACGTTGACATTTGACTCGACGCTCGTGTGTTCGATTTTAAACATAGAGTTTATATCAGCCCAGAATTATATTTTCAGTGCTCTGAAATTTCTCCGGCTTTCCGGATTCCAGATCACATTATAGTTCTAACCTTAGGCAGTCTTGCATTCTGCTAGATGGACGAAATTTCTTACGAGACTGCGCTATTCAGTGTACTCTTTTAAACCAACAATTGGAGCACTAGGTCGTAAACATGACCGTCAAAATAGCAAACGGACTGCCTAATAATAAGTTGCAACTTGCGACCGTCTTAGATGCTCCTATGGACACAGAGAACACGAAAGGAGTAACAGTCACAAATAGATGTATATGATATAGACGAGACATATCGAGGCAAAATCTTTTCCACTTAAATGGCCCCGCTTTTGGGGTTGTTTGGGGCCATTTTGACATTAAAGGTATGGTGAAATCAAGATGACATAACTTTCTCTTGTATGAAGATTCATACAAGATGTCAGAGGCCATAGCCCGTCCTTAGTTCTGAAATCATTAGCAAATACACATTATTATGTGGGTGTGTGTGTGCAAGTAAGTCAGGGAGTGTGATAAGTTTGATGATGAGCATTTTCGGTTACCTTGGTTCAACTTCTTCATAATATCGCAGGATCGCAATGTCACCAGCCAGCGTGTAGGGGTCGAAGCTGTCATGGATGACCACGACTATGACCGTCAACAATATGATGCCCCGGTCCGAATAATTCTCTCCCACGACCACACCCAGCTCGTTTATCGGCACGCTGGACCGTGAAATTAATATAAATATGTTACATTCAAGTGAATACGTTGACATTGTGCAACATTATGTGCGTACTTAGAATACGCGTGCGTACTTAAAAAAGTGTGTTTCAGCTCCGACGCACGACTGGAGTTTACTCTAAAAAGTAAAATTTGGTGTGCAAAGCAAATTTCAAAGCGACCGACGTATCTTCGGCTAACATCGTGTGACACTAGGAGACATCGTGAATTCGATTTTACTCCCATATATTTTCATACCCTGGGCTTAAACTATATGAAAATCGTTTCTTAAGACCTCCACAGATGAGAGGCCGATTGTTTCAGTTAGAACTAGCGTCAGTTTGGCCTGAACGGATTCGAGCGCATACACGGAAAAATCGCATCAGTTCGTTCTGGTTTGCCGCGAGCTACGGTCGTGTTAATAATTGTATTTTTCTCGAACTGTAGTCACGCTACGGACGAAACCGAATTTTTTGAGGTACGTTAAAGCCCCCGCCATGATGAGCTAAACGCTTTTTGACAATGCAAGTCAATATGGTATCGTCTTGGCATCACATCACATGAAAATGTTTTTATAGCATAGTGTGACCTAAACCCGCACTTTACGTACGCAGCGTGCGTAAAGTGCGGTTTATGTCACACTTGCTATAAAATAATATACGATACTCACAAGTATCGTATATTATTTTATATAGTAAGTATCGTATATATTATTAGGCCACAGCCTAAGTTGTCTATTACTGCACGGCGTTTAGCACCCTCGCTCCTCTCGGGCGCTAACTTCACGCCGTGCAGTAATAGGCAACTTAGGTCACGCGTATCGTAATGTACTATTGGTGGGATTGTGTTATTCTGCCTTAGCCTTAATAGTAAGGCTAAGGCAGAATACAAAAAAAGAAGAAAAAAGAAGTCTGCGGGTTAAAAACTAGCTCCAACAAAGGGATACTTACCTATTCCTTTGAGTATCCAACCATATGGATACTTAAAGACCTATTCCCACGTCAATATTTTACGGGAACTAATATCTTTATCCATTTTTAGTCAGTTTCTCTAGCGATTGTCGGTTCCACAGATAAAACTTATTCCAGTAATTTGCTATAGCGATCATTTTTCTTGTTTTATTTTATTAGTATTTAGATTTTATTGACCATAGTGGCTCTAAAGTTTTAAATACTTCAATGAAACAAATGAAAAAAAAAATTAGACCACGTTGCCATTTTTATTGCACTTGTACCTATTAGTTATTACACCTCGAAAACTCACTACGCAATACACGCCCGCACGACCAGGGCTCTGGCGAGAACTGAGGCGGTTTGCCACACATGGTCCGTTCAGTCTATCCGTTCAGTTACAGCTGAACGAGTTAATGTTGCCAATTTATTTAACAAAGTTTTACTACTAAATTAAGCATTTTATTCCCTCCTTTGTAGAAATTTAGCTGTTAGTAGTGTTTTAGTAGGAAATAGCCAGACAGTAAACTATGAAAAATGGCCTAGGTAACGCACAAAAAAAATTGACACCTTATTTGTATACACGTAGGTATCATTCGATCGTTAAATCGTAGTATAATCCGTAATTTGCTTAAACAACTACCCGTTTAATTACTATATGTAATAATACATATTTCCTACTATATTTTAACAACGGTAAAATTTATAATAAAGTTCAATGTATAATAAAAATTTTCAATATAACAAAACCTACAATGCAGTGATTTTTTGGGGATTCCTAAGTTTATCTGTCCCAAAATTTCATCAAAATCAATCCAGTAGTTTTCAATGCAATTTGCAAAGAAACAAACAAATTTTTCCTCTTTATAGGTAATATTAGTAAGTAGGTATAGATTTCAAAAAGTATATTATTCTTACTCGACTATAGGATGAGCCACGGTAAGCACGAGGTTTTTCGAAATTAAGGATCCAGTTAAATAATGTGAGTATTTCCTTCGTATGCTCACAATGTAGGCGTGTTCCCTTATTGTCACTCTCTTGGCTTTAGATATCTGGGGAGAAATTCTCGTAGGTATTATCGGTTATAGGTCATTTTTTTTTTCATTTTCACCATTTCACCCATAGATATATAATATCTGATTTCACCACGCAGATATATTCACCGATTTCATCATTCACAATAAAAAGTTCGTTTTATACAGGATTATTTTTCACCAGTACAATAAATCAACATACGTTATAGTTGTCAAAAATAAAAAATACTAGCGGTTTTTGTTACTACCCCTTTGCAACAAAAAACAAAATTATCAATCCCCGAACTTATCCGCTAAACTAATACAAAATGTGGATGCATTACGCATCTGTCGATGCTTTGTTGCCAACTCGTGCGCCGCCCGGCCGATCGCTTACCCCACCCCGCCGCCCCCTACCTCATACCGCACCCGTTGACGCCTTGTAGTTAGTGCGCCCATGCAGTATTAGATTTGTTATAGGATAAATCAATTGAAATGAAGATTTTTTTTTTTTAATTTGTGAAATGTACTCTATTATCGATATCACGTCATTACGTGGTAAAATTTATTGATGAAAAAGTATTCCTGTTCTTAGTTCTCAGTTCTCACTATGCGTCGATGTCAATCTCGCTTTACGTCATAACGCAGTGATATTTTAATATGTACATCTATGTCATAACGTATAATTCACCCTATATTATACTAGCTGTTGCCCGCGGCTCCGCCCGAGTAAATACAGTATTCCTCAGGTACACTGTATTTTTCGGGATAAAAAGTAGCCTATGTTTTAATCCAGATCCGAAACTACTAAGATACCAAATTTCATCAAAATCCGTTCAGTAGTTTTTCCGTGAAAGAGTAACAAACATCCATCCATCCATTCATACATCCTCACAAACTTTCACATTTATAATATTAGTAGGATAGTAGGATGAGCTAATCGCGATAAGGAAAACTGAGTTCAAAATGGTATCGATGTAATGGCCCCAGTACACAATCGCTTATGATGGGCCATGCTTTGTAATGCACAACTGCATGTATGTAACTGTAAACGGCTGCATGAACATATTAGTAAATATCTCCGATATTTGTGCGTTTAAGTTCATACTTACCAAAATGAATGTTTTTGAATATTATGATGCAAGTAAACTAATAATGTAGGTTTTTAGGGTTCCGTAATACTTATTCCTTATAGTTTCGCTCTGTCCGTCCGTCTGTCTGTCTGTCTGTCTGTCTGTCTGCCTGTCTGTCTGTCCGCGCCTCTAGCTCCTGTAATTATGAATATAAATTGATGAAATTTGGTGCAGTTATAGATTGTGTATAGATCACGGTTTCGGGATCATAAAAAAATAATAATTTTATATTATAGGGGTGGCTCTCCATACATGTGAAGTGGGGATGAAAAAAAATTTTTCACTCTACCCCATCGTGTGGGGTATCGTAGAATAGGTCTTTTAAAATAAAGGCAAGATTTCATACGTTACTTTTTTATAAAGTTGACCATTTTCGAGTAATCGGCCTCCAAATTAGTTTGTAAGTTGGTCCCTCCCCCCTAGCATTTTCAAACTATAGGAGATAGAAACTTGCAAATTTCCATGCTGATAGATCATGCTAAAAACTCTTTAGGAAAATTATTGTGAACCAAATCGGACAGTTACTTTTGGAGTAATTAAAAAAAAAAGCATATTACGCGTTTATAGTTACGGAACCCTCCTTAGACATGTCCTGACATGCTCTTGGTTAGGTTATTTTTATTAATTTAGCAAAACAAAACTTTTTTTGGACTCTTTAGATGTACCTATTTAATTAATTAAACTACACCTAAAATAATATATATTTTATATTTATCAAGTAATAATGATTCAATATTTCTGAGTATATTAATGAAACTAAATATTTTAGATGTAGTCCGATCCCCTAATGTAACTTAGCTTTTTGGAGGAATACCTTATACCAGCAATGTGACGTGAATTTTGTATATTAGATCTTGGTTCAAGCTGAAAGCCATTAATTTAACACTGAAAACATCAAACTCATTCAATTAAGGTTTGTATAATTCGCAGAAAGCCATCAGCAATAGGTTTCTATATTGAGCACAACAAATAATATTATTCGATATGACGTAATACGTGCTAGGTTTCGGAACTAAAATGTATTGGTCTATTCATCGGGAATGTTTGATGGCGTCCTTCAATAGCGGTGAACTGGAGCCTACTCAAATTTAATTAATTTTAATTACATAGTTACAGCATTATACATGCCAAGATACGAGATACAAGTAGAATTAATATATCATTATAATGTCAATAAAAGAGATATGCTCTGTTGTTCTCTGTGTATGTAGTTCGAAATCTTACGTCTAGAATGCACATTTTAGACGTAAATAAGAAAAATAAGTCTAGGAGAAGACTTGATCTCCCCTTTTGTTTTTAGGGTTCCGTAATACTCAAGAAATCCTTATAGTTTCGATCTGTCCGTCCGTCTGTCTGTCGGTTTGTTTGTCTGTCTGACTGTCTGTCCGCGCTTACAGCTTCTGTAATTATAAATATAAATTGATGAAATTGGTATATATATAGTTATAGATTGTGTATAGATCTCAGTGTTGGTATCATAAAATTATTTTATGATACCAAAACTGAGACAGAATTAAAATATAAATATTTTTCATCCGTATCTTCATAAATGTGAAGTGGGAATGAAAAATATTTTTTCATTCTATCCAATCATGTGGGATACCGGTGAATAGGTCTTTTAAAACAAAGGTAAGGTTTCATGACTTTTTTGCTAAATCGACCATTTTTGAGTAGTCGGCCTCCAAAATGGTTTGTAATTTAGCCTAGCATTTCTAAACTATATGAGATAGAACTATGCAAGTTTCCATGCTGATAGATCATGTTAAAAACTTTTTAGAAAATTATTTTGAACGAAATCGAACAGTAACTTTTAAAGTAATTTGAAAAAAAAAAAAAAGGTTTTACGCGTTGATAGTTACGGAACCCTCTTTAGACATGAACTGACATGCTCTTGGTTAGGTTATTCTGTGGAAACAACAGACGATGTATGAAAAACAATGATTCCCGAAGGACATTCATAAAGGAGTTAAAAAAAAATTACTTGGTATAATTTATGTTTCAACTTTCATCATCAGTAGTTTAAACATAATAATTATGCTTCTGAATGGGATGAAGTAATAGAAACCTTTTACCTTTCTATTGAGCACCGGAATATCACCATACTCAATTTGAGTTTCTTCAGTATAATCTCCCTCTGGAGCTGGACTAAGAACTGAAGTATCAAATGTATGATTAAATTTTTCCATCATGTAATCAGAAAAACACATATTTTCTTCCTGATTAACACTTCGTTGAACAAAATATACTAAAATGTGAAATTATTAATTTATAAGTTTTTCTAAGCCTTTTCTACACACACAACACATTATAATATGGTGATCACTGTATCGACTCACACAAAATAATGGAGAAGATTTCAAGTTTCATTACAGCATGTAAACACATATTAAGCGATGTAAGTTACTTTGAATCTAGTAGGTCTAGGCTCTAGACAAGACTTGGGATTCCGTAGTATTCAAGAAATACCTTTATCCGTTCGTCTAGAATAAACAGTTTGCAAATGGCCGTCGTGTTTCATTTATAAATAAAAGCAAAGATATTGTTTAAATTACTAATGAAAAATAGAATATCATATTTTCAAACACACCCTTGAAACACAATACAGAATACTGAGTATCAAATTATTAAACACAATTTCAAATAAATTCATGCAACGAAGTTATTTGATATTGCTCTCATTAATATGCAGAAAGCCTCACTTCTGCTGCACTTTTATGTCGAAAGCCTGCAGGTATACTTACACTGGCTTAAAGCTAAATAATATTTAATAATGGCGTACTGCGTAAATATCGATCAATGGATTCTGGTTATTGAAATAAAACAGTGCCGGGTGATTTATTAGGTTCCGTTCCGTAACAATCAACGCTTTAAGCGTTACGGTTTTAATTAAGGCTTTTATTTGAATTACCTACTTCAAAAGTTATCGTCCGATTTGCTCAAAATAATTTTTCTAAAGAGTTTTTAGAATTATCTATCAGCTTGGAGAACTAACAAGTATCTGTTTCCTATAGCTTAGAAATGCTATAGTAATAGGCAATGCTTATTACTTGGCCATAGTTTGGGTAAGTTGAAGCCTATTAGCATATCACGACGATACAATGGCGTCCTTTGTTTCTGCCACATGTTCCAAACCTAATTAACTCTACATCTAGGGATAACTAGTTGCATAAATAATAAATAAAATTAAAAAACCCGACTGCAAAAAAAAGACAGATACTAAGCAACGCACTAAAAAGACCGAAACAAGATTGAGAAAACAGACTACACTATGAGCTGAAAGCCTAAGTGAAATAATTGACTTTATGTTTGGTAGCAGGCGGGACCCATTCGCAAATTATAAATCGTACAAAAATATATGGGCCCCGCCTGCTAACAAACATAACATCAATTATTTCACTTAGGCTTTCAGCTCATAGTGTAGTCTGTTTTCTCAATCTTGTTTCGGTCTTTTTAGTGCGTTGCTTAGGTATCTGTATTTTTTTTGCAGTCAGGTTTTTTAATTTTATTTATTATTTATTTTATTTTTGATTTTTTAGTTTAACCAACGCACGTTTGGTCGATTTAAAGCAAAAATACGATGATACGAACACTAACATATAGGCTTAATGTGAGAATGGTTGTTATGCAACTTTAAATCGATATAGATCCTAAACGGTCAGTCGAATCGAAAAATGTTGAGAGAAAACTAAAAATGATTTTTAAATACCTATTCAACGATACCCCACTCAATATAGTTTGTTGACTTTCATTTTTTTCATTTTCACAATATGGCGTCCAGTAGTCGCCATATTGAATTTTCACTAACGTCATGTCTTTAGTGACACTCGCCGGACTAAGAGGAATCGATTGACATGCTAATCATAAAAATCGGTCCAGGCGTTTGGCCTGTATAGTGCTTCAAAGGAACATACATACATACATACATACATACATACATACATACATACATACATACATACATACATACATACATACATACATAGGCTGATAAACACATTACCACTCCTTTGCGTCGCGCAGTCGGGTAAAAACTAATAATATAAGGTACATATTTAAAGAAAATGTTAATAAAAATAAAATGGAAAACTTCAATGTGTAAATTAGTTTATTATAATACCAGTAATTAAATAAGCAAACTCTTAATATTTATAAGTCATCTAATCATAGTAACACAAAAAGTATAAACTTTACAGCTCTATTCTTTTGCTAGAGAAGTGAAGTTTGCGTCGCTAGTGCTAGGAGTCCCAACATGGACTAGGGCATGGTTAGGCCAAGCAGAAAACTGGGCCTCGTTCATCGGGTCCAAACAAGACATATTATCAGGTCCAAAATAATTACGAGTTGTCGACAACGAACGCAGTGAAGTGGCCTAAAAATAAAAATTACGTATTCATACACATTGCTCAATTATTCTCCAGTAAAATTCAATTTAATCATAGTAACAGAGTTTTAAAAGCCTTTTATAAAGTCACATACAGGCCTTTGCCTGATTTAAATCAGATTGTGTCCATTTTTTTGATGTTAACTCGAAAGCCTATATTGCATAGAAAATCCAATAAAATGGAATGGAATGGAAAAAGGAAAATGTGTCAAAAGTTTTATAAGAGCACATTCGATGGGTATTATTTAACTAATTAATTTTTATTTGTTCCTCAATGATTCCAGTTTTTTTAAACTCTTTATATCTGATGCATGCTCTCGAGTAGTATTGATATCATAACATTAAATAATCAATTAAATTTTGTACGCGAAAGTACTTGGAAATGGAAAACGCGCTTTTAAAAACGATATTAAAAGTATCGTATCAACGGAGTATGTTACTATATGATTTCATTTGATATAGGTTACAAAGCAGGTGTGAAAAAATGGTGAATAGAACGAGAATTACTCTTAAATGGAGGTTTAGAAAGTAGAGAAAAATATAGAGTCGAACTATATTACTAATCTGCTAAAAACCACAAACTTTTTAATGCTAACAGTCCACATGTTTGATCAAAAACGAAAACACATCATGTTATTTTCGATTAACGAAAATCCTTATTAAGGTTTCATAATCCGAACATTGTTCGGAGGACAGTGATGACACGATGTGAATTTTGGCCTGAACTTAATACATACAACCAATTACAGATTACCATAACATGCTGATAGCCCAGCTAGTCCCTTTTTAGGATCTTATCTGGATAAATATTAGACAAAATATTATATTATGTACTATGTTCAAATATAATTTACTTGTTGGTATTTAATATTTTTTTAAACCAGCCAAGTGCGAGTCGGACTCGTGCACTTAGGGTGCCACATACCAATATTTTACATGTTTACTTAGTATTTCCTTATTTTTGTATGAAGTTTTCCAAGTAAGCCATTTTACAAATTAAGTTAAATAACTTCTGAACTACCAAAATTATTATTATAATGGGGAAGTATTTTAACAAAAAATGCGCTTTAAAGTTGAATATATCGCCAACGGTGCAAAAAATCGTCTTAGCAATCTCTCAATGTTTTATGAGTCCTTTCTGATGGTACCCTATAATAGATGGAGTAGACGCGAGAGAAAAAACATCCCCACTTAACGTAGAGTTTAGTTTCACTCTTAAAGGAAGTAGTGTGCGGTGTCCCACAAGGTGCTTGGTGCTTGGACCACAGCTGTGGGACATCGGATACGACTGGGTGCTCCGGGGTGCCTACCTTCCCAACGTAGACCTGGAGTGTTACGCGCGTGGACAACGCACAGGGACGCAGTGATCCTGGCGACGGCAGCGGTCGCACAAGCCGTGCACCGCATCCGCACGTTGGGCCTTGAAGTGGCCCTCGAAAAATTGGAGGCTATATTTTTCCACGGGCCGAGGAAAAAGCCGCCACCTGGTCTGGGCATAACGGTGGCCGGAACCAGAATTGACGTTAAGCCAACCATGACGTACCTCGGTCTAGTGCTTGACAGTCGCTGGACCTTTAAGGACCACTTTAAGTGGCTGTCCAAAAAGGTCACAAAGACTGCCGGAGCGTTGTCGTGGCTTCTCCCGAATCTCAGGGGTCCGAGCCTTAGTTGCCGCCGACTTTACCTTGGTGTCATTAAGTCGATGGTGATGTACGGTGCACCCATATGGAGTGAAAACCTGCGGCTTGAAAACCGGTTGGCTCTCGGGAGGCTGCAGAGAACCATGGCGATACGAGTGGTACGAGGCTATCGTACCATCTCGAAAGACGCGGCGTGCGCGCTAGCAGGCAGCGTGCCTTGGGACTTGGAGGCCTGTTCCCTGGTCGAATTCTATAGGCGCTGCCAAACCGGACGAGAGAAGGGTAACGTCCCGCCGCCAGATATCATCCAGCGGTGGCGGAAAGATGCCAACGACCGGGCGCTCGACTTGTGGTTGGAGCGACTCGAGCAACCGCAAGTGAGCATCGAACTTTTGTCGGCCCTACGCCCCGTTCTAAAAGAATGGGTGAACAGGAAGAGAGGTGCACTGACGTTCCGCCTCACACAGGTGGTGACCGGGCATGGCTGCTTTGGTCGGTATCTGTGTGAGATCGTAAAACGAGAAGCGTCAACGGCCTGTCACCATTGTAGCGATACATGTGACACGGCCCAACACACGGTTTCGACGTGCCCCGCATGGGGCACCCAACGCACGGACATGACGAACATCACCGGATTAGACACAACGCTTCCAGCACTAGTACGCGCTATGCTGGAGAGTGAAGATAAATGGCAGGCGGTGGAGCACTTCGTAGAAGAAGTGATGTCTACCAAGGAAGAGGCTGAGCGCACAAGGGAAAGGGAGGCGCTCGACCCAAGGAGAAGGCCGAGGCGCAGACGGGCGATCAACCATAACGACCGCAACGTCCCGCCTTAGCAGAGGAGCTCGGGGTGGCGGCGTGGGGGTGCCGTCGCCCACCGCATCGAGTCCCCGAGATGGTCGCGATGCGTAATGTACTCCTGCGCATCGCGACACCAGAGGAGAATGGCCCATACAAGCCCCGATGGGGCCTCTGTTCGTCCTGGGGGGCCATAAATGCCCCCATCCAGAAGAGCCTGCGGTAGCAGGTGCCCGCCGGCGGAGTCGCGGTGCAGGCTCACGCGATCCCGTGGTTCGCCAAGGGTGGTATCGAGTGGAGTACCGCCGAGTTTTTAGTGAGTAGGGGCTGCGTCCATTTACCATCTTTTCGGGCGCAGCAGAGTCTCACATACTCATGGGTAGGACCCCCCATCCTCCCGTGGGATGCTTAAATGCATTTTCTCGGCGAAAAAAAAAGGCAGTTTCACTCTTTGTCTATACCTAATTTTGATTTACTACAAAATTGGAAAGAGACTCTAATTATATAAAATTACCAATACAAAAAATAGGAATCGGATCCAAAAATTGCTTTTAAAAGTTATTAAAACAACGTGATCATCATAGAAAAACTAATTCCAACGCGAACATACGAAACAAAAAAATATTAGGTATGTTATGAGTAACATTTAATATTTTTCACAGAAATTATTCATTGAATTTTTAAAAACATATTTTCCATTCGTAAATGTCTCGAAGGCTATAAATATTTCTATCGCATCGTGGAATACACAGTTGGAGGAAAATCAGCGATTCACTTATTGAAATACTAGCTGATGCGGCAAACGTTGTTTTGCCATTGTCTATGGTTTATTTTTAATGCCACATCATATAAAATAAAAAAGTTGACGAAAAAATTAAAATATATGTCACTCTTATCATTTAGGGGTTGAAAAAATAGATTATGACCGATTCTCAGATCTGCCGAATATGCAAAAAAAAATCATAAGAATCGGTCAAGCTGTTTCGAAGGACCGAATGTGTACACTATGATACTAGAATTTTATATATTAGATTGAAGTCAAAGGATACTTTCTTTTAATAATGTAGTGTAAAGTATTTTACCATGGAGTGGTGGGCCAGGAGAGGATGTGACTCGGTGGAGGATCCATCGCCTTCCATTGTTCTTGAACAAAAGCCTTTTGTCATCTTTAAAAATACCAACATAGCGATTGTCAAGGTGGCAGCGTACACAAAGAACTCCGTCGCCTAAAATTGTATAATGAATTATTGGGCTTCGAAATGATCAAGTGTTCAAATTCAAATAAAAGCTAAGCATTCACTGTACTGGGTAAAATAGAAACGAATAAAAAAGTGGGTATGTAATATTAAAAGTTGGAAAGGAAGCAATTACAAAGTTAGAAACTTACGAACTCTATATAAATTGTAATTTGTAATATATTATACTCGTATTGAAATCGATATAATTAATAAGTTAATGTACCTACATAAAATAAAGTATGTAGAAAATCTTTTTCCCCAACTTTGGATTTTTGATAGGAATTACAATATTTTTAAACATAAGACGTATAAAACATTCCAGTTCGTATAAGTACATGTACAGGAGTTATACACAGAATAGATATTGTTAAAGTGAATATTAAATTTTACTTCTATTACAAATGTGAAAGTTTGTGAGAATGAATGGGTGGATGGATTAATGGATGGATGTTTGTGACTTTTTCACTCAAAAACACAAGATTTTGATGATATTTGACATAGTAGCGAGGCGGAGCCGAGGGCAAAAGCTAGTTGTTTTATATTATAATATTATGCAATGTTGTTCTACTTTTATTGAGATGCAAACGGAAACATCTTTACTTTAAACGAGACAATCTTGTGTATATATATATATATATATATATATATATATATATATATATATATATATATATATATATATATATATATATGTTACCGGCCAAACCCGATTTTAGGACAAACTAGTTTTGCCTAGGCTAAACTGGTTCTTCCTATACGCGATAGGATTAACTAGTATATCCTAGTCCAAACTAATTTGTCCTAAGCCCGATAGGATAAACCAGTTTAGCCTAGGCCAAACTAGTTGATCCTGATATTAATATGCAAACTCCAGGATAAACTAGTACGGCCTAGTCTAAACATTATGGTATATCTAAAAAGTCTAAATAAATATATAAAGTGAATAAAATACTCCGTAATTGGAAAAAATAAGTTATTAAAACGATAATTATTCGTCGTTAAAAGCTATGGATATTTATTTGTTATACAAACAATAACAAATAATAAGTGTTTTTTAAATAAAAGCAATAATCATATCTCAATAATTAAAATTGTTATTTATTTTTACATGGTGTGCTTTGGTGGCACTTAGAATTGCAGAGTATCATTGCCTTCTTGCACTTGCATCTGTTTGTGGAACAGTTTTTGATGCAGCTGCATCTCACGAAACCTTGGCCTCATCCAACTGAATGTTTCGTAGCTGCAGTCCTAAACGTTATTCCTATAGTTCTTTGTCCTAGAGTGTGCGTATTAATATCAGGATCAACTAGTTTGGCCTAGGCTAAACTGGTTTGTCCTATCGGGCTTAGGACAAATTAATTTGGACTAGGATATACTAGTTAATCCTATCGCGTATAGGAAGAACCAGTTTAGCCTAGGCAAAACTAGTTTGTCCTGAAATCGGGTTTGGCCGGTAACATATATATCGTAATCTCGGTAAAATTGGTCTAGCTAGATTTTATCCCTTATAACCATAATTTTTCAAAAGTCTATAAGTTAAGGCCATCCATAACTAACGTCACACGAATTTCACGATTTTTTACCCCTACCCCTTGTCCTCCTTGTCACAGATGGTCACATTTGTGAGACCCCCCCCCCTCCTAGTGTGACGTAACATATTTTTCAAATTTACATTTAGAAATTATTGAATAAAAATAGAATCGGTTCCGAAATCAGTTTTATTTCCATTTAAATTATTTTTAATAAAATTAACATCAAATGAAGCAATAGGCTAGAGTCTAGACGACTGATTTTTTTTATTGCATAAATGAATAGTACTCTTAAATATGAGTAACTTTTCAGAAGAAATCTTATATCGAAAGTCAATATTTTTAAAGGTACAGCGATTTGTTTACATAATTTCGCAAGTCCCGTGAAAACGCTCCATACTAAAGTCGTACGTAGAAGTCACGTCCGGCCACAGAACACATATACTCGCGGAGAAGAAGGTCGACTTCATACAAAAAAATGGGGACCAAATAGCGCCTCTAGTGAGCTGCCCCCTCAAACTTTTAACCGCCTTCAAACAAAGGAGGACTATATATTTGATTATATGAATATGGCGGGAAATTGAACATACTAGGGATGAGACGTATTTACGTTACCAGGTTTTAATACCAGGTTTTCACTTCAAAGTACGGCGCCCTGGTACGCGCAAAAAATACTTGCAAGTATAAAAGTACGTGCTTAGGCTCGCCTAAGCACGTACTTTTATTCAAGTTCTCGAACTTGAAACACAAAACATGAAAATACTTTCATAGGAAAACAATCTACATCGTTATATGAATAAGACACACAATCGCATTTATGAGAAAAATACTTCATGCTTTCAAGTATTTTTATTTATTCACACGATTTTGTTCCTTATTCTCCATAAGATACAGATTGAATTCCTATGCAAGTATTTTCAGGGCGCCTTGCGGGGCTCGGTGCGTTTGCATTTGCGAGTCGCAACTTGCTACGCCCGGCGCCTGAGGAGCGGGTTGCCTCTCGCCATGCCCGTTCCGTAACAAATAGGTACTTGCAAGTATTTTAATACCTGGTTTTCGACCCTGGTATTTTTACGTACTCGTACTTGGAAGCCCTGGTATTAAATTTTGCAAGTATATCCCATCCCTAGAACATACGTAATTAAAGTTAAATTTTACATTCCATCAAAACCGTGCAACCACCTCCACGAACAAATCTTAACTACTACGTTACAAAATGTTCGTGAGCCCTTATATACATACGTCTAGTGTTTTCGATAACGCGGTCTAGAAGCGGCATAGTGTCATCTGTTGTGGTTTTTAAGTAACTTTTATGTAATATTAACCACTAGCTTTTGCCCGCGACTTCGTCCGCGTGAAACATTTACTTTGGGATATCGCTAAAATTTACCCGCGACTTCATTTACTTAGAAGGAGAAACGCTTCCACCTTACGACTGCCCGCCCGCGCCGTGCGCCGTACATAATTGCGCGCTGGACTATTTATTACTGCGATATCTTCTAAAATACTCATTGAAATCAAATGATGTAAACTGCAAATTTCTTCTAGATTATATGCTTGTAATGAATAACGTATTTACTTGGATAAGGATTAATATCATCTTTATGAAAACACCCTCACAAATAATGCTTAATTTTAGAACAAATTTGGTTAGCATAAAAAGGTTATTGTGAGCCAACCTTAAAAGATAGACATATACCGTCGCGGACTTTTTTTTGGAACTTTTAAAGGGGAACAATTCTGTCATACATCATTTAAGCGAAACTTTAACCGTTTCCGCAGCGTACGCAGCGAAAGCTCTCAAAAGGGGGAAAAAAACCCCGATTTTGAAACATTCTTGATTGGTGCTCCGCTCATATTGAACTTATCATGATGCTATATAGCCTAAAGCCTTCCTCGATAAATGGACTATCTAACACAAAAAGAATTTTTCAATTCGAACCAGTAGTTCCTGAGATTAGCGCGTTCAAACAAACAAACAAACAAACAAACAAACTCTTCAGCTTTATAATATTAGTATAGATGTAAGACAGAGAGCGATATATTGAAATATAACCATTCTTGTCGCACCGAACTGTCCCCTTTTTGGTCCAAGGTTATTCATACAGAGTTGACCACCCCTGCGTCCGGTACCCCAAGCAGGAATATTTTGCGGTATCGTTACGTGTACGTAAACGAAAAATATGAGGAATATTGTATGAAAATTTTAGTTACTTTTACGTCCGCTAGAGGCGCTTTCATGGTTTTCATACAGTATTTCTCGCTTACGTACACGTAACTATAACGCAAAATATTCCTGCTTGGGGTACAGGTTAAAGTGTATGAAGTATACGGCCGCTGGAACATATTTGTAAATATCTCCGATAATTGTGCGTTTAAGTTCATACATACCATAATAAAAGTTTTTGTATATGATGTAAGTAAACTAATGATGTAGGTTTTGTTTACTAATTTAGCAAAAAAAAAATTGTACTTTTTAGATGTATCTAAATACCACAGAATACAAAAATCATCCAGAAGCCGTCAACACGCTTGAAAGTGAGGCCGTCACAACCACTCCAAATTGGAATGGTTATCAACACATAATATGTTGCCACAGAATAACGGAATATTTTACCCAACTTTTTTTTAATTAATATTTATTGGATACCTAATTGTCGTAATATAACACCGCGATTTGTTTTGTAAGTGTAAAGAGTAAAAATTAAAAAGTGCGGGCGGGGCGGTATTTCGCCATGGTTCTGGACACAGTGCGCTGCATACAAATATGATCGAACACTCATTCTGCATGTTTGAATTCTGTGCTAAATACATAAAATATTATTTTTTTTTTGCATTTACGAAGTAGCAATGCCTCAAAATTTCTGAGTACATTAATGAAACTAAATATTTTAGATGTAGGTAGTCGTGTACCCAATTAACAAAACAAAAAACGATTGACTATATTCATTAAAAAAATACCAAAACAAATAATAATATTAATAGTAATTCTATTAATATTAATTTTTGTATTTTTATCTTTAAATTAAAGATACAAACTTAATAATCTTCAATCCATGGACTGTGAACCCACTCCTTTAAATTATTTATAACTGGCATACATAGATATATAATATTAAAAAGAGGTAGATATGTTATAAACGTTATAGCGTAAAAATGAAAACTCGAATTGGCCCGAGTCGGGCCAATTTTGGTTAGTATGCGACCAGCTGGTCGACGCGTAGCACGTACTACGCGTTCCGTGCGCCTTGCACAAAATTCCATCCTGTGTCTATAAAAGCTGTAAAAACCTTGACAAAAAAGGGAATAAAAGTCAAGGAATTTTATTCCCCATGTAACTTTAGAACATTTATTACTCAGTCAAGTATTTTGTTAAAAATATATTTTTCAAAATTAAATAATTTCAAGAAAATACTTGACAGTATATGTCATAAGAAAAATGGAAAGCAATGTCAATATAAACTATTTTGTCAATCTAATAAGGATGCATGCATTTCTGGCATAGAGTAAATACAGAAGAGAGAAATTCTGGCATACAGAAGCGAATGTCGTTTGTTGTAGGTACAGAACTACAGACCGTTCACTTATTTTTATATTTTATCTAGCTTGAAGGATATTTTGATAAGATTGATGAAAATAATGTAATTATATTGTTCAATCAGTTATATTAATGTAAATGAAGCTCATAGAATCTTCATTTAATTTAAGTTTCCCGCACATTACCTTTGACGTATACATCGAAGCATTATCTATGGTGACAGCATTCTGCACTATGTTCATCCTAGAAATTGTCTCTGGCTTTGGACATTAGAATTTAGAAACGATAACGAGGTTTATCAGAAATTTAAATAAGTAATTTGTGATTTAAAGAGATCATAGTTGAAGCAGTAGCTTTTAATGTTGTTTCTCTTTACAGGTTAGTAAATATTTTATGTAATTCTTTTAGATTAAGTAAATAGAGTAAGTGGTGTTTGCTAAGATTAAATATGATTTTTCATAAAAGAATAAATTTCTCTTTACAGAGCAACAACTTAAGTTTTGTTTCAATAAACAACATATTACAAAACAACATTATTTATAGCTGTTGTAAACTATGGAGAAGTTAAAATTTGAATTTGTTGTAAAATCGGGTGAAGACCCAAAGACAAATGTGATCTGCATAACCTCAATTATGGATGCCGATAAAAACGTGTTCTTAATTCCGGAACAATTGCAACCGGTAAGGCTACATACTGAGTTGATAAAAACTCAAACTTTTCAAAAAGTAAAAGCTACACTACAAAGAAGACATGAAAAAAGACTAGTATGGATTTCAGTAACACCCGAATTACGTGATACTTATTTGGACGAAGATGGAAATATGCAGTTCAAGGGATATTTACTGGAGGAAATTACATCAAAAACACAACAGGTTTTTACGAATGAAACTTCAACAGAAACTTTTACAAAAATTCTGGAAAGTTTTGCTGAATTGAAGAAGGAATCTAAACAATCTAATGTGAAGAACTTATCTGAAAAGTTTGTCTTAGAAAAATTCACAAAAAAAACATCAAGTGTAACACAATGGATGAATATCTTTGAAACTGAATGTACACGTATAGGTGTAAATGAAGATATTCAAAAGATACAAATATTTCGGTTATTTTTGGAGGATTCTTGTCAAGATTGGTATAACTCTATGCTTATAAAATATTCAATAAATTCTGAATGGTGTGTTTGGAAAAATAAATTTTGTGAAACATATGTGAACAAAGGCTGGTCACCAATAAGGTATGCTTTTTTGTTTAAGTATAGACAGGGTTCATTATTGGAATATGCTCTCAAAAAAGAGAGGCTTTTATTAGAAATAAATAAATTAATCGATAAACCTACTTTAATCGATTTAATTGTAACTGGGCTACCTAATTTTATTGCAGATGAAATTGATAGAAATAAATTGAAAGACACTGATGATTTATTTAGTAGTATTCGGGGCTTAGAACATTTAATAATTAATAAAAGGATTGTGGATAAAAAAGTAATCGATTCGGAAAATAAAATAAAAGAAAAAAGTTTCAAAGACCGACCATGCAGAATATGTGAAAAAGAAAAGAAAGGAACTCGGTATCATTCAGAATCTGTGTGTTGGTTCAAAAATAAAGATAATGATCGCTCAAAAAAAGAGTTAATTAGGAGTGTCAATAATTCTGAATTAGAAATGAGTTTACATGAAATAGACCCAAAAAACTAATAATTCCACCATTAATCAAAATCAAGTTAATTATAAATGATTCAGTTGAAACGTTCGGTGTCTACGATTCTGGATCAAATGTTAGTATAATTAACTCAAGATTGTTGTCCTTAAAAAACACACCAAACAACAACATTAATAGTAAAGCAAACTTAAAAACGATTAATGGTGTAAAAAAATCTATAGGAATAGTGACATTGAAAATAAAGATTTTTCAAATAGAAAAAAATGTAAATGTTTTTGTCATAGACGAACAAAATTTTGACTATGATTTTTTAATTGGATTGGATTGTATAAAATCTTTTCAACTAATTCAAAATGAAAACTTAGAAATCACACAAAAACTAAGCAAAGTAATGAAACAACAGAATGAAAATATTCCTGGCTTCACAGGTGATAAAATTGAAAACAAACACTATTTCATTAAGGAAAATAATCTTAAGAAAATAAAAGTGAAAGATAATTTATACATGAATGATAAATGTAAGGTTAACTTTAATGAACACGTGGAAGTTACAAACTTCAACATCTCAGTAAATCATTTAGACACTCAGCAACAATCAAAAATAGATGGATTAATTCAGAAATATAAGTCACTATTTGCAAAAGATAAATATGATGTAGGCTTAGTGAAAGGCTATGAGGCACATATAGATTTATTAGTAGATTCATATTGTAGCAAAAGACCATATAGATGCAGTTTTGAGGACAAAAAAGAAATAGAGCAGCAAGTTTCAAAATTATTAAAAAAGAAATTAATTGAAGAATCTTACAGCCCTTTTGCTGCTCCTGTAACATTAGCCTATAAAAAAGACGAAGGAAGAAAATCTAGACTATGTGTAGATTTTCGGGACTTGAATAAAATAGTGATTCCTCAGTCACAACCATTTCCCCTTATCGAAGATATAATGATAAAAACAAGAAATTGTAAATTTTTCTCAACATTGGATATCAATTCTGCATTCTGGTCTATACCTTTAAAAGTAGAAGATAGAAAGAAAACAGCATTTGTTACTCAAGAAAATCATTTTCAGTGGACTTGTCTACCATTCGGCTTAAAAACCTCACCTGCAATTTTTCAAAGAATTTTAACTAGCATTATTAGAAAACACAAATTATCAAGTTTTACAGTAAATTTCATTGACGACATTTTAGTATTTTCCCAGACGTTCAACGAACACATTAAACACTTATCGTTACTATTAGAAGCAATTTCAAAGGAGGGTTTTAGGTTGAAATTCTCTAAATGCAATTTTGCACAGGATTCTGTAAAATACTTGGGCCACATAATAAAAAACAATACAGTTACTCCACTTAAGGATAATTTAATAGCCATTAAAGATTTTCCTGTCCCAAAAACAAAGAAAAATATTAGACAGTTTTTAGGTAAAATAAATTTCTATGGAAAATATATACCAAATTTATCAATCTTATTAGATCCTCTACATAATTTGTTAAGAAAAGACCAAAGATTTATCTGGACAGAAAAATGTCAAGATACTTTTGATACAATAAAGAGACTGCTTTGCTCAAGACCTATTTTAGAAATCTTTGATCCGCATTTACCTATACATATTTATACAGATGCAAGTATACAGGGTATAGGGGCTATTTTGAAACAACCACAAGAAAATGGCGAAGAAAAACCATGTGCATATTTTTCGAGGAAATTAAATGACAGTCAGAAACGAAAAAAAGCTATTTATTTAGAATGCTTAGCAATTAAAGAAGCGCTAAAATATTGGCAACATTGGCTGATAGGAAAAAAATTTAAAGTTTTTTCAGACCATAAACCCCTAGAAAAACTAAATATTAAGGCAAGAACAGATGAAGAATTAGGAGACCTTACATATTACTTGTCACAATTTAATTTTGAAGTAATATATTCACCCGGAAAGGACAATTTGGAAGCAGACAGTTTGAGTAGAAACCCAGTATTAGAATCACATGTAAACCAGGAAGAACTTTTAAAAATTGTAAATTTTATTAAACTAGAAGACATCCAAAACGATCAAGAGAATAATGAAGACATAAAACTATATAAAAATAAACTAATATTAAAGGATAAAATATACTTTAAAAGGGTAGGGAAAAAAGAAAAAATTTTACTCACTGAGGAATTTAGTAGAAAAGTAATAAAAAATGTACATTGTACATACTGCCATATAGGAGTGAAACAAACAGAAAATAAAATCAAACCATTCTATACAGCAAAGAATTTAATACATAATATAAAAAAAATCTGTGATAATTGTGAAATATGTATAAAAAATAAATCTAGAACTAAATTTAAATATGGATTAATGTCCCATCTGGGTCCTGCTACTTACCCCTTTGAAATCGTCTCTATAGATACCATCGGTGGATTTGGTGGCTCCCGCTCTACAAAAACATATCTACATCTTTTGGTAGACCATTTCACCAGATATGCCCACATAGTGACATCAAAAACCCAAAACGCAGACGATTTTATAAAGCTCGTAAAAAAAGTTATACCTGAAAATAAAATTGGAATGATTCTATCGGATCAATACCCGGGCATAAATTCGAAAGGATTTAAAAGTTTTTTGAAGAAAGAGAACATACCTATCATTTTCACTGCAGTCAATGCACCTTTTTCAAATGGCTTAAATGAACGGTTAAACCAGACATTAGTCAACAAGATAAGATGTGCAATTAATGAAAAAACCGATAAAATTGCCTGGACAACTATCGCTCATAAGTGTACCCAGAAATATAATGAAACTGAACACACTGTGACAGGATATTCCCCAACATATTTAATGGAAGGAAAAGTGATTAACATCTTACCAGACGAATTGAAAGAACATAAAACACAGAGGGATTTATTACAAGATAGGAAAACAGCTTTGGAAAGAACTATAAATTCACACAATTATAATAAGCAACTATTTGATAAAAATAGAAAAAGTATCCAATTAAAAGTAGGAGACTCTGTATATGTGGAAAACGGTAACCGATTAAATAGGAGAAAATTAGACGAATTAAAAATTGGACCTTTCAAAATTTTGGAAAAATTATCTAACTCAATTTTTAAAATTAATACAGGTTACAAAAAGTTCGAATCAAACTTGTTTCACATTACAAAACTTATACCGGTACCTGAAGAATTTTGAGAACCTGGGGGGGGAGATGTAAATGAAGCTCATAGAATCTTCATTTAATTTAAGTTTCCCGCACATTACCTTTGACGTATACATCGAAGCATTATCTATGGTGACAGCATTCTGCACTATGTTCATCCTAGAAATTGTCTCTGGCTTTGGACATTAGAATTTAGAAACGATAACGAGGTTTATCAGAAATTTAAATAAGTAATTTGTGATTTAAAGAGATCATAGTTGAAGCAGTAGCTTTTAATGTTGTTTCTCTTTACAGGTTAGTAAATATTTTATGTAATTCTTTTAGATTAAGTAAATAGAGTAAGTGGTGTTTGCTAAGATTAAATATGATTTTTCATAAAAGAATAAATTTCTCTTTACAGAGCAACAACTTAAGTTTTGTTTCAATAAACAACATATTACATTAATATCATTAACTTTTTAAAATTGCATCATTAACGAAGTAACGAGAAGAAGATTTGAGGGCCTAACAGTAACAATAAAGTAACTGCTGCTTTTATTTTATTTAAGTTCGTCGATTCGTCGTTCGTCGTTTCAGCCTGGTGACGTCCACTGCAGGACATAGGCCTCCCCCATAAATTTCTAGTGCGACCGGTCGTTCGCGGCCTGTATCCACCGACTCCCTGCGACTTTTCTCAGGTCATCTGTCCACCTGGTGGAAGGCCGTCCTACGCTTCGACGTCCAATCCGTAGTCTCCACTCAAGAAGAACCTTTCGACTCCAGTGGGCATCGGTTCTACGGGCTATATGTCCAGCCCATTGCCACTTTAACTTGCTAATGCACTGGGCTATGTCGGTAACTTTAGTTCTGCTACGGATTTCCTCATTTCTGATTCTATCACGTAGAGAGACTCCGAGAGTTTTAAATTTGAATTTTAATAGGTACAATTAGTTTTTTTTTGCCCATAAAAATACCTAATAGAGCCCATAAAAATACCGAATACCTATTCGAATGTCAAAATTGTCGATTAAATACTGCAAGCTCTACTTCTTATCCTTTATCTTTTCCCAATGCTGGGAATATAAGATCCGGAATCCGGAAGGCCGTAGAAAATTCTGAGCATTGAAAATAGAACTCTGCGCTAATACAATACAGTTGCAAACTTCAACATAATATGAGTGTCGAGTCAAATTTCAATGTCTTAAATGACAACTCAATCAAAACTTCCATTTTCAACTCTATTGTGGTTAGGTATTATCGCAGAATTCTATTTTTAACTTTATAAGTTTTCACCGGCGCGCGGCGGCGTTCCGGATTTGGAAGCATATAGTTCCAGCTTAATCAGGAACAAATTTTTGAAAGCTAACTTTTAACAAACTACTTTTTTAACGTAAAGGTCAAGAAGTATTTTTTTTAATAAGTTCTTTCTTCATCTGTACCGTTCTTTATTACTTTGCAGAATTTGTGCCCCAACATCGCACTATACAATAGAGCAAAAATACAAACAAATATCAAGTTTCGATTCCTGTTTGACATTGATAAAAAAACTAAATATATTTATCTAAATAGTAGTAGGCGTTCATGCCATTATTATATAGATTAATCTTACATAAAATTGTTATTTTTGTTCATAGTTACTATTATGAGGTAATTTTAATAAATTACCTCTTAATAGTAGGTACCTAACTATGAACGAAATAGTATTTATACGCATTTTGTACCTTCTGCGTCGTTAAATTATTCTTTGGCAGGGATTCCAAACTTGAAATGTAGAATCGTGTGTAGTTGGTAGTGACAAATACTAGTCATCTTTTTCTCTGCTATTGAATTAGGAATGCCATCCTTGTCACGAATTTTTGCTGTAATTGAAATGTGTCGATAATAAAAAGTGTCAATGTGTATCGCGGCACAAAAATTTTGTCAGTTTTGTAAGGGTATAACGTATCCTTAGCACTACTGGCATATATGTTTTTGAGGTTTTCGTAAAGTAATAGTTTATAGTTAGTATTTTAACACTTAGATAATAATTATAATAGATTTTGAAATGTGACGTCACAATATTTAGGACCCCTCCCACCCCCTTGTCACACAATGTCACACTTCGTCGACCCCCTCCCTCCCCTTAACGTGTGACGTTATTTATGGATGGCCCCTAATGTCACTCTGATTTGCAGTTGATGTTACGTTACAATGCAAAAATTTATCAAAGTTTGGTGGGTTCGAACCCCGGTAAAATATTTTTGTGATCCTTTTTTATCTACTAGAGCTCCGAGCGAATCTCGGATACCCTAGTAGGTACTATAATAATGCATCTTCAGAATATATTAATCGATAACGTCACTGTTACACAAGATTGAGTTTTGAAGATGAGAGTATCTAAATCACTTGTAGCCGTCACACACGTTCATTTGATTTGATCAAATTGACTGATTCAAAACGTTTAGCAACACTGCACGAATCAGTACAGGACACGTAATTCAAGGTTAAAAACATAATTTAACAAATCATCATCATCGACACACCACTGCCGCAAGACTCCACTGCAGGGCATAGGCATCCCCTTGATTTTAAATTACGACCGGTCGCTCGAAGTGAGCGAATTAAGTATCCACCGACTCCCTGCAACATTTTTCAGACCATCTGACGATCTAGATTCTAACGCAATCAACAAAATATGACATAAATCAATGAAAAATATCATAATGAACTAAAAAGATTCATAGTTACATAAAAAGATGCTGTGTACCTATTTGATCGAACTATTTGATCGTGTGTTCGCAGATGTTCAGTTATGTTCTGGATATAGTTTGCATCGGAGAAATCTCCGATATAAATCATATTAGCCGCCGTTTGACAACGTATACTCGGTCAATAGACAAATTGGCTACGTATAGCTACATATACGTAGTATTACGTACTATATACGAGATACAAATATTAATTATTAAGTTGATTGAACGTTACATCACAGGTTACATATCCAATTGCAATGTAAGATGAAATATTGATCACTTGCTTTTGTGCGCGATATTCTACGTCATAATAATTATCTGCGTGCCAAAATTCAACGCCATCCGTTCAGTTGTTGATATTTTACAATACAAACTTTGGACCCCATTTCACCCCTTTACTTACGAATTTTGAAAAATTATAAAATACCGAATACGTACTCAATAATTTGTATTTATTGCCTCCTATATTAAAATTCATGGAAAACGAGAGCCATTTAAAACATAAAAAAAATATATATATCTACCTAACTATAATAGTGATTGTGAATTTGTCTTGAAATTAAAATGTTTTTATTGAGATTTCACTTATTTTTGTAAGTTGCCTATAATATTTTTTATAATTTATAACAAGGATTCCTACTATATCAATTTTCAGACCTCTAGCGTAAAAAATTGCAGAAGTCTCATAGGGTAAATACGCCAAACGTCGGCCCCCCTCCAATCCTCGGCCGTCTGCACATTTTCAGCTTGCATTCATTCAAAAGGTAATTAAGTGGTAATTTTGCCACTGAAATTGCAAGCTTAGTTCATACTCTTTAAATGCAAACCATTACTATCCGATTACGTCACTCGCTCTTCATACACTGAGCGTCAGTAGCGATAGCGCCGTTGAAGCATTGAAGTTCGTAGTTAAAGCAGCTTACTTGCTGTGAATACCCACGATTCGGGGATTGATATTACAACGGTAAGACATTTCTTTTTTTGGTTTTTAGCTTTGCTATCACTATAAAGGTATTTTTACTATATTTTGAGATAGTTTTTTCAATATTTTGCGAATTGGTTTTAGGGAAAAATAGGGGGCCGCCATTAGAATACCAGTTTCGACTGAAAATCGGAATCTCGGCCGGGGCCGACTTAAGGTAAATGCAGTATGTTTTATAAAGTACAATACTACGAATTCCATTGTCTTAATAGTAAAATTTGTAACGCTTTTATGTTAATAAATATATTTTACGTTCAATCGGTAATACCGGCCGGGATGGTATTAGCTGAATCTCGAGAAATAAGCTATACGAAACAGGGGCCGACTTTGGAAATATTAAAGATCGTAATGTCGGCCAGCCTAAGAATCGAATGCTACTGTACATGCTGATCATTTTTGTATTTTTCATTGTTTGTGTAGGTACTGGATAGTCAGTTTTTAATTTATTTATCAAACTTGCTGTCTCAAAATTGAATTATGTATTATTATAATTTAATAATATTATAAGAGGTTACACGCTATACCCGGCCGACATTTGGGAAAAACGCGACCGACCATTGGACCGTGAACGGCCGACTTTAAGGTTTTTTCGTTTTCGACGCATTTAAACCTTAATACTTTTTCCGTTTAGTAGAAAAGTCAACCATATGCCTATAAATATAAAATAGATTTATGAACCTGTCTAAAACCGTATAACAAGCTATGCTTTCGTTTCAAACTGATGGATCCGGAGCGATCTAAAGTTAGAAAATCCGTAAGTGGCCGACATTTAGCGTATTTACCCTACTTCCATCCCATATAGTTTGAGGGGTTGGAGGAAAAATTTCTAAGTTTTACAATTTTTATGTTGTTTGTGTAATAACATACGACTTCTAGGACGTTTGGAAGTACTCTATGACTTTTGATGGGCATCACTCATCACTGATCAGTGAGTCGGTGACGAAATAAAATATCAATCAAATCTAAATTATTATAAGAGCTATGGAATTTAAACTTTAAATGTTTAATAAGTCTGCTACTGAGAACATATTCTAAAAAAAAATCGTTTATAATTCGGTATAATCCAAACCCCAGTTTTGAAACACCTCGTCCAGACTACTCGCGAAGAAGTAGGCCGAGGTTCGCCGATTAAGACAGTGTGGGCACGCACTTCGTTTCGTCTTTTCTTACTTCGGGCTACTTCGCGGAGCACTTCCTCGGCCTACTTCGCGAGCTGTCTGGACGAGGTGTAAGAGTTCAAAAAATCGATGTAACGCTTCGAGAAAATATCGCATACCTTCGATGGTCCGTTTCTTTGTAGCTTGAATTATCATAAACTACTAACTTGATACTGTGTTGTTATGGGGTAAATAACTTTAGTGTTACTTTTTTAGTTTTATCCTTACCCTATTCTCGAAAATTTTTGCTTGTGTAACTAGAATCACGATCAAATTACCGAAAGCCACCGACAGATACCACGCCGCAATCGTGACCGTCTTCATGCTTTTTGGTGCCTGAAAAATGTGTTTGTTTTATTTTAGGAACGAAAATATTTTACCAAAAATCATAATTTATAAGAGGAAATATCGAGCAAAACTAATGTTACGCAGTTTTATCGTGCATTTTTAGGATTCCCTAGTTACTACAATGAACCCTTATAGGTTCGCTCTGTCCTTTTCATTATGATTTATGAATACGAAAAAACATTTTTTTATAGTTAGGTATAGATTACAATATATGACTATAAAAAAATTGGTCTTTACTTTACTACATTTTTGGCATCTAATTTTGGCATATAGTTTTCTATTTTATAGGTATAAGGATTTTAAGGGTATTTTGAGTCAAATTGTGTAGTGGGGATGATATAATTATACTTACGTATATTTTTTATCAATCCCATTATATCGAATAGGTCTTTTTAAATAAAGGCCAAGAATCATACATGATGTTTTAAATGTAAACCGTTTTTGTTTTACCGACTTCCATAGTAGATAGTTAACATGTTGCCCCCACTGGCATTTCTAAACTATGAGACTCACAAACTTGTAGTTTTCCATACTGATAGATCATGCTAAATACTCTGTGGGAAAATTATTTTGAGCAAAATTGGGCAGTAACTTTTGTTTTAGAACCCTCTACAGACATGTCCTGACATGATTGTATCTCTTGGTTAGGTTAGGGGTCGTCCATTAATCATGTGATGTTTTTAACAACTTTTTAGACCCCTCCCCTCCCCCTGATGATACGTGGTGAGGTTTTATACTACCCCCCCCCCCTCCCCCACCTAAGATCACGTGTATTTTTTTACATAGTAAGCAGGTCATGCTTGCAGAAAAACTTTAACTTAAAAAACAATTTAATCGAATAATTTAAGCAATTAAAAACTATACGAGTCATTTGTCTTGTAAGTATTTAAACAACACTACGAATCTACAACCGATAATAATTTCGGTATGCATAGACTAGATTCGAAAATTAATACACGTGATGTCTCCTTATACCCCCTCCTCCCCTTGGTGATACTTGGTGATTTTTTTTCGGACCCCCCCTCCCCCTTTAGGCATCACGTGATTAATGGACGACCCCTTAGGTTAAAGTGTAATAAAGATAACCTAACCAATTCGATATTACATTCTCTATCCTACTACTATTATAAATGAGAAAATTTGTGAGGATAGATGGATGGATGTTACACTTTCACGCAAAAACTACTGAACGGAATTTTATGAAAGGTATGGTAGTAGTTTAGGTTTAGGTAGGATTAAAACATAGACTACATTTTATCCCAAAGTCCAGTGTTCCCATGGAATACCTCATTTACGCGGGCAGAGCCGCGGGTAAAAGCTAGTTATCAAATACCTGCATAAAAGAGAACTCGAGTCCCGATATAGCGAACATGATCTCTGCGATCGATATAAGGACATATTGTGGTATGATCCACATAAGATGGAGTTCATTCGGCGGATTCGGTGCGTGGAGTACCGCCGCGTCCAATATTCCAGATCTTTCTCGAAGGCACAGAACATACACCCCTCCACAACGTAAAGTACCTTCTCCTGATCCTGATATTCCACCGACGCTGTCTGCGCGCCACGTGAACCTGGATAACATGAAAGTCTTTGTGTTTTGAACCTTATCTAAGTTAAAATGGAAAGTCTTATTTCAACGCTATCTTATATCCTTAGATAATCTTGTCGATACTTGAGCAACGTGAAAGGTGTTAAATTGGATTTCATTTCTGAAAACATCAGGTGGATTTCTATATCAAAAGGATTTCTTCCTTGTACAATGTACGGTCTAGGAAAATTTATGTTTAACAGTGTGGGTATATTTTTGCGGAAAATTGCTTAGTATTAATTAAATTATATGCTATGGATTTCCGCATTTCATTCTCACTAATTCATATTATGTATGACCAGCCACCCCTGAAATATAAAATTATTATTTTATGATTTTAAGAGCGAGATCTACACACACTCTATAACTATACCAAATTTCATTCATTTATATTCATACCTAGTTGTCCCGACACACGTTGTTGTGTCTTAAAGATGAACTGTAATGAATAAATAACTACACCTACAATGCAACCTACGCCTTAGATCTACACTTACAACCAACACCTTTTCCAATATTTTTTACTGTTTAAAACTTCCCTCAACTTTCACAAAAATTAACCAAATCATGTGCTTTTGCATTTTTCGGTCCATATTTATGTTACCTTCCGGAAAATATAAGAATTTTGCTTATTTAAAACAAATGCATGTTCTCTATCATCATGAAATTTTCCACATATTTATGGTAAACCAGGAGGAAGGTCCATAGTCTACTTTTTATAGGAGGAAGACATAGGTACGGTTCCCACTTCCGTCGAATAATGTATTTACGCGGTCGAAGCCACGGGCTAGCCTATTATTTTATAAGGTTAGATTGTACTGAAAATGAAACTAAATAACATAATCAACTTACTTTCCAGGCTGCATGTACATGAACGTAGATTCGCTAACATCATCCACCGGCGCGTCGGACACGTAGTACACATCGCTTATGGTCCTGTCCGACTCTACCGATATAGAGACGTTCTTGTTCGGCCCAGTTTTGCCCACGTAGACCACCCTGTACGAAGAAAAATTAATCATGTGTATATAGTATACCTACACTAATAACCTAGCTTGACAACAAATTAAATTATGCTGGCAATGGTTCCATACCGCCATCCATATCTTTCAAAGTCTCGTTTTTTGCCGCTTATTATGTCGTTAACTGTACACACGATAACGTACGTACAACTAACGACTTTTCCACATCAAATCGTTAGCCGTACAAGCTACTCTTTCTTTAGATTCCAGATTCTTTTTTCAGATTTCAGACTGCTAGCTTTATGAAAATATGGTGGCACAAAAAGCTGCGAAATACTTCGAGAAAAGATAGTAACGACCGCGCCCCAAATACTAAAGACTTGGCGATGGCGCGTCCGCGCCTTCAGTTTTTAGGACTGACCATTGAACTTGGCACCCATTTAGATCCAGCTTCCTTTGTTGTAATGGTATCACTTTTTGTACAAAAATTACAAGCACTAGATATGTTAGTATTTCGAATAGATTCATCCATCAAAAATATAAATACAATACGGCCGATGTATCTTGGCGAGTCTGAACTTCGCGCAGAAGGTTGCGCAATAACTGTTTCTAAGTGTTTTCGTATTTATTTTATTTGTACTAATTAGTCAACTGTATTAAGGAAATTTTATTAGTACATAGGTATATAAAAATAAGACAATAACAGTTTTCTTCACGAGTTGTACATGCGCTAAAGTTCGCAGAGCCTATGTTCAGACCCGCCAAGATACAGCGGCCGTAGTGTATGAAGTAAGAGCCAAAATTATAATTAATATAATGTGAATTGTGAAGTAAGAGCCAAAAATATAACCTTCGAAAATTCTAGATCTGTAAATTCTTATTTTATTCGTTCAATTTTGTTTGCTGGTAGAATTTCGTAAATGTAACTTTCGTAGATATATGAGAACTAGCCAAGTCAGACCATAGGCTTCAATAAACTATTCTTAGTTATAAAAGGTAAATGATAATACTTAATTTATGTTGTTTTAAAATATTTTATGTTGTTATAAATAAATCTCAAGTCTGCCCAACTAACATTTTGGTAATAAGAATAAGCGCTAAATGAGCTACTTAAGAGAAACTTAAAAACCTAAGGTTCTGTAAAAGGTCTAACAACTAGTGGTATAGCGCGCTTTAACTATCTTATAACCCTGGATTGGGCCCACAATTTTAGAGCTTAAAGTGACATAATAGTTGTAGAAAAGTGATAAAAAGGTGGGAATAAAGAGTTACAATAGTACTATTGAAGTAGTATTCACCATTTTAGGTGCATTATAGGCTATACACAGGTTACAACTGCACCCTTTAGTAATAAATAATTTATAAAATTCACTCAATTAACTTTTTTAACAACATATGAGTGCTCCAACGATACTATTTATAGCTCGATTGTATATTGTGCATAATAAGTAGTAATAAACATCACCCAAAGTTTTTTTTTACTTTACGTTTCTATTACCGTCAAAAATGATAAAATATAATAGCAGTGCGCATATGCATGGCCGACAATCATGGCCGACATCAATTAATAATTTTATACATTATCGGTTTCATAATTATGAATTCTCTTTGCGGTGATAAGTATTCTGTGATAATATATACTAGTTTTCATCTCAATTTTGAAGCGCCTCAAAAATAAACACCATTTCATATTATTAGGTAAAATAAATTACTGCCGCGGCATTTTTTTTATTTTAGTTGTGGTTGTAAATAACAATTCTCAGTACGTCTATGTATATTATAATTGAAAATAATGTTAATCGATAAGTCGGAAAATAATATTTTGACCATAAATTTACTTTTAAAATTTTATAGGTTATGTTTATTTAATGGCGTAAAATCTACATTACCTAAGGTTCCTGAACTCTTTTATTCCCAACGCAGTGTTAAAAAAACGATAGCTAGCTTTTTAATGCCACTTGGACTTTTATAATGTGGGAGTAAATCTTATTATACAACCTATAATGATTTAAAGGTGGTTTCTGACACTTACAGCATCTAGCTCTATAATACCTATAGTTATCACTTCTTTAACTTCTATAGCTCTATAATACAAATAGTTATCACTACTATAACTTTCATTTAGCTCTTATGGCTCCATAGAACCCGTTAGGTGGTACAAGGTATTGACTAACTCCATTTAAGAACTTTAACCGTTTGTAAGTATTAGCAGACACCTTACAATTGGTTCTAGTGTTTTATGTTTCCTAAAGATGTAAGAGTAAGTTATACAAAAGTTCTGACAAACTCCAAGTTAGCACCTTAAGGTATATATTTTTCCTTTATTTCTATTATGCCTCTTGAAACTTTAATTATTTATTCCTAACGCCGCAGTAGAGTCCAAAGCTATTGTCAGAGCTCTTATATGTCGTTTATAATACTTTAAGTGTCAAAAAAGGTTTCCCTTAGCGCCAAAATGTTAGTTGGGTGACCATTGAACTTGGCTATTAGCAACCATATAGTTGTGACTTCTTTTGTTGTTGAAGTCAACAACTAAGGCAATAGTGGTATATTATCTATAAAAGTACCTATATCGTAATATTGGACATGGACCTTATTTCACATTTATGTTTTGATAGGATCTTACATCAACTTGGGCTTTCCAGTCAAAGATTTCACCAGAGGATTCGGATCCATAAAGTATAGAGAAAGCTCGTCATCAGAGTTTAGACCAACAATGATTGGCATGAACTGAAAATTGAAAATATATTTTTAAAAAATCAACCGTACAAATATGTAAACCGACTTTCAACCTAAAAACAATAATTTTCTTATAAAATAAAATGATTGTTATTCTCGAAATGAGAATAATCAACCAAGTCACTTTGTCTGCGTATAGATCATCGTAGAACAATAATATATCTGTCCAAATGAAACTGTAGTTTCTTACCATACCCGGTGTAGTTTTTAGATGTGTTGTGACGATACGTCTGATCATAATACGTCCATCACAATCGGAGGAGCAGCTCACTATAACCGTATACTCTCTATGGGGTAGCGGCGACATAAGAAAGGTGGAGTAAGGCTTGATAGTTGCGACACCTCCTCCACAGACAGCTAGGTCAGCGGCACAGGGTAAAGTATTCAATATAACCAAGCCAGTCTCATGATTCTTTGGTGTTTGTAGTATTGAGCGCTGAAAAAAAGAAAAGTTAGAAAAAACTGAAAAAATATGATGTGTGGCAACAAAACGGTTGAGTTAGGTTCATCTAAAACTGATCACGTCCAGACAAACTATGGAAGTATGACGTCATACTACGCAATAAAACGGCAGCAAATAGACCCACTGTCAGTGACCAATATTAGCATATTAAGCATATTATAAAAGTGATGACGCCACGGGGATCACGAATATGTAACGCGTCAAATTAGCAGCCAGCATAAAACTGACGCGTGATTTACATGAATAAATGGCCAGCTGCTGTGAATGCAGAAATATGAATATCTTTTTGCCTGCAACAGTCAGCTACTCTGGCAAAATTTTCTACATTAGCACGAAAGAAATAAGAAGGTAGCACAAAGTGACACACATAACACAGATTAAACCTTCTCGAGTCTCTCGCTCTGATCGCAGCAAAATGTGCGAATTGAAATGAAATAATCTACAAAAATTACATTTAATAACAAAACAAATATTACAGGAAAACTTTACCTCAATACCAATTTGAAGTATACCGGCGGTAACAAATGCCATAGACGTGAGTATACCACCAAGAAACATTTTTTGGAGCGAGGACATATCTGGCAGGATGGACCAGGTTCCGCCAGGACACACTGGCATCATCAGGAGTACAATGGCAGGGTTGAGGACCTGGAGCTGATCTGGCATGAGAGTTATTCCGAATATTTCGCTTTTCAGTCGAGACGCTTGGAACGTCCAACGAGATCCCTGAAATGTTTTATATTTTAATTATTATTACCCGATTTGGTTATGTTTTTTGCGCGTATCTGTTTATAAATTCCTTTATTCCCACATATCCGTTTGGGGGCTGGATGGATTTCGACAATTATAGTGTCCTTAGATAGCTAATTTAAATATATGAAACGTAAATTGCGCTTTACTGTGGAAATGGCCACGCCACATATTATGTGTAGAGTAAGAAACTTGGATTTACATGAGATCTGATAACTTTTTGACAGAGCGAGTCATATTATAGTATTGGTATCATCTTGGCATAATTTTAACATGAAAATGATTTTGGTGGGATATAATTTATTACAGGATATTTTGCTCGTTTACCTAAACTTTAGGTACTGTTTGTCCTAAGTATAATGTATATAAATATTAGGTATAAAATATTTCCGAAAAATCGTTTCAATTTGTGAGTTTTCTAACATATTTTGTGAGAAAATCTCGACCAAAATCTGTTTTCGTAGATGGTGGCGTATATTAATTGGCGTGGCGTGACATGGCGTGAGATCATTTGATGTAGCATTTTCAATTAACTCAAGATCCGAGAAAATGTGAAAACGATCAAATGTTATATTAGAAAGTTAGTGTATTTGAAATTAAATTATACTGTTTGAAATTAATAAAAATGCAGGTTTTAAATTAATTGAAAGAGCTATTTTAAAATTTTATTTTACTATAATTGCGAAAAATATTTCCTGTACATTTAATTAAATAAACCGGTGTGTTATGAGTAATGTAATTTAATTTGATTTCGAATATGAATCTGGCAAAATTTAAGCATAATGTGCAGTACGCACATTATCAGCTTATCTTTAATCTATCTTTAAAAGAGCAATTCTTGTATATATAATGTCACCGTAAAATTGTAAAAACCGTTAGATCGTTATATAACTAGTGAATTGTAAAATATTGTTAGACTTCCGACGTGAATATTCTGACTATAATTTAACACATTATTTTTCGTTAGACTATAAATTTTAATAACTCCCAACACCGATCTCGGTGACGGTGGTCGGTTTCATTGAAACCAGGCCAGTTACGCAGGAGTAATTTTATAGTGCCCAAGTGTGTGCGCAGTACACAAGAGCACTCTCTCTTCCTTTACTCTCATAACCCAGTGGGACGGATAACCGACACGACTGACGAGAGATCAGGCGCAGGTCCGACTTTTTACATGCCCATCCGACGCATGGATCATCTTTCTTGTCAGACAATCAGGTGATCAGCCTGCATTGTCCTAACCAAACTTGGAAACAACATTTTTTGTTGTTCCAATGCGGGAATCGAACCCACGACCTCCGAGTCGAGAGCCAATGCTCTAACCACTAGACCACGGAGGCTGTAAAACTATAAATATATAGATAGTAATTAATCTTTCGACATATTTTAAACAATCTAATTAGTTGTATTACAATCTAACGGTTTTTACAATTTTACGGTGACATATATAATCTGAATCTCGGAAACGGCGCCAACGATTTTCATGAAATTTAGTATACAGGGGGTTTCGGGGGCAATAAATCGGTCTAGGTTAGGTTAGTAGGTTTTATTCTTGGGAAACTGCGCATTTTTAGTTTAGGTATAATATATTATTATGTTTTTTCTTTCGCCGTGCAACAATATAGGCAACTAGGTTAATTTTTGCGTTGTTCGGTAATTCGGAATGGTAAAATATTTTTGTAATACTTTTTTTTTTATCTACTACAGCTCCGAGCAAAGCTCGGTTACTCAGGTATTTAATTATTACGCAAGTTACTGTGGGATTGTGAGACGGTCATATCTAAAACGCGTTAGAACGACACTGATTTTTCACTAGTTTATTAGCACATAATATGCTACATAATGTTATCCTTTCTGGTGTATTTACATATAGTATTGTTATATTAGCTGTAATATTAAAGTTACGGCACTGTTTTGGATACAAAAGTTTTGTTCAATCATAGCATGGTGTTTCAATATTTGTGAGATAAAGGTGACTCGTCTTCTATACGGGTAGAAGAGTATTGTTGCATGGACTCTAGTCTGGCTAATTTAAATGAAGGTAACTCATTTTCTCTACGGGTAGAAGAGTATTGTTGCATGGACTCTAGTCTGGCTAATCTAAATGAAGGCGACACATTTTCTCTACGGGTAGAAGAGTATTGTTGCATGGACTCTTCTAATCTGGCTAATCTAGATGAAGGTGACTTACTTTCTCTACGGATAGAAGAGGTATTGTTGCATGGACTCTTCTAATCTGGCTAATCTAGATGAAGGTTCTTCTACCCATAGAGAAAATAAGTCACCTTCATCTAGATTATCCAGATTAGAAGATTCCATGCAACAATACTTTCGTACCCGTAGAGAAAATGTGTCGCCTTCATCTAAATTAGCCAGACTAGAGTCCATGCAACAATACTTTCCTACCCGTAGAGAAAATGTGTCGCCTTCATCTAAATTAGCCAGACTAGAGTCCATGCAACAATACTCTTCTACCCGTTGTTTCTCTACGGGTAGAAGAGTATTGTTGCATGGACTCTAGTCTGGCTAATCTAGATGAAGGTGACTTATTTTCTCTACGTGTAGAAGAGTATTGTTGCATGGACTCTAGTCTGGCTAATTTAGATTAAGGCGACTCATTTTCTCTACAGGTAGAAGAGTATTGTTGCATAGACTCTTCTAATCTGGCTAATCTAGATGAAGGTGACGACTTATAATCCACTGCTTTAAGCTGGGTTTAATAATTAGATCAAACTAAACAAGAAAAGGTTTCAGCCCTTAACTTTCTCTGTATTATGACTACTGGTGCGTTAAATACATAAAAGAATACCTGTTGGTCGAACAGTGACCAGAATATTGGCATTGGCAGGAACAGGTATAAAATAGAGAAGAAAACTTTCATATCAGCCACCAGCTTCTCCCCGTATTTTTCTTTAGAGTGGTCCAGCCAATGGCTCCGATGTATGCCATCTAAGCCCTTGTCACAACGAAAACGCTTCTTTAGAGCGTACTGAAAATGTAATTTATTTGTTGTTAAAAAGTAAAGTATTATTAGCCGTGTTGATATTAAGCGATTATACCTAACCAGGATCAAAATGGTGCCCTTTCTCTGACTTTTAAATAGATTACAAATATTTTGGATTCGGAAGGACCACGGTAAGAAAATCTATCTAACAGTGTAACAGTGGGACCGCACTAGGCGTAAGTACACGGTAGCTGAACTACGCGACGCGACACGGCCAAATATTATTTGTATGACATTGTATGAGATAATCAGTGACGGATTAACCCTTAATCAAATTAAGCAATTACCTAGGGCATCACGTCTGGGGGGGCACCAGAAGAAGCACAAAAAAAAAATAGAGTCATAACCCCGCTCCCACTTGCCTATTCGCTGCCCGCTAGTTCCCCTCGGCTGGTATATATAATTATATATGACAGAGATCTGACCCATATACAGAGGCGTATTTAGAAATTTTGCGCCCCAGGACATTTAACATATTTTGCCGCCCCATAAACCCTACATTTGCGTTCAAACTGAGAATGCGAGCAAATGTTTTTTACTCCTTTCAATCTTTTTAAACTTTAATCCCTGAAATACTGTTGTACTATAGAAAAAATAAATAAGGGTGCAAGAAAAAAACGTGGCTTGACCCTCTCACGATTCTGAAAAAGATGGCGCGTAACGGAAAAATGTGACGCGTAACCGAAAAATGTGACGGTAAATTTTTTTCCAACGCCGATAAAAAAGTTTCACTTCAAAAACAATAAAATCAATAGCCTTGTACGATGCAAATCGTACATCGAGCATTTTTAGGTTTAAGGGATCAGCGGTTTGTCGCACGCGCTTAATTAATTAATTATAAAATATAATTCAGTACGTTCAGATCTATCAAGGCGATCGCGCGTGCTCGCACACCGGGTCATTTGATCATATCAAGGATCAATAAATCAATTTATTTTATTATTCGTAATTCTAGTTTAATTTCATCTCTATCAAGTAAAAGTGTGTAGAGTCAATCAAGGACGCTACATCCTTTATGGTCCTTCGTAAATAATAAGGACTTCGCGAGTGAATAACACAATAGTGTGACATTTCGTGAAGTGATCAGCGGACATTGGATTGCAGTGCATTTTCTATCAAGGAATTTATACAAGCAGTTACTAAAGATGGAAGATCTTCTGTTAACTCAGCAGCAGTTAGTTGGGGCCATTGAGCAGCTCTTCTCCAATTTCAAGAAAGATGGGCCGGAACGCAAGACCGGTGACTACATCAGGAGAAGACTGGAATCACTGGACCAATATTGGCAGGAGTTTCAGAACAACCACTTCAAGCTATGTGGTTATAGTGACAGATCGCATAATTATTTTGTGACCGACCAGTTCCAGACAACCAAGGAGCGCTATCGGCACGTCAGGTCGGTCATCATGAACTATCAAGCACAGGACGCCAAGCCGAGTACTTCGCTGCTGCGTCCAGCGACTCCGCTCGGTGGCGCAGCAGCGCCGCAGCCTCCGGCACGCACCTCGTCTCCAGCAGCAATGGCAGACGGCGCGCACGAGGGAGAATCAAATCAGGTGACTTTCAGGGCTCAAGGCGTCAACAGCAGGACAGACGAGTTGCTTAAGAAGCAAGCGAGCAACTTCAGGGCTCTTCAGAGAAAGGTAACTAGTGTTAACTTAGATACGGAGTTAGAAAAATGGGAGCTTGACGATTTACTAAACATGTTACAATCTCGTTGGTCGGTAATTGATGCTTTACATCTTGAAATAGATAGTGAACTAGAGGGTAAAAATCAAGAATATGATGCGGCTTTTTATCATTATGAGAAATTGTATGAGGACATAAAAAGGGCTATTAATAGGAAAATGAGGTCTGATTATCATAGGGTGAAGTTAACTCCACAGATGGAGTTGCCTACATTTAGCGGAAGTTTCCAGCAGTGGACGTCATTCAAGGACTTATTCACTGAAACTATCCACACTAACGCATCTCTATCAGGCGCGCAGAAGATGCAGTTTTTAAAGGGAAAGCTCCGAGGTGAAGCTGAGCGCTTAGTTCAACACCTACAAATTAGCTCAGATAATTACATCACCTGCTGGGAAATACTCAATAATAGATACAACAATAGAAAACTTATTTTTACGTCGCATATCAATACTTTAATGAATATTCCAGTGTCGCAGCAAGCATCGTTAGGACACATCAAAAGAATCCATGATACGTCACTGGAATCGTTAAATGCTATAAAAAACCTAGGTGTAGACATAAGTTCATGGGATCCTTTACTCGTTCATATTCTAAGCCAAAAACTAGACGCCGACACATACAACGAGTACGTGTCATCATTAAAACAACCGAGGGAATTACCTACTTTAAAAGATTTCTTAAATTTCCTTGAAACGAAATTTGAGGCTCTTGAGACTTCACGGAAAAAGCAAGAAAATCCGATTGCAAAGCCTAGTTTTAAAAATACATATAATTTAAGTAATAATTCTACTGCAGAAAATCGTTTCAATTACAAGAAACCAACATATTTTTCGCAATCAAAGGTTTCAAGTAACCGAGTCAATAAACCTGCACATCCGGTAAAAACATCGTGTTATTATTGTTCAAACCGTGGACACGGTTTATATTATTGCGCAAAATTTTTAGAACTACCTAATCATTTGAAGCGAAAATTAATTATTGACAAAAAATTATGTAAAAATTGTCTTTATGATCATGAAGGTAATGGTTGTTATTCTGAGTCGCGTTGTAGAGAATGCAACGGCAACCATAATTCAATTTTGCACGATGCATTTTGTAATAATTCATTCACTTCAAAAAATGCTGAGTTGAAAATTTCGAAACCGGAGGTTGGAAATATACATTTTTCCGTAGAGGGCAATGACCCCGAAATTCTGTTGGCAACAGCCATGGTGCAGGTACAGGCTCGGGACGGGACTAACCATAACATTCGGGCATTATTAGATCAGGGGTCTGAGACTACACTCATATCAGAGAGAATAGCACACATTTTAGGCTTACTGCGCAGACATTGCAAGGGGACTATAACTGGAATAGGTGAAAAGGAGAGTAATTGTAAGGGAATCATTAAAATCAAGTGTAAGTCGAATCAAGAAGACTTTTCGTTCGAAACAGATGCTTATATCATGCAAACTTTAATCAAGAATCTGCCCTCCTACAGTTTCTCTAAACCAGAATGGCCCGCGTTAGAAAATTTGCCTTTAGCAGATCCTTTCTTCAATGTGAGGAGACCGGTTGATATTTTACTTGGAGTGGATGTTTTTAGCAACTTACTGTTAGATGGAATTTATAAGGCTGGACCGAATCTACCAATGGCGCAGAAAACGCGCTTAGGTTGGATTTTGAGCGGTTGTGTTAAAAAGAGTTATAAATGTAACATAATTGTGCATGATATCAACGACATCTCTCAATTTTGGCAGTCAGAAGATATTTTAGAGACATCTTCTATGTCATTGGCCGACCAACAGGTCGTAGATTTTTACAACAAAACTACATTACGTCAGGCGGATGGCAAGTATCAAGTGCGCCTCCCCCTTAAACAAGAAATAGAATATAAATTAGGCCAATCAAAATCAAAAGCTATTGCGCAGTTTAAGCAGTTGGAAAGAAAGTTTGATAGAAATATAAATATAGCACGAGAATATAAATTATTTATTAATGAATACAAACAGTTAGGACATATGATACAATCGGATAACTTCGACTCATCAGATTATTACTTACCGCATCATTGTGTTATTCGAAATGAATCAACTACAACTAAATTGCGAGTGGTTTTTAATGTCTCAGCGCCTTCTACCGGTTTGAGTCTGAATGATTTAATGGAAAGAGGTCCCAATTTGCAGCAAGATCTGCAGAGTCTTCTTATCAATTGGAGACAATTTAGATACGGTTTTACGTCGGATGTTGAGAAAATGTTCAGGGTCGTTTGGTTACATCCAGATGACCAAAAATATCAAAAAATTATTTGGAGAGAATCTCCGTTTGACAAAATAATCGTTTTTCAATTAACGACAGTGACATACGGCACCAAGGCCGCGCCGTTCCTGGCGATGATGACTCTACGACGTTTAGCTCAAGATGAGAGGCAGAATTATCAAGACAGTTCTGCGCCAAAAGTGATTGAGTCAGCATTTTACATGGATGATTTAGTATACGGAAGTCATTCTGTCGAATCAGCAAAGCGTTTGATACAGGATATCATTTCGATTTTAAAGTCCGGCGGCTTTAATCTACGTAAATGGAAGGCAAATAATCAATATATAATTCCAACTAACAATTGTAATACAGAACAAATGAATTATGACTTTAAAAATACGGAGTCATCAAAAACACTTGGCCTTAGTTGGAACCCGCAGCAAGATCATTTTACATTTACATCAAAATTAGACTTTACGAGTAAAAATCCAACAAAACGTATTTTGCTTTCCAACATTTCAAAATTATTTGACCCACTAGGCTGGCTTTCTCCAATTTCAACTAAAATAAAACTATTATTTCAACAAGTATGGCATTTGCAATTAAAATGGGACGAACCTTTACCTGAAAATATACAGAAAGAGTGAGAAAATATGAAGACTGATTTAAATAATATAAATAATTTTTATATGCCTAGGTGGTTAGGAATAACGGAAAATAATGTCATTGAACTTCATGGATTTTCAGACGCGTCAACAAAATGTTACGCTTGTGTTGTTTATTGCAAGGTAATAACACGTGAACAGACGTCTGTGACAATGATAGCTGGAAAATCAAGATTAGTACCTGTAAATAATAAATATACCTTACCTAAATTGGAGTTATGCGGTGCTCTATTACTCACAAAACTATTATCTAAAATCAAAAGTTGCCTCGATAGTTACCAAATCAATTATTACTGCTGGGTCGATTCTATGGTAGTCTTAGGATGGATCAACGGTGTTCCTGAGCGCTGGAAGCCATTTGTGGCTAATAGAGTGAAGCAGATTATTGAAGTTGTGCCGCCCAGCAGCTGGAATTCCAGCTTTTTTCCAGCCAGGGTTCTCCTCCGACTTAACGTAATTACGTTAAGTCGGAGGAGAACCCGGCAGACTGTGCTAGCCGTGGTTTAACAGCCTTACAGTTAAAAGATCATAAACTATGGTGGAAAGGGCCGACTTGGCTAAAAACGCCTCACACTAAAAATCTATGTACTACTCAAACAACATTTTTCACGGATCAAGAAGTGAAAAGAACCAAAAAAGTCGTGGCGTATGTAACTCAAAATCAAGATGAAAATATCATACGATCATTACTTTTTAAATACAGCTCGCTAAGCAAGATTGCGAGAATTTTAGCATGGGTATATAGATTTATAAACAACAAACGTGAAACAAAGAAATACTTAACGTTGAGTGAAATAAAGCAAGCCAATATAAAAATCATTCAACAGTGTCAGCAAGAATATTTTATTGAAGAATTACAAGATATTCAGAAAGGAAAAAATGTAGCATCAAAAAGCAAAATTTGCATGCTCAACCCTATTCTCGATCAGGATCAAGTTTTAAGAGTGGGGGGACGTCTTAAACACCCTAATATTAACTTAGACATGAAACATCCCATTATCATACCCAAAAATAGTCGTCTATCAGAATTAATTATCGACCAGTGTCATGAACTTACCTATCACGGTGGCGCTAAGCTTACATCGGGGTTCATTCGACAAAAATATTGGTTGGTAGGCGGACTCAAAGCCACGAAAAAGCGTATTTACCAATGTGTTAAGTGCAGAAAGCATAGTCCCAGCCAACACTATCAAATAATGGGCGATTTGCCTTCATCAAGGGTGAATCCATTGCGGCCATTCTACCACACAGGGGTAGATTATACGGGTCATGTGTTTGTCAAGGCTAACAAGGGCCGAGGTATTCTAACAACAAAAGGTTACGTGGCTGTATTTGTCTGCATGGTGACTAAAGCTATACACTTGGAGTTGGTGTCAGATTTAACAACGTCGTCATTTTTGGCTGCATTGCGCCGAATGGCAGCTAGGCGAGGTGTGCCGAAAAATATGTACAGTGATCAAGGTACAACTTTCATCGGAGCAAACAAGGTTCTACAGGAGGAATATCAACAGATATTTAGTACCTTCGAAAACACGGAATTTATCAATGAAGTAACAAGAATGGGTATCAAGTGGCATTTTAATGCCCCTTCTTGGCCGTCAGCTGGTGGTCTGTGGGAAGCTTCGGTCAAAAGTCTTAAATATCACATGAAGAGGGTGATAGGCGAAAACGACTTACTTTTGAGGAATACTCAACATTACTCTCTCAGCTCGAAGCTTGTATTAATCAGAGACCTTTATGTGCAATGACCGAGGACCCTGACGACTTAAATTGTCTTACACCATCACATTTTTTAACTAGCGGCCCTCATTTAGCATTTCACAATACTTCGACAGACTTACGTACTCGTTGGCACCAAACACAAAGATTGTTCGAGGATATCTGGAAAAAATGGCGCTTAGAATATCTTACGCAATTATCAGTTCGCAGCAAGTGGAGGCAACCACAAGAAAACATTAAGGTTAACGACATAGTTCTCATTCAAGACACTAATTTACCGGCCGGGAGGTGGCCACTCGGCCGCGTCTTGCAGCTACACCCGGGAAGCGACGGTTTTGTAAGGGTCGTTACGCTAAAAACAAAAAGCGGTATCATAAAAAGACCGATAGTTAAACTATCAATACTACCAGTCAATAATCAAGAATCAAATGTAAAACAGGATGATATAAAGCAAGTATATCACATTACTAAGCCTATCAAGAAAAATACCTATTCCTTTTCTAAATTAGTATTTACAATTTTATTTTTATAATAACCTTTATATCAAGTTCAGAAGGCTTATTTAATATAACACCACTTCAAAATCAAAGTTTGTACTTTGACAAAGTGACAAACATGGCTCTCATCAAGGACGAGTGGCGCCTAGTCATCTACTACGACATGAGTCCCTACTGGGAGGGCTCATTAACAGTTAACAAGTACTTAGATTATTTACAAAACATATGTGATAGTAAACAAAACCATTCACAATGCGCAGCGATCATGTTACAACTACACCACGGCTACGAACAATTAAGTCATTATAACAATGTTATGATGAACAAGCAAACTTCGCGCACGCGACGAGGACTGATAAACGGAGTTGGCAATATAGCAAATTCTTTATTCGGGATTCTGGATAGTAATTTCGCTGAAAAATATGAACAAGACATACAACTCATCAAGCATAATCAAGATCATCTCGCCGCACTCTGAAAGAACCAGACCTCCATCGTCGAAGCCGAATTTAATCTTTTGAAACGTACGGAAAACGTCATGAACAAGCAGCATAAGCTTATACACCTACGATTAAATCAAGTAGAACAACAATTAAACGCCGCAAAGAAGGAAAACTTTGAAAATAATGATTTCATTCTCTCCGCTATAGTGGCCAACAATATACTAGTTCACCTCAAGGGCATACAGAATACCCTATTAGACACTATGACTAATATCTACAACGGCCAACTCAGTTTACACCTCTTGACACCTGATCAGCTACGCCAAGAGCTAAATACTATTTCAGGGAAAATATCAAAAGACCTATCACTACCTTTTGAGAATATCAGTTTACCTAATATTTATCATTTACTAAAAGTTAAAGCTAGAATGTCAACCGACTATTTATTATTTGAAACTAAAATACCTCTAATTCACCGAGATACCTATGAAATTCATAAAATCATTGCCGTACCACGTTTAGTAAATAATATGATGATTAATATTAAACCCGTATCTAGTTACCTAGCGATTAACCTTAAGAAAGACGCTCTGTTGCCCATGACTGAAAGTGATTTAAAATCGTGTCTGCAGCAAGAGTCAGGCACCCTTTTATGTAGAAGCAGGTCTCCGGTGTACGCCTTGAAGGACGACGAGAGTCTCTGTGAAAAGGATGCAGCCACCGGAAGATGCAGGATTTATCAAGAACCGTGCCGGTCACAGTGGCATGAGTTAAATCAACTCAATACATACTTTTATTTTTATTGTCAGCAACAGAACGTAAAAATACTATGCGATGATCAAGTTTCATCGTTGCAGTTATTGCACTCCGGTTTATTGACAATAAATCAAGGTTGTCTATTGAAGTTCAAAGACTTCACTGTATATACTCATAAACAAGAAATGAGTAATTTGCACATAAAAGCAGACCTAATTGCTCCAAGGTTATCTCCGATAAACTACCTTTTTAATATATCGGTACCAAGCCTCGGCGCTACTAAGACAGGTGATGAGGATGACGTCAGCGAGCATTCAAAGCAGCTGATTCATCTGCAGAAGAAAATAGAGGAGATGAAGCAGACTATCCCGCTGTACGACAGCGTCAGTAGCCACGACATTCATCATTATACTGCAACGTACATCATCGTTGTTGTGGCTATTGTTGGGATAGCTGTTTGGGGAGCGCGCAGGATCCGGTCCAAGCGGTCGGCGCGGGCGGCGACGGTGCAGGCGGCGGAGCGCGCAGGGCGGGCGGCGCCGGCCACCCCGGTGGTGGCGAGGCGGCAGCCGCCCTCCTCCTCCACGGCGGTTAGTGACAATCAGTGTATGTGTAGTGCAACTAGTGCATTCAAAACAGGAATCGTGAACCTATGGCACGCGTGCCATCGAATCCTCAAACCTGTAGCACAATATTTTGACACAATATTTTGGGCACGTCACTGATCACAAAATTTTATGACTATGTATTTATGACTAACCAAACTTAATTTTGTCATCTATTTTGAAACATCAAAAGTTACGCAAATTTTACTGTACTTAATTGAAATTACAAAATCATCCTAGTTTTACAGTATTTTATTTAGGAATTAAAGTTGGAACAGATTGAATCTATTAAATAGAAAAAAATTTTGCTCGCTCGCTTTGCTCGCTCGCGTTTCACATGAAAAATATATTAATATATTTAGTACTGATGTTCTTTTTTAGCTGGTTCATTGTATGGTATTTTTCTGAATTTCACCGTTATTTAGTGTTTTAGTTTAACGTTTGAACAGATTTTAACCTATAAAATGGAAAAAAAATTTGCTCCCTCGCTTCGCTCGCTCGTATTTGGCTTAAAGAACATATTATAAAATTCAGTACCAACGTTCAGCTTTAGGCTATTGATATTTGTATTTTTTCTCATTACACAGACTTTCAGGGCTTAAAGCTGAAAGAGGTAAAAACGAAAGAAAAATGAGGGCCCATTATTCTAATGAGCCCATGGCTTCTAATATGTTAAAGACTAGTATTTAATGTAAGTACTTTTAGTTTTATTTTCTTGAAACAGTACATCACTGTCGGGGGGAGGGGGGCCTCCCCCCCGACAATAATGTACTTTTAGTCATTTAATTTTCTTGAACTTGAAACCTGGCTACGCCCGTGAGTAGGTAATTGTACCAGCCGGCTTCTATGCATACGTAATACAATAGGGTATTTTCCAAGTTTTTGAAAAGTATGTCAAATTGTTTCTTATATTAAAATACATTAGCAGTTATAACCATTATTTGTGAATTTCTTTATTTTTCTTGCAAATTAGCCTAAAAGTTTAAATTAATATTATAGGCGCGAAAACGCTATAATGTGTTGTCATGACGTCACATTCTTGTAACTAGCGTGTTCCACACGGCACTAATTTTGCCCAGAACGCTACGATAATTTTTACCACAAAATGGTGTTTCTTTAGCGAAATAACGTTATTATTGAAAATTTCGAAAATTTCGTTTTTAGCAATTTTTGTGACTAGTGGAACAACTGACAGCTGCTCACAGCTGATTTGAAAACGTCAAAAAGTGCTAATTTTAACCCAAGTCAGGAGCTGGGTAAAAATTAGCAAAATGTTGTGATCATTCTTAGCGTTTTTAACAGTTTTTGACAGATGACAGTTGCGTGTGGAACAGGGGTGAAAACAGTTACGAACGATCATAGTGGCGCTAAAGAAACAGAATGTGAATGTAAATAACGAAATTTTCGTTCTGACTGTGCTAATGGAACGCTAGGAACATTGTAATTTGTAACTGACAAGTGTCAAGTGTCAAATTACACTGAAAATGCCAAATCCCAGAATACCTACTGTTTACGTTTCTAAATAAATGTTTTAAGCCTATTAAAAATGCCTTATATATGGTGCGTAGTGCCAAAATTCACTAATACGTCTATTAAAACACCGGGGAAAATCTCTGTAACCATAGCAAAGAACACTGAAATGCGGAAAAAATTGCTATTACTCGGTGACGCATGACGTTAATGATTCTGATGCTGGCTATTCTTTATGGAAATCGGGAGGCCATTAAAAAAAGAAGAAGAATTACAAGAATATGACGTCACATTCCAATCTCGTGCGTTTTTAGTCACGTGGTCAAACGTGAAAAATACATAATTTTATTTTTGATATTTTATAAAAATCATACATATTTTTGTGTAAAAAGTTGGTTAGATTGGTTTCAATAATTGTTTAGCGATAAAATATCAACAATCTGATGTATATTTTCATCATATGATAATACCCTATTAACTACCGTTGTCTGGTACCCGTAACACAAGTTCTTCGAGAACTTACCACGGGACCAAATTTCATCAATTTATTATGTATAGCTGTTGCCCGCGACTTCGTCCGCGTCAACTGATGGCACAATAATGCATTAATTTCGACCAAATTTTATTACCATAAAAAGGTTATAGTGGTCAATCTTAAAAAATAGACATATACCTACTGTCATGGACATTTATTTGATCATTTAAAGGGGAATAATCCTTTCATACATATTTTTTGGGTAACTTGAACCGTTTACGTAGCGTACTCAACGGAAGCCCTCAAATATGAATAATTTTCCCCGTTTTTGCAACATTTTTCACTGATGCTTTGCTTCTATTAGTCTCAACGTAATGTTATATGGCTTAAAGCCTTCCTCGACAGATCGACTATCCAACACAAAAATAATTTTTCAATTCGTCTATCGGTTTCTGAGATCAGCGCTTTCAAACAAATAACGGAAGCCCTCAAAGATGAATAATTTTCCCCGATTTTTTCCACATTTACCACTTATTCTTTGCTCCTATTGGTCGCAGCGTGATGTTATATAGCTTAAAATATATACATATACATTATACATATAATCACGCCTTTTTCCCGTAGGGGTAGGCAGGACCGCCTTTTTCCCATAGGGGTAGGCAGAGACCACTTCTTTCCACTTGCTACGATCCTTACATACTTTTTTCGCTTCGTCCACTTTCATTCTTACCATCCATTCCTCCTCTTACATTCAACGTAGCCAAGCGTCTCTCCATGGTCCGCTTTTCGCCTCCGCGAGAAACGAGACGTGATGGGTGGCGAACCACATCGCCGCCATTTTGGATAATTAAATTATTTTTGATTATCCATTGCATTTCCACGGATTGGTGGACAGGGTAGGAATAGGGAAAGGGAAGGATAGGTGGAGTGGAAAGAAACATTGGTAAGTTAGAGTGGGAAATAGGGAATGTAGGATATTACCGCCCAGGAGGGCAAGGGATAGGACAGTAATAGCTAGGGAAGCCGGGGTCGCATACCCGTATACTATACCACAACTACCGGACAGGTAAGTTGGGATGAGTATCCCATGACATAGCTTAAAACCTTCCTCGATAAATGGAATATCCACATAAAAATAATTTTTCAATTCGATTGAGCAGTTCCTGAGATCAGCGCGTTCAAACAAAGAACGGAAGCCGTCAAATATGAATAATTTTCCCCGTTTTTTCCACATTTTCCACTAATTCTTCGCTCCTATTGGTCGCAGCGTGATGCTATATTGCCTAAAGCCTTCGTCGATAAATAGACTATCAAACACAAATAGAATTTTTCAATTCGAACCAGCAGTTCCTGAGATTAGCGCGTTCAAACAAACAAACAAACTCTTCAGCTTTATAATATTAGTATAGATTACGGAACCCTAAAAACTAATGTTTTTAGGCGGTACTTTTTAAAGACCGATTCAAGTTGACATACGGGGGTCCACAGGCGTGGATTGCTTAGGGCATCAAGTAGTCTTAATCCGTCACTGGAGATAATATAATGCTCTACGCGGCAGCGGAACTACACGACGCAGCACTCTATCGCGGTATTATTAGTAGAGAATTGTCGCATTTAAGCAAGGATATAGTTTAAATCTTTGATTAATTATTACATAGATACGTTATCATATCCTTTTAAAGCTGACAATATTCCTGTGCCGCGACATACATTGACATTTTTCATTATTGTTACATTTCACTTACACAGCAAAAAATTGTGAAAGGGATGGTATTCTTGATTCAATAGCAAATAAAAGGATTGCAAAGAAAAGAAAACTAATGTTTGTCAATACACGGGACGCGTAATACCTACGTGCCACTCGTCCGACCGGCTCGTCGCATACTAACCAAAAACTGTCCCACTAGGACAGTTTCGAGTTTTGATTTTGGCGCTCATACCATATCTACCGCTTTTTAATTTAATAGGTGTACATATATGGTTTAAATACTTCCTGTCACGTATGAAAACCATGCACTGCAACACGGTATTGCTTACACAAAAAGTTTGAAATTAGTAAATAAATAGTTAAATTAATCTGCTTCAAGAAGCTAGGGCTAGTGAGCTCTGAATTAAAAAAAAATGAAATTATTAAATTATTACCAAAGTGCATAAAAGGAACTTCATTGTAACATTATCGCGCGGTTTCTTTATTCTGTACCACGCTTTCCCGGCAACGAATATACCTGGAATAAAAATATATGTATACAGCCGAAAGTGTAACTGCCCCCTTTTTTAAGTGGTTTAAAAATGGAATAGGTAAATGTTACTCTTAATTAATGTACAATACTATACTAACCTAGCCGACCGTACAAACGAGAGCGCGGAACAAGCAATAGAGAGGCACGATCGGCCTAAGCATTCGGCTTGTCCGCTTGTCATGATGTTTTCACGTAAAATTATCGTCTGTAAACCGACTTAACAGACAACCATTATTATTTATATAGATATTTTCCTTTTTTTACTATTTATAACACGGATCCCTACAACAATTTTCAGACGTCTAGAGTAAAATTACAAATTTTAATTCCCAAATTCAAGGGGTTAGAGGATAAAAGTTCCAAGTTTGTAAAATTTTATGTTGTTTACTTAATAATACTAGCTTACATACCAAAATTCAGCTTTCACATCCGGAAGTACCCCATAATTTTGTTAATCATTAGTGAGTCAGTGACGAAATCAGGGGTTCTTAGATATCCATTTAATCTAAAGTATAAGACCTATGCAATCGAAACTTTACAAGTTTAATTAGTCTGCTACTAGGAACATATCCTAAAAATTCGTTTATCTGGTATAATTCAAAAAAATCTAAGCTTCGAGAAAAGGTGGTCTAGAAGTGCTTTTGCGCTTCGCTTAGTTCGTCTTGGTGGGGGTACTGCCGTGCTCCCAGATTTTCCGTTGATAATAATTTTTAATTGAATCTATATTTTTATAGGACTTTAATCAATTCTGGTATAATTCCTGGTGCTGGCTGCTTGCACATTAATGAACATTATTTTCTAGGCGTCACTATTTTCACATAGGAAATTATAACACCTAGAAAACGACGTGGCGAAATGATGCAATGACGCATAATTTTGTCGTGCCCCGTCAACTCGCGTCGCGTCGTATGTATAGTCACGGTTGTAACTGCTTACCTGTTAAATAATTCAAAGATAACTTACAAATTGATAGGAAAACGAAGCAAGCAGAAAGTCCAAATCCAAGAGCGTAGCAGGTGTCGTCACCAAAACACATGAAACTCCTCCTGAGCGCCGGCGTCACCACCATACCTATGAAGCCTCCGAGATTCACGGTGCAATAGAAAATCAAAAAGAAACGCTGTAGGCTTTGGTTCTCGCGAGGAAGATGGAACTGTAAAACGAAAATCTTTTATTAACTTATACGATATCAGTAGCGTAACGAGTTAGTTTTGGTGCTCCCCGCCCGAATGATAAGTAAAAATTTGCCGGGGCTCATATTATAATTGATACGGCTAATACAGCGGTAGCTACGCTCCTGTACGATATCTTTATAATTTACTAGTTTTTGCGCGCGTCTTCATTAGCGTGAATTCTCAATGCACCCCTGGGCGCCTAGACAAATTACCTTCGTTAAAATTCGGAAAGATCTGTCGTATCGACTTCTCTTTTGAGATCACGACAAAATGTGCCTAGCCAAACGCATACTGTTGTTCGAATCGCAACAACGAATTGCTCAAACGTTAGTTGTTTATGATTTCAAGAATTTAGCCGTCAGTTGTGAAGTTGTCAAATGTCATATATTTTTTTTTAATTATTGATGGCGTTACGGCATAAAACTATTTGTCAGTGTCAAGTTAAAAAGGCAGACAACTAGATACCTATATGATTTCAACACCGTATTATTTTCAAGTCTAATGTCTAGTCAAAGTTCAAAATACAAATAGTCAGTGCAAGTCAGTCGATTCAGTAAAACGGTACCTAGAAGTTTTATTGAAAGTTCCTAGAGTGTTTTGTATAAAATAGAATCAAATTTCAAGTGTAGAAATTTACAATAAGAATAAAGTTTATACTCATTTAACAAGGCCGATTATTACGGTTGTAAGGCTGGAACTTCAATATGCACCGAAATCCGAAACACCGGGAAAAATTCAGAGGATTATAAATTAGACACACAATAATTATTGGTTAACTGTTTATCTATTGTATGCTTAGATCATTTAATACAGGATCAGGCACGCGGGGAAATTTTCAAACAAAACTTTCTGCCGATTTTGGTGCGGGGAGGGTAACTCCCACAATGAAAACAAAATCACACATTCACAAAAATATTGTAATCGTTACAAACTCACACATTTATAAAACTGCAACACTAGCTTATTTATTTCACACAAATAAGACTCGCGCTAATATAACAGTGTAGCGTACGTACTAATACACTGGCATGCTAAGTGATGTTACCAATACAAATTATATCGATATATTGTCGATATGAATTTGTATTGGTCACATCTTCGTTATTTGAAAATAATGTATTTTGTTGAAATAAAACCATTCCGAATAATTCCGATATACATATTAATATATTATATTATACGTAAAAGTTATGGCAGCAATAAAAAACTTCACATAGGTACGTAAGTAGTAAATACAGTCTATTCACGTTAAGTTTGCAGTGAGTCGTCAGTACAATTTGACGATGTTAAACTGGCTTACCTTTATTGTCAAACGTGAACACGAGCTAAGCGTCATTGCTTTCTAAAGACATTTGCACTGATGACTCACTGCAAACTTAACGCGTACCTATAGGGTGTATTTACCTACCACTTATGTATGTGAAGCTTTTTAAAACCGCCATAGCTTCTACGTGACTATAGAATGCACATACGCACATACTCACATACGCTAATACATAACACATACGTAGATATTATTATGAACACTAAACATACAACTCTCCTTTTTTGCAAACATCAAAGCAAAGAATGACCTAATCTAACCAAGAATATATCAGGACACGTCTAAGGAGGGTTCCGTAACTATAAACATGTAATATTTTTTCAAATTAAGTACTTCAAAAGTTACTGTCTGATTTGGTTCAAAATAATTTTCCTAAAGAGTTATTAGCATAATAATCTATCAGCATAGAAAATTGTAAGTTTCTAAGTCTTATAGTTTAGAAATGCTAGGGAAGACCAACTTATAAATCACTTTGGAGGCCGATTACTCGAAATGGTTGACTTTATAAAAAAAATATGTATGAAACCTTGCCTTTATTTTAAAATACCTATTAAACGATACCCCACATGATGGGATAGAAAGAAAAAAAATCATCCCCACTTCACATGCATGGAGAGCCACACCTAGAATATCTTATACTTGGAAACGGCTCAACGATTTCGCTGAAATTTGGTATATGGGGGTTTTCGGGGGTACACAATCGATCTAGATTAGTCTTATGTTTGGGAAAATGCGTGTTCGTGTTTTAATGCGTTTTTCTTTCCACGCAGAATATGGTCGCTAATTTCGTCCTGCCGGCCACTGTCCGTTTGGTCCAGCGGGTTAAGACGCGCATGGCAAGAAACGAGTGTTACGGGTTCGAAACCTGCTCAGTGCCTTACTTTTGTTTTTTTATATGTTCAAGTATATAATTATATTATTATATTTTTTTATTTTTTATAGTTTTTAGACAAGTTTAAAAAAAATGTAGTTAATGTTTCAGATCAAACACCTGATCTACACAGAAATCTATTGTATATAATAATAATTGTCAGTTCACATTTTACTTTTTAAGTTTACTGTTTATGTAGATTATCACCTAAACACCACCATATTACAATAAATAGTCGCCCAGGTACTAAAATTATTATTATTTTATGATGCCAAATCCGAGATCTATACACAATCTATGATCTAGCTACATAATACTAATCTGTGATCTATGACTGTACCAAATTTCATCCATTTATATTCATAATTAGGCTAACGGTAGAAACGCGGACAGACAGACGGACAGAGCGAAACTATAAGGGTTCCTCAAGTAAACCCAAGGAACCCTAAAAATGACTTGCGCTTCAAAAAAGGAAAACTAATAACTTGTGTCCCTCTGGCTGGGAACATCTTGATTTTATAACGATACCCATCTTGATTTTATAACGATAGTCCATATTTCAAACATCCAAATAAACTGTTCAGCCTTTCAAGTTTCAAAGTTGCGGTAGGGTAAATAATAAACATCACGTACATACATGCATACTTTATACTTCTTGCTTGATCTGTCGTATAAAGTGTAAAATCAATCCAATATTTTTACATCACAAAATATAAAATTAGTATACCAAGAAAAAAAATATTTTTTATCGACATCGTTATTCTAGTGATTGTCACGTCACTCAAAAAGTAATAAAAAAATTCCGCCATGTTTCGAGAATTAAGTGCCATAATAAAATTCGAATCTATTGTATAGGAAATAAAGACTAAAATTCTATATCTAACAACAATAGTCTCGTGGGGAGTGCGCCTACGTCATCATCGAATGTTCTCCGATTTTTTGTCTCGTTTACACCGCTATTCGATACATCGTCAATTTTTACGAAATTACATTTAAATAGAAATATACAATAATTAAATTAAAAAATACTCACAAATGAAAGGTCATTCCATCTTTTTTAAGATTCGACGTGTTGGACTTGTTTTTACAGGACATAAGAGCACAAATCGGCATTTTTAGCGGAGCATTTCGGACGTCCTTTCGATGCTATACCGATGCACATAATGGTTAAAATCGATTACGCAAATAGTTTTTATGAACGCATTAGATTCAAAAATCTTATACCTCGGCAGAGGGGAAATCTCATGTAAGGCGTATCCCGTATTAAATGATCTAAGATTGTATGACTCCAGAGTTATATTTTGAATAATTATTATATTATATAATACATTATTTAATTAATTATCTTCTAGTTTTCATTGATAATACAGATTTTATACAGAAATTTTTGCCAAATGGTCATAGGACACACATTATAAACAGATTTTAAGAGATTACACTAAAGGCCATACTCACGGTGCGTCCAGCAAATCCAGCACCGGTACTATTATGAATTTTAATATTATCCGGTGTTCAGCATAAAATATGTGTACAGTCTGACAAGGATCTTTTGGCACGTGGACAAAATCAGAACTAACATCGCCGTCTTGTAAAATGTCACTTTTAGTATTATATTATATTGTTTTGTAGTTGCGACACTTACCTTTTGGCACGTGGATAAAATCAGTAATAACATCGCCGTCTTGTAAAATTTCACTTTTAGTAATAAGTATTGTTCTTATTTGCGACACTCACGCCCCCATCTAAGTGCCAAAAGATCCTTGTCCGACTGTAATGGCGTATCTATTGCCTTGCGAATGATACCATCTAATAAAAAAGAAGGAAAAGGTTTTAATGTAAACTGCATTTTTATTTAGTATTAAATGACTATTTCTAACTTTTTTAATTAGAATATGATATAGTTATAAACATTTGTTAAAATAATAATAAAGTACACTCGTTTTATCTAAGATTTTTCAAGTCACTTTTTAAAAATACCAACATTTTTCTGGTTGGCAACATGCAAGAACGAGACACACGGCCTCCCTTCTGGCTATCTCGCTCGGCTCGGATTTGCCTCTATGATACGTGCATTGTGAAATACACTCTATTACCAAGGCAATACAGTTCTTTTTAGCAATTACAAAATACGGAGTCTTCTATCCTTAGGACTATATCCATGTCCTGGTAACACTTTAAACTGGCCAGAAGAAGATGAAGATGAAGTACAATAATTTTTGTTTGTTATCAAAATAACAATTTACCTAACTTAGGTCTTTACATCCGATGATGGATGATTTATACAGTATTCTCCGAGCGAAGTAACCACTCGTGAAATACTGTAGTGCCTGGGACAGTTGGTTTTTAAATATCGTATGATTGCCCAAGCACATACGGCATTCTCACAACATAGCCAGCCTAGTCCAGAGGAATGACTAGTCAATACGTCTGGGGCCAACTATGTGCGGGTTTCCTCACGATGTTTTCCTTCACCGTTAGAGCGTCCGTATAATGTACTTGAGATCTGCTGGCCGATTCTGTATCGTTATACATAAAAGTTGGCTTCAAGGCTTCATACTGGTGGAGAGAAGAAAAAAAGAAGAAACATACTCACATACTTTTATATTTATAATATTAGTAGGATTTTTGACTACTTAAATATTATCATTACCTTATACATAAGTAAAATGTGTTTTAAATCTTTATAATTTGTAGGAATTGTAGGTATACAATAATGTTGTTTATACAGTTTATAGTGAGCATTGGCGTAGGGTTCCCATAACTCCATTCCTATCGGCTTCCCTTGTCACATACCTTTTGCAAACCTTCATAGAAATCCCTACCTATGATACAGGTTCCGGCTTCCCTTTGAAGGAGAAGCAGCCTTCACCACTGATAGTGAGAAGTGATATAAATAATCATAATTTAATTAATGTATCAAAACCGCTACCAACCTAAGTTAATTTGTATTCATTCTGTGACAGGCTTTAACTAGTGCGTGTAAATAATAACTATTATTAGCTGTGTTGATTTTTAAATTGTATAATGTTATTATTGGTTATGTGACTTGAGATAAAACTGATTATTTAAAGAAATATCTGCATTATGTAATTCCTTTGCAAGAAATAAAAGTATTTTAACATTTTAAGTTTATTTTCTTACTAAAACCATGTAAAACTTACTTAAAAAAGTAAAATAAAATGTAGATACTCTTGTATTGTTATTATTTAATCAATCCTAATACGGACACTTGATACGGCACAACAACTTTATTAGAGGAATAATTGAAGGGATGGTAGTAGAAAACGTGGAAGGCCGAGAACTTTTATGTGATGGTCGTGTCGTATCAGGAGGTCAAGAGAACGCCCGGAGTGCAGAGAGGAATGGAGAAAGCATCACTGACAAGAGCAAAGCTCTTAAATTAGAATGAATGAATAATTCTAGCAAGACAATGCTTATAACAAATTCAAAGTGTTATGGCCGCATTGTAATATTTTGTCTACAATATGTGGTAAGTGTTAGGTTTACTTATTTATTGCAATAGTACCCTGTACAGTCAAGGTACTACAATAACACTTCCTTTAACGTTATAGTTCTATAAAATTGTAAAGACTATTTCAATTATTTAGTCACAAATATACTATAGAGATTAAATATTAAGTATTTAATTGGTTAACACTACTTGACTGTTTATAATAGGTGTATAATAGCATAGATATATAATATTAAATTTGTAATAATTAATCAAAGTATAATAGCAAATATTTCAAAACTTTTATGAGGTGTTTGTGTCCTTCTAACCCATTTATAAGGCGAAGGTGTTGAGCATCGATGACAATAAAATATCATTACATTGAAAAACTTATAAATTTTAACTACTAAATACAAATCTTTATTTCTAAGGAAGTTTCAGAGAAACTTGCTTAATTATGAACTCCATTTGTTACCTACTATAATTTAGGTACCTACTATACACCTAAAGATTGCTTTCAGCTGATATAGTAGCGTGTAAAGATTACAAACTGCAAGTAAGCTACAAATTAAGAAATTTATATTTTAACAAAGTGTTGAATTATACTTGAATACAATGAATTACATATTAGGTATTGACAATAATTGTGATTTATTGAATACTTTAGATTGAATTCTTTTGACTTTATGCAATATAGACTACTAGCAGAAGGTGTTGTATATACCCTTTAGGCAACTTTAGGCAAATCATTATTATTTACAAATAACAGCTGATCAATAAAAATCCGCCATATTGTTCGTTGAGGCGATAAAGGTAGCTATCTGGGTATCTTTATCGTTAGGTCGATAAAGATAAAGATCACGATCTGCTAAATGTCACTTACGGCCGCTTGTCTAGGCATTGTATGGAGAAACGCGTTAGAGCAATTCGTTATATGGGTGCATCGTTAGCGTATTCGTTCAAAGTGGCTGCTTGGCTACCAATTTTTTTAACGATACGACTGAATATGTCATTTAACGCACGCTTATGTCAATCCCATACATTTTTTATTCACGAAGTTCGCCGTCGATATTATTTAATGCATCTTGTCTAGCCCTCCAGGTTTGTACTTCGAAAATTCATTTTTATCCCGATTACAGCGAAGCCAAAAGGGTAATGATTTTGGCAGTCTACATATGTATACATGTTTGTTCCCTCGTAGCGTCTAAACTACAGGGCCGATTTCAATAAATGAGTTGTCAATAGATTCGTAATATTGCCGCGGGTAACGTAGGCTGTATAATTTTTAACAAAATTTTGTATATCCTTTTATCCTAAAATTTAACCTCAGAATCTTACATCTAAAAAAATTAAACCGAGATAATCATGATAATATTATTTTTGGTATCAAAAGAAAGGTCGTGGCAAGCACATCACAAATAATATTTCATATACATATTATATTTTGAAGTCAAAATAAACGTTTAAAATGCAGTCATACAAATTACAATCATATAATTCGTACTCACCTGTTGTCAACTTTTTTGTTAAGTGAACATTTCGTACTCCATTTGTCTTACGCTTGCCAGCAAAATCAATTACGGATAGGTTATATTATATTATATTATATTATATTATATTATATTATATTATATTATATTATATTATATTATATTATATTATATTATATTATATTATATTATATTATATTATATTATATTATATTATATTATATTATTATGAGTGAAACTTGTGTTTGCTCAGCTTGTGCTGGTATATATCCGAGTCCCGCCCTGAAGCCTTCAGGGAGAGGGTACTGCGGATTAATTTTTATCTATTAAAATATTGTCCCCCAAAATTTTAGAAACTATTGTCGAATATGTTCCATTCCATTCCATCGTTCTTTTATTTTTGTATGATGTACGTGATACAAAATGTACAAAATGCAATTCAGAAAAATACATTACACTCCCGCTGTAACAGTAAAAATTTTAATGTTAAGCCTTGGATTACACCCAGTCTTCTACGATGTATAAGACACAGGGATAAATTACATATGAAATCTAGAGCTAACCCTAAAAATATTATGTTGCAAATAACATACAAAAGATATCGAAATTTTTGTAATAACTTACTAAGAAATATTAAAAATAATTACGAAAAAAACCGTTTGGAACGCGCTGGAAAAAATAGTAAGCTAATTTGGAAATATATTAAAGACATATCATACGCTACAAAGCAACATGAATCATCCTCAAGTTTACTAAAAATTCATCCGTCAGAATTAGAATCTTTAAATATTGTAAATAAATACTTTGTAAATATTGGATCCTGCCTAGCATCAAAAGCGTATAGTCAACGCGGCCAATCATATTCCCAGTTGACGTGCAGCTCTAACATAACGTCTTTCTCACTCTTAGAAACTGATGAAGCTGAGGTAGAAAGGATTATTCTGAGCTTAAGAGACGATTGTGCGGTTGGATGGGATGGAATCTCCTGTAAAATAATTAAAAAATGTAGAAGTATTTTGATTCCACCTTTAACATACATCTTTCAGAAATGCTTATCTGAAGGATATTTCCCCAAATGTTTAAAAAAAAGCTGTAGTTGTACCGATCTATAAATCTGGTGACAAACAGGAAGTTTCAAATTACCGACCAATCTCAATACTACCATCCATATCAAAGATATTAGAAAAAGTCATTAACATCAGGTTGGTCAACTTTTTAGAAAAGAAATCGTTATTATCTAATAACCAATTCGGATTTAGATCAAAATTATCAACCGCTGATGCTGTGCACAATTTGACAAATCATATCGCCCAAGAACTTGATAAAGGTAATCATGTAATTGGAATATTCCTTGACCTTGCCAAAGCGTTTGATACAGTGTCAACCGAAATCCTCTTGCACAAACTTAAATGCATAGGAATAAGAGGTAACCAACTAAAATTATTTCAAAGTTACTTAGAAGAGCGCACTCAATGTGTAAAGATTGGAAATGGGTTTAGCTCATATGTAAATAATACACAATATGGTGTCCCACAAGGAAGTATTTTAGGGCCAACATTGTTCCTAATATACATAAACGATCTGTGTGAACTAACCCTAGACCACGGTATAACCATATCATACGCTGATGATACTGCACTTATTTTTTCAGCTAACTCATATAATGAAGTATTCAAGTATGCGCAACACGGGTTTAACATAGTAAACGTATGGCTTCGGACTCATTTATTAACATTGAACGCAGAAAAAACGAAATATATAAAGTTCTCAATGCGCAAATCCACCTTAGCTCCTACATACCACCTGTATGCCCACTACTGCACAACTCCCTCCACTAGTAGCGAATGCACAATATGCCCTAACATTGGAACATTAAACAAAATAAAGTATTTAGGAATAATTTTAGATGAAAATCTGTCCTTTAAACATCACATTGATGCACTATGTGATAAGATGCGTAAGCTGATGTTTATTTTCAAAAAGCTTCGTCATATAATAGACAAACAGCTAATAAGGCAAGTTTATTTTGCTTTATATCAATCTATATTAACTTACTGTATTACATCTTGGGGAGGAGTGGGTAAAACACTATCATTAACCATTGAAAGAGCACAGAGAGCAATCATCAAAGTATGTAACTTCCGTCCATTCCTTTTCCCAACTAACCTGCTTTATGATTCATTTAAAGTACTAACCGTTCGTCAATTATTCATATTAAATGTAGTTTTAAAGCAGCACACATCTCTACCCTATTGCTCGGATTTCATCAATAAAAGACGGAAAGATATCGTCTGTCCATTGAAAGCAGATACAAAACATGCTTTTACTGCAAAATTTTATATATTTTTAGGCCCGCTTCTTTACAATAGAATTCATTCTTTATTCAAAATATACGCCCTTAACTATTACCATTGTAAAATGAACCTAAAGAACTCACTTCAAAAATTGACGTATGAGGAAACAGAAAACTTGTTAATAGTCTTAAAATAGTGTTATTGTAGAAATAATTATATGTAATTTATAAGTTAAATTGTATACTATATTTTACTGTATATCAAAATAAATCCTACATTTTATTTATTTATTCTAAGCTAAAAGTTTGTATTATAATTATTTTAGCACTAGTTTTTGCCTGAAACACAGGTTTATCCTAGTTCAGGCGCTATTGTTAACTTTATGTAGATTAAGTATAAATTGTTACCTACATTTGACCTACCTGTAATTTACCATATTGTATTTTTACTGAATAAATTATTATTAAATTATTAAATTATTAAAATTATTCCTTTGCATTTATATTTATTGAGTATTTATTTACGTTTTTATCATGTTCATTAACTGCTTTTATTAAATAATCACCTGTATTGTTTAAATATTGGCTATACTTGATGATTTGTGTTTTGTATAACGATTCTATGCTAAGTAGCCCTCTTCCTCCTTCCTCTACCGGTAAGTATAATCTTTCTACTTCTGCTTTTTGTTGGTGTACCTTATTTAGCGCTAACAGTTTCCTAGTTTTTACATCTATTGCTTTTATATCTCTATCTTTATAGTTAACGATGCCGAATGAGTAGAGTAGCACCGGGGCTGCATACGTATTAATCACTTTCATTATGTTTCTTGCGCTTAAATGTGTGTTTAGTATTTTCTTAGTTCTTTTAAAATATTCTTTTGTTATTTGATCACGCAGTTCCTGATGGTTTAACTTTCCAGATTCGTGTATTCCTAAATATTTGTACGTTTCATTATCTTTTAGGTATGAAAATTCTTCTCCGTTTAGCAACAACTGTCCATCTGTCTGATTTTTAGATTTTCGACCTTCTATTATATGTAGTGTATTGCATTTTTCGAGACCAAATTTCATTCCTATATCTTTTGTAAATATTTCTACCGTGTGTATTAAAGTTTCTAGATTATTTTTAGTTTTAGCGTATAATTTTAGATCGTCCATATAAAGTAAATGATTGATGTTCGTGGTATCTTTTAGTTGGTATCCTTTATTTATGTATTTATTTAGAATTTGGGATTATAAATTATTAATTATTAATTATTAATGTTTTGGTTTTTATCTATGTATATTATATCCGGTCTATTGTGATTAACTTGTACGTCTGTCTGCACTGGCATCTCCCACATGAGTTTGGCTGTGTCGTTTTCTTTCACTTGGGGTTGTGTGAGCGTATCCTTCCACCATAATTGATGAGTATTAAAATTGTGTTTTTGCTGAGGGCCCAGTAAATGTATTGAACTATATTATTGTGTCGTTGTACGTATAGTGTTCCCGCTAACTTTTCGCAACCCGAGACTATGTGTTGGATCGTTTCATCTTCCAACACATAGTCTCGGGTTGCGAAAAGTTAGCGGGAACACTATACGTACAACGACACAATAATATAGTTCAATACATTTACTGGGCCCTCAGCAAAAAACACAATTTTAATACTCATATTTATATTATATTATATTATATATATTTATATTATACTTTATATTATATTATATTATATTATATTATATTATATTATATTATATTATATTATTATGAGTGAAACTTGTGTTTGCTCAGCTTGTGCTGGTATATATCCGAGTCCCGCCCTGAAGCCTTCAGGGAGAGGGTACTGCGGATTAATTTTTATCTATTAAAATATTGTCCCCCAAAATTTTAGAAACTATTGTCGAAGTGTGAATGGCTGTTTGCTTTTGCATTATTGTTATGTCTAATTTAGCGTCTAGTATGTCACAATATCTACGGATACTCCTGGCGACCATTCCAGTAGCTCCTATTACTATTGGTATAATGACGGTTTTCGTTTTCCAGACTCTAGTTATTTCTTTTTTCAGTAGGTGGTATTTTGTAATTTTTTCCATTTCTTTGGCGCCAATATTGTAATCGGTAGGTATTGTGACATCAATCAGGTAAGTAATGTTTTGGTTTTTATCTATGTATATTATATCCGGTCTATTGTGATTAACTTGTACGTCTGTCTGCACTGGCATCTCCCACATGAGTTTGGCTGTGTCGTTTTCTTTCACTTGGGGTTGTGTGAGCGTATCCTTCCACCATAATTGATGAGTATTAAAATTGTGTTTTTTGCTGAGGGCCCAGTAAATGTATTGAACTATATTATTGTGTCGTTGTACGTATAGTGTTCCCGCTAACTTTTCGCAACCCGAGACTATGTGTTGGATCGTTTCATCTTTAGTGGAGCATATTCGGCATTTTCCATCTATCGGTTTCTTCATTATATCGCGTTCAAACTGTTTGGTTATTATCGATTGGTCCTGTATTGCAAAAACGGCCGCCTCTAATCTAGAAGATATCAGTTGCTTCTTAAGCCAATTAAACGAGAGATTTTTATCTATATTTTCTTTTTCCAGGACTTGTTTGTAAAACTGTTTGCGTAAAGGTTTTGATTTCCAGGTAAGTATTTTCTTTTTTACTATTGCTTTTTTTATATTTATATCTATTATATTATCTTTTGCGTCTAATCCTAGTTCTTTTATATATTCCTTTGCATTTATATTTATTGAGTATTTATTTACGTTTTTATCATGTTCATTAACTGCTTTTATTAAATAATCACCTGTATTGTTTAAATATTGGCTATACTTGATGATTTGTGTTTTGTATAACGATTCTATGCTAAGTAGCCCTCTTCCTCCTTCCTCTACCGGTAAGTATAATCTTTCTACTTCTGCTTTTTGTTGGTGTACCTTATTTAGCGCTAACAGTTTCCTAGTTTTTACATCTATTGCTTTTATATCTCTATCTTTATAGTTAACGATGCCGAATGAGTAGAGTAGCACCGGGGCTGCATACGTATTAATCGCTTTCATTATGTTTCTTGCGCTTAAATGTGTGTTTAGTATTTTCTTAGTTCTTTTAAAATATTCTTTTGTTATTTGATCACGCAGTTCCTGATGGTTTAACTTTCCAGATTCGTGTATTCCTAAATATTTGTACGTTTCATTATCTTTTAGGTATGAAAATTCTTCTCCGTTTAGCAACAACTGTCCATCTGTCTGATTTTTAGATTTTCGCCCTTCTATTATATGTAGTGTATTGCATTTTTCGAGACCAAATTTCATTCCTATATCTTTTGTAAATATTTCTACCGTGTGTATTAAAGTTTCTAGATTATTTTTAGTTTTAGCGTATAATTTTAGATCGTCCATATAAAGTAAATGATTGATGTTCGTGGTATCTTGTAGTTGGTATCCTTTATTTATGTATTTATTTAGAATTTGGGATATCGGATTTATAGCTAAGCAGAAAAGTAAAGGCGAGAGAGAATCTCCTTGGAACAATCCACATTTGATTCGTATTGGGTCTGTAACCACAGTCGTCTTTTCTCCATAGGCTGACATAATCACTCTCCATTTCATCATAACTGTCTTCAAAAAGTCTATGACAGCATCTGGGCATCTATAAAGGCTAAGTACTTTTAGTAACCACTCGTGGGATATGCTGTCAAAGGCTTTTTGATAATCTATCCAACACATGCTCAAGTTTTTCTTCGCGTAGTAGGCGTCTTCAAGTATTGCTTTATTAAGCATCAGGTGATCTTTACAACCTCTGGTACCCCTCCTACATCCGCGTTGCTCTACTGCTAAAATTTTGTTGGGTTTACAATATAAATATAATCTATCTGCCAATATTGATGTTAGTAATTTATACATTGTAGGTAAACAAGCTATGGGACGCACGACGCGACAATTCTTTGGGTTATTTGTGTTGTCGTTTGTTTTTGGGATGAGAATAACCTGACCTGTAGTAAACCATTCATCTGTATCTTCTATACCTTTAAAAATCCTATCAAAAGCTTTTGCTATATAGACATGGGCGCTAGTGAAATATTTAAGGTAGAAATTTTGTATTTTATCTATTCCTGATGTCTTCCAATTATGAGTCTTTTTAATGGCGTTTTTAAGCATTTCTACGTCTATGCATTCAAATCTGTAAATATTATTATCAAGGTTAAATTGTGTTTTGTTCTCTATTTCTTTTATCCATGGTGCATCAATGTTAAAATCCTTTGGTTGTGATAATATTTGTGACCAAAAACTATGTATGTCCTGTTTATTTGGGATATCTTGTGGATTATTTGTTTTATTTTCTAAGGTCCTGTAAAATTTATGTTGATTATCTTTAAAAAGTGTGTTTTGAGTTTTTCTATTATTCATTTCTTCATACCGTTTAATTCTCCCAGCATATAACTTAACTTTTTGTTTCAGAATTTCTATTGTATTATTTAAATCTTGCTCACTAAATATGTTATATTTATCGTACAATTTATTTATTGCATTTCGTTTTTTCTGACCAATATTATTGTTTTTACTTTCTGTTAATCTACCTAATTCTTTTCGGATTTCTTCTATTTTCTTTTTTATTCTCATTTTCCATGGTGGTTCTTTGATTGGCCTAACAGACTTTTGTTTGCCATATGGCTTCTGGTTATTACTAACTATAAGAGTTTTTGCGGCAGCATAGATTACATCATTAATGTCCCTAAGTGTTTCTTGTGTTTGCAAAATATTCGGTAAGTACTTATTTATTTTATTTAATTTATCAAAGAATGCTTTCTTGAAATTAGGTTTAGGTAAAGACTTTCTATCTTCTATTTGAATTTCTTTAGTTTCTGATAGATTTTGTAGGAAATCATTAATGATATTGTCTTGCAGGTCATCAGTTTCAACGTATTCTATATTGTCTTCGTCGTGTAAATTATTTTCAATTGGCGTATCATATTCAAAGGTAAGTGTGTTTTCTAATTGTGGATCTGTGTGTTCGATTTCTGTGCGTGTGTGCGATTGTGACTGTGTGTATATTTGTGACAAGTGGCTCTCTAAGATAATATCTGGCTGCACGTTGGTGCTTGCTTCTTCTAAAACTCGATGAATTTCTTCACTTACGTTTGAACGATTTGATGCTTGAGTGTATGATTGTGATGCGTGATCGTGTGGGTATTCATTTAATTCTACTAAGTTGCCCGTTTCTTGTATTTGCAGCGGACATGAGTCATTATTACTATATTGTTCAGCCTCTATTCGTATTTCTCTTATTCTCTCATCTGATAAATCTTTATATGTTATTACTCTTCGGGCCTGATTTGATAATAGTTGTCCTGTCATTTTTGCTATTTTCGGGTTATTAGCGTTTCTCTGCTTAAACAGTTTTTCCAGTCTCTTAACATAGCCTGGGCCTTGTGATCTAGTTCTGAAGTAGCAAAACATGAGTTCACATATTTCTTGTTGTGACCACTTTCTTCTGGAGTCTTGTAGAGAAATTCTTAATTCTGCTGTATCGTTACTATTGCTATCTATTTCAATTATTGGTGTTTGTATATCAGTGTGTTGTATTGTTGTTTGAAAATTTGAGTTGTTTGAGTTTTGTTCACTTTCACTATTTATTTCAGAATTTTCAACCTGATTTTTTATTTCATGAATGACTTCGTCGGATATGATTTTACGGGAAATTATACTACGTGCTTGGTTAGAAAGTGTCGTACCAGTTAATTTGTTAATTTTGTTACTGATTGGATTTCTATCTTTAAAAAGTTTTTCTAGTCGTTTAATGTAACCTATTCCTAATGATTTAGCTTTAAAGTAGCAGAATAAAAGCTCCCTAACTTCTTCTAGAGACCATTTTTGTCTAATATCAGCATTGGTGTTATGTGGTACTGTGGTCTCTGGCGATAGGCCGGCGGAGTTTGTGGCCTGGGGCCTACTCCGCAAGGCGTTATCGTCATCACGAGTGTGTTCGGCTGTAGCATCTTCGAGTTCCCCGGCCCCCGCCCGCCTGTTCAGCAGGTAGCCACTGGCGGTTCGCATGCTGTCACGTCCAGCGCCAGCTCCAGACATGCCCCGGCGATCGCCCCCGGGAAGCGGCCCTTTACTATTACGATTAAATTGTCTCTCCATGTTTGAAGGTCACTAGAGCTCCGTTTGCCATTGAAAAGCTTTTTAACGTACTAGACGTTATCAATGTCCCCCCCACACGTGGCATAGATGTTCATGCCGGACGAGGAGTTAGATTTGGTGGGGGATATTATATTATATTATATTATATTATATTATATTATATTATATTATATTATATTATATTATATTATATTATATTATATTATATTATATTATATTATATTATATTATATTATATTATATTATATTATATTATATTATATTATATTATATTATATTATATTATATTATATTATATTGCTCATGTAAAGACGTTTAGGCAAAAATAGCTGTCATACTCAAAGTAAAAAATCATCTCATATTATATGGGTGACTCCGCAAAACATAAACTCGACCATATAAAGATTTTTTTTTCTAGCATGACGATTATTTTTCTGCATAAACTTATTTACATAAGCAATAGATGATATGCCCAAAATATCCGTAATTTATTTCACCGAACCTTATATTATATGCATGGTGAAATACCTTTGATAGTTTGGTCCTGACGTCATAACTCAGTATTAATGAATTTACCTGGTCACCAACGAAGGCGGCGACGCAGGGCTTTATACCTCCCGTGCCTGCCGCGATCAAAGCTAGACCCAGCAATGAAGTACTTCTGCAATAATTATACAGCAGGTTAGTTACAATACAGAAAGTGTGAGAGTGCGAGAGTGAGAATGCAGGAAACATGGTGAATGGAGCTTTGCACTCCTTTATGAACAGTCGAAAGGTGTCTAACATGGCTCGTTTGGCTGTGCATGCGGGGGTGTTGGTTTCGACACTCATGTATGGAAGTGAAAAATGGGTATGGCTGAAGAAACATGAAAGCAGAATAAATGCAGTTGAGATGAGAGCATTAAGAAGTATGATAGGAGTTAAACTGGGTGACAGGATAAGAAATAGTGAGATAAGGAAACGTTGTGGTCTGAAAGAAGATGTAGTGACAAAATTGAGAAAGGTATGCTGAGATGGTTTAGCCATGTCGAGAGAATGAATGAAGAATGATGGACGAAAAAAGTGTATAATGCGAGTGTGAATGGAAGTGTTAGAAGGGGTAGACCTAGGCGGACGTTTCAAGACCAAATCAGGGACGTCTTGAAAAAAGGCCAGGTCAAGAGTACCCTAAACCGAAGAGCATGTATGAAGGGAATAATGAAAGTGGATGAAGCAAAACAATTATTTAAGGATCGTAGCAAGTAGAAAGAAGTGATTCCGTAGCACTCAAGAATTCCACAGAGAGACAGTCAGAAGGATAGACAGAGGGAACTATAAAAGTTCCTAGAGTAGGTACCCTAAACAGCGGTACTAGTAAATGTATAAACAGCTTTTGCTCGCGGCTCCGCCCGCGTAAATACAGTATCCCACGGGAACACTGTACTTTTTTGGGATAAAAAGTAGCTTATGTGTTAATCCAGAGCTCAAACTACTACTATACAAAATTTCATAAAAATCCGTTCAGTAGTATTTTCGTGAAAGAGTAACAAACATTCATCCATCCATAGCCCATACATACATTCATCAATCCATCCTCATAAACTTTCACAGTTATAAATTAATAATTTACTAATAATTAGTAGTAGGATAATACGAAATATCATATTATGGTCTAAGATCCGAAGTAAGGTCGTCCTTTACTGTTGTGTCAACCAGATGAAAGTGATATTTTATCTAATTCATCAGATAAAATATCACTTAAAATGACGACATCAGATAAAATGCCATCTGGTTGACGTAGTAAAGGACCTTAGTTCGGATCCTCTACATAAACAGGACTTACGTTGGTGGTAGCATCAGAGGTGGTATAGTAGCGCAACATGTTAATATGGTACCAATCAGATATATTACAGAGAAGTATACAATCACCCTGAAAAACATACAGTACGCTGTACGACCATGGATCAAAATGAAAAACGACTATTCTTGAAAGACAATATTACAAACGTGGTTTTACTGTACAAAATATTACTTTAATACTTTTATTAAATAACCATAAAATATTTTTCATTGAAAAATATGTGATAGTAAATCGTCGAATACAATAATACAAATATACCGTAGATAGATTATTAAGAAGATGAAAAGTTTCACTTTAGCAATTCTCATTTAGTATCTTAATTTGCTAAGATGTGATCTAAGTAGATACCTATAAAAAGTTGTGCTTGGAAAACTCGAGTTAAGCATTCAACCTGCTTAAGTTAATTTAAAGCTAAAGATTATAAAATATAGTAAAATACATAGCTTTTATGTTCACGTTTTAACTTTTTTAACGATAATGAGAACACAGAATAAAAAAAGTGAAAACTAAGATTTTGACACTGACACTGGCATGATCGAGAGTGTTTAAACAAGGTTTAAACTATAATTATTATACAACATCATCATTTCGCTCACTTTACAATTCGGGGGTTACTTAAAAATTGTAATTGTTTTCTTTACCTGTATCTGCCAATGAAATTGTCAGCCAGCACGGCGCCGACCAGTGGTAGCGTGTAGCACATCATGATGAATATGTGGTAGACAACAGTAGCCGCGTTCTCGTGGAGGCATAGCACGTTCCTCAGGTACAGGGACAGTATGGCTGGTACACAACGATTATTATAGAATTATAACCACAATTTTATAAACAAATAGCTGTTGCCCGCGGCTCCGCCCGCGTAAATATAGTTTTTTCGCGGTCGCGGATATGCGACTGATGCAAAAATAGATAAAAACAATCCTTGATGCGGATTATATTATATCATACTAAAATTTTAGCTCGATCGGTGCAGAAATTTTTGAGTTTCTGAAGCGTACACAAACCAACATAACATTTTTATATAATAATATATAGACCTGTAACGTCACACCTAGGTATGAATTACTAGTATACGGTCACAGAAACATATTTGTATGTTTAAGTTCATACTTACCATACCTAATGAATATTTTTGTATATGATGTAATGTAAGTAAACTAGTGTGTAGGTTTTGTTTACTAATTCAGCAAACCAAATTAAACTTTTTTGTACTTTTCAGATGTATCTTATCTATTGCTATTTAAACTACACATAAAATATTATATTTTTTACATTTACAAGGAGTTAATGCCTCAATATTTCTGAGTATATTAATGTAACTAAATATTTTAGATGTAGTCATAATCCCTATTATATAGCCTAATCTGGGGGCACGGCAGTGCCCCCGCAAAGTCGAGCGCGAAGCAAACACTGCCGTACCATCCTTTACTGGAACCATTTCGCCGCATTTTCAGGCCCCTATTTGAGAACCTCTGGATAAGACCAGAACGCAGAAATTTTCGTCATCCAGTAAGCTATAATCACATACTTAAAATCCAAAATTTCATGTCTGTAGGTCATTTAGTTCCGAAGTTAAGTGAAAGCAAAGTTTCGCATTTATGACACTCACTCACTCACTCACTCACTCACTCACTCACTCATGATCATCAAAATAGAACTAGTACTTCCCATAAACTCAGAGTGCTGAAATTTGGTACAGAGTTAGGGTTTAATGGCCACTTAAAGGGAAAACTATAAAAACTAGGATAATCTATCTGGGGGCATGGCAGTGCCCCCGCCAAGTCGAGCGCGAAGCAAACACTGCCGTACCATTCTTTACTGGAACCATTTCGCCTCATTTTCAGGCCCCTATTTGAGAACCTCTGGATAAGACCAGAACGTCGACTGGGGGCACGGCAGTGCCCCCGCCAAGTCGAGCGCGAAGCAAACACTGCCGTACCATTCTTTACTGGAACCATTTCGCCGCATTTTCAGGCCCCTATTTGAGAACCTCTGGATAAGACCAGAACGTCGATCCGGGGGCACGGCAGTGCCCCCGCCAAGTCGAGCGCGAAGCAAACACTGCCGTACCATTCTTTACTGGAACCATTTCGCCGCATTTTCAGGTCCCTATTTGAGAACCTCTGGATAAGACCAGAACGTTGATCTGGGGGCACGGCAATGCCCCCGCCAAGTCGAGCGCGAAGCAAACACTGCCGTACCATTCTTTACTGGAACCATTTCGCCGCATTTTCAGGCCCCTATTTGAAAACCTCTGAGAACGTCGATCTGGGGGCACGGCAGTGCCCCCGCCAAGTCGAACGCGAAGCAAACACTGCCGTACGATTCTTTACTGGAACCATTTCGCCGCATTTTCAGGTCCCTATTTGAGGAGCTCTGGATAAGACCAGAACGCAGAAATTTAAACATAAAAAAATCGACTGTTATTGCAAAAACCTAGCGAAGTGGGACACATCTTCTAATTAAATCTAGCCCGTAGCGTTCCACTGCTGGGCGAATGCCTCCCCTTCTGCTTTTGATACGTAATAGGTTGGGGAAAAAGTCTTTTCGCATTATAGTATGTATGAACTTGTCATAAAATATCTTGGGCTATACCAATTGTATCTGGCTGATTTTGGTATCATTAAAAAGTTTTAATTTTACAGAAGACAATTCCAAATTCAAATTAGGTAAATTTGAGATTTTCATTTGTTTTTCTTATTGTTAAAATGAGTGATTCTTATGAAGAATTTCGATACATTTTAAAATTTTATTACAAAAAAGGTAAAAATGCAACACAAGCCGCGAAAAAAATTTGTGATGTTTATGGACCTAATGCAGTATCTGTGAGAGTAGCGCAAATTTGGTTTAAGCGTTTTCAATCCGGAAATTTTGATATCAAAGATGCACGTCGCTCTGGTCGCCCTGTTACGGACAAAACTGTTGCCATTTTTGAAAAAGTGGAGCAAGATCGGCATATTAGTAGTTACGATGTAGCTGAAGAACTGGGGATTGACCACAAAACGGTTTTGGCGCATTTGAAAAAAGCTGGGTACACAAAAAAGCTCGATATTTGGGTGCCTCATGAGCTCACTGAAAGAAACCTAATGAACCGTGTACTCATTTGTGATTCTTTATTACGACGTAATGAAACCGAACCATTTTTGAAGAAGCTGATAACTGGTGATGAAAAGTGGATCACGTACGACAAGAACGTGCGAAAAAGATCGTGGTCAAAGGCCGGTCAGGCTTCACAGACTGTGGCGAAACCCGGGTTAACTCGCAACAAGGTGATGCTGTGTGTGTGGTGGGATTGGAAGGGCATTATTCATTATGAGCTGTTACCGCCAGGCAGGACCATCAATTCTGAACTGTACTGCGAACAACTGATGAGATTAAAGCAAGAAGTTGAGAGAAAGCGGCCGGAATTAATCAACAGAAGTGGTGTGGTTTTTCACCATGATAACGCTAGACCTCACACATCTTTAGCCACTCAGAAAAAATTACGGGAGTTTGGCTGGGAGGTGTTAATGCATCCGCCGTATAGTCCTGACCTTGCACCTTCAGATTTCCACCTGTTTCGGTCGCTGCAGAATTCCTTAGGCAGTGTCAGGTTGACATCACAAGAGGACTGCCAAAACCACTTGTCGCAGTTTTTTCATCAGAAGCCCCAAAAATTTTATAGCAATGGGATCATGTACCTACCAACAAGATGGCAAAAAGTTATCGAACAAAATGACACCTATATACTTTAGTCACTTGTAAATAAACTTTATAAAAAAACCTTTTGAATTTTTATATAAAATGCGAAGAAACTTTTTCCCCAACCTAATATATAAATAAAATTAAAGAAAAACTCTGGATAAGACTAGACTGGCTTTTATACTTATACTTACAAGTTTACAAGAAGAAATAGTCGAACGATTAACTTTATTCTACTCGAACATTACACAAATTAAATAAACAAATTACACTAAAATCTAGTAAAATAAATCAATATCAACGTTTCTACAAAAAGAAGTGAAATCCCACCAAAAACATTCTGTAAAAAACTAGCCAAGTCTCGATAGAGCTGCTCGTTTATCTCTAAAAAGTAGTGAAATCTAGACAAAGTCGTTCCAAGTCTAAGGTTCCTTACTGCGATTTCTTTATTATTATAGTTGATGTTGTGTGACTTGGCCGTTGAAGGGTACACAAGGGTACAAAAGGGGGTCCATGACACCATTGCTCCAATACATGTGTTCTACAATCAACAACAGCCTAAAATGAGACACTAGCATCCAATTACCAATACCAGTATGGGCTATTATCTCGCCTAACAAACATAGGTAGTTACAACAGATATACATTACGTGTAAACAAAATTGACTTGTACCCACTAACGTATAAAGAATGTTCAACAGCCAAGTCACACAACATTAACTATAATAATAAAGAAATCGCAGTAAGGAACCTTAGACTTGGAACGACTTTGTCTAGATTTCACTACTTTTTAGAGATAAACGAGCAGCTCTATCGAGACTTGGCTAGTTTTTTACAGAATGTTTTTGGTGGGATATATGTTATCCGGGCTATTATTACGAATCTATTGGCACTGCATTCATTCATATCCAATCAGTAGTTCAGGCGCTACGATGGAATATGTGCCTGAAGTACCTATCCGTAATTGATATGACCTTGAGACCTTATTTAATAGGTGTAATTATTTATTTATTAATATCAGTACTTTAATATTATATATGATTAGTTGCAATTATATGATTAGCCGCCGTATGTAGCAATTATATGCCGTAGTCGGGTATTAATAAAAACCGGCCAAGTACCAGTCAGAATCGCGCGCGGAGGGTCCCGTACCAAACGGCAAAAAAGCACGTCTATGTAATGGAGCATCACATAAATATTTAGTACCTGGGTAACCGAGCTTTACTCGGAGTTCTGATAAATTAAAAAAGAAACTGGCTAGGATTCTAACTCGTAGTGGGTTCGTATCCCGATTTAGAATTTTCAAAAAAGCAAAAATTATACAAAATCATTCATACTAGCATTCCTACTATAATAATTATCTATTACTTAAGCATAATTACCGATCTGCCAATCCGATATAATAGAGACTAAATTAATAATAATATACCTATTGCTATTTGCTGCACTACAAAAAAAAACCTACAATTTAAAGAAATGGGTATTCTGACCGTCGCTTCTCAATACATTTTGGATAGTGATAATATGTTAGAAAGAATATCAGTAATTTTAAAACTAAAAGCGACAATCACTGTAGAAACACTAGAAATAAGCACAAGCTAGATGTACCGGTGATCAGACTAAGTAAAGTAAGCAAATCATTTAAAGGTCAATGTAGTATGCCTATACAATATAATCCTTGAAAACGTTCAAAATCTTTCCATTAATAAATTTAAAAAAGTAGTTAAATAACGTTTGTGTGCAAAAGCCTATTATAAGGTCAAGGATTTTATTGACGATCGCACACCTTGGGAATAGGATGGCCACCTGAAAGGCTGCTTCTATGTACTGTATGTATCTGACTTTTGTCAATATTATATACACTTAAGTTTTCACATTATAAACATCTTAATTTTTTTTTAAAGAACAATTTTCCATCTTTTTGCTAAAAGATGACCCGGTGCGAGTTTCTTACGCCGCGCCGGTTCTTCTCGCCTGGTTAGTTCCCGAACCGGTGGTAGGCATCAAGTAGGGAAAATTCTTTAAGCGTTACTTTGTAACTGAGGGGGACAAACCTAGATTACCTAGGGCAAAGGAAGGGATCGAAATCTGGTGCGTAGGAATGAGGGGATAGTAGAAGGGAAAGCTGGAAAAGACAGGAAATTATAATTTAAAAAATTTAAAAACCCGACTGCGTAAAAAGTGAACTAAACTAAGTAGGTACATAATTAAAACTGAAAAGAAAAAAACAAGCACTTAGATATCCGGTGGTCTAGAATTCTATAATATATTATTGAATTAATACTGTTACGTGTTAGGGTTCGAAGGATTTGGAGAGAAAACCTGGTGACTCCTTTTAAGACTTTATTTACTAGCACTTGGTCCAACACAAAGCACTAGGTCTAACACTAAACACTAAGTCCAAACACTAAGCACTAAGTCCAAACACTAAGCACTAACAGTGTCCTTAAGTCGTAGCCAAATCGCGGGTTTCACTGGTATTAATCACTGGTATCACTTTTACTTATCGCCTGTTTCGCCTCGAAATCGCCCGAAGGTAGCTCGAAACTGAACTCCTGATCACTAGTTTTCGCTTGTATCGCCCGTATCGCTTCGGATGAAGCTCAAACTGAACTCGACTCGCTCGCATTCTTCCGACGTATTTATACCGGTCGATACGAGTCCCAGATGACTCCAGAAGGTTCGCGAGTCGCGTGACCGTGTTAGATTTATTCTGGAACGTTTGCACAGTAGCGCCATCTAGTACTGAGTAGGGGGCCCCACGCTGTCCCTGTTCACACCAAGTGGTGTCATTGGTTGACGCTAGATGGCGCTTTTGTGTGTTCGTAACACTACTCCCCTCTTAGAGATGCTCGTCCCGAGCATCGTTGCCACTGCCATGGTACCGCGCTAGACGATCTATGTGCACCACTTTGAATGACCCTCTTGACACCCAGATGACCTTCTGATACGCCATCATGCATTTCACAGAGAACATCTGGCACTCTCGTTCTTGGGACGATTATCTGAAGATGGAACTCTCTGCCGTTATTTCTGGTAGGGTATTCCGTTTATCAGACTGTCCCATTGCGCCCAGTACGCCTTAGTGATAGCGCCAGTGGGTGCAACCTCACTCCAGATTAGTTTTACGTCACCCCGTTTCTTGCACGTGACGATGCGTTGAAGGTCGTCATCTCTGTCTTGAGCCTGCCTCATAGCATCATTCCTCCCAGAGACCCAAAGGAGTTGAGCAGGCGGGGCCCGGTGGGCGGGGCTTGGCCCACAGTGGGCGGAGCCTGAGGGGCGTGGTCAGTGGGCGGGGCATAGTAGGCGGGGCCAGTGGGCGGAGCTTGGTCCCCAGTGGGTGTGGCCTCCGCCAAGGGTCGCTCCTCTCCGCCAGGGGTCGCACCTCTCCGCCAAGGGTCGCACCTCTCCGCCAAGGGCCGCACCTCTCCGCCAGGGGGTCGCACGTCTCCGCCAGGGGTCGCTCCTCTCGGCCAGGGGTCGCACCTCTCGGCCAGGGGTCGCACCTCTCGGCCAGGGGCCGCACCTCTCGGCCAGGGGCCGCACCTCTCGGCCAGGGGCCGCACCTCTCGGCCAGGGGCCGCACCTCTCGGCCAGGGGTCGCACCTCTCGGCCAGGGGCCGCACCTCTCGGCCAGGGGCCGCACCTCTCGCCAGGGGTCGCACCTCTCCGCCAGGGGTCGCACCTCTCCGCCAGGGGTCGCACCTCTACGCCAGGGGTCGCACCTCTCGGCCAGGGGTCGCACCTCTCGGCCAGGGGTCGCACCTCTCGGCCAGGGGTCGCACCTCTCGGCCAGGGGTCACACCTCTCCGCCAGGGGTAACGCACCTCTCCGCCAGGGGTCGCACCTCTCCGCCAGGGGTCGCAAGTCTCCGCCAGGGGTCGCACCTCTCGGCCAGGGATCGCACGTCTCGGCCAGGGGTCGCACGTCTCCGCCAGTGGTCGCACGTCTCCGCCAGTGGTCGCACCTCTCCGCCAGGGGGTCGCACCTCTCCGCCCGGGGGTCGCACCTCTCCGCCCGGGGGTCGCACCCCGCCAACAGGGGTTGCTCCTCGCCACTACACTTCTTGAAATCTTCTCTCGGAGTCAATGGCATCTCCAAATCTCACTTCTAACACCAGTTGTTACGTGTTGGTTGTTGAAGGATTTGGAGAGAAAACCTGGTGACTCCTTTTAAGACTTTATTTACTAGCACTTGGTCCAACACAAAGCACTAGGTCTAACACTAAACACTAAGTCCAAACACTAAGCACTAAGTCCAAACACTAAGCACTAACAGTGTCCTTAAGTCGTAGCCAAATCGCGGGTTTCACTGGTATTAATCACTGGTATCACTTTTACTTATCGCCTGTTTCGCCTCGAAATCGCCCGAAGGTAGCTCGAAACTGAACTCCTGATCACTAGTTTTCGCTTGTATCGCCCGTATCGCTTCGGATGAAGCTCAAACTGAACTCGACTCGCTCGCATTCTTCCGACGTATTTATACCGGTCGATACGAGTCCCAGACGACTCCAGAAGGTTCGCGAGTCGCGTGACCGTGTTAGATTTATTCTGGAACGTTTGCACAGTAGCGCCATCTAGTACTGAGTAGGGGGCCCCACGCTGTCCCTGTTCACACCAAGTGGTGTCATTGGTTGACGCTAGATGGCGCTTTTGTGTGTTCGTAACAATACTATTGGAACATAACAACTAAACAGTCAGGATCCATTGAAAAATTAGATTGGCTGTCGAATAATGGATCCCGACTGTTCAGTTGTTATGTTCCAATAGTATTAATTCAATAATATATTATAGAATTCTAGACCACCGGATATCTAAGTGCTTGTTTTTTTCTTTTCAATTTTAATTATGTACTTACTTAGTTCACTTTTTACGCAGTCGGGTTTTTAAATTTTTTAAATTATATTTTTTTATTTTATACTTTTTAGTTATGAGTACCTAGCTAGCTATTTACCAGACTGGATTTCCTATCAGCATCAGTACTACATCACTGGAATGTGAGAATGGTTGTTACGCAACTTTAAATCGATATAGATCCTAAACGGTCAGTCGAATCGAAAAATGTTGAGAGAAAACTAACAATGATTTTTAAATACCTATTCAACGATACCCCACTTGATATAGTTTGTTGACTTTCATTTTTTTCATTTTCACAATATGGCGTCCAGTAGTCGCCATATTGAATTTTCACTAACGTCATGTCTTTAGTGACACTCGCCGGACTAAGAGGAATCGATTGACGTGTGAATCATAAAAATCGGCCCAGGCGTTTGGTCTGTATAGTGCTTCAAAGGAACATACATACATACATACATTGTACGGTCAACAGTGTGTCGACTGTACCGTACATCACGTTTCGCACTGTCAGCGTTTACGTCGCCACGCGTTGTTATAAGTTTAATATTTAACCAGTTCGCGTCAAGCCGCCAATCGGTTCGCGTGCTCTCTTAACCATTTCACCATTTACCATTAACCATTTAGTATAAGTTAAGTGTTCAATAAACCCATTGAGCTTAACTTGTCTTTTACTCCTGTACGGACACCAAACCACCGTACATTGTGGTCCTTCGACTGTTGAACCAGTGACCAGTTAATTTACCATTTAAAAATTCGGGGATCATTGTGGTCCTTCGACTATTGAACCAGTGACCAGTTAATTTACCATTTAAAAATTCGGGGATCATTGTGATCCTACGACTATTGAACCTGTGATCAGTTAATTTACCATTTAACCAATCGAGGATCATTGCGTTTTTTCGAGTAATTAACCAGTAACCAGTAACTTAACGTACTTCGCGTGTGAAGTGAAACCAATGGACCAGAACTAAACCAGTGTATTAATTTGAACCAAAGTGCTTGTGTGTGGAAAGTAACCAGTTCACCAGACCTGCGACTTCACCAGCTACTATCATCAGGGAGACTTCAGAGGTCATACCAGGTCACCACGTGCCAGACTTCAAGTAAGATCTTTCCTTTTTTTCCCACTTTTTTACCACTCTCTGTTGACCATTATAATGCCCGCAACCATGGAGGCTCTAATAAATATCCAAAACCAAATCATGTCCTCTATTAACACGCTGTGTATTAATTTCAAGAAGGACGGGCATGATCGTAAGACGCCCGCCTATATAGAAAAACGTCTTAACACATTGGACTCGTACTGGAATGAATTCCAGATAAACCATACCAGGCTATGTGCTGAATTCGAAGATCTTAACCACCGCTATTTTACGGAAAACCATTACCAACGGACAAAAGATTTTTACCATGAGGTTAGGAATATGATCTCTAATTACGTAACCAGCGAACCCAGCAAACCATTTCTGAGACCAGCTACACCATTATCGCAGGGCTCAGAGAGGCACGATTTTCCTTCTCCCGCCCAGGAGGGTACCTCTAGCTCTTTTAGTTTTCCTGCGCCTAAACTTTCGAACCAAGGTAATTCGAGTAGGGTAGAAGAAATGCTTCGCAAGCAAAAAAGCAACTTCAAGGCGCTTTCTCGAACCATTGAGGCGGTCGACCTTGAAAGCTGCTCCGAACGCTGGGAGTTCGAGGACATTTTAAGAAGTATTCAATCCAGATGGTCGGTCATTGATTCTCTTCATTGGGATATTGACAGCGAGGGATTGTTAGATAATGAAGAATATGAGACAGCCTTCGTTGAGATGGAGAGAAAATACAATACCATGAAGAAAGCCGTGAACAAACAGATGTGGTCGTCATCTTACAGGGAACGTTCAACACCACAAATGGATATTCCCACGTTCAGCGGAAATTACCAAGACTGGATATGTTTTAAGGATTTATTCTCCGAAACTATTCATAAAAATAAATCCTTACCAAATGCGCAAAAAATGCAGTTTTTGAAAAGTAAGCTCTGCGGGGAGGCCGAAAAATTAGTTCACCATTTACGAATCAATTCTGAAAATTATGAAGTATGCTGGGAGATATTAAACCAACGTTACCATAATACTAGGTTAATATTTAATTCCCACATACAACTATTATTAACCATACCTACCATTCAACAACAATCTGCAGCGGTCATCAAAAAGTTACATGACACCACCAACGAGTGTCTGAACTCTATAAAAGCAATGGGAATCGACATCTCTAATTGGGACCCATTGATTGTATACATTTTATGCCAAAAGTTAGATACCGAAACCCATCACGATTACATAGAGTCGCTAAAGACTCCTAAGGAACTGCCGTCTTTGTCCGATTTTTTGAAATTTTTAGAAATGAAGTTTACGTCTCTAGAAAGCTCTCGTCGTAAGCAAGATTTCAATAAAACAGGTTCATCTCAAGTTACATATCAAAACCAACACCAAAAACCATGGGTCGATAAGCAACCAAATAATCATTTACATAACTTTATGAACAGAAACTTTAAACCAAGGCCAGCTATAATAAACCATGTTAATACAAAACCCGTAAACATTGCAACACAACGGAAATGCATACTCTGTAAAAACTGTTGCCATGAATTGTTTAAATGCAAACAATTTCTGGAATCGTCACCGCTGAATAGACTTAAAGCAGTAGAAACAAATAAATTATGTAAAAACTGCTTAATTAACCATTATGACAAGGAATGTTCTTCGGAAAAAACTTGCCGTTTTTGTAACCAACAGCATAATAATACTCTTCTACACAATGCCCTTGTTACTTTTGCTCCTTCTACTTCTAGTAATACCAACATCGAACATCCTACCAGGAAATCGAACATATGCGTAACCAATGCACCACAAGAAACCAGGCCCAAATTATTAGCGACAGCTAAAATTAATATACGGTCCATTGATGGCTGTCACCATACCATGCGAGCCCTCATAGACCCGTGCGCAGAGTCTTCTATTATTACGGAGAATGCCGCTCAACTTTTAGGCCTACCGAGGATAAGGCGCCCCTGTGTGGTGGTGGGGGTTGGCGCGAAGGCCAACAATAGTCGGGGAGTTGTTGAGATTGCAGCATCTTCGATTCATAATAATTTTACATTTAAGACTGAAGCCTATGTTATGAAACATGTCGTCGGGAATTTACCAAACGAATCCTTTGAAAAACCAACGTGGCCGTATTTACAAAAGTTACCACTTGCCGATCCGGAATTTTACAAAAGTAGACCAGTAGATTTAATTTTAAGTGTCGATGTCTACGAATTAATTATTTTACCAGGTTTAATTCGTAATGGCACATCACTACCGATCGCGCAAAATACCAAGCTCGGTTGGATTTTAAGTGGAACCATTAAACCAACCCAAAAATATTGCAACTTCGTCATGGTCGATTTGCAAGATATACAGCGGTTCTGGGAGATTGAAGACATCTCAGACAACTCTATTAATATTTCTGATGAAGATAACCATTGCCTTAATCATTACCAGCAGCATACGACGCGTCAACCAGATGGACGTTATGTCGTAAGATTACCTCTCAAACCAGAGATTACCGAAAAATTGGGTGACTCTAAAACCAAAGCTGTGGCCCAATTTCATCAGTTAGAACGAAGATTTTCTAAAAATAAAATTATTGAACAAAACTACAAACAATTTATAAATGAATATATAAATTTAAACCATATGAAGAAATGCAACGGTAACCCGATCCTTCAATGTTATTTGCCGCACCATTGTGTAATACGAACGGATTCTACAACCACTGCCACACGAGTTGTTTTCAATGCGTCTGCGAAAACTTCGACTGGATTTTCGTTGAATGACCTTATGTACAGCGGACCAAATTTGCAAGAAGATTTATTTACTCTCATCTTAAAGTGGAGGCAGTACCAAATAGCCTTTACTGCGGATATAGAGAAGATGTTCAGGTTTATAGATGTCCATGAGGATGACCAGCCGCTCCAGAAGATCATGTGGAGAGACTCAGAAAGGCAACCATTAGAGGAATACCAACTTACCACTGTCACATACGGCACCAAGGCCGCCCCATTCCTAGCCATGATGACATTGAAGCGTCTGGCTAAGGATGAGGGTCACCATTATCCAGAAGCAGCCGAAGCCCTGGCTTCCAGGTTCTACATGGATGACCTGCTTCATGGACAGCATGACCTGGAATCTGCTAAAAAGTTGATTTCTGACCTCATAAATCTCCTTAAATTAGGTGGATTTAATTTAAGGAAATGGTCGTCTAACAAACCAGATGTATTACCAGAAAACCAGTCATCGTGTGAAGACCAAGCATATGTTTTTAAATACCAGGAATCAACCAAAGCATTAGGACTTAAGTGGCATCCTAACGATGATTATTTTACATTCCAATTAAAATCCGAACCAGTCCGTAAGCTCACCAAAAGAAGTTTACTCTCGAATATATCCAAAATATTCGATCCGCTTGGATGGCTTTCGCCCATTACCACCAAATTGAAGTTACTTTTCCAAGAAGTTTGGGTTTTAAATCTACAATGGGACGACGACCTTCCAGCTGATTTAAACACCAAATGGAAAACCATGGAAGCTGACATCATCAATATTAACCATATAACCATACCAAGATGGATACAGTGTTCTAAGAACGATACCATAGAATTACATGGGTTTTGTGATTCATCGCAAAATGCCTACGCTTGTGTTGTGTACTGCAGAGTCAACAATATTCACAGCAACCAAAGTTCTGTAGTCCTAGTGGCTGCTAAGTCTCGTCTCGTACCTGTAAAGAAAAATGTTTCGTTACCAAGATTAGAATTGTGTGCAGCTGTTCTACTTACCAAGGTCATGAAGATCACCTGTAATTGCCTAACAGATTATAACATCAAAATCTACGGTTGGTCCGACTCGACAGCAGTTTTGGGTTGGCTCAATGGCGATCCAATTAAGTGGAAACCATTCGTCGCTAATAGGGTGAAGCAGGTGACAAACGTTATACCACCAAGCAGCTGGCATTATGTGTCAACCAAAGATAACCCAGCTGACTGCGCAAGTAGAGGCATCACCACAGAACAGCTGATTAACCATTCCATGTGGTGGAGAGGACCCCACTGGCTTCAATCATTCGATGAGTCAAAATTAACCAATTCATCATATACTACCAGCGTAGAGCTTAAAAAACTATTATTAAATATAAATGTCACTACAATTAAATATGAAAATAAAGTCCTAGAAAATATTATTAGCAGATACAGCGAATTTACGCGAGCTTCGAGAGTGCTTGCGTGGGTGTTACGGTTTACACCTAAGTCATACAAAAAACCACATTACCTAACAATACTTGAAATAAGAAAAGCTAAATACTTAATTATAAAATATGTACAACAAATAGAATTTTTAGAAGATATGCAATATATTAAAAACCATAACCAACCTAACCCTAAAAGTAATTTACTAAAATTAAAACCATTTATTGATGACCAAGGACTTTTGAGAGTTGGGGGGCGATTGACCAACGCCAAAATAGAAGATACGATGAAGCATCCGTGCATTTTACCACATAACCATCAACTTACCGACATGCTTATTGACCAGGGACATAAAATGACCTTCCATGGGGGTGCACGATTAACCTTAGCTTGGTTGCGTCAAGAATATTGGATTTTAGGAGGAAATAATGCTGTAAAGAAGAGGCTGCGGAGATGTGTGCTGTGTAGAAGGCACGACCCCCTGAAACATGACCAGTTGATGGGAGATTTACCACCAGCCAGGGTCAACAGAACCCGACCTTTCTACCATACAGGGGTTGATTTCACCGGTTTTGTTGACGTCAAGTCTGCGAAGGGAAGAGGTGTGAGATGTACCAAGGGATATATCGCCGTCTTCGTGTGTATGGTAACCAAGGCCGTGCACTTGGAGTTGGTTTCGGATCTCATAGCTTCATCATTCTTGGCAGCCCTTCGAAGGCTCGCGGCCAGGAGAGGATCGCCCGGTCACATTTATAGTGACAACGGGACGAATTTCATAAAGGCGAATAGAGTCCTGCAAGAAGAGATAATTAATTTAAAATCTATATTAAATGACCATTTTTATGCAGAAATAGCTGATATGTCGATACAGTGGCGCTTCAACGCACCTTCTTGGCCTAGCGCAGGCGGTCTGTGGGAGGCGGCCGTGAAGAGTCTGAAATACCATCTGAAGAGAGTGATAGGCGAGCAAAAACTAACCTACGAGGAGTTCTCCACCTTGTTAGCTCAGCTAGAGGGCTGCCTCAACTCTAGACCTCTGTGCCCGTTGAGCGAAGACGTTGAAGACTTGGACTTCCTTACTCCGTCTCATTTTCTTTCCAGTGGACCAACATTGACCATTGTTGAGTCTGAACACGATCTACGAACCAGATGGCAACTAGTACAGAAAATTTACCAAGATGTGTGGAAGAGATGGAGAACGGAATATCTTACACAATTGAACACAAGATCTAAGTGGCAACGTTCACAACCAAACTTAAATCTAGGTGATATTGTTATTATACACGACGCCAACCTGCCACCGGGTAAATGGGCTCTCGGTCGAATCGTGCAGCTACATCCGGGGCAAGATGGGCTAGTAAGGGTAGTTTCCGTAAAAACCAAAAACGGCGTTATGAAGAGACCAGTCGTGAAATTATCACTTTTACCAATTAACTATTCCAACGACGAGGACATAAACCAAATTCCCCAAAATACTGACCATAACCAGCCGAATAACCAGTACGATAATAGTTTACCAAAACCAAAGCGGCGAGCTAGAAAAGGCATTTACCATTTATTTACCATGTCGCTTATGTTATTTACCTTTTTATTTTCACCAGCCACGTGTGCTTATAACACAATAAACTTTAACGGTAGTCAAAGTTTATATTTTGATAAAATATCTACCATGCGAGTAGTTCAAGACGAATGGAAATTGGTAGTTTATTATGATTTAGGACCATATTGGCAAGGCAGTAAATTATTATCTAAATATATAGATCACATGGAATATATCTGCAAAGAATCGTCAGTAAGAAATCATTGTGAGTCCATTCTAATACAATTACGGCACAGCTATACAGAGTTAATGCATTACAATAACATTTGTCGACGCAGCAGTTCCCACACGGGCACGCGCGGCGCAAACGCGGCCTTATCAACGTCGTGGGTAATGTAGCACGCTGTTCGGCGTACTGGATGACCAATTCGCAGAACAATATATTAAGGACATAGATTTAATTAGAGAAAACCAAAACCATCTTGCTGTGCTATGGAAAAACCAGACTTCTGTAGTAGAAGCGGAATATAATGTATTGAAAAGGATGCAAGGCTCTATAGATAAACAACATAAAATATTTACACATTATCTTAACCAATTAGAAAATATTACCAACGATGTAAAGAGTCAATTAAAAGACGTAGAAGCTACAAATGAATTTTTGTTATGCTCTATGGCAGCTAACGGTTTGGAGTTGAATTTAAAGAATATGCAGGATGTCCTATTAGATACAGTTTCGGAGGTGTACTTTGGGAAGTTTAACATACATCTTTTGAAACCCGACCAGCTTTTAGAAGAGTTAAATATTATTTCAGGAAAACTGTCCAACGATTTAAGTTTACCAATTGACAATCCTCATACCGAATTTACCAAAATTTACCATTTACTTAAAGTTAGAGCTAAAATGTTAAAAGATTATTTTATTTTTGAAATTAGAATACCATTAGTGAGTAGAGATAATTACCAAGTCTATAAAATTTATCCTATACCGAGAAAAAACGGCAAAACCATGGTCACCCTAGTTCCAGCTTCGGATTACATAGCGATCAACTTACGAAGAGATTCATTCATGACCATATCGCAATTAGAATTGCATAAGTGTATTTATTTAGATTCGGAAATACAACTTTGTTCACTACAGAAACCAATTTCACATATGAGTCACGACGACACCTTGTGCTCTAAGGACCAGGAGACGAAGCTCTGCAGAACCAAAACTGCTAGGTGTCAAGACTGGTGGTCCCAGTTAAACGACGTTAATACTTACTTTTTATTTTGCTGCAACTCGTGTCCAGTGCGAATCATTTGTGGAGACCAAATGTTTTCCAACCGTCTAAATAGTAGCGGTATCATAAGGCTGGGAACAGACTGTGTTCTGAAAGGTAACGACATAACCATCTATGCACAAAGATTTCAGAACAATACTTACACCATCAAGACTGATATACCAACGATAGACATTCTTCCCATCAACCACATCTTCAACCATAACAAGACGTCCGTGTCGCTGATTTCGGAGCCAGCTTCAGTAATGGAGGGCTACGATCAGGATTTAGATGATATAGGCCTTAATATAAAACAAATGCGATCAGAGAGTGGTCTAAAGGGTGGTATATCCTATCACGACGTTCACCATTACGTCGCGATATACGTGGTGGCGGGTGTGTTGGTGGCCGGGGCAGCCGCGCACGCTGTGCGGCGGTGGCGCCCGTGCCACAGCCGCCGCCAGGACTCCAGCGCGCTGGCAGCTGCTAGCGCAGCGCCGGCGCCTACCGCGTCGGGCCCGCCGCGCCCTGAGCCGCGGGGGCTGGCGAACGCAGCGTTTGTGTATAGTGTTAGTGACCAGTGTGTAAGTGTAGTGAACCATGGGCAATCTAGTGTTAAAAATAGTGATAAGTGTAGTGATAAAGTGAAAGACCAGTCCACTTCTCCTATAGTGCATAAGCATCATTTTAGTGATTATTGTGATAGAGACATTAGGGTTCCGTTAGATTAAGCAAATATTGTTTATCACCTTGTCTCACGTCACTCACTAACCATTAAACCATTAATTTTTTGATACCATTATCACCACCACTCTTCCTTCTCTCGCGGTGGCAGCATGTACGGTCAACAGTGTGTCGACTGTACCGTACATCACGTTTCGCACTGTCAGCGTTTACGTCGCCACGCGTTGTTATAAGTTTAATATTTAACCAGTTCGCGTCAAGCCGCCAATCGGTTCGCGTGCTCTCTTAACCATTTCACCATTTACCATTAACCATTTAGTATAAGTTAAGTGTTCAATAAACCCATTGAGCTTAACTTGTCTTTTACTCCTGTACGGACACCAAACCACCGTACATACATACATACATACATACATACATACATACATACATACATACATACATACATACATACATACATACATACATACATACATACATACATACATACATACATACATAGGCTGATAAACACATTACCACTCCTTTGCGTCGCGCAGTCGGGTAAATACACGGAAATAATAGGTAGGAAATAAAAGTGAAAAGAGAAAGGAATATAGAAAGGAAAATAACAATGGATTACCAATTACTTCGAGCTGTGGTGAGGCAGGGATTTCTTGTTGACTTGTCGACTTGTCGGAGCGAAGTACGATTTGTATGGCGATTGGCCCTATCTTTATACTAGTCTGACAATCAACCTTCTAGAACATTCCGTTCCTCACCCCCTTAGCTCGAAATATCGTTTATTTATCATCAAGACAACATTATTTACATGAAACATATTTTTCTTAATATTCTAATACCTACCTACATATTTACAATATAATTTTACATAAAGAAAACTTGGAAAACTGTCGAGGATTGAATGAGCGAAGAAAATAGGTTTTTCCAATATTTATATTGCCTCGTCCTCCCCTGACTTAACGGTCATTCGCTCCGTCCCTGTCTAATAGTAAGTCTCTCGAGAGACCGAGGCGCTCCCTAGTAGCAAAAATTTGCAACTATGGATTTTCTTTCTAGATAACTCACTCAACCCCCGCACAGCTAATACCCTTACATAAAACTAGGTCATATTTTATCAAATTTAACAATATTTCACTGATTACTATTACAACAATTAGAGAACAATGGACAAAGTTATATAATCATAAGTATGAGTCTAATAAGAATGTTAAAACAATGGCTTTTGTGAAACAATGGCATCTAATAAGACTTTACATGTACTATTGTTACGTATTACGTAACGAGTTTTTTACTATTTTTATTTTACATTTCAAGCTCTAAGTTATAACAAATTTTAAGTTTTTAAGATTAACTATTTACACGATTTTATAAGTAATCGGCTACCTTCTAAACGTTCGTCGTGAACATTTCTCCCGCCGGTCGCGCAAGCGACACTACTCCTGGTAGCACGACGATCTTCTTGCAGGGCCGCCGGAGCACGTGGCCGTTGCTGGTCTCGACGTCCACTACTCGTACCACGCCGTCTTGTCCTGGATACGTCTTCTTAATGCGGCCTTTCGGCCACACGTTGCGGGGCAGGTTGGGGTCGCACACTATCACGACCTCGCCGACTTCGGGGGCGGAGCCAATGGAATGAGGCTCCCGCCGGTGTTGGAGCAGGGGCAGGTACTCCTTGACCCACCGCCGCCAGAACTCGTCCGCCAGGTGCTGCGCGCGCTTCCATAGCTGACGCGCAGTGATGCTGTCGTCTTCTGAGCGCACAGGCGCCGGGACGTGGCAGTTGGACCCCAAAAGGATGTGGTTTGGGGTCAGTGCCTCTTGATCTTCGGGACTCACGGCCACATGAGTGAGAGGCCGCGAGTTCACGACGTTTTCGACCTCCACTAGTAGGGTGTGGAGGGTTTCGTCGCTGGGATGTTTCTCGTGCAGCGTAACTCGTAGGCCTTCTTTCACGCTCCGCACCAGTCGTTCCCAGGCGCCGCCCATGAAGGGAGCGGCGGGGGGAATGAACCGCCAGTTGATGCGGCGGGCGTTGACCTCCTCTTCTAACGTTTGCCAGGCTTCTTTCAGCTCTTTTTCTGTGGCGGCTTCTCTCGGTGGCGGCCAACGGTCACCTCGACCGGCCCGAAGTAGTCGAGCCCGGTGAAGGAGAAAGGGCGCGCATGGTGTGTCAGGCGCGCCGCTGGTAGATCGCCCGTGGCTGGGCTGATCGGTTTCGCCTTTCTCAGGCGGCAGACTTGGCAGGCACGGATGACACCTTTAACTGTGGGGCGAATACGGGTTACCCAAAACCGCTGGCGTAGCTCGTTCACCGTCGCCCCGACGCCGCCGTGTAGTAGCTGCTCGTGCACGTGTTGTATGTATTTCTTCGTGTATTCGTGGCCGCCGTCCATAATGATCGGGCAGACGGCCTCTTTACTTACATTTTGCGCAGCTGCGACTCTTCCTCGGAGCTTGATCAAGTTGTTTTCCACCTTTACACTTAGCGAGGCGAGGCGATCTCCCGCCGCACATACGGCAAAATGACCAATTTAGGACGACAAAAACAGATTTTTCTACTTTAATGTAAGGTCTAAAATTGCTTGTATTCTTCAAGTCAGGTAGTTGCTCCATACCACTGGCCAGAAAAACCCTTTGTTATGTTTATAACAAAAGCACACGAGGCCCTGACAAGTAAGCGTTGTGCAATGTACGGCTAATTGCCTGGAAAACCCGAAAACATAAAGACGTGTATTTTCGTTCACCTCGCGCAAAAATCTGAATATTAATTATGGAGATGGAAGCCACAGGTATGTTCATTATATAACACTTTATAATTTTCTTTCTTTAAACCCGTGTTAATAATAAATAATTATTTCATTCCACTCCTTTTTTGTATAAAAAGTATGTGTTTCCTTAAACTCTCAAAAAAAGTTCCGCTTAGTACCGCTTTCTGTCCTCAATATTTACATTTATTCGTTTGTTGTCTATTAGTATTCCGAATTCTAGGAACTCAAACCAACTCATTGTGACACTATGACCCTTTTTTCACAGGTAGTCGGAGTGGACCAAGTCACTCGGAATATAAAATTAGAAAAATGGATCTGGTTTTAGTGTTAAAAAGCGAAAACTTTTATAAACATTTATCGTCTAAGTGTGTAGAACGATTAACTAGTTACATAATGGACAAGTTTAGTGGATATAAACCGTAGACAGAGAAAACTAAGTTTTCTCTGTCTACGATATAAACAGTCACAATATAGTGTGAATAAAGTTAAGTGTGTTCTGAAAGTATTTGTGTCAAAGCTTTTACAAAAGTGGAAAAAATCGAATTGGACAATGGAAAGATTCATAAAAGGCCATTCAAAATGGTTAATGAATGACTTGGTCTTGCCAGCTGTAGGCACTACTAGCTCAAACGACGATTTGCGTGTGATATAAAAGTTGACGACTCCTCCATGCCAGAAAAACACCTAGAATATGCCTAGAATTGATACTAATACGGATATTGTGCATTGGATGCTAATAGCTTCCGATCCAGTAATTTCATCTAAAAGGAGGAGCCATAATAAAAAAAGAAAACCGTTTTCTAAGCAGGTGCTAGAAATGTTGAACGTGCCTCTTGTTGAAGATAATGATGATGATGATGAAGAAACAATGGTTGATCATGACGACAGTGATAGTAACTGATTATAAAATAAGTATTGATAATAATTTGTTTTTTTTTTTTAATTTATATACTTACTCAATTTCATTTTTAATACGATTTTATTTCTATATATAAATACCTTTTAGGTTAGTAGGTACTTAAAAATCTTCTCAATTCTTAACATAAATAGCCTTTAGAGCTCAGAAACATTCAAAGTATAAAATACACATATAATTCACATCTTTGATTTTTGTCGTCCTAAATTGGTCATTTTGCCGTATGTGCGCCGGTGGGGTGCGATGGTCTTCTATTCTTTTCTTTTCTGCGTGATAGCAGTCTGCTTGCATTTTCTGAAGCCAAAGCGTTTCGGCGCGGTCTAGGTACGCTGCGTCGAGACACACGTATCTTTTTCCGCTGCGTGTAGGGATTGCACTATTTTCTTTACCTTGTGAGGATCCCATGTCGCGTCGCGCTCCTTATTTTTCAGCGTGCGTTTTCTCGTAGCGGCAGCGATGTGTTTTCTCGGCCGACACAAATCTATAAACTGTAATACTCGGCCGGTGGCGCGCAACAATACTTGCCATTTTTGTATACGCGTTATGTCGGGCAAATAATCGCGTCGCACCTCCGTATACGTCGCGTGGCACCTTTCTTCGCCGGTAATTACCTTTTCACTTTTCTCCTCGGTCGGCCAGTGTTCCTCTTCGTATTTTAGGAACGCAGGCCCGTGAAACCATCTGTGTTCTCCGTTGAAGTCGGCCGGCGTCGCTCGGGTCGCGTCGTCGGCTACGTTTTCCTTTGTAGGCACCCACCGCCACTCACTCACCTTTGTTACGTCCTCAATTTCGGCGAGGCGGTGCGCGACGAACGTCTTGTAGGCCCGAGGTTCAGCTCTGATCCAGGCCAGTACGGTTCTCGAGTCGCTCCAATAAGTTTTCCTTACGAACTTCCACTCGTGTTCGTTTTCCACGGTTTTCGCTAGGCGCGCTCCTAATAACGCCGCTTGAAGTTCCAACCTGGGGATTGAAATCGGTTTTAGAGGGGCTACGCGGCTTTTGGCCGCCACAAGCGCGATGTTGACCGCCCCGTCGTAGCGCTGGCTTCTAATGTAGACTGCCGCGGCGTAGGCCTCTTCGCTGGCATCTACGAAAGTGTGTAGCTCTCTCGTAGCGATAGACGGGCTTGTGTCGTAGCAGCGCGGTACCTTAATTTTTTCAACTGCGGCCAGCGTTTTTGTCCACGTTGTCCATCTCGGGGCGAGCTCCTCCGGTATCGGTTCGTCCCACCCGGTACCGTACCTCCAGGTTTCCTGCATAAATTTCTTCGCCGGCATCGTAACTGGTGCCAGCAAGCCGAGAGGATCGAAGAGGGACATAATAACACTGCGGGCTTCTCTTTTGGACGGGACTCGCTCGTTATTTGTAATAAATGTGGGTACCTTGTCGCGGTTTATTTTGAAGCTTAGATTGTCCTCCCGGACCTCCCACATTATTCCTAAGTTTTCTCGGCGCCGGCTTCTCCGAGAGGGACGATTGCGCCTTCATTTTCACTCGCGAAGTGCCGTTGTAGTGCCTCCTTGTTAGACACCCATCCTCGTAGCTCGAAGCCGGCGCGGCGGTGAATGCGGTCCACGCCCTTAGACACCTCTAGTGCTTCCTCCTCGTCTGTAAAGCTAGTTATATAGTCATCCATATAGTGGCTTTTCTTTACCTCCTCTGCGGCCCTCGGGTACTCTTCAACGAAATCTTCGGCATTTCGGTTCTTAATATAGAGTGCGGTGCACGGCGACGACGTAGCACCAAAAACCAGCGATGTCATTTGATATTCTTGAGGCCTTTTTTCCCTTTCATTGCCTCTCCACAGGAATCGTAGCGCATCGCGGTCCTCTTCACGTATTTTAATCCTCATAAACATTTCCTTTATGTCCGCTGTTACGGCTACTGGGTACCGCCTGAACCGCATAATTATTCCCGGCAGCGACTGCAGGAGGTCTGGACCGGACAGCAGCATGTCGTTGAGGCTGCGGCCATGGGATCTGGCGGCAGCGTCGTGTACCAGACGAATCTTCGGTTTCGCCGGGTTACATACCGGGAAGTGAGGCAGGTACCAGGTGCGTCCGGACTTCGGGGCTCCAGGCGCCGGCACAGCATACCCCGACTTCAGCAGGTTTTCTATCCTTTCTTCATATTTACCTTTCAATTCGCTGTCACGGTCCAGCTTTTTCTCTTCCTCTTCATTTTTCCATAGGAGAGATGTCTCGAAGCGGCCGTCAGGAGTCCTTTTGCTGTTTTTCCTCAGGATTTCTAGGGCCCGCTCCTCAGGATCGTTTCTGGGCTTGCGTGGCTCTATTCCTAGACTTTCCAAGTCGAAGAACCTCTTCGTCATGTTCTCCATACCTTGTTCCTCGCTTGCCGCGACGGTGTGACCGCAGAACGCTACTGGCTTGTCGTAGGACGTGCGATATCCGTGCAGCACCCATCCTAGCCGTGTGCAGGAGGCGACCGGCTGGTTCTTTTTTCCTGTCCTTACCTCGAGGGCTACCAGCATCTCCCAGTTGTCCTGCCCGATGAGTATCCTGTATCCCTCAGGTGCACGCAGTCCTTGAGGTCCTTCTTTTCGACCGTTTGACTGGCGAACGTCAGCTTGTTGATCGTTCGCGCCCCTTTCATGACGTACTCGTTGCCGCTGTCTCGTCCTTTGATTCTGACGTCTACCTTTTTGCTGTCCTCATGCTTGACAGTCTTGCTGACGCCTTTCACCCACATGTTGTCGCGTGGGCCGTCGAGGTCCAGCAGGTCAGCAAGCCGCTCGTCGATCAGCGTCACCGTGCTGCCGTCGTCCAGGAGGGCGTCCACCCTGGTGCTGTTTTTACCTGTGACGGTGACTGGAGCGACTTTCAGGAAGGCTTGCTTGTCCTTGATGTGGCTGGCTATACTCACCACCTCGACCGTTGACGCCACTTCCTCTGTTGGACTGGCTGGTGGTGACGCTGCTGGTGCTGTCGGCGCTGCTTGCGGCCTGGGGTGGTGTAGCAGGCGGTGATGTGCCATGCTGCATCCTTCTTGGCCGCACCTCTTCAACGCGAAGCTGCCGCGGCGGTGTGTGCTCCGCAGGCACTGGTAGCAGATGCGGTTCTTCTTTGCCACCTCCCAGCGCTCCTTCACGGATGTGTTGGCGAAGCGTCTGCAGTCGGCGAGGTAGTGTTCCTGTTGACAAACTGGACAAGATTTTTTATTTACAATCGCGGTTGAGTATGTACGTTCGAATCTTTTCTGGCGGGGCTTTTCCTCATTTATTTCCTCGGGTAGCGCGTAGGCGCCGCATTTATCCGCCTCTTCATTGAGGAATGACGTCATCTTTTTCAGGTCTGACGTATCATCTTGATTTTTTGCTGCAAAATCATACCACTTATTTCTCAATATAGGTGGCAGCTTCTCTACAATGTTCTTAACCAATTCCGGGTTGAACAAGTAGTGCACCTTTTTCAATGCTTCGATTGTGGCTACAACATTCGCAATCTTGTTTGCGAACACGCACAATTCGCGCGGACTGTCGTTAAGTCTGTGTAGCGCCTTAATTTTTTGTATCTCGTTCATTGCCAGTGTGTCCGGGCGGCCGAATCTTCGCTCCAATGCTTGAAGAATAGTTCGCGGCTCCGGCTGGCTAATTAATAGGCTATTGACCGCTTCTAAGGCCGCACCTTTAAGGCTTCTTCTAAGCCTCGTAATGTTTTCCGTGCTTGAAAACATGCTTTCAGTTTCTTCGTACGCCGCCCTGAAGCCGAGCCAACCTGTAGAATGTCCGGCGAACAGGGGCAACTCTTGTAGAAACCTCGGAGCATCCCTGGACATGCGCACAGCCTGTGTGAGGGCCGCTGCCAGCGAGGCGATGTCTCCTGTCGGCATTTTCCCATTTTCTTCGAGCTTCCGCTTATTTTCCTGAAGCTTTTCCATGTTATGTCGTACGTTGGCCGGCGGACCTATATTCCGCCCTTGCGGCCATTTTTCCGGAAGGTTTTCCCCTTTTTCCTTGGGTTTTCCTTCGTTGTCCTTCAGCTTCTCTTCATTTTCCTGAAGCTTTTCCTTGTTATGTCGTACGTCGGCCGGCGGGCTTGTTTTCTGCCCTTCCAGCCACTCTTCCACCCGGCTAGCCTGGTCTTCCTCTTCACCAGACTGACTGTCCCCATCTTCGTCAGCAGCCAGCGCCCACTCCTTGGCCAGCCTTGCACGGGCCAGGACGAGGGCTGCCCGGACTTCCTCCAGCTTCAGTTCCGCCAGCTTTTCTTCGGCCTCCGCTATCCTCTTGTATTTCCTTGCACGAGGCACACGCTTCTCTATAATCGTGTCCTCCTCGTGTCTCGCCGTTTCCCCGCTGGTGGACGTCGCTGTGGTCGTCTGATCAGTCGTTATCATGGTGGATGCCGTGGTGGGCCCTTCAGCAGCCTCTTCTGCCGGTGGTGGTGGTGGCGCAAGACGTGTCGCTTGTGCGCCGCTCCGCGTCAGCACTCCTTGTTGGTGGTACGCCCGCTCTGCCGCGTCGACGATGCTCGATGTACCAGACTTCGACATCTTGATTGCCCGCGCTGGATTTATACTTACGTGGATTTTTTCTATCCGGCTCGTTAAGGACCATGAAATGAGGGGGACAAACCTAGATTACCTAGGGCAAAGGAAGGGATCGAAATCTGGTGCGTAGGAATGAGGGGATAGTAGAAGGGAAAGCTGGAAAAGACACAGGAAAATACACGGAAATAATAGGTAGGAAATAAAAGTGAAAAGAGAAAGGAATATAGAAAGGAAAATAACAATGGATTACCAATTACTTCGAGCTGTGGTGAGGCAGGGATTTCTTGTTGACTTGTCGACTTGTCGGAGCGAAGTACGATTTGTATGGCGATTGGCCCTATCTTTATACTAGTCTGACAATCAACCTTCTAGAACATTCCGTTCCTCACCCCCTTAGCTCGAAATATCGTTTATTTATCATCAAGACAACATTATTTACATGAAACATATTTTTCTTAATATTCTAATACCTACCTACATATTTACAATATAATTTTACATAAAGAAAACTTGGAAAACTGTCGAGGATTGAATGAGCGAAGAAAATAGGTTTTTCCAATATTTATATTGCCTCGTCCTCCCCTGACTAAACGGTCATTCGCTCCGTCCCTGTCTAATAGTAAGTCTCTCTCGAGACCGAGGCGCTCCCTAGTAGCAAAAATTTGCAACTATGGATTTTCTTTCTAGATAACTCACTCAACCCCCGCACAGCTAATACCCTTACATAAAACTAGGTCATATTTTATCAAATTTAACAATATTTCACTGATTACTATTACAACAATTAGAGAACAATGGACAAAGTTATATAATCATAAGTATGAGTCTAATAAGAATGTTAAAACAATGGCTTTTGTGAAACAATGGCATCTAATAAGACTTTACATGTACTATTGTTACGTATTACGTACCGAGTTTTTTACTATTTTTACTTTACATTTCAAGCTCTAAGTTATAACAAATTTTAAGTTTTTAAGATTTAATATTTACACGATTTTATAAGTAATTGGCTACCTTCTAAACGTTCGTCGTGAACAGTAACCAATATGGAAATAAAACTTTTTTGATTTTGATTTAATAGGTACCTATATGGCTTAAAAGGCACAGTTTCCATAGATAGACATGAGTCAAAACTCATGACTTCATGAGACATAGCTAGATCCATTTATTCTTGCAAAACTGAGTGTACAAATCAGACTTTCTTAATAACCATATACTGACGCTAGACTTAGTTTAATTTATTCTCATCTTCTGTGACAATCCTGATAAAATTTCGGTCGTTTTATGAAAGGTACCTAGGTCTCTGTAGGTACCTAGTATATATTTTTACTTTGTTTAGACTTCGTATATGTTTTTACTTTGTAAAACACTTTGACAGAATTAACTCAAGCGGAATAAAAATATTGTACATTCCCATCTAATTTTTGTTTTTTCCACTTGCCGGCACACAAGGAAAACGCGTTATAAGTTCAAATAATGTAACATACTGGTAAGAAAACTTAAAATCAGTGGTATCAATAAGAGGAATCGTTGCGTCAATGTTGTACCAGTAATGAAAATATCTTCTCAAGCTAATGTCAAAATTTAATGGTTTTAAAGGTAGCCATAGTCGTACAAACTAAATAGGTAAAATCCAGCCAAATGCGAGTAGGATTCAAGCAGGAACTTACACTTATATACCTAACTTAACCAAGACCTATTGTGCGTCGATAGTTACGGAACCGTCCTTAAACATGTCCTGACATTCTCTTAGTTAAGTTTATTATCATTTGGATACGGAACCCTATAAAAGTAACAACATTTTTCCTCGAAAAACTATTTTTAACATTTTTACGTCGTATAAAATTTTATGAGCGTAGATGTATTATACTATTTAAGGGTGACTTGACGTGGCTAAGTTAATATAGGTAAAAAGCTAACAAGGCACATTGACAAAGGGTTTCCGATTCCAGGCACCAAATGGCTTAATTAAAACCGTACCTGCGTTTGTCAAATGATTCCGATTCGGATTTTGATGACAAAGTCAATACCCCCAAGCTACGCGTCAAAGGATATTTGACATAGGTTCCCTCATGCCTTTAATCCTCCTGCCTGTCTAATCACTCTTAAATTAGGTACAGAATAACGTCCTTTATGTCCCTCGTCAATCATCGTTTTGTTCCGTTTTGTTCCTACAAGAATAATCTAACAGAAAAACAGCCCGTAAATTTTTAACCTGACCTGCCTGCGAATGTAACGAAATGGCCAGGCCAAGTTATTAACAGTAGGTGTTGCCAGGCCACATATTCTAAGGTGTAGAGTTTGTGTAGTTACTAGTTAAGCGTGTAGAGTTTAAGACGTGTAGAGTTAGAAGTTTGGCAGAGTCAGAAGCTTGGTTTTACCCGACTACGGCGAAGCCAAAAATAAGGGTAATGATTTTGGCAGTCTATGTATGTATACAGTATGTGATTATGTATGTTTGTTCCACCGCCTAAACTACTGGTCTGATTTTAATAATAATTTTGAAACACTTTACATGAAAATGTTTAAAATATATTTACATTTACCCCTTACTAATAAAAATATTTACACAATGGATAAGGCATAAGCTATACAATGTTTTGTCTATATCTGTCAAGCGAATTTTCTAACGTATCAGAAAAGGACAATAGCTATCGCTTTAAATTCATTGTCATAGGATTCTATCGCCGTTATTAGGTAATCTAAGTTCACCGTTAATATTTTTATTAGTAAGAGGGTACGCAAGGGGTACGTATTAAACTACAAATTATGTAACATACTTCTAAGTCCACAAAATGAAAATCTTTCACAGAATTCCGCTGCAATTACACAAAACACTCCCGTTGAACTATAAGTATTGTACATTTTCACATAAAACTATTAATTCACAACTTACAAAATTTTAGTCGTAATAGGAATGTTTGTGTTTATGGTTGACTGCTAGAATCTTTGAGCTAGAATATTTTTGAAATGACAATTTATATTTTTTCTCTTTTCTGTTTCGGACTTAGACCAATTTTGATTAATAATAATAATTCTGATATTTTCGTTTAATAATTTCTCGGCTGTGCCTGAGCGAGTGGCAACTTGCCATTCTACCAGGCATAAGGCTAAAATTGCTTGGCAGCCATGAATCATAACAGATGGCTAGCCAACACGTGCAATATTATTGATATAATAGATTTGTCAATTTCTTCATCAATAATAGGAATAAAAGCATTAATAAAAAGTCACCGCATACGAGTTATCAAATTTATCGTCAATACTTTTTTTAAAGACTCAGTTAAGTACCTACGTCTACATTTCCTCTTAATGCGCGGAAATTAAATAAAAAATCAGAATGATTAGAAGTATGGACACAAGGAAAAATGTTATAGGTATTGTGTAAGGAAATTACGGGCGATTTGAGGTAGGTAAGGTGTAAGAGGGTGAGTTTTTGAGGGTAAAAAACGGTTCTTCTCGATTTCCGGCAAAACTACAAGTCATATGGAAACATGTCAAGTGGCAAAGTTGTAACTAAAAGAAAGATCTGTAACTTTTGTATCTACTATCTACCTTTGAGTATATAACCACACTATATATAGAAGTCTTTGATATCTACACTTTTTTCCCATAGCTTTTTTTCACACAGAAAAATTCAAATAAGTTAAATGGTTTTTTATTTTTATCTTTTACAAAAAAAAAATTCACGATACCCTAATTTTCAATCGAAAATTCTCCCATCAAATTATCAGCTGTTTTAAAAAAGTCGGTGGGCTTCATAAATATATTATATTAAAAAGAGGGTGGGTTTTTTGTTCGTTGAAATCTCTCCTTTCTGATAATGTAAAAAAATACATTACCGTAGTAAATGTTCTCAGAAAATGCAAAGAAAAGAACAGGGAGTAAGGCCCAGACCAACACCACAAGCTGCGGCTTCATGCCGGAGCGCTGCTTGCGTGACGTCATCAATATGAGGCCATGCATTACTTAAAGTGTAACCTATAGATAACCTATAATACCTATTTATAATTTTTCACCAGTTTTTTATTTCTTTAAGAATGATTTTATATTATTTAATTATAATATTGTTAGAATACGTTATTAAGTAACAATTTCCTATTGTAGGTAGGTAGGAAATATTGTAAATAAAGCAACCTTTATATTATGTGGTTTACCTAACCTTTATAAAATATATGTATTGTGCTATTTTATTGATTCTGCCGATTCAGTTACTTACTAATTACTTACCAGAGAAAAATTCAATAAACATAGCTACTGGAATAATATAATAGCTTATACTCGTACAATTCAACTAAAACAAAGTAAAGTGCAATTTAACAATTAATACAAGTTCCTTTATTTGAAATGAATTATAATAATATTTTATTTTAAATGACAAACTGATTAAAAGAGTGATATTCATTAATTGTTAGAAAATAGTTAAAGTTTCCATTAAGTATGACTCAAGTATGACTTCTCTTCAAGTATGACATGAGAAAGATGTATGACATTCAAGAAGACGTCTCTTCCTAAAACTTTCAACTACGTCAAAAGTCAAGTCAAAACAACTATCATGGCCGCCCTAAAAATAGAGTTCTTACCAAGTTCTTGCAATAAAAAACTCTTCAAATAATAATTTTTGTACACATAGTACCCTTCTTCAATTTTTTTTGTATTTTTATGTTATTCCCATATTTTTTTCCTATTTATCTATATAGTGTACATAGGGCTGACCCAAAATCAAACATCTCTTTTCATCTATTTAGGTCAGTGATAACTAACTCTTTTTAATATTATATATCTATGATTTAGGTATATTCATAATTACAAAAGCTAGAAGCGCGGACAGACATACAGGTTATTGAAACCGGCCGAAACTCTATTTAAGATGTCGGTGTAAACTATATAGAGCAGTGTTTTTCAACCTTTTTCTGATGCGACCCCCCTTGTCTGAAAAAATATCTCGCGACCCCCCACCCTTCGCTTTTTTATCATGTATGTATGTGTATGTTACAGTGTTACAAATATTTATTCCATACGACGTTTTTATGCATCTCCATTATTATTATTCGGATATAAATATATAATATACTAGTCAAACACATTATTTTACAATTACATACATCGAAGATATCGATGATCGATTTATGAGTCCTATCGTATACGTACTTATATCCTTTTGTTAAAATTCTCTTACTTAATAAATCAATAAATAATAATGAATAAAAAATCTTTATTGTTTTTACTAAAGTTCTCTCGACCTCCAGCGACCCCCCTACAGAAGCTTCGAGCGACCCACAGGTTGAAAAACACTGGAGTATTGAGTATAGACGTAGCGAACACCATAGGCATTGGAATTCAAAAGCGCAGGAATACATTAAAAAAGCAGCCGACTGGCCAAGAAACAACTGGCTCCGGGGCGTCCGGGGAACAATATGAGTACTTAGTTTACTACGGTATCTACGACATAGTAGATACGTACTAGATAATGCACGTCAAACACTATGAACTCTCGCCAAAGTATGCCTTAGACAAGTTTATAAAGCATAGTTCAGTTACTGGTAAACTTAGGTAATAACAAATGCTTGGTTTGACGTAGTATATTTAGGTTAAAATATTTCAGATCTTACCATCAGGGCCGGATTTAATATTAGTGCCGCCCTGGGCACTGAAGGAAATGCCGCCCTATCAGTGTAATTTTACTTAAAATTGTAGTTTTTGTCTTCTTACGAATTCATCAATACATCTGCAATCAACTATAGTTATTCTAACAGTATGATCATGGGCGTAACCAGGTTTTAGTTTCCGGGGGGGGAGAGGGGGTTCAAGGGGGCACATTAGAATATTTTTTTTCGTTTTTACCTGTTTAAGCTTTAAACCCTGAAAAACTGTGTAATTCGGAAAAATACATATATCTATAGCCTAAAACTAAACGTCAGTACAAAATTTTACGTTCTTGAAGCCAAAAACGAGTGAGTGAATTTTTTTCCTATTTTACAGGTTCAAACGTTCAATTCTGTTCAAACGTTAAACTAAAATATAAACTTCGGAAAAATACCATAAAATCAATCGGCTAAACCAGAACATCGGTAATAAATAATGTAATAAATCATCGGTAATAAATAACCTTTATGTTAACTGCGAGCGAGCAAAGCGAGCGAGCAAATTTTTTTCCTATTTTATAGGTTAAATCTGTTCAAACTTTAAACCCTAAAATACTGTGGAACTATGATAATTTTATAATATACATTAGAATAATGGGCGGACATTTTTTTCGTTTCTACCTGTTTATGCTTTAAAGTAGTCTTTCAGGGTTTCCCCTTAAACACCGAGCGAGCGAGCGAAGCGAGCGAGCAAAATTATTTTCCTATTTTAATAGGTGAAATCTGCTCAAATTTTAAACCCTAAAAGACCCTGAAAAACTGTGTAATTCGAAAAATACAAATATCAAAGGCCTAAAACTGAACGTCGATACTAAATTTTATAGTAATATGTTCTGTAAGCCAAACACGAGTGAGCGAAGCGAGCGAGCATATTTTTTTTTTATTCTATTTAAATCTATTCAATCGTTAAGCTTAAACACTGAATAACGGTGAACTTAGGAAAAATATCATAAAATGAACCGGCTAACATAGAACATCGCTACTAAATAATATAATATTATGCAATTTATGTTAAATGCGAGCGAGCAAAATTTTTTTCCTATTTAATAGGTTAAATCAGCTCAAATTTTAAACTCTAAAAGACTGTGATAAGATTCTATTATCACAGTCTTTTAGAGTTTAAAATTTGAGCTGATTTAACCTATTAAATAGGAAAAAAATTTTGCTCGCTCGCATTTGTATTTTGTAATTTAAATTAAAGTAAAATTAGCATAATTTCTGATGTTGTAAAATAGATGACAAATAACTTAATATATTAGGTTTGTCATATAATACCTATTTCACACTTTTTTCGTAGTACATAATTACAAAATTTTATTATGAGTGACGTGCCCAAAATATTGTGTCGCATGCTATACGTTCGAGGATTCGATGGCACGCGTGCCATAGGTTCGCGATCCCTGTTTTGGCTATTGATTTTATTGTTGTTTTCTAAAGTACAATATTCTTTCAGTGCTATTAAAGTATAAAAAGATTTTAACAAGTTAAAGCGTAAAAATCATTCGCTCGCTTTCTCAGCTTGAACGCATTTAACATAAACACGTACAATATATGGAACAAGTTAGTATTAAAGTTCTGTTTTAGGCTGTTGTTTTTTTTTTCTAAAATAACTTTAAAAAATCATCTTTCAGATAGGGTTAAAGGAGCGGCAAAATATGTTAAATGGCCTGGGGCGCAAAATTTCTAAATACGCCTCTGTATATGGGTCATCTACATGCACCAGCCGGCCTATTTGGGGGGGGGGGGGGGGGTTGAACCCCCTAAACCTTAACCCCCTAGCTACGCCCATGAGCATGATTGATTTTATTATGTATTATACATAGGTACTTCAATAATTTAAAAAATATTTGTTTTCGTTCTAAGAATTAAAAAGGACCATGCAAAAAATTTTATGCGCAGTGTCCCCCATCCATCAACAGATTTCAATCTCAGTTAATAGCTCTTACCACGCTGATAATAATTATTTAGTATGTCGACTATCATCAGGAGTGGGGTTTAACGTTACCGTTATAAGAATTAATTATTAATATATTGTGCAATGTTGATAATTGTAAAAAATAATGTAGTGTTCTAGAAATTATTTCTTTCACTTTCCATTCACTTTCCAAATTTTGCCGCCCTGGGCACTAGCCCCGACTGCCCCTAGTGTAAATCCACCACTGCCTACCATAGACGTATATATTATAGACGAAGCATGTTGAGGCAAAAAGTGTGAGATTTTGGGGCCATTTTGACATTTGCAGTATGGAAAAAATCAAAATGGCGCGGTACGCCCGCGCCATTTTGATTTTTTATTGTACTTTTTATTGTATGAAGATTAATTCTGTCAAATGTACGTCATATCCTATTATAAGTTTTGTAATCTTTGGATCCTACAAGATCCTACATTAAGTATATGAATATTATTATTTTTAAACAAATAATTAAACCGAATTCTAAAGTAAAACTACACAAAAAGTTTGAAATAAAACTTATTATCTAAATAATTCCCTTTTTAAATTTGCCTAAAATTTTAACTATATTTTCTCTACTCAATATTGAAGTCGCTACCAGCTGCAGCCCGAACAATATCCTACAATGTTTTATAGAACTCACGTTCATAGTTTCTGGTACAGTCTTAAAAATTAAGAAGATTAAGAAAATAAGTTTTATTTCATAGTTACTTTTTTTGTATTTTTACTTTAGAAGTCGGTTTAATTGTTTGTTAAAAAATGAGTATTTTACGCTTTTTTGGCTAATTATCTTAATATACATTTTTGTATAAATGTTTTTTTTTTTCAAATATTATTATTAGGTAGTAAGTTAGTAACTGATTTCTTTAACAGAACAAGTAGATTACTTTCACTGTTGTTTGATATTTGCGTATTTTTATGTTTGTAGCATGCAAAATATTTTGGCGAAAATTTTGCTTATGTGGACAGTACTAATTAGTGATTAATCATACTAAGTATAAGTACCTACATATTTTAGTTTTCAATTGAATTAAGTACCTACATTTTATAGAATGTTTTTTTTTAAATTAAATTCTAAATAAATTGTTAACTGCACATAAATGAAATCAAATCCTTGTGCGACTCTAATAACATGGTACGAGCTCAACATTAATAAATGTTTTCACATAAAATTTCCTCGAAAGTTAAAACTGCTAGCTCACAAGTATCGATGTATCGTATAAATCGATAGCACTGCTGTAGTGGAGGTTGACCAAATTAAAGACCTTGGAGTGGCTGTTGATAACAAATTAAAATTTATTAAACATGTTGATAATATTGTGGCAAAAGCAGCTCGTGGTTTTGTTCAAAGAAATTCAACAGGTTTTAAGCGACCTCAAACTAAAACCCTGTTATATAACGCTCTCGTTCGTAGCCATCTTGGATACGGTAATAGATATATAGCCTGGAGTCCGTAGGTATTATGCAGTACCTACATTCTCAGAGGATTGGTACAGCGAGCTTTTACCAGATACTTAGCTTTTGGCACTAGCGGATTTTCACATAGGCAACCATACGAACAACGTTTGCGAAAGTTCGCTATGGTCACCTTGCGGAACAAAAGAATATTATTGGATATGTGTTTCCTATATAAAATTATTCATGGTATTGTCAAATGCATTCCACTTGCACACACAGAAAAGAATTCATCAAAACAAAAGCAGACACAGAAGATTAAAATTTAAAAACATGAGTTTCTTTAAAATTAATAAGTAAGTACCTAATAATAATTATATTCTTTAGTTTTTAACAATAATTTTATATATATTTTTTGTTTCTTGTTAGGTCTAACAATTTTAGGCAACACAAATAAAAATTATAAAGACGCTACGAGGCGTACGAATCGCTACGACGTTTGTAGCTACGAACGTCGTAGCACTTCGTAGCATTGGATCACTTCCGTAGCATTCTGTAAACTTTGTAGGCTTCCACGGCATACGTTATGATAATAATAATAGCTCCCATACCGATGCCTCATTTCATTGAAACCAGGCTAGCTATGCAGAGGTTATTTCCATAGTGACCAAGTGTGTGCGCAATACACAACAGCACTCTCTCTTCCTTTCCTCTCGTAACCCAGTGAGATGGATAATCGACACGACTGGCGAGAGATTAGGTTTAGGATTAGGAGTTCCGACATTTTTCATCACTTTTCTTGCCAGACAAGCAGGTGATCAGCCTGCAGTGCATTTTTTTGTTGGTCGGGAGACAAAGCTCCAAACCGCCATATAACGGAGGCGTAATCTAGGTATATTAATATATACTACGGGGAAGTAAATATGGTACTATTAACTGCAGAATAATGTACAGTTTCTGCGAGATTAACTTTCAGTCGTGGGCAACATCTCGTACGTTATCATCTAAATATATAAAAGGCAAACCTGACTGAATCATAGCCGAAACTACTGAACGGATTTCGCTGAAATTTGGCATATAGATAGTTGTAATGACGTAGACATCCGCTAAGAAAGGATTTTTGAAAATTCGGCACTAATCGGGTGAAAAGGGGGTAAAAATTATGTATGGAAAACGAACTCCACGCGGACGAATACGCGGAAAAAAGCTAGGCATATTATATTAAAGAAATGAATGTTTTAGTTCAGTCATTATCACTTCTTAAACCTGGATGTATGATTATTAAAAGTTCAAATTACTTAGAGAATCAAATTAATTACAGCCTCTCCCCAATACCTATTAGATAAACCTGACTCCTGTAATATGTCTCTAGCTTTGTCAAAGACTGTCCTACAATTACTTGTTAATTGTGTTATTATATAAGGAATATATCGTCATATACCTATGTAAACAACATACAATAATTTCATTGCTTAGTTAAATGATTGGATAGAATTATATTATATTTTGTTTCACTTTGAGTTTTAATGAACTAGCTGATGCCCACGTCTTCGTTTGCATAGAACTAACAAAAACGGAACCCTATTTTTTAACGGAATCCTAAAATAAAATAGCCTATGTTAGACCTTATAACATCAGCTTTCTGCCAGTGAAAGTTCTGTGTAAATTGCTCCGGCCTTTCAGAAATTAGTCGGAACAAATAAATAGACAGAGAGGCGGACGGACATTTTTTTAGATTGATGTTTATTGTAAGTACCGAATATATTCATATGCATTAGGTGAAAAGCTTTTATTCTAAATTACAAACGGACATTTCAATATTATTTATCTATATAGATGGATGGGGAGGTACCCCATATAATTACACCAACCTTGTTTTTTTTCCGAAACAACCATAGATGTATAATATACTAGAAACAACCCAAAGTATCATTTACACAAAATAAAAATTACATAATATAAAAACGAGTTATTTTTTTGAAATCACCCAGCCTAATTGGGTTATCTGAGAGATTATAATTACAAAGATATACTTTTGTGCTTTAGGGCCAGTTCACACGAGACTTAAGGGTTCCGTACCCAAAGGGTAATAAAAACGGGATCCTATTACTATAAGACTTCGCTCTCTGTCCGTCCGTCTGTCTGTCACCAGGCTGTTTCTCAAATCTCAATGGCGATGTTATAGATTTTGATGTGCTCTTTTCGAATTTCAACTTTGCCACCTCGTATTTTTGCCGCTCGCGTGAAAAAAAAATTGTAAAAATGGCGCCTACAAAGCAGATTTTTGGCAATATCTCCTTTCCGACTTATTTTACGATAAAACAGTGAAATACAAAATGAAACTACAGACAATTACCTACAATTTATGTGTTAACCTTTTTCCATAAAGCCAATAGTTTTGGAGTACGAGCGTCGCAAAGTGTACTTAAACACTCATTTTGGTCTAAAACTCATTTCCACACCACCTTGTGGAGCGTGGAGGTATCAAGCTGGAATTTATTTGAAATACTCAGGTATATTGTCCCTTGGAAGTGTGAAAATATTAAACTTCTAAGCCAACGCAATCAAAAGATACAGCCGTTTATGCCGCAAATTTTCGACACTCGCAAACTCAAAACCTACAGGGTACTTTCCGTGAATTCAGAATATTGAAATTTGGTACGAAGCAACGTATAGCACAGATAAAGAAAAATTGCGAAAACCGTAAATTTTTAGTTATACCATATAATAAAAATGTTGTAAATAATTTTAAACTTACTACCACTTTCCTCATGAACGCGTAGAGGTTAATAAATTGTTACAAATAATACTGTTTTTTTCATTTTCGTTTTAAGGATAAAAAAAAACCTAAGGATTAACTTTTGGAGCTATAGTTACATAATCAAAGAAAACCATAAATAATTAATAAGTATTAAGGTTATAATTGAGAACTTTTTTCATTTATTTCTTTTAATTTATTAATTATCGTATAAATCTACATGAACAAAATATCAATGATAATATAATATTATCAATATTATGGCACTTTGAATTTTGGGTATGTCATACCCCACCTCATACTTGTTGCATACTTTTGCTCCTCGTGCACGCCGGGTTAAGCGATGTTATATCCATCCAAAGAGAAAAATAAAAAGACATGAAGTCGTTACTGGATACTTTATTGAACAAGAATGAAACTGACATGTAAATCATAATGCAAACAATGCGAATTAAAAGTATTGCCGTGTTTACAGCGCACAGTGTTCTATTTCACTCAAAAAATTTCCCTATGCTGTTTATCGCATAAATCGATGAAGAAATGCATTTTAAATGCAAGAGTAAAACACCCACGTGTCTATTTCAAATACTTTTTTTTATAAAAAATAATTTATGTTTCGTGACCTCGACGTAAAAAAAAAGACTTAATAAATTCTGTAAGCGTGTCTGATCAATATATATTTTTTTGATTAATATGGTTTGATGAAGGACCTTTAGGCGTATAATTTCCATGTTTTATTTTTTGAAGATCACTTCTAGTTACCGAGTTATTAATTTTTATTCAGTTTTTTGTTTTTATTTTTTTTCTCCCAAAAAACTCAAAAGTGCGACTTGTGACTGACACTGAAAGATTGACCTTTAATGCGTCTATCATTGATAAAAAAATCAAGTTGCACTATGGAAGCGTTTGGGAGTTAGAATAAAGGTTAAATTGTACATTTTAGGGCTACCACTAAAGGTCAAACAATAGGCGATCGGACTTTTTTTTTACTGTATAAACGTATAGTACTCTTAAATATGAGTAATTTCTCAGAAGAAATAGTATATCAAAAGTCAATATTTTCAAAGGTACAGCGATTTGTACCGTAAAATTGTAAAATAACTCACGAGGTTGTAAAAAATATGTCGAAAGATTTATTACTATAATCATAATTGTAAATCATATACAATTTTGTAGTTAAAGAAAAAAAATCATTAATTTGAGCAAAAATGAAAGGTCAAGTTGAATGACACCCCTAACACAATATTTTGAAATTCGATTACTCGTAAACGCTTCCATAGTGCAACTTGATTTTTTTATCAATGATAGACGCATTAAAGGTCAATCTTTCAGTGTCAGTCACAAGTCGCACTTTTGAGTTTTTTGGGAGAAAAAAAATAAAAACAAAAAACTGAATAAAAATTAATAACTCGGTAACTAGAAGTGATCTTCAAAAAATAAAACATGGAAATTATGCGCCTAAAGGTCCTTCATCAAACCATATTAATCAAAAAAATATATATTGATCAGACACGCTTACAGAATTTATTAAGTCTTTTTTTTACATCGAGGTCACGAAACATAAATTATTTTTTATAAAAAAAAGTATTTGGAATAGACACGTGGGTGTTTTACTCTTGCATTTAAAATGCATTTCTTCATCGATTTATGCGATAAACAGCATAGGGAAATTTTTTGAGTGAAATAGAACACTGTGCAGCGGGTCTAAAAAGGCCACTTATGCAACATCATCGGAATATTGCTGTTTGACACTAAAGCAATTCTGCTTGTTAATCTGTCAAATGAATGCATTTCATCCAATTTCTGCATGTGAATTGTATCCAAATCTTAATATGAATTGCAATTCAAGTGGCCATTTTACGATCGCTGTCAGTAATTCATAACAAGAATTGAAAATGAATTGCCAAAACGGCCTTTTTAGACCTGCTGGATGAAGTTAGGATGGAATCTAAACAAAACACCGAATTAGCTTTACAAAAAAATTATCGATTAAACTTCATGACCGTTATTCAAAGCTTACTATTGAGATAGGCACAACCGTTTCCCGTCTAATTTTAATGATTTTACCGCTTTGTGACGTCACATCCGGTTGAAATCGGGTTCTCCCGCTATTACCAGGTGCTATGGAGTGAAGAATTTTCGTCATCTTAAATCATTGGCGTTTCGATCTTACCTTATTCAAAGCTTAACTTTTTATTGCTGCCTGGTGATTTTCGACGCAATGATTTAAGATGGCGAAAATTCTTCGCTGCAAAGCACCTGGTAATGGCGGGAGAGTCTATTTCAACCGGATACGACGTTACAAAGCGCTAAAATCATTAAAAGTACGTCTACTTTATATATGGAAACGGATGTGACTCTCGTGAACGGATCTCAATAGTAAACTTTGAATAAGGTAAGGATTTTAATAAGCGTTTTATTATAAGGTAAAACGCTGATATTTTGTAAATAATAACATCACCTAATTTTTTTAACAAACACAGCATGAAAATTGACCATACTACAAAACAGATAGAAAATAATTTAATATCTTAGCATATTATTCACAAACAACAAATTCATAATATTATGAAAATCATTAACAGGTGTATTGCAGACTGCAGTCTGCAGACTGTTATTAATATTTTAATATTATTATGATAAACATTGATCCACATATTACTATTACAATGAAATATATTTGTAAATTATTATGCAATTTAATATACATTATATAATTATGCACTAGATGTTGGCCGCGACTTCGTGCGCGCAAAAGTTAATTTCGCAGAAACCATACATTTTTCCACAATAAAAAGTGTCCTTCCCCGTGGTCTACTCTACATCTGTGGCAATTTACAAACAAACTTTTCCACTTTATTATATTAGTATAGATTAATTTTTGTATAAGAACAACCTAACCAAGAATACGTCAGGACAGGAGGGCTCAGTAACTTTAATGTTTAAACGCACAATAGGTTTTTTCAAATTACTTCAAAAGTTGTCCGATTTCATTAAAATTTTCGCAAAGAGTATTTAGCATGATCTATCAGCATGGAAAGTTTCATCTCTTATAGTTTAGAAATACCAGGGTGGGAACAACATGGAAGCCACTAACATCATAAAAAATATTGAGTAGGTACGTATTTTATAGTTTTTTGAAAATCGTCTCCTAAAAGGGCGAAATGGGGTCCAAAGTTTGTATAGTGAAATATCAACAACTGGATGGCGGTTTTCCCGTGTAAATTTCACTTTATAATATTTAAATAAATGTCATTTTTCTACTATAATATACCTACTTACGTTGGAATCATTTCAAATCTATAAGAAAAGTTAGTACAATTTTTTCGCAAATTTAGCGCCCTGTACCTGAAAATGGTCCACCGCACAAACTAGCTGGTATACAAACGTTCATTGTATATGTCACCATAAAATTGTAAAAACCGTTAGATTGTAAAATAACTAACGAGATTGTAAATATATGTCGAAAGATTAATAACTATATATTTATAATCGAACGAAAAATATTGTGTTAAATTTTGGGCAGCATATTCGCGTCCGAAGTTTATCAACATTTTACAATTTCACTAGTTATATTACAATCTAACGGTTTTTACAATTTTACGGTGACATATACACTAATATTACAATATGAAATACATTTCTATAATATCTGTAAGAATATAAGGGGAGTCTGGCGTGCCTGGGATCTGGGTACCTTAGTATTTGTTGTCATTGCGACAATAAACAATGTTTTGATACTATATTTGTGTCTAATGCATAAATGATTGGTAGCGGTGCTCGATCGTCGAGACCAATCATTTATGTATGGTCTGATGAATTTAAAAATTTATTATATTACAATCTTACTAATATTATAAATGTGAAAGTTTGTGAGGATGTATGGATGGATGTTTGTTCCTCTTTCATGCAAAAACTACTGAACGGAGTCCGATGAAATTTGGTATGGTAGTAGTTTAGGCTCTGGATTAAAACATAGGCTACTTTTTATCCCGGAAAAGTACAGTATTCCTGCGGGATACTCGATACAGTAGACTCCCGGTAATCCGGCCCCTGTCTAATCCGGCACCCCCTGTAATCCGACATGGTCTATAATTTATTATTGTTTTTTTTGACAATCTTCGCTTAAGCATGATTGAACAAGTTATAACTTGTACGCACCATCACTATTGTGCTCGATGCGTAGGGTAATGTTTTGATTCTGATTGCTTAGTTTGAATTTGACTCTCTATATATAGTTTGAATTTAGGTGTCTATTGTGTTGTTTAATTTACTAAGTTTGACATACATAATGAAGTATGATTTGTACTTCAGTGTACATATATATAACATATAGAATCTTATCATTGGATCTGTAATTTGTCGGATTACAAGGTACTCTTTAGTAAAAAGTTTCGGACTATAGGGGTATTAGGCAGTACTCTATAATCCGACAAATTCGATAGTCTGACACTGCCCTGCAAAACGTTTGTCGGATTACCGGGGTTCCACTGTGCTATATTTACGCGGGCGGAGCTGCGGGATGCAGCTAGTAATAAATACAAGTAATAATTATTTTTTGAGATTTTTAAATATCATTTCTTTTATAATTTTTTTATTTCTTTTTTATTAATTTATCGTTCCACTATAACTACGAGCAAAATTCGGTCTTCTAGGATCTTATTATAATTTTCTGACGGCCAAATTGAAACTATACACGATCTCATCTGTAATATTCTCATCATTCATAACCAGCTGGTGCCCGCAACTTCGTTTGAGTAGAGCTAATCGAAACGGAATCCTATTTTTAATGGAACCCTAAAAGTAGCCTATATTACACCTTACATCCTCAGCTATCTGCCAGTGAAAGTCCCGTGAACATCGGTCCAGCCGTTTCAGAGATACGACGGAACCAACAAACAGACAGACAGACGGAAAGAACAAATTTAAAAAATGTTTTTTTAGAAGTATGTTAACGTACACACTTTCATATGCATGTATTAAAAAGTTGATAATTTTTATTCAAGCCCAAAATGAACAATGATTCAATCGATTTAATACATAATAAAAATATAAATAACGTATGTACTGAAAATACATAGCTAAATGTGCCTATTAACTAAAACATCTACGGAGCAATGGAATTAAAAAATGTTGTTTTATAACTTTTTACACAATATCTTTTATTTATTACTTTACAAATTATGAATATAATTACAATTTGTATTACAGTACTTTTGTGTAATTTTCTTAATGATTTTAGGACCACTGACGGATGTGTGGTTAGGATTTATTTTCTTAATGTGCTAACACATGGAATTCAGTACAGAGCGGACCATTTTGACAACGCGACACTCGTGTGTTCGATATTCAGCTCTATGGCATTAGCGTAGAGTTTGATTTACAGTGCTGTTTTGCTTATCGCCGAAAGACATTGTTTTTTTTTTTATTGTGAGCTGGATGCTGAGTCCTTTGCTCAAAAAGCCATTGAGATCATGCAGTGTTACCAACTTCCAAAAATATCTATTTCTCTACAAACTTAAGTGAAAACCCCCTACAATCGCAACAACTACCTACTTGAAAATTGAAAATCCTCCTACATTTTTGCATGATTAAGAATACTATAAATACTACAAAAAAATCATTATTAATGATAATAAATAATAAAATATATGTCCTGATACCTATTATCTGTCCTTCATTAAAACATACCTACTTGCAAAAGTTTTTTTTATATTAATTCATGTCGATATAAAAGTTCAATTTCTTAATTTAATAAAAAATAAAATAAAAAACCGCTACAAAATTTAAAAAAATAATAAAAATTTTACCAAGAGGGATGGACTGCTTGAGTATTTTTTCCCCTAATTTTACGGGGAAAAAATCATAAGTTAGCAACCAAAACCGTGGTCCGCTCCGGACCAAATCCAACCATCTGTTAAGAGCTGTATTAATCTTAGATTATTGTGAACCATTATGACGTCTCATGGACTGCCTATTTAATTCCTCCAACACTTCTGGCTCCTCGATGAGGTTGAATACATGTTGTGTTGCGTCCTCAATGCCCATAGTTCTGTCTTGTTCCTCGTCTGAGGACAACATGTCGTCCATGAGCGTGGGCGGTCGCACTTCCTGGTTTTCCTCGGTTTCCTGTGCTGGCGGTGCCGCATTCTCGTCGTAGAAAGTCTCGTGGAGTCTCTGCATGTCGTACCTGGAAGACATTTCAATTGTTAGGGTTTGGCTACACCTGGATGAACAGAAACGCATTTATGCAGAAATCGTTCTCTGTTACTTCCATCGTCCCGAGATGGACGGTTTGATTCAAATCTTACTTGTTTATCCAACGGGACTGCGAAGTTTTGTTCTGTGAAACGCGTCAAATACAACAAAAATATTTTATACATTACACGAGCAATTCATATATAATTATATATACAGGATTATAGGTACAGGTTAAAGAGAAGTAACTGATAAACAGCTACATATAAGCTTTGATTGCACTACCTGCTACAAGCATGTAACGGTGAATGTAATTATGTGTGTGCACCATAGATGTTTTATATTAAAAAGAGGTAGATATGGTATTGCGCGTAAAAAGTGAAGACTCAAATTGGCCCGCTGTGGGCCTTTTGGTTAGTATGCTCCGCGAGTAATAGTGTCTGTGTTAGTGTGCGTCGACCAGGGGTGGTCGACTTTGTATGAATGACCTTGGACCAAAAAGGGGGCAGTTCGGTGCGACAAGAATGGTTATATTTCAATATATCGCTCTCTGTCTTACATGGTTAATCTATATATATAAAAGAAAGTCGTGTTAGTTACACCATTTATAACTCAAGAACGGCTGAACCGATTTGGCTGAAAATTGGTAGGGAGGTATCTTAGAACCAGGAAAAGGACATAGGATACTATTTATCGCGGGAAAATGTACGGTTCCCGTGGAATACTGTATTTACGCTTTTACGTAAAAACTACTTAACCGATCATCATGAAATTTGTTATAGATACAAAGTAGACCACGATATGTGGCATATTCACGGATCGGAAGACCATCTGCGTTATTTATTCTTGCACCTGATAATAAAACGAAAAATGTCGTCTATTACAAGATGCTTTACTGAAGATTGCAACCCATGCACCAAAATACATGGCCCATTTTAACAATCATTAAAATAATTGATTTCTTTTTAATTATGTCTATTATCCTAATGAGAAATTACACTTAATGAAATCCAAAATCTGCTTATTTATTGCCTCTAAGGCAGAACAAAGTTTGCCGGGTCAGCTAGTATTATATAAAAGTTACTTAAAAACCACAAACAGATGACACTATGCCGCTTCTAGATCGCGCTATCGAAAACACTACATGTATGTATATAAAGGCTCACGAACATTTTGTAACGTAGTAGTTATGATTTGTTCGTGGAGGTGGTTGCTCGGTTTTGTTGGATTGTAAAATTTAACTCTAAAGAGAAATTTAACCTTAACTTAAACTTTAATTACGTATCTTCAATTTCCCGCCATATTCATATAATCAAATATATAGTACTCCTTTGTTGGAAGGCGGTTAATAGTTTGAGGGGGCAGCTCACTAGAGGCGCTATTTGGTCCCAATTTTTTTGTATGAAGGTCGACTACCTATCTTCTCCGCGAGTATTATGTGTTCTGTGGCGTCGACACACGGCCGGCCGACGACCTAACACGTATTACGCGTCCCGTGGTAATGTGTATCGCGGCACAAAATATTGTCAGTTTTATAAGGGTTACATAACGTATGTAATAATAATTAATCAAAGGTGTGCGCGAAACTTCTATCGCGTACGCGGCAATAGTGGAAAATTCCGATAAAGATTGTGTCCCGTCGAATGGCCGTCTAAATTTTCGAATTTCGTGTTTGAGTTTTTATTTCATGTGAGGTTGTGTGTTTGACTTGTAAATACGTAGATTAGTGTTGATACAAATAACAAATTTTTGATATTGTAGGTATCTAATAAATGTTTTACAACTTTATAATATTAGAATTTTAAATACAAATAATATTATAAAAATAGAAAAAACTAGCCAAGTGCAAGGGTGCCTCGCGCACAAAGGGTTCCGTACAAAACGGCAAAAAAAAATCATGTTTGTTGTATGGGAGCCCTCGTTTTATTTTGTTTTTAATATTTAATAATATCTATGGACGCTTCACACCACGTCAATCTGATCCCGTGGTAAGTTCTCGAAGAACTTGTGTTACGGGTACCAGACAACGGATATATTTAATACTTTTTATACTATACACATATTTAAGATTTTTTTTTATATTATACACATATTAAATACACATCCATGACCCAGGAACACAGAAAAACTTTTTGTTCCTTCGGCGGGATTTGAACTTGCGACCCCCGGCTTGAGCACCAACACGCTCAATCAACTGAGCCATAGAGGTCGTCAAAAATTTGTTTTTAAAGCGGCAACAGAAATACAAATTTGTGAAAATTTCAACTGTCTAGCTATCGCGGTTCTTGTGATACAGCCTGGTGACAGACAGATGGACGGACAGAAGGACGGACAGACAGCGAAGTCTTAGTAATAGAGTCCCGTTTTTACCCTTTGGGTACGGAACCCTAAAAACCAACAAGTCTTACAGTAGTAGTGTAGTAATGTGCTCTATTATATAAAGTAACATGTCCTGAATGAACGAGGGTATGAAATTATGAATGTCTCTTTTCACAGTCAGACTCACGCTTGACCATTTTACTACGTGTTGTATATTTTTGAATTGTATCTTCAAGCTCTTTATTTTGATACCAAACACCTTCTGTAGTCTGGTAATAACATACAATATACAAAGACAGCCAAAGTCATTATCCTTCCTTTTGGCCGTCGTAAGTAGTCGGGTAAAAAGGGTTCCGTTTCTATTTACTATTTCCACGCAAACGAAGTTGCGGGCACCAGTTAGTGTGTAATATTTTATGAAAATATTTCAGAAACACAATGCTTAGTACAGGTCGCGCAACGGTTAATTATTAGCGCTCAGTGAAAGCGGAGAGGGTCGCATGTGTACAATCGCGTATAGATTTACTTTGGGAGTTGGGACATTTATATTATATATGCAATAGACGCTGTCAATCCCCGACTTCCTGTTACATACTTCCGTCCCATTTCACGAAATCACTCCTACAAATAGTGTCTGACCGAAACTAGTTTTTACGACCGAAACCGAGACTGAAAACAAATTTCGGCAACGGTCACACTTTCGGCCGAAACCGAAACATCCTTATAAGGATCCTGTTTTGAGGGAAAAATAAAGAAAACGTTGATATAATCAGCCAAATTTTTTAGGGTATTCAAGGAACCCTTACAGTTTCGCTCTGTCCGTCTGTCCTCCCTTCTAGCTCCTGTAATTATGAACAGAATTTAATGAAATTCGGTAAAGTTATATATTGTGATCTAGGTTAATGCATCATCAAATAATTATTATTTTATATTTTAGGGGTGGCTCTCCATACATGTGAAGTGGTGAGAAAAATATTATTTCATTCTACCCCATCGTATGGGATATCGCTGAATAGATCTTTGAAAATGAAGGCAAGATTTCATACATGACTTTTTTTTACAAAGTAAACCATTTTCTAGCAATCGGATTCCAAAGTGGTTTATAAGTTGGGATTTCCGTCCTGGGATTTCTAAAGTATAGGTTGAAAAGAAACTTGTAAGTTTCCATGCTGATAGATCATGCTAAAAACTCTTTAGGAAAATTATTTCTAGCGAAATCGGACAATAAATTTTGAAGTAATTCATAGAAAACCTATTACGCGTTGATAGTTACGGAACCCTCCTTAGACATGTCCTGACGTGCTCTTGGTTGGGTTATTTTTTAAATTAGTTATGCCAAGGTTATAGGATTTAAGATACATCCAACATAATACTACAGTTCTTCTACAATCAACAGTTGTAAATATAATTTTAGTGATTTTTCATAAGGTAGAAGTTGTATAGCCGTATTAGGATGGATCACACTCCACCCACATACTTCTGGAGACACTTTTTGCCTCAACATGCCTCGTCTATAATATATATTACGTATGTCTATGGATGAAACTAAATAAAAGCTTGTAAAAGTGCAGTTGTCCGAAAACAAACTATACGTTATTTATGAATTATGATGAATGATAATGAATCAAAAAAGTTGGTGAATTTCAGTTTTCTTAGCCCACTATCTTTAATTAATGTCATATTTACATAATATACAATATACATGCATGATACTTCATAAGTCCCAAAACTACAAGCTTATTGTGAATGTAATTCAAAATTATAAAAAATAATATTTTAGATTATAATACAAGTATATAGCGACGGGTATTAAAAGTGGGGAATATTGTCATGACGACAAATAACAAATTTTTGATATTATTATATTTGTGTCTCACAACTTTGTAATATTGAATACAAATAACATTAAACAAAATATGGTTATTTGTTGTACTGCGTGTATGAAAAATATAACTAATAATTATGTATTTTGAAATCGTTTGTAACATATATTAAAATGTAATAATTAATCAAAGGTTTGTAAGTAGTAAACTCACGTCGTGCGTCGGAAACACACTCTTATTTTTTTACACATAATCACATAATTTGTTTTCATGACTTGTAGTTTCGGGGACTTACTACGGTAGTTGTTAATAGCACATACCCATCGTTATTAGGTCGGAACAAGTTATACCCGGGGAATATTGTGGAGAAGAAGCGCATTATAAACGGGCTGTTGGAGTCCACGGCGTGATGACTGAACTTGGTATACCCGTAGCGGTCCACAGTGTTCTTGGGCGGCGCAGGGTTGAAACTGAACGTTTGCGGTATTTTGGGCACCGCCTGAAAAGCAAAAGTGAAGGTGGCTGATGTTTAAGGGTTGAAAATTAAATCAACTAGGTTGGTATGGACATCGTAGTTCATATAAACATCTAATGTCAGAAAACCATGAATTGATAGCCAGCATATTCTCGATTTTCTAGGTCAGCTGGTAGGTGGAAAGTCTCACTAAAATGATCTGTCTCTTTCATAATATTATGTTTTAATAATAAATACCCTACGAAAATTGCCAGTTACCCCAAAACATTCTTTTTTACATTATTCTCATATATGTACAATTGCACTGTATGGCAAGGTTAAGGTCCCGACTAAATGGCGTGGCTTTTTCCCAACTCCTTGAACGTTAAACTACAACATAATATTATCAAAAATTTAAATTGCCTCAAACATATTTTTTTGGAAAAGAGATTTTTACTTTTAAAAAAAATGTATATCGACTTAGCCCTGCTTCTGACCAACTAGTCCTGCAGTCTCGTGTTGAGTACAATAAGAGAAGTATAATACAAGGTTTCAGCTTGCATTAAACACCTGCTCTAAATTTGCAAGTAGCTCTGGGGATAGTAATGTAGTAGTTGATTAAAATATATATGCTTGATGAAGAATGTTCAATAATTTTAAATTTAAGTTTTCTGTATTCTCCGTGAAAAATAAAAAATACTCGTGTAATAATTATTTCGATACGTCAATAATTATTTTCCAAGATATAAATTTTAAAGTGGCCTTCAGGCTTCAGGAGGCAGTGACGTCACACTATAATCTCTACGCTACTTTGTAACGCGGCCAGCAAAAATTGATTAAATTTGGTACAGTCATTTCATTTATTATAATTATTATAGATAGAGTATACATTTTGTTTTAATATTATATAAATAATAATAATTTTATATTTTATGGGTGGATCCCTGTACATGGGAAGTGGGATTTTTTTTCAGTCTACCCAACCGAAATCGTACGTTAATACGTGATTTTTTAATTAAGTGAACCACTTTTGAGCAATCAAGACCGTGTTATATCGTGACGTCACGCGACAGTTAGCGAGATTCGAAATATTTTAAAACTTTAACGCGTGTAAAATCATAACTACTTAATATCTTGGAATAAAACAAAACTATATGTGCCTGTAGCTTTACTGTAACAAATTTTGACGTAATTTGACATATCTATAGTAGCATCCTCCATTGTAGCGATATTCGTGTACACTTATCAGTGGTGTGGGGCCCTATAACTAACTCCATTCCTATCGGCTTCACTTACCTAACCTTTGAAGACCCTCACCCAAATCCCTATATTCATCCAAATCGCTATAATTATGTTATACAGGCTAGGGCTTCCTTATAAAGGAGGTTCTCCTTCATAGGGAAGTCCTAGCCTGTCTCTGCTAAATATACTTATTATTATTCTTAAAATATTATCAAGGCCCACTCACCCCATCGACAACAAAGTTTGACATTGGCTGTACTACAGAGAAATGCCTGATTATTTCCTCTGGCCATCCCATAAACAGAGTATTCCTGACGTTGGCAAATATCGTAGCTCTAGCCTGGAAATGAAAAAAAAGGATCATAATATAAAATACTGTAGTATCCTAGTGTCTACTTCTATACTTTATACTCACGACTAGCTGGTGCGCAGGCACTTCGTTTGGGTGAAACCCTATTTTTTCATACGAAACCCTAAGGTCAGCTATCGCCTATCTGCCAGTGAAAATCTAGTCAAAATCGGTCCGGCCGATTCAGAGATTAACCGGAATAAACAGATAGAAAGACAGTCCTGAAAAAAATTCACGCCCACTAGCCACGCGCACCACATACAATGATGAATTGTACCATTATAAAATCTACTTAAAACCAGCATTATTTAAAAATTATTGGTCACTCATGCCTTCATACATTTTTTTTATACCCATAATGTTTAAAATTCGATGAAAAAATAAATTAAACAATTTTTTCTAAAATAAATCAACTTGCATACATTTTTTTAAAAAAAGTGCAATAGCTAGTAGTACAATTTATTTTCTATCTATCAGCATAGTTATACTACAATATGAAAACATTAAAAAATCGATGTAATTCATTCATTTCTGGTCATAGTGTTCAAAAAACTAAAAAATAAGCTAAAAAAATAGACTTTTCTCTAAAAATAACTTATCTTAGGTACTAATTATGATAGATTTTTTTTTTGTATTTTTTTTTGAACGGCCATAAGTTCTACTATAAGATATTTTAAGGTTATCCATTAATTACCGGACACCCGATATATGCCAGGGGTCAATACAAAGAGGGAGTATAAAATGATTTGTCTTCAACTCCCGGATCTATATTTCACAGACTGACTATGTTTTACCAAACAAACTACTAGAGACTATTATAAATGTGAAAGTTTGTAAGGATGGATGGATGGATGTTTGTTACGCAAAAACTACTGAACGGTTTTTTTATGAACTTAGTTATGGCAGTAGTTTTAGCTCTGGATTAACACATAGTGCATAGGCTACTTGTTATTCCGAAAAAGTGCAGTGTTCCCGCAGGATTATAGGATATATTTACGCAAGCGGAGCCGCCGGCATAATCTAGTCCTGTATATTTAAACAGTAGGGGTATTTAAAATACTTATTTACCTTAATTTTGGAGTCCTCGTCGAATTTGATACTAATCTCTTCGGCGTTTCGCAAGAACCATTGCATGACAGGTTGTTCACGCCATTTGTTACATGTGAAGTGGGCGTATAAGTTGATTGTTTCTTTTAAAGATTTTGATGTCCTGTGATTTTGTAAAAATATATATCATCATCATAATACATTGATTTTGAGAATTGTGTAGTGAGAATTGTGTATCATCATCATAATACATTGATTTTGAGAATATTTGGCAGGTAAGGTGTGCAGAAAGCTAATATTTTATTTAAATAATGCTTAGAAATGCATTAAATAAAAAGCAAGACATACTACCTTAGATTAATAACACACAATACCGGTTGATAGGTCTATCCCGGTAGTGTGTTAATAATCTAAGGTAGTACACGATATATTAGGTTGGGGAAAAAGTTTATTCGCATTTTATATAAAAATTCAAAAGGTTTTTTTATAAAGTTTATTTACAAGTGACTAAAGTATATAGGTGCCATTTTGTTCGATAACTTTTTGCCATCTTGTTGGTAGGTACATGATCCCATTGCTATAAAATTTTTGGGGCTTCTGATGAAAAAACTGCGACAAGTGGTTTTGGCAGTTCTCTTGTGATGTCAACCTGACACTGCCTAAGGAATTCTGCAGCGACCGAAACAGGTGGAAATCTGAAGGTGCAAGGTCAGGACTATACGGCGGATGCATTAACACCTCCCAGCCAAACTCCCGTAATTTTTTCTGACTGGCTAAAGATGTGTGCGGTCTAGCGTTATCATGGTGAAAAACCACACCCCTTCTGTTGATTAATTCCGGCCGCTTTCTCTCAACTTCTTGCTTTAATCTCATCAGTTGTTCGCAGTACAGTTCAGAATTGATGGTCCTGCCTGGCGGTAACAGCTCATAATGAATAATGCCCTTCCAATTCCACCACACACACAGCATCACCTTGTTGCGAGTTAACCCGGGTTTCGCCACAGTCTGTGAAGCCTGACCGGCCTTTGACCACGATCTTTTCCGCACGTTCTTGTCGTACGTGATCCACTTTTCATCACCAGTTATCAGCTTCTTCAAAAATGGTTCGGTTTCATTACGTCGTAATAAAGAATCACAAATGAGTACACGGTTCATTAGGTTTCTTTCAGTGAGCTCATGAGGCACCCAAATATCGAGCTTTTTTGTGTACCCAGCTTTTTTCAAATGCGCCAAAACCGTTTTGTGGCCAATCCCCAGTTCTTCAGCTACATCGTAACTACTAATATGCCGATCTTGCTCCACTTTTTCAAAAATGGCAACAGTTTTGTCCGTAACCGGGCGACCAGAGCGACGTGCATCTTTGATATCAAAATTTCCGGATTAAAAACGCTTAAACCAAATTTGCGCTACTCTCACAGATACTGCATTAGGTCCATAAACATCACAAATTTTTTTCGCGGCTTGTGTTGCATTTTTACCTTTTTTGTAATAAAATTTTAAAATGTATCGAAATTCTTCATAAGAATCACTCATTTTAACAATAAGAAAAACAAATGAAAATCTCAAATTTACCTAATTTGAATTTGGAATTGTCTTCTGTAAAATTAAAACTTTTCAATGATACCAAAATCAGCCAGATACAATTGGTATAGCCCAAGATATTTTATGACAAGTTCATACATACTATAATGCGAAAAGACTTTTTCCCCAACCTATTATTATATCTATACGATTTTGTTGACGTTGTATGTTGCAGCGCGGCGCGACTCTTGCAATGAAACGTGTATATTTTTGTGTCATGAATAAAGTTCAATTTTGAATAGCTATTTTTAAAATTGCAGTGCCGCATCACTTAGTCTCGTTTCGGTGTGAACTGACCTTACATAAAAATTTTAATTGTTTTATTAATCTTGAAAATATTACATACGTGGCTGTGGCGTATGAGGTATATAGAAGGCTGTTTTGGAGTATGGCACTGGGTTTTTGTTTAGCGGCGTCTAGTAGATTCTTTACAAATGTTGGGAACCTCAATATTGCGCTTTTCAGTATATTGTCCGCTACTTTTAGATCCTCTACAAAATACAAAATACAAGATTAAACCCAGTAGTATATTTTAAATAAAACAAAATATACCGGGTGATTTTTACTTCCGTTTCGAGAGACAGGCCAAGTTTTGTATCAAACATGGAATACATATCCAAAAACATCGCTGTAAACGCTCAAGTATATGAAAGTTGGAAAATCTTAGAGACCATGAATTTTTAGTTCACGCTACTGCGGGGGCAACGGGCGCGACAAATTAAAATATATATTTACGTACAGAGGAACAGTTTTCATAGAACGATCCAAATTTAATCAGGATTGTCACAGAAGATGGGGGTAAATTATACTAACTTTAGCGTCAGTATCATTGTGAAAGTCTAATTGATACACAACCCGGCATCGAAATTGCACCGAAATTAACATTTAAAGAAATCAGTAGCACACATCACCATTCTTAATCTCACATGACATAAATCGAAAACGATATTTCATAATTTTGACGTCCCTTCGATGGGGCACAAACTTTACCGATTTTCCAGTTTAGCCGCGTAGGGGCACGTACCTATTATACCCTGTTTCTCTCGAATCGTAAAAAAAACACCCAGTATGTATATTTCATAAGCCGCAGCAAAAATTCATTATATAGGTAATATATCATAATTCATAATAATAATAAGTAGTATGACAATTATTATTAAGTGTCAAGCGAGCATATTCTTATGCAGATTTTACAAATATTTTTGTATACTTCACCTTTTTTTTTAGTTAGCACATGGAAGTATGCGAGCGCATACGAGTATCTCATATTGAACATATACGCTGCATTCTTCTCTACGGTCAAATGATTGATCGCTTCTATCAGCCACTGGTGTTCCCTGGCCCTGAGTGCTAATGTGTCTATAATAAGTTGTACTCCTAACGGATCCGAAGGGTCTAAGTTCATAAGCAACTTAGCGACCTCCAACGCTGTCCTGTGACAAGCCTTATTTGTGAGCAAGTATATGTACTTCAATAGCAGTATATGAAATGGTCTGTTTTCCACAAACTTGTATTCCAAACGTGTTTTCCTCTGTAACACAATAACAATAATCATGATCATAATAATAATAAGGAAAGTCAAAACTTTGAGTAACAGTTTTACGTGAATTATGCAACCGGAGGATAATAAAACAAAGCATTACATTCCAATTTGAGACGCACAGTAATTACGAACAATATACATTGGTCACAGAAAACTATTAAAATTCCATCTAGGTATGCACTTCAAACATAATTATTAAAATACTTGAACCAAAAACTTTCTGTGCGGTTTTACGAGAATTTAGAAGATTATGAAATTAGGCCGGTAAATTAAAGTTTATGTGGAGGAAGGTGTGCAGACAGCTAATTTTTTTTTTATTAATAAACATATCGGGCCTATGCAGCCCGAAATAAATGGTATTTAATTTAATTTTTAATTAATGCTTAACCCTTTCAGGACCATAAGAAAAGTGGAGGGTATATAAATATGAAAGTTGTACTAAATAGTTAATTATGCACATAATAAACATAATCTTTAATAAAAATCAAAAAAATATTTATAGTGTTTTTTGGAAATTGTTGGGAAGCAATTTTCCCTATGGTCCATAACGGCTACTTACAACAGCTACTTTACGTATTCGATATTTTATAAATATTTGAAGTATTTTTTATTCAACTTTAATAATACTGTAGGAAAAGTATTCATTTATATATAAGAACAATATAAAAACAAGATATTATTGCATAGTACCTAATCAAACAGTGTATTTCATTAGCATAACAAAGAAGACTTTACATAGTACAAAAATTCTTTTAGTCTTGAACTTTGTATAGGAGATTTTACCATCAGGGGCAGTCGTACTGTAGCTATCATTGAGCGAATACGATAATCTATGTCATAACTCTTTTTGCATCACTAACTTCTGCATTACCTACTAAAGACATGTAGATTTTAGTGTATCTGTTCAAATCAAATAATTGGCATAATATTGGTCATAAATGGTAATTCTATACATATAAAGTTATGTACAAATATCTCAAAATGATGAAACAAGCTAATACCTATAAATTAGAAGTAGAGACTTCCATAGAAAAACTATTTGTTTACTTGATAACCAAGCGAATCCGGTGACGCCATGGAGCAATTGTAATTTGCTTCATGGGTGACGCGCAGACAGATGGTGTTGGTGAAGGAAGAACTTAGTGTTCTTGAAAGTCAACTTCAATTTCAATACCAGGAACCTCTTGATCATTACTATGTGTCAAAATTACTACGGCTTTTTTGAATTGCAAATCGTTTTATTCATCACTACTCAAGTACTCACTACTACCATTGACCAAGATCAGTAAAATTTCATAATTCTTGAGGTTATATAACATCTCAAATCCTTTACGAAATATATTTCGCTACAATATCGATAAAATATCCAGCGTAATTTCAAAAATCAATACAAGAATATAAAAATAATTTTATATAAATTGTGCATACAATAGAGTAATAAATGGAGGAATTAGTATCCCTTACCGACCATAGGGAAGCTGATTTCCCTTTTAGTTTATGACGATTTATTTCAATATAAATCATACATAATGGTTTTGAAGAATATCTCAAATATAAAATTACTTACCAGGGAATAATTTTAGCTCAATAAAAAACAATATAAAACGCTTTGACGTCACTAAAAACTTTTGTGAAAAATACTGAAAATGTGCTAAGCAAACTGTTATTTTACAATTTCTATAAAAAGTATACTGCAATGCCTACGTTATTTTGTCATTAAAAAAATTATTAAGGTAACATTCAACCACTAATAAAAGAAAAGTATTTAGGCATTGGCCTTATAACTTTTGATATTTTTCTAATTATTTGCTAGGGAAGCATGTTTCCCCGTGGTCGTCAAAGGGTTAAAAGCTATAAAATTAAATAAACAAAATTTTAGCTTTCTGCACACCTTCCTCCACATTAACTTGAATTTACCGGCCAAACATCATACTAGGCCACTTGCATAATGCTCGTAAAAGTGTACTGAAAGCTTTTGCTTAGAATATTAATATAATAATTAAACAGACTTCTTTTTCATTATTTGCCTATGAAAATCTAGGTTGCCTTCTTAATAACTAGGCAACGGCCCGTTTCAATAACCTATCTATATATAACTATTTGTTAAAAACATCGTTTTTCTATAATTTTCCGGTTTTTTGCAATACAAATTTGGCGTTTTTAACAAAATATAGGTATTGGTAGATATGTTATTGAAATGGGCTGTAAGTCTGCTACAACCAACACGCATCTGAATAACGTTATCTTAGCCACTAGTTATCTTCTTGTGAATTATGAACCACGCTCAATATAGCTCAGTATCGTGGTTATTTTTTAGCATCTTTTGTGACATACATTCAAGCAGCAAACTTCTAAAATATTATTATACCAAAATAGTAATACTATTATAATCTTCTAATTTTATAACTCAGTAAATATAGTAAGGTGATTGGGAGTAATACTATCAACTTCTTTTTTCATTATCAAAGACGTTTTCAACGTAACAAAAAAGTTTTAAACCAAACAAACCCATTTTTAGAATTCCGTAATAGCTACAAGGAACCCTAATAGTTTCAAATTGATCTATGAAAGGTAATGATTTTATCGCCTTCTGTTTTTTTCTTATTTAAAGACATTTTAAACGCAATAAAAATGTTCTAACCTTACCCATTTTTAAGAGGTCCGTAGAACTAAAAGCAACCCTTGTAGTTTCAAGTTGATCGAATAAAACTAACGATTTATTACACTATGTTTTTTTTTTTTCACGTTTAAGACGTTTTGAACGTAATAAAAATGTTCTAACTTAACCTAACCCGTTTTTAGAATTCCGTAGTAACCATAAGGAGCCCTTATAGTTTCAAATTAATTTATGAAATGTAATGATTTATCGCCTTCCGTTTTGAAAGCTTGTATTGAAGCTGTAAGACTCCCTGGTTACACGGTCAGTCTGGCATCAGTTCAGTCCATCAGCCTGATCCAGACTGACGCCAGAATGATCGTGTAACCGTGTGATTAACGGACTGATCATTTTTTTATTATGTACTTTCTGGCCATCGTTCTGGCGTGAGCCTGAGACTGATGGACTGAACTGATGCTAGACTGACCGTGTTACCCTAGTCTACAACGTAAAATGGGTGACGAGTTGTAAAATCCGTGGCTGAGTTAGAAAATTACGTGGCAATAAGGACGAGTAAAAATAATAATTGTTGATATTTAGTTGACGCTTTCTTTAAAATATTTAGCTGGCGTTGTAAAAAAGACGAATTAATTTATTAGAGGCTATCCCATTTTCCCGTTACTTAGTTATAAAATGGCCACGATCACGTGGCCAAAAAGAATCTGTGGCTGCACTTAAAAAATAATGATAAAAAGAGCGAAACTATAAGGGTTTCTTGAGTATTATGGGACCCTAAAAATGTGAGACATGTTATTTAAATGTACTCACGTTCGTAATATTGAAAAATGGCGATGTTGAGTGAAGCATGTACGCTATTGAGGTCTCTATCAACTCCGTAGCTTTGGAATACTCCTCCACACGAAACAGTACATCTGCTATCTAAAAGGTAAAAAAAATTAAGATATTTGGATGCACCAGAATATTTTATGAGTAAATAGCAAATTGTGTTGTAACTAGTAGTTGTAAAAAATTGTTGATGTATGAATTTTCTTAGTAATAATAGAAGTAGTTACTTTACAAAATTTAATTAAATTACTATTAACTGTCTTAAATAGGGGAGTAGATAGACTACATCAGTGGCGAAGGCTGCTTCTCCTTCATAGGGAAGCCGGAGCCTGTATAATAGGTAGGGATTTTTATGAAGGTTTGCAAAAGGTAAGTGACAAGGGAAGCCGATAGGAACGAAGTTATAGGAACCCCTCGCCACTGGACTACATCTATATTATTTAGTTTCATTAATGTACTCAGAAATGTTGAGGTATTACTACTTGGTTAATGTAAAAAATATAATATTTTATGTGTAGTTTATTAATTAGATACATCTAAAACTTTTTTTTTTTTTGCTAAAGTAGTAAACAAAACCTACATCGTTAGTTTACTTACATCATATACATATAAAAACCATTCACTATGGACTTAAGAGTTATTTATAAATATGTTCCTGCAGCCGTGTACTTCATACACTTTAACCCACGTGTGACGTCACACGTGGATTCGACTTTAGTATGGAGCGTTTTCACAAGACTTGCAAAATTTTGTATACAAATCGCTGTACCTTTGAAAATATTGATTTTTGACATACTGTTGTTTCTGAGAAGTTACTCATATTTAAAAGTACTATTCATTTATGCAATAAAAAAGTCAGTCTATTGTTAAGAACCGTTAAAAAAGTAAAAGGTATGCTAAACGGCCGAGTAAAATAAAACATACCTCTATTAATTCCTCAACATGCATATTTCTCAATGCTTCTCCTGTAGGTTGCATCAAGTCACTCAATCTGAAATATTTAAAGATTAATTAAGTAGCAGCACCCTAAAATCTGGTATAATTAGGTGAAACTTAAAATATTTTATAAAAATACAAACCCCTGTAACATCATGGATAGAAATGTTTTATGCATATTCTGATAATCTCTGCTATGATCGAAGGTGAAATATGTATACTCCTTTTCCTTTCGATTCATTGACATAGACAGACCTGTTAAATAAATATTGTTAGTTTTTTATACTACATTGTATAGGTGCATAAACTTAATTAATTTCAGCTATTTGTATACAAAATTCCCCACCTCATTACTCTAGGCAATGAGGTACAAGCCATTAATCGGCTACCGTACATAGTACATACATTCCAAATTTAAATTAAATATTCGTTTAATTAAAGGAAGATATGCCTTTTATTAACTTAGTTGACATCTTATCGCACCTTTAGAATTAAAGTGGCGTAACTCAAAAATTTAAGAAATTGACTTTTATACATAAAACGACTTAGAAACATATAATCTATCGGTCTAATAGAAATAAACAGCCACTTTCAAGCTGGAAAAGGATAAACGTACAGTTGTGTCTCTTTCATATCGACCGCTTATCACGCGTTCCTTCACTTTTGAAAGGCCCCTTTTAGTGTTGAGTCGATAATGCTAAAAGTTGGGTGCTGCGCGGTTACTCCGTAAATGACGTAAACTGTAATTCGTCGTTTTAATTGTAAACGTAATGTAAGTAATTTGTGTGTTATTTATTTTTGTACAGCCTCTTTTATGTTTCGGGCGTTTTAAATCTAAATGATAATAATATTTGACGCCATATTTGTATTAGTGTCATTTCATTTCTAAACATTTCATAAATACATGAGCCTGATTATGTGTTATGTCTTTACTTTATAAACCGTTTTTGTGACTACAGTGACGTATACGGAATTATGTCTATTATTTTCTACAGAATGATGTGAATTGGCGAGTTCAATTGTGATTGAGTCTTTTTATTTTTATTTCAATGAAAGTTTGAGGCTAGTAATGAAAAGACAGGACCAAATTTTGCCACTATATAAATATAACTGGAATGAAAATACAATATGAGAAAAAATGAGTTTAGCAAAACCTAAACGTATAAAAGATATTTAAGGCTTGGGTTTTTCTATAAATATAAAACTATTGGGCATTTTTGGGTCATCAAGCAAGCTATAGTGTGAAATAAGGGCTCGACGGTATTCGCTAAACTCTATGACTCACGTTGTCATAGTTTGACAAGACTCAGCCGTAACTTGCAAGACACTATTGTCACCACGAAATCGGAGATTCTCGATGAAGTCGAAATGGATTCCCCATACACCTTAAACACGAGCTCACCCCAAACCCATCTTGCAGATAATTGACGAGCCAGACTTATGCGCAGTAAGGTGACTGATGATATTACTGATATTGACATGGGTGAGATTAGAATAGCTCTCAGGCAGATTCATAATAATAAAGCACCAGGAGATGACGAAATAACCACAAAGCTGCACCAGGAGGAACACCTGTCTTGACTGAGCTCTGTAATTCCGTCATCCACATTGGCACTACCCCAGAAGCATGCAGCAGGAGCATGGTGGTTTTATTTTTTAAAATAGGTGATAACACGCGACTTGAAACTACCGTCCCATTCCGCTCCTGAGCCACGTGTATTAGCTATTATTGATGGTTATCTGAGGGTCTGAGGGTCCCAAAAGTTGATCGACTTTCAGCCAGTGGAGCAGACGTATAATCAGGCTTTCTGCCTAGCGTATGTGGACTATGAGAAAGCCTTCGATATCGTCGAGACCTGGGGGTCTAAAAAGGCCACTTTAGGTGTTTCATATAATGTTTCATATATTTTGACAGTTTTCAATAGAAATGCGTAAAATGGCGCACATAATATGAATTGCATATGATTCATCTAATGATCACCTAAAGTGGCCCTTTTTGGGCCCCCAGGTCTCGACGATATCGAAGGCTTTCTCATAGTCCACATATGCTAGGCAGAGGCGTTAAACTAACGTGAAACGCGCTCTGATTGGTCGAAACGTCATAAAATCCGATCATGGTAACATGTCGCTTCACTTTCAATCTAATCAAAGTAAAATGAAAGTCTACTTTAAATACGAGAATTGAGGTTCTGGTCTGTGCTGGAATTCATGCAAAAATGCGTCGTTGACTGCCGATAATATTTTGAGGTGTTAAGATGTCTGTTCAAGTGATCTCTGATCCAAATTCTTCAAGGAGTGAGACAGGTTTATCTCTCCAAAACTGTTTACTAACGCGTCAGAGGACGTTTTCAAGTCGCTTGATTGGAACGGCCGGGGCCTGAGACTGAACATAAACGGCCAGTACATCTCACACTGTATCAGACATATCTGCAGGTCCTGGAAGAGTCACTGAACAGCCTAAGCGATTGTTCAAGATGGGTGGGTTTCGGAATGAACCTTAACAAAACCAAAACTATGCAAATAATTTTGGTTTTGTATTTTGTAGTATTGAACATGTTCTCCCAAGATTCGTCATCGTAAATGGCACTAGTCTTGAAGTTAAGAAGCAAGAATACGTATATCTTGGGCAAACTTTGAATCGTCGATACCACAATCACAATCACCTTTAGTCAAGATGCACTCGATAATTTCCACAGCGAAGTTCGGAAACAAAATGAGGATTTGACATAAGGCATCGCAAGCTACAAGTCACAACGATTACTTATGTCAAATCCGATACATTTTTAATTTCGAAATTCGCTGTCAAAATCTCTATATCCGCTGTTCTACCGGTAAAGAAACACGGCAGCGAACTCTGCTGATTGACAAGTTCAAGGTTGTTCAGCCTGTGATGGAAAGTGCAATGTTGAGGGTATAAAACTTACTACGATGTGATTCGACAGAGAATTAAAGTCAGTGACATTGCTCATAGAATTAGCACTCTGAACTCAAAGTGAGCCGACCATATTTGCAGACGGACAGACGGTTGATGGCTCAGACAAGTGTTAGAGTGAAGACCACGCTTAGGCAAACGTAGTGTAGGACGACTTGCGGCACAATAGACCGATTTAAAGTTGGCTGGCAGCAGATGGATGAGGGCTGTCCGAGATCAGGATAGTTGGCGCTCATTAGTGGAGGCCTACTTTAAGCAGTGGGCTATCCATATGTCCGTAGGCTGATGATTATGAAATTTCCCATCGATAATAATTAATATTGACCTATTATATTGAAAGGCTTATTTAATTATTGCTTATTTAAATAGCTTTTCCTTTTCCTGTATAATAAACATTATTTTGATAGGAAGACGCCAAGGTAACTTAAGTATCTTATATTTTTATGTACACGGTAAATACATAAAATATAAGGGACCTAATACATCCAAATAGGTATAAGTTTAGCTTTATTACGATTTATATTATAAAATAAAATATTTTTTCAGTTTTCTCTATTCTAATTTACCTTTAATTTTAAAAGTCAACTATTAATAAACTAGCATATTCCAAAATAAGTCACCATAAATAAATTTTACTTTAGAAATAAATAGCCTATTTTTAAAATACTCACGTTTTATTTTTGAATTCTTTAGTAAAAAATAGACACAAAGCTAAATAAGTAAATTAAATTTTAAATATTTTGGAAATAAAGTGACACCTTTTTTTAAATTATTATTTAACAAAGGTTCTAAATAATTTAACTCATATTTTTAATAACAAATCACTAAAACAACTATTCACCTACGGCAAATAACAAAAACTGTAACTACATAAGGCTCACACTTACTATTATAGTAAAAAAACCAAAAAATGACCTATTCTCCAATTACATTTTAGTCGTTTACCAAAAATCAAGAATTTTGGATTAAGCCACTTCAATTCTAAAGGTGCGTTATATTAATATGAAATCCGGCCAAGGGCGGGGTCGGGCTCGCGCCCGAAACCCTTCGTTCGACTATCTCCGTTAATGTGTGTCGAGACTAGGGCAGCTAGCCAGCTAGTTATATAATCTTAATAATGCTATTAACCTTTTGCTTGAAAGCTGTATTCCTTAGGTATAAAGGATCCTCTTTGCACACGTCTCAAATTCTGTTGGCGACCTCTCCTGTAAAAATTAATACACAATACATACAGACTGCATTTGAATATTTAAGTTATCAAGGCGATGTGTAAAATATGAACAAAGCAAAATTATGTTGTTTGTGTATTGACAGCACTTCTTCCGTTGAGTTGAAGCTTTGAATATTGTAGCTATTATATGTATAAATTTATATATTAAATTGAAACGTGACGTGACTCAAACCCAAGACACCAATTTGGGGACAACGCAAAAATTTCAATGTTCGTAGCGAAATATCTTATATTATCTTATTTTTATTAGTTACTAGCTTTTGCCCGCGACTTCGTCCGCGTGGAACATTTACTTTGGGATATCGCTAAAATTTACCCGCGACTTCATTTACGTAAAAGGAGAAGCGCTTCCCCCTCACGACTGCGCGCCGCGCGCCGTACATTATTATTGCGCGCTTGACTATTTTATTACTGCGATATCTTCTAAGATACTCCAATGAGTATCAATCAATATCAAATGATGTTAACGGCAAATTTCTTCTAGATTAAATGATTGTAATGAGTAACGTATTTACTTGGATAAGGATTAATATCATCTTTATGAAAACACCATCACAAATAATGCTTACTTTTGGAACAAATTTCGTTAGCATAAAAAGGTTATAGTAAGCCAACCTTAAAAGATAGACATATACAGTCACGGACTTTTTTTTAGAACTTTTAAAGGGGAACAATTCTGCCATACATAATTTTAGCGAAACTTCAACCGCTTCCGCAACATACGCAGCGAAAGCTCTCAAAAGGGAAAAATCCCCGATTTTGTAACATTGATTGTTACTCCGCTCGTATTGAGCTTAGCATGATGTGACTATCCAGCACAAAAATAATTTTTCAATTCGAACCAGTAGTTACTGAGATTAGCGCGTTCAAACAAACAAACTCTTCAGCTTTATAATATTAGTATAGATTATGCAACGAAAAAAAAATAACCTAACCAAAAGCACATTTGTAAACACGTTTTCTATTTTGTAAACAGAGTGACACAAAGAAAAAACCAAAAAAGGAAAAAACAAATGAATTACGGTTTTCGAAACACAAATACATGAGTAAATAGCGGTATAAATTTTAAATTGGAATTCCTAACCAAAGAAGATATATATTTGAGATTAAAGTGACCCGTACGACAAAACGACAATTTCATATGTCAAAACCTAATACATAAAATAAATTTAAGAATTGCTTGTTTAAAGTAGGTACAAGATAAAAATGCTCACAATTTATAGTATTCATTCAAATAAAATAACAGTTTACCTTCTATTAGCTTCATCTTCCTCGTCTGGACCGAATAGTCTGGTGAGCTCATTGGAGGCGTTCAAATGTTTGAACTGCACATTGAACAGTTTGTTTGCAACGTCTTCTACTTTGTCTGGTGGTGGAGACACCGGTGGTTTATATGTGGGCTCACCCAATAACGCATTCACCTCTAGTAGTGATTTGTCAATTTCGTCCATCTGTATACAATGATATTAAAATTGGATTAAAATACATACCCCCTTACTTATAAACGCTGTATAAACTTTGAATAGTTATACAGTGTTTCGTTCCCGTCACGCAAGTGACATGTTTAATTCGATAGAAGGAGACAAAACACTGTATAACTATTCAAAGCTTATACAGCGTTTATTAGTAAGGGGGTTAGTGTATTGCCCAATGACCAGAAATAATAACCAGCGATCAATGAAGTTAAAAGTGGCTCTTTAGTGCTATTAGCTAAATATGAATATTTAGCTAATAGCTACTACTGGGGTGGAGGAGGTGATAAATAAAATAAATAAATATTTTTTACTAATAAAAATATTTACACAATGGATAAGTTATACAATGTTTTGTCATTATCTGTCAAGCTACTTTTTCGATGTACCAGGTTTTACTATTGCTATTTGTAGAGAAATTTCCAAATTAAGTAAGCTGTAAGTTTTTTTTACAACTTATTTTTTTAAGCTTTAATAATGTAAGATTATTATTACTAACATCAAATGTATCCTTATTATGGATAGACAATTTCCTTGACTTTTTGCGTTTTCTGTTGTTTTTCTTTTTGGTGGGCTGCAGTTTTGGCTGTGTCTCATGTTCACTCTCACTTGATTTCTCTTGACACTCAGATTCGGAGCTTGAAGTTAATACCAACTGAAATAGAATTAATATTTTATCATAGACATTTACCTATATTATAGACGAGGCATGTTGAAGCAAAAACTCAAAAAGTGTCTCCAGGTAAAAAAAAACTTTGAGTTTTTTTTGTCTATTTTGATATTTGAAGTATGGTGAAAACAAGATGACTGACATATAAAATAAGGTGAAAAACCAAGATGGCGTAACTTTTTTATTATTTGAAGATTAGTTTTGTCCTTTGGTATTTTCTACCCAACCTTCTAAATGTTGAAGCCTACCTACCTACCGGCCTGAACAATATGCTGATAAAACAATATTTTAAGTGGTTTTGATGTTTTAAGTGATTTTTCTGAAAAAACATACATAATTATAGGTCGATAGTAAATACTTGGCACCTACAACATGTACACATGTAACGTTGTGTGTCGTCTGTGAATATAAACATTATGTGACGTGTTACGTCATGACTATGCATAGACAGCACACAACGTAACATGTGTTCATGTTGTAGGCGCCAAGTATTTACTATCGACCTATATGTTAGCATAATCTAAGCACCAAGGTATAACCCTAGATCCAAAACTACTGAACTCCTGAGACCTTACAGATACATGTTTGTGTATTTCTACATTGTTTAAATTGTCAATTACAATAATCATCATCATGGCGGTGAGCCATCATTGCACCATACATGATGATATAATAGGTACTTTTCATAGTATTTTACACCAACATGAATATCATTGAACATTAGGTACTGCTGTTTGTAGACATGTACAGAACCCTAAAAATTGGATCATTATATTTTCATATTTGCATACTATATAATTACAGTTTTATCATAGCATCAAAGCTGATTGACTGATGTACATATTTATAATGCACAGTCCAAACCATTAAGGCTAGAAATTTGAAATTATGCACACATATTTCTCATATGACGTATGTATCCACTAAGAAAGGATTTTTCAAAATTCAACCTCCAAGGGGGTAACATAGGGGATGAAAGTTTAAAATCTAAATTCGCGCGGGTGAAGCAGCAGGCAATTAATACTAGTTACTTTATATAATTCGCACATTAATAAACATTTTTATGCATATTTCTTTATGTGGGAGAGCCACGCTTCAGGATGAATCGGCCACAGAAAACCGGCACGTTAACGTTATGTTTCGCCGAGTGAACGAGAAATAATAGCATATCAGTATCTTATATGGAATAACATAACTTTTAAAGCTCAGCAATAGTTTACTTTATTCTCAATCTACTATCAAGATATATATTTAAACATACGCACAGCAGCACTTAAATGACATTTATGCACTTAGAAACTACCATTTGCCTGCATTTTTGCTAAATTAAATTTTGTTTTATTAAGCACATATCCTATGTCTTCGATTACTCTGTATTTCTCCAGATAAAAACTATATTTAAATCAATTGCATATGCGAGAAACGCTTATGTTAATATGTACTATGTAAAGAATAAATTCCTTTTACATACCCCATCATAGTTACTTTTGAATGAGTTCTTCACGTATGTTGGCTCATAATCTTCATCAGAACCACTTTCAGGTGGTGGCAAAGCTGGGCCACCGACCATTTTGCGCAGATTTCGGGTTGACATTTTTCTGTTAACAAAAAATAAAATATACTACAGTAACAATCGGTGACATTGTAATGGGATGGAATTTTAAGTATCTTACATTGATCTTGACCACATATTATTATAAATTAATCATATTATCAACATTTGAAGAAGTTGTATAATCAAGAAAGTTGTATTTATCATTTAGGGGTCTAATTTAGGGTAATGCCTAAAGGGGGAGGGGGGGTCCGAAAAAAAATCACCAAATATCACAAGGGGGAGGAGGGGATATAAGGAGACATCACATGTATTAATTTTCGAATCTAGTCTATGCATACCAAAATTATTATCGTTTGTAGGTTCGTAGTGTTGTTTAAATACTTACAAGATTAATGACTCGTATAGTTTTTAATTGCTTAAATCAGTGTTTTTCAACCTTTTTCATGATGCGACCCCCCTTGTCTGAAATAATATTTCGCGACCCCCCGACCCTTCGCTTTTTTATCACGTATGTATGTTTTTGTTACAGTGATACAAATATTCATTCCATACGACGTTTTTATGCGTCTCCATAATAAGGATTCGGAACTCCGGCGACCCCCCTACAGAAGCTTCGCGACCCCCCAGGGGGTCGCGACCCACAGGTTGAAAAACACTGGCTTAAATTATTCGATTAAATAGTTTTTTAAGTTAAAGTTTTCTTCAAACATGACCTGCTTACTATGTAAAAAAAATACATGTTATCTTAGGTGGGGGAGGGGGGGTAGTATAAAACCTCACCACGTATCACCAGGGGGAGGGTAGGGGTTTAAAAAGTTGTAAAAAATATCACGTGATTAATGGACAGCCCCTTAACATGCCAACTACAGAATACTCATACTGCAGTACTGTAACATTGTACACGACTACTAGTACTCTCGTAGATTTTATTAGGCCTTGTATACAATAATTTATTTCTTGGCACTACAGGCACAAATTACTAGGCCCCTTACTAATAATCGCTGTATAAGCTTTGAATAGTTATACAGTGTTTTGTCTTCTCCTATCGAATTAAAAATGTCACTTGTGTGACGGGAACAAAACACTGTATAACTATTCAAAGCTTATACAGCATTTATTAGTAAGGGGGTAAATAGTTATATACCTACAGGTTAGATTGGTTTTTTGGAGTTTGACATCAGCAAAGAAAAGACTCATCAATCAAAGATTAAAACTACCATTATAATTGAAAAGAGATATGACATGACAAATTTACAGCTAATTGTTATGATAAAACAAACAAACAAGGACATAATTATGTATTTTCTGCTGTATAAATACAAAATGAGTTGGACCATCATTGGAGTCGACAGCTGACAGCAGAAAATGGTTGCCTATTTGTTCACTTTAAATCATATTAATTTGATGTCACCAAAAGGGCAATCCCAAAGTACACCAGGTATAGAAGTTTTGAGTTAGAATAAAGTTCTAAAATATAATAAAAATGACAAGCCTGAAATAATGTATGAAAAATTGGTGTTGATATTGTAGGTATTATCATACATCAAATATCCAGAAGAAGCTGTGTCATGAGGGTCACCAATGTGGGAATGGTGGAAGCCCCAAAGGAAGATTATTTATGAAATGATAATAGCTGTATGCTCGGTCAGGCTGAAGCCCCACTGTAGTAATTCAGCTGTTGTATAACTAACTTGACTTCACTGGACTTAACTTGTTCAGAAGAAACTTTGATAGCGTGATTCAGGATTGTAGCACTAAGGTTCGCAACATTGGAGTGGAAAAATATTGTCTGACATTTTTCAAAATAAAGGTTCAATGTTGATGATGTTCTGAATGTTTGTACATAACCATATTATATTTGTAAAATAGAATGCAATTACTTTTATATTATAAAAACAAACGTTACTTACATAAATAATGTAATTATAAAATGTTTTATGAAAAATAAGTATAGAAAATCACACGTAAAGTACGTACTGTATGGAAACAGGAAAATAGAACCACAGACGTCAGACATGAGACATCAGACAGATCATAGACAGATGACAGATCACATCAGTGTTGCCACCGCTTGGCTCGTGTCAGTTGTTATGCCGGGCCCGCACGATTGCCAAACCTCAACAAGCTGTTACAAATCAAACGTGCGGATAGAGCGTTTGCCATGGTTTGCGTAGGTTTGCAAGCGCTTGCAGCCGTTCCGATCGAGTGTCGGTTTTTTGGCACAAATCAAAGGGATTTTTCGCAAGCGCTTGCGATGCATTCACACGTTTGCGTGCGCTCAGTTTGGTTTGTGTACTGGAGACGAGCAGACGTGCCTACGCTCGTACAAAATGAGTGATGATTGGTCAAATTAAGATATCTTGTTTTTTCTCGAATGTTATAAGGCTGAACCATGTATTTGGTGTTACGTAATAAAAAGACAAAACCAAGGAATATTTGGTTTTATTCCAAATAAAATGCTACTTAAATTAGTAATACATGTCAAGCTATGACAACAACATGAGATCAATATAATAGACAATATAAAGATATAAAAGAGGTCTAAATGTACAGTCGCGTGCACTAATATAGACACATTGACAAATTTCCAAAAATATGTAAACATTCTAAATTTCAAAAGTATGTATCTCATCTTGTGTTCAATATTATGTATACAACAATATGAGTCAAAAATAGGGAAACATTTTTGTCATAATAACGTAAACAAGAGTGTATCAATGAATAGTATTCGCTCCCATAGTCAAATTTATAGATACGTAAATTTAATACCGCTTGTAAGCGGTGCTGAAGGCTATTGGTATGTGTAAGTAGGTAGTTACATATAGGTAGGTATTTCTGTTTAAAGAAGCGTCAGCTAGTTAAAATATATTTCAAAATTCAACTCCCAAGGGGGTAAAATAGGAGATAAAAGTTTTTATTAAAGTTTTTATTCCTTGGACATATTTGAGTGAATTGAGTACGGAAAAAATAATGAATTAAACGCATAGATAAATAATATTAAAAAGAGGATTAAACGTATTTCAGAGTTTTCAAAAATTCAGCCCCTAGGAGGGTAAAATAATAGATGAAAGTTTTAAATTATTATAAAGATATCGCTTAAAACCCAGTGAACAAAATGAGCTCAGATCTTATGTATATATTTTATTAAAACTCATAAATTATCATCCTCATAATCCTATATTTTCTCAGACTCTAAACTCTACATAACAATATTTTTTTATGTAAAACGTCAACTTAAAATCTGTCACAATTTAAAATCTATATAAAAATAAATATAAAAAGGTTTTATAAAATCTCGTAATAAACATTCTCCCCGCCAAAGGACCTAGTTCTATAACTAGTCCTTTCAATCTAAACTCATAACTCTATATTCTTAAATAAAATTAAATGTTAACAAAATTAAAATGGTAAATTAAAACTCGACTCCTCGTATATAAAAAATAATTAAAAATAACTTAACTAAACTCAAAATATTATCATAATTTTCCTTGTTTTATTTTTCTCCTTTTGTCTCTCTCTCGACTCTCCATTAAATCTTTCTCCCAATAATTTTTCCTAAGCTTTTCGCCATTGCTTCATAATCATTCTTATATTTGCTTAATACTTTCTCATGATCTATAATCTATAATCTATAATCTCCTGATCTCATGATCTATAATCTCCACTCTCAAACTGCCTCTGACCCATATTTCTCTGAAAACAAAAATTAATTCCTAAGTTATAACAATGGCGAAAAATCTTAAATAGAAACGATAATAATCTATCTAACAAAAAAAATGTTGTAATGAACACAGTCTGCAACAAACCCAATTAGACTGATTGGGTTTGTTGCAGACAATACTACAATATTAAGTAACATTAATTAATAATAAATATTAAGGAATAATACTCACTGTGAGGTACCATTTCGTTTGCTATATTATTAGTAACAGAGGACCCCTGCTCATTTAAAACTATAATTTTATGTTTTTCGTAGGAAGATATTCTACAAGGAATGTTCTCCATTCTATCCATAATTTTCAAATTTCAAACGAACACCACATGCAATCACCGAAATATTAGTGCGAATGATGAACTCCGCTGCGACTGTCATTCTAGTGTATAACATTATGAAAGTTGAGGGTAGATAATAAAAACCGAACCAAAACAACGCATTGTTTTTTTAATCTGAGAAGTCAATTGTAATTATCATGTATGTCGTAGGTGTAGATTTCATTTTTAGGGTTCCGTAATACTCAAGGAACCCTTATCCTTAAAAAAAAGAATGTATACATTGTTTTGCAACCTACAATGATTACATTTTTTTGACAATTATAAACATATTGGCAGAAAAGTAAAAAGTGCGAAACTTTTATGAGTGTATACATATTAATGACACAATTATTGTTTACATTGTAATGAAATTGTGTTTTACATTTTCGGATACACAAAATTAATGTTTACATTATATTGAAAAAACAATGTTTACATGTTATTGACATTGTCACGTATAACATCATTTTAGCTTTGGGGGTGTTTAGTATTCATTGACAAACTGTTGTTTACTTTATTATGAAAAAATTGTGTTCATAATTTTGAAACAGTTTGTAGGTTACGTCATTATGAATACAACATGGTATCCATGTTTTTGAAGTATGATACGTTGACATATCATTGCAAATTTGTCAATGTGTCTATATTAGTGCACGCGACTGTACACTACATTCACCCGGCCTACAGAATTAACGAAGTACGTAGTTTTTAAGATAGCCTGGAGCTTTCCTTAGTCTGCCGGATCTTCTAGTCGATCTTTCTAACTCAGTTTCCCCTGCGTTAATGTCCAGGTGTGAAGAAGATGTTTCTTCAACTTGGTGTGAAGAATTAGTATCTTCATTTATTGTTTCTACCTTTGGTTCCGGATCATTGATTGAAGTTTGAGGAAGTGGTGCTAAATGTCTATTAGATGCGGTTGTCTCCCGCCCATCCGCTAGTCTTATGTAGGAATACTGTGGATTAGCTTCAATCAATTCTACTTCTTCTACGTCTAAGTCATATTTAGACCGTTTTGTATAGTTTTTCTTTAAAACAGGTCCGGGATTTAGCAGCCATCTTGGAAGAGATTCACCGTTAGCAGTCCGCCGGGGGTGGTTAAAAAATCTTTCGTGAGGAGTCACATTTGTAGATGTACACAACATCGATCGAATGGAGTGCAGGGCGTTAGGCAGGACTTGTTCCCAATGGCCAATATCCATTTCTTTCGACCTTAGATACAACCTTATCGTTTTCCATAATGTTCCATTCAGCCGTTCCACTTGTCCGTTTCCTTGTGGATTGTATGGAGTCGAACGACTACATGCCACGCCATTCGTGATTAAAAAATCTCTCAATTCCTTTGACATAAACGCAGCACCTCTATCTGAATGAATATATTGCGGTGTCCCATAAGTTAAAAATAGGTCTTTAAAGCATTGGATTACGGTTATGGAAGATACGTCTTTGGTCGCGTAAGCAAAAGGGAATCTTGAGTATTCATCAATAATAGTTAAAATGAAGCGTTTGTTACTGTGAGTAGGTAAAGGTCCTTTAAAATCAACGTTTAGTCTTTCAAAGGGTGCAGTAGCCTTGATGAGATTTCCATTTAATCTCGCAAAACGAGGTTTAATTTCAGCACAAATACGACATTCCGCAGTCATAATCTTAACATCATCAGATGTATAAGGTAAGTTCTTTGATCGAATCCAGTGCGTCATGCGTACAATACCTGGATGTCCCATTGTATTATGCAACTCATACAGTTTGTTATTATTGATACTTGAGCACACTCGAGATAAAGTGTCGGCTATAGTATTTTCTCTACCTGGACGATAAATTATGTCGTATTTGTAATTTGATAGCTCTAGACGCCATCTTTCTATTTTCTCGTTTTTTATTTTACTTCTATGTGTCTGATCGAACATAAATGATACAGATCGCTGATCAGTGACAAGTCGAAAATGGCGTCCGGTTAAATAATGTCGCCACTTTCGTAAGGATTCAACGATGGCACAAGCTTCTTTCTCTACTGAAGATTGACGTCGCTCAGAATCATTTAAAGATCTAGAAAAGAAAGCTACTGGTCGACCGTCCTGTGAAAGGGAAGCAGCAAGAGAGTGTTCAGATGCGTCTGTTTCCACAGTAAACTTTCCATTTGGATCAACTACATTAAGAATTGATTTTTGTATGTCAGACTTAATCCTTTGGAATGATTCAATTTCTTCTTTATTAAGTGGAAAAGTTATTGCTCTAGCGAGACAGTGGATTTTTTTCGAAAAATTCCTTATCCATTTAGCATAGTGAGCAAACATTCCAAGTGCTCTTTTTAGAGATCGTGAATCATTTGGAACGGGTAGATTTATCAAAGGGCCGACGCGGTCCTCATCCGGTTGAATTGAATTATTTTTAATTCTGTATCCTAGCAGTTTAATGGACGACTGTCCATAGACACATTTGTCTTCGTTTAAAGTCAAGTTGTATTTACGAACTGCTTCTTTAAATCGCTTAAGATTTGTATCGTGTTCATCAAATGTTTTGCCACAAATAGTGACGTCATCGAGATACGCATACGTACCCGTTAGATTTTCTTTAGAAATAATAAAATTTAGTGTCCTCTGAAAAGCAGCAACTCCATTAGTGATGCCAAACGGTATACGAGTAAATTGGTACAAGTTCCCACACGCCTCAAACGCAGTATATAATTTTTCTGTTTTTAATATGGGAACTTGGTGATAAGCACTTTTTAGGTCGATCTGGCTGAAGACGTTGTGTTGAGCAACTTTCGACACGATCGATTCTATGTTAGGCAAAGGGTATGCATCTAATTCAGTAAAACGATTGATCGTTAGTGAATAGTCAATCACAAGACGTTTTCGATGTGTGGTACTTGTGGTGACCAACACTTGTGCTCGCCAAGGAGAATTTGTTGGCTCGATTACTCCATCATTTAAAAGCTTCCTTATTTCATTTTCAATGAATATCGTATCAGCTTCCGAGTGTTTTCTAGATTTTATCGCTATGGGCTTTATATTCTGTGATAGGTGATTGAAAAGTGAGACATCGGGAACAGAAGCCGCCATAACGTTGCATATTTTGAGAGGTTTCTTTGCACCTCCAAAACTTAGTTCAAGGGAAGAGTGGTCACTTAAGATATCATGTCCAATTATAACATCTGAACAAAGTGAGTTAAGAACATAAAGTGGTTTATGCCAATAAAAATGTTCATTCATTTTGAGATTTACAAAACACATTCCTTTTACACGCAAAGTGTTGTTTTTAGAAGCTAAAGTTACATTCTCCTCCCAGGGAATGCGTTTTAAATTCAGTTTCTGAACAAGATTCTCATCTATGAAACTAGTAGAGCTCCCACTATCTATGAGCGCATCGGCTCTGTGATTATTTATTGTTACGACTATAGTAGCCTTTTTCAAGCTCATAGGAGAGGCAGCGGAGACAGCTCCTACTTGTTGTTCATTTTCCGATACGGCATTAGACGAAGCGTCTGCTCTTCCACCCCTGCATACCTTGGCAAAATGCCCCTTTTTCTTGCAATTTGTACATATAGCATTAAATGCGGGACATTTAATTCGTTGATGAACTTTGCCACCGCAAAAAAAACATTTCTTTTGAATAGAGATAGATGCCGTTTGATCGACAGTATTCAAATCTATACCAGTAATTCTATAGTCTTTACTGTTGTCATTAGCCAACTCTATCGAAAGGGCTTTATTAACTGCCTGGTCTAAAGTTATGTCCATATTTTGTAGTAATTGTTGCCTGATGTCGTTTGAGTTAATTTCAGCAATAAAGGCGTCACGGATGTATTCACTTTTGTGAGTTTGAGCATCGACTGCTTCAAAAGAGCAGTCTTGAGCGCGTTGATGCAGCGTCCGTAAGAAATCTGCAATGGTCTCATCCGACTTTTGTGTAGATTTTAGAAGTATGTATCTATTATTTACGTGAACCTTATTATTTTCTTTGAGATAAATTTTATCTAATAGTTGAATGGCCGAGACATAATCTTTCGCTTCACGGATATGTGTATACACATTGTAAGATAAATTGTTTAGTAATAACCTTAGTTTATTTTCCTCTGAAATCGTTTCTTTTCCTATCCCTTCACTGAGATAATTTCAGAACGTTATTTTCCAGTATTGGTACTTTAATTCGGCCGCCGGTGACCCAGGTTCGACGTCGAATTTTTCTGGCTTTAGTAATTGCGCAATAGTAGACATCGAGGTTTGTAATGGTATTTATTTTTATTTGGAATAAATTGTTATGTAATAAAAAGACAAAACCAAGGAATATTTGGTTTTATTCCAAATAAAATGCTACTTAAATTAGTAATACATGTCAAGCTATGATAACAACATGAGATCAATATAATAGACAATATTAAGATATAAAAGAGGTCTAAATGTACACTACATTTGGAACCCGAAAAACAAGCATCACAAAGATAAGACGACCTCTGTGGCTCAGTGGTTGAGCGTGTTGGTGCTCAAGCCGGGGGTTGCGAGTTCGAAATTCGAATCCCGCCGAAGGACCAAAAAGTCTCCTGTGTTCCCGGGTCATGGATGTGTATAATACACTTAGATACAATAAAAATCTTAAATATGTATATAATATAAAATTATTAAATACTAGCGACCCGCCCCGGCTTCGCACGGGTACAATACTGATACTAATACTACAGATAACAGAATGTCTTTAAACCTCTAACAAAACGGGTGATATTTAGTCAAAACAAACAGAAACAAATTAATATAGGTACCTACTAATACTTAATGAAATAAGTAAGTGGGTATACTTTTATCGTATGAAATACCTACACTTTTCAGAACTAACAATACAACAATCACTAAATAAATAGTTACTCAAGTATCTATCCATCATAGTTACAACGAACACAAAACAAAAAATTTACTCATAGATCTAAACTCGCACGCCTTGGCGACGACGCGACGCCCACTTCGCAACGGGCCGTGCAGCAGAAATCATAATATTTTAATTTCGCCATAACTTCAAAACCAAACATCCAATTTTAATCATTAAAAGACCAAATATTATCTACATAAACTGTACTTAGTGATGAAATAATTTATTTTGATAAGGATTAATAGCATGAGTAAAATAAACGCGTTTAAATGTAGTCCAAAAAAAATTCAAGATTTCTAAATAAAAAAATGGTTGTTGTGCCTCACTCGACATAGATAGATATAGTGTGTCGCGGACTTTTTTGTAGATATTTATAAGATCTACAATTAATTAGAACATTTTATGGTTCTATCTTTTATAGTTTAGGCAGCGTACGCAAAATAAGTAACTTTTCTGGTTGATTTTTTACACCTTGTGTCCGAAAAACCCAAATATCTTACGGAACCCTATTTTTTTCCAAAATAAAATTTAGCCTATGTTACTCGTGAATAATGTAGCTTTCGAATGGTGAAATAATTTTTGAAATCGGTCCAGTACTTTTTGAGCCTATTCATTACAAACAAACAAACAAACAAACAAACATACAAACAAAGTTTTCCTCTTTATAATATTAGTATAGATAATTATTTCTGTTGTCTGGCACCCGTAACACAAGTTCTTCGAGAACTTACCACGGGACCAGATTGACGTGATGTGAAACGTCCATATATATTATTGTTATTATTATGAGAAAAAAGCAGCTGATGCGAATAACGAATTCGGCAGCCCGGACTCCCAAAAAAAAACAAAAATTATCTTAAAACTTTATTAACTAAACTTATAATTAAATTACAAAACTATATCCGTGATCGATGCTAGATCAGAATAGAATGAACAATATAATTATTACATTAAAATTGCAAAACGCGGTAAAATGCTGGAACAGCAGAATGGTTCCACGAAGCCGGCACGTTGACCAGACACGTGCCGCGGCGTCAGCGATCTCCTTTGGGGTACCGTATGTAATTCCTCCACCCTCAGAGCAGCAACTATTTGAGCACCTTGAGGGAAAATGTTGCTGGTATTCCAGGGTTTCCAGAGCTATCAGGAACAGCATATATAGGGTTGCTTCTTGGTTCTTCTTCTGGCGTAGTAGGTTTCTTTCGCAGGTATCGTCGAAGAATATGGACGATGAAAATTATAACTATACCAGATACAAGTGCATAGAGAGGCAACGTTGTATGGTACAATGTTGAATCTAAGTGGCCAAGACTAACGGGGTTCTGTAGTAGAATTCTATTTTCCAGGTGATGCAGGTTATCGAGATTCAAAGAATTTAGAGTGATATGTGGGATCTCGTTATTTTCAGCTTCAGTGAAATTACTTCGTATCTCGGTGATCTTCAGCGACTGTCCCTTGACTTCATCTTCAGTATTGGTTATCTTGAAGGTATCTGTCCGTAGAGAACATTCATGAGGAATTGTTGCTAAGTAGCTGCCAGATAGGGATACATATTCCTGCCGTTCGCATTGGAGTTCGACTTTCGTAGGCTTTGGGAAGACGATAGTGTAGTGTCTATCATCTAGTTGTTCCATGGCTTGTCTAGTGATGGAGACTTCAGTGGGGCTGCATGACTTGTCTAAAGATTGATGGATGATGATACTCTGGATGCAATCTGCTTGTTCTCGTGGCTGGTAATAACTTGTGCTTTCTTCACAGAGAAGGTATTCGCCAATCTTTGGGCATTCGGTTTGCAAGTACATGAAAAATTTCCCATTGGTTGCTATGAAAGGATGTATAGGTATAAAGGTCTGCTGGAATTTATTGGGAACAATGGAAAGCCTAAATAAGTCGTAACTATCTTTAGATATAATAGGAAATTTAAAAATTATAACAATTCTCTTACCTATAAAATAACTACCTGGTTTTATAAGATTATAGTATTCTCTTAAATCAATATTTAAGATTTCATTATTACTTTAAATTTTTCTAAGTCTACTAATCATATATTCTAAGTTATCTATGCTTATCATACTATGGTGCGTGCTCGATGCACGTATAAATCCTAAAATATTCTCTATTCTAATTAATTCTAAGTATAAATCATCCGTATTTTCGGTGATAATAGCTAATAATTGCGCGAATTTAGCAAACTTAGCTTCAAAAAGATAATACTTATCTACAACTAACTTCAATGTTTCATTAATTTTAATTTGGTTTTCTGCTAAATTACTAATAAGTTGCGAATATTGGCTCATCCAATCTTTATTAACACTTATATGATCATTTAATTCAGAAACTAATTTATTTTCATTTGCTTCTAATAATTCTATAGCTTTATTAAATCTTTCAGCATCTGCATGATCCAAATTACTTGTAAGACCTTTAATTAATGATCCTAGACCATTAATAAGTCCTCTTTTTACTCTAGAAGGTTCTAAAGTTTTTAATTGAGAATCTATTTTTGACAACTTAGTATAAAGATAATCAATTTGAATTTCATAAATAGGCAAAGTAGTATTATCAAGTTTAGTTTTAAAATAATCTAACTGTTCATTTATAGAATTAATACGATTTTCTAATTCAGAAAGTTCTAAATATTGTATAAAAGTATGATAGTGGGATATTAGCTTGGCTTGACCAAGTTTAAAGGGTAGAAGTCCAGGTCCATTGTCAAGAGTCTCAAGTTTTATCTCCGCTGCCTGCGTCATTGTCATTATCAGTATTAGTCGGTACCTGTAACAATTTGGATGACTTAGGTACTCGTTTCAGGCGACATTTAGCAACAGGTCCTTTTTTCTTTGAGGTGTAAATGTGTATGGGAAGGTCTGCAAGGACTGTGTCGTGAGTGTATCGTGGTGCTAACTTCTGTCTACTAGCTAAGGGGTTCTTAATAAAAACTTGCTGGTCGGGTACATATTCAGTTTCTGGCTCACGATTTTTATTTCTATTAGTCATTAAATTTGTACGGTCAATAGTTGTGGCTTCACTAATCATTTCGTATACTGTCTTCATCTGATCTCTATGGGTTATAATATACTGTTGCATGAGGTGTTCAGCTAAATTTAGATCTAAAGGATCTCTAGGGTCAAAGTGACCTCTAATGATGTCGTGTGGTCTACATTTGGTGAAACTATGAACTGAACTGTTGTAAGCTAGGATTGCATAAGGCATTTGGTTTACTGTAGGTTCATCTTTATTTTTCAGGCGAAGAATACGAAGGTGTTCTAGTAAAGTGGAATGGAATCTTTCAATAATTCCGTTATCATTAGGTGAGTGAGCTAGTGTTCTATGATGATTAATTTTATGTAATCTAACAAATTCTGCAAAGAGTTGATTAGTGAACTCAGTCCCATTATCTGTCACTATAGTCAAAGGTAGTCCATGGTGAGTACTGAAATTTAATAGTCCTTGGATAATACTTATAGCGGTACCATCTCGTAAATGGTATGCTTGGCCGTACTTGGAGAAAGAATCTACAAAGGTAAGATATTTTTCAGCCTGTGCTGTGAATAGGTCCATATGAACTATCTCAAAGGGCTTCGTTGCAGGTGGTACTGTGTTAAACTGTGGTCTAATTGGGTTTCTGTCGTATTTAGTCTGTCCGCAAATTGTACATTCGTTTATATATTTAGTAATTTCTTCCCTCATTTTAGGCCAGTAATAACGACGTGACAAAGCTAAATAGCATTCGTTGATGCCTCTATGGTTAGTTTTGCCTTCATGATAGTGTTTAATTATTTCTTGCTGCCGTAAATATTCCTTAACATCTTCTAGCTCGGTTTTTGCTAAAACCAGATGCATAGAATTACATTTAAAGTTATTTTGCAAAATTGGAATTATAGAATACATACCTAATGGTGGAGTTATTTTAATGGCAGTCTTTATTTTAGGATTTACGTATTCTTTTACTGCATTTATGACGTCCTGTTCTAATGAAGATTCTGAAACTTGTATGTGTGTGCGTGTGTGGGTATCAAAAGGTTTAGTTACTGTCGGTCTTCCTTTAATGTCACCTACTATAGTCAAACAAAGCTGTCTATGGAATTTATTTAGGGGTTCATCTGTAATGGGTATTTCAAGGATGGGATTTTCAGCGGATGTATGGGCTGTTATAGTAGTAGATCCTGATGGTTCAGGTCTTATTGAAACATCTATACCACATTCTTTAAGAAGTGATTCTATTTCCTCATTATTAATTTGCACACGGGATAAAGCGTCGGCGTTAGTATTATACTTTCCTTTTTTATAAATTACTGTATAGTCAAATTCACTCAGTTTCAGTCGCCATCGTGTCAGTCTCGAGTTCGGTTCTTTCAGGTTCATAATCCACTGAAGTGGTTTATGGTCGGTTATAATTTTGAATTTTCTACCAAACAAATAGGGTCTAAAATACTTAGTTGCCCATACTATTGCCAAAAGTTCTTTTTCGATTGTACTGTAGTTTAGTTCACTGTCACTTAATGTTCTAGAAGCATAGCAGATCGGTTTGTCAGAGCCTACTGTACCTTGTGAGAGTACTGCTCCTAAAGCTACGTTGGAGGCGTCTGTTGTCAGAATAAATTCTTTATTGAAGTCGGGATATTGTAAAATAGGGTCGTTAGTTAGTAAGGTTTTGCATTTCTCAAAACATTTAATATATTCAGAATCTAAAGTTATTTTGTTAGTCTTTTTTAAACATTTAGTCATTGGTTTCGTCAGTCGAGCAAAGTCAGGTATGAACTTCCTATAATAGCCTAATAGTCCTAAAAATTGTTTAATTTCTTTTGTCGTTTTAGGTAAAGGGTAATTTTCTATGGCTCTAATTTTATCGGGGTTCAGTTTAATACCTTCATTACTGATTATGTGACCTAGGTAAGCTGTTTCAAGTTTCAAAAATTCTGATTTGTCCATCTGGATCTTGAAATTGGATTCTCTTAATCTGCTAAATACCTTTTCTAAATTAATCATGTGCTCTTGTAAAGATGTACTAAAAACTATGATGTCATCAAGATATACTAGACATATCTCATTTTGTAAACCTCTAAGGATGTTATCCATTACACGTTGAAATGTCGATGGTGAGTTCTTAAATCCCATCGGCATACGTAGAAATTCAAAGTGACCATGTTCTACGTTAAATGCGGTCTTTGGTATGTCTTCAGGATTCATCTCGACTTGATAAAAGCCAGATGCTAGGTCAAGGGTCGTAAAGTACTGACACCTACCTAATTTGTCTAAAACGTCGGTGATGTTGGGAATTGGGTATTTGTCGTCAATGGTCTTGTCATTTAACTTTCTAAAGTCTACTACAAGTCGCCATTTTTGTCTACCAGAAGCGTCAGCTTTCTTTGGGACTACCCAAATGGGTGAGCTCCAAGCAGAGTCAGAAGGTCGTATAATACCTTGTTCGAGCATTTTAGTTATTTGTTCTCTAACTTCCTGACGATGTGCAAAAGGATATCGGTAGCTTTTGGTGTAAACGGGGTTTTCGTCATGAGTCCTAATGTTATGTTTGATTTTATTAGTGAAAGTTAATGGTTCGCCTTCAATATAAAATATGTCAGCGTAACGTTTACAAAGGGTTTCTAAATTTGCTCGTTCTTCACTATTTAAATGGTCAGTTCTAAGTCTATCTAAAACCTGTCTCACTCTGTCTGAGTCGGGTTCAGTATCAGAACTTTCAAAGTTAAATAAGTCGAGTTGTATAGGTCTGTCAAATGAAATTACAGTGTCTTCGTTTGTCATATTTTCAACTTCTACTATACCAGTCTGGTCAGTCACAGTAGTTATACATTCGTGAATAATACAATTAGCTATTAATTGTTCCGGTATAAATACGTCACCATCGTCATGATGAATCGGCATACTAACTAAACAAGATGATTTTGCTGGTATTATTTGATCTGTATTACGTCTTCTACACTGATAACGTAATAATGGAATTTTTGCATTTTCAGTAATTAATATATTGTCTCTAAGATCAATTCTACAGTTTTCTAACAAATCTAATCCTATTAAACCATCAAAGTGATTATGAAATTTATAGATGAATAGTTTTATATTTTTAGTATCATTAAATTCAGAAATATTGAATGTTCATGAATGCTTGTTACTCTAGAATTAGTTACTTCAAAAGGATCGTACATTTTCGGAATATTACTGAAATATTTATCTACTGCTTCAGGGCTTATAAATGATTGATTTGCTCCTGTATCAATGAGAAGTTTCAAAGGTGGATTATTAATTTTGACATAAGGTAATTCTTTTTTCGACTGTAGATTTAGTTCTATTCTGGTGCGGATTTTCTGTGGCTCCGTTGAAAATCCTGACTTTTCCTACTGTTAGGGTGTCTTGGTTGAATAGCTTTACTACTACTAGGCATATTACTATCATAGTGGGTATCTTCTATTGGTGGTAAATCTTGTTGTTCATAGTACTGATTATTATCATAGTCATAATTCACGTATTGTCCGTAATAGTCATTATAATCATAGTCTGTATTGCAGTAATTATAGTCAGCATAATTATTGTCATCGTTACCGTATTCATAATCATCATTATAGTCATAAAATTCATTAAAATTAACTTCTCTGGATTTAAAGTAATTAGATGGAGGAGGATTGCCAAATTTTTGCCAATCATGACCGGGAATTCTAGGTGGTAAAGGTTTTGTCACAAAGTGACTCACGCCACTCATAGGCTTAGGGCCGGAATTATTCTGTGGAGGATTCCTGTTAGGTATCCTAAAACCACTATTATAATTAGGCAACGGTGCTCGGAACATTTGCTGAGTACGCGTTGGTTGCATAGGCATGCGCTGATGATTATTAAATTGGGGATTAAAATTAGGTTTTTGCCAACTAGGTCCGGGTAAAAATTTAGGAGGATTAAAGTTATTATTCATAGGAGGAAATTTAGACTGTGTAAATTGTTGGTGTGAGTTGTGTGGTGTTGATGATGATGATGGTTTTCTCTGATCTGTTGCTAAATTATTTCGCTGCTGCAAATACATGACATTAAGTTCATCTTGGACAAATTCCAAAGCCTTCTCAATAGTTTCAGGTCTCATGCACCTTATACGGGACCCGAGAGGATCTTTTAAACCTCTTACAAATGCTTGCAAAGTTAATTTACGGTATAAAATTCTCTTAGCTTCCACGGTTGTCTCTAATGTCTCATGCAACGATACATAGGACATTATAGTGCTAAAAAGGTTTTGGCATTTGTCATAAAATTCTTGCGGTGTCTCATTACATTGTGTCGCTAATGCTAAGTCATTGTAAAGAGCGGTCTCGTCCCTTTGGTCTGAAAAATTATTAATCAAAGTATTCCTAATCCCTATCCAATTTTCAGGAATGCCGTTTGAATTTATTGTACGAGCTGCTGGACCGGTAATTTTGTTTAAGATGCCATTAATTACACATAAATTTGATAATTCGTAGCCTGGCTCGTCTTTCACGCATTGAATTACTATCTGATCACAAATTCTAATAAATCTAGGAAGAATATGTGGGTTCCCGTCAAATTCAGGAACTGGGCGGAGAGCCTTATATACTGTATCAGGATCCATTTTATATTCTAAATTACTTAAATTTAAATTTAATCTACTGTTTAAACTTTGAGGGCAATTCGAGCTCTCAGGAAAATTATTTAAATCTATATCTAATAAATTTGAATTATTTAAATCTACTGGAAAGCGATTCGAGCCTTCACTTAATTGACGATTCGAGTCTACTAAACTATCCCTACGAATTTTAAGCCTGGAGGACGCAGGACTATTTTTCATAGGACGGAAAATTGTGACGAGGAGAAAGCAACACTGATGGAAAAATAAATCAATGTACTCACATAACTCGTCGACTTCCCTGGTTTTCTCTGAGTTGCACTGAAGTTTGAGTACGCCCCGGCTGCTTCCAAGTGATGTTCGATGTTTCGGTGAACGCTTGAGAGCGACAGCTAGAACGACCGCGCGCGGTGTCGATTCTAGACCCGGAAATCTTCTTTTTAGCGATCGTCGTAGCCCCGAAATTATCCGTAGACTGCGCCAATAACGAATTCGGCAGCCCGGACTCCCAAAAAAAACCAAAAATTATCTTAAAACTTTATTAACTAAACTTATAATTAAATTACAAAACTATATCCGTGATCGATGCTAGATCAGAATAGAATGAACAATATACCTAATTATTACATTAAAATTGCAAAACGCGGTAAAATGCTGGAACAGCAGAATGGTTCCACGAAGCCGGCACGTTGACCAGACACGTGCCGCGGCGTCAGCGATCTCCTTTGGGGTACCGTATGTAATTTGCGTGGCTTGAATAAGCCAGTAGGTATACGCTTTTTATGAATTTGTAACATAATCCACTATCTTTGCCGTTTTTTTGTTTCTTTTTATTTACGTATTTTTTTACTATAATAATAATAATAATAACTCCCCACACTGATTTCGGTGACGGTGGCTAGTTTTATTGAAACTAGGATAGTTACGCAGGAGTATTTTTTATAGTGCCCAAGTGTGCGCGCTTTACACAAAAGCACACTCTCTTTACTCTCATAATCCCAGTGCGGGAATCGAACCTTCGCCCTCCGAGTCGAGAGCCAAGCTCTAACCATAAGACCACGGAGGCTGTTGTTTTTACAATAAAAATAACTCAAAACAAATGGTATAGCCGATACGAGCTCAACGTCCGTCATGCTTGCCTGTTCAAAACACTGTGTTTTGAACAGGCAAGCATGACAGACGTTGAGTTGAGTTAGTGTGTTTTAAACACACTAACTTACTCGCAAGCGTGCGGATGGCGATGTTTGATTCCCTTTTTCAAGTCAAGCGTTTGTGGAGGTTTGGTGTATGCGGCAAGTGGCAAACGTGCGGACGCGGCATTATGTTACTGTCAAAATCTTGTCAAAATACACTGCTGACGAGTGTAACGGCAAAATACTGACGTTGTTAGCTACGGCTAGCGTAATTAATATTATACCTAATAAGTATACAATTGCGATAATCGTTAAGTAGCATTACGTTACGCGTTTATAAAAGGAAAAATCGCTACACCAATGTTCAGTTTTTATTAGGAAACTCCAAATAGTTGTCGTTTTGGTGTGTTAAGTTTCAAAAATAAGTGATTAAATTTAAGATGAACTGGCATCTATTTGTTCTTAAAATCGGGTATTTTATTGCCGTTGTGAATAGTGCAGTAATTCCAGATTCGGAAGATGTTAAGGATCAAGGCCTGTATACTCATCTAGATCACGTTACTATCCTGACTGTGAAAAATTTTGAGAAAAAGGTTTATGGACAGCCACAGGCAACGTTAATTCAATTTTATAACAGCTATTGTGGTCACTGTAGAGCTTTTGCACCCAAATTTAAATCCCTGGCGTTAGAAATAGAATCTTGGAAGAACATTGTTAAATTAGCAGTTATCGATTGTTCAGTTGAAGAAAACAATGAAATATGTCGAGATTATGAAGTAATGGCATATCCATCATTACGATACTTACATGAAAGGTATGTTAAAGGAAATGGTAATGTTGGCGAAAAGATTTCAGCAATTGGCACTTCTGAAAACCTTAAAATAGCTCTTATAAAAAAAATCCATCATGAACAAACTATTGGTAGGCTGAGAATGAGTCCATCTCTTAATATTGCTGCTTATGCGACTGTTGATGCTGTATTGAACAATGTACCAGTAAATACAATATACACATTTTTAATGTTTGAAAGTGAAAATTCTACACTTGGCTCTGAGTTGGTTTTAGATTTAAATGATTATAAAAACGTCAGTGTGGTAAGAGTTTACAATGACAGTGAATTAGCTAAAGAATTTAACATAAATAATATAGGGCTTGTGGCTGTCAAGAGAGACCATGAAACATTAAAGTTTGAGATTTCAGACTCGAATCCCACTATACAAAACTTATTGAAGTCCGTGAATGCATATTTACTTAATAACGGATATGTCTTTCCTGTAAGGGATACTGACTTTAATGATTTCAATAATCAGAACAACAATGATAACACACACACAAAACCAGACTCAGACTCTGTGTATTACAGTGATTTAGAGAAAACAATAAAAACCAGTTTACACACTGAAATTACAAGACACAAGATTTTAACAGGAGAACCTCTGGATGTCCTAGAAGATTACATTGATGTTCTAATAACTGCTTTTCCATTTAAGCACAATAATCTCAAAGTGTTTCTTACACAATTAAATGTAAGTTTGAAATCAAGAAACCAATGGACTGGAGGTGAAATTTATGATTTAATTAAGGCACTTGAGAGTAGTATGCCTGTCTACAGTTCTGATCTGGACTACATTGGGTGCAAGGGCAGCCAACCCAAATACAGAGGATACACTTGTGGTCTCTGGACATTGTTCCACACATTGACTGTAAATTCTTACCAGAAAGATGAAAACTTAGGCCCTAAAGTACTAAAAACTATGCTGGGTTATGTCAAATACTTCTTTGGCTGCACTGAGTGCTCTGAACATTTCCAAGCAATGGCTGAGAAAAATAGATTGTTAGATGTTCAAGGAAATGATAAAGCTATTCTTTGGCTATGGATCGCACATAATGAAGTAAATCTAAGACTCGCTGGAGATGTAACAGAGGATCCTCAACATCCAAAGATACAATTTCCCAGTGCAAAAAATTGTCCTGAATGTAGACTTGCAAGAGGTGCTTGGAATTTGAAAGCTGTATTCCAATACTTGACAAAGATGTATGATGGAAACTACATACAGACAGCAAGGACAGCAAGATCTGCCGATGCAACAAACAGCCCATTCTCAAATCTGGATATCGGGATGTTAAGCCTCCTGTACATATTATCTTTTATTATGCTTGTTCTTGTCATAAAATATTTCATTTCCAAACACTTTTTCCGGAAACGAAGATACAAACATGCATGGGCTAAAGTACAGGCATGATGATTTTAACTGATAGCAAAATGTTGTATTCTATTTACATTTAAATTATCAAAGTTAAGTTAAATTATTAATTCATGTTATATTTTTATATATTTTATATTGAAATTATTTTTAACGATTTTAACATCAAATTTTGTTATCAGTTTTATTGTGGATCCAATCAAGAATAGTTATGCTAATACAAAAAAGTACCTAGACCTACAACATCTGAAATTTATTATGTCCTAAAGTTTACTCATTTGGCATTCTTCGACTTCAACTTCATTATGTACATGTTATTAAAAATTTCATGAAACTTTAATTAAATTGATGTTTATAAGTACAAAGACTGAATAAGTCTAGACAGATTGTTGTAGGTGTACTTGTATTACATTTTATGAATATTATAGTTGGATCCATACAACATGCAGTATATTTTTATCTGCATATTACTATGCAGAAGTTATTTTAGATCGTATAGCATTCAAGTACATGTCATTTAAATATCCATTACTTTTATATGTTTTGTGTGTATATGTTCTCTGTGTATTAACTTACATTGAAGACTATATTAGTGATAATAGTTACGTAATTCTATAGTATTATCTGGGTTTCAGCATTCTGGAAATTCATTCAAAAGTTACATGGCACTGAAAACTACATAGTTATAAAAAATGTTCTGCTATATTTTAAAGAAACATGTGATAATATGATGAGGCCTTACAGCATAATTTTCAATTTTAAAATCATACCTTAAAAATACAATTTATCCTTAAAACAAGTTGAGGAATTTTCTAATCAATAATTATTATTACTATTATTAATCATTTTATGGTAATCAAGCATATGTGCCAAATGGCAAACCTTGTTTTTGCTTAAAAACAACAGCCTTTAAAGTAAGGGCTGCCAATTGCCATAGATTTAGAAATATTTAGATAGTTTTATAATGACATTTTTAGTCCTCCATATTGTAACAGCTATTGTGTGTAGATTTAGTTACAAAACTCGTAACAAATTTTAGCGTGACAACGAAAAGTGATTTTCTTACGCTGCAATCAAATATGCATCTATCATTTTGATTTCTCATGTTATTAATAATTTATTTTATTGTTTAATATGCATGTGTATAACAATGAACTAATGTTTGCAATGCAATATTATCTACCCAATTTAAAGACCTCGGCGAATATCTGTGATATTATGATTGCAGTGCCCTATGGGCTGTTTCCTTTTGTTTTATGCATAATACACAATTTTTAAATACTTGCAATAGTTAATTATATGAAATTCGATTTAATTTGATATACCTAATATTAATTATTATAGATCGGTTTTGTTGTTTTTGGCAACATTTTTTTTTAAATGAACCATATTTTGACTACCTGGGCAATTCCATATGTGACTGACTCTACATTTGATACAATTCGCTTTTTGTTTTGTCCTATATTACGATTAGAACTATGTTTTTAATTTCAATTTAAACATTACTTCGTAGCAGTTACAACAATTATCCTGTAGAGAAAAAATGGCAACCAATGATATTTTAAAAGATCATTTATTTAGTAAAATATAAACGTGACTGACACTACATGCAAAAGGAAGTCGTTTTCGGGAGTGTTTTTAAACTTCAATAATCTTCCTCTGTACTGGCGTAATGACTTTAATTTGTGTTTCTATCGAAAGTGCGTGAAACAAACTATTATAAAACGGTGAAATAAAAACTTCAGGTTGTTTACAAAAATATTTATTAGTATAATAAATTGTGACTGACACTACAGCCCAAAACGTGACCGACACTACACTCACTTTGTGTAGTGTAAAAGTCAGGATTTTTACATGAAACCTTAGAATTTAAATCACAGCACTGCTGTTTGTTTTATTAAACGTCTAATAAAACAAACAGCAGTGCTAAACTATTCTCAGATTCCTTCTTCTTTAATTGTTCGTATAAGCTGAAGCTTTTAGCTTCTCTCTCTGCTTGCGCTTCCTTTCTGCAGCTGTTTTTGCCATCTATGAGGAAAAAAACAAACAATAACCTAACCAAGAGCATGTCATGACACGTCTAAGGAGGGTTCCGTAACTATTACTGCGTAATAGGTTTTCTTTAAATTACTTGAAAAGTTACTGTCCGATTTCGTTCAAAATAATTTTCTTTAAAGAGTTTTTAGTATTATCTGACAGATAATACTAAAAACTCTTTAGGGAAAATTATTTTGGAAATGGAAAATTACAAGTTTATATCTCCTATAGTTTAGAAATGCTAGGGGGGGGGGGGCGAACTTACAACCACTTTGTCTCCATTTTCGTGTAATCGGTCTCCGATTACACGAAAATGGCCAACTTTGTAAAAAAGTCATGTATGAAACCTTGCCTTTATTTTAAAAGACCTATTCAACGATACTCGACACGATGGGGTAGAGTGAAAAAATATTTATTTATTAGTAATATATTAGGCTCTCCATACATGTGAAGGGGGTTCACATGTATGGAGAGCCACCCCTAAAATATAAAATTATTATTATTTTGGGATGCCAAAACCGATATCTATATACAATCTATAACTACACAAAATTTCATCAATTTATATTCATAATTTCATAATTACAGGCGCTAGAAGCGCGGACAGACGGACAGACAGAGAGAGACAGACAGACAGACAGACTGATGGACGGACAGAGCGAAAGTATAAGGGTTCCTTAAGTAATACGGAACCCTAAAAAAGCTACATTTAATTATGACACGGGCTGTGACTGACTACCTACTACGTGACCGACTCTACAATGTGACTGACACTACAAAAATGTTTTTAGGAGTTAAGGCATTATAAAAAAAGATAATACATTTTTACCACCGGCATCATTTGAGTAACGCCGTCAAGTAGGAAAAAAATCATATTTTCATGATATTGAAGTAATTTTACAGTAGTTACAGAGAAAAGTAATGTTTATTCTGTGACTGACACTACACCTTGACACTGTGATCTTACAAACCTGATATATCTTAAAACAATACAATTTTCATGAATCTCGAACTCTTTATCGATAGGTCATCCTTTGAACAGTCAGTATACAACAAAATATAACAATAATTCAAAAGAATTACCGTGAAAATTTTATCAAAACTCCACCACAAAAAACCACTATCAGCTGAGCTCACGACGCCATCTTGAGAATTACAGTGTTGTCTGATAAATAATATCAAAAAATTGTTGCCACTATAAAATCTTAAAAGAAACATAATGTTGCCACCGTACTTAAGTATTTTTACAACCAAAATAAGATATTTGTTTTTTACATTTATGGTAGACTTATGCGTGGAATTGCCCACCTAATTGTTGCCTATAAATTGGTCCCCCACTGGCATTTAAACTATAAGAGGTAGGAACTTGTTGTTACTTTCTATGTTGATAGGTCATAATGCTACTCTTTAGGAAAATTATTTTCAACGATATTGAACAATAATTTTTGAAGTAATTAAAAAAAACCTATTGCGTAGTTACAGAACCCTAAACCTATTGCGTATTTAATACTTAGTTACAGAACCCTCCTTAGGCATGCCATGTCAGGGCTCTTGGTTATGTAATACAACTTACATCCGTAAGTGTTAATTAATTATTTTCGATAAAATAGTTTTTGAAATATTGGCTGTTTTAAGTAAAAAATAAACCTATTATGACTAAGTGCGGACCATGATAATTATATTTATAGGCCCATTGTCATTGAGATTTAAATAACCACCTACTTACCTAAATATAAGATGTTTTAAGATAAACCCTAATTAAATAGGATTGTTTTCCACAAGAATACATATCAATTTTATACCGTATACCTTCATTGTCCCCTTCTGGAATAAGTTCACAGAAAATACGTAATTATTATAATAGAGATAGAGATAAACCATATTTAAATGTTAGAGTTTAAATAGATATTAGAAATTACATTTGAACCTAAATTAAGACTAATTTATAAACCACTTTTCCTCATTAAGATCGCTACAAATCGACTGAAGTGAAAACTGACTTATGATACTTACTAGGTTAAGGTCAGTTGAAACAATTTTTCTGGTGGAGGGTATTTGAAAAATCGCTTAAGTAAGCAATCACCTTTCATTTTCTATGCGGATGTAGCTGCAACAGAAAAAACTAATCAAATTTAACGAGATGCCTAGGTCGCATTTTATACTAAACCAGAATTAATTTTAGCATTGGTATAGGTTTGAGGCTAATAGTAGGTATATTTTTATAATAATTTTGAAATTACAGTTTAAAATATTTTAAATTTGAATATTTCAAGTTTGAATATTATAATAATAACATTTTTATAATTGCTGATCTACAGTCATCTAAGTATTCTGATTAACAAGTATGTTACTCAACGAACCGCTTTGTTGCATAATTTAATTAACTTTTTACTAACCACTACCTTTTACGGATACACCATGTTACTAATAAATACATCAGACTACTCCTCATTATAGCTTATTTTATTTATTAAAAAAAATTTACCTACATAATAAATTTATTTTTTCTTTCAGGTAAATCTCCGAATACGATTTTGTGTTGCGATTTGCGTGAATAGAACAAAAGATAACACCAATTTGACAAGTCTAAAAGTAACAAAACATATTTTTGTATCTAAATATACCTGTACCACATAAGAAACTATGTACCACAGCTGTAAACTACACTTCCTATGTTTATCTGTAGTTATAAGGATACTGTATACAATTGTTACGAAATAAGATACATTTTGACTCAAATAATTTATCTATCTATCTCTTCAAAAACAGTGTACTTCCATCACAATCATTTTGTTAGATTTTCCTTTATATTATGCTTATTTATAACTGAAATAAAATAATTATGATATTATAGCATGTATTTTTTTCATTGGATAATCCTTTACCTAATACCAAACAGAGTTTATTACAGCTAGCAGCTCTTTGTAGGCCCATGGTTTTTTATGTACTAAAATACCATAGTATTTTTTTTCTATGATTTTTATAATAATATAAAACAGGTTATCAAAACGAACAAACAAATCAGTTTATAGTTTAAACTGATATAAAGTTTAAAAGGTCAATTAACTGAGAATAAAAATACACCGTAAATTTCTCAAATATTTACTGAATATACATGAATAAAAACCACGTCAATACACATACATGAAAAATTGTGTTCACACAGAAAATGTGCCACTCATAGTGCACAGTTTATAATACATAATATAGACTGACATTAAAGTAAAATACGACTGCAAAATCACAATCTCTTAAGCAATATTCACACCCAAGAATGTTCTAATAATGGTAAACATTATTTTTCACTGCGACTATTTTATTTAGAAGGTTGGCATGTTTTCACGGAAAAACGAAAATGTCTTCGAGCTATATATGTCTTCGAGCTATATATATCTACTAGAGTTATATTTTTAGCGACTATCAAAATGTTGGCGTGTTAGGTATAAATACATGGGTTCCCAACTTCACAGAGAGCCCTAACGACTAACGTAGATATACTTCTCACATGAATTATATCGCGAATAAATTTATTGTAATTGGTAATTAATTAATGCTTTTGGAAGCCATATTTGACACGTCAACTGCTGGGTATAAAAAACTGAACATAATTTACTGAAAATAACAAAATGCAACAATAACATACTTTGTTGATGGTACCTATTAAGAGTATTAAGTTCCATCTACCTGCAGAAGGTGCAAAAAAATTCTAAGGCTGGGACTATATTATGATTCGGATCCCGGAAGGTCGGAGAAAATTCAGAGCGCTGAAAATAGAACTTTACGATATTACAATAGAGTTGAAAATGTAAATATGAGTAATACGTAATTAGGCTTTGTAAGTACTACTAAGTACTCCTACTGGTCAGTCCTAAATGATTTAGTCTATACCTCAGATCAAATAAAAAACTAAGATAGCGCATGGCAATCTATACTGACAAAAAGTAAAGTACTTTTTTGCTTGTGTGTGCGTGAGCGCGTGTGTAAAATTGAAGTAGCGTAGTTTTTTAGGCTTCACTTCAAACAAACGCCATGCGCTATCTTGGTTTTTTATTTGATCTGAGGTCTATACTTAACTAAATTCAGTCCAGTGAAATAGCATCCTGAATCGGAAGAAGTGTGGCTTCTGACTAAATTCTAATTAGCTTTAATTTTACCCGACTACGGCGAAGCCGAAAGGAAGGGTAATGATTTTGAAAGTCTACGTATGTATGTTTGTTTCACCACTGCGCCTAAACTACTGGTCAGATTTAAAAAAAAATGAGGTGTCAATAGATTTGTCATATTAGCTCGGGTAACATAGGCTACATAATTTACGTAGTCGGGTAGTTTTTAGGATCCTAATTTGGACGTATGAAATTTAGTGAGGTGAATTACGCGCTTTACCTTAGGTCTTAAGCATTAGGTACATACACACTAACATTGACGTTATGATTAGGTAGGTATCTAGCTGTCCAGTCAAGAGCACTAGCATAGACAATAGAATGTCTATGCTAGTGCCCAAAAGCCAATTTTTGTAGACAAGACACAGTCCTAAGTCCTTCACTATAGGTTTTGTTTTAACAAAGAATAAACATCCAATACTAATAAAACAAATAAATTAACAGGCTCGGAAGTCGCGGGCTGTAATTGTCTAGGCTTTTGGAAGAAGAATTTAGATACATATGGAACACAACACAACCTATGGAATTTTGACAACTTAAGTGTGTCAAAATTCCATATGTTATTAGGAAGACAACTTTTACTCATAAAACAACCCTATAACCATATTTATTTAAGTAAAAACATGTACCTATATTTGGTCGTTAAAAGAGTTAATTAGCCATAAGGTGCTTTCATTATCCGACTGTTATATTAAGGCCGTCCCCCGAGCAAAAGACCTTGAGGAGGTCAGCCGCATAACTCAGTTCAAAATTTTTCACATAACTTAGTTCAAAATTGACAAAAAAAAATTTAAACGGCGAATATCTAGCTTATAAAATTGCCTATCTATTGGTGTGTATCCCAAATAAAATTAACTTGTAAATACTATGGAGACGCTGAAACTATAATTGAATATATTCAATTATAAGTTAAGTGAAAAATTTAATATTTCGGTGCGAACTCGGCAATGCGGCTGACCTCCTCAAGGTCTTTTGCTCGGGGGACGGCCTTAAGTCATGAAAAAGAACGTATTCTTGCCCCTTTACTAATACAAATATCTATCCAGTAGATAAGCAATACAATGTTTTGTCCTTGTCTGTCAAGCGACTTTTCCAACGCATAAGACAAGGACAAAACATTGTATTGCTTATCTAGTGGATATATATTTTTATTAGTTAGTCGGTTGGTATTTAAGTATTTTTATTATTTACGATTAGGTACTTTGGCAGTAAAATTTATGAGTCGTTGAAAACAATAAAACACTCTGGTCGCAGACATTTAACTGCAAGTTATTATTTTTGCAAACCTAAATAAAATCTATCTTACACTACCTTAAAATTGTAAATACCGTTAGATTATAATATAACTAGCGAGATTATAAAATGTCGACAGATTGTAAAATAAACATTCTATTTAAAATTTTACGCATTATTTTTCATTATAATATAATCCTATCAAAAACATAAATATGAAGAGCCAAGTTCAATATTATGATATATGCCGTGATTGTTGACTTCAACGACAAAGAAGTCAGATCTAAATGGGTGCCAAGTTCAATGGTCAGTTCTGAAATTTATTTATAACAACATAAAATATAATTTCTTCTTATAACTTAGGATAATATATTGTAGCCTAAGGTCTGACTTGGCTAGTTTCCATATATGAATTTGAAGTGTTGAAAAAAACAGGACAATTCAGTTTAAAAACAGAACGCAGTAAAAGAGTTGCAATATGACCCTTACCAACATGTTATTAAAATGAATATTTTAGAAGATGTTACAGATTTAAAATGCAGGGACATAGTAAAATGCACGGCACTACCGGCCTCCCAAGTTATTTGCTGAAGAAGTTTTTCTCCGAGAACTATAGATGTATAATATTCTATCAAGAACACTATTCTACGCGTGCGAAGCCGCGTGCAAAAGCTAGTATTATTATATAACGAAATAAATGCGTAAAGTTGTAAGCAGAATGTTTATTTCATAATCTGTTGACATTTTATAATCTCGCTAGTTAGATATATTACAATCTAACGGTATTTACAATTTTACGGTGACGTATATAAAAAGATGTCCCCACACACACTGACTGACATTTAGACGCTGGCACAGCCCTAACCGCTAATAGTAGAAACGTACTTATTTGGACAGTAGTTTTAATTTACAATGTAGACGCGCACTACTACTTAGGGGTTGAAAATTAGTATAGAAAATCTTTAAATCTGCACCAATTTCGATGATAATTTTAATTCATGCTCTTAAATACATTTGACCCTTCGCACCCTTTGAGGATGTAAAATAAGGGTTAAAAATTAGTATGAAAAATATTTATAAAAATATCTATCTCGATCTCCATGAAATTTAATATCCGAGGTAATAAATACAAATTATATGTGTATATTATATTTATACTAATAAACAACAAAATAAAATATTTAATAAATAAAAACAAATAGTAAGTGGCCAAAATATTTCCATTAGAGATTCTTTATTTTTATAAAAATATCTAAGTATATAATTTTATAATAATAATAATAAGCCCACAGGGCAGCTTGTGGCGAGCTGTTGGGGAGTAACGACCCCAGTGCTCCAAGGGAAGCCCCTGTTCTCCATCTCCGGCTTGCCTTTACCGGCCGGTCACAGTAGAGTCGCGAGAGCTTCGGCTCGGAGGGAGGATGTAAAGCGAAAGTGGCGAGTGGGCGACGTGATGGGACTCTCTGAGGATGCAAATGATCGGCATTTAAAGTCCAGCGACACCTCTCCTGCCTCAAGCCGCTCTGTAAATGTTGCCACCTTGGTGCATCGTGCGTGCGACCATTTTAAGGGGCCCATTTCAATGAGTTGGCGAGACACCGTCTGCCAACTTTATGATACATGTTACTACATCGTATAGACAGACGCCATAGTCCTTCCATAGTTCCCGGTAACCAGTCCACTAGCATCTCACCTCCATAGCCCAGTATCATTTTTATTATACATTTCCTGCAATAATCCTACACTAACTGGTGGTTCTCCTTGGGTGCACTCTCATAATGCGTACAGGGAGAGTCGCCGGCTAGTGTCACATTACATTTAGATTAAAATTGTGTAATAGGGCCTCTGCGTGTTGGCTTCGGCCCTACGCATGCCTTAAAAAGGTCCGGGATTAAATTGCCGTGAGCAAGGAATACGTTGCAGAAACATAATAATAATAATTAAATAAATATCTAGTTAGTCTCTTCTATTCTATATAGTCGTCAGTGGCGAAGGGTTCCTATAACTCCATTCCTATCGGCTTCCCTTGTCACTTACCTTTTGCTAACCTTCATAGAAATCCCTACCTATTATACAGGCTCCGGCTTCCCTATGAAGGAGAAGCAGCCTTCGCCACTGATAGTCGTATTTCTACTTTTGATACTAGTAGGTATCAATAAGCACAAACGCTTTATAAAAGCCACGTAAAGTTTAAATAAAATGAAGAAAATTAAATAAATTAAGTGACCCCTGAATTGTCAATCAGTGAGCGAGCTGATGATAATGAATTATAGCTAAGAACATTCTCGATCATGTCAGCTATCAAACAAAATCGGTACATCCGTTTGGGAGCTACGATCCCATTGGATCGTAGCTCAAGGTGTCATAAGTTTGACGTGTCTGTCCGTGGCATTCCACGGACAGACACGTCAAACTTATGACACCCCTCTGCTTTGGTCGAGGGTTAACATAGATTTAAAATCAACGAAATATGTAAATAAATTTTTAAAATAGTAATAATTTTTAATTAATATCCTATAAGTTAATAAATTAATTACCTAAGGTACTTTTGAGATTCTCTACTCACTACTGTAGGTAGGTAAAGGCCGAATGCTGTAACGCTTATCAAAATTAAGAGCCCTCCTATTCACAGGCTGTCTAGCTGTCGCTGTCACAGCTAGCCGAAATGACAAGGACAGCATGCGACTTAAGCGTCGCTTAATTTAACTATTGTTCTAATATTCGGCCGTATGTTAACTAATATAAAATAAACGACTTAGCTCTCACAGACTCATAAATAATTCAGATTCAGATCAAATTACACATTTTAAATTTTTGCCTAGATGTATATCTTTTATATTCTAAATAAAATAGCGCAGTGGAAAACAACTAGCACATTATAGGTATACCCCTTTAGTAATAAACGCTGTATAAACTTTGAATATACAGTGTTTTGTTCACATCACACAAGTGACATGTTTAATTCGATAGAAGGAGACAAAACACTGTGTAACTATTCAAAGCTTATACAGCGTTTATTAGTAAGGGGGTTAAAGTATAAACTATCTACACTTACAAAACACTAAATTAAAAATCTAACCAAGAGCATGTCATGACATGTCTAAGGAGGGTTCCGTAACTATCAACGCGCAACAGGTTTTCTTTGAATTATTTCAAACGTTATTGTCCGATTTTGCTCAAAATAATTTTCCTAAAGAGTTTTTAACATGATCTATCAGCATGGAAACTTACAAGTTTCTATCTCTTATAGACCAGCTTATAAACCACTTTGGAGGCCGATTACTCGAAAATGGTTGACTTTGTAAAAAAGTCATGTATGAAACATTGACTTCATTTTATAAGACCTATTCAACGATAACCCGAATGGAAAAATATTTTTCATCCCCACTTCACATTTATGGAGCCACCCCTAAAATATAAAATTATTATGATTTTATGATTTCAAAACCGAGATCTATACACAATCTATAACTACATCAAATTTCATCCTTTTAAATTCATAGTGACAAAAGCTAGAAGCGCGGACAGACAGACGAACGGACAGAGCGAAACTATAAGGGTTCCTTATGTATGCCGGAACCCTAAAAAGAGTAGGTAGGTACATTAATATGAATAAAGCGTAACATATTTGTGCAATGGAAAATTAACTTATAGTAACAATATGTAATAAAAAGAAAAATAATAATAATATTATCTAGTATATTATAATTTTTGGGGTTTCATTTTTGTCGTCATTTCTTTAACATCATCAAGACTACAAACCTACAAAGGTATATTTTTTGAACATTTTTTTTACTAAGTATTTTCTTTTTCTTTTACAATATAATATGATCTGTGTCCAAAAATTAAAAAAATAATAAGTCATGAAATTAAATTTCTTACCAAAAAATTGGTTCTTATACATTTTCTAACATTATGTAAGGCCGTGTGTAGGCCTATGATATAGTTATTTGCATTTTAAAGTATTTTCTTCGTTTAATTTTGTAAAAACATGCTATCGACGTATGAAACCCCATCACGTCTTAACATAAATCTTAAAATATATTTATACTTCAGCATAATTATTATGACACTGTAAATAATTTGAAATATAAACTCGTTGGGTAAAATATTAAAACTCATACAAAATAAGAGGATAATCCAAAATAACTATAACACCTATTTCGCTTTGCTAACAAAAATGCATTTTTGTTAATAAAACAACAAATAGTAATTAAAAACATACTCCGCATTATGAGGTAAAAAGTAGAATCAAAATTTTAATAGGTACATATTATATTACTGAACAAACTATATGAATTGACTAGCTGTGGTAAAAATATAGAACATTTTGAACAACACCAATTTTGGAAACAATGACAATATTATATAACTACATCCTAGTTACAATTTTTCCTTCGAGAAAGACTGCAATAATTTCGTCTACAATGCAGGAATTACAGCCACTATACGAATTATCTAAACTGTATTTTTGAACACCAAATGTTTTTATACCCTAATGACAGTTTAGCTAAATAAAAAAATATAGGTATATTACAAGTATAACAGTCATTTTTCAATCTACTTTGAAAACGATTAAGACGATTTGGTCGTATAATATATCTTTGTCAAAATCTGACGCTACCCGTTGACTCTATAATCGCATATCACAAAATCCGTCCACCATATTACATCATCACATACGAAAATAGTTTTCAACTACACGATTGTAAATTGTATTAACTTTAAATAGCAACCAAACTAACAGGAAAGTTAACCTCTGTGTCAGACGGAACGATTCTAGGAATTATACAATACAATTTATGCAACACAATTCTAAACACTCTTTACCTCTATTTTATAGCTTACACGGTGCGAAGACCCTGTTGAACAGAAAAAAAAACACAAATTAGTAAAAAAAAAAATATGGGAGTTCACATTTTAGAGTTCCGTAATTCACGTCTCAGAACCCTTAAGGCTCCCACAGACGAGAGGCCGATCGTTTCAGTTAGAACTGACGTCAGTTCGGCCTGAACGGATTCGAGCACACACACGGAAAAAATCGCATCCAACCCAATTTACGTCAGTTCGGCCTGATCAGATTCGGGCCCACACACGGAAAAATCGCATCAGTCCATTCTAGTTTGCCGCGCGCTATGGTCGTGTTTACCAATTTTGTATTTAAACACCGCGAAAACTCATACAACGCTTGTACACGATACACGCCCGCACGGCCGCTGCTCGGGCAAGAACTGAAGCGATTTGTCCACACACGGTCCGGACAGGCCGCGCGTTCAGGCCGCCCGGTCAGGCCAGAATTAATGTTGCCAACTTAGTTTACAAAATTTTACTAAATTGACTATTTTATTCCCTCCTTAGTAGAAATTTAGTTATTAGTAGTGTTTTAGTAGGAAAGAGACAGACAGTAATCATATGCAAAATGGACAAGGACAGCACAAAAAAAACATCTAATCATAATAATACATTCGTCCGTAATTTTCTTATAACTACCCGTTTGATTACTATATACGTAATATTTGCTAGTATATTTTAATTTAAGGGTAAAATTTATAGTAAAATTTAATGAATGAAAAAAATTTAATATAACAAAACCTAAAATGCAATGGTTTTTGGGGGGCTTCAGGAATTCCTAAGTAGCTTCTCTAGTAGTTTTTTAAGTACTTTTTAGTCGAATTCAATACGAGTTTAGTAGTTTCACAAAAACAGAGCTGGCAACACTGGAACGAATCGCTTCAGTCCGTACGGCCGACTGATGCGATCTCGAAATTGCACACAGACGATACGATTTTGCATCCGTTCAGGCCGAACTGAAACCGGACCATGTATGGGACCCCTTATGGTTGTCGTCACGTCCGTCCGTCCGTCTTCGGCTTACCGCCCAAACTGTTAATGCTAGAAAGATGAAACTTTGCATTATCTATCATGTGTATTTACCACGTCGACGAAGTGCTTAAGCCCCGTCCAGACTGCTCGCGAAGTAGGCCGAGGTAGTGCTCCGCGTAGTAGCCCGAAGTATGAAAAGGCGAAACGAAGTGCGTGCCCACACTGTCTTATTCGGCCAACCTCGGCCTACTTCGCGAGTGTGAGGAAGTGATCCGCGAAGTAGCTCGAAGTATGAAAAGGCGAAACGAAGTGCGTGCCCACACTGCCTTATTCGGCCAACCTCGGCCTACTTCGCGAGTGTGAGGAAGTGATCCGCGAAGTAGCTCGAAGTATGAAAAGGCGAAACGAAGTGCGTGCCCACACTGCCTTATTCGGCCAACCTTCGCCTACTTCGCGAGTAGTCTGGACGAGGTGTAAAATAAAATACGCAGTTTTCCAGGAATAAGACCTGGCTACATCGATTTTTCTCCCCCAAAGCCCCCTGCACACTAAATTTCATGGTAATGTATAAGACTCGCTGTGTATTATATTTTGTCATTAAATCATATTTTGTTTATTGGTGTAAAATGCGATAAGCGTTCTCTGGTCAAGTCAGTAAGTCACGACCTTAAGATTAATATTAGCCTAGCTGTTGCCCGCGGCTCTGCCCGCGTAAATAAAGTATGCCACGGGAACACTGTACTTTTTCGGGATAAAAAGTAGCCTATGTTTTAATCCAGAGCTCAAGCTACTACCAAACCAAATTTCATCAAAATTCGTTCAGTAGTTTTGGGATTAAAGAGTAACATATATCCATCCATACATCCATCCTCACGAACTTTCTCATTTATAATATTAGTAGGCGCGGCAGGCATGACCAACCTTTTCAAGATTGCGTACCATTTTTAACCGACCTCCAAAAAAGGTGGCGTTTAAATTGTAGACATTCGGGTGTATTTTGTTGTATGTTTAACGATTACTCCGCCGCCTGTGGACCGATTTTGAAAATTGTTTTTTTGTTGTAAAGTAATCCCAAATTGGTCCTTTTGACACCAAAGTAGTGATCAGGGGGCTGGGATAGAATCCATGAGGAATCGAGGGAAATCCTCGAAGGTATTATAATGATTTTGACTTTCTAAAGCTGTAGTCCAAGCGTGTTGCAACCAAAACTCAAGGGAGTAGGTACTGAACTAAAGTGAGTCCTAAAATATACATATTTGGAGATTTCGGCGTTGTTTAAAGAACTGCAAGAATATTATGCCATTATGCCACTTACAGTAATCATCATCATCACCACCAACTTCTCACGATACACCAACATAATATTATTATGGTGACATAGACACTCATCAGAGTTTTGTGAACCGATATCAATGTCTTTGAAATTTTGCTATTGCCAAAATTTTATTCGTTATCAACGTCATCACTTCAATATTACATCATGTATTTAATGCTATATAATATACTTATGCTATAAATACAATAGATGATAATCATCCATACTAATATTATAAATGGGAAAGTGTGTGTGTCTGTTTGTCATAAAATTTGGTACACAGATAGTCTAAAGCCTGAGAAAGGACATAGGCTACTTTTTTATCACAGGGAAATATACGGTTCCCATGGGACACTTTATTTACACTTTATTCACGTAAAAACTGCTTAACCGATTATCATGAAATTTGGCATAGATGTAAAGTAAACCACGGGGAAGGATATAGGCTACTTTTTATCGCGGGAAAATGTCAGCTAGTTATTTAATAATGTAGTGTCTAATAATTATTATCACTGGTGATTGTTTATTAGGTCCACTGATCGTTAATGCTTATTTGGGGAAATACCACTGCCTCTCAGAAAACCGACATCAAATAACGCTTGAGTTTGTTTTGCCGAAGAGTGAGAATAGCGGAGGTTTTTTGTTTTAATAATTTTCTTAAAATGGGTTAGTAATCTATACTAATAATAAAGAGGAAAAGTTTGTTTGTTTGCATCGAATAGGTTCCGAAACTACTGGACCAATTTTGATGAAATTTGGGACAGATATAGATAGACCACGGGGAAGAACATAATATACTACTTTTTATCACGGCAAAATGTACGGTTACCGCGTGATTTCTTATTGTTGCGCACGAAGTTGTAGTAAAATAAAGTAATATAAATATAACTAAAAAAGGGAAAATTATTATTTTTAAACAAAAAATTAAACCGACTTCGACAATAAAAATGCAAAAAAAGTTTGAAATAAAACTTATATTCTAAATTCGGCTAAAATATATTTAAACTATTATTCTACAGTTACACAATCTTCATGTTTCTTTTATTAATTAGTAGGTATATGTTGTCATAGCGGCAACAAAATACACCTTCTGTGAAAATTTGAACCGTGATAGCTAGTATCTCGGTAAGGAGATACATACTGGTAACAGACGGACAGACGGCGAAGTCTCAGTAATGAGGTCCCGGTTTTACATTTTGAGCACGCAACCCAAATATTTCAAAACTCAAGATAGGCTATGACGTAGATTTGACAGAACAAATCTTCATACAAGAAAAAGTTATCCATCTTGGTTTCCACCATATCTCAAATGTCAGCCATCTTGTTTTCACCATACTTAAAATGTCAAAATGACCCCAAAATCTTAAAAGCGGGGCCATTTAACTGGAGACACTTTTTGCCTCAACATGCCTCGTCTATACATACACATACGTCTATGACGGAACCCTAAAAATAACACATTACTAATACATAGTCTTCTAGCATTTTCTTACGATGCTAAAAGACCGCCTCTAATATAGCCTTAGCTTCACCTTAGCCTTGGAGATGTCGACGCCGGTGACCCCCTTCACGAGCTCCGGGATACATTGCACGATGCTCAGCACTTCGCCGGTGAGCTTCGCCGCGCCCACCTCACCACCGCCGCACGAGACCATCGTCACCTTGCGGGCTTGGGACAGCGGCGCCGCCACTTCTGCCGCCACCTGTTGTATAAAGAAACGCGTAAATTTCTTATCCCGCAGCGAAACAGCGTGGTAAAGATCGATGCACATATTAAAAAACAACCTTTATAATATTGATTATGGCAAAAAAAGAAATTTATTTTATTACTTTTTATAGTTTTTTGTGTTTAGGTACTTGAAATTTTCAATTTTTGTGGTAAAGCCGTTGAATAAATGTAGTTTACCCTAGGCAGGACATCCAACATCATATCGACCATAGCAGCGGATCCATACTCCTTCCACGCGTCAGCTTTCTTCGCCATTTGCTCCGCGTCCGCTGCGGCCCTCGCTTTGATCGCGAAAGCCTCAGCCTAAACAAATAAAATATTTGTTATAAAACATCATCATCTAATAAAGCATGTAATTATTGTGTACAGGATAATAACAGGCCTCTGTCACTCGATGTACTTGCGTGTACTAAGGGCTTCCATACATAATTGCGAATTCGCATGGCTTTCGTGAGATTGTATAAGCCAGGCCTTAGGTATTTGCGATGCGATGCGAATTCGCAATTATATGTCGGAGCTCTACATGCCTAGGCCTCCCGCTAGCCGCATGAAAAAAATGACTAAAATTACATTAAATAACCAGGGCCGTCTTTAATTTATTAGAGGACCTGGGCACATTAGAATATCTAATGGGCCCCTATGTTTTTCTCTTTTACCTGTTTAAGCTTTAAACCCTAAAGGACTGTGTAATTCGGAAAAATACAAATATCAATAGCCTAAAACTGAATGTAGGTACAAAATTTTATAATATATTCTTTAAGTCAATCACGAGTAAGCGAAGCGAGCGAAACTTTTTCGCCCGTGGGATAGGTGCTGAATTGGCATTAACGATACTACGACGACGACACTATTAGTCTAAGATCCGTACTAAAGTCGTCCTTCACCGAACTCCTTACCAGACAAAAATGATGTTTTAGAGAACAAGATAATTTTTTAAATATGTTTAGATTAGGCAACCCCTTTGGAAATTGTCATTATTATTTTTAATTAAATTTATAAAAAAATATATATTTTTAAATTTCACTGGCGTGTCTACTAAATAAAATTAACTCCGATGGAAAGTGTATAATGTATACAATATGCTACACCTCAGTTGCAGACCTTTTTTTTGTCCCTATTACCTGGTTGCTGTGTTTAAACAGGTAAATTGATATTAGTAATTGCACTTTATTGTTTACCAATTGAGACCAGTCTCAAAATGTAAGCAATTTAATTAGAAATAACGTAGTATAAAGTTGCTTGAGAAAATTCAGTCGTAAATACGGGTTGCAAGGGTTTAAAGTTAAAAAATTCGGGGCGAGCAAAATTGTTAGAGAGGCATTGAGTGTACAATTCCATAAAGTATAAAGAGTAAAGGCTATTAGCAAGAGGAAAATTATATATCGTACCTTATCCTCCTATATGACACATGCCAATGAGAAAGAAAGATATATCTAGTTGTTCGTTACTTACAATTTTTGTAGACGGTTACAGGTTTTGAACATATGTAACCAACTTCAGACAGATCAGCTGTCTGAAGTTGGTTACAAGTTGCCATGCTCGTATTTATCAGCAACTTCATGTGTAAATATATTCCCGTCCGCCAGTGAAGTCCCTAGTCGGCATTTTGTGTCGATAAAAATCAAAATGATGATGAAAATGTTAATCTTTTCATAGCATAAAATGAAGTATTTTATTCCGCTTTATGTTTGCTTAGATCTTTTAAACTATTAAATGAATTTAAATGCAGTTTGCAGCCAATAGATTGAATGATTAAAGTGGAAGATTTATGCGTAATGATCTATGCACCTTTGTGATTTATAAATTATTATCAGTCGATCAAAAACGAATTATTGCAGTATTGTCTACAACAAACAGAAGTATGTTGGGGGAGCTAGTCTCTTGAACTATACACCCACACACTATAGCCTATGCAGGCTATCGTCCAATCGACTTGTCAGCATCCTACTACTATTAAAAACATGAAAGTTCGTGAGGATGGCTGGATGTATGTTTGTTACTCCTTCATGCAAAAACTATTGACCAGATTTCAATGAAATTTGGTATGGCAGTAGTTTCCTACTCAACATGTATTAATAATTTTTTTAAGAATATTGTTCTTTGATTTGTTTTAAAAACGTGCTTCTCTACTAGTTTCATATATGCCAAGCTTTTCAAAAATCATTTTATTGAATTTAATAAAAAAAATAACTTTATCCACTCCAAAACACTACACTATAGTACATTAATTTATCCTTGTCTTTACCATGGAGTATGGAACATGCACACTCTCTCACAGTTTACGACGCGCCTGTGCGCACAGCTGTAGTAGTGTATCCTTTTCTATAACAGAGAATTGTACACTCAATGCCTCTCTGTCTAACAATTGTGCTCGCCCCGAATTTTTTAACTTTAAACCCTTGCAACCCGTATTTACGACTGAATTTTCTCAAGCAACTTTATACTACGTTATTTCTAATTAAATTGCTTACATTTTGAGACTGGTCTCAATTGGTAAACAATAAAGCGCAATTACTAATATCAATTTACCTGTTTAAACACAGCAACCAGGTAATAGGGACTAAAAAAAGGTCTGCAACTGAGGTGTAGCATATTGTATACATTATATACTTTCCATCGGAGTTAATTTTATTTAGTAGACACGCCAGTGAAATTAAAAAAAAAATATTTTTTTATAAATTTTATTTAAAATAATAATGACAATTTCCAAAGGGGTTGCCTAATCTAAACATATTTAAAAAATTATCTTGTTCTCTAAAACATCATTTTTGTCTGGTAAGGAGTTCAGTGAAAGACGATTTTAATACGGATCCTCTACTATATAAGGAATGATTAGGAAAAGTATTTCAAGGGTCTTTTGAAATAACCTATTGAATAATTTTCGCCTGTTTGCCAAATTTTTATGGGGTTTTTGTCCGGTTGGGACATCTACACGACACAGTCTTTCTTTATGCATATAAATGCAAAGTAAGTCCCCGCGACATAGTCATGGGGATGTCAAGTTGTTAGTGAAACTCGGAACTGAGAATGTATTATATAAAGATTACCCATTACAGCTAGGGATTCGCTGATGGGCTCATCGGAATTTTTGTTCACTGGGGAGACCGCTACGTCAGACGATAAAATAGAAATATAGAGGAGAGAATGTTTGAGGCAAACACTACTTTGATATTCAAGGTAGTATACCATTTAGACCGTGTTTTTTTAATATTTACAGTGTACCAGTATGCTCTACAGTCTGCCGAGTTAGACTTGGTTACTGTTGCTCACCCATTTTTCATGCAAAGATCAGGGCCAAAGGTAATTCCCTTTGTGAGTGTGGCCTAGACGCGCCCACCTTAGAATACATTTTTTTCTGTTACCCAAGAAACAAGCCTTCCCTTTATGACTTCTCTTCCTACCTCGCTTCCACGCCCTATTAATTTTAAATCAATATTATGTTTTGTAAATACTCCTTTTATTGAAATTTTATGTACATATATTCATTCTAACAATATAAAATGTTGACGTTTTTTTACTACAATTGTATGTTTGTGTTTCTTTTAGATGATTCAACAACTTTGCAAATTAATGAATAGTTGTTACCATTGTTGTTTCACCGGACCTGTGGATTTGAGTAGAATTTGCTCCAACTGTTGCAGTTGGAGCAAAGTCTACTCAAATCCACTCTGACATTGGCAAATCACTAGCTGCCATAACTAAAAGAATAAGAATAATAAATCGAACATAAATCGATACGGTTTTGACAATTCGTACACTTACTCGTTTTTGTTTGACGGCGATTTAAAAATCGATTTAGTTTTAACTAATATATTTTTAACAATTCTTGTAAAACTGTACTTAAAATTTTCTCTTCGCGTTTTAATATTATATATCTATAGATTACTTATCCTCACCTCTGCGCGAACTTTGACAGCCTCCGCCTCTGCCTCGGCTTCGAGCACAGTCTTCAGCCGGTTGGCTTCGGCTAATTTCTCCAGTTTGAACTTCTCTGCTTCCGCAGGCCTGTGAGGAAAAAAATGGTTCAAAATGTGGGTCATACAATAATTGTGAACAAACAAAGCGAATATCTATATTCAAGTTAAATAATTTGTACTATTAATTATTTCTCGCATTACTTATATTTAATTACAAGCTGTCCCGACACACGTTATTCTGTCTAAGCTATGTACTGGAATAAATAAATAATTACATCTATACCTTCCCTGAAAAATGAAAACCGACTTCCAAAGTAAAAATGCACAAAAAAGTATACATGTATATATATATAATAATAAACCTAATTTACTAAATAAACCCCCTTTTAAATTCGGCTAAAATTTTAACTATTTCTCTACTCAATCTTCATAATAGGCTTGTTGACTAAAAATATTTTTCATCTATTCAATGTTAGACAACATAATAATAAACAATTAAAAACTCAATTTTATAAATTTTAAAAATTCGAGGATACAAACAATTAAAATTTACAATAAGAAAAAGAGCGACATATCGCCATACAATTGTCATTAAACAATGTATGGCGGTAGCACGTCGTCGTGACGTCACAAATCGTTTTGCGTGAACTATGAGAGTTACTTATTATATCATCTGTGATGATCAATGTGATGATGCATGGTGTGATGATGGTGGTGATGATGATGATTACTGTAATTGACGTAGTGGTATATGCTTGCAGTTCTTTAAACGACGTTGAAACCCCCAAACATGTATATATAAAAACTAAGGAGTTCTGTTATCTGAGCTTTTGGGTCCAGGATATACCTTAGTGCAAAATCTTACTTTTTGGTTGCATATTTATATATACATATAGCTTGGGTTTCTTCAGAAAAAGTCAAAATCACTCTGTGTTAATATTACATTTTGAGGAGATCCCTTGATTCCTCATGGATCCCATCATCAGGTCACCACTTTTGTTAAAACGGGACCTCCTTGGTATTATACATAAAAAATAATATTTTTGAAAATCGGTCCACAGACGGCGGAATTATAGTTGAACATATAAAAAAAATACAGCCGAACGTACAACCGCCTCCTTTTTTGGAAGTTGAAAATAAGGGTTGTTGGTAGTAGGGTGAAAATTTAGGGCTGTCTGTATTTTTAATGCCACATCATATAAAAACAAAAGAATTGTGTCGAAATATAAATATGTAGGGGTTGAAAAAATGTATTACGACCGATTCTCAGACCTATCGAATATGCAAAAAAAAATCATGAGAATCGGACAAGCCGAAGGAGTGTATGACACGACAATTTTTTATATTAGAATTACACTAGCTTACCCGACAGACGTTGTGCTGTCTTAACAATAAACGAATAAATAAAATATATCTAACTACCTACATACTAGGTACAATTTCATACCTTGTGGGTAACTTAGGTACACCTACACCTATTGCGGAGCAGGTATTGAATAGTTCGTACTCCTACCCCCTTACTAATAAAAATATTCACACAATGGATAAGCAATACAATGTTTTGTCCTTGTCTGTTAAGGCGCTCTTACCCTAAAAATACGCTTCTTGAAAAAAATTTTTGAGACGAATGGATACATTTTAGTGCAGCAAAAAAATATATGTTAATTTTGATCATATTTGCTAGGGGACCTTCGTTTTCAAAACACGTTATCTGAACATTTTCTCGATAAAAAAAAATCATAAAGTAACCATTAAAATAGAAATTCTTGGAGTTGTAACTGTACTATTTGTGAACAAAAATGAGAAAATTATTTGCAGTTTCGTAAAACATAATAAAAGGAAGGGAATTGTTGTTTTGAGTTTTCGATAGGAATAAGATACTTGTTAGTATTAATTTATTTCAATAATAAATAATTCGGACGAGTCGAATGAAACATCGCGAAATGGCTACCTGTCATTCCTTCTCTTTCATATCTATGGAATATGACAGTACCGGCTTAGGCCTCTTGCTAATGAGACGTATGTCAAATTTTTCCCCTTTTTTTCTGCTCAAAAGTCATTCGAATTTAATGTTGAAAGTCCGTTCAAATTTATTTTACCCCCGACTTGACCTTTATGTCGTCTGCATAAAGGTCAAGTTGGGGGTAAATATTTGTTTTTCTTTCATCGTTTAATACTAATAAGATATGCGTAATTTCGCTATTTGACGTAAGGCGCTCGGTAGCCCTTTGGCTTTTTGCGTTGTTGCGACCAATTGGTCTCGGGTTCGAATCCCGGTCAGACGATTTCTTTTTCTTTTTCTTGCACTATAAAACTCCGAGCTTGTTCTCGCAGTAATCAAAGTATAATATTGTTAGTTATGTACTTATTTTATTATTAGTTACTTTAAGTTGTTGTAAATATTAGTGTAGATTATATTATAAAAAATATGAAAAGATTGTATTCGATGAAAGTGCTAAAACCGTATTTTTAAGATGGAAGTACAAAAACTCTTTATAAGTAGGTACTAGGGAGACCGAGCTTTGGTCGTAGTTTTAGTACTTACAACGATAAAATTTAATTAAAAATAAATAAAAAATATTAAAGAAAAACAAATACATTATGTATAAGAATCACAATAAAATATTTATCTTACCGGGATTTGAACTCACCACCAAAAATCAAACGTAGGTACGCAAACCGAGCTGCCAGTCAGACTGACATAAAGTAACCGAAATTATTGATATAATTTATTACACGACAAAAGAAAAAACATATTTGATTCAAAATTGACAACATTGATTGACAACAAAATTAGTAATTATATATATCCCTAAATATTATTCTGTTGGTTTGCAAAGTTTATACACAATATAATTATATCAATTATTATAATCAATTCTAATTCTAATTACCATGAGCAATAAGGAACATGTATTCAGTAATCTACGTTTATTTTTACTAGCTTTTTCCCGCGACTTCACCCGCGTGAAGTTCGGTTTACATACAAAATTTTAACCCCTTTGTTACCCCCGTAGGGGGCGAATTTTCAAAAATCCTTTCTTAGCGGATGCTTACGTCATTACAACTATCTGTATGTCAAATTTCAGCAAAATCCGTTCAGTAGTTTCGGCTGTGTGTTGATAGATGAGTCAGTCAGCTTTGCCTTTTATATATTTAGACTAGGTGTAGCCCGCTACTCGGAAAAGGAAATCTCGATGGAACCTTACATTTTTCCGCATTAAAAGTATGCCTATATGTGCTTCCCCGTGGTCTATTCTATTATATATCTGTCCTTAATTTCATCAAAATCGGTCCAGTAGTTTCCGAGCCTATACAATGCAAACAAACAAACATAAACACAAAAAAAACCTCTCTGTATTATAGTAGTATAGATTAAATAAAACAATATTTACAATAAATATGATGTAGCCGAAGAGACTATTTGGTTAAACCACTAATATATTATGTAATATCAGAAACTAGATAGGTACCTATTTGAAATTGTAATTTTTTGGGTGTCAGATAGCCGAAGTTTCTTGTAAGTAGGTAGAAGGGGAATATTGGATATTGAATTTTTATACAATATTTATGTATTGTATAAAATAATTTAGCTTTGTGCTACGCGAACGAAGTTGCAGGCAAAAGCAAGTTTAGATTTTGTAATCGCTGAAAAATGCGAATTAAATAAAATTTTGACATACTGTCTTAGAATTAAACGTCAATGTGTGTAATGTGTATGTCGTAGTGCGTATTCCGCAGTACTTCAACAGCATAAGTATTATAATAATACTAGCAGCTGTCCCGGCAAGCTTCGTACCGCCTTAGAATTAAATTTGTTGACGTACTGACAGCAGCGCCACCTACCAGGTCCAATTGCAAATCTAAACCATTCTCGAATCCACCTGAAGACACAAAAATTTTCATTAAAATCGGTCCAGCCGTTTAGGAGTTCAGTGACATATTATACACGCATAGAAGAAATATAATATATAAATATTAGATTTGCATTTTATTATTTTAAGTAATAAATCCATGAAAAATGAAGAAATTAGGATATAGATTAGATAGGTATATAGATTCTTTATGACTAAACAATATTGAATACGTGAACTTTATTTAACAATTAGGTTTTTTAAGCCTTTTTAGCTTAGGGAAACTAAAAAGATTAATTTCTCAAATCGCAATGGCTAAATTTAGTACAAAATTAGGAATTAGACTTCTTTTAATGGACCTAGACAGAAAATAGACATTTTGAAATTTTGAATTAAAAAAATTTGAATTTGAAATTTTGAATTTTTAAATATAATTTATTTGTATTGAGATTTGAACTTAGAACGCACGCAACTAGGCGGGCACAATACCGCCAGGCTATGAAGCTCATTACAATTTTGTCGAAATTACGCTTTTTTACATTATGGACACATCACTTTGACGTAAATCGCATGAAGCCCCCCGCAGTCACGGGGGCGGCACGTCCCCCACTCATCTCCTTCACCCCCTCGAATACTTCATAGGTGGCTACTCACAGCGCCTTAAGCGACTTTTCCCACATATCGGATAAGGACAAAACATCGTATTGCTTATCCACTGTTCAAATATTTTTATTAGTAAGGGGGCTACTACATACTTCTACCACCGGTTGTTGATGCCTGACTTGTAAAATACGCTTACGTGGAAAATGTTGTACAATAATAATGAAATAATAAGTAAACATGTAAATATTGGTATGTGTAATTGTGTAATCCATATCCATGCGAGTCGAATCGCATTTGGCCGGTTTTTAGATGTGGGTTCTACTTACACCTTATCATTATTTTATGGTGAATGATAAGGAATGAATTCAAACACCTCTGCAATAAAAATTTTTATTAAGAATATGAGAAGAATTTTACATTTTATCATTGCAAATCTTTCAGAATATCAATTACAACCTGTTATTAAAAAGTATTAGTTACAATTTTCTTTAGTGTATGATACTTTTTTGACGTGATAACGTCTTATAAATCGATGAACGCTGGCTACACGCACGAAAAATTTTCATGTTCCGCCTGAGCCGAGCGTGCACGCAAACAAGCGAACGCGCGGAACAAGTGATAGAGAGAGAGAGAGAGAGAGAGGGGCACGCCCCACGATCGGCCTAAGGGGCCGTCCATTAATCACGTGATGTTTTTAACAACTTTTTAGACCCCTCCCCTCCCCCTGGTGATACGTGGGGAGGTTTTATACAACCCCCCCTCCCCCACCTAAGATCACGTGTATTTTTTTACATAGTAAGCAGGTCATGTTTGAAGAAAAACTTTAACTTAAAAAACAATTTAATCGAATAATTTAGGCAATTAAAAACTATACGAGTCATTTGTCTTGAAGTATTTAAACAACACTATGAATCTACAACCGATAATAATTTCGGTATGCATAGACTAGATTCAAAAATTAATACACGTGATGTCTCCTTATACCCCCTCCTCCCCTTGGTGATACTTGGTGATTTTTTTTTTCGGACCCCCCTCCCCCTTTAGGCATCACGTGATTAATGGACGACCCCTAAGCGTTTGGCTTGTGTTGACGTTATCACGTACATAAACCGACTTTAAAGACAAACATTTTTATAATGTTCGGTATCATTAAAGAATCTAGATCAGCTCAACCTCTGACCCGCGGGTCGCATGTGGCCCGATGGACCTTTGTTATTGGCCCATCTGAAGTAAAAAATGTATGTAAACCATTTAAAATTTCACCAAATGACATCATGGCCCCTCTTTTAAATCTTGATAAAGCTTTGAAGACGTGTTTAGAATTTCAAAAATAGCATTAAAACATATTTTAAACATCTTTGAAAAACCCTTTCTATACTAATATAATAAAGAGGAAAAGTTTGTTTGTTTGTTTGCATTGAATAGGCTCCGAAACCACCGATACCGATTTTTATGAAATGTGGCACAGATGTAGATTGTAGAATAGACCACGGGGAAAGACATAGGCTTTGTATCGCGAAAAATGTATGTTTTTTTGCGAAATTAAGTTTTTCACGCACGATGTCGCGGGCAACAACTAATCATTTATAAAGCAAATTCTTTGTTAACTTGGGATTACGCTTCATTCAAAACCTAAATAGTATTTTGCTTGCGGCTCTCGACATCATGACTGAAACATGTCTGTGACCGGCCTGGCCGCTATTTTTATAGGGTTTAAAAGGTTGAGTATCGCTGATCTAGATGTTTCTGGAATGCCGATTGTTCGAGAAAGAACAAAAATTTGCATTACAACTATAATTATGTACAGAATTATCTTAATGTGGAAATAAGATACACATTATGACGTCAATCGACCTTCAGTTGTTAGAATTAATTTTATTTAAATTAAAAAAATACAACACTCATTCAATGTCATATCGTTAAGTATATTGCGGATGTCCATAATATGTAGATGACCGGGTCGTACTCAGCTTTCTGCTAAATCCGCATGGATATTTACTACTACATATTTACTTCCAGTAATTGACAGCGGCATATGCTTGCAGTTCTTTAAACAACGCCAGAATCCCCAAACATACATCTATTAGTCAGAAGTACTGTCAGAAGTACTTTTGGATCCAGGGCACACCTTGGTACAAAATCATACTTTTTGGTAGCATAATATGTATTATACTTGGTTTACTTCAGAAAAAGTCAAAATTACTATATGTGTCCATATACATATTTCGAGGAGTTCCCTCGATTCCTCATGGATCCCATCATCATCACCACTTTGGTAAAACAGGACCAACTTCGGATTTATACTATTTATATCAAAACAATAATTTTGAAAATTGGACCAAAGACGGCGGAATTATCGTTGAACATACATAAATATATCGCGAATTCCAAATATCGCGATTATTTAAAACCACAAAGTTTCCAGGCGCTATTGTGCCGATAATGCGATGGTCAGTGTGTTCACATTACGTGTGACACATAAGTGCACTACGTAAGACAAGAATCAGCGGTGTGGTAATTAGCACCGAGACTAAAGAAGACATCGATAAGATCAAGAAATTTCCGCTCATTAATGACGCTGGTCCGATTGAACGAGCCGCACAAGCAAAAGCCCAGAATTGTGGTTACTGGGGTGTCCTCAGCTATGACGGAAAGAGATGTTCTTATGTGCATATTTACCAAAAAAATTATCGAGAAACTACAAGACGTTGCGCGTTGAGACATTCTTAAACTGTAGCAGGCTCAGACACTAATCGGACAAAAAAAGATGCCGATACTTGTAACTTCATATTTGATGTAGGGACCTGCAGCCATTCGCAAAGTCCTCGTATAGACCGAATATTGGTACCATGGGACTTTGCTCTGGTAACGCGGTGCTTCAAGTGCCAGCAGTATGGTCATGCAGCTAAATCGTGCCGGGAGACAAGCTACTCCTGCAGTCACTGTGATGAGCAAGGCCATTCAATAACGAAGTGCCCTAAAAAGGATCTAACAAAAATGTGCAACATCGTTGCGGTTCAAAATCCAAGCAGCCATAATACACGCTCTGCAGCAAAAATAATAGCTGAAAAGAGATATTATATTATCAATTCTATTCACTATGCGGTGCCTACGCTGACTTTTCTATATATTTTTAGTCAATATATTTTGATGTCTCTAGTACATTCTAATAACCACCTAGACCTACCTAGAGAAATATGAAAGATGTAAATTTTCTCTAAATTATCTATTAGGTCCTAAGGGTATTATGTAAGCATAATATGAAATCGGCGTTTTGTCTTACTGGCCACTTGTATCTCAAAAATATCATCTTTGGTTAGGAATACTAATTTCAAACTTATACCGCTATTTACTGCTGCGTTCCATTACTCAATCGGCACAATAATGAAGGGATTTTGAATCGAATCATTACCTATAATGAAAAGTGGATCCTGTACGATAATCGGAAATGCTCCTCGCAATGGCTGAACCCTGGCGAACCAGCCAAAGCGGGCTCCAAGCGAAAATTTACTCAAAAAAAGTTACTTGTGAGTGTTTGATGGACTTGTGCTGGTGTCGTTCACTACAGCTTTCTTAAATCTGGTCAGACGATTACGGAAAATGTCTATTGCCAGCAACTGTAAATCATGATGTAGAAGCTAGGTGGTAAACAACCGAGGTTGGTCATTCGCTCTAGGCCACTTCTGCTTCAGGACAACACTAGACCACACACTACACAACAGAGGCTACCAAATTAGAAGAGCTTCAATCGGAATGTCTAAGACATCCACCGTACTCCCCGGCCCTTGCTCCAACAGGTTAACTTTTTTTTTATTTTATTTGGATAACTTCTTGTCAGGGAAAAACTCAACTCCGATGGGGCAGTCCAAAGCACCTTCAAAGATATTATTTATTCCTGTCCGAATGGTTTTTACGTAAAGGAATCAATGAGATGAAAGAGACCTTTGAGATGGTAAAAGTGCATAGATAGCAACGGTATATACTTTGATTAAATAAATATATATTTTGTTTAAAAAAAATCGACTATAATATGTTCCTCCTTTACAAAACGCCAATTTCATATGTAATGACCTACCTAATATAAAACTGCAGCATATTTGTACAACATCGACTTTTGTCCAATTTACAGATCTGCTGATACGTAAATCGTAATCACTACATAGTATAAAAAAAAATGTTGGTGCAGGTAAAAACTTGCAATTATTATTAACAAAATAAGATGAAAAAAATGGTATTTAGTTTTTCGTTAACAACTCGAAAAGTATTACATAAGCAATTATGATTAAAGCTCGTTATAGAGGAGGAAATTTCAGATGAAAAAGCAAAAACTATCGGAACTCTATCTCCATTATTTATAATTGTAATTTGACAATGAAAATAGGGCTCGGCGCGGCTGTCACAGCATGCGCGCGCCGAGCCTATGATAGGCTGTGATTAGCATTTCTTAACGAAGCCCCATCTCGTGCCTCTATTTACAATTGGTTTAATGAGTTTAAGTGTGGACGTAGCAATCTCAATGATGTTCCGCGTGAGGGACGTCCTTTAACAGCGACTACTGAAGATAACATCAGTGCTGTGCGACGCATGATAGAAGAAGATAAGAGAGTGACCTATCAGCAGATAGGGCAAGACATTGACATTGGTATGAGGCAAGTTCAGAAAATATTACACGAACAATTAGGCGTCAGGAAACTTTGTACCAGATGGATTCCCCATACTTTAACCGACGACCAGAAACACCTTCGCATGGACTGGTGTCGCCAAATTTTAGATAAGCTCAACGGCAGTGACTCAAATGCTGTATTTGACATCGTCACAGGTGATGAAAGATGGATATATTGCTACGAACCCGAAACCAAAAGACAATCAGCTCTGTGGGTGTTTCCTTTCGAGGATCGGCCAACTAAGGTAAAGAAAGGAATCGGAAAAGGAAGTCAAGGAAAAAAGATGATTGCCTCATTCTTTGGTCTGAAAGGAAATTTCGCGACAGTTGTGCTAGAAGATGGAAGGACAGTTACTGCAGACTGGTATGTCAATCGCTGTTTGCCTGTTGTCTTGGAAACAAATCGACAGCAGCGCCCTCGAAGTAGGATCCTCCTTCACCACGACAATGCTTCAGCGCACTCCGCAAAACGGACTGTTGAATATTTGAGTATGGCAGGTGTCGAGATAATGAGTCATCCGCCATACAGTCCTGACCTGGCGCCCTGCGACTTTCATTTATTCCCAAGAACTAAAGATAAAATTCGAGGTATTCGCTTTACGAGCCCTGAAGATGCGGTGAAAGCGTACGAAAATGCCATAAAAGAGACCCCTAAGAAAGAATGGGCCCACTGCTTTTCTCAGTAGTACCATCGAATGCGACGATATGTAGAGAGGAACGGAGATTACTTCGAAAAACAATAAAAGTATTGGCAACTTTCTACATTAAGCCGTTTTTCATTTTCTAAATATTGTCAGTGTTACCTAGGTATCCCTGGAAATAAAAAAAATATGAGGCGAGGTGAACGAGATAAGAGGAAGAGAACATCGGCGAGGTTTCAGATTTCAAGGCTATAGGAGCTGGTATCGCTCAAGTTTCAGAGGTCTCAGCGTGACACACCACATAGTGCAGATTGGTTATGCAAGTACTATTTTAGATATCGGGCATCCGCCAAAAATTGTGAGTCCCCGTGTAACTGGAGAACGGCTTCGGGAAACTAGATGCGGTGCACAGCCTATTTCGATGGGTGAGTGCGATGATGATGTTGTTACATAACATGATAATTATTTAAGAACATGTTATGTCAATGCCAAACTTCGTACTGTCACTTTGATGCCTAAGATAGTTTATTCAGTTAGCCGAAAGGCTATGTATAGTATAGACATGTATTCGTATGCTCCTCTGTTATACGAGTTATATATTAAATGTATCTGTTGTACGTGTAGTAATAAATCAACATATTGTGATGCTATGATTTGTATCATTTGTATCTCCATGTAACTTATAAGAAGAATCCCCAAGATATTCAACATAAAGGATCCTGGCTGGAACATCAAACACCGGTTTTAATGAAAACCATCGTTTGTTTGTAACAGACTCTAAAAGCGATATGACTTTTTTAATTGCCACTCACAGGTGCCGACATTACTATCGTCCGTGTTTCTAAGTTTAATGATTTTAAGAAATATGATAAGAGTGCCATATACTTTGTAAAAAAGTGACCATCTCTAAAACCTTAAATGCATTGTGCATTTAATATAAATCCAATCAAAAACATAAATGTGAAATGAGAGCCAAGTTCAATATTATGATATATGCCTTGGTTGTTGACTTCAACGACAAAAGAAGTGAAATCTATCATCTAAATGGGTGCCATGTTCAATAGTCAGTCCTGAAATTTATTTATAACAACATAAAATATCATTTCTTCTTATAACTTAGGATAATATATTGTAGCCTAAGGTCTGACTTGGCTAGTTTTCATATATGAATTATATGTATTATAACCTTCGCAATTTCTAAGCCTGTTACTTGTCGGTTCTTATTTTATTATTCCGAAGATTTGGATGGCTGGTAGAAATAGCTGGTCGAACATAATAATTCGTATATGAGAACTAGCCACGTCAGACCTTAGGCTACAATATATTATCCTCAGTCATAAGTACATAGAAATGAGATTTTATATCGTTATAAATAAATTTCAGGACTAAATATTGAACTTCGCACCCATTTAGATCTCACTTCTTTTGTCGTTGAAGTCAACAACCAAGGCATATATCATAATATTCATCTTGCTTTAAAAACAATTCATGTATTTGCAATATAAAGTAATATTGTATTGTAGCTTTAGCATTATTTTTTCATTTTAGTTCATTAATTACTTAGTTCAGGCACTACCGTAAATTTTATGTAGTAATTGTAAATAGATGTAAACTGAATATTGCTTTAGGTATATGGTTCTTTGTAGCACTCTTTAATAAATTATTATATCCCTGAGAAACTGCGCATTTTTAAGTTATATATTTTCTTCCGTCGTGCCACAAAATATCAATAATTTCGTTTTAAATATTATGTCAGCCCGATTGGCAGTTTGGTATGCGTATGTGTATTTTTTGCATCGTTCTCAAATTCGGAATAAGTTGGGTTCGAACCGCGGTAAAATATTTTTGTGATTCTTATATTTTTCAAGTGATAACTTCTTATGGCAGGGTAAAGCCCTTCGGTATACCAATGTCAGTTACGCGTAGCGTAGTTAAATAGGCACTTTGATTTTTTACCAATAAATTTGGTCTCGGGTTCGAATCAGCTGTCAGACGAAATGATTTTATTATTTTTTATTATTTTACTTGTACTTATAATTATTATTTATTCTCGCAAGTTTTTTTTTTCTGAATAGTTTAAAGACGGTCTCCTAGCTTTTTGTTTAGACTCCTCAGATAAGAGTTATCTGACGATTGAAAAATCAGCCCTTCATATATGATAAGGAATAAAATAAATTTTATCCATGCTGGGATATTTCTAAACTTAAACATTTAAGGCGGTCGCACATTATACAAAACCTCAAACGGTCTTTCTCATTAAAACAAGTTATAACTTACATCAGAAATCAGGGTTTTGTTGTAAAACAGGAAATGTAAAATTTTTGGTAAATATTTAATAGGCAAAGACAGTTCCAGACTCCAGTATGCATCAGACCGGAGTCGAAACGGCCATGATCGGCCAGAATTCTTTGGTGCGTGCGGGATTCAATACAAAATGTATGCACCGAGCTGTCAGATGTTTTATAATGTGTGGCCGCGCTAAAAGTATATCACAACTTGGTCGTGATAAAAACAAACTACACTATATCTCCCTATTCCGGGAGAATTACCATGCTGTTATGGAATCGAACCACCCAATTCAAACGAAATCATGGCTTTCTCACATTTCGCTTTTCGTCTATCAGTAATAAATAAAAATACTGGCGAGGCAGACTGTCATTTTACTGACATTATAAAATAGTACAGTGGCGTACCTGCGTACTGTTGCCTCCAATTCTTTCTCTCGACGTTGAACCTCCCACTTCTGTACGTTGATCTCCTGTGTTCGCTCCACCACGGCGATCTGCATTTGTTCCTCTTTGATGCGCTGTTTCGTTTTGGCCGCTTGCAACTCGTATGCCATTTCTGCTTCCGCCTGTAAATGAATATAAGCTTTCATAAATGATATTTGTTTGTGCATAGTTATTTTTAAGCAAAATATATATATATATATATATACGGATTACAGGTGTTTTTTTAGTCACCATCCAAAACTTTTAGAAATAAATATAGGTACTTATGGGATCAACTTTCCTATAGGAAAAAAAATCTGTTGTTTATTAATACGAAATGCAATGAATGCCGCGGCCATAGCCCTTTTGTATGAAACAGCAGATTTTTTTTTTCAAGTAGGAAAGTTGATCCCATATTAAAAGTTGCTTATATTCAAGAGTAAATTAACTCCTGAAAGTTTGGATAGTGACTAAAAAGCACCCGGTATAACCCGATTACGTTATAAACGATATTCGCAGTTATAGGGACTACCAATAGAAGTGAAAAATAATAACCTAACCAAGAGCATGTCAGGACTAACTATAAACGCGTAATAATGTTTTTTTTTTAATTACTCCAAAAGTTACTGTCCGATTTGGTTCACAATAATTTTCCTAAAGAGTTTTTAGCATAATCTATCAGCATGGAAATTTGCAAGTTTCTATCTCCTATAGTTTAAAAATGCTAGGGGGGGGGACCAACTTACAAACTACTTTGGAGACCGATTATTTGAAAATGGTCAACATTATAAAAAAGTAACGTATGAAACCTTGCCTTTATTTTAAAAGGCCTATTCTACGATAACCCACACGATGGGGTAGAGTGAAAAAATATTTTTCATCCCCACTTCACATGTATGGAGAGCCACCCCTAAAATATAAAATTATTATTTTTTTATCATCCCGAAACCGTGATCTATACACAATTTCATCAATTTATATTCATAACTACAGGAGCTAGAGGCGCGGACAGACAGACAGACAGACGGACAGAGCGAAACTATAAGGGTTCCTTAAGTATTACGGAACCCTAAAAATTGGAAAAGAAAAAGAAATAAAAAGAATAAAAATATTTCGTCGTCTGACCGAGATTCGAACCCGAGATCAATTGTTAAACAAATCAAAATTCAAGCACTTACGACCTCAACATTATGAAGATCGAGTAGAGAAAAATTCAAATCTTAGCTTAATTTAGAAGGGGAATTATTTAGAAAATAAGTTTTTTCATATTTTTTGTGCATTTTATGCATTTAATGCTTTTGGTGTGATCTTACCTTTTTCGTTTGCACTTCCACATCGTAAGCGGCCTTTTTCAATTCAAAGTCCCGTTGGGCTTTGGATATTTCGGTGTCGTTGATGAACTTAGCTGCCATCCTCTGTTCCTCGGCCATTGCCTCCTTGATTCTTGCCTCTGCTTGTGCCTCAGCCTCTCCGATTCTGGCGTCGCGTTTCACTTCTGCCGTTCGAGCCATACCAAGAGCTTTGAGATAGCCCTATAATAAAATAACATTGTATGTTGAATCATTAATTTTTGTTAATACCTAACTAATTATCATGCAAATATTTTTTATGCTTCTTATAAGTGTTTGACTAATCCGACTTTTTACCATAATAACCTAACCAAGAGCATGTCAGGAGTTCAGGACATGTCTTAGGAGGGTTCCGTAATATCGACACGCAATAGTTTTTTTTTAATTACTTAAAAATCTTATTTATGTCTTTGTTTAAAATAATTTTCCTACAGAATATTTAGCATCAACTGTCAGCATGGAAAGTTGCAAGTTTGTACCGCTTAAAATATTAATAAATGCAACATGTTAACCACTTTAGAGACTGATTGATGAAAAAAGTCATATTGTATCAAACTTCTCCTTTATTTAAAAATATCTAATAAAAGATACCCTACACGGTAGGGTAGAATGAAAACAAAAAAATTCATCATCACATGAAGAAAGAGCCACCACAGTTGAATATGAAATTATTATTATTTTATGATGCCAAAAACACAATCCATACACAATCTACTTAAATAACTACATATATCAAATTTCATTAATTTACATTCATAATAATTTCGGAAGTTAGAAGGTCGGATAGTCAGACTGATAGATAGACGGACCATACAGATATAATAGAAAAGTTTTATTATGAGTTGTATTCTACGTGTCTTCTTCCTATCTGAGGACTGGGTAGTGCCCCCGCCAAGATGAACCAAGCGAAGCGCAAAAGCCTAACCTAACAACCTTTTCTCGAAACACTTTGTCGAATTTTTGAACCCTCGTAACTTGGGTTCTGATTATACCAGATGAACGAAATGTGTGTTAGATAGGAGTAGCGGACTTATTAAACACTAGCTTTTGTACGCCATTTCATCCGCGTAGATCGCCATTATACTTCCGTAGGCGATAAAATAAAATAAAACCTTTTAAATAAAGAATGTTCTTATTCCTTGATTATATTTGAATGATATTTTGTATGAATTGAGTACAGAAAAAAATAATGAGTTACGAATTTCAACGTTTTCTTAATGAAAGTTTAAACCTAATTTCACGCGGGCGAAGCTGCGGGCAATTAATGCTTTTTTAACAATATAAACGTTTGGTAACGTTGTTTAGTAAAATCAACTACGGATTTTTGGGTATATGATCCTCTGCTCATATAAAGACGATGATATGAGACGATGATAATGAGATGATTTTTTTAACTTTGTAAGTATGACAAATATTTTTTAGCTTAAACGTCCATATATAAGCAGTAGATCACATGTCCAAAATATCCGTAATTGATTTTACCGAACCTTATAAATCAATAATATCTAATATATAAGAGAGATATTATATAATATATTAAACTTTCGTTCATCTTATAAGATCCACACCCGAGTCACGAGGGTTAAAAATCGACGAATCGCTTCGAGTAAAGATGATGATTAGGTAGTGCCCTGGCGCTTTCTTTGGCTTGTCTTGGCGGGGGCACTACCATGCCCTTAAATACATACCTCATCATCTCTTATGTCTTTTAGTGTGTATGACACAACTGTAATCCCCATATTGATTAAGTCACTTGAAGCAACTTCAAATACCTGAAAAAGACATTATAGCAATTGAGTAACACTTCCGCCGATATTGTTAATGACGCCACAATGTTAAGGAGAAAATCAATTTTTGACCTATCTAATTATTCCTTTAAACGAGACAATATTGTATGTATAATCGGTTTCTCAAAAACAGCTGCAAAATTACCATAAAAGGTCATTCAAAATTCGTACTAAACCCCATTGTCGACAGTAATTAATTTTTGCCAATGGGTTCACTTAAAAATCATATTTTACGGCAACTCTGAAATACTCCGGGTATAGTTGTTATTATCTATACTAATATTATAAAGCTGAAGAGTTTGTTTGTTTGTTTGTTTGAACGCGCTAATCTCAGGAACTACAGGTTCGAATTGAAAAAATATTTATGTGTTGGATAGTCCATTTATCGAGGAAGGCTTTAGGCTATATAGCATCATGCTAAGCTCAATACGAGCGGAGCACCAATCAAGAATGTTTCAAAATCGGGTTTTTTTTTCCTTTTGAGAGCTTTCGCTGCGTACGCTGCGGAAACGGTAAAAGTTTCGCTAAAATGATGTATGACAGAATTGTTCCCCTTTAAAAGTTCTAAAAAAAAGTCCGCGACAGTATATGTCTATCTTTTAAGGTTGGCTCACTATAACCTTTTTATGCTAACCAAATTTGTTTTACAATTAGGCATTTTTTGTGAGGGTGTTTTCATAAAAACGATATTAATCCTTATCCAAATAAATACGTTATTCATTACAAGCATTTAATGTAGAAGAAATTTGCCGTTTACATCATTTGATTTCAATGAGTATTTTAGAAGATATCGCAGTAATAAAATAACCAGCGCGCAATAATGATGTGCGGCGCGCTGCAGGCAGTCGTGAGGAGGAAGCGCTTCTCCTTCAACGTAAATGAAGTCGCGGGTAAATTTTAGCGATATCCCAAAGTAATTAATGTTCCACGCGGACGAAGTCGCGGGCAAAAGCTAGTCAAGAATAAGATCCAAAATCATAGTAGGTGAAAATGTAGGTGTAGATGCCACCTGATGATGAGTTAATCGAAACCGGTCGTGTTTAAATATAAATTATTGTAAAAATCTAAATAAAGTGGAAAAGTGTGTATAAAAAAGTTGTGTGATATTATTATGTAGATGAGTTTGTTGGTGTAGGCCAACAAATACATCTACACCTACATTAAATTGTAGGAGTGTTAGTTCAATCTTTCTTATAAAAAGCGGTATAAGAAATCATCTCATCCTCACCTCATCTGTTATTTATTAGTGGTAAGAAATAAATTATAGATAAAATTCACACATATTGCAAATAGTGATGAAGATAAAGTTTAAAATTAAGTACAATATATAACAGTTGTACTAATATAGTTTATTAGCCACGAATTTAAAATATCAGAAGAAAGTAGCGTTTTACTCCGAATATTAAGAAAAGTTATTTTAATAAAAGCTCAAACTACCCAGGTACTTTATTATAAAGAATCCACCATATTTCAAACATCGATAAATAATACTTCGTAAATAAAATAAGATCAACCTTTTTGGAGAAGATTTTCCTGTCTTTATATATTTCTTCAACAGTCATAGAGCCCATTATTGCACGTTGATGGCCTTCAAGGGTAACAAGGGCTATATGCTGTATTTCCTGTTCCGACTTGCCGAGAAATTGTTCACAGGCGGACAGCAGCATTTCTGCATTTTGGCCTTGTATTTTGACCTAAAATCATTGAGGCATAATAATAATTACTAGCATAATAAGCGGTTTCGCCCACGTGAAATAAGGTTTTTAACCTTCATTCCCTATTTTACCCCCTTGGGGGTTGAATTTTGAAAAATCCTTCCTTAGTGGATGCTTACGTCATAGGAGAAGTATTTTTCTTGACTTTAGGGGGTTGGCCTGTGCTTTGATACATCACTCAATCAGTTTTACATTTTATATATGCAGCGAGATGATAGAGTATTTACCCATTACCAGTACGAAACCCTAAAAACATTTTCAATATTGTATACAGAAAACATTAGGTCCGTACATATGAAATTGTCGTTTTGTCGTACTGGCCACTTTGATCTCAAATATATCTTCTTTGATTAGGAATTCGAATTTCAAAGTGCAGGTGCAGTGCACGCTAGTGATAAAACTGTTTTAATACACTTGAAGCAAATTGGGAGGGCGAAAAAGCTTCCAAGCTTCCAACCTCTGAATTGAGTGCAGCAAACCGACAAACGCGCGTCGACTGCTGCGTAACATTACTCAACCGGCACAATAATGACCTGGGGTGAAAAGTGGATCCTGTACGATAATCGGAAATGCTTATCGCAATGGCTGAACCCTGGCGAACCAGCCAAAGCCTGCCAAGCGAAAATTTACTAAAAAAAAAAGTTACTTGTGAGCGTTTGGTGGACAAGTGCCAGTGTCGTTCACTACAGCATTCTCAAATCTGGCCAGACAATTACGAATTACGACAGATGTCTATTGCCAGCAACTGCAAATCATGATGTTACTTTGAGCTAGCTGCTAAAAAACCGAGGTTGGTCATACGTTCTAGGCCACTGCTGCTTTAGGACAACACTAGATCACACACTGCTCAACAGATGGCTACCAAATTAGGAGCTTCCTGCTTCAATTGGAATGTCTAAGACATCCACCATTCTCCCTGGACCTTGCTCCAATAGATTACCTTCTTTTTTTTTAATTTGGATTACTTCTTGCAAGCGAAAAAATTCTCTCTCCGTTGGGGCAGTCCAAAGCGATTCAGACAGGAACCAATATTTTATTGATTCCTATCTGAATGGTCTTTTAGTAAAGGAATCAATGAACTACCTATGAGAAGGCAAAAGTGCATAGATAGCAATGGTATAATACTTTGATTAAATAAATATATACCCCCTTACTAATAAACGCTGTAAAAGCTTTGAATAGTTATACAGTGTTTTGTCTCCTTCTATCGAATTAAAAATGTCACTTGTACGACGGGAACAAAACACTGTATAACTATTCAAAGCTTATACAGCGTTTATTAGTAAGGGGAATAATGTTTAAAAATCGACTTCATATTCCTCATTCACAAAACACCAACTTCATATTATGTAATGACCATATATTGCAGTGAGTTATTCGCCAAAGTAGTTTTTACACCAAGAACACTGTTCCACGCGGGCGAAGTCCCGAGAAAAAGCTAGTAAAGAATAAAGAAGATAATATGATTACACAGTCCACATAATTTACAGACGAAAAAATCAATAAATTCTAAAATGCACCTGTGCGATTCCAGTGACAGATATTGGCACACCCTGGCTTGTATACACAGTGGGTGATTCCACTTGCAAGGTCATGGTGTTGAGTGATATTCTCTGAACCCGCTGCACTGCCGGCCACACAAAGGCTCGTCCACCAGGGACGAGTAGTGGCTTTGAGTAGCAGCATCCTGGAAGTATTATTGTGTGCATGAGTTTTACAAATTACAGATCATCAGTCGACGGTTGTCTGGAAGAAACCGCTTTAAGCAGTAACACTGCCATTTTGCATATTTTTATTTCATAATTATGTCAAACTTACCGTACTGTGCAAATAAAGAATTTTTAATTTATTTATTTATCATCAGCTATTCTAATGTTAAAACAGTCCAAGTGCGAGTCGGGCGAGTCCAAGTCACACACACATAGTGTTCCTTATTATTATACCAATGTTTTACATATTATTTAGGTACTTATAAATTCGTTATTTACGGTACATAGTTTTCCAGGTCAGCGCAATTTACAAGTTGAGTCGATAATGATGTCCTTCCTCCTTATGAAGCTGAGCTCTATTGGGTCTCATAAAAGGAGATTTTGCCCTGTCCGTCTGTCTGTCCGCGCTTCTAGCTTCTGTAGTTATGAATATAAATGGATGAAATTTGGTACAAATAAGGACAATATGGAGATCCCGGCTTAAGAATCATAAAACTAGCAAAACAACTGACAGCCGGTGTAAAATTTTGAAATTTCTTGTGTAGTCTGTTGACTGAACGGATGTGGACTATAGATAAACTCAGAATCAGAGATAATATTCATAACAAATTTTGCACAAAAAGGTCATACATACTTTATCTGTTAAATGTATATAATATTCTGTGTATAATATTAGACTTCACTCAGCATTTCTAAAGCATGTTTTGTAAATGAATGTTGAAAATTCTGATCTCATAATTTATATGACACTTTACATATTTTTCAAAGACCTCAGGTGTTGCAGAAGCCATTAACTATTGCTATTCAAAGACTAGTTCTAACAGATATTTCTTATACATTAAATGTAGTGTTCAATTACACAATTTCTTATATTAGACTAGCGTAAATAAAGTTTCACATGGGAACATCATACTTTTTGGAGATAAAAAGTAGCCTATGTTTTAATCCATAGACTTAACTACTACCATAACAAATTTAATTAAAATCTGTTCATTAGTTTTTGCGTGAAAGAGTTTAATACATCCATCCATCCATACACCCATATTCACAAACTTTCACATTACATATAAGCATAAAAAATTTGCAATAGCTCAAACAATAATCTTAAAAGTACTTTAAACAAGCAATTCTTATAGTAAATATATAATATACATATTATCTTCGAAACTGATTCAACAATTTCCATAAAATTAATCTAACTGTTATAATAGGGATACCATGAATATTTTAATTTTTATATAATTTTTCTCACATTTTGTAATAACAACTTAGTAAGTTATATTGATCTCCAATTGACAAAGCTTAGCTACATTTGACTTTTAGTGTTGTTGGAAGATTGATGTCTCGGGTTCAAGTAATAGTCAGACCTAATGCTTTTGTGATTTTTTTTCCTGTACAACTAGAACTCCAATCATAGCTTGGTCTTCTAGGTACATAAAATTGAATTTCAAACAACAGCAGTACATAGGTATTGTGATATAAATTAAGCAAGCAATTTTTTTTCTCTATTTGATCCAAATTTAGCTATTTACATTCATTATACATATCATTAGCTGAGTACATTAATGTTTAATAATTAATTAATAAAACAATCACATCATCACAATATATTAGACACATTATAAAAAAACTTAATTGTAGATATAATTAAAATAAATATGATAATAAATAGATATGATAAGGAGCCGGTCTTCTTAATCAGAAACATTCATCAAAATTGCCTTAATTTAAGCATAAATTCGCTGGGCTTTGTCAATTTTTTGTGCAAAAAAACAAATTTAGCAATAAACAGCATAATAGAGAGAAAATATTACTTTACAGCATGAGAAAATCGATTTATTACATATACAGCGTTTATAAATATTTCTAAGACAAGCTTACCTGATACAACAAGCGCCTCATTTGGCCCGCAAGTAACAAAACCCCATGTCATTTTTTCAGAAATTTATTAACTTGGTTAAATTAAAACTATTTTATAATAGAATAAAAATTTTAGGTATTTTATATTTTATAATCAAAACAATAATTGGCTACGCTAATGAAGAGGCAGGCCTTAAAAATTTTTGGAATTTAGTGTTGTTACCAATAAATAATAATCGACAGTGGAATGATGTCATCGTACAAATGGTACATAGGTACAACAGATTATAAAGCATAACTAGGGCTGCCAGCAAATACACTTGAATCATTTTAAAATAACATTTATTGCACAGTTTATTTTATAAATATTCTTGAAGAATTATTACAAATTATTTTCAAAATAATTTAAAATCCTACATTTAACTAACCGTACTTTTATCTGTCATACGTTAGTTCTGCGGCTTTCCGCTAGGGAATCTGCTCACCACCAGACGCCCGCGCCATCCAGTCCGCCACCGGTACGTCTACTAGTGGTGGGTCGTCGACGCTTTTTCGATCGACGAAACGAGACCGTTTATCGTTCATCGTAAACTAGTTGAAAAAACAGTTTTTTTTTTCGACTAGTTTACGACCGTGTTCGACGAATACTGAACTGAGCAATAAACTATGACAAACAAAGTAGTTTTGTTGAATGAACGTCTTTCAGCATTAACTGTTTTGACAAACTTGTTGTCGTTTGCTGATCGACGCGACCATGGGCGTAGCCAGGGGGGTGGTTTAGGGGGTTCAAACCCCCCCCGAAATGGGCCGGCTGGTATATATAATACAGAGATCTGACCAATATACAGAGGCGTATTTAGAAATTTTGCGCCCGAGGCCAATTAACATATTTTGCCGCCCCGTTAACCCTATCTGTAAGATGATTTTTGAAGTTATTTTATAGAAAAATAATCAACAGCGTAAATCAGAACTTTGATACTACCCCCCCCCCCCCCCGTAGTCGTTTTCTTTCTTCCTTTCCGAAACTAAAACTTGGCTACGCCCGTGGACGCGACTAGTGATGACGACAAACGACGAGACGGTTTAATCTGTGAGCGGTGGAAATGAACTTCCCTTCATAGTTTTTCCAGGCTTACAAATTGCATGTCCGTTAACATTTAAGTTTTAACCTTGAATCCTTGACCTACGCAAATTGCATTCCAATGAAGACTGTTTGATTGTCATTTGTCATCATATCATAGGTAAAATTACGTAAACAAAGTTCAAAGATTTACTTATTTCAGAATTTGTCATTAGAATTGCGTCTTTGTTATCTTACTTTAAAGTTCATTTTATTAAAACACCGCCACTCAACGAATGTAATTATGACATAGACTAGAGGACGTCGTCGGTTGTGAAGAACAGAGATAGACGTATTGCTCGTGGCGAGTCGTCGTGCCCCGCGCCCGTCCGTCGATCGTGTCGTCGCGTTGCAACTCGCAACGAACGGTCTCTGTCGCACGCACCGTTCCGGCATAATATGGCAACCGTTCACGCATAGACTAGTTTATCAATAGACGTTAAACTAGTTTACCCGTTCATGACAAATAAACAGTTTAATAAAACAGTTCGTTCATTCAACGCCCATCCCTAACGTCTACCACTTTGATTAACCTCTTTTTAATATTATATATCTATGGTCTAGGAGTTTTGCCGGGAAAATCAATCAGCAATGTTGTGTTTCTGTATTCATTTTCTAAATTCGTGTTAATTCGGTTTTTAATGTGTTATAGTGGTGGAATATTAACCATTAATTATTCGTTGAGGTGCATTAGTGTGGAAAAGTGATACATTCTACAAAATGCGTGCTAAATTGGGTTTCCCGCCAAAACTCCCTAGGAAGTTTCAGTAAAGCATCTACCACTTTACTGAATCGACTGACTTGACTAATTGACTACCCTGACTACTTATTTCGACTTTGACTAGACTTTGGACTTGACGATTTAGAAATAAGACAAAGAAATACCTCAAACGACAGACGAGGCAGTATGGTCTAAGACCTTAGCCTGTTCCATTTCGGGACGAATTAAACAAAAAAAAAAAGATCTATGGTCTACCACATGAAGCATAGATACGAGTCCGAACGGTATAGGCTTTTTATTAATAATTATGTACACAATAATAGGACCAGATCTTAGTTCTCTTTTCTGCCGCTAGGCGTGCGAGACCGACGAGTACCGAGTGTTGCCAATACTATTATACCGAGTGTTGCCAATACCATTATTTATTACAATTATTTTTAAATTACCGTTAGGCAATTACCGTGTTCTACGGTATCTATTTTTCGAGAACAGTTTCTAAGAATTTTCTAAAACTTTTAAATAATAAGATTTCAATCTTTCCAGAGCTGTCAATAGCAACTTTAAACTTCCCGCGTAATTTCAAACGAGTGCATGTCGGACCGTCGCGCGCTCTACCGGCAAAAATCTGTCCCCGTAATTGAGACCATTATTTTAACATTACGTTCGGACTCCTTGCTATCTATACTTCGTGGTCTACCATTAATATATTTTTTTTGTTTAACACGTTCCCTGCGCAATTATGCGATATGAGATAAAATCGCGAAATGTGCGATATGAGATAAAAAAACCCCATTCTATACCTTTCTGGAAGTGCTGTTTGAGATCTTTCGGCCCCATAGCATATAGCTCGCTTCGAATGGCCGTATTTATGCTAAATTCACCGATAACTTTAAAAGAAAAATACCATTATAAAGCCAAGAAACGACGTTAACTACCTTTAACTTCGCCCCGGGTTTAGATCACAGAAAACCGAGAAAATAAAGAAAATGTTTGTGGGGTCTAAAAACCTCATAATGCACCGAAGGAAATGTACCTATCGATAAAAACTAGTGATGTCAAGACTATTTATCGAAAAATGAAGAAAACGCAGTTAATTGTTACAGTTATGTTTATTATTTAGGTAATAAAATTACATGTACACACATACTTTTTGCACATTCCTTACAATAAGACATAATTTTTTTCCTGGATCATCTACGCGTGGTGTCATTCTCTGGTAAACCCGGTCATATTTGGAAACTAAAGGATCTTCATTATTATTGTTTGAAGTATCTTCACTCATTTCGCTAGCTAACTGCTGCGTCGTTTCTGCATCATTTCTTACTATTTAGTAACATACGCGCTACGACGAAACGTTATTTTGCGTAATATCGATAGTCCTCCCGTCACACGTTCGTCCTGCGCAAGCGACACACACCACTACATAGATTATACAGATATATACTAGTACACCACTAGTTCGATTTGATGCAACTGCGCTAGAAAATAGGTGCGGGTGGGGGCGGGAGCGCCTCCCGCGACTGTGAGGCAGTAACACCTCACGTTCGCACTGACAACTGTTTTTTTTATTTCTATGCGGAATGAGGTCTTACTGCCTCATTTATATTTTTATAGTATTTCAATGACAGTTTCAATAGGCAAATGCAACTGTGTATTTGTCTTTTTCATACGCATTATATTTTGTACAATATGAGCTCCGCACTGGAGGGAGACAGCGATATTTGTTCCCCGCACGGAGTGGGAGTATGCTTATGAGGTCTTTAGACCGCATATCGCAGTAAACGTGTTAATTCGTCCCGAAATGGAACAGGCTAAGGTCTTAGACCATACTGCCTCGTCTGTCGTTTGAGGTATTTCTTTGTCTTATTTCTAAATCGTCAAGTCCAAAGTCTAGTCAAAGTCGAAATAAGTAGTCAGTGTAGTCAATTAGTCCAGTCAGTAGATTCAGTAAAGTGGTAGACGCTTTACTGAAACTTCCTAGGGAGTTTTGGCGGGAAACCCAATTTAGCACGCATTTTGTAGAATGTATCACTTTTCCACACTCATGCACCTTAACGAATAGTTAATGGTTAATATTCCACCACTATAACACATTAAAAACCGAATTAACACGAATTTAGAAAAATAATACAGAAACACAACATTGCTGATTGACTTTCCCGACATAACTCCTACCATTAATATTAATGGTCCTGTCATTTGAAAAAACATAGATAAAACACTGAAAAAATAAAAAAACGGATAGTCGCACAATGGTTTATGAGCGCTCAGTGAAAGTGGAGGGGATCGTTCGCGCATGTAACCAATAGCAAAGAATATTTTATATTACTAACGTACCAATAGCGTGTCGGCAGCCACGTTCGGCTAAATTGTGGTATATTTGAGGCTCCGAAGAAAGATGACAGTATATTTTTTGTATATTACTAAATATCGGTATAATATTAGTACAATTGCAACTTTAATGGTATTTTTTTGGTATATTCACCACTTGTATTGTTACAAATGATACTCAAAAACAATATTAATGAAGAATACCGTCAAATTCAAAATTTAATGTGTCGTACTAGTACCAGGACTACTAGTATAAAATTGTGAACAATTTTGGAGCAAAGTTGGTAATAATGTTGACAATCAAAAATTACCAAATATTCTACCTATTTGGTTATAAAGTGTACAAATATAGGAAAACTAAATACAGAAACAGATTTAATACAAATCATAATTTACTACATGTTAATACAAGATTTGACTGACGGTTGTACATAGGTACTTCATATTATTTTTAATCCGGCAACAGAAATTACTAACATAAATACATTAAGTAATATATAAAAATGAATTGCTGTTCGTTAGTCTCGCTAAAACTCGAGAGCGGCTGGACCAATTTGGCTAATTTTGATCTTAATATTATAATCGTATTAGTTCAGGAAACGTATAAACGGTGAGAAATTTTCTGTTCATAGTTAAGGCAGAACAACGTTTGTCGGGACAGCTAGTAATCAATAACGATAATACGAGTACTAATTAGTTTAGAGTAAAAAAATTTATTAAAAACTACGTGTTTTAGGGTAGACCGGGGACAATTGAAACACTTTTACTTTAAATGTATGTATTGATCATACTACATAAATTTATGCAATTGAAACTAATTATATTTGTAGATAATATATCTGGCTATCAAATGTAGTATCCCGCAATAGTAAAATTGTATCAGGTAAACGACAAATTTAAAAAAACCAAGTGGAAAAATAATGTTTCAATTTACCCCACTAGGGGGTCAATTGAAACAATAGGTGGGGTCAATTAAAACACTTAAATAAAAAATTAACAAAAAAAAGAATTCATTTGTTATATATTAGAACATGTTATAGAATTAGTTTTCAACTATATCATATAAATACGGGCAAATTTGGACCACATTTACCAATATGCTTCAACAAAAAACAAACTGCTTTTAAGATTTTAAATAACTTCGAAATTATTCAAGCTACAATAGTATTTTTTAGATACAAAGCTTTCATTTAACATAAATAATTAAAAGGTAACCGAATGTTAATAATAGAACCTACAACTATGGCTAAAATAATATAAAAATAGTTTCATACAAAATGGTAAGTTTCAATCATGACTATGTTTCAATCATAACGATATGGTTATTTTGCTATTCATTAAAATAATATAAAATTTGTATTCAAAAATTACAAATAATATTTGTATTCAAAAATTTGAAAAATTTGTATTCAAAAATTACAATTAATACTTCTATTCATTCTAATTGAACAGCGCCTTCTTCAACAACAAAAACTCTAACTTCCTCAAACCTCTGGTCGATAGTCCAAAATATATATTGGCACTTTTTATGGCATATTTTGCTATTTCGCTTCTTGAAAACTTTTTGCTGATATATACCTACCCCATTTTTCTTCTCCTACAGATTCTCTTTTTTACTTGTACCTACTTAGAGACTTATGTTCCACATTAAATATATCCGCAGCTTTTCTTAATTTTCTACTTGCCAAAACCTCTTCGTATTGATAGGCAAATAGGTCCTTTGAACTTCTGTTCGTTGAAAGTATACGTTTTCGTGGCATCTAAAAATTAATAAGATAATAATTACTTATGTTTTCATCATTCGAATTAAAATTATCAATCGATATTATAGAGTAACTGAAAGGTTTACGTAAGTAGATGGTAGGTAGCTTGAATAAAGTGCACTCACTGAGCAATGTCTGTCAGAACAGCCAGTTATAGTATTATATTAATAAAAGTGCATACAATATAATAATATGAACGATGGGGATGTTTGAAACACGTGGACGATTGAAACGTTTCAATCGTCCCCTATACTGTTGTAACAAATGTCCCCATACGAGACTTTGCATTTGAAGGTATTTTATCGACATAAATACTGAATTTAAAGTGGTTCCGATTATATAAAAAGAAACCCAACTAACCAAAGAAACCACTAAAATAAATCAAACAGCAAAAATTACCATAATAACGAAAATATTAAATAATCAAAAACGTTGAAAATACTCACGGTAGGTGACAAAAATCAATAAACCTCATTTGTGCACGACTGCTTCACGCGATGTCGCGGACGGTACTGGAGCAAGTTCGGACATGTTCGGTGCGTCGAAAAAGTGTCAGTTGAACGCCGTAAGTACATTAGTTTACTAGAAAAACGCGTTGTTTCAATCATAGCGCGTTTCAATTGTCCCCGGTCTACCCTACTTGCAATATTCTCAAAGTAGGAAGATACAAATAGGAGATTTACTTTTCAAATAATCCACGACTGTCATAATTATTAGTATAGGACACGGTGGTAGAGTCAGAATGATGAAAGATGGATGAAAGAGTTAAAATTAAAATATAAAAATGTAACTGCTGAATTCGTCACAGTATAATATTTGAATCTGTGTGAATCTTGTCAGAAAAAAAAAGGTTGCCAAAAAAAGGCCTTGTTGTAAAACCGATTATTATCATTTATCAGTAACGAGCTTAATTCAAGGTGCCAAGCTTATCTCATAGACATACAGTCAGAAGCTGATGGTGACTATAAATTCATCATTGTGTATCAAGATCTTTTTTTTGTTTGTTTTATGGCTAGTGAGCTTTAAAGAAGAAGGGGCATTTTTGTATGGAGCCCGTCCCCACTACTGTAGCACTACAAGACATATATCAAATGAAAGGGCTTAAAAAGTGTGTAATTTTATTGTATGACGAAAAATCTCTAAACCATGGGAGAAAAATGTTAATGAGGGTTAAAGGTTAAAAAAAAGTAGAAAAAATCACCCTGTATTATTGCACTATTTTATAGTGTTGCTAAAAAGGAACAATTTTTGGAAAGTAATGCTATACAGCAAACGTCATAAAAGTGGTATATTTTGATAAACTGCGTCATATTTTTAAGAAATGTATGGAATAATAATAAAATGCTAAAAAAAGCTATTTTCTTAATTTTTTCGCACATAATCACTTTCTGGAAATTGTTTCTTGCTTACGACGCTATCGAATGGTACAATAATACATACATACATACATATAATCACGCCTTTTTCCCGTAAAGGGGTAGGCAGAGACCACTTTTTGACAATAATACAGAATGTATTTTTTTCCTAATCTGCGGGTTCGAATCCTGGCCTGGAAAATTGGTTTATGTAAAATCTAATGATGCAGATAAAACAATTACATTAAAATACCTACATATAATTTAAGCAAAAATTATTTTAAAATAATTATGCACTGAAAAAAGTAAAAAGAAACATATTATATGGTGAACTATTCTTCTGGGCGTTGTAAGAGAAGTCTAAAACAAATTAGGAATAGCAATTTAGCCCTATGGAGTGTCGAGTCCGACTTGATGAAAACTTAAACTGCATCATTAGATTTTTAATAACTCAATTTTCCTAGCCAGGATTCGAACCCATAGATTGTTAAAAAAAATACATTCTGTATATTGCAACAGTCGAAAGTGTCGCAAGTAAGAAACAATTTTCAGAAAGTAATTATGTGCGAAAAAATTAAGGATATAGCTTTTTTTTAGCATTTTATTATTATTCCATACATTTCTTCAAAATATGACGCAGTTTATCAAAATATACCACTTTTATGAAGTTTGCTGTATACCATTACTTTCCAAAAATTGTTCCTTATTAGCAACACTATAAAATGGTGCAATAATACAGAGTGATTTTTTCAACTTTTTTTATCCTATAACCCTCATTAACATTTTTCTCCCATGGTTTAGAGATTTTTCGTCATACAATAAAATTATACACTTTTTAAGCCCTTTCATTTGATATATTATGTCTTGTAGTGCTACAAGGGTGGGGACGGTTTGCCCCTTCTTCTTTACTTTATAAAGTTAAATAATTTTATATAGATCACAATAAAATTGTATCAATGTTATTTTAATTCTATTAAATACCTAATTATTATTAAATAAAGGCAGATTGAAATACAATTTTATAATCTTTACCTGTACCTACTTGTTTTATTACTTTATTCAATGCTTCGAAGATATTATATAGAATTGCCAGTTAATGTGATTAATTCTGTGTCATTTATCACTTTGTCTTAATTGAGTAGACATTATTAATAATGGCTAGATAGTATAAATAATATCCGGATTTATTACTTAGGCTGTAACATATATATCTGAATCTCGGAAACGGATTCAACGATTTTCATGAAATCTAGTAGTATACAGGAGGTTTTGAGGGCGATAAATCGGTCTTGGTAGGTTTTATCCCTGCGAAACTGCGCATTTTTAAGTGAGGATATTTTTTATCCTGAAAAGTACTGTTCCCGGGATAATGTATTTACGCGGGCGGAGCCGCGCGCTCAATCTACCTAGTAATCAATAATTTCGATTTCTTAATGTCATTCTCATTAGCAGTTTGGTTAATTTTTGCGTAGTTCGGAAATATACGGAATGTGGTGGGTTCGAAGTTCGAACCCTGGTGAAATATTTTTGTAATACATTTTTTTTATCTATTAGAACTCCGAACAAAGCTACCTAGGTACTGATATTTATTTGCGACAAGTTGTATATTATGATTATTATAAATACCACGTGGCAAATAAGTTTTTATATGAATTACGTGTGAATTTATAATAATTTTAAGATTGTTAATGTGAAAACGACATCTATCAATATATTATACAAAGTTGCGTTTCTGAACAAGATGTTTCATTATCGTAATTGAACTGGCTACTGATAGATGTCACTTACACTTATAGAAAAGCAAGACAATAACCTATTAAATTACTAGATATATATTTATTTTTAATTCCATTCCTACTTATTAAAGTTATTTTCTGTTTAGCTAACGTTTGACAATTTGACCAGTTTTATGAAAAAAGTTGCGTTTTTCATTTTATTAGTGTTGAAGCGACATCTATCAGTAGCGACGTAAATTATTGACGATATAACTTCGTCAGAAACGCAACATTCTATTGATAGAGGTCGCTTACACATTAATTTTATTTTATATTTTTCTTTAAATATTATGTATACAGTAGTTCAAATTAATAGGGGATCGGACTACATCTGAAATATGTAATATAAAAACAATAGTTTCGTTAATATATTCAGAAATATTGAGGCATTACTACTTGGTAAATGTAAAAAAAATATATTATTTTATATGTAGTTTACTAATTAAAATATACATTTAAAAAGTACCTACATCATTAGTTTACTCACATCATATACAAAAACATTCATTATGGTAAGTATAAACTTAAACGCACAAATATGGGAGATATTTACAAATATATTCCGGCGGCCATATAGGTACTTCATAGGTGTACTACTTCATATTCAGGGATAGCTTTAAGTAAACTAAAATTACATTTTGTAATTAACTTGTACTTATTAAGTTTTAAGAGCACGTCACGTGAGCATGACATGTGTAAGGAGGGTTCCGTAACTATCAACGCGCAATAGGTTTTCTTTGATTTACTGCAAAAGTTAGTGTCCGATTTCGCTCAAAATAATTTTCCTAAAGAGTTTTTAGCGTGGTCTATCAGCATGGAAACTTATGTTTCTATCTCCTATAATTTAGAAATGCCAGACCAACTTACAAACTTTGGGAGCCGATTAGGTACTCAAAAATGGTCGACCTCATTAAAAAATGTATTGAACCTTGCCTTGATTTTAAAAGTCTTATTCAATGATACCCCACACGATGGGATGGAATAAAATACATTTTTCGTCCCCATTTCACATGTAAAATTATTATTATTTTATAATGGCAAAACCGAAATCTATATTATACAGCCTTTAACAAGTTCCATAGGCTGTGCTTTAACCATGCCAAAATTCATTTATTTATATTAATTATTTCAGAAGCTAGAAGCGCGGATAGACAGACAGACGGACGGACAGAGCGAAACTATAGGGGTTTCTCAAGTACTACGGAACCCTAAAAAAGGGTGGACTTAGCATATTTTTAAATGAATAATAAAATAAATAAAATTAAATAAAAAGTCTTTTATTTCACGTTTTACACGATGTTTGTAAAATTAAAAATAAGTACTTTTAGGCGTATAGCTATGATTAAGTCCGTAGGTTATTTCTAATTGATCAAATTTATCAACGAATTATCATAGATCACGTCACTATATAACTTTTCCACAATAAATCCGATAATCCTTAATTTGTACGCGACTTATTAAGTATTTCCGTTAGTTACACTACGGCCGCTGTATCTTGACGGGTCTGAACATAGGCTCTGCGAACTTTAGCGCATGTACAACTCGTGAAGAAAACTGTTATTGTATTATTTTTATATACCTATGTACTAATAAAATTTCCCTAATACAGTTGACCAATTAGTACAAATAAAATAAATACGAAAACACTTAGAAACAGTTATTGCGCAACGTTCTGCGCGAAGTTCAGACTCACCAAGATACATCGGCCGTATTGTATTTTAAACTGAGCGTACCTACCAAAGCTAGATATTATGATTGACGTTATACCAGCGTCGTCATGGCAACGCTTATCCGTACGATAAAACAACATCAGTAATAATGGTAAAACAGACAACATCTTGTAATTGTAGAAACGCGCCTACACGGCCGGACTGACAATCGCACGTCCTCGGGCGAATAAATAGGCTGTAGAGTGTAGGTGTACCTGCGCGAAGGAACCTCTCAATGCATTTTATCAAATCATTACGCTCGTCCACCCTGACGAGTAATATTAACGTTTGTAGTTTCCGGCAGCTTCTTAATTCTCAAAAGACCGATGGTTCAAAAGTCATCCAAAGTTATCAAAAATCACAAAAGTCATCAAAAGTAGAAAACTAAAAGTTATTATAAGTTTGAGGTCAACGAAAGTTAAAGGTCACGGAAAGTTAAAGTCATTAAAAGTTATCAAAAATCACAAAAGTCATCAAATGCCACCAAACTCACCGGCGAGACTCCACCACTCGCTAACAAGAGCCAAATGATTCAAAGGCATGGATCAGGTGATAAGTGTCGACCAGCATTGGCAAATTTGCTGTGATGGCAGATTCAAATTCGTTGCATCGATTTGTAGATCGCTCCGCAATGACAGACTCTGCCATCTCACAAGATTAAACCCGCTGACTCAACGGTCACCAGTCTCCCTTGAATTACCTGAGCTCAACAACACTCAACAACACTTCACACGTTGGGTTTGCTCTCCTTTGCAACACCCACACACAAAATCCTCTAGGTTTGTATCGCTCCTGCGCTGCGGCGCCGCAATCTACAAAGCCCACACACTTCACACATTGGGTGTGCTCCCCTTCCAATTGCAACGCAAAAGCGGAAGACAACACCCACACAAAACCAATAACCAAAATGTAACACAACCGCAGTTTCAGCATCAACTTCTGCGTCAACTTCTACGTCCTCATAAGTTAACGTCAACATCTCTATGTCAATAGCATCGCCCATCATCGCCTACATGGTCATTTTCGCGCAAATACCCAAACACACGACGAGGATTGTCAGGTCAGACGTTCAATTACCATATTATAACCATATCCAACGGCTGAGCTCAGCCCACATTTAACACCAATGCATTGTGATTTGTGACACGAAATAAGCGCAAAAGCGACTACCAGGCGGTCACCCCCGCCGAGCCTCGTCCCCGGGACAGGTATCCCCGCAATGTAGGTAAGTATATTCTTTAATCTCTCCCGAACTTCGTGCAAACTAATATCGGTTGATAACCAAATGCATGTTCGAAGTAACACGATTTGCGGAATGAAATAAGCGAAAGAAGCGCTCGGACTTCTCTTCAAAGAATCGAACTAGAATAGAATTGGTAGCTACAGAAGGTAGCTTGGGCTATCTGTAGGCTATTAGAAAACTTGATGCGGAAAGTAGTATCGCTGGGGTCGCTTTTTTTTGTAAAGCAGTTAGCAGTATGATATTTGACTCTGACTACTGTTTAGGTGTTTTTCGGTGTGGTATTTTAAATGAATATTTAAACATTTTCATTTTATATAAAGTCCTCGGCCCAATATAGGTATAATGCAGATTACCATAAGTATACTTACCTACCTATTTTTTCGGATTTTTTAAACGACCATGACTAGGGCTGAGAAAAAAGGTTTAAAAGAACTCCTATTTTCAGTTCTATCGCACAACCTCTTAATGTAGGTACCTATTTCTAAGCATTATTCCAAGAAATTAAGCTTTTCACACGCCTTCCTCAGTATAAACTTTAATTGTGCTTTTCACTCTCATTCGTATGCACAATTCACCTACAACTGTACATGAAATTTTCGCTTCACGTATTCATATAAAGATTACAGACGCTAGGAGAACGGACAGATAGACAGACAGACGGACAGAGCGAAACTATAAGGGTCAATTGAGGGTTCCTTTAGTATAACGAAACCCTAAAAAATTTGTGTCTGTCGATTTACGGATGATAACAATTTTACGTGTTAAAGTCATTACAAGCTTAGGCCGATCGTGCCTCTCTATCGTTTGTTCGGCGCGCTCGCTTGTACGCTCGGCTCAGACTCAGGCGGAACGTGACAATTTTTCGTGCGTGCCGACTGCCGCCGCCGGCGTTCATCGATTTATAAGACGTTATCACGTCAAAATCTTCCATAAACGTGTCTCCTGGCATGCTCTGAGCCAGGGGTTCCCTCACTTGTTTGGAACACGCCCCCTTTCGACCATAAAAAAATTCGCGCCCCCCATCTTCCTGTCCAACAGATAATATTTAATAAAATAAGTATTTTTTGTTTATCTCTATTATGGTTCTTAGCTTTCGCTCACTGAGGAAACAATAAGTTCCTGACAGGCGTCGATTTCAGTTAGGTAATTTCTGTGCCTTTCAATTAAAAATGAATTCTATTTATTGGTCGTATCAAGTAATCTAGAATGCATTCTCTCAGCGGTCAAAGGTTTTTTATACTTAACTATACAAGTGGCCCGCGCCCCCCTTTGAAAGTCTCTGCCCCCTCCCTGGAGGGCACGCCCCACAGTTTGAAAACCCCTGCTCCGAGTTCTTGGTTAGGTTTTTTAACGGCCGAAATTAATAACGTATCTATAATCTTAGATTGATTTCAATCTTAAATTCTCAAACAAAAATTGACGTAAATTGACATAAAGTCAATCCTTGGATCGTTCAAATGTATTGAAATGTTGATCTCAGATAGCTAAAATGAGATTAAGATTGATTATTAATTTCGGGCATTAGTATTGTACCTTCTAGTCCAATTTCTGATAATCTTACAATTTTCTAAGGTAAAGTGAAATCTGAGTCAGGTATCCCGTGACCCAGATTAAAGACTATTCATTATCCTTGTTACGGACGAGATCGTTGACAAACGACGCGCGCTCTCATTAGTATCGGATACTGTATTAGTTATTCAATATGGTTGCTCTTGCTACACCTTGACACCGTAGCGAGTATCTAGATGATAAATTCGCAACAAACACCTAATAACTACAGGCGCACGAATCGATTCTCAGACGTAGGGGGCCTCAATAACGGCGTGCGGAGTTCGAGGGGTGCACGGGGGTGGGGAGCGGGGCAGCAGCACAGCGCAAGTCTCTGATATCGACCGGCCCGGATGTGCATTGCAATGCTGCCGGACTCCGGAGAGATCTGCCGACCTACCTACTGCCGGAACTCCGCGCGCGTTTGTATCGGATACTCACGCGGACACATTACATAGAGCTATCTCTATCGGATACAATATGATTTGATAATAATAAAATAAGCATATCAGGAGGAGAAGCGTTCCGTAATTATCACCACTTAGTGTTTTTTTAAATTACTTACTTCAAAAGTTACTATCCGATTTTTTACCAACTTCAAAAAATGAGGCGGTTATACGTTCGGCTAGAGAGCTCCGTGGCCTAGTGGGTAGACCGTTTGTTTCGCACTCGAGAAAGTGCAGGTTCGAATCCCAGGTTGTGGCGTGTACCAATGAGACTTTTTCAGATCTCAAGTATATTATACGGACGCTCTAACGGTGAAGGAAAATATCGTGAGGAAACCCGCACATAGTTGGCCCCAGACGTATTGATCAGTTCATTCCTCTGGACTAGGCTGACTATGTTGTGAAAATGCCGTATGTGCTTGGGCAACCATATGACATTTAAAAACCAACTGTCCCAGGCACTATACAGTATTTTAAGAGTGGTTACTTCGCTCGGAGAATACTGTATAAATCATCCATTAACGGATGTAAAGGCCTAAGTTATTTTTATACGTTCGGCTGTACTTAAGTATGTTTTTTTGTATTATCAACGATTACTCCGCCGTCTGTGGAATCGAACAAACTCCTCGAAATTTATATACTTAAACACATAATATAGTGATTTCAACTTTATCTGAAGTAACCAAAGCATTATTCTACCAAAAAGTAAGATTTTGCATCAGGGTATACCGCAGGGTATACCTTGGTGCAAAATCTTACTTTCAAATCATAACGTACTGAACTAAACTTCCGAGTCTTTATAAATACAAATGTTTGGGGATTACGGCGTTGTTTAAAGAACTGCTAGTATATGCCATCATACCACTTATAGTAATCATTAACATCATTACCACCATCTTCACACGAAACACCAACATATAATTATGATGACTACTTATCAAGACTTTTGTGCACATAACATATCAATGTCTTTGAAATTTTGCTGTTGCCAAAATTATCTACGTGATCATCATCATCACTACACAAAGGTATAACATTCAAATTATTAAAGGGATGTTCGCACGTTTTAGAAGAAGTACATTGAAATCATATGTCGATAGACATTAAAAATTTAAAATACTTACCTATTATGTTTTTTTTTGTAAATAAAGGGTTACACGGTTATTTTATTACATTTTATTATTATTATTATTTATAACAAGGGTCTCCACAACACTTTTCAGACCTCTAGTGTCAGAGTTTTCGGAAGTGTCATACAAACTTTCATCCCTTAGTGGATAAAATTATATTGTTTATGTGTTAATACTAGCATACGTACCAAATTTCAGCTTTCTAAGACATTCGGAAGTACCCTATAGTTTTGTTGATCATTAATCATCAGTGTCGAGTCAGTGACGAAATCAGAGTTTCTTACATATCAATATTTAAAGTAAAAGACCTACGCAATCTAAACATAATCTATACATATAATAAATCTGTAGAGGGGTCATGTCTGTACATTAAAGATATTAAATTGAAACTCAAAATGGGGGGTCTAAAAAAGCCACAAAACCTAAAAATAACGTTTTTGAAAAAAATGTCTGTCTGTCTGTCTGTCTGTCTGTCTGTCTGTGTGTTTGTTATCACATCACGCCGAAACCACTGGATAGAATAAAATGAAATTTTGCAGGTAGGTAGCTTAGGATCTGAAGGGTAAAATAGGATACATTTTATCCCGAAAAACGAAAGGATTCCCATGGAATATTCAAAAAACAGTACCTACCTATTTGACGTTATTTCAGGCAATCTATTCGACGTATTTAAATGAAACTTGGCACAAAGGTAGATTAGAACATGAAATAACTAACAGGATATTTTTTTTTCTTGGAAAACAAAAGTGTTCCCACGGGTTTATGAAAAAACTGTATTTTTCAACCTTCTTCACAAACCGGAATAAATCGTCATTTTTTGCATTAAATCATCTTTTTAACTGCATTATTTTGTTTTCTTTTGAAATAAAACTATTAAATTAAAACCTCAAAAATAAAAACGGGTTGCACTTCGGGAGTGCCGGTAGAAGTGAAACATCTCAAAGTGGGGCTATTTAACTGGAGACACTTTTTTTTCCATAGTGATTTCACCATACGTCAAATTTCAAAATGACCCCAAAAATCTCAAAAGTGGGGCCATCTAACTGGAGACACTTTTTTTCTCCATAGTGTTTTCACCATACGTCAAATTTCAAAATGGCCCCAAAAATCTCAAAAGTGGGGCCATCTAACTGGAGACACTTTTTTTCTCCATAGTGTTTTCACCATACGTCAAATTTCAAAATGGCCCCAAAAATCTCAAAAGTGGGGCCATCTAACTGGAGACACTTTTTTCTCCATAGTGTTTTCACCATACGTAAAATTTCAAAATGGCCCCAAAAATCTCAAAAGTGGGCCATTTAGTTGGAGACACTTTTTTTCTCCATAGTGTTTTCACCATAGGTCAAATTTCAAAATGGCTCCAAAAATCTCAAAAGCACCCTTTTGAAGCGAAGCGTCGCCGCGGCATTTTTCACCACGCCAAAAATTAGGTTTATCCTCGCCTATAGATGTTTCAGATTAATAAATCTATTCTCTGTCCTACTCGATACAAATAATAAATAGCGAAGGAGTAAAACCAATACTACAAGGTCTCTTTAAACTAAGAATTTACTTCAAGCGGGAGGTCAACTTATCTGGAGGCTCATAATAAGTTGGTAACATTTGACAGATAAGTAAGTACTATTCGAAACCCCCCAAATTCCCCTCGAGGCATATCTTAGTCATCTTTTTACAAATTACAAGAACCTCAAGACCCCTCAAATTTTTTTTGACCCCTCCAATAGCCTTCTCACGAAACCTTCCCTTGAAAATGTAAGGATGTTTGTTACTCTTTCACGCGAAACTACTGAAAGGATTTTGATGATATTTGGTATGGTGGTAGTTTAAGCTCTGGATTAAAACATAGGCTTAACTTATAAGCATTACTCTTTATCACGAAACATTCCCGTGGGATATTTTATTTACGCGAGATCTATACTAATATTATAAAGCTGAAGAGTTTGTTTTTATTTGTATATTGAACGCGCTAATCCCTGGAACTACTGGTACGAATTGAAAAATTCTTTTTGTGTTGGATAGTCCATTTACCGAGGAAGGCATCATCATAACTCAATACGAGCGGAGCGCCAATCAAGAATGTTACAAAATCAGGGTTTTTTCTTTTGAGAGCTTTCGCTGTGGACGCTGCGGAAACGGTTGAAGTTTCGTTAAAATTATGTGACAAAATTGTTTCCCTAAAAAAGTCCGCGACTGTATATGTCTATCTTTTAAAGTTGGCTCACTATAACCTTTTTATGCTAACCAAATTTGTTCTAAAAGTAAGTATAATTTGTAGTTGTTTTCATAAATATGATACTAATCCTTATCCAAGTAAAATTCATTACGAGCATTTAATCTAGAAGAAATTTACCGTTTACATTATTTGATTTCAATGAGTATTTTAGAAGATATCGCGGTAATAAAATAATCAAGCGCGCAATAATAATGCACGGCGCGCAGCGGGCAGTCGTGAGGGGGAAGCGCGTTCTCCTTCTACGTAAATGAAGTCGTAAAATAATAAATTTTAGCGATATCCCAAAGTAACTGTTCCACGCGGACGAAGTCGCGGGCAAAAGCTAGTTGTTTAATAAGTCTACTACTGGGAGCATCTCTGAAATGTTCTATTATCTAGTATAATCCAAACCCAAGTTGAGGGTTTAAAAAATCGACGAAACGCTTCGAAAAATGGTGGTCTGGTAGTGAATGCTCCTGCGCTTCTCTTGGCTCGATAATAGGCTACTTGACTCATATTTAATTTCATACATTGAAGGAGTATTTCCTTTTGTATTTAAATCAACTCTTCTTTTCCTTTCTGTGAGCTTAAGAAGCATGAGCGCTAACCTTACGATGAAAAAGAATATTACGCTCATCGTACCTACGCTACAGTTTTTGCGGCCACTGAGCTTTTTGAGCTTCGTATGATTGATTGATTAATGTATGAGTTTCATAGATTTATTATATTAAAAACTATGGTTTCAGATAGCATTTAAATAATGAGTATTTTACATTGGTGTAGACCTAAAAACACTTGAACGTATATCTACTGACACACGAAGTTATTGCCTTTTACCTTATTACATTTACCCGTATCGGGAACACTTTTTAAACGACTTCCAAAAAGGAGGTTTTTCAATTCAACCGTATATGCTTCTTTTACAATATGTTTGTTCGCGGATTGCTTCGTCGTTTATGGACCGATGATTCTTTTTTTGATGTAAATGTCATCCCAAGTTTTAAAAAAGTGGTGACCTGATGATGAAATCCATGAGGAATTAAGGGAAATTCATGGAAATTAATATGGACACATATGGCGATTTCGACTTTTTGAAGTAGTCCAAGCATGTGCTAGAAAAAGTAAGATTTTGTATCAAAGTTATAACCCTGGATCCAAAAGTACAGAACAGAACTCCTGACTCCTTATAGATACATGTTTCGGTATTTCGGCATTGTGTAAAGAACTGCAAGCATATATCACTATGTTAATTACGGTAATCATCATCACCAACACCATCATCACACCATACATCATCTTATTAAGATGATTTCTCATAGTATTTTACACCGACATGGATATCATTGAACATTAATCTGCCATTTACGGACCTATTTGTAAAATTCTTTTGTTGTTGTATGCGGTATAATTCGATATTGGTCCTTTAGTCACAAAAGAAGAAACCTAATGAAGCGGCCCATGAGCAATAGGCAAGCGGACTGCTTTTTTTTATTGCATAAATGAATAGTACTCTTAAATATGAGTACCTTCTCGGAAGAAACCTTATATCAAAAGTCAATATTTTCAAAGGTACAGCGATTTGTATACAAAATTTCGCGAGTCTTTATACCAAGAAAAATTTTTTTTTTGTGAAATTGGTAAACAAAACCTACATCATTAGTTTACTCACATCATATACAAAAACATTCATTATGGTAAGTATGAACTCAAACGCACAAATATCGGAGATATTTACAAATATATTCCTGCGGCCATATAATTCATATACTACTTCATATACTATAACCTACAAGTGACGTCATTTGTAGGTCGACTTTAGTATGGAGCGTTTTTAGGAGGCTCGCGAAATTTTTTATAAAAATCGCTGTATCTTTGAAAATATTGACTTTTGTTATACGGTTTCTTCTGAGAAGTTATTCATATTTAAGAGTACTATTCATTTATGCAATAAAAAAAATTTGTCCGATTGCCTATTGAGGGAACTCCTCGAAATTTACCTACATGCACACATATTATTAGTGATTTTGACTTTTTCTGAAGTATCACAAGCATATGCTACCAAAAAATAAGATTTTGTATAAGGTATTTGTACCCTGGATCCAAAAGCTCTAGATACGCGTTTGGAAATTTCGGCATTGTTTAAAGCACTGCAAGCATATGCCACTTTGTAACTTACAGTATTCATCATCTTATTCATCATCTTATTAACAATATTTAATGGAAGCTTGGCGCGTTTTCAATAATTGTATATTCGATCGTTCATTTTAGATGATAGAGATAATGTTTTAATAATAATTTAACTAATACCACAGAATAATGCTAATACAACAAAAAGGGTAAAATTATTATTTTTCAACAAAAAATTCAACCGTCTTCCAAAGTAAAAATACACAAAGAAGTATGAAATAAAAATTATTTTCTAAACTTTTAAACGTTTAAATTTGACAATTTTTTTACTATTTCTGTACTCAATCTTCTTAATTTTTAGTCGGTACCAGCAAATTTGAACGTACCTAAGAACTATAAATTATTGTAGGATATTGTTTGGGCTGGCTGCATTAACGCCAAAAATCGATATTTTTATCACTGACTGACCTATAGATCAAAACACTTACCCAGTTCCAGATGACCTAGAAAGTTCAAATTTGGCACGCAGATAGGTATTTAGGTGAATACAAAGGAATAAATCAGAAACTGGTAAAGTTTTATCATTTTATTATAATTTTTCATTTTCATTTTGTTATAAATAAGTACCTACTACTAATTTATGTACAAAATGTAATGATATCCTACCAAAAACATAAATGTGAAACAAGAGCCAAGTTCAATATTATATTAAATTCCTTGGTTGTTGACTTCAACGACAAAAGAAGTGAGATCTAAATGGGTGCCAAGCTCAATGGTCAGTCCTGAAATTTATTTATAACAACATAAAATATCATATCTACTTATAACTGAGGATAATATATTGTGGCCTAAGGTCATAGGTATATCATAACAACCAAAGCATATATCATAATATTGAACTTGGCTCTCGTTTCACATTTATATTTTTGATAGGATTTTAGGTTACTTCTAGTATCCAATAGATGGCGTTTTACTAGTCAGTTTTATTTTATTTCCTCTATTTGCTCTTATTTGTATGAATGAAAAAAGAACAATCCTAATAAAGTCACTGACGGCACAGATTAAAGAAAGCTACGACCAGATAAACAGCTACATACTAAACTTTCGATTTGATTGTACTACTACAACTTACAAACATACGTTGTGTAGATTCTCCTATCGATTCTCCAATGGCAAAAGTATTTTGTCAATTCGATAATATCCATGGACGCTTCACACTACGTCAATCTGATCCCGTGGTAAGTTCTCGAAGAACTTGTGTTACGGGTACCAGACAACAGAAACTTTTTGTTCCTTCGTCGGGATTTGAACCCGCGACCCCCGGCTTGAGCACCAACACGCTCAACCAACTGAGCCACAGAGGTCGTCTTAATTCGATGTATCGAAAACATAAAATATGATTTTCAATTTTTATTTATAACTAGCTGTTGCCCGAGGCTCCGCCCGCGTAAATATAGTTTTCTCGCGGTCGCGGACAAAACATAGATAAAAACAATCCTTGATGCGGATTATATATCATGCTAAAATTTCACCTCGATCGGTTCAGAACTTTTTGAGTTTTTGAAGCGTACACAAACCAACATAACATTTTTATATATAAGATTTTATTCCCCCGTGGATCTGAATTATTTATTTAAACTACCGAAAATGAAATGTGGATGGAAATTGTACAATTTAAAAGTGTTTTGGTTTGCGGTCGCGACTTTCACAAAGCTGGTCAAAAACGCCCGGTCTTTTCTATTTTTAACCCCCGACGCAAAAAGAGGGGTGTTATAAGTTTGACGTGTCTGTCTGTCTGTCTGTCTGTGGGTGTGTCTGTCTGTCTGTCTGTGGCATCATAGCTCCCGAACGGATGAAGCGATTACAATTTAGTTTCTTTTGTATTAAAGGTGACTTACATGCGAGTGTTCTTAGACATGTTTGATGAAAATCGGTTGAGCCGTTAAAAAGTTGTGGGGGGTGAAAGCGGGGAAGAAACACCGAATGTGCAAAATATATACTCGAGTAAGGTCTTAAATGAAAGCGCACTGAAAGAGAATATTGATGACTTAATCGAGAGTGTTCGTAGCTTCGTTTGATGGGAAAATTGATGGTGGAAAGATCAGCCGTTTGAAGATGATCAGCTCTTTTCTAGTTGATGAGGGGATCTGACTAACTTTCCAATGTCCGATCGATTCGAAATTTGGTACCGTGTTACTTCAACGATATTCAAAGAACATGGTAAGGTAACCATGACCTAATCAGCCGTTTGAAGATGATCAGCTCTTTTCTAGTTGATGAGGGGATCTGACTAACTTTCCTATGTCCGATCGATTCAAAATTTGATACCGTGTTACTTCAACGATATTTAAAGAACATGGCAAGGTAACCATGACCTAATTAGCCGTTTGAAGATCATCTTTTCTTTATTAGTTGATGAGGGGATCTGACTATCGTCCAAATGTCCTATCGATTCGAAATTTGGTACCATGTTACTTCAATGATGTTGAAAGTATGTATTATATGGTAAGGTAACCATTATTGATAGGTCTACTTTAAAAAGGATAAAATAAAAGTAAAATTAAAAATTTAAAAAACCCCCGACACAAAAAATAAACTCTAAAAATAATAAATAATATTTTAAACCTATTATAATTATATTATCACATATAATATTATGTAAGTTGAAATAATTTTATTTTCCAATCGTCGTCTCGCCGGGGGACCGCTATGTGAAAAAAACAGGTGTAGTCGCAGAATGAACAAAAGAATTTACTCCGAAAAAATTTGCTCATACCTGAATTATACCACATTCGTAATAATTAATTAGCTGTTGTTGTAAAAATACTTTATAAACTTTAGCGGTCCCCCGACGAGGCGACGATTGGAAAATAAAATTATTTCAACTTACATAATATTATATGTGATAATATAATTATAATAGGTTTATAATATTATTTATTATTTTTTAGAGTTTATTTTTTGTGTCGGGGGGTTTTTAAAATTTTTAATTTTATAGCCTACAATATTTTTAAAGGATCTTTTTAATATGTGCGTCGCCGAGTCGGGGGAGCGGTGTGAAGAAGTTTTTTATTTAGCTACGTAGATATAGCTAATGGAGAATATGCAGGTACCAGTTTTAAATGTATTTTTTTATAAATAATTTTTTCATTCTCTGTCGTTGTGGCTAAGAGAAACATCTTTACACTGCGGTCCCCCGACTCGGCGACGCACATATTATTATTAAAAGATTTTTTAAGATATTGAAAGGCTAAAATTGAAATTATTATTCAATTATTTATTTACTTTTTATAGTTTTTTTTTTAGGGTTCCGTAATACTTAAGGAACCCTTATAGTTTCGCTCTGTCCGTCTGTCTGTCTGTCTGTCTGTCTGTCTGTCTTTCTGTCTGTCTGTCTGTCCGCGCCTCTAGCTTCTGTAATTATGAATATAAATTAATGAAATTTGGTGCAGTTATAGATTGTGTATAGATCACGGTTTCGGGATCATAAAAAATAATAATTTTATATTTTAGGGGTGGCTCTCCATACATGTAAAGTGGGGATGAAAAATATTTTTGCACTCTACCCCATCGTGTGGGGTATCGTAGAATAGGTCTTTTAAAATAAAGGTAAGGTTTCATACGTTACTTTTTTATAAAGTTGACCATTTTCGAGTAATCAGCCTCCAAATTAGTTTGTAAGTTGGTCCCCCCACTAGCATTTTTAAACTATAGGAGATAGAAACTTGCAAATTTCCATGCTGATAGATCATGCTAAAAACTCTTTAGGAAAACTATTTTGAACCAAATCGGACAGTAACTTTTGGAGTAATTAAAAAAAAAGCATATTACGCGTTTATAGTTACGGAACCCTCCTTAGACATGTCCTGACATGCTCTTGGTTAGGTTTTTTACTTTAACATAATTTTTCTAATTTTATGTTTATTTCATACTTTTTATAAAACAATTTAATTACTAACTTGTCTCTGCGAAGTCCATTCTGAGTTCTGATATTCACTAGACTACGGCTGATAATAATAATTAGTATCTAAAATTAAATATATAAGTACTAACTATAACATCTCTGAAAGCAGCTTAATGATTTTGTCACAAGTATGAATACCATCGGATAGTAGCTGGAAAGCGTCCATACACTGCCATACAGGTTGTTAGCGGTCAACGTACGGCGAACTGCCCGACTTACAGGTTGGATGGGGCAAAGGAATCCATAGGACAAGAAATCCGCCGAGCGCGTCCCTACTACTCAGCATCGGAACTACCAAACAACTTTGTAGAACAACTGTACCTACTAACCAACAACTATTTGCGATATCGGTAATATGATTACTAGGGTGTTTTAGGCTTAGTGGTTAGCGCCCGACTGCGCCAACGCAAAAGATGTGTTTATCAACCTATGTACCTAATGTTTCAGCGTTGGTAGAATTTGTTTTACCAAGTCGGGATTTTCAAACTTTTTTAACTTTTTTAATTAATAAAAGAGAATTTTTTTCCTTGAAAGCGAAAATATTTACTATTATTTTTAAACAAAAATTTTAATTTAACTTTTTACGGTAAACCGACTTCCTAAGTAAAAATGCACAAGAAGTAGATATGAAATAAAACTTATTTTCTAAATAATTCCTTTTTAAAATTTGGCTAAAATGTTAACTATTTTTCTACTGAATCTTCATAATTTTGAAGTTGGTCCTAGCCCGAACAACATCCCGATAAAACAATATTTAAAATAGAACTTACGTTCAAGGTGGCTGGTACCGATTTCAAAATTCTGAAGATCTAGTAGAGAAATAGTTAAAATTTTGCCAAATTTTAAGGGGAATTATTTAGAAGATAAGATAAGATAAGTTTTACTTCATAATTTTTTGTGCATTTTTACTTTGAAAGTCGGTTTAATTTTTTTGTTTAAAAATAATAAAAATTGCCTTTTTAGTGATATTTGTTAAATTATTATTACCTAATACATTTTAAGACTGTTTAAAATAAACGATAAATGTATAATTGAATGTGCCAAGCTTCCATTATGTATTGTAAATGAGATGATGATGATGATTACTGTATGTTACATAGTGGCATCTTTGTTACAAAGTGGCAAAATTTCGGCATTTCTTGAAGCAATGCCGAAATTTTCAAACCTTATCTTTAAACACTAAGGAGTTCTGTTCAGTGCAGTTGGATCAGTGCTTGTCACAAATTTTTACTTTTTGGTAGCATATAGGTACTGTGATATTATGCTTGAGTTACTTCGATAAAGTCGCCAAATCCCTATAGACTCGCACTAGGCCGGTTTTATTAAAATCTAATAGAACTCGCGAGTCAAGCTCGGTTACGCAGGTTCAGTAGGTAGGTGCGCCGTACTCCCTATCTTCTGCGGCCGTGATGGTGTTGTGCCACTCTCCCTACCCCCCTGCGAGCTGGCGGGGCCGTTCCGTACGGTTAACGGCATTGGTGGGGCCGCAGAGGAAGAGGCAAGTTGGTATTACGGTGCGCCGCTTGCCCTATCCTCTGCGGCCGAGGTGTGGTCGGTGGCAGAACCATAGGTCAGATCTGCCACCGGGTACCGGTTGTGGAGGCTGGTATCCGTAGCCTCCTAGTAGCAGACTCGGGGGGAGTTTGCTACAGTACTGGTGGAGGCCGAGGAGGAAGGCGCACCTTAGCATCCGGTGCGCCTGGGGTCTTCGGGCCTTGAATGGAGCCGCTTGTGAGCGGCTGCCGCCGGCGGGGTCGCGGATGTGTTTATCGTTCCCGTGGCCCCGTCACGGCGGCGAGGAGGAAGGTGGGGGGTGGTTTTAGTGGGTATACCGTGGGTCTCATTAGCCTATACGGGAGTCCCACATCACCACTCGGGCGCCCCCTGCGCCTGGGTGGTATGCGTAATGCATTTCCCCCCCGGAAACAAAAAAAAAAGGTTCAGTAGGTAGATTCTCTGGGGTCGACCGTATAAAAGGGCGTGGGATAAGCTCCGCGTCCAGTCAGCTCCGTTAACGGAGACGCTCCAACCCGATCTGCTAGGGAATATCGTCAGGGAGTTGTTCCCGTGACCCCCCCCCCGGCATTCTCCGAGAATGGATCTGTGAACGTCGGACTCGATCGTGGAGGGAGTTCCGCCACCCGTCACCGATCAGGAGATGGAGGCGTTTCTGTTCCGCCTCCGAAGTAAAAGAGGGCACCAGGTCCGGACGGAGTGCACGGGAAAGTGCATTCTGTCGCACTTGTGCGCTTCGGGATCCCCACCGGGAGCTGTTCGAACACTGTTTTCAGTCAGGTCAGTTACCGAGGATGTGGAAGGAGGGCCGGCTCATCTTATTACCAAATTGCCGGTCGCCCGACCAGGTTTCGGCGGTAAGACCAATCGTTCTGCTGAGCGAGGTCGGGTCCCTAGAGCGAATTGTGGCATCTCGACTTGCTCGGCATCTGGAGTAGGGCCCAGGACCGAGACTGTCCAATTCTCAGTTCAGTTTTCGGGCCGGTAGGTCTACCGTCGACGCAATTAGGCGCCTACGGTCGGTAACGCAGGAGGCGGAACGCGAGGGGGAGGTGGTGGTGGTGTGGTCACCAACACTTTCAATAGTCTTCCTCACAGCTTGGCGCTGCAATACTTCGGTGTCCCGGGGGTATATCGGAAGGCTGTTGGAAGATTTGCTCTCCGGCAGGGAGGTCGTGTGGGAGGACAGGGAAGGGTCTTTTGTACGGTGGAGCGTTGAATGAGGTGTCCTACAGGGGTTGGTTTTGGCACCACTTCTCTAGGACATTGGCTTCGACTGGGTCCTGCCTCATCGCCTCCTCCTCGGGATGAGTGTCATCTTCGTCACATCCCGGGGACATATACTTGAGATCTGAAAAAGACTCATTGGTACACGCCACAACCTGGGATTCGAACCTACACTCTCTCGAGTGCGAACCAAATTAACGGTCTACCCGCTAGGCCACGGAACTCTTTAGTCTTTATCATCAAAATGATTACATATTAATTTGTATTTTAAATATAATACAATAGACTCTGTATCGTTACACCGTTCTGTTCACCGAAAGATCGAATTTCGAATGATAAAGGTAAGTGCCGTTGCACACGTTCCGGTTGCCGGGTAGCCGGTCGCGAAATGTATGGCCGTGTACACCGGTACGTGTGAAAGCCATGTACGACAGCTTTCACACGTACCGGTGTACACGGCCATACATTTCGCGGCCGGCTACCCGTACATGGCCAATTGGCCATACAAGTCGCAACCGACTACCCGGCACCGGCTATCCGGCAACCGGAAAGTGTGTAACGGCACTAAGGCTGTATGGACTATATCCTCCGGAATCCAGAACGCCGGTGAAAATTCAGAGCATTGAAAATAAAACTCCGTGATAAAGATATTACAATAGAGGACAATGGAACGCACACTTGTGTGTTCGATTGTCGAGTCAAATATTGATTTCTTATGTTTACGCGAATATTGTTCATTGTTTTAAACACTTACTTTATTCGTGGTGCACTTTTCTTTTTCCCGACGTTTCGGCTACGGCCGTGGTCACGGGAGGACCGGACAAAGGAGGACAGGTGTCAGTGCATCGCAACAGAATCCGTAAGTGTTAACAATGTAGAGTTAAATGTCAATGTCATTTATAACAGCTCGACACTTGAAGCTTTGATTTTCAACTCTACTGTAATTAGCGCAGAGTTCTATTTTCAGTGCTCTGGCTTCTGAATTTAATCGGGACCGCCAAATTCCGGAGCATATAGTCCCAGTCTAAGTATGTGGGAGACCGAGCTTTTCTCGAAGTTACAGTAGTACGAAAACTACTTTGAGAGAATGAATAAAAATTAAAAATGTATAAAAGCAAAAATAATTACATCTCACTGGGATTCGAACCCGCGACCAATTATTTTTCAACAACGCATCCATAGCATTTTAAAATTTAAAATAACGAACCCACTGTTACGACGAAAGAAAAGGGATAGATCGAATCATGCGGAAAAGAGACAGTGAGGACGCTGCGTGGCTTGCTTGTGCGCACACCGTTCATTGATGCGCAGGCGCCGCGGGGCGGCGCGGTGCGGCGGGGGCGAAGAATGCGGCCGCGGCGTGCAATGACCGCGCCAGGGTCGCTTCCTTTACGACAACACACGGGCCGTCGTACTACAGCCGTTCCTCTCTCCGCCGCGCCTCACCTCGCCGATCCGTACTACTGTATGGCCCTCACGACGCGACGCGCGCTTTTCGACCCGTAGTCCGTTACAAAAATTAAGTGCGCCGCATTCCGCGACTGTTTCGACGTCTTGCTCACGCACTTGGCGTGGTGTTCTGTCGTCTCGCTCACGAGCAGATCCTTGTGAAGCTCGGTGTCATATCAAAACAAAACTCTAGGCGCGAAACTTGCGCTTGATTGAGTCTTGTTCGCATAACGTTTCACTAATGAAAGTTTCCTCATTCCTGGCTGATTGTTTTGACTGCATCAAAATTATAGTAATTGATTATATATTACTGATTACTGTTAATAACAATTAACCAACTTCCAAAAAAGGAGGTTTATACTTTATACGTTCGGGTGTATAATTTTTTTTGTATGTTCAACTTCTATTTCGCCGTCTGTGAACCGATTTTTAAAATAATTTTTTGCTGTAATAAGGGTATTATGCCGAATTGGTCCTTTTGTCACTAAGATGGTCACCTGATGATGGGATCCATGAGGAATAGAGGGAACTCCTCAACATTTTTAGGGACATCTATAATAGGGATTTGACTTTTATGAAGTAAATCAGGCATATGCTACCAAAAAGTTTTTTGTGCCAAGGGCTGTACCCTGTACCCTGTATCCAAAAGCGCTGAACAGAACTCCTCAGTCTTTAAAGATACGCGTTTGGAAATTTCGGCATTGTTTGTAGACGGCACTGGAAGTATATGCCACTAAGTCTGACTCTGAAAAAATACATTCATAACCCCGTTCAACCCTTTAGGGGTTATCGAAAAATCGTGAAATACGTGTTTACTTATTTTCTTTTAGGACTACATTTACAAAATTCCAAGTCGAAATGCTTATTTAATATTTTTTCCCCATACAAAATTTAATACCCCTTTTTAGGGTTCCGTAATACTTAAGGAACCCTTATAGTTTCGCTCTGTCCGTCTGTCTGTCTGTCTGTCTGTCCGCGCCTCTAGCTCCTGTAATTATTTATATAAATTGATGAAATTTGGTGCAGTTATAGATTGTGTATAGATCACGGTTTCGGGATCATAAAAAAAAATAATTTTATATTTTAGGGGTGGCTCTTCATACATGTGAAGTGGGGATGAAAAATATTTTTTCACTCTATCCCATCGTGTGGGGTATCGTAGAATAGGTCTTTTAAAATAAAGGCAAGGTTTCATACGGTACTTTTTTATAAAGTTGACTATTTTCGAGTAATCGGCCCCCAAAGTAGTTTGTAAGTTGGTCCCCCCCCCCTAGCATTTTTAAACTATAGGAGATAGAAACTTGCAAATTTCCATGCTGATAGATCATGCTAAAAACTCTTTAGGAAAATTATTGTGAACCAAATCGGACAGTAACTTTTGGAGTAATTAAAAAAAAGCATATTACGCGTTTAGAGTTACGGAACCCTCCTTAGACATGTTCTGACATGCTCTTGGTTAGGTTATTACTAATTAATAGATTTAATTTTAAAAAACCTATTATACTCATAATCTTAGACTAATAACGCCCCTCATAATCTACTAAAACTCTTATTTAGAGTTTTAGTAGATCATGTCAAAGAGCAATATCACGAAATTTCAAACAGATTTGAGCACAAACAAAAAAGTTACATACAAACGTTTATACCCATTTTACCCCTTTAGAGTTTCGCAAAATCCCTTCTTAGTGGACCTATACGTCACAAAAGGAAGCCATATTTCAAATGTAACGTTTTTGGCTACTGAAGCTAGAAACGTAATATTAGTTATTTGAATTTTGAACGGAACTACTGAGTTGGCGTTGATGAATCAGTCAGTCAGGACATGTTACTTTATTGAACTGTGAACAAACAACATCCACACGCGTATCGAAATTTAAACACCTAATTGTCACCGTGGCGCTTAAGTATAGGTACAAACATCTGGGAGACCGAGCTTTGCTCCGAGTTTTAGTTTAACGATAAAATAATTAAAAATAAATGTATACAAAGTATAAAAGAAAAAGAAATAATAAGAATCATAAAAATATTTATCTGACCGAGTTTCGAACTCACCACATTCCAAATTTCCAACAACGCAATAATTAGGTATACCTACATAGGTTAGGCAATTAACTCAAAACTTGCAAGGGAATCAAAACTTGCAGGGTACTTCCCGTGAACTCAGAATCTTGAAATTTGGTGCAAAGCAACGTCATCTAGTACAGTTAAAGGAAAAATTGCGAAAACTGTAAAAGAGAAGTTTGATTTTGGGCCAGTTATATGTACACTACATAGAAGTTTGATTTTTCCACAGCTCCAAGGGACAGTAGACCTGAGTATTTGATATAAATTCCAGCTTGATACCTCCACGCGTTCCTGAGAAAAAGGGTCTTGACAGACAGACGGACGAACAACAAAGTGATCCAATAAGGGTTCCGTTTTTTCCTTTCGAAGTATGGAACCCTAAAAATGGTAATCTGTTGGAGCAAGGTACGGTGGATGCCTTAGACATTCCAATTGAAGCTCCTCTAATTTGGTAGCCGTCTGTTGTGCAGTGTGTGGTCTAGCATTGTCCTGAAGCAGTAGTGGTCTAGAGCGAATGACCAACCTCGGTTTTTTAGCAGCCATCATGATTTGCAGTTGCTGGCAATAGACATCTGTCGTAATCGTCTGGCCAGATTTAAGAAACCTGTAGTGAATGACACCGGCACTAGTCCACCAATCGCTCACAAGTAACTTTTTTTGAGTAAATTTTTGCTTCGGGCATGCTTTGCTGGTTCGCCTGGGTTCAGCCATTGCTATGAACTTTTCCGATTATCGTGCAGGATCCACTTTTTATTACAGGTACTGATTCGATTTAAAATCCCTTCATTTATTGAGTAATGTAACGCAGCAATCGATGCGCGTTTGACTTTTTATTTTATTTTATAAAACAAGGGGGAAAACGATCAAACGGATCACCTGATGGAAAGCGATTACCGTCGCCCATGGACACCCGCAACATCAGAGAAGTTGCAAGTGCGTTGCCGGCCTTTTAGGAGGGAATACGCTCCCTTCTTGAAGGTTTGCAGGTCGTAGTGGTTCGGAAATACTGCTGGCGACAGTTCATTCCAGAGTTTTACAGTGCGCGGCAGAAAGCTTCGGGTAAAGCGCACGGTGGAGGACTGCCACTCATCAAGGTGATGAGGATGATAAATATTATGTCGCATGGAACGGTGGCGAAAAGTTGCAGCAGGTATAAGTCCGAACAATAGGCATGTTGCCGAAAAATTTTTTTTTCGTCTATTCGATGTTAGACAACATGTTAATAAACAATCCAGAACCCATTTTTGTATATCTGAAAAAATAACGTAGATACAGACCATTGAAATTTACAATATGAAAGAGAGCGATATATCGGCCTGTGACGTCACAGCCTGCTACCGCCATACATTTGTTATTACAAAATGTATGGCGGTAGCAGGTTGTGACGTCACGAATCGTTTTGCGAGAAAGAGATGGACAATATTTTTTATTTGCTTATATTTTTAATCCCGTTACTCTAAATACCCATTTCTTTCAGATTTATGTATCTTTAATCAACAATTTTAAAATTTAATTTGTAAAACTGTGATATTCCACACTAGGCAACATCCCTATTCCTCGGAGCACTCCCCGTAATATAACCGATAGAGGAAGCAGAGCGATGCTACATCTCTACATAGCTCTAAGGAGTCAAGCCTGTTTGAAACACTATGGCAGTCGACAATTCGAGCGGCCCTACGTTGGATTATGGATACGATCCAGAGGGAGAAGCTGGTACTTTGGCGCCCCTGCCCAGAGATGAGAACAGTATTCCATGTGAGGCCGAACCTGCGCCTTATAGAGTTGTAGGCGTTGGACCGGACTGAAATACTGCTTTGACCTGTTCAGAGCACCAAGCTTCTTGGAAGCTAACTTGGCCTTGCCCTCCAGATGATATCGGAACTGGACCTCGCTCGATATGTTAACACCAAGTATTCCAATGTTGGAGGAGACTGCTGCTGCAGTCACTGCTGCACTCAATTCATGAGGTACCCACCTTTCTAGATTTTTCATCTTCCCAATTTGCTTGAAGTGGATTAACAGTGTTATCACTAACTCCGCAGCCTGCAACTAATTCGGACCTGGTTTGCGATGGATACGCTTCCACAATAGCCTGAAGAATTGATCTTCATTATCAACTTTGGTCTCCGGCCGTCCACGGGGCTTGTTCTGCAGGTCGAAATTTCCAGAACGAAAACGTTAGAACGAAAAATGCACTGTTTTTTTCGTTTTAACGTTCACCCCCGACGCAAAAAGACGGGTGTTATAAGTTTGATGTGTCTGTCTGTCTGTGGCATCATAGCTCCCGAACGGATTAAGCGATTTCAATTTAGTTTTTTTTTGTATTAAAGGTGACTTATCTATGAGTGTTCTTAGATATGTTTGATGAAAATCGGTTAAGCCGTTTAAAAATTGTGGGGGGTGAAAGTGGGGAAGAATAACTGAATATCTGCAAATATACTCGAGTGGAGTTTTAAATGAAAGCGCACTGTAAGAGAATATTGATAACTTCATCGAGAATGTTCTTAGCTTCGTTTGATGAGAAAATTGGTGGCGGGGTAGATCAGCCGTTTGAAGATCATCAGCTCTTTTCTAGTTGATGAGGGGATCTGACTAACTTTCTTATGTCCGATCGATTCAAAATTTGGTACCGTGTTACTTCAACGATATATAAAGAACATGGTAAGGTAACCATGACCTGATTAGCCGTTTGAATATTATCAGTTCTTTAATAGTTGATGATCTTCCATATGTTCTATCGATTCGAAATTTGGTACTGTATTACTTCAATGATATGGAAAGTATGTACATAATACATATATGGTAAGGTAACCATTATTTATACCTACTTTAAAAAGGATAAAATAAAGGTAAAATTAAAAATTTTAAAAACCCCCCGACACAAAAAATAAACTCTAAAAACTAATACATAATATTTTAAACCTAATATAATTATTATCGTCACATATAATATTATGTAAGTCGAAATATTTTTTTTTCAATCGTCGCCTCGTCGGGGGACCGCTATGTGATAAAAACAGGTGTAGTCGCAAATTGCAACAAAATAATTAACCTCGAAAAAAATTCGCTCGTACCTAAATGTAATTCGTAATCTATACTAATATAATAAAGCTGAAGAGTTTATTTGTTTGTTTGTTTGTTTGTTTGTTTGAACGCGCTAATCTCAGGAACTACTGGTACGAATTGAAAAATATTTTTTGTGTTGGATAGTCCACTTATCGAGGAAGGCTTTAGGCTATATAGCATCATGCTAAACTCAATACGAGCGGAGCACCAATCAAGAATGTTACAAAATCGGGGGTCTTTTTTTCCTTTTGAGAGCTTTCGCTACGTACGCTGCGGAAACGGTTAAAGTTTCGCTAAAATGATGTATGGCAGAATTGTTCCCCTTTAAAAGTTCTAAAAAAGAGGCCGCGACAGTATATGTCTATCTTTTAAGGTTGGCTCACTATAACCTTTTTATACTTACCAAATTTGTTCTAAAAGTAAGCATTATTTGTGAAGGTGTTTTCATAAAGATTATATTAATCCTTATCCAAGTAAATACGTTATTCATTACAAGCATTTAATCTAGAAGAAATTTGCCGTTTACATCATTTGATTTCAATGAGTATTTTAGAAGATATCGCAGTAATAAAATAATCATGCACGCTATAGTACGGCGCGCGGCGCGGGCGAGCAGTCGTGAGGTGGAAGCGCTTCTTCTACGTAAATGAAGTCGCGGGTTAATTTTTAGCGATACCCCAAAGTAACTATTCCACGCGGACGAAGTCGCGGGGAAAAGCTAGTACTTAATTAATTAGCTGTTGACGGAAAAATACTTTATAAACTTTAGCGGTCCCCCGACGAGGCGACGATTGAAAAATAAATATATTTCGACTTACATAATATTATATGTGACGATAATAATTATATTAGGCTTAAAATATTATTTATTAGTTTTTAGAGTTTATTTTTTGTGTCGGGGGGTTTTTTAAATTTTAAATTTTACTTTTTTGCAAATTAATTCTTCGAGCCGTTTCTGCAGCACTGGTGCCACGGTAGAACTCGTACCCGAAAATCTATAATAAATACTTCTGTTTTATAATATTAGTAAATATTATAAAATAGAAGTTTGCTTGTTTGTTTGTTTGTTTTAACGCGCTTATCTCAGGAACTACTGGTTCGAATTGAAAAATTATTTTGTGTTGGATAGTCCATTTATCGAGGAAAACTTTAGCCTATATAACATTACGCTGCGACTAGGAGCGAATTATCAGTGAAAAATGTTGCAAAACAGGGGAAATTATCCATATTTGAGGGCTTCCGTTGCGTGCGCTGCGTAAACGGTTCAAGTTACCCAAAAAAATGTATGAAATAATTATTTCTCTTTAAATGATTTAAAAAAATGTTCGCGACAGTACCTATGTCTATCTTTTAAGATTGACTCACTGTAACCTTTTTTATGGTAATCAAAATTGGTCGAAATTAATACTTACATTATTGCGTCATCAGTTGACGCGGACGAAGTCGCGGGCAACAGCTAGTAAAACGATATTTCAAGTTTTCCATTTTTTTAAACAGAATGACTCAAATAAAAAACCAAAAGAGGAAAAAACAAATGAATTACGGTTTTCGAAATGCATGAGTAAATATCGGTATAAATTTGAAATTCCTAACCAAAGAAGATATATATTTGAGATCAAAGTGGCCAGTATAATAAAACGCCAATTTCATATGTGAGTACCTAATAGTCATATTTTTGCATAAACGTGCCATAGACGTACATTATATGATATTATAGACGAGGCATGTTGAGGCGAAAACTCTCTCCACTTTTTTTTTCGAAAGGGTCTACGCTAGCGCGAGCGGTCAGCAGACACACGAATTTGGTACGGAGCGTACAGCGAACCATATCCGCAGACCAAATTCGGTGTCCCTACACACGCACGGATTTGGTACGGTGCAGTGGACCGTAAAGCTCGACACTTGTGTGTTCGATTTTATGCTCTATTACATTAGCACAGAGTTCTATTTACAGTGCTGTTTTTAAACGACGACGATGATTCCCGCAATTCATTGATAACGGGTAGTGATACCAACACTTTAAAAAATATTTCTCCCCAAATTTTACCCCTGATTACTTATACCAGTGACAGGTCTAAGAGACAATAAGACTATGTCCAGAAACTGCGTATTCTTACGCACGTAAGGTCTACGCACGTAGTCGAGGTACTAGGGCCCCATACATTGCGTCCAGAAGCTACGTGCGTATTATTTTAGCTATGCGCGTATCGTACAAAATTTCGTAAAAAAGAAACGATAAGATAAGAATCTCTACGTGCGTAGGTTTACGCAGGCTTACGCACTTTCTGGACAGAGTCTAAGTTAGAAAGAAAGGTTATGTCATATGTGTTTAACATAAAGACTAACGCGTGAATAACATAAAACTAACTTGTCTTAATCTTATTTCACTCCCAATACATTTTCATATCCCTGGCTATATACACAAATTAAAATAATTTTTATTATTACATACAAATTGATTCATAAGGAGTAAACTCTAAACATCCTGTCCCCTAGTAAACCCCCGTAGATATTTTCCCTAATTTTGGGGGTACATCCCTAAGTTGGCATCACTGATACCGTTGTACGGCCTAACCGCCGGACTGCTCTACACACGCACGGGTAGAGATGTGATAAACGGCTTAAAATCAAAAGTTAACTTATCCGTTATTTAATATTCAAAAGCAACTTATTTTAACTGCTTAGCTGCTTATCTACTTATTGCCACTTATAATGTTTTTTGCACTTATTTGCGATAGAAAAACGTAATGTTTTTCGATCGCTAAAACTGATTTCAATGAACTTTCCTTCGTACTTTGCAGGCTTAGGACTGTCTGAAATCTGAATAATTAATTTTTATATTAAACAGTACTTACGACAAAACCTTAATAAACTTAATACTAAAACACTGCACGAAAAGTTTATATTACGTCCATATGGACCATTATTATATTTATTATTTACAATAAAAGTTCACGGTAAACCACTAACACATCACTATTACGATTAAAATACGAATTATTGCGTAACGTTATATAACGTGATTTCGTCAAGCCTCAAAGCGCAACTAACAAAAAGTGAATAATCATGAAACAGCATATAAGTTATAAGTACAAAAAATAAGCCATAAGTGATGAGCTACATTAAATAATTTTCACTCTTATTGCGCTGACATAAGAACTATTTTTCTTTGCTCATACCACACTTATGGCTTAATGACTATAAACGATATAACGATAAGTATAAGTGTAAAGCGCTTACGTTTATAAACGACTTTTCAACTTATTTATAAAAGCACGCTTTTTTAAACGTTTTTCGTTTAAACGGCCATCTCTACGCACGGGTATGGTACGGAGCGGACCAGATCCGATGCGGACAACGGCGAACTCTTCGCCTTCTTCTTATGTTCGCTGGACTGCCCTACACACGCTCGGATCTGGTACGGAGCGTACCAGATCCGCTGTACGCTCCGTACCAAATTCGTGTGTCTGTAGACACCATAAGACCGCTCTAGCTTAATCGGGCTATAACTAGCCTGGTGACTAGTTGGAAAACTCTCTCCACTTAAATGACCCCCCTTTTATAGTTTTAGGGGCCATTTTGACATTGAAGTACGGTGAAAACAAGATGGCTGACATTTGGCGAACCTCGGGCGCACCTCGCGCGCCTGCGGTTCGCCAACGTGCGGCGCACGCTCGCGCAACTGATGCCGAAGCGCTCAGCGGGGCCCGATGGTATTCCGGCCTTTATTTTATTTTTAAGGATTGCTGGACCGTATTGACGGAGCCGATGTTGCACTTGTTTAATATTTGCATTGACAGGGCGGAGTTTTGCGACCGCTGGAAGCTGACTAGGGTAGTGCCGGTGCCCAAGGGTAAAAGAGGAAAGGAGCTACAGCCAGCGATTACAGACCTGTGGCGGTGCTATGTTGTCCGGCTAAAGTTTTTGAGTCTGCTATTCACAGCAGTCTATATCCACAAATAAGCGCTCTGTTGTCCGACGCGCAGCACGGATTTCGTCCTGGGCGGGGGACAACAGGGAACTTACTAGATCTAGTGACTCAAATTGTACCTACCGTGGACGCGGGACATCAGGTGGACGTTGCCTACTTTGATTTTCGTAAGGCTTTTGATACGGTTGATAATGACGTACTTTTAACTAAACTGGCCAGCGTCGGCTGCTCGCCACACACTTTAGCATTTTTCGCCAGTTATTTACGTGACCGATGTCAGTTTGTTGATTGTGGGGGGGAATTCTCCGAAATATATTTTATGAGATCAGAACCTCAATTCTCGTATTTAAAGTAAACAATTTAAACAGTCAACTTCACTTTGTTTGGATTGAAAGTGTAGCGTCATGTTACCGTGAACGGATTTTATGCCGTTTCGACCAATCAGAGCGCGTTTCACGTTGGTTTAACGTTCATAAAAACACCTTTTGAGAGTGCAAGCGTGTCGAGACTTGATTGTAATTGTATTAATGCAGGTTTTATTTAGCAGAATTGCCCCCCTGGTGTCAATCAAGGCAGTAATCTAGGGCCGTTACTGTTCATCATAACTGTTAACGATTTGCCGAATGTTGTTACTAAAGTAGTAAAACTATTACATGCCGACGATCTAAAATTAGCTCATACGATACGACAAAAGGCGGATCATAAGGTTTTGCAGCAGGATATAGATAGGGTCGTACAGTGGAGCACCGAAAACAAATTACATTTCAATGTGGCTAAGTGTTCGGTGCTGTCGTTCACGCGCGCGCGAAACCCTAGTCATCACCAATACCTAATGGAGGGAACGCCGCTGCAGCGGGTTACTGAGGTTGGGGACTTGGGAGTACACTTCACCTCTGACTTAAGCTTCAGTAAACATGTCACTACTGTGTGCAAAAAAGCGTATCGTAATTTGGGGTTAGTGTTACGCCTGACAAACAAGTTCACTAACATCGGGGCAGTAAGAACTTTATATGAAGCGCTTGTAAAAAGTCACTTGGAATGTAATTCTGTTGTATGGTCGCCACTTGAAACACAAAAGTAAAATTAAAAATTTTAAAAACCCCCCGACACAAAAAATAAACTCTAAAAAATAATAAATAATATTTTAAACCTATTATAATTATATTATCACATATAATATTATGTAAGTTGAACTATTTTTATTTTCCAATCGTCGTCTCGTCGGGGGACCGCTAAAGTATTATATAAAGTATTTTTACAACAACAGCTAATTAATTATTACGAATTACATTTAGGTATGAGCAAATTTTTTTCGGAGTAAATTATTTTGTTCATTCTGCGACTACACCTGTTTTTTTCACATAGGGGGGGACCGCCCGCGCCCCCGACGAGACGACGATTGGAAAATAAAAATAGTTCAACTTACATAATATTATATGTGATAATATAATTATAATAGGTTTAAAATATTATTTATTATTTTTTAGAGTTTATTTTTTGTGTCAGGGGGTTTTTAAAATTTTTAATTTTACTTTTATTTTATACTTTTTAAAATAGGTATAAATAATGGTTACCTTACCATATACATATTTTCAACATCATTGAAGTAACTGGTACCAAATTTCGAATCGATAGGACACGTGGACGATAGTCAGATCCCCTCATCAACTAATAAAGAAAAGATAATCTTCAAACGGCTAATCAGGTCATGGTTACTTTACCATGTTCTTTAAATACCGTTGAAGTAACACGGTACCAAATTTCGAATCGATAGGACATAAGAAAGTTAGTCAGATCCCCTCATCAACTAGAAAAGAGCTGATCATCTTCAAACGGCTGATCAGGTCATGGTTACCTTACCATATTCTTTGAATATCGTTGAAGTAACACAGTATCAAATTTTGAATCGATCGGACATTGGAAAGTTAGTCAGATCCCCTCATCGACTAGAAAAGAGCTGATCATCTTCAAACGGCTGATCTTCCCACCCACAATTTTCTCATCAAACGAAGCTACTAACTCTTTCAGTGCGCTTTCATTTGAGACCTTACTCGAGTATATTTGCACATTCGGTTTTTCTTCCCCGCTTTCACCCCCCACAACTTTTAAACGGCTCAACCGATTTTCATCAAACATGTCTAAGAACACTCGCATGTAAGTTACCTTTAATACAAAAGAAACTAAATTGAAATCGCTTCATCCGTTCGGGAGCTATGATGACAGACAGAAAGACACACCCACAGACAGACAGACAGACAGACAGACCGACAGACAGACAGACAGACACGTCAAACTTATAACACCCGTCTTTTTGCGTCGGGGGTTAAAAATACAAGTTAATCCTAGAGCGAATACAAAATAAATTTGTCAGGTACTTGTACTTGAAGATGTATGGGGTTTATCCTGGATATCCTTTGTTGTATCCGACTCTGTTTGTGCTGGGTATGACGGGATATGATAAATTAGAAGTTCGCAGGGAGGTGGCTCTTGCCACCTACTTATTTAAACTGTTGCGAAGCAAAGTGCACAATCCTGCCGTTCTCGAGGCAGCGATTGTGCTGTGTGTTCCGGATGAGTACGCGCGGCGCCGGCGCCGGCCGCCGCTGCTGCTGGTGCCACGCGCGCGCACAAATCTGCTGCAGCGAGCGCCGCTGACGCGTGCGCTGCGAGTGCTCAATACATTATCTATTCAGGTTGATTTATTTTCATGTACACTGAGTGAATTCACAAGAGCCGCATTTTATTTTTTTACTAGAGTCCAGTACCCAGAGTTTGTTGTTTAAGTTTTTAAGTTTATATCGTGTTTTTATTTGTAATTAAGTAGTATTGTAATATAATTTTCAATAATCTATTGTATTAGGTCATCCTGTAATGATAGATATTTGTGTGAAAATAAATAAATAAAATAAAAAAAACAAAAACATTGTCTATTCCTAGACAAATGTGTACTTATAGCCACACCCCAATGTTTCGATGTTTTGTGTAGGTACGACGTACGTCATCCAATACATTTAAGAAAATAATTTACAATAAATATAATATCAAAATGTTTACATTACAATTAGAATTATGCTCGCAGTTACGGTCAGTACAGCTTCTGCTGAGAGAAGCTTATCCGCTCGGGATAATGACGTATTTACGCGGGCGGACCCGCGCGCAAAAGCTAGTGATTTATAAAAATATATAGAAATGTAAAAAGTTAATTAGGGATCGGACTAAAAGGATCGGAAAAAAATATTTAGTACTAGCTGATGCTCGCGGCTCCGCCCCCCGCGTAAGTACTAGGGTATGGAACCGGGAAATCCCGGTCCCGAAATTCCCGGGAATTCCCGAAATTTTGAATCGTTCTGAGAACCGGGAATCAAAAATTGAGAACCGGGAATTTCGGTATTTTCGGTACCGAACAGATTGTATTAAAATTTTCAAGTATTTAAATAAACTATCATCGGTAATTGTAAATATTAGATAAAAAATAGTTTTTAATCATTTCCAAAAGTGAATTAAAGACAAAAATTAAAAATATTACACGGTAAAAGGATAGAATTAGTAGTTCATATTAGATTCTGTACATAAAAGCTAACTGTGAGAGGTGCGAGAAAATATGTTTTTATAATTATTATAAGATAATATGTATATATTTATCTTTAGATCACGGTAAACTATATCACTCTTTTAGCTCAGAAGTTCAATTATTAGTGTATTGGGCGCTGTCCAATGGGCAATAGCCGATGTCATATCTCACTGTTCCAATAATAGTTGATTTTGTTGCCTTTTCTCGTTCACTAACCAACTTTTTTAATGTTCCTTGCTGTGAATGAGTTTTTATTCGCACATTTATTGACATCAAAATATTCTTATCCTTACTAGGTATAATGTTATAAATGCGAAATCTTGTAAACCAAAACTAGGCACTGACAGCCACAGGCGAGGCGTGCATACTACTTCACGCAAATCGTCAGATTAATATATTCTTCATATCAGAGACTTGTTGGCGCATGAACAACACTAATTATAATCTGACGCGTTCAGTATGTCTACGTCATGGTCTTTTTTACAACTTTGCAAGACGACGACTGCTCAAAGCTGACACACTATTCCTATAGTGTGTCAGCTTTTGTGAGTGTGAGTTTGGTTATTTACACTTTTTATTATCTATTCTACCACTTCTAATAGGTTTCCGCGACGTTCGAGCATGTATCTACACTAATAGCATTCTGGACACCCCAACCATTTGATGTTTTGCAAAAATCTAATAATTCGAAGTAAAATTAGATTGAAACACCATCAATAAATGCTAATTAACTAAAATAACCTACGGATCTTTACTATCGCCAATAAAGTTGTCGTTAATATGGCGGTGACATGTTGGCTGATGTGTCGAGTTGCCATTAAAACCTTATTTAATTTGAAATTGTACTAAGTTGTACTATAAAATGTTATTCTTATATTTTGAATTACTTTTGAGACAGTAATTACATTTGGATTTCATGCTGTAACACCAGTCCCGAAATTCCCGAATTTCCCGGGCAATCCCGGTTCCAGAATTGTCCGTCCAAAATGTCCCGCGATAAAAAGTAGCCTATGTCCTTTCCCGTGGTCTACTTTATATCTGTGACAAATTTCATGATAATCGGCTTAGGCCCACTTGCGCCAATCCGTGTTAAAGTTAACCCTGGGTTAAAAATCATGTTATCTCTCTCGTTCTTCGTATTTGTGAAAGAGAAAGCATGATATTTTACCCCAAGGTTAACTTTAACCCAGATTGGCGCAAGTGGGCCTTAGTAGTTTTTAGGTGAAAGTTTAAATAAAGTATCCTACGGAAACCGTACATTTCCCCGCAATAAAAAGTAGATAAAAACAATCCTGATGCGGATTATATATCATGTTAAAATTTCAGCTCGATCGGTGCAGAACTTTTTGAGTTTTTGAAGCGTACACAAACCAACATAACATTTTTATATGTATATAAGATTTAGCTTCATAAGGTAATATACTCAGAAATATTGAGGCATTACTTTTTGGTAAATGTAAAAAAAAATATATATTTTATGTGTAGTTTATTAATTAATAACATATAAAAAGTCTTATTTTTTTGCTAAATTAGTAAACAAAACCTAGATCATTAGTTTACTTACATCTTATACAATGAAACAAAAAAATTTAACCGACTTCCAAAGTAAAAATACACAAAAAAGTGTTAAATAAAACTTATTATAATTCTAAATTCGGCTAAAATTTTAACTATTTCTCTACTCAATCTTCTTAATTTTGAAATCGGTACCAGCCCAAACAATATCCTACAAAATTATAGAACTCACGTTTATATTTACTGGTACCGACTTTATAATATAATTTTACCCTTTTTAGTGATATTTGTTAAGTTTTTATTAATACATCTTAAGAACGTTTAAAATAAATGATCGAATGTATAATTGATGAAGACGCCCCAAAATAAACGATCGACTTTACAATTATCGAATACCTACGCGCTAAGATTCCATTAGGTATTGTATATAAGATTATGATTATGATGATAACTGTAAGTTAGTGGCATATGCTTGTAGTTCTTTGAACCATGCCGAAATTTCCAAACGCGTATCTTGAAAGACTGAGGAGATATGTTCAGTGCTTTGGATCCAGGGTAGGGTAAAGGCGGGATAGATGCCCCACTTTTTGAAGTATCCTCCTAATTTTAAAAATATTTATATTAATTAAATAAAGTCTATGAATTTAGCTACTTTAATCCTTTGTGTTTAGCTGTGATTTGTTTTTTGGGCATATAAATTACTGATTTTAGCTTTTTGTGGAACGCCTTTTTGGAGGATAGATGCCTACCTGTATGGATAGTTGCCCCACCACGAAAGTACTAAGAAGGATAGATGCCCTTCATAAAGTATAAACGAAAAACTCAACCAAACTTTTAAGAGGTTTTGAGGACAACTGGTGTTTTAGCAGTAGTAACAGGTAAAAGGCTACTCCTAAAATAGAAGTTATCTCCAAGAAACTTGGGCCTAATAATGAAAAGCATTTTGCAGTTTTTAAAATGATTTAATTGGCATCGTTACAATATAATTCTAATATGAGATCAATAAAATAATCATAATAAAATTTCAAAAGCATTTGTTCAACAAAAATAGAATTAAAAATGTTTATTATTAAGTTTCAACATAATCATACAAGTTCATTCTTTTTTACAAATTAAAATAACACAATAAAGATCTTCATTTAGTAATACTACATAAATGATGCTTAGCCAGATAGTACTATCGTTTCTCCATATCTTGAGCATTAATTTCTGAAAAGTGTACAGGTTTCATGTAGCCAGTTCTGACACTTTACACATTGGGTCCAGTTATTTCGAAGGTGTTTCTGGTTCTATATCACTGCCTAAATCTCTGCAATTGTAGAATCACCAATGTCAAAAATACTGATACCTTCTAAAATCATACATTTAAACATACATGGTGGATAGATGCCCCTAGGGGCATCTATACCTACCTCGAACTATATACCTCGAAAAATCAGGGCAACTATCCTTTTTGATAGGGAAATATGCCCAAGTATTTTTTTAATAAATAAAAAACAAAAGAGCAACTATTCACATCTAGATGCATACTTGATGAATCAGTGTATTGATGTAATTAAAAATCCACCTCAATGCGAAAAATTCAATTAACCAAGTTTTTGGTTTTTATCTTATACAAAAAAAAATCACGAAATTTGGTGAAAACTTATCTTTTTATGTCCCAAATACACTGTAATTTTTTGATTTCAAATATTTATTTTTCACCTTATTTTGACTTAATATCGAAAAATTAACCCTAATTTTCAATCTAAATTCTCGCGGCAAAATATCAGCTTTTTTAAAAAGTCGGTGGGCTTTTTGTTTGTTGAAATATATTCTTTCTGATAATGTAAAAAATATATACATTGCCATAATAAATATCCTCAGAAAATGCAAAGAAAAGAACAGGTAATAAGGCCCAGACTCGCCTAGCCCGAATAAGACATCTACAATATTTTAAGTAAGTTGTCGAATCTTATTTAAATTATATGACTAGATGCCTATTTATTCCTATTTTAAGATAACTTGTATACCTACTAATAATTTTAGCCCATCAAAAGGTATTTCATAGACAAGCGGGGAAGGGGCTAGGCGGGTCTGGGCCTTAGGTACTACCGGTTCTTTTCTTTGCATTTTCTGAGAACATTTACTATGGTAAATGGTAATGTATATGTCACCGTAAAATTGTAAAAACAGATAGATTGTAATATTACTAGAGATATTGTAATATGTCGACAGATTGTCAAATAAAAAAATCTTCTTACAATTTACACGTTATTTTGCGTTAAATATTTTAATGTTTACCGTGCCGATTGGTTAAACTATAACGCCGATTGGTAAACGGTAAACATTAAAATATTTAACGCAGAATAACGTGTAAAATGTGAGAAGAATTTTTTATTTGACAATCTGTCGACATATTACAATATCTCTAGTAATATTACAATCTATCGGTTTTTACAATTTTACGGTGATATAATATACATTACCATAGTAATGGCAAGTGCCCCGCGCCGCCAAATTTGTTTTATTTTTCATAATAATAATTATAACGAAAAATAATGCGTACAATTGTTTGGAGAAATTTTTATTTGACAATCTGACAACATATTATAATATCTCTAGTAATATTACAATCTATCGGTTTTAACAATTTTACGGTGACATATATTATATTTTTTTACATTATCAGAAATATAATTATTATTAAAGTATTTAACGAACAAAATGCCCACCGACTTTTAATTAAAAAGCTGATAAATTGACGCGAGAATCTTCGATTGAAAATTATGGTTAATTTGTCGATATTATGTCAAAATACGGTGAAAAAAATAAATATATTTGAAATCAAAAAAATTACAGTGTATTTGGGACATAAAAAGGTAAGTTTTCACCAAATTTCGTGAATAAGACTTTTTTGTACCAAAACCTTTTTTATTTGAATTTTTCACATAAATTTTGAGGTTAAGTATGTGAAAAAAGATGCAGATAAAAGATCTACAACTTTTGTATTTACACTTTTTTGCCTGGAATCGATATAAACTGTTTTCTGCCCTTAAAAACTCACCCCCTTCACTTCCCGATCTCAAAAAGCCTGTAAACTATTTTTCCTTTTATTTTTGTTATATTCTCTTCCATTTCTAATCGGTTTCACTTTCATCCTACTATAAATTTATTTTGTTTCAAAATTTTTCGGCACTGGCCTACAATAGCTGTGTTCCGCGGAAAATAGCGGTAACAAAAAAAAGTAAGCAAAACGCGCAAAGCAAAATTCGTATACTGATTTGACACCTCACCGCGGTTTCAGCTGTCGAGACATGAAAAATATGTTTTTAGAGAATAGCACTGCTGGGCCCTGGCCGATAATCTGTTTTTTTTTCTTTAGCGCTAGCAAGCGCTAACAAGCACTTTTTTCCGCGGAGTACAGCCGTCAGCCAATACATACCAAACTATACCAAATTTCATTCTTTTTATTGATAATTAAAGAAGCTCCTCGCGAAAGAGCGCAGATAGACAGCCAGACGGGACGGACGGACATAGCGAAACTAGATACGTAATAACTATTTAATAATGTTACGTTAGTATATCGCTTCTTCAATTCAAAACTACCACAAGTCAAAATTACCTTTTTTTACAGGAGAGCCAATCAAAGAAAATGAATACCTTTTTTTGTCCAATACTTACTTGTTCTACATCTAATATATACATGTTATACATCATTGGAAGCGTATTTTTAAGCACCGTTATATGTTGTAGGTAGTAACATACTAAAATAAATACCAGAGGAGGTATAAGCAAATAAGTTACTTTTGAATATAAAAAAAATGCTTGAAATATACTAAATGTGGAATAAAACCACCACAAGTGATGAATATTTTAATTGTATTAATAATGTTTTTTAAAGAACAAGTTAAAAATCGCCATGCAATATAAAGTAAAAAAGTAAAATATAATAAAGTAATTTAAGTACTGTCTGAGTCTTAAATCAGATCAAAGTTTATTACAATTTAACAAACTAAAATCTTCGAAATTGTTTCAATATAATCATAATAATGTTTCAGTTATTTTAAGACGATGAAAAAGTAACGTAAAAGTATATTAAAATAATGCTTTAAACCAAATTATTTCGCAAAAAAGTTTTAAAAAATCTAAACTTTAAATAAAACAAAGACTTTTGACATTCAAAACTTTTAAAAATAGTTTTAGACCATTATTCTCTTACTTTTACATCAACAATAACTATTATCTTATATCTAATTATTACAATACGAATAGTATATTAAATGTGATAAAGGAACATTTTAGTGATCTCAATGAATAGGACATAGATAAATAGTGATCATTTGCACCTGATGATATCACTAACATACAGCACACATATCGTGTTTGGGCTCCTTAAAAAGGCTCCAATGAATAGGATGTTTATGTATGGTGATAATCTGCACCTGATGCTGTAGCATGATACGGGAACCTCGCTTATAACATTAAAAAATGTATGCAAATTTTATAAGTGATGGTCAAAATGTATTCTATAGTTGTCTTCGCGTCATCGTATCTATTAAGTCTAAGGAACCTTACACTTATGGTCAATTGGTCAGTGGTAGAATGGGTATTATCAGAATTTCAAATAGAACGGACTTCGCAGAAACCAAATAAAATAATGTTATTATTAATAAAAACAACATTAATTAAGAAACTTATTATTTACTTTTTTATATATTTTTTGTGTCGGGAGTTACATAAAGCATTTCTCTGTCTTCGTTAGTACATAAATGGGCGATGATTTTAAGCTTTAAAGCTCGAGCTATATTTTTTAGATAGTGGAATAATCATTGAACACGCAGTTCCAGTTCCAAAAACATCCACAAATTGGCTTACCAATATTTTCTAATATTTATTTAAAATTTGCGGAAGATTTCGAAAATCTCTAAGATTATCACTTTTACTTCCACTCTTATCTTCTACCTTTTGTAAGATGTTGAGTATTCTGTGTATACCTACTCATATTCTGTAAAAAATGTAAGGTTCGGTCAGGTTTTATAGGAAGAGTAACAAACATAATATTATTAGTACATCACATATTATATCCCATATACATACACCCACACATCCATACATCCATGCATCCATTCATCTACACACACAAACTTTCGCGTTTATAATATTAGTAAGGACAAAAACACAGTACAAATTTTATAATAACCGATATTGATTACAATGGACAAAAAATTTGTATATTAATATAATGTAAGGTATATTTTCAAAACATTATTCAGTCACAGTCTTGAATTAAAACAAATATTCACAAACAATTATTTTTTTAAATTCAAAACGCGTGTATTTCTGAGGTAATTTTTATTTAAAATGTTAATAATTAAGTATATGTTTTTTTTTAATATTCAAAATAAACTACATAATATATTTAATAATTTATATTACTATATAATTATGGTACCTCTTATTCAATAATTTAAACGGAAAACGAATATAATATAGACAATATTATATTCGTTTTCCGTTTAAATTTGATTTAAAAATTTAAGTTCATTTATGTATAATTTCGGTGCAAAACAACCCCTTTTTGTAATATGGTGCTTTTGATTTAAAAATATAATCTTACTTACATGAATCCTTTCTTCAAAATAGAAGTATTACGAAATATGGTTTTTTTCTGTATAAAATTATTCAGATTTTTTTTATTATTTTGAGTTAGGGTACTCTTGCATAAAAAATATATGCTTATAGCTCGATTGTCGACGCGCAACTCAAAATATGGTGGTTTAGATTATAATTCGCACGTAAAACGCAATAATTCAAAAAAAACTTTTGTGTTGTTTATGTGTCTTAAAATGAGGAATCAACGAGTGTATTTTTGAATATAAAAATATGAACTATTACAATTGTATTTTTGCAATAAAAACATTTTTACATTTTTTTGACTTGTGGTACTTTTGAATTGAAGAAGCGATATTATATTCTTTGGTAATGTGCTTTATATTTCAATCGTGTTCAGTGTGAAAAACTATGACGGCAAAATGAGCGTTTGTTGAGAGAGGCCAGCGTGTGGCAACGTGAGTTAACGTTATTCCGGATTAGGTGCGGGTGTAAGCGTTTCTTGTTGCGGTATAGTGTGAGGCGGCGTGGTAGCAGTACCGTGGCTAGGACGAGCGCGGTCGATGAGCCCGAGCCCGGCGTAGAGGGCAGCACCGAGCCGCGGCGGGGGGAGGAGGCCCCCGCCGCGGCTCGGCTCGTCTGCTCGCGCACATTGTACACTTGAGCCGCGCGCTCACTAATGCGTCATAACGCCTCCGAAGTTGACGCGCGTTTCTACGCTCCGTTCGGACACTTCGCGCGCGCCATGTGAACTCTGTGATAGTACGTCGTAAATAATGAAACCGGTGAATCGATCGCTCCCTCCCTAACATTATTGACATGGACAGTGACTCTGGTGGCTGTGGAATGGGTACAATTGAGTGATACAAGAGGATGACACACGTGCCTCGTCGGCGCTCCTGGCAAGTAAGTCTTATATGTTGCTTTTATTTTAAGTCGTGACACGCCGCATACGTCAGTATAGTGCGGCTGTTGAAGGTGCGTTATTTTAGCAGCAAGGAGCCGGCGCCGGGCGGAATGCGGCCTCCGCCCCGCCGCGCGTTGCCGGCGTCGCGCCGCGCGTAGCGTAATAAATAAAGGCGGGGCACTGCTGCGTGCGCGCGCACCCTCCCGCGCCCTCTTCGTCCTCAGGTCATTGACTCACGCTCGTCGCCGCTGCCTTTACTACCGATACCTCCGGCGATGCCCAAGATAACAATTCTCCAAATTGGTGTCGTGCACTTGGCCCATGGTTCAGTGGCACCGCGTTATGATCAATGTCAATGCCGTTAGTTACGCGTTTTCGACGAAGGATGCGCTGCACTTTGCATGCGTGGTACGTCTAGATCGCCGCGACAGTAGGTATACAGATAAGTACTTGTCACATACTGGGGGCAACGACCCCGACTACACACCTGGACTACAATGCGAACCCCTTTCAATAGTTATAGTGAGAATACTAAAAGCATGCAGTAACTTTTATAGTATAACCGGCTTACCAATCTATTGTTATTTCACATTCAACATTGTGATTTGAGCCTGGAAAAAAGTAAGACAATCAAAATTAGTTCTGTCTGCAATGTGAATGTCGAATCTCCGTAGTAGCTATTAACAAACCAAACGATTAATAAAAATGCAAAATTGAAACATAAAACACAAATATTATAAATATTATATCGCTGTAAATAATCTAGCGACCTACGATAGAGTCGTCACCAATTTGGCGCGCGCGCTAAAATTAAAGTTTCCAAATTCACAAAACTAAAACAAAATAAAATCAATAAAACAGATACCTACAGAATACGCCAATAATTTTTTTTACATATTGTAAACCACAAAAGCGTAGGTACCGTTACATTTTATAAAGCTTTGCCAGTTTCATAAAACGCTAAAAATAAAGCGTGAACTTCCCGGTTGAATGGCGTCGTCGGCGCGGCGAGAGCGGGGAGGCAGGCATTGCCCTCGCGCGGTTTGTTTACAAGTCGCCGGGCAGGGGCTCAAACCCAACTGCACCCTATCACGCCGCCTTAGGGCGCAAAATCCCGCAGGGCGCCGCGCGCGTACCCTGCGCTCGCGCCATCTGCGCGCACATTATTAAAATAAAATACACTTCTACCGACAGATAGAATGCGTCACAAAAACGACACCATAGTCGGCCGCCAGGTGCAATACGACCCTTTTGACGTCGAACAAGCTCCTAAACTCTAGTGCTAGGTCAGTACCAAGAAACACGCTACAAAGAGCCTGAGGCGTCACGCCAAGCTTTTACAATGCGTCGACCTTTGTTTTTGTTGTCTTTGAACAATATAAATATTCTTGTTTTGTTATTTCACACATCTTATATTAGTCCCTTACTTAAGAAATTGGCGTTTTGTCGTACTGGCCACTTTGATCTCAAATATAATATCTTCTTTGGTTAGGAATTCCACTTTCAAATTTATACCGGTATTTACTCATGCATTTGTGTTTCGAAAAGCATAATTCATTTGTTTTTTCCTCTTTTGGTCACTCTGCTTACAAAATGGAATACTTAAAATATCGTATTATTTTCGAGAACGAGTTCCACCGTGGCACAGTAATGCAGAAATGTGTATGGCGGGGGTGTCGCAAAAGAAAACACAATGCGTTTTTGGTTCCAACGTTTTCGTTCTGCAGAACAAGCCCAGTGGACAGCCGGAGACCAAAGTTGATAATGAAGAATTGAAGACTGTTGTGGAAGCGGATCCATCGCAAGCCCCGAGTTAGCTGCAGGCTGCGGTGTTAGTGATAAAACTGTTTATATCCACTTGAAGCAAATTGGGAAAGTGAAAAAGCTTGCAAGGTACCTCATAAATTAAGTGCAGTAAACCGACAAACGCGCGTCGACTGCTGCGTTACATTATTACTCAACTGGAACAATAATTAAGGGATTTTAAATCGAACCATTACCTGTGATGAAAAGTGGATCCTGTACGATAATAATCGGAAATGCTCATCGCCATGGCTGAAGCCTGGCGACCCAGCCAAAGCCTGGCCCAAGCGAAAATTGACTGAAAACGAAGTTACTTGTGAGCGTTTGGTGGACTAGTGCCGGTGTCATTCGCTACAGTTTTCTTAAATCTGGCCAGACGATTACGGCAGGTGTCTATTGCCAGCAACTGCAAATCATGATGGAAAGCTAGCTGCTAAACAACCGAGGTTGGTCATCCGCTCTAGGCCACTGCTGCTTTAGGACACTGCATAACAGACGGCTACCAAATTAGAGGAGCTTCAATTGGAATGTCTAAGACATCTACCGTACTCCCCGGACCTTGCTCCAACAGATTATTACCATTTTTTTGGAAATTTGGATTAAGGAAAAAAATTAACTGATGGGGCAGTCCAAAGCGCCTTCAAAGATTTTATTGATTCCTGTCCGAATGTTTTTTTTTGTAAAGGAATCGATGGACTACTTATGATATGGCAAAAGTGCATAAATGGCAAAATACTATACTTAAATAAATATAATATTATATTTAAAAAAAATCGACTTTATGTTCCTCCTTTACAAAACGCTAATTTCATATACATGTATGACTAATGACCTAATATAAAGACCGACTTCCAAAGTAAAAGCAATAATTACATTCTTAAAAATCACAAAAAAGTATGAAATATTTCTTATTGCCGAAATAGTTATCTACTTACCCTTTTATATTCTGCTAAAATTTTACTATTTCTCTGTTACCGACTTCAAAAATAAGATTGATATTTTTGAAGTCGGTACCAGCCCAAACTTCGCCTTTAGGCTCATTGAAAAGGCTCCAATGAATGTGCGATATTATACAGATAACTGATGCTGCAGCATTATACTAGAACCTCACTTATTACCTCACTCATATTATAGTGAAAATCGTAGTGGTAATGAAAGTGTTAAAAGGTGCCTATGCAATTTTTATAACTATGTATTGGTAAAATATATGTATCTGTAAGCGTTGTATCTATAGTCCAAGGAACCTTCCACTTATGGTCAATTAGTATGGGTATAATCAGAATTTCAATTGGAATGAACTTCGCAGAGACCAGTTAGAATTAGTTTGTAATTAAATTAATTTAAAAACTATGAAATAAAAACAAAATAAAAAAAAATCCCCGACACAAAAACTGGACAAAGTAAATAAATAAATGTCTATTTTAGCCTTTCAATATTTTTAAACAATCTTTTTAATATGATTGTCGTCCAGTCGGGACTCGGGGAACTGAAGTGTATTTTTCTCTTAAGGTAACATTACATATTCGAGCATTACTCAGTGTAGGAGGATAACCGAGCATTACAATGCACACCTTGTAATGATACAATGTGTAATATCTTGATACAACTTGTAACATCAATGGATCTGCCGTCCGTTCGGCACTCAAAGTCGAATCTATAATGTTACACAATATGTGAATGCTCTAGGTGAGGTGAGACTTCAAAATTAAGAAGATTGAGTAGAGAAATAGTTAAAATTTTAGCCAAATTCAAAAGGGGAATTATTTAGAAAATAAGGTTTTTATAATATCTACTTTTATGTGTTTTTTTATTTATGTGTTTCGGTTTAAATTTTTGTTTAAAAATAAAAATTTCACACTTTTAAGTGATATCATTTAAATAATTCTAATTCTAAATTAAATAAATATTAATAATTTAAATAATTCTAAATTATTATTAATACATCTTAAGAACGTCTAAAATTAAACGATCGAATGTATAATCGAATGTATGATGAGTTCAGGGCCCCGATTCTCGTGCTTCGAATATCGGTTCGATTGTCAGTCTGTCCCGCTCGCGCACACATGATTTGACGCCTGTGTGAATGAGTCAGCGCGAGAATCGAACCGATATTCGAGGTACGAGAATTGGGGCCCTGTTCTGTACTTTTGGATCCAGGTTATACCTTGGAGTAAAATCTTACTTTTTGGTAGCAGATGCTTGGACTATTTCAGAAAAAGTAAAAAAGTCAGTTGAAAAGGGAATTTATCACCGCATGCCTAGTGTAACATACAATTGCGTTTTTAAGTTTAGTCGTACGGCTTACTGCAGTTTTTCATTGTATCGGTAAACGATATTTCTCTATTCATGAAGTGGGTGAAAAAGTATGATCTAAGCGATGTGTGTAGACGCCCGAGTGTAGTGAAGTGCATCGAAGCCGATGTCTGTCGCACGCAACGGCTGGTATGCCAAGAAAGTTTATCTCTCGCATACATTTGCACTATTTGCAGAATCCACCGATGTATGATTGATGATAAAATGTATAAACGATACAATAATAATAATCGCCAATACATCGCTCCATTCATTCAGTTTATAATATCACGGCCACTAATACTATAAGTGGCTTTGTACTGCAATGTTATTTACTATTCCTAATAACGAGCATACGTAAACATTTGACTTGCGATAACGATAGTTTGTGACGTGTAAAGTAGCTCTTTTTATAAGAAATTCGAATGTGGAATTGAAGGACAAGTAATGAATTTGTTTACAAGTAGATCTCGGGCAGGTATTGGCCATCAAACTGTGTCAATGACCACATGACTTTGTGAGCGATGTGTGCTGAAGGAGGTCAGTGTTCCTTTGCCAAATGGGGCGTGTCCGACTGGCCGCGATACAATCTTAAAAAACAAACGTGCTAGAGTTCTACATAGCTCTACATTTCCGGTTCTACTGCTTATTTTTTAATTAATATTGTTTTTAAATTATTATTTATTATTTTTATATTATTATTTATTATCAAGACATAATATATAATTATAACAAAGTTCCTCAATTTACATTCATAATTATAGAAGCTAGAAGAGCGGACACTGCAGTGAAATATAGACAGACATACGGAAGGACAGAGCGAAACTATAAGGGTTCCATGAGTACGACGAAACCGTAAAAAAAGTCATAAAAATATTTAACCGGGGTTCGAACCCATCAATTACATTTCGAATTTCCGTACAACGCAAAAATTGACCAATCTGCAAATCTTTGTAGAGTCAGACGATTTGCAGCTTGTAGTCGATATTATACAGTTTTACGAGTATGGGGCGTACGGATGAGAGTGAAATTTGGCACAATTTAAGTTTAAAATAAGCTTAGAAATAGGTATGTACAATCAGCAACACACTTCCATGGATTAATTGTTCACACTTCACTGTATATATTTACAAGCTAAAGACAGATTTTGGGGTCATTTTGACATTGGAAGTATGGTGAAAATAAGATGGCTGACATTTGAAGTATGGGGAAAACCAAGATGGTGTAATTTTAGTCGTTCTGTCAAATGTACGTCATGACCTACGTAGTAGATTTGTTCTGTCGGACAGACACGCACTGACTAACAGACAGATACGACAAACTTATAAGACCCTATTTTTTGTCAGGGGTTTAAATACGTTCTAGCTATATCGTTTTTTCTTTTCTCCCTCAAAACAGGGTCATACTACATTTCAAGGCAATATGGCAATTGATGTTTTCGAGATACGGATTATACATAATATTATATACCCATTACCCATATAAGTATAAGATAGAGTTCAGCATTAAAAACTTATGAGCTGGGCCCCGATTCTCGTGCTTCGAATATCGGTTCGATTGAGTTGTTTCTTAATGAATATAACATTGATATTATGTGTATATCAGAACATTGGTTTAGAAAACATGAATTAATATTTAACTTTTGTGGTCACCAGGTAGCTAGTTCGTTCAGTCGAGAGAATGCCATTAGAGGTGGTTCTTTAATATTAACTAATAAAAAAATAAAATTTAAAGAACGCAAAGATATTATAAGACTCTCTACTGAACGAATAATTGAGGTAGCCTGTATTGAGTTGAGCCATCTTATTATTGTAAGCGTATACAGGCCTCCATCAGGTTTATACGATTCCTTTGAACAAATCATGGAAGAAGTGTTGACAAAAATATGTGCATCTAACAAGAAGATTATTGTATGTGGTGATTTCAACATTAATTTATTAGACTCAAACTCCACCACTGTTAGATTCACATCATTGTTAAAATCGTATAACCTCAGTAATTTATTTTATGAACCGACAAGAATATGTGATACAGCAGCTACTTGTATTGATAATATTTTCTCTAATATTACTCCTTATAAAAAAGAAATAATTAATGCGCTTAGCTCTGATCACTGTGGACAATTTGCTTCATTTAATATTAATTGTGAAAATGAACCTCAAGAAAAGCTTGTTTATATTCCTGTGAATACAAAACGTATTGAGAAATTTAGAGGTAAATTAGTTTCAAATATTCAACAGTTAGATGGGTTTAATAGCTCAGATGAAGCATTTCATAAACTATTTAAAATAATAAGAACCCAGTATAACTCTGTATTTACTTCTAAAACGGTCAATTTAAATAATAGAAAAAGTAATTTTAAAACCTGGGCAACTGCAGGAATTATAATAAGTAAGCAGAGATTATATGATTTGTATAACGAAAAGACATTTAATAGGAGTGAATCTTTTAAACTATATGTCAAGCAATACTCAAAAATTTTTAAAAAAGTATGTCAAGCAGCGAAGGCACTTCACATTAAAGAAAAAATAATGAACGCTAAAAATAAAGTGAAAACCACTTGGAAGATAATTGCAGATGAGACTGGAAGAGGTAAAGGCAGTCGTAACTCTAAATTTGAACTTTGTATTAATAATAAAAAGGTAAATTCTGACCTAGAGGTTGCGACAATTTTCGAAAAATTTTTTGCTGACATTCCGGTCTCAACTACAAAATATTTAAATTCTTCACCTGCAGTTGCTGAAAAAATACTCAGAGAAAATGTCAAGGAATGTGATGTCAACTTTAATTTTAAAGAAATTGACTCCAGAGATATTATTAACACCTTCAAATTACTCAATATTAAAAATACTACCGATCTCTGGGGTATGTCTATAAAAGTTATAAAATCAATAATTGACATCATTGCCCCCTATCTAGCCTTAGTTTTCAATAATTGTATAAAGAATGGTGTGTTCCCTGACCTAATGAAACATAGCAAGGTGATGCCTCTTTTTAAGGCTGGGAATAAGTCTGACCCAGCAAATTATAGACCAATATCTATACTACCGACTTTCAGTAAAATTTTCGAGAAAATAATCTTAAATCAATTGCTAGCCCACTTTAACATAAATAATTTATTACATAGTAACCAATTCGGGTTTACTAAAGGTCGGTCCACAACAGACGCAGGCATCAGTCTTCTATGCAGCATATTTGGGGCCTGGGAGGGATCGCATGATGCACTTGGTGTCTTTTGTGATCTATCCAAGGCTTTCGACTGTGTTGAGCATGCTACGTTGGTCAGAAAATTATACCATTACGGTGTAAGGGACACAGCACTTAAACTTTTAGATTCTTATCTTAAAAATAGAACGCAGAGAGTAGAAATTAATTCTACAAGGTCTACTGGGACCAAAATTGAACTAGGTGTGCCACAAGGGTCAATTTTAGGCCCGTTTCTTTTTCTCATCTATATAAATGACCTTCCTTATCTAGTTAAAGATAAGCATGAGATAGTACTCTTTGCCGATGACACTTCACTAATTTTTAATGTGAAGCGACGACAGTCAAATTATGACGAGGTAAATAGTGCTCTCTCAAAAATGGTACATTGGTTTAATGTTAATAATTTACTTTTAAATTCAAATAAAACAAAATGTTTAAAGTTTAGCCTCCCAAATGTTAGGCAGGCACAAACCAATATACTATTAAATGATGAGAAAATGAACTTAGTGGACACCACTGTATTTCTAGGAATAACACTAGATTGTAAATTACAGTGGGGTCCCCATATTGCAAATCTGGCAGATAAGCTCAGTTCTGCAGCATATGCAGTCAAAAAAATTAGAGAAATTACCGATGAGGATACAGCGCGGCTAGTTTATTTTAGTTATTTTCATAGTATAATGTCATATGGCATCCTTCTATGGGGAAACGCTGCGGACATTAATACAATATTTGTGCTACAGAAGCGAGCTATACGTTCTATTTATAAGATGTCATGTTTTGAATCTCTGAGAGAAAAATTTAAAGAAATAGGTATTCTGACCGTTGCTTCTCAATACATTTTGGACAATGTGTTGTATGTCAGAAAGAATTTAACGAATTTTAAAAAGAAAAGTGACACACATTGTAGGAATACTAGAAATAGGAACAAGTTAGAAATACCAGTGATCAGACTTAGTAAAGTAAGTAAATCTTTTAAAGGTCAATGTATACGCCTTTACAATAGAATCCCAGAAAACGTTCAAAATCTTTCCATTAATAAATTTAAAAAAGCTGTTAAAGAACGTTTGTGTGCTAAAGCTTATTATAAAGTCAGTGATTTCATTAACGATTGCACACCTTGGGAATAAGATGGCCCCATGCAAGGCTGCTTTTATGTACTTAAGTATATTCTTTGTACTTATGACTAATGTTATATAGATTAAGTTACAACATTGTAAAAATATTTTTTGAAAAGAACAATTTTCCCATCTTTTTGCTAAAAGGTGGCCCCGTGCGAGTTTCTTACGCCGGTTCTTCTCGCCGGGCTAGTTTCCGAACCGGTGGTAGGCATCATGTAGGACAATTCTATAAGCGTTATATTATAACCTACATGGAAATAAAAATTTTGAGTTTGAGTTTGAGTTTGAGAATTGTCAGTCTGTCCTGCTCGCGCACGCATGATTTGACGCCTGTGTGAATGAGTAAGCGCGAGAATCGAATCGAGATTCGAGGTACGAGAATTGGGGCCCTGGGCTCTTGTCGGTGGAGTAATCGCCATACATCTCGATCCTGTGCTTCCTGTTAAGACTCAACGCTAACTTTATTCTTCTTCTAAGAATTAGTTAACTACTACAATTTTATTAAGTCAGTAAATTCAGTTTCGTTCGCGACGATTTAAACTGGCCCGGACGGTGCAGTGGGCAAAATATTAATCACATAGTCAAAAGTCAGAAAGTTTTTCTGTGGAATGCAGCGGTTTAAAGGTTCCCAACATTAAAATCTTTTTTGTGCCATCGCATGTGGCCGCCTGATCCCATAAAAGAAGCAGGTAATCGGGACTCTTTCATAAAAACAACCCCTCGTGGGTACAAACTAGAAGAGCTCCGAATTGTGCAATGACTTTTTAAATTGATTTTTAACTGACTTCCAAAAAAAGGTGGTGGTTATAAATACTGCTGTATTACTACTTATACAGTGATTACGTACTTATATAGTGATTTCAACTGTTTCTGAAGTAACCTAAGCACCAATTATTTTTAAATAAACAATGAAAACCGGCTTCAAAGTTAAAATGCGCAAAAAAATATGAAACAAATCTTATTTTCTAAATAATTCCCCTTTTAAATTCGGATCAAATTTTAACTATTTCTCTACACAATCTTTACTATTTTACCAGCCAGCCAGGAACCAGCCCAAAAATATCCGAGAAAAAACAATATCTTTAATCTTATATATTATAAAACTCGCGTTAAAGTTGGCTAGTACCGACTTCAAAAATAAGAAGATTGATTAGATACATATTTTTAGCTGAATTTAAAAGAAGAACCATTTCGACAATAATAATCATACTTTTTAGGGTTTTTTAAAATGTTATTGTTTACTTTATTCGGGCAACAAACAGTCATATACAGTTATAGTACAATAAATATTTATTTTTTACAATAAGCCTACGGCCCGAAAAGAAAGCAAAGAAACGATAAACATATTTTAACTGTCTTTTTGGAAAACTCGTAGCTTAGGTATAATTAATTAACTCTTGGTGCCATAAAAGAGTAAAGAGTAAAGACACAAAAGTTACAAAAAAATTAAAATAATAATAATAACAAAGAATGAACAATAAGTCAGTTAACTATATCAGTGAAGTCTTATAATTGTTAGTGTAACGGTATAAGGATGAATTACGAGTATACCTAAGTTTTACAAAGTTTTGGATAAACAAAAAGTGGCTTATTTCTTGAGGGGCGCCCAGGAAGTCAGGCGTGAGCTTTAAATGATATCTTAGATCAGTGTTTTTCAACCTTTTTCATGATGCGACCCCCCTTGTATGAAAAAATATTTCGCGACCCCCCGACCCTTCGCTTTTCTATCATGTATGTATGTATGTTACAGCCAAAGTAATAAATCCGGATATTATATATGTTACAGCCAAAGTAATAAATCCGGATATTATATATACTATCCAGCCATTATTTATAAAGTCTACTCAATTTAGACAAAGTGATAAATGACACAGAATTAATCACATTGACTGGCCATTTTATATAATATCTTCGAAGAATTGGATAAAGTAATAAAAAAGTAGGTACAGGTAAAGATTATAAAATTGTATTTCAATCTGCCTTTATATAATAATAATTATAATGTTTATTATAATTATTATAATAACATTGTCATAGATACAATTTTATTGTGATCTATATAAAGTAATTTAACTTCATGAAATATTTTTTTTATAATAATTTTACCCTTTTTAGGGTTCCGTAATACTTAAGTAACCCTTATAGTTTCGCTCTGTCCGTCTGTCTGTCTGTCTGTCTGTCTGTCTGTCTGTCTGTCTGTCCGCGCCTCTAGCTCCTGTAATTATGAATATAAATTGATGAAATTTTGTGCAGTTATAGATTGTGTATAGATCACAGTTTCGGGATCATAAAAAAATAATAATTTTATATTTTAGGGGTGGCTCTCCATACATGTGAAGTGGGGATGAAAAATATTTTTTCACTCTACCCCATCGTGTGGGGAATCGTAGAATAGGTCTTTTAAAATAAAGGCAAGGTTTCATACGTTACTTTTTTATAAAGTTGACCATTTTCGAGTAATCGGCCTCCAAACTAGTTTGTAAGTTGGTCCCCCCCTAGCATTTTTAAACTATAGGAGATAGAAACTTGCAAATTTTCATGCTGATAGATCATGCTAAAAACTCTTTAGGAAAATTATTGTGATCCAAATCGGACAGTAACTTTTGGAGTAATTAAAAAAAAGCATATTACGCATTTATAGTTACGGAACCCTCCTTACACATGTCCTGACATGCTCTTGGTAAGGTTTTAGTGATATATGTTAAATTATTAACTAACGTTTTAAATAAACAATCGAATATATAATTATTGAATACGCGCCAAGCTTCCATTAGGTATTGTATAGTTGTAAAAATAAGATGACGATGATGATTACTGTAAGTTACATAGTGGCATATTATGCTTGCAGTTCTTTGAACTCAGTTCTTAAGTTTGAGTTTGAATGCCGAAATTTTCAAACACGTATATTTAAAGACTGAGGAGTTCTGATCAAAGCTTATGTGATCATCAGGTCACCACTTTAGTGAAAACGGGACCAACCTTGGATTATAATCCGAGGTTGGTCCCGTTTTCCCGAAACGAAAGTGAAAAGACATGCAGAACTTCCGCGGAAGCGGAAGCAGAAGCAGAGTTCTGTTGCATCACTAAGTTGAATCGTGTTTATTACTTTAGCTAACTTTGGCCAGCTATTATGAATAATATCCGGACAAAGTGATTAATTTATCACATTATCTAGACAATATAGTTATTATATATAATGACCAGTCATTATGTATAATAGCTATTTAATCACATTGACTGTAACATATATACTATCCAGCCATTATTTATAATGTCTACTCAATTTAGACAAAGTGATAAATGACACAGAATTAATCACATTGACTGGCATTTATATATAATATCTTCGAAGAATTGGATAAAGTAATAAAAAAAGTAAGTACAGGTAAAGATTATAAAATTGTATTTCAATCTGCCTTTATATAATAATAATTATAATGTTTATAATATTGTCATAGATACAATTTTATTGTGATCTATATAAAGTAATTTAACTTTATGAAGTTTTTTTTTAATAATAATTTTACCCTTTTTAGTGATATTTGTTAAATTATTAACTAACGTTTTAAATAAACAATCGAATATATAATTATTGAATACGCGTCAAGCTTCCATTAGGTATTGTAAATAAGATGACGATGATGATAACTGTAAGTTACATAGTGGCATATTATGCTTGCAGTTCTTTGAACAATGCCGAAATTTTCAAACGCGTATCTTTAAAGACTGAGGAAGTGAGGAGTTCTGATCAAAGATTTTGTGATCATCAGGTCACCACTTTAGTGAAAACGTGACCAACCTCGGATTATAGCCTTAAAGGTACGCGCACATTATGCCGGGCCGCAGCCTGCCGGGGCGGAGCGCAAAAATCCGCTTAAATCGCTTTCATATAATTTGTATGAAGTATCGCACACTGTGTCGGGCCGCAGCGGCTCGCATTACGGCCGGGCCACACGGCGCGGCGCCGCACCGCACCGCAATACTCCGCACCGCACTGGCGGCCACACGAGCAATGCGGCATCGCAATGTTCTTACGGCGTCGCTGCGGCACCGCAATGTTCTTACGGCGCCGCTGCGGCACCGCAACAGGGTTGACTTGGCTAATGGCTTGTCCTGTTGACGACAGTCTCCAATAAACAATGAAAATTTATTTTTTTGTATAATATGTATCAGTATCACGTAATTATACGTTGATTCTAACGAGCGTACACTTCTCCCTACGCCGGACATACAACTGAGCGGTGCCGCCGCGGCACCGCACTGCTTTCACCCCTCCCCGCCTCATCTGCCTCGCGCCGCTGTCCGGTGCGCCTGCGGTGCGGCGCCGGAGCGGCGCCGTACGCACCGTGTGGCATACCATGCCTTTTTATATGAAAAAGACCTGTTGCGATACCGCTCAGGCGCCGCGCCGCAGCCGTACCGCACCGTGTGGCCTGGCCCTTATTGCGAGGCGGATTTGCGTCCATGTGATGCGGCCCGCCCCGTCCCGCTGCGCCCCGTCAACAGTGTGCTATAGCAAGCGGATTTGTTTTATGTAGATCCTTCTTTATTATTTCAAGTAATTGAAAATATCGATCAGGAGTCATCTGAAAATATCCCCAAAACTAAAAGGTATTCGCCAAATACCTTTCTCTTGGAACAAATTGGATGTACCTATATTTTACATTTTCTTTTTTTTTTACGAACTTCTTGTCTATGTTGTTCATTATCTTCTTCTTCTAACCGCAGTAAAAAAAAAGAAAGTTCTTCGTCGGAGCTATTCATAACGTTAGTTGCACACAAATTCTGGCAGTAGGTACACTGTACTCAAATCCCCTAAAAATCCGGCATAATGTGCACGTACCTTCAATAAACGAAACTTTTATAGCCGGCCGAAATTCACCTCTCTTCCCATTGTAAACTTCCGTTCTGTTATAAAGTTTGCGGAACCAGAAACGGAAACGAAAGTGAAAAGACATGCAGAACTTCCGCGGAAGCAGCGGAAGCAGAAGCAGAGTTCTGTTGCATCACTAAGTTGAATCGTGTTTATTACTTTAGCTAACTTTGGCCCGCTATTATGAATAAATCCGGACAAAGTGATTAATTTATCACATTATCTAGACAATATAGTTATTATATATAATTACCAGTCATTATGTATAATAGCTATTTAATCACAATGACTGTAACATGTATATGTTACAGTGTTACAAATATTCATTCCATACAACGTTTTATGCGTCTCCATAGTACGTCAAACACATCATTTTACAATTACATACATCGATGATATCGATGATTGATTTATGAGTATATCCTTTTGTTAAAATAGAGAAAATAGATAGATAAGTAAGAGACTTAATAAATCAATCTTTTTAATATTTATTGTTTTTTTACTAAAGTTCTCTCGAACTCTGGCGACCCCCCCCTACAGAAGCTACGCGACCCCCCAGGGGGTCGCGACCCACAGGTTGAAGAACACTGTCTTAGATAATAATGTAGGCGAATCTGTCAGCGAGTTTAAAATTTTTAATAATTGAGTGACGTCAAACATGAACGTCTATTGTGAAGAGTTGCTAAGTTATGCCTGCGGGCATCTCTATACGATTCATCATAAATATTTACATGGTAATTAGATATAATATATTAATATGTATTTGAAAGCATGGACTTCAATCAGTACTAGAAAAATCTAGAATAGAACGAACAAAAGAGAAATAAACAATTTTTAGTTTTCACGTCTTTAAAAGGTTTACTATTACGAAGAATAAAACCAAGGTTCCGAAATGCGGTACTAATTATATGGTAAATGTGATTGTTATAAATACCTATATGTTAATTTGCAATTCATAATCAACCCGAGGTCTCGAAACTCTCAAGAATGTTCGAATTATTCAATACTAGCGACCCGCCCCGGCTTCGCACGGGTACAATACTGATACTAATACGACAGAATGTCACCCACTTCGCAACGGGCCGTGCAGCAGAAATCGTAATATTTTAATTTCGCCATAACTTCAAAACCAAACGTCCAATTTTAACCATTCAAAGACCAAATATTATCTACATAAACTATACTTAGTGATGAAATAATTTATTTTGATAAGGATTAATAGCATGAGTAAAATAAACGCGTTTAAATGTAGTCAAAAAAATTATCAAGATTTCTAAATAAAAAAATGGTTCTTGTGCCTCACTCGACATAGATAGATATAGTGTGTCGCGGACTTTTTTGTAGATATTTATAAGATCTACAATTAATTATAACATAATATGGTTCTACCTTTTATAGTTTAGGCAGCGTACGCAAAATAAGTAACTTTTCTAGTTGTTTTTTTACACCTTGTGTCCGAAAAACCCAAATATCTTACGGAACCCTATTTTTTTTTTTTTTTATGTAATATGGGGGCAAACGAGCAAACGGGTCACCTGATGGAAAGCAACTTCCGTCGCCCATGGACACTCGCAGCATCAGAAGAGCTGCAAGTGCGTTGCCGGCCTTTTAAGAGGGAATAGGGTAATAGGGGAGGGTAAGGAAGGGAATAGGGTAGGGGATTTTTCCAAAATAAAATTTAGCCTATGTTACTCGTGGATAATGTAGCTTTCGAATGGTGAAAGAATTTTTGAAATCGGTCCAGTACTTTTTGAGCCTATTCATTACAAACAAACAAACATACAAACAAAGTTTTCCTCTTTATAATATTAGTGTAGATATAGTCACAATTGATCTGGTGAGTTTTTCGTGTATATGACATGATAAAACATCTATGTCAAGGAATAGTATTAAATATGAATTAGTATTAAATATTAATTATATGTAATTTATGTAAAGTAAAAGAGTAATGGCCCTAGGTGCGGTCCCTAGGGAAATCTAGAAGGAACCGGGAGGAATCGGGAAGAGTAACCTTTAAGGTAGACCGCCTGGCTAAGATTAGCCATGCACACCGGCATCTTCAGCTTTTCGATCAGCATAATATCATGATTTATTTTATCGAATGCTTTCGAGAAGTATTTAGCATCATCTATCAGCATGAAAAATTGCAATTTTCTAAGTCTAACAGTTTATTGCATTTCCAAACTAGAGGAGATAAAAACTTGTACGTTTCCATGCTGATAGGCCAGGTTAAAAATTCTCAATGAAAATTATATTGAGCGAAATCGGACCACAATTTTTTAAAAAATTCAAAGAAAACCTATTGCGCGTTAATAGTTACGGAACCCTCCTTAAACATGTCCTGACATTAGATATGAGCGCCGCGCCGGCGCGCCGCCGCCGCCGCCCATTTTGCTGCGCCGCCGCCGCCGCGAAAATACATCGGCGCGCCGAGTGAGCGAGAGAAATAGTCATAATGTGTAACTTCAGTCAGTAACTATGAGCATTCATGTTATCCGAGTCATAATTATATACCCAATTACCCATATAAGCCTTACTTCTTTCATGCTTTAAGCGATGAGAACATCCACATAAATGGCACCTATCGCATCGAAAGAGTTCTACATAAAAGACAACTAGAAAGGCAGATCTACTGAATTGATGAAGCTCGAGCTAGTAGGTCGCATTGATAAAGCCATTGAGGATAAGAGGTTTGCGCTAAGGGCCTTATTAGATATTGAAGGCGTGTTCAGCAAAAATTCAACCAAATCTATTACCCTGATAGCCTGGCTTTAAGAATTACTATAGAGTGGATCAAAGCTACGCTAAACAACAGAGCAGTGTCATAAACTATTATGGGCTTGACGCTTAGGAGCAGGTTGACCCCAGGGCGCCCACAGGGAGGGGTGGGGTACTGTCGCTGCTAGAGTGGTCCCTGGTAGTAAATGGGCTGCTAAAAGAACAGAATAATCAAAGTTTCTATGCTCAAGGATACTGACGACCTAATATAATAGCTCTCCGTACCGATTTCGATGATGGTGGTCGATTTTATTGAAACCAGGCCAGCAGTTATTATTATAGTCCTACGTTTTACATACCCATTCGACGCATGCATCACCTTTCTTGTCATACAATCAGGCGATCAGCCTACAATGTCCTAACCAACCTTAAAAACATTTTTTTTTGTTATTCCAATGCGGGAATTGAACCCACGACCTTCGAGTCGAAAGCCAAGCTGTCATCCGACCTAGCGATAATAGTGGTAGGCAAATGCGTGTCAGTAGTCACTGGGCTAAAGCAATTATTGCTTTAGCCCAGTCAGCAAAAATTGGTGAAAAAGGGTCAAGCTAACAGTCAACGCTAATAAGACAGTTTTGATACCCAACACCAATAAGAAGAGGAAGTTGAAGGGACTAAAATCCCTAACACTCTTCGGAAAAACTACCACATTTGCGCCTAGATATTATGGGACTTACTTGTAATAAGCACATCGAGGACATTATGAAAAAGGCTAGATGTGCTCTGTGGTCCTTTCCAAGACTTGTCAGCTCTAAATGAGGCCTTCATCGAAGGCAGCATTGCCTTGCTTGGTTATACACACAGCTATAGTGAGGCGATTGTCACATATGCGTAGTGTGGTATGCCACACTACGCAGAAAAAAAGCTGTACAGGTCAGCTGCATCAAAACATTAAATAGTGTACAGACGCTGGCCTGTCTGATAATCATGGGTGCGCTCTCTTCGGCACCCACCACTTCTCTTGAAGCCCTGATTCACCTGACTCTACTTCCTTTGCCTGTTCATATTATGGAGGTTAAGAAGGTTGTTCTCAGGGCCATACCGGTGGGTAAGATGAAACGGGCCTCCACCCTACTTGGACAACTGCAAGTCTCTTCTTGAGAGAGCCATACCTTCTTCTTGTCATGGCCATGCCATCTGACGCCATGATTAATGTGCATAGTTTCTAGAAGCTATACCAACTGGGTATAGCTTGTAGAAAATATGCAGCATGAAATGAGACTATGCAACTTCTAGGGACATTAATTGAGACCCAGTCCGGGTCCCAATATTTAATATTCACCTTAAGGACATAATTTGGTTCAGGGACATATCTAGGAAAGACAACCGGGATGGTGCTGGACCACGGGGGCGTGCCACCTACAGGCAGATATGCTTGTTTGAGAGATTTTGCACTGTGTTTCAGGCTGAGATCTCCGCTATTATTAGTTGTTCACTAGAGAGCCTACGCAGTCAGTTATATAAAAGGCTTTGTGGCGGACCAATCGGCACACAGTCCTGAATCGCGCTATTGGAGTTTTCTAAGATCGGCGATATATATAAGTTTGGTAAAATCAATTACGGAAACTTTGGGTACGTCATATACTGCTTGTGTAAAGACGTTTAGGCAAAAAAAAATTTAAACCCGTGTAAAAAAAAATAGAAACTAAAATTATTAAATTAAAATATTGCAAGTAATTAAATCTTTTGCATAAAGCGTCCGCGCGCGACAAGGACAGCAGATGTAGCACGACAGAGACAGCGATACATATTGCATACACCAGGAAAGGTCATTCGAGTTCATATCTGAACATCTGTTCGCGCGTGGTCAACATAATGCAACAGATGTAATTTCCTGCCACATAATTTAATTTTGTATAAAAAAATCCACGTTTCAAATTTTTTTTTGCTTAAACGTCTTTACATAAGCAGTAAATGACGTACCCAAAGTTTCCGTAATTGAATTTTTACCAAACCTTATATACAACATCTGAATACTAATACAGTGGGCTTCGGCCTGACCGAGAATAGCACCTCCCTTGGTCGGAGATCTTCCTTTGGGGCTTGCCACCACATTCCCACATTAGTGACCCTCGACAGTAGGTACACGCTTTCTTCTCGACAACATCACCACCCTTCCGCACCACGCCAGCCAGCTTCAGCCTCTTCGAGTACCTCGACCACCAGTAGCAACGCAGCGCGGCCTGGTCGAACCCTCATCGGCTTCAACGGGCACTCTCACTACACGGACCGGTCAGCAAGCAGAGCATGAAGCACCTCTCCTGGTCAGTACACGTAGCTACAACGATCAGTAAGCAGAGACCGCGGCACCTCTCCTGGTCGTTACACGTAGCTACAACGATCGGTCAGCAAGCAGAGCACATCTCTCCTGGTCAGAACGCAGCAACTGCCCGCATGGCAGCACTCCAACTCACTGGTGCCCATGCAGCAGCAGCAACAGTTCCGACTCACTGGAACTCTCTGGTACTGGCAACTCAAGCAGAAAACTTAAAATTCGACCTCGGGTCTTAGGGGGGAGTGACGTGGCCGACCAATCAGCGTACAGTCCTGAATCGCGTTTTCGAAGTTTTCTAAGATCGGCGACAAATATACAACATCTGAATACTACTACAGTGGGCTTCGGCCTGACCGAGTATACCATCTCGCTCAATCGGAGATCCCTTTGGGGCTGCCACCTTTTCCCACAGCTTCGACGTCAGTTTTTGAAAATGAGGACGTTTATTAAACGAAAATAGAGAAAGATAACAGTGATTACGGTCTTTGGAATCAAAGCACAGTTAACTGCCAATTCCAAAGTAGTTCCTACTTTGGAATTGTATTATTACGTTGTCTTTTTCATCACTATAAAAAGTGTCATAAATGTGTCAGAAACAAAATGTAACCGAATAAATAAAAGTATTTTTACAGATATGAATGAACTACACTTTTTTTACTACCGAGTATATAAACTTCATCCCTTTCAAGGTCACGCCGCCGACGCCGCCGCCGCCGACCGAAAAAAGCCGGCGCGCCGCCGCCGACCTATCACCCATCGGCGCTCATATCTACCTGACATACTCTTGGTTAGGTTACTTTTTTGTTTAATTTGGTGTAAATCGCTAAAAATACCTGGGTTTTTGACGATACCTCACGACTGTCGAAAATAATCCAGCCATTTGGAAGATAGTGGGAATAAAAGAATTTACAAGATACACGCGAAAAACAATATCATTTTTGGCAGTCGGGTGAAAATAGTTCCTGCAATTTGGGGTCACCTTTCACCAGTGACCCCATACGAACAGTTATGTAATATTCGTGTTTAAAGTTGTTACTTTTTTGTCCATAGGTAAATGGAGTCACCTGAAATATGCCTTAAACAGATTCTCAAGAAACAAGACTGAATGGCAACCAATGTACACAAAGGTTAGTTCCCTATTGGGATATTAATTATACTTTGCAAAATGTTATTTTCATGCATTTGACAATTTTAGATTCATCGACATCTATTCATCGACGTTTATAATTTTTAACCGACGTCCAAAAAAGGAGGCGGTTATACATTCGGCTGTATTTTATTTTATTTCTTAATTTATTTCTATAGAAAAACTTACAACTAAACATAACTTAGTAGTGACAAAATTGAAACAGATAGCCATTGAATAGTTTTTACAAACATGTAACAAATATTATGATCTTGTTTAAAGTAGGTATATCCTATACTTTAAACAAGACAATCTTGTAATTATATATATAATATAATCGTTATCTCGGCAACGGCTGCAATTATTCTTAAGTAGTCTTGGGGAAAAAATCGGTCTACATAGGTTTTATCCGTGGGAAACTGTGCATTTTAAGTTATACATATATTACATACCTACCTATATGTTTTATCTTTCGTCGTGCAACAATTTAATATTAATAATTTCGACTCTATAATATCTTAGTTCGATTGACATTTTCTTTATTTTTTGTGCTGTTAGAAAATTCAGAATGTGATGGGTTTTAGCTAAAACAATACGGTCGGGTTAAGAGTTAGCCTAACCTTTTTGCGACAATATTTATTCTAATTACGTAGATATTCTTTTCGAATGTGCTCGATAGTCGTGTGAGGTACTCTGTGAATTTATGTAGAAAAAGAATATGTACTCACTTTCAAATATATATTTGGTGTGAATGAAAAAAGTACAATTATAAACTAATACGCTTCATTGGTGTAAGAAGTGTGATTTTTAAAAGATTAATTTCAATATTTCAATATTTAAAGAGTAATTTTATAGACAAAATTTATAAATTTTTACCCGATTGGGTTTTATTGCGTATCTTATAGGCAAAAGAACCGTAAAAAATTTAAACATAAAAATTAAAATATGAATAATTATGGTCGAACTTCGACCATAGAGCGACCGCCGACCTCTAGTTATTATACAGTATTGTTTTATGATGCCAAAACCGAGATCTATAGGTACCTAATTACCTATGCGTTACATGACTATACCAAATTAAATAAGGGTTCCTTGAATTACGGAACCCTAAAAACTTATATTCCGACAACGTAAATTATGTAGTCTATGTTACACGGGCTATAATAACGAATTTATTGATACTTCATTTAAATGAAGATCCGTAATTTAGGTGCTACGGAGGAACAAACATATATACATAGACTGTCAAAATCATTAGCCTTCCCTTTGGGTTCGCCCTAGTCGGGTAAAAGCTAGCCTAGTGCGAACATGGCGTAAGCGTAACCTGAATGGGTGGCGAAAAAACGCGAGCGATGTACTCTCGGCAGTCGGAGTATTGTGCGGAGAATGCACCGGGCCGTTAGCTTTGTCCGAGGTCGAGGTTATTGTTCATAAATCATAACTGCTATCTGTACACTATTTGTTGATCAAAACATATGGGTACTAGCTTATGCACGTGGTTAAGCCCGCATATAATAAGTTTTTATACTTTATATTATTATAAACGCGAAATATTGTATGTATATTGTAAAGAGATACTCTTTCACCCAAAAGCTGCCGAAAAGTTTTTTTATTTTTAACTTTTTAGGGCCAGAACGTCAAATCGAACAAAGTCGAGAAAAGGTAAATAATTGTATTTTTTTACCAATTCTTCGTTTCAAAACTCAACTAAAACCATTTTTTTTTTAGGTAATTAAATCTTTATTAACTCTTAACTGGTATCGTAAATTTGACATACGTAACTGGTATCGTGGGGGACGTGCGGCCTCCATAGTATATTTACTTCTAGCAAGTAAGTTTTAAGTATGTATTTGAATAAATGATTAGAAATAATATGTAATAGGCTTGTTTTATGTAATCAAATAGTTTTTAACCCCCGACGCAAAAAGAGGCGTGTTATAAGTTTGACGTGTCTGTCTGTCTGTCTGTCTGTCTGTCTGTCTGTGGCATCATAGCTCCCGAACGGATGAAGCGATTTCAATTTAGTTTCTTTTATATTAAAGGTGACTTACATGCGAGTGTTCTTAGACATGTTTGATGAAAATCGGTTGAGCCGTTTAAAAGTTGTGGGGGGTGAAAGCGGGGAAGAAAATCCGAATGTGCAAATATACTCGAGTAAGGTCTCAAATGAAAGCGCACTGAAAGATAATATTGATGACTTAATCGACAGTGTTCGTAGCTTCATTTGATGAGAAAATTGGTGGTGGGAAGATCAGCCGTTTGAAGATGATCAGCTCTTTTCTAGTTGATGAGGGGATCTGACTAACTTTCTTATGTCCGATCGATTCGAAATTTGGTACCGTGTTGTTTCAACGATATATTTTAAAGAACATGGTAAGGTAACCATGACCTGATTAGCCGTTTGAAGATCATCTTTTCTTTATTAGTTGATGAGGGATCGTCCACATGTCCTATCGATTCAAAATTTGGTACCATGTTACTTCAATGACGTTGAAAGTAAAAAATAATAATGAAAAAAAAAATACTTTAAAAAGGATAAAATAAAAGTAAAATTAAAAATTTTAAAAACCCCCCGACACAAAAAATAAACTCTAAAAAATAATAAATAATATTTTAAACCTATTATAATTATATTATCACATAATATAATATTAAGTAAGTTGAAATAATTTTATTTTCCAATCGTCGTCTCGTCGGGGGACCGCTATGTGAAAAAAACACGTGTAGTCGCAGAATGAACAAAAGAATTTACTCCGAAAAAAATTTGCTCATACCTACTTAAATGTAATTCGTAATAATTAATTAGCTGTTGTTGTAAAAATACTTTATAAACTTTAGCGGTCCCCCGACGAGGCGACGATTGGAAAATAAAATTATTTCAACTTACTTAATATTATATTATGTGATAATATAATTATAATAGGTTTAAAATATTATTTATTATTTTTTAGAGTTTATTTTTTGTGTCGGGGGGTTTTTAAAATGTTTAATTTTACTTTTATTATTAATATAAATCTTTTTACTTCAATACTGTAAGTGATACAGCGTCGAACTTTCGGCAGCCACTCCGAATAGCGACGTAACAAGAATACTTAAAATGGCGGCTGCTCACGACGCTTATTTTATTAGAAAACTAAGAAAACGTCAAGCGTGGGGGCCGCGTGTCCTCCACGATACCAGTTAAGGGTTAATAATAATTACTTAATTATATTCTGTGGATACATTTTTCATGTTATGTATTAATAACAAAAAGGCCAATGTGAATACCGAAAAATAAAAATCTATGAACGACTGAACGTATCGTAATAGCGTCAGCGCGATTACGCTTTTTTTGGGGTTCCGTAGTTTACGTTTCTGAGCGCTTACTAATGGTTTCATGTCCGTCCGTCCGTCCGTCTTCGGCTTACCGTAAAAACAGTTAGTGCTAGAAAGTTGAAACTTTGCATGGATACCTATGTGTATTTTCTACTTCGACCAAGTGCTGAAATAAAATCACGGGAAATTATTTTTTTGGGGTATCTTATAAGTAAATTTGAGATGATTTTTTTTCGCGTCTACCCCGTATAGACCAGGGTCGATAATTTTTGAAACCAAAAAATATAGTAGTAGGATGAAACCCATTAGAAAAGGAGGGGAATATGATAAAAATGAAAGGAAAAATAAATTACGGGCGATCTGAGTTCGGGAAGTGGGAGGGGGTGAGTTTTTAAGGGTAAAAAATGGTTTATCTTGATTTCCGGTAAAACTACAAGTCCTATGAAAAAAAGTTAAATGGCAAAGTTGTAGATAATAAAAAGATCTACAACTTTTATATTAACAATTTTTTTACATAACCTCAAAATTTATGTGAAAAATTCATATAACCAAGTTTTTGGTTTTTAATTTTTATCTTGTACAAAAACAAAAAAAAAATTCACGAAATTTAGTGAAAACTTACCTTTTTATGTCCTAAATATACTGTAATTTTTGTGATTTAAAATATTTATTTTTTCACCTTATTTTGTCTTAATATCGAAAAATTAACCCTAATTTTCAATCGAAAATTCTCCTGTCAAAATATCAGCTTTTTTTTAAAAATTGATGGGCTTCTTGTTTGTTGAATTCTATTCTTTCTGATAATGTAAAAAAATGTATACATTACCATAGTAAATGTTCTCAGAAAATGCAAAGAAAAGAACAAGTAGTAAGGCTCAGGTTGCCTAACTCAGATCGCCCGTAATTTATTTTTCCTTTCATTTTTATCATATTCCCCTCCTTTTCTAATAGGTTTCATCCTACTACTATTTTTTTTCACTTTTTACCATTTTTGAAGGCTTCGACCCTGGTCTAGTAGTGTGGGATGTCATTAGATAGGTCTTTTAAAAACATTGAGAGGTTGCTAATACGATTTTTTGATTTAGGTATCCGTTTGCGAGATATTCAACTTTAATGCGCATTTTTTTGGTACGGTAGAAGAACTCAGTTACGAGGTTTGGTTTTTTTTTATGTTTTGTTTTTGATGTGTTAGTTATTAGTTTGAAGACGTACAAAATACTTACATATTGGTATAGCGTATACTAATATTATTTGCTAACTTGCTAATATTATTTGGTATACTAATTTGGATGTTGTTTAGATAATTTTAAAGTAGAATACGTTGTAGCCATACCTTAAAGCGATCTACAAAAAGAAACAAAAAGAAAGGTTTTCAACAGTTCTCCTACCGTAAAAAGTTGTAAACGCTCTTTATACACCACGTTACGTGACTCAAGAGGAAACAAATATAACATCAAAATTGACACAACAGCTAGCGGTAACAACCTGCCGACAATTTTCATTAAGAACTATAAGAAAAGATAAGGGACTATAAGATGAAGGGTCAATAAAAGATCAACCATTCTGTGATGAACGTAATTTAAGTAAATAATCAAATCTTAGGAATAAGCAAACGGCGGCGCCGGGGTGGTAGCACTGCGCGTGCGTGACTCCATCGATTTTTAACTACTCGTGCTCAGAGCTTTAATATAGCACCAAAGATTTTTGCCATTAATTTTTATCTCTACCTACACGTGACAGAGCACAATATTCACAATTGTTTTCTCATTTAAAGGTTGGAGACGCCGCATATGCGCTGAAGTTTTTACGCCACACCGTAACATAGCATAGTAGTAATAAAGTGGCCTTTCTAATTTAATTATATACGTGAGTTATATCCGTAAAATAATCGAACGTTAATTGTTATCGAATATTATTGATGGTTTATAATTAATCTTGCGAACGAAAAATAAGTTGGCGACTGTACATGAGCACAATGATCGTACAATGTGTTACACCGTTGGTGACTTAAATATCACTAAACTAGCGAAATCACCAAGGCGAAAAAAATATATACAAAAGTCGGCAGATAAAAGGTGCAGAAAATTAATCCAAACTGGCCCCGAGAATAAGTTTGTGACATAATTTCCGAGTTGGCGATCATTATACGATATATTAAGCAGCTATAAAACTAGTTCGGCTATAATGGCTGCTTAAAATCTGGGGACACGGCAGCGCCCCCGCCAAGTCGAGCAAACCCGATCCCCCTGTAAGATCTTAAAACTAGAATCAACCAGGCATTGTATACAATGTTTAACAATTACATGTCACTTACTGATTCACTGACCGATCATCAAAACTTTAGGCACTTCTAGCAGACATAGAAGCTAAAAATTTATAATAAATTTAGTTTTCAATGTATTTATCAAGGAAATACTAAATTATTTTTCAATTTCGGTCAAGTTTTATAGTGTAGTAAGTGTATATAAGGTATTAGTACCTAGATATAAGTATTCTTTAATATAGATACCTATATATTTTGTGGTATCGAGTGAAATATTGTCAGAAGTAGATTGCTTCTACTGCAAATTGCAATACACATAAATTTTAGCCGAATTTAAAAGGTGGATTATTTAGAAAATAAGACTTATTTAATACTTTTATATGCATTTTTACTTTGGAAGTCGGTTTAATTTTTTGTTTAAAAATTTTATTAACTCAATAGAGTCCTTTACCTATTCTACCTATCCTATTAAAAATCACATTTGTTAAAAAACCAAGTCTCGCAACTCAGGTCTTCTACCGTAATAAGTCGTGAGATCCATGTAATACCAATGTGTTATTTGTGAGATACGTTGTTTTCATGCGGTATATTGCTTGATTTAACATGATATTTGATAACTTTTTGACAGTGCGAGTCATAAAGAATACCTAAGAGTAGTCTTGGCATTAGTTTACATGAAAACGTTTTTGGTGGGGTTATTATATAATATGTCGTGTAACGTTCTTCCTTACTTGACGCAAAATCCGTTTAATAATTTTTGAGTGAAATGGCAACAAACACCCATACTTCCATACTTACAAACTTTCGCGTTTATAATACATATTAGTAAGGATAAGGATGGTCGAGTTTCGACCACAGGTCGACCTCTAGTACACATAATATTAAGTTACTGTTCATGTTATTAAATAATTATTAAAGTTAATTTATACTTTAACAGGTATGCCATGAGGGAATCGCAAGAATTGGCGTCCAATTTTCCGATTGATACCTGCTTGGTAAGTTTTATTATCTTCTACTTGCTGTAGTTATTTAAGTAGTGAGTCTAGATTTATAGATGTGATTGCACGATGCGAATTCCTGTAACAAGCTATTATTTATTTTTATAATATATTTGCTGAGCTATGCTGTGCGTCATTTGCAATATTCTAGGTTTAAAGGTGTTTTTCTTATTGTTCCAGATCGTTGTCATCACTTCACTACCTATTCGAAAATATAACTTGAAAGCAAACTAAATATTCAGGTAATTATAATTTTATATTTATTTGTCATTACTCATTTAGAATAAATTGTCGTTAATTATGTATTAAATCATTGTTTTGCTGCGAAATTTGGCATTTGCGAATCCTAAAATTGCTTATTAATTATGTACATTTTGATATTGTACTTTTTGTACTCTGTCAAAAACTTGAGAAGGCTATGCAATTTTTACATAAGAGCTGAGCGCTACGAACATTGTGAAAGACGTTTTGTATGGAACATGGAATAATTTTTGACAGCTTCGAGATTGCTGCTTCACGTCCGATTCTGCGGTGCCATTTGAACAACAAGCTGTTGCAGGTAGGACGATGTTTCATACTCTCTACTATCTCATATTCACTGAGTCTCGCCATTTCATTTATATTGTATTTCATCATCTGTAATTTTTTGCACACTTTTACAGCGAATTTGCTTTGCGATTATTTCTGTAAAATTTTCATAACATAACTATGTATATTGTACCTGTGTTATATTTTGAATTATAATTGTTTTAAGGATTACAAAATAAGAGAAGAGAAGTGTATATTATGGACAATATTTTTGACTTGTTTCATATACTAATGCTAAATTACCATAACATTTAGTATGAAGCGAGTTTTGGGGGAGAAAATCGATCTAGCTAAGTCTTATCCTTGGGAAACTTATGCTATATAATATGTATTTTCTTTCGTCGTGCAACAATATATTACTAATAATTTCGACTCTACTATGTCCAGTCCAATTGGCAGTTTGGTATGCGTATGTCTAATTTATGTTTTGTTCGAAAATCGGAATGTGGTCGGTTCGGATCCCAGCTAGATAATATTTTTTAATGATTCTTTTTATTTTTAATTTATCAGAATTATTGTTAAATTTACCCAGGTACTTTAACTTTATCACTATATCCATCGTAGTGAATTTGTGGGTAGAAACATTATCTGTGATAACTTTTTATGGGAGGGTAAACCGCTTCTGACTCTACCTAACTTCGAACTCTACAAGCCTAACTTCACAAACTCTTCACCTTAGTTGAAATATGTAGCCTGGCCATTTCGATACATTCGCTTGGGGTAAAGTGAATAATTTATGGACTGTTCGTCTGTAATACCATTCTTGTAGGAACGAAACGCTTCCTAGTTGTAGAGCTTGTAGAGTTAAGGCGTGAAAAGTTAGAAGTTAAGTAGAGTCAGAAGCTTAGTTTTACATGAGATCTGATAGCTTTTTGACAATGCGAGTCACAAGGTCTTGGCATCGCTTTACGTGAAAATGTTTCTCGTAGGATTTCACTTCTTTATGAATGTTGTTAGGACAATATTTTTATTTTCGTGTTACTATTTATAAGACGGATGTAAGGATAAAACAATTTTCAGACCTCTGGAGTAATAAAATTGCGTAGATAATAATTATCTTACAAATTTTTATCTCCTACTGGCCCTTGCACTACGCTTGGCTCGTCATGGCGGGGGCACTACTGGCTCCCAGATATGGTCACTAACTCACTGATGATCAACAAAATCTTTTTTCATGCTTCCTAGAAAGCTAAAATTTGGTATGTAAGCTAGTATTACCTCATAAACAACATAGGAATTGTCAAAATTTAAACTTTTACCCTCCAACCCTATAAAGTAGGAAATAAAAATTTGGGCTTAGGGCACTATCAGACCACCTTTTTTCGAAGCGTTTCGTCGAGTTTTTCAAACCTTATAAAAGTTATAACTTGGATTTGGATTATACGAGGTATTTAAAATTATAACATGTTCCCAGTAGCGAACTTATTATTTATAGGTTCATATTGTAAAGTTTTGATTGCATAGGTCTTATACTTTAGATTTTATTGACATATACACATTATAATTATAACTATACATAATTTCATCCATTTATATTCATATATATGTAATTAAGCTGTTTTCACGTAAAAACTACTAAACCGATTATCATGAAATTTGGCATAAAGTAGACCACGGGAAAGGATATAGGCTACTTTTTATCGCAGGACATATACGGTTCCCGTGGGTTACTGTACTTACGCAGGCGGAGCCGCGGGAATCAGCTAGTATTAAATAAAAATGTATGTTTTATTAAATAGTTACAAATTAGACAGAAAATATTTCCTCCGGTTTCTGGATTTACGGAATGCTTTATTGTTAGCAGTAAGAGCTTATATGTATATGTCACCGTAAAATTGTAAAAACCGTTAGATTGTAATAAAACTAATAAAATTGTAAAATTTTGATAGACTTCCGACGCGAATATGCTGCCTATAATTTCACACATTATTTTTCGTTAGATTATAAATATATAGTTTTTAATATTTCGTCATATTTTTAAAATCTCGTTAGTTATTTTACAATCTAACGGTTTTTACAATTTTACGATGACACATACATTCTTTAACTATAAAAAAATTCATACATTTAAATTCATAATGTCTGACAGACAGACAAACAGACGGACGGACAGAGCGGAACTATAAGGGTTCTTGAGTATTACGGAACCCTAAAAACGGGACCCTATCACCTTGACGCGACGTGGTTGCGTAGTTTTAAAGATCTAAGCATACAATATACATAGGGCCAGACAGATAATGAGACTTTATTTTATATGATGTAGTGATTAATCATTAAATTTGCCATTCAAATGTTATTTGACATTCCAGCAAACTGATAAGCCACCTTCACGGATAATTTTTAAATACTACAGACTGCAGTACGAAATATTCGTGAGCCTCTTATAAATACGACTATCGAAAACGCTATGCAGAAGCGCGAGCCCTTCGGCCCGTGCCGCGGTCGCTGCAAACGTCTTTAAAGCTAGTGCAACCAACTTAAAAGCAAAATCAATTGTTTGTTCTTATTCTTATTTCTAGGTATAAAAGTAATAAAAATAAAATATGTATAACCCGTGCGCAAAACTGCCGTTTCACCGGTGTAATTAATGTAAATATTTTTAAATAAAATGCAAAGCTGATTGACTGATGTATCAATGCACAGGCCAAAACCTTAAGGCTAGAAATTTTAAAAGCGATGTTCAAGAAATGTATGAGGCCTGGGCCAGCCCTACGTACAGTATATGTAAATATAGCTACATAATATAGTAACCGTTTCCTATTCTTTATTTTGTTTAATTTCACTTCGTTTCCATGTACATTTAAATTAACTTCGTCAAGGAGAGCAACACAAAGTAAAATAAAACATGGCGGATCAGATCAAAATTAACTAAATAATGCAAAGACTTCTAAATAATGCCATTTTGTCAATGACATGACTTTTGACAAAGAAAGACGTATGGCATTCAAGACGTCGTCTCTTCGTAAAACTGTCTACTACGTCAAAAGTCAAGTCAAAACATCTGTCATGGCCGCCCTAAAAATAGTGTTCTCGCAATAAAAAACTCTTCAAATAATCATTTTTGTACGCATGTACCCTTCTTCAAATAAATTTTTTCGTATTTTTATGATATTCCCATATTTTTTTCCTATTTACCTATGTAGTGTACATAGGCCAAATCAAACATGTCTTTTGTACACGTATTCCGCATATTATGACGTAGGCATCCAATAAGGAAGGATTTTCAAAATTTTAATTTTACCAGGGGGTATAATAGGGGAGGAAAGATTCAAACCCTTATTTCACGTGAGCAAAGTTACGAGCAATAAATGCTAGTAATGAATAAAAATAAATAATAATGTCAGTCAAGTTTCATTAAAATTGCGAAAAATAAAGAAAGATGTTCAAGAAATGTATGAGGCCTGAGCCAGCACTATGTACACTATATGTTAAATAAAACATGGCGTGATACGTCATGTTTTATTTTATTTTATTATAAATAACCAAAGAATGTCATTTTGACAATGACATGACTTTTGACAAAGAAAGACGTATGACATTCAAAAAGACGTCTACTGTCCTGTTCCTAAAACTGTCAACTACGCCAAAATTCAAGTCAAAACAACTGTCTTGGCCGCCCTAAAAATAGTGTTCTCGCAATAAAAAACTCTTCAAATAATCATTTTTGTACGCATGTACCCTTCTTCAAATTAATTTTGTCATATTTTTATGAAATTCCCATATTTTTTTCCTATTTACCTATGTAGTGTACATAAATCTGGCCCAAAATCAAACATCTCTTTTCACGATGAAACCGAATGTCAAAACGAAATAAAATAAATAATGTATGATTAAACAAACTTACCAGTACGTGAAGTTCAATCTCAATTTTGAAGACCCTCATCCAAATCCTTACCAATAGGTAATAATACAGGCTAGGGCTTCCTTATGAAAGAGAAAGCTTTCCTTAAGAAGCCTTCGCCACTTGTGTACTAAACGCATGGTAGTGTGCGTTGTTGATATTTTCATTAATTTCGTGTATGTCGCATCATGCTTTAAAAAAATTATGGTAATGAATCGATCACAAAACGATGTAGTTTTGACAATTCAAATACTCTTTTGTGTTTGACGGCGATTCGAAAATAGATTTGGTTTCAACTATTAATAATTTTCTCGATGCGACAATATCGAATTTAAACTAATATAGAGATATTTAGAAATGTATGAGGCATGGGCCAGCACTATGTACACTATATGTAAATAAACGTAGCTAAATAATATGGTAACCTTTCCTATTCTTTATTTTATTTCACTTCTTTTCAATGTACATTTAAATTAACTTCGTCAAGGAGAGCAACTACTTATCTACTACTACTACGAAAAGACTTATCCAAATAATGTCATTTTGACAATGACATTATTCTTGGCAAAGAAAGACGTATGACGGTCAAGAAGACATCTCTTCCTAAAATTGTCAAAAGTCATGTCAAAGCAACTATCATGGCCGACCTAAAAATAGGGTATTACATTTAAAAATTTCAAATAATCATTTTTGTACGCATTTTCCCTTCAAATATTTTTTTGGATTTTTAAGAAATCCCATTTTTTTCCTATTTACCTATGTGGTGTACATAGAGCTGGCCCAAAATCAAAAATCTATTTTCAAACAGGAATTATCCTAAATGTTATATTATTACTAGCTGATGCCCGCGGCTCCGCCCGCATAAGTACACCAACGGGAACCGTACATTTCCCCGCAATAAAAAGTAGTCTATGTCCTTTCTCAGGTTCTAGACAATCTGTGTACCAAATTTCATTTAAATCGGTTCAGTACTTTTAACGTGAAGGACGGACAAACAGACAGACACACTTTTCCATTTATAATATTAGTATAGATAATGTTATATATAGCTATTTTTGTGTATGTGTGTGCCGCATGTTAGTGTGTTTTTAAAAAAAAATTTGGCTTTCGGCGCGCCTTCTCGGCAAATGAAATTTGGCACAATTAATATTTCGCCATAAACTTTAGGTAATTGTGCTACAGTTCACACTCATCAGTTCGCTCCATTCTCTAAAAACTGTACTTGAAATTTTGATTCACGTTACACGTAATTTATAGACCTACGATGATGATTATATTTTTTTAATAATAATTATTAAAATATATTATAACAATACAAGTTCGCTAAGTTTATCAGTTCCCAACTGCGCATTTGCTTATCTAAATATATGTAATCATATTTACAAACATTATATTGTACTTGCTTTAGCGCGCGACTTTTTCCGCGTGGACCCTCGTTGTAACTCAATGGGTATACATTTCGAAAATCCCCTTTTTTGCGGATATCTACGTCATAATAACTATCTGCGTGCCAAGATTCAACGCAATCCGTCCAGTTGTTGACTTTCACTATACAAACTTTGCACCCCCATTTCACCCCCATTTGACCCCCATTTTACGTTTAAAAAAACTATAAGCTCGGATATATAATTATATTTGATGACGTCGGTGACTCAGTGGTGAGCATTGGCGTTCAAGCCCGAGGTTGCGGGTTAGAATCCGGCCAGAGAACAAAAAATAAGTTTTCTGTATTCTTGCGTCATGGATGTGAATGAATGAATGAAATATTCCTTATTGTGCATATAACAAAAAATATATATAAGAATAAACATATAAGATAATTAAAAAAAAACCCTAAGTTCATAAAAATACAGATACGTGAGTAACGCACTAAAAAGACCGAAACAATATTGAGAAAACAGATTACACTATGAGCTGAAAGTCTAGAGAAATAATTGACATTATATTTGGTAGCAGGTGGGACCGATTTGCAAATTATTTAAAATCGTATTTAATTATTATTTTTAAACAAAAAATTAAACCGACTTCCAAAGTAAAAATACACAAAAAAGTATGAAATAAAACTTATTTTATAAATAATTCCCCTTTTAAATTTGTCTATTTCTCTACTTAATCTTCTTCATTTTGAAGTCGCTACCAGCCCAAACAATATCCTACAATATTTTATAGAACTCACGTTCATATTTGCTGGTAACGACTTCAAAATTAAGAAGATTAAGTAGAGAAATAGACAAATTTAAAAGGGGAATTATTTATAAAATAAGTTTTATTTCATACTTTTTTGTGTATTTTTACTTTGGAAGTCGGTTTAATTTTTTGTTTAAAAATAATAATTTCACCCTTTTTAGTGATATATCTTGTTAAGTTATTATTAATATGTCTTAAAAACGTCTAAAATAAACGATCGAATGTATAACTGAATACGCGCCAAGCTTCCATTAGGTATTGTTATTAAGATGATGATGATGATTACTGTAAGTTACAAAGTGGCATATGCTTGCAGTTCTTTAAACAATTCCGAAATTTCCTAACGCATATCTTTAAATACTGAGGAGTTCTGTTCAGTGCTTTTGGATTCAGGGTATACCTTGGTACAACGTCTTATTCTTTGGTAGCATATGCTTGTGTTACTTCAGTAAAAGTCAAAATCACTATATGTGTCGATATAAATTTCGAGGAGTTCCCTCGATTCCTCATGGATCGCATCATCACGTTTCCACTTTAGTGACTAAAGGACCAATTTCGAATTAAACCCTTTACAACAACAAAATAATTTTGCAAATAGGTCCATAAACGGCAGAGTAATGTTCAAAGATCTCCGTGTTAGTGTAAAATACTATGAGAAGTACCTTCTATATCATCATAATGTGATGATGTATGCTGTGATAGTGGTGGTGATGATGAGGATTACTCTAATTGACAAAGTGGCATATGCTTGCAGTTCTTTAAACAACGCCAAAATCCCCAAACATGTATCTATAAGGAGTCAGGAGTTCTGTTCTGTACTTTTTGATCCAGGGTATACCTTGGAGTAAAATCTTACTTTTTGGTAGCATATGCTTGGACTACTTCAGAAAAAGTCGAAACCACCATATGTGTCCATATAAATTTTGAGGAGTTCTCTCGTTTCCTCATGGATCCCATTATCAGGTCACCAATTTTCTGAAAATGGGACCAACTTCGGATTATACCTTTTACATCAAAAAAAGAATTTTGAAAATCGGCCAACAGACGGCGAAGTTATCCGCGAACATACAAAAAAAAATATATATATATATACAGCCGAACGTATAACCGCCTCCTTTTTGGAAGTCGTTTAAAAATAACCTAACCAAGAGCATGTCAGGACATGTCTAAGGAGGGTTCCGTAACTATAAACGCGTAATATGCTTTTTTTTTAATTACTCCAAAAGTTACTGTCCGATTTGGTTCACAATAGTTTTCCTAAAGAGTTTTTAGCATGATCTATCAGCATGAAAATTTGCAAGTTTCTATCTCCTATAGTTTAAAAATGCTAGGGGGGGGGACCAACTTACAAACTACTTTGGAGGCCGATTACTCGAAAATTGTCAACTTTATAAAAAAGTGACGTATGAAATTTAAAAGCCTTTATTTTAAAAGACCTATTCTATGATACCCCACACGATGGGGTAGAGTGAAAAAATATTTTTCATCCCCACTTCACATGTATGGAGAGCCACCCCTAAAATATAAAATTATTTTTTTTTATGATCCCGAAACCGTGATCTATATACAATCTATAACTGCACCAAATTTCATCAATTTATATTCATAATTACAGGAGCTAGAGGCGCGGACAGACAGACAGACAGACAGACGGACAGAGCGAAACTATAAGGGTTCCTTAAGTATTACGGAACCCTAATAAATGGATTACGACTTAGGGCGTGAGCACACGGTGCGTTGTGGCGCCGCCGCGCCGTGCCGCAGGCCGCAGCCGGCTTGCTATACAAATAGCTACTGACGATGCCGGCCGCTACAAAAAATGTATGGCGATGCCTGCGCAAGTACGCCTGCCACCAAACATAACGTCAATTATAATATTTATTTTAATTAGGCTTTCAGCTCATAGCCGTTTTCTCAATATTGTTTCGTCTTTTTAGTGCGTTTCTTCGGTATCTGTCTTTTTGTGCAGTTTTATTATTTTTAAAATTATTTCTTTTATTTTAGATTTTTGGGTTTATATTACACACACTTGTTCGATTTAAAAGGAAAAATACGACTATTTCAATTGACATTGATTACAAACTTTACGTAAAAACGAAAAAAAAAAACGAATGATTTAATTAAAATGGTTGTAATTATTCCTGATTAAATTTAAATACATTACATATGTATATTTTTGAAATCTCCTTTAAATTTCCTTTATTTTGATAACCTACTCGATAGGTTTGGTTAAAATTTAAGTACTTTTGATTTGGGACCAAAATCCGCCATTTCGTTTTTCTTGGGTTTTTGAGATAAATCTAACGATACATTAACTGTCAAAATCTATCCAGCCGTTTGGAAGATACGTGGGAATAACGGAATTTACAAACATACATACATACGTAAAATATATGCGCCAAAATCGTAACCCTTCTTGACAGTAGGGTAAAAAGGGTAGTCCTCAGCTTTATGCTAGGCCAAAATATAGACGCTATTAAAATAATCTACTAAAATTAGGAATCCCGAAAGTTCCCAAAAACCACTGTATTTTAGGTTTTGTTATTATATATTAATAAAATATTATTTATTGAATTTTATTATACATTTTACCGTTTAATTAAAATATATTACGAATATTACGTATTTAGTAATTTAAGGGTTAGTTTTAAGCAAATTACGGACGAATGTATTATTACGATAAGAGTACTTTTTTGTTTTTTTTCTGTGCGTAACGTAGGCCATTTTGCATATGATTATTAGCAAATTACGGACGAATGTATTATTATGATAAGATGTACATTTTTTTTTTGTTTTTTTCTATGCATAACCTAGGCGATTTTGCATATGATTAGGTACTGTCTGGATCTTTCCTACTAAAATACTACTAACAACTGAATTCCTATTAAGGACGGAATAAAACTTAATTTAGTAGTAAAAAATTGTAAAATAACTATGTTGGTAACATTAGTTAATATATTATAATATAGTCTAGGAGGACGGGAGCCTGGTGATTGTAACACATCCTAGCACAGACACCAGTCATCACAATAATACATTCTTTCATAAAAGTCTGATTGTTATATAAAATGTACTGTGTGTTGAGAGAGAAATAAATACATTTTGACTTTTTTTTAACTAGTTCTGGCCTGAACGGGTGGACTGAACGGACCACATGTGGACAAATCGCTTTAGTTCTTGCCCCAGCAGCGGCCGTGCGGGCGTGTATCGTGTATAGGCGTAGTGAGATTTTGCGGTGCTCATAAATATAAAATTGATAAACACGACCGTAGCTCGCGGCAAACTAGAATGAACTGATCAGTGTTGCCAGAGCCTACTCAGCCCAGGTTGCCATTTTTAGGGCCAAATGTTGCCATCTCAAACCAAAGGTTGCCATTAGAAAAAAATCTATAAGATGAAAGATTTATAAACACTATTTTTTTAAATTTCAAACTGTCATAACTTTGGAATGAATCAACCAATCAAAGGAATCAACCGATTTTCACGCGATTGGCGGAAATCGATCGAGTTTTTCATGTCCTTTGAAAGAATGGACAACAAACATTTTTTAGATGAAAAATTTCTAAAAACCTCTTTTTCGGTTTTATTTCCTTCACGATATCTCTCGAGTCTCGAACGAGTCAACCGATTTTGACCGGAATAGCGGCGATCGACGTGGTATTTCAAGGTTAATGGCTGATTTGTTTTTGGAGTTGATCGATAAAGCCGTTTAAAAGTTATTCGAAAAAAAAAAAACACTCCAAAAAATGACAGTTTTTTCGAGATTTCTTTAAATCTATCTATCCGAATCGGTCCAAATTGTATTCAAAATCTAAATTTGGCCAAGCCCTTTCGAATGGCACCAGCCGCAATAAAATCGGTCAAAAGTTATAAGAGGTTTACATATTTACACACACATACATACATACATACATACATACAGACATAGTGACACCCTCGCGGGGGTAGTCAGGGAAGCCTCCTGTAACCTTGAGATCTGATGAGAATTCGATTTTTACAAAACGGGGTAAAACCAATAACTAACAGGAAGTTAAAAAATGTGTAAGTGCGCATGCATTTAAAATACAATATTAAAAACATGAAAAAAATTAAGAACTTATATTATATAGATTTCAAAACAAAAGTATTAGAAAACCACAAAAAAAATGTGTAAGTGCGCATGCATTTAAAATACAATATTAAAAACATGAAAAAAATTAAGAACTTATATTATATAGATTTCAAAACAAAAGTATTAGAAAACCACGAAAAAAATTTCCCTTGCACTGCATATACACTGCTCACACACTTTGTTCCATTTTTAACCGACTTCCAAAAAAAGAGGCGGTTATACGTTCGGCTGTATATATATATTTTTTTTTTGTATGTTCGTGGATAACTCCGCCGTCTGTTGGCCGATTTTCAAAATTCTTTTTTTGATATAAAAGGTATAATCCGAAGTTGGTCCCATTTTCAGAAAATTGGTGACCTGATGATGGGATCCATGAGGAATCGAGGGAACTCCTCGAAATTTATATGGACACATATGGTGATTTTGACTTTTTCTGAAGAAGTCTAAGCATATGCTACCAAAAAGTAAGATTTTGCTCCAAGGTATACCCTGGATCCAAAAGTACAGAACAGAACTCCTGACTCCTTATAGATACATGTTTGGGGATTTTGGCGTTGTTTAAAGAACTGCAAGCATATGCCACTTTGTCAATTAGAGTAATCATCATCATCACCACCACTATCACAGCATACATCATCACATTATGATGATAAAGAAGGTTCTTCTCATAGTATTTTACACTAACACGGAGATCTTTGAACATTACTCTGCCGTTTATGGACCTATTTGCAAAATTCTTTTGTTGTAAAGGGTTTAATTCGAAATTGGTCCTTTAGTCACTAAACTGGAAACGTGATGATGCGATCCATGAGGAATCGAGGGAACTCCTCGAAATTTATATCGACACGTATAGTGATTTTGACTTTTACCGAAGTAACACAAGCATATGCTCCCAAAAAATAAGATGCTGAAACCAAGGTATACCCCAGATCCAAAAACACTGAACAGAACTCCTCAGTCTTTAAAGATAGGTACGCGTTTGGAAATTTCGGCATTGTTTAAAGAACTGCAAGCATATGCCACTTTGTAACTTACAGTAATCATCATCATCTTAATAACAATACCTAATGGAAGCTTGGCGCGTATTCAGTTATACATTCGATCGTTTATTTTAGACGTTTTTAAGACGTATTAATAATAACTTAACAATATATATATCACTAAAAAGGGTGAAATTATTATTTTTAAACAAAAAATTAAACCGACTTCCAAAGTAAAAATACACAAAAAAGTATGAAATAAAACTTATTTTATAAATAATTCCCCTTTTAAATTTGGCTATTTCTCTACTTAATCTTCTTAATTTTGAAGTCGGTACCAGCAAATATGAACGTGAGTTCTATAAAATATTGTTGGATATCGTTTGGGCTGGTAGCGACTTCAGAATTAAGAAGATTAAGTAGAGAAATAGCCCAATTTAAAAGGGGAATTATTTATAAAATAAGTTTTATTTCATACTTTTTTGTGTATTTTTACTTTGGAAGTCGGCTTAATTTTTTGTTTAAAAATAATAATTGTTTTAGAGTTTTCATAAAATTACTTTTATATCTAGCTTCACCAAAATAGACCTTTTGGTTGTAGAAATAAGTTCAATTTATTTATCTAGTAATCATTTATCATGAATTGTTTTCATTTGGGAATAAAAATGTGTTCAAGATTTTGATTTTGTTCATTTCGATGTGTTCAGTTCTGCGAAAGTTATTCGATATTTTTTTACTGATACTCGCGCGACAAGTGGAAAAGTTGCCAAAAAGTTGCCATTTGAGCCTGGTTGCCTTTTGGTTGCCACGAAGGGTCAAATGTTGCCAAAATGGCAACCAAAGTTGCCAAATGGCAACGCTGGAACTGATGCGATTTTCCCGTGTGTGCAATGTGTGTGTGTCCCGTGTTCCTTGTTAGCAATTTACGTAGGAGCGGTGGTTGGCTGTCAGTACTTAGTGGCCGCGTATTTAATACTACCCCTAAATGCTGCTGTACGATGACATGGGACGCATATAGAGTATGTGGTGAACCTTGTGTGGTGTATGATGTTAAAATCCTTCGACCAGCCTAGTTTTTTTGTAGATATAATACACCGGTATCTTTTGTTGAATTATAAAGCAGATGTAACTTTATACGGCTTTCCATTTTTAGGGTTCCGTAATACTTAAGGAACCCTTATAGTTTCGCTCTGTCCGTCTGTCTGTCTGTCTGTCCGCGCCTCTAGCTCCTGTAATTATGAATATAAATTGATGAAATTTGGTGCAGTTATAGATTGTTATAGATCACGGTTTCGGGATCATAAAAAAAATATAATTTTATATTTTAGGGGTGGCTCTCCATACATGTGAAGTGGGGATGAAAAATATTTTTTTACTCTACCCCATCGTGTGGGGTATCGTAGAATAGGTCTTTTAAAATAAAGGCAAGGTTTCATACGTTACTTTTTTATAAAGTTGACCATTTTCGAGTAATCGGCCTCCAAAGTAGTTCGTAAGTTGGTGGTTGGTTGCTAGGCATTTTTAAACTATACTTAGGAGATAGAAACTTGCAAATTTCCATGCTGATAGATCATACTAAAAACTCTTTAGGAAAATTATTGTGAACCAAATCGGACAGTAACTATTGGAGTAATTAAAAAAAGCATATTACGCGTTTATAGTTACGGAACCCTCCTTAGACATGTCCTGACATGCTCTTGGTTAGGTTATTTAATTTTTGATTCAGATATTGAATGCCGTGATCTCTCAGCGCCATATGAAAACAATAACGGGCATAGACATTGAACACACTGTATTAATTTTATTTGTCTTTTCGAGAAGCCGAGGACCAATAGCAGCATCTACATAATTGAACTTAGAAAGAACAAGCGCCTCGCATAATCTTACACGCAGATCTTCACTTAATGAATTTAATAAAACAACTACTAACTTTAACACGTGGTTTTCAAACCATGTTATCATTCAGCAAACCAAGGATTATTTTCAAACCTGCAGCTATCTACTAAAATTACTGGATCCTGTAATTTTACCTGTTGTACTTGATGGCGACTGTTGAGAACAATATATTTCGTTTTGTTAGGGTTTAAGACCAAACAGTGAGATTTCGACCATTCATCAAATCATCAATTTATTCAAACACACATAATTCAAATATAATATACGCTTAAGGTCATCATTGATTTTTGCTATCGCTGTTGAATATCGTGTAGTTTGAAAAACAAGTAAATCTGAATGTCGTCTGCATAATATATGTATGTGAAATTTACAGCTGTGTATAATGTCGTCTGCATAATATATGTTTTTGAAATTTATACATTTAATGCTAAATAGTTTGAGGCCTAATATGGAACCCTAAGGAACTCGTCTCTTAAAAGTTGTATGAACCGCAACGAGATTACATTTTCGTCGTCATTGATTTCTAAGGCATGATGTCTTCCTTGCGAATAACTGCAGAACCACAGCTCCACAGAGGCATCACATAAAAATGTAATTTCACTAGAAAATACTACTAATAAAATAAAAAATATATAAGACAAGTAATAACTCCTAATGTGTAATGTATAATAATGTGTCCTATGAGAGTTAAGTGTAACATAATTTTTTTCTGCGTGTCGAAGTTCAGTCGAAATTGATACCTCCTTATCCTTAAAATTAACACTATTTTTTTATATGTTTCCACATAAACTTGGGATTATTAACCTTAGAGCAAATAAAAATTCTTCAATAGGAATATTTTTCAAATTTGATTGATTGAGCTACAATTTGTTTAATTTCCACGTAGTACAAAGGTATGTTGGTAAGGTATGTTACAGAGTCGTGCTTTCCGTAAAGCTTCATCAAAAGTTTTATCATTAACTTTATATTATAGGTGGTCCAAGGGTAGCTATCTTCCTTTATCGTTATAAGCTTTTGGTAGCAAGGATATCAAAAATTTCAATCAACTTAGAAGGAAGGTATTGGATAATTACATTACTATTGTCATATTTCATATTATCCCAGTCTACCAGAGAATTGTGCTCTTTAAGAAGTGCCGGATCTATGTCTGTTTAAACCTGTTTTAGTTTTTATCTAAGTATATGTAGAAAATAAAGTCGTGTTAGTTAACTCAAGTCACTATTTACAACTCAAGAATGGCTGCAAATTGGTGGGGAATTATCTTAAAACCAGGAGAAATACTTTTTATCCCGTTCCCGAGGGACTCAAAACTCGAGAACGGCTGGACCGATTTAGCTCATTTTGGCCTTGAAATAATTGTGGAAGTTCATGGAAGGTTCGCACGTGAGAAATATTGGAAAAGTTATAGAAGTAAGTGTAGGTGTAGGACTAGGAGTTAGGACGTAGGTTGCATTGTAGGTGAAGTTATTTATTCATTCCAGTTCATATTGACAGAACAACGTGTCGGGACAGCTAGTTATTTTTATAAATTTGAATTTGTTTGTCCTTTGAATACGTCTACTGGTGATATGTACTATCGTTACATTTAGTAAATATTTTGGGGATTCTGTCCAATGATACACCTGTAAGTAATCCGTTTAGATTTAGCTTTAAGCTTAGACAAATTCAACTCGCATACCACCAACGCATGGGGCAAGGGCTACGTTTGCGTCTGTGCAAACGAGATCGAGTAGAGTTACTGTGCGCGGTAAAGTGTGTGGCCTGGTGGACATGCTGTTGAAGATTAAGATATAAGAGATCTTTTAGTAACAATGTGTTAACATAATTATGTTGTATATGCAATATGTATATTATATGTCTAATGTGTAATGCAATAAAAAGGAAATAGACTCACAAAGGGCATTTATAAAAGTTTGGACACAAAGCCACGGTGGTCGTTAAGCAGTCCCAATAGCTACTTTCTTCGAATTAATATTTACTTCTAGCCATATTTGTCCCATTGTCGGTGTTACAGGGTGTTTAAGTAAGCGAACGCACATTTCAGATCTAAACCAACACCTCCTCTAGTATTTTGGGGGCAATGGCTTCTTCTTCCTCTCTTAACCTTGTTTCGTTCATCGCTAAAAAATCAAGCTCATAGCTTTGTCATTTGTCACAGCCACAATAAGCTGCTCATGACCAGTACCAAGTGAGCTTGAATTAAGTAGACCAATTATAATTATTTTTAAAGCCATTTCAATTTCAATTTAAATACTTAAATCGAATACATACAGTATATACCTGTTTATTATTTATTATACCTATAATATAAAATATTATCTATATATCGGATGTCCGGTAATTATAACCTTAAAATGTCTTAAAGTAGAACTTAAATGGCCGTTAAAAAAAAACAAAAAAAAAACGATCATAAATAGTATCTAAGATAATATTTCAGGTCGGAATTTCATCTCCTATTTTACCCCCTTGGGGGTGAACTTTAAAAAACCCTTCCTTGGTGGATGCCTGCGTCATATAAGGAATATGTGTTTAATTGATGATCAACGAACAAGATGATTGACTGATGTATCAACGTACATACATATCAGTCAATCAGCTTTGCCTTTTATATATGTATAAGTATGGTGTCCGGTACCCAACAAGCAAAGTAATCCTATAACGAAAGATTATAAGTCTACCTCTTCTTATAATGTTCTTATTAAGGCATTGGTGCAGACTGTGTCTCTTATAATAGCATTAGATAAGCTCTAACATACTCAAGAGCATTAGTTTTTATTACTCAATCTTATAGTTAACTACAAGATAACCTTATAAACCACTAATAGGAATATGTATCCTATAATTGTCTGCAGAAAGATTAAATAGTCTTGAAATATTATAGTAGCATTTTGTAAGAAAAGAAGATATTATAACACTCTTAGCGAAGATAATTATAAGTCAGTCTCGTTACTATCTTGTTCAAGACTCTTAAATGTAATAGTGCTTAATAAGAGCGTTATAAAATCAAACAACCTTATAAGCTACTTGATCAATCACATTATTAATAAACATTACACATCTAGCTGTTCTAATTTGTCCTGAGAAAATAGTTTATTATCACCTTATTTATGGATATGGAATTGTTTTCTAGCAAAGTAAATTGAAAAATTAGTAAGTAGTCCGATTACATGTGGAACCCTAAACTTGTTTAAATATGGAGGCAATGTATCTTATTCAAAACTACTATAAGTACTAATTTACTTAAAATTGTTCTATAACATACTCAACGCAGAGTATTTAAAGAAAATGGCGAATGTTCGTAAAAATCATTGAAATATTATTTCACAATAAATACTATAACTGCTAGTTTTCAAAGCGCGTTGTAAAATTAATCAAATCTTAGCCCACATTTACAATAAAAATGACTTCCCGTCGAGTACCCACACCGTATATATTATATTATTACGAGTGTTAACATTATGCAGTTACTATAAATTAGAATGAAGAATACTTACATATTTAATATTTCGTTTTATCACAAGCAATAACCAAAGTTTATAAAATGTACTTATAACTTATAACTTAACTAAGTATATTACTAGAACATTATAAACAAGATTGCCTTAGTAAGATATTTATGTCAGATACTAATAAGAGTGTCTGTACTTAAAAATGAGTAGTCTCAGAACATTATAGAAGTAATTGCGCTTCCTTAAGTATACTATAGGTACCTGTAGGTACTATTATTTATTCTGTGCTATAGGGCTGAATTGACATTCTATAAGTTGATTATAAGATAGTTATAAGAAAACAATGCTCCTATAACTGCAACCAAATCCAGCAATGTAGTAAACTATAAGTATCTTATAAGCACAAGAAAAAGTAGTGTTGAAGAATACTTCAAGTACTGATTTTGCTTCTTGGGTAATTAATAGATTACCTAAAGAAAGAAATTTGTCATTGGGGAACTTTAAAAGTGAGAGCCCCTCAGCTCCTCGGGCACTTTTAATAAATTGGGGAGATCAGTTTTGGAGAAACTCCAAATAACTTTGCACAGTTAGATTCCCTGGTAATTCAAATGGTCCAATTATTATTCCGTTTAATATTCCAGTCCAATAGTTATTATAGTTAATTTTAAATTGGTATTGCGACCTGTCTTCACGCATAAGATGGGGATTTTCTAGTTGCCAACAGTGTAAATTGTGAAGGTTCAAGTACCCATCTCTTTTGAGTGTTGATTCATCGCTCCAAAGAATTTTATTAAAAAAATGTGGGTCTTCTTCAATCTTTTCCAGCATTTGTCGGCAAAAACGCAATCTAGATGCATAAGCTCTTGCCAGGAGAATTTTCACGCGTATGACATGGCTTACCATATTTATTTCTGGTCATGTGTTCAAAAAACTAAAATAAGCTAAAAAATAGACTTTTATCTAAAAATAAATTATCTTTGGTACTATTTATGATCGTTTTTTTTATTTTTATTAAAGACCATAAGTTATACTATCAAACATTTCAGGGTAACACTCTGTATATAATATTATATAAAAGGCAAAGCCGATTGACTGATGTAGGTATCAACGCACAAGCCAAACCCTTGAAATTTTGCACACGTATTCCTTATAGGTATGACGTAGGCGGACCAAGGAAGCATTTTTCGAAGTTCACCCCCAAGGGGGTAAAATAGGGGATGAAAGTTTAAAATCTAATTTTACGCGGACGAAGTCGCGGGCAATTAATGCTAGTAGAATATATTAAAATATATATATACCTATGTATAATACAGGTATACCGGGTATTTTTTTACTTTCGGGAGTGAACATACTCTTGAATATTATAAGCAACTTTACTATGGGATCAACTTTCCTATTTAGAAAAAAAAACAGCTGTTTCCTACAAAAGGACTACGGTATAGATAGCATGTTGTAGTAAACAGCAGATTTTTTTTTCAAGTAGGAAAGTTGATCCCATAGTAAAAGTTATTTTTATTCAAGAGTATATTCACTTCTGAAAGTTTAAACACTGACTGGAAAAAAAGACACGTATAGGTATATAAATTATAATGCACTAGAATATAATGTGTCGTATAGACTAATAACATATTATAAGTAATATAATATAAAATATGTACCATATTAAATAATATGTAAGATATAAAGTCCTGCAAATTATGACTATTACTTAGTTTGATAAGATACGCTGCCAATTACAGATTCTGAATTTATGGTAAGAATAAAAACAAGATTCAAGTATTATACACAATTTAAATGAAAAAAAAAAAAAACAATCGTAGAAAAAAAATTAAACACAGACGACAAACAATATTATAAAATAGAATATTAATATGACAGCATTATTATTTTTAAGCCAACAAGATAATATTGACACAATGGCTTATGATGGACCATGATGCTTTGCAATGCACAACTGTAGGCCACGATCACTTGGTGTTCACACAATGGCGCATGCACCATACCTCATTGCTGTCCGGCGAAACACTCACGATGGACGTGGAAATAATTACGGTTGCGGTTATTTATTTATCTACTGAATTGCATTTATTTGTGTCCCAAATTGCTGGCTCAGTTTGATATAAATCATAGACTTAAGTCTCTTCGTTGCTCCACGATAGTGACATTTTGAGCGATTAACACTATCATAATATACCGGTCAGCGGTCGGTGACAAACTAAATAAATAATGGGCGGTTGTGTGAACACCACAGGCCACGCTCCGCCACGATTCCTTTGAAGTGTGCCAGAAAATCGATAACCAATTGTGCTCCATGATGGGCAATCGTTCGCCACTATGAACCATTACCCCCTGTATAATATAATGGCGATGGCTCGCAGTGGACCAGAATGAACCATTAGATTTATGGGTATTTATTTTTTATGTTTGGCAAGATGAACTCGCCCTCCACACGCAGACGTAGAGAAATTAAAAAAAATGGTACATAGTATTCGTTAGGTGTAGGTATATTTTTTATATAAGTCACCGTAAAATTGTAAAAACTGTTAGATTGTAAAATAACTACCGATATTGTAAAAATATGTCAAAAGATTAAAAACTATATATTTATATTCTAACGAATAATAAAGTGTGAAAATATAGGCAGCATATTCGCGTCGGTAGTCTATCAACATTTTATTATTTCACTAGTTTTATTACATTCTAACGGTTTTTACAATTTTACGGTGACATATTTATCTAAATTTTGATACACTCAGCGACATCTAGCGGTCAGCGAGAGAATTAAAAAATGATGTACGTTTTAAAGTATGGGCATTGTCACTCTATAGTGAAGTCTATAGTATAAGTCCTCCATTGTAGTAGTGTGCGAACGTTCGAATGAATGAACGAATTTGAATGTTACCTTTATTGAATATATAATACCGTTTATAATAACATTGTATATGAATATATAATAACATTGAATATAATATAATACCGAATATATAATTACTATATAATATTGGGGAAATAGTTATTTTAATAAATTACGTCAATTTTCCAATCCAAGCGACGAATGACGACATAGCTGATATAGTTCATAATATACGCGATAGATGGCGTTTTAAGAAAAACTTTAAAAACGTAAAAATTCATCATCAAAACGATTATTAATTAATTGACGTTAGTCAGAATGTCAAAAAAATGTTATGAGTCTATAAAATAGTCACATACTTTTTATTTTCTGTAAATCAAAATACTTTTAGTAATCACTAATTATTTAGAAGAAAATAAAATCTGGTAAAAAGCGCCACCTAGGAAAATACGAAGCTATTAAACATGATTACCTACATGACACATAATATCCAGTGCTTAATGCTACTGATAGATGTCAGCGGTTCGATTTTGCATAACGCTATTGCTGTGCTATAGGTAAATATAATACTTAAAAGATAATAGATTCTGGAACACATTTTTCAAAGATTCGAATAAAAGTTATTACACAAAAAGAAATAAAAGTACTAGTAGTACAAAAGAAACATACATCTGAAATGTTGCAAAGATGATACTATATGACTGGCACTGTCAAAAAGTTATCAGATCTCATGTAAAACCAAGCTTCTGACTCTACACGCCCTAACGGTACAAGCTTAACTCTACACCTTAATAGTCAAAATATGTGGCCTGGCCATTTCGCTACATTCACTTGGACCGAAGACAGACGAATGGACGAACATGTACCTACGTCCACATGACAGATATTTCGGGACTTTCGGTACTGGTGACAAAGCATGAAATTTGAATGTCACTGCGGCCTCAAAAGTCCTTAATACAAAATGGCATTTTATAGTAATTTACAGTAATTGGGACTTTTACTTCCCAATACTCCCTTAGAAGTGTAAGGGAGTATTGGGATTTGGGATATAACATAATATCCCTGGTAAAGAAGCCTGGTGCCTTCAAGAAGCTATGCAATTTGCTTTTAGCATTACATGGCATTGTGATGAGTAGTGTCCATCCTACTTGGACAACTGCAGCATAATTTTAGGCCGAAAGTAGGGAACCATCTGAACTTTTAAAAAAAATTGACGCCACACAGATCTTGTTAGCCAAGGCCCAAGATGCTAATAATAAATGTCAATGCAGCGCCAACTTAGTTTTATTTAATCGCCAATACCGTTGGCTTTAATGATGGCTTCTTTGTTGGTCGATGTGTGGAGCCACCATAATACGTATAAAATAAAGTTTTTATTTATTCCTCCACTCCGTTCGCACTTATCTAATATGGATACTCATTCTATGCTTTTTTCGTGTAATTTAATACATTTTTGTTTGTAATTTTGAACATAAAGAATAAATAAAAATATTGCCTACACTTGGTAACGTTAAGCCTATGCTGCAGCGTCACCTGGAATCCGTAGGATACCCAACTCATAAACATACAGCACAGGTATCGTGTTTGGGTTCATTTTAGTGACATTAATGAATAGGATATAGATAAATAGTAATCATTTTCACCTAATGTCCCAGCATAATTTTATAAGTTGTGGTAAAAATATACGTATTTATAGTCCAAGGAACCTTCCACGTATGGACAATTAGACAATCGTAGCATTTAATTTAAACATAAATAATCCGATTATACTCATCTGATTAATTATAAAATTAAATGGACTTCGCAGAGACCAGTTAGAAGAAGATTATAATTTAATGTATATTAATATTATAAAGCTGAATAGTTTGTTTGTTTGAACGCGCTTATATCAGGAACGAGTGGTTCGAATTGAAAAATTATTTTTGTGTTGGATAGTCCATTTATCGAGGAAGGGTTTAGGCTATATAACATCATGCTAAGCTCAATACGAGCGGAGCACTAATCAAGAATGTTTCAAAATCGTTTTTTTTTTCCTTTTGAGACCTTTCGCTGCGTATGCTGCGGAAACGGTTAAAGTTTCGCTAAAATCATGTATGACAGGATTGTTTTCCTTTAAAATTTCTAAAAAAAGTCCCCAACTGTATATGTCTATCTTTTAAGGTTGGCTCACAATAACCTTTTTATGCTAACAAAATTTGTTCAAAATTAAGCATTATTTGTGAGGGTGTTTTCATAAAGATGATGTTAATCCATATACAATAATGAAACAATAATGAAAATGTAAAAATGTTGATGTACGCAAAAAATTGGCCCTGTCTATGATAGGGGGAACAAGTCGGGCCCACCTTTTACATGGGTCCTTATAAAAAAAAAAAAAAAAAAAAAACCATATACAAGTAAATACGTTATTCATTACAAGCATTTAATTTAGAAGAAATTTGCCGTTTACATCATTTGATTTCAATGAGTTAGAAGATATCGCAGTAATAAAATAGGCGCGTAATAATAATGTACGGCGCGCGGCGGGCAGTCGTGAGGTGGAAGCGCTTCTCCTTCTACGTAAATGAAGTCGCGGGTAAATTTTATCGATATCACAAAGTAACTGTTCCACGCGGACGAAGTCGCGGGCAAAAGCTATTATATATTATCAAGCGGTCGCGTATGTCGCGTCGAGTTGATTGGGTCCCATTTTTAACCAATGGTAAACCTAAAAACATTTGGCAATATTGTATCAGAAGTATATTGCTATAAGTAGAGAGTTATTCGCCGAAGTAGTTTTTTCTCCACGAACACTATTCTACGCGGGAGAAGCCGCGGGAAAAAGCTAGTTATTTTATAAAGCGTGTAATAAAAACAAAATTAAAAAAAAATTGTAACCCCCGAATCAAAATAACTTATAAAAAGTAAATAAATGAATTTCTATTTTAGACTTTCAATATTTTTAAAGAATCTTTTCAGGGTTTTGTAGTTTATGTTTCGGAACCCTTAAGCTGCGCGTCCACTGCATCGGAATCGGAGCGGACGGAGCGGACGGATTTGTTGCTTTGTATGGATTTCTATGGTACTGCGTCCACTGGACCGGCATTTCTGCGCCTGCGACCGGTATTTTTGCCGATGACGTCACCGGCAGTGAACCCGTCATTCGGATACCGAACGTTTCAAGTTCAGACGTGTTCGCGACGACGCGACGGCTATACATAAATACTTATTCACGATGAATGACGATATTTTAATTACTTTAGTGGAAAAATATGATGAACTTTACAATCTAAAACATCAACATTATCATAACCAACTGAGGAGAGACGATATTTGGGATGAAATTGGGCAAATAATAAATAAAAATTGTAGAATATAGTGAAGTTCAAAAAACTTTTTTCGAGTCATATGAATGTACCCAAAAAATCTATTTTCATCTTCTAATAAATCAGAATATAATGTATGAAATTCTCCAAAAATTAATCTTTTTGAATTTATATTATGATTTATGAACCCATATCTTTCGTTTCCTCTTGTTTCTCTTTTCCTCTTCTGATAAAATACAGCTAATTACAACAATATCCTCGTCACTATCCTCCATAATGCAAATGCACGTTCAGGCTGACTGACTAGAAATAACTAAATTGCCGATGCTGAATCCGGATGCAGTGGACGCACCCCATCGGCATTTTGTAAATGCCGACGCTCCATCCGCTCCGTCCGCTCCGATTCCGGTGCAGTGGACGCGCAGCTTTAAGCTGCGCGTCCACTGCATCGGAATCGGAGCGGACGGAGCGTCGGCATTTACAAAATGCCGATGGGGTGCGTCCACTGCATCCGGATATCGTCATTCATCGTGAATAAGTATTTATGTATAGCCGTCGCGTCGTCGCGAACACGTCTGAACTTGAAACGTTCGGTATCCGAATGACGGGTTCACTGCCGGTGACGTCATCGGCAAAAATACCGGTCGCAGGCGCAGAAATGCCGGTCCAGTGGACGCAGTACCATAGAAATCCATACAAAGCAACAAATCCGTCCGCTCCGTCCGCTCCGATTCCGATGCAGTGGACGCGCAGCTTAAGGGTTCCGAAACATAAACTACAAAACCCTGAAAAGATTCTTTAAAAATATTGAAAGTCTAAAATAGAAATTCATTTATTTACTTTTTATAAGTTATTTTGATTCGGGGGTTACAATTTTTTTTTAATTTTGTTTTTATTACACGCTTTATAAAATAACTAGCTTTTTCCCGCGGCTTCTCCCGCGTAGAATAGTGTTCGTGGAGAAAAAACTACTTCGGCGAATAACTCTCTACTTATAGCAATATACTTCTGATACAATATTGCCAAATGTTTTTAGGTTTACCATTGGTTAAAAATGGGACCCAATCAACTCGACGCGACATACGCGACCGCTTGATAATATATAATAGCTTTTGCCCGCGACTTCGTCCGCGTGGAACAGTTACTTTGTGATATCGATAAAATTTACCCGCGACTTCATTTACGTAGAAGGAGAAGCGCTTCCACCTCACGACTGCCCGCCGCGCGCCGTACATTATTATTACGCGCCTATTTTATTACTGCGATATCTTCTAACTCATTGAAATCAAATGATGTAAACGGCAAATTTCTTCTAAATTAAATGCTTGTAATGAATAACGTATTTACTTGTATATGGTTTTTTTTTTTTTTTTTTTTTTTTATAAGGACCCATGTAAAAGGTGGGCCCGACTTGTTCCCCCTATCATAGACAGGGCCAATTTTTTGCGTACATCAACATTTTTACATTTTCATTATTGTTTCATTATTGTATATGGATTAACATCATCTTTATGAAAACACCCTCACAAATAATGCTTAATTTTGAACAAATTTTGTTAGCATAAAAAGGTTATTGTGAGCCAACCTTAAAAGATAGACATATACAGTTGGGGACTTTTTTTAGAAATTTTAAAGGAAAACAATCCTGTCATACATGATTTTAGCGAAACTTTAACCGTTTCCGCAGCATACGCAGCGAAAGGTCTCAAAAGGAAAAAAAAACGATTTTGAAACATTCTTGATTAGTGCTCCGCTCGTATTGAGCTTAGCATGATGTTATATAGCCTAAACCCTTCCTCGATAAATGGACTATCCAACACAAAAATAATTTTTCAATTCGAACCACTCGTTCCTGATATAAGCGCGTTCAAACAAACAAACTATTCAGCTTTATAATATTAATATACATTAAATTATAATCTTCTTCTAACTGGTCTCTGCGAAGTCCATTTAATTTTATAATTAATCAGATGAGTATAATCGGATTATTTATGTTTAAATTAAATGCTACGATTGTCTAATTGTCCATACGTGGAAGGTTCCTTGGACTATAAATACGTATATTTTTACCACAACTTATAAAATTATGCTGGGACATTAGGTGAAAATGATTACTATTTATCTATATCCTATTCATTAATGTCACTAAAATGAACCCAAACACGATACCTGTGCTGTATGTTTATGAGTTGGGTATCCTACGGATTCCAGGTGACGCTGCAGCATAGGCTTAACGTTACCAAGTGTAGGCAATATTTTTATTTATTCTTTATGTTCAAAATTACAAACAAAAATGTATTAAATTACACGAAAAAAGCATAGAATGAGTATCCATATTAGATAAGTGCGAACGGAGTGGAGGAATAAATAAAAACTTTATTTTATACGTATTATGGTGGCTCCACACATCGACCAACAAAGAAGCCATCATTAAAGCCAACGGTATTGGCGATTAAATAAAACTAAGTTGGCGCTGCATTGACATTTATTATTAGCATCTTGGGCCTTGGCTAACAAGATCTGTGTGGCGTCAATTTTTTTTAAAAGTTCAGATGGTTCCCTACTTTCGGCCTAAAATTATGCTGCAGTTGTCCAAGTAGGATGGACACTACTCATCACAATGCCATGTAATGCTAAAAGCAAATTGCATAGCTTCTTGAAGGCACCAGGCTTCTTTACCAGGGATATTATGTTATATCCCAAATCCCAATACTCCCTTACACTTCTAAGGGAGTATTGGGAAGTAAAAGTCCCAATTACTGTAAATTACTATAAAATGCCATTTTGTATTAAGGACTTTTGAGGCCGCAGTGACATTCAAATTTCATGCTTTGTCACCAGTACCGAAAGTCCCGAAATATCTGTCATGTGGACGTAGGTACATGTTCGTCCATTCGTCTGTCTTCGGTCCAAGTGAATGTAGCGAAATGGCCAGGCCACATATTTTGACTATTAAGGTGTAGAGTTAAGCTTGTACCGTTAGGGCGTGTAGAGTCAGAAGCTTGGTTTTACATGAGATCTGATAACTTTTTGACAGTGCCAGTCATATAGTATCATCTTTGCAACATTTCAGATGTATGTTTCTTTTGTACTACTAGTACTTTTATTTCTTTTTGTGTAATAACTTTTATTCGAATCTTTGAAAAATGTGTTCCAGAATCTATTATCTTTTAAGTATTATATTTACCTATAGCACAGCAATAGCGTTATGCAAAATCGAACCGCTGACATCTATCAGTAGCATTAAGCACTGGATATTATGTGTCATGTAGGTAATCATGTTTAATAGCTTCGTATTTTCCTAGGTGGCGCTTTTTACCAGATTTTATTTTCTTCTAAATAATTAGTGATTACTAAAAGTATTTTGATTTGTGGGATGGAACCCATTGGAATTTTATTTCTAAACACATAAATTCTTATTAATACAATATAATTATGTCATGCACCTAAATTAAAACTACGCGCGGACGAAATCTACTTACTGCTCTCATATTCGTTCATTATCCTCACGTATTTCCTCAGTATAGGTGCATGGCTGCATGCAGATCATCTGCCACAATCCTCAGGATCCTGTTGTCGCTCTCCCATACGCGTCTGTCTTTCTATCTGTCCGCCTTTCTAGCTTGTGGCTCTCCATACCTGTGAAGTGGGGAAGTTTTTTTTTTCAATCTATCTTATCGTGTGAGTATCGTTGAATAGGTCTGTTAAAATAATCTTTGATACATGACTTATGTTAACATTACATGAAAAAAAGTTAACCATTTTTAAGTAATCGGCATCCAAAGTGGTTTATAAGTTGGTCCTTCTGATCTGGCGTTTCTAAACTATGAGACTTACAAACTTGCAATTTTCTATATACCATTGATATCTATGCACTTTTGCCAATGTATAGGTAGCCATTTGACTCCTTTACAAAAAAAAACCATTCGGCGGGAATCAATAAAATCTTTGAAGTCGCTTTGGATTGCTCCATCGGAGTTGAATGTTTTCCCTTGCAAGAAGTTATCCAAATTTCGAAAAAAATGGTAAAACACATGGAGCACAATTCTGGGAGTACGGTGGATGTCTTAGACATGCCAATTGAAGCTCATTTAATTTGGTAGCCGTCTGTTATGCAGTGTGGTCTAGCGTTGTCCTGAAGCAGCAGCGGCCTAGAGCGAATGACCAACCTCGGTTGTTTAGCAGCTAGCTTTTCCATCATGATTTGCAATTGCTGGCAATAGGCATCTGCCGTAATCGTCTGGTCAGATTTAGGAAGATGTAGTGAACGACACCGGCACTAGCCACCAAACGCTCACAAGTAACTTTTTTGAGTTAGGTTTCGCTTCCGATTTTCGTACAGGATCCACTTTTCATCACAGGTAATGAATCAATATAAAATCCCTTCATTATTGTGCCGATTGAGTAGGTAATGTAAAGCAGCAGTCGACGCGCGTTTGTCGGTTTGCTGCACTCAATTCATGAAGTACCCACCTTTCAAGCTTTTTCACCTTCGCAATTTACTTCAAGTGGATTAAAACAGTTTTATTACTAACATCGCAGCCTGCACCGCAGCAATTCGAGCGTGGTTTGCGATGGTTACGCGTCCACCATAGCCTTCAATTCTTCATTATCAACTTTGGTCTCCGGCCGTCCACGGGGCTTGTTCTGCAGGTTAAATTTCCAGAAAGAAAACGTTGGAACCAAAAACGCATTGTGTTTTCTTTTGCGACACTGCCGCCATAAGCATCATTAATTCGTCGAGCCGTTTCTGCAGCACTGGTGCTACGGTGGAACTCGTACTCGAAAATAATACGATATTTGCTACGGTGGAACTCGTACTCGAAAATAATACCATATTTCAAGTTTTTAATTTTGTAAACAGAGTGACGCAAAGAAAAAACCAAAAGACAAATGAATTACGGTTTTCGAAACACAAATGCATGAGTAAATAGCGGTATAAATTTGAAGTTGAAATTCTTAACGCAATATTATGTTTTCTTTGAATTAGGTACTTCAAAAGTTGATGTTCGAGTCCATTCATTATGATTGTCATCTATCATTACGTTTTTAGCATTCCAAGGAAACTTATAAGTTTCTATCTGCTAAGAATTTAGAAAGCCAGGGGAAATATTTATTCAGCTTGTAAACTACTTTGAAGGCCAATTAGTCGAAAATAGTTGACTTTGTGAAATAGTCACTTATGAAACCTTGCCTTTATTTGAAAATACCTATTCAACGATACTGTGAGTGGTAAGCGATGGGATAAAACAAAAAAAAAAATTCAGCCCCATTTCACATGTTAACAGCCATCCCTAAAATATAAATTTATTATTATTTTTCGATCCCAAAACTAATTTGCATACGTTTATATTCATAATAATTACAGAAGCTAGAACGTTGGACTGGCAGACAGACAGACGGACTGACACAGCGAGACTTTATGTGGCGTTGTACACATTCCGGTTGCCGGGTAGCCGGTCGCGAAATATATGGCCGTGTACACCGGTACGTGTGAAAGCTGTCCTACATGGCCAATTGGCCATACAACTCGTGACCGACTACCCGGCACCGGCTATCCGGCAACCGGAACGTGTACAACGGCACTATGGGAATACAGAGTACCTATTATGGAACCCTAAAATGGCGATAAATAACTGTTTGAGGTGAGTTTGTGAAATTTGGAGCATATATGAAACTCGCAGATGATATATGAACCAAACACATACGAGGCATGCCTTTTAAGTTTTGTCGTTGAAGAAAAAAAAACACAACTAGAACCTTATAGTACCTACTTTTTATATATATAGCTTAATATAATTTTCCATTCGCTCAAATTTGTTATTATAAAATTTATTCCACTCTAAAGTGGGGGTGTTCAAAATGGCTGACTTGAAAGCGTCAGAAATGTAAAGAAATCGAGGGCCGATAAAAAAAGGAGGCCGTAGTATCGAGGATGGTCAAGGATTTCTACTTTTTCCTGCTTCAAATACTCAATCGTTTGACGAGCGCTATGTGAGCTTGCGTTGTCGTTGTGCAGGATGATGCGTCGTTTTGAGTTAGATTAGAGAAGTTCGGCGATGACTTGTGGTAAACAAACTGTGGTATACCACGCTGCGTTAACCGTCCTACGATCTTCGAGTGCAATAGTCGCAACATGACCGGTTTGTCCAACGAACGTGGCCACCATCTTCTTTGAAGTGCTTCGAGAACGATCAACTTTAGTCGGCTTTGGCTCGTCTTGAGAGACCCAGATTGTAGATTGTTGTCTGGAATCAGGATCGTAGGCATAGATTCAATATTCGTCACCACTGATGATGTAGACCTGATTTGACTCTCCTCGGTTGAACCTTTGCAGTTTTCTTACACCATCTGACGCGGGCCGCCTTGTGATCGTCGGAAAGCAGATGCGATATCCAACGGCAAACTATCTTTTTCACACCAAACGCTTCATGCAAGATCTTCTGAATGGTTGTCCCTGAGATGCCTAATAGAAGCCTCTATCTCTCGATACGTCACATGACAATCTTCGAGAATAAGTTGTCTCACAGCAATGATGTTATCTTCAGTGAAAGCGGATTTTGGGCGTCCTTCGCGAGATTTGTCACTAACACTAGCTAGTATGTCCACGCTGGAATTCTAAATACCAGCGTTCGACAGTTCGCAGACATGGGGCTACAACACTGAACACAGATGTTAGCTCTTCAAAACACTGAAGCCGTGTCAGGCCTCTTCTAAAGTTGTAGAAAATTATTGCACGAACATTTTCCTTAGAAAGATTCATTTTCGTACGTTACCTGACAGATTTAAATCGACGCTGTGATTATAGCATGAATCCTAATACTTTCAAAATTTAAACACATTCTAATATAGAACAGTTCCAATTTCAAAATTGCCGGGAAATATGGAAATGACAGAACTTAAAAGGCATGTCTATACTTTGTATATGAGAATTATATTTTGACTAATGAGGGGCTCAAAAGTGGTTCCAAATGATTCGTATAATATTAAACACAATGCTGCTCGCCAGTTCTGTTAGCTTGAACTTGGCTTGACACACCCGTGTGACATAATCACGTTTATTTGCGTTAAGGACTTAAAAGAATCAGGAAAATTGTGTACACTTCGACAGAAGATTACATTCTCAAGAAATGGAAAATGGATGCGAAAGTTCCCTGGTAACTTCTGGACTGCTCTTTACCACGTGAAAGACATGTGTAGCGAGATGTCCCTGACATCAACAATTCTCACTACCTTGTCTTTCATGCGGACTGAGCAATATTCAGCATGAAGATCCCACAAAAATCCTGGAAGAACTGATCTTTGGGTTAGGATAAGTTATATTTAATTGTACATATATTTATAATATTATATACTTGTTTATGTAATAAAATAACCATGTAACCCAATAATAAGTATTTTAATCCGACTGTGTGTTTTTCGCGCGTATCTTGTATGTAGATTCCTTTATTCCCAAGTATATTTCAAACGGATGGATTTCGACTAATAGGTATCGTTAGATTTGTCTCAAGACGTGTGTGAAGGCGGGACCCATTTATTTTCGTACGATATATAAATTATAATTTACAAATGGGTCCTGCCTAGGTACTACCAAACATAATGTCAATTATTTCACTTAGGCTTTTAGCCTAATCTTTTTTAGTGCGTTGCTTAGGTATGGTTTTTTGCAGTCGGGTTTTTTATTTTTTTAATTATTAATTTTATAAATCTTAATCGACATATTTTAATGTATTTATCTTAAAAAGTATTGTGCGAACGTCCCTTTACTAATTCGAAGTTACCATTACGTATTGGATGAAATTATTAAATATTACTCGGGAAATATTTATTTCGATATTACGTTTAAAATTAGTTTCCAATACAAGCGACGCACGACGACATAACTAACATAGTTAGTTATAATACGCAATAGATGGCGCTTTTAACTAAACTTTAAAATAATCTTATCCATACTTAATATTATAAATGCGAAAGTGTGTCTGTCTGTCTGTCTGTCTGTCTGTCTGTCTGTCTGTCTGTCTGTTACCTCTTCACGCTTTAACCGCTGAACCGATTTTGATGAAATTTGGTACAGAGATACTTTGAGTCCTGGGAAAGGACATAGGATACTTTTTGTCCCAAAAATTTGCGGTGTTCCCGAGGGATAACGTATTATTATTGTGTGTACTTTGACTGTCTTTTACTGCTAAACGGTTGAATTGATTTGAATGAAATTTGGTATGGCAGTGGTTTATGCTTTGGACAAACGCGCAGTCTACTTTTTATCCCAAAAATATACAGTGTGCCCGAGGGATAATGTATTATTACTGTGTGTACTTTGACTGTCTTTTACTGCTAAACGGTTGAATTGATTTTTAACCGACTTCCAAAAAAAGGAGGCGGTTATACGTTCGGCTGTATATATTTTGTTTTTTTTTTTTTTTTTTTTTTTTTTGTATGTTCGCGGATAACTCCGCCGTCTGTTGGCCGATTTTCAAAATTCTTTTTTTGATGTAAAAGGTATAATCCGAAGTTGGTCCCATTTTCAGAAAATTGGTGACCTGACGATGGGATCCATGAGGAAACGAGGGAACTCCTCAAAATTTATATGGACACATATGGTGATTTCGACTTTTTCTGAAGTAGTCCTAGTATATGCTACCAAAAAGTAAGATTTTGCTCCAAGGTATACCCTGGATCCAAAAGTACAGAACAGATCTCCTGACTCCTTATAGATACATGCTTGGGGATTTTGGCGTTGTTTAAAGAACTGCAAGCATATGCCACTTTGTCAATTAGAGTAATCATCATCATCACCACCACTATCACAGCATACATGATGATAAAGAAGGTACTTCTCATAGTATTTTACACTAACACGGAGATCTTTGAACATTACTCTGCCGTTTATGGACCTATTTGCAAAATTGTTTTGTTGTTGTAAAGGGTTTAATTCGAAATTGGTCCTTTAGTCACTAAAGTGGAAACATGATGATGCGATCCATGAGGAATCGAGGGAACTCCTAGAAATTTATATCGACACATAGTGATTTTGACTTTTACTAAAGTAACACAAGCATATGCTACCAAAGAATAAGATGCTGTACCAAGGTATACCCTGAATCCAAAAGCACTGAACAGAACTCCTCAGTATTTAAAGATATGCGTTAGGAAATTTCGGAACTGTTTAAAGAACTGCAAGCATATGCCACTTTGTAACTTACAGTCATCATCATCATCATCTTAATAACAATACCTAATGGAAGCTTGGCGCGTATTCAGTTATACATTCGATCGTTTATTTTAGACGATTTTAAGACGTATTAATAATAATTTAACAAGATATACTTATCACTAAAAAGGGTGAAATTATTATTTTTAAACAAAAAATTAAACCGACATCCAAAGTAAAAATGCACAAAAAAGTATGAAATAAAACTTATTTTATAAATAATTCCCCTTTTAAATTTGGCTATTTCTCTACTTAATCTTCTTAATTTTGAAGTCGGTACCAGCAAATATGAACGTGAGTAATTCCTTAAAATACTGTAGGATATCGTTTGGGCTGGTAACGACTTCAAAATTAAGAAGATTAAGTAGAGAAATAGCCAAATTTAAAAGGGGAATTATTTATAAAATAAGTTTTATTTCATACTTTTTTGTGCATTTTTACTTTGGATGTCGGTTTAATTTTTTGTTTAAAAATAATAATAATGAAATTTGGTATGGTAGTTGTTTATGCTTTGGACAAACGTGCAGTCTACTTTTTATCCCAAAAATATATATAATAGTGTTCCCGAGGGATAATGTACTATTGTGTATATTTTTTTAAAGTCTTTCATAGCTTAAGAGTTTAAACCATTTAAATGAAATATGGTATGATAGTGCTTCGGACAAACAATTAGTAATTAAATAGAGAACGTAAGATAAGGAAGATACAGATTTAACTTAGAGTACAGTCGGGAGTGGCCAAAAAACCTCATTTCTCGCGGGCGGAGCCGCGGGCAAAAGCTAGTTCCTTATATATTTTTGTTATTATTTTTAATTTTATCAGAACTCAGAGCAAAGCTCGGTTACCCAGGTACCTAATTATGATTAATAATCAAAACTGTTATTATTTAATTAAAGTGAATAAGAATGTGAAAAACAACGTTATAATAGTATACAATAGGAAGGTTGTAAAACCCAGGAAAACCAAAAAACCAAGTTGAAAAAATAAATCGACTAAAAAATCATTTTTTTTTTGTATTATGTATATTATTATTTTCTTTGAAATGGAAAACCTTATTTTAGTGTCAGTCTCTTAGTTTAGAAGTTAGCGTGATTTAGTTACGACCATTTTTTTTTGTAAAAATGATTTTTACTTACACCTCATATTTCTTTCAGGCGTTTCATTGTAATGAGTTGTACCTCTTTTTTAATATAATACATCAGTTTGGACCTTTATCCATCGATAAGATTGATGTTATCGCTATTCTACTCCATAGTCCATTTCTACCCGACTGGGTTACTTTAAATCGTTTCTGCCTGAGGAGTCAAAAATACACCCGAGTTATCATAATAACACACAAAATATCATTATTAAACTATGGATCGGACCGTACCTGTGTCCGTACCGAGACGCTGTACCACCGTACTGAACATGCGTCCAAGGCGTTCTTGGGTCGCGATACAAGTCGGAGGTACATTACACACAAAGTAATATATCTGGACCCAGCTTTAAACGGCGCAGTGTGGGTGCTCCAGCCATAATACACGTTTACGTATTCCGGCTATAAATAGCACGAAACTACCAATACTCTAGCCAGTTTCACCGCGCACTACGCGTACCTACTGAAAACTCGTACCAACATTACAATGTAGCATTCATTACCAATGTTGCTGACTATTATATATATATAAATTATTGTTTTAATTACTTATTGTTTTTTTTACTAATGGATGTTTTTTTAATTAAAATATTTTTTGCTATTTTTTAACGTTCCTATAAAATACTTTGTCCTGAATGACTGACTGACTGATGGATCAACGCACAGCCTAAACCGCTGACATTGTTTACTTGCTAATAATAGCTTGCATACCAAACAGCTTTCTAGGATATCCGGAGGTATCCTATAATTTTGTTGGTCATCAGTGAGTCAGTGACGAAATCAGGGGTTTTAGATATCAATAAAATAAAGTACCTATAATATCTATAATTATTTTAATTTTAATTAAGCAATTAATAATTTACATTGCACAGGGATACATAGGGAGAGTAGGTATAGTTCATTACTATATATCAGTATATATACATATATAGTAACAGGACACAAGCTGGGTGTTGAAGTGAATGGCATAATGTCATCTGTAGCCAAAATAGATCTGGGAGTGCCGCAGGGTTCAATTTAAGGGCCTTTCCTCTTCCTGATTTATATAAACGCCTGGCCTTTTCTTGTTAAAGATACCGTACTAGAGATAGTGTTATTTTCTGACGATATTTTGCTTTAAAAAGAAGCGACGTATCGTCAGAAAATAATTTATTCTTCGCTTATTTTTAAAGTGAAGGGAAAGCAGTCCGTCTATGATGGGGTTGCTTTTTCTGACATAGTTAATTAATTTAGTACTAATAATCTGCTTCTTATTGCATCTAAAACAAAATGTTTAAAGTTTATCTCACCAAATGTGAGGCCTATACAAACCAACCAACGCACTATCGAATGATGTTAAACTTGACCTAGGTCCTAGTGGACCCATCTGTATTTCTAGGGATAACAATATATTCTAAGTTACAGTGGGGTCCACATATTGCTAACCTAGGGTATAGTATTCAGTTTTGCAGCATTTACAGTCAGAAAAATTAGACAAGTTTCTGACGAAGCATCGGCACGGTCAGTTTATTTTAGTTTTTTCTATAGCAGAATGGCATATGGTATCCTGGTATGGTATAGTATATAAGAGCTATTTATAAGATATCCCCCTATGCCTACCTAAGACAAAAATTTAAAGAAATAAGTATACTAACAGTACATTCTTACTTAATACATTTTTCATAATGTTATGTATGTAAAAAATATAGTAATGAATTTGATAAATAATGTGACCATCACAACATAAATACTAGGAATAAGCACCAGCTGGCTGTAACAGTGACTAGGCTCAGTAAAAAACAATTCTCAAGGTCAGTGTATACGTTTCTATAATAAACCCCAGAAAATGTCAAAAGTTCGTCAATAAATAAATTTTAAAAAGAGTTTTAAAAGACATTTGTGTGCCAAAGGTTACAGCTTTCATTGAGGACAGCACACCTTGGGAATAAGATGACCCTATAAGGCAGTTTCGGTTTACTGCAGATTAAACATTGTATGTACTTCTGTACTGTAAATTGATTGTTAATATTGTACCTAATTTTACATTATTTTTTCTGTTTACATGTATTGTATGATAATTATAAAATATGCATAAATAATATAAAAAAAAACAATTTTGACTATCCTTTTTACTAAAACCCGCACCCGCGCGAGTTTCTCACGCCGGTTCTTCTCGCCGGGTTAGGGTTCCGAACCGGTGGTTTTTTTTTTTTTTTCCTGATCTGAAATTTGGTACGCACCTTTAGTTCTGTTGACAATATCTATACTAATATTATAAAGAGGAAAACTTTGTTTGTATGTTTGTTTGTTTGTTTGTAATGAATAGGCTCAAAAAGTACTGGGCCGATTTCAAAAATTCTTTCACCATTCGAAAGCTACATTATCCACGAGTAACATAGGCTAAATTTTATTTTGGAAAAAAATAGGGTTCCGTAAGATATTTGGGTTTTTCGGACACAAGGTGTAAAAAATCAACCAGAAAAGTTACTTATTTTGCGTACGCTGCCTAAACTATAAAAGATAGAACCATAAAATGTTCTAATTAATTGTAGATCTTATAAATATCTACAAAAAAGTCCGCGACACACTATACCTATCTATGTCGAGTGAGGCACAACAACCATTTTTTTATTTAGAAATCTTGAATTTTTTTTGGACTACATTTAAACGCGTTTATTTTACTCATGCTATTAATCCTTATCAAAATAAATTATTTCATCACTAAGTACAGTTTATGTAGATAATAGATTATGTAATGATTAAAATTGGATGTTTGGTTTTGAAGTTATGGCGAAATTAAAATATTACGATTTCTGCTGCACGGCCCGTTGCGAAGTGGGCGTCGTCGCCAAGGCGTGCGAGTTTAGATCTATGAGTAAATTTTTTGTTTTGTGTTCGTTGTAACTATGATGGATAGATACTTGAGTAACTATTTATTTAGTGATTGTTGTATTGTTAGTTCTGAAAAGTGTAGGTATTTCATACGATAAAAGTATACCCACTTACTTATTTCATTAAGTATTAGTAGGTACCTATATTAATTTGTTTCTGTTTGTTTTGACTAAATTTCACCCGTTTTGTTAGAGGTTTAAAGACATTCTGTTATCTGTAGTATTAGTATCAGTATTGTACCCGTGCGAAGCCGGGGCGGGTCGCTAGTAATTTAATAAATTCGATATCATTGTAAATCCAAGGTGGCCGCCGCTACAAAATTACATATTTTATTACTATGAACTTCCTTATTAATATGGGTATCAAATGAAAGGGATTGATTAGTAGAATAGAGTTCCTTGTGAAAATAAAGTGAAAATCCAACATGGACATCAACAAAATGACAGGTTCATTTTCTTTTTACAACCCCTTCAATATGGGTATCAAATATAAGGTCTTGACTAGTAGAATAGTTGGAAGAGTTAAGTTGTAACAAATTGTCAGGAATAAAACCTCGTAATAATTAGGCACTGAATTACTTAATTAAAAAGAATGAGAAGTATGTACCGAAATTAAAAACTAAAAACTGGAAAATATTTTTTTTAAGTTAAACGGCTTTATTAAAAATAAAGATTTAAATGATGTAGACAATGTACTAAAAGCTATAAAATAATTCGGTATTTCCTAGGTACTAGTCATCACACCACTCTCCTCATCAATTTAGGACATTGATCAGAAAGAAAATAAACTTGTTGGGCGTGTGAAATTTCTATCAAGTCAACCGCTGTGTATAAATGCTATTTACATATTTACGCAGGTTACGTGCGCCCAACTATTATAATATTTTTTGTCTGATCAATCCCCCTAAATTGATGATGAGAGTGGTGTAATTACTAGTATAGGTACATCTACCGAATTACTTTTTCGGTTTTAGTCTAGTTTGTTTGAAGTTCAGAAAACAAAACCTCGTTTTTTATTCTGAATAAAAATACATTTTTTTACATGTTTAATTACTCTGCTACTAGGAAAGTTTCGTTTAACTGGTACAATCCAAACCCAAGTTATGAGGGTTTCAAAAACAACGGGTTGCACTCCGAGTGCTTTATTAACGTTGTGACCCTCTTCCTGTTTAAGAAACTTAGCCTTTTGGAATGGAAACAAATCTTCTTTAAATTAACTCATAGATCTATAAAAATACAATGTTATCTTATATATAAAATTTGAAAAAAAAATGCATTAAAAAAAGAATCACAAAAATATATTACCTACCTAGGTTCGAATCCACCACATTCCTTCGGATCCATCCATTCATTCGGATTGTAAAATGTCGAAAGATTTTGGACCCAAATATTCTGCTCATAATTTAACACATTATTTTTCGTTAGATTGTAAAATAACGGAAAGTCGGAAGATTATTTATTATATGTATAGTAAAGAATCTTCCGACATGAACTTGGCCTATTTTTATTCAATTTGTTTTTTCAGTACGAAGACAATGTGGCCTTGGCATCAAAGTCGGTTTGTCATAGATCACCACGAAACTATCACAGCCAGCTTTGATGAGCACGGCTCCATTGCTCAGCGCGATGGCGTGACAACTGTTTCTCGAACCTAACCTGTCAAAGCGGCGGTGAAATGTCTGCGTTCTCACTTCTCATATCACAGCCACTTTGATGTGGTCGGTTTACGGAGACCGATTACATTTAATTGTACCATGTCTGTGGCCGCTTCGTAAAAGTGGATGTGCAATGCAAATGGTCATATCACAGCCACTTTTGACGAGTCGGACTTGACTGTATTCGCAGGGGCGTTGGACGCGGTTGGTCGGGTGTCGCTCACAAAGTGGCGTTGATATGTTGCTAGTCATATCACAGCCAGCTTTGATGAGCGATAATCGACCTTATGAAGCCTGGATCCGGTAGAAGCGATGAGGGAGCCGGCAAAGTGGTTGTGACATGTAGTCCATCCATATCACAGCCAGCTTTGTTGACTCGCGACTCGCTAGAATCTTCCAGAAGAAATTATTAACCATTTTTTTCACATGCAAATTATTTTTTATTTAGTAGATACAAACTTTTGGGAGTATTGTGAGTATGTAGTTATAAGAGCGAATATTACCCATTTTCTCATTTATTTCCTGACAGTAATTTTAATATATAATATATACAGTGTCTAGTGATATTTAAATATCTCTAGACCATCGTTTCTCAACCTTTTTTATGTCGCGACCCACGAAGAAGCAAAAAAGTTAAGTAAAAAGTATTGCAACCCCGTCAGCGTCATTATAAAATTATTATAATATGCACATAGCGAGCTACTTTTGTCAGCTAGGTACCTATACGTTATATTAGCCTTACTGGTTCGAACGTTCGAATGAATTTTTCGACGTTCGTTTTTTTTATTCGTTCGAAAAACCGAATCTTTTGCACCTATAAGTATGTAGTTTGTATTTGTTTATTTTGTTATTTTTCAGACTGACTGACTGCGACCCCCTTTAAAAACAAACTCGACCCCCCCGGTTTAGAAACGATGCTCTAGACTAGTATGCTATCCTAATCACCCCCAGGTATGTTCTACGATTATTTATAGTTTTGGAGGTAATATGACGGTTTTTTACGAATTTATGAAAAAGTTCGGCCTGGCAGACATGACACAAAGAATGATTTAAAAAAACCGGCCACGTGCAAATCGGACTTGCGCACTTAGGTTTCCGTTAAATAATAAGTTATTTTGTACGAAATTTTCATAGTAAGCGCATTTTTAACCGATGAAGATTGAGTATTTGATAGACTGAGAAGTAGTAATTTAAAATTTTAGCCGAATTTAAAAAGCGAATAATTTAGAAAAAAAAAGCTTTATTTCATACTTTTTGTGCATTTTTACTTCGGAAGTCGGTTTTCATTTTTTGTCTCAAAATAATTAAGATTCCGTAGTTCACGTGTCGGAACCCTTATGGTTTCGTCATGTCCGTCCGTCCATCCTCGGCTTACCGTCCAAACGGTTAGTGCTAGAAACAAAAGCTCTAAAAGCTAACTCGTATAAATTACAAAAATAACGAAATATTAAGGAACCATGTAATATATTGGTAAAATGATACGGAATCCTATGTGCACGAATTTGACTCGCACTTGGCCGGTTTTTTTAATTTAGATATCCTATTCAACTTCCCTCCAAAGCTAAACGGCTGGCTCGAAAAAAAAAATGATGATATTCCATTTCATCAACTTTAAAGGGAAACTATAACGGCTTTATGAACTTTGTTGGAAAGGGTGTAAATTTAAAATTTTAAAGGGTGTCATTTTAAAATTTCACCTTTATACAGGGTAATTTTTTTAAAATGATCTCTTATAATTAATTCACCTTTGCTTTCATTTAAATATTGATTATTAATTGTTTTTTGTACTACTGACTGATTACTAATTGTTACCTTTTCTTTTTCAGGCGATCTACGACGACGTAAGACTTCACGACATTCGAAAACTCTACAACGTTTAGAACTCGGTCCTGACTGGACCCTCGGCCATAACGATTTCTCGTTGTTTACTGCTATTTTATTTAAATATTTACAATTACACTATTTAAAAGTTATAGGATTTCTTTTATTTATCCTAGGTTGAAGGTTTACATTCTAACTTTCAAAAATGATTGAGTACTGTGTACTCATCGCTATCAATACTTTCTCACTTGGAAATTCCTGTGCCATTACTTGATTGTAACAGAGCTGTAATTTAGCTAGTACCTGAGCTTCAACTAATATACTAAAACTGGCATCAAGACGGTATATGAACCTAAAAACTACAGATGACTTTGGAGTCAAAATTCGTCTGATCACCGCCAAGACCTGAAACAACTGGCTCCTGGAATTTCTCAAGTGCTAACCTTCGCACTGCAGACTCTGTTATGAATGACTGAGACCCTTGGTCAATAAGACCCCTTAGATCAACAGACTTTTCCTAACTGACTATACTTTTAATAGGGCTGTAGCCACTAATACTTGCCTTTGTGTGTCAGTAGAATCACAAAATATGTACCTATTACCTGCAGAATTTGTGACATCTGACAGATTTTTGACACGACAAAGACCGTGGGGCGGTAACCAAGCGCCGCCTGGTGACAAAAAATAATCGAAAATTGTTATTGACCGTTTTTGATACCACTTACGCCACCAGATGACGGTTTGTCTGCCCCCTAGCGGCAGAGAAAATGTCAAACACCCTAATTTTCTTGCTGTTTTCTGGATACTCTATACTTCTACTTGAACTAGAATTCTTCTCAGCTCGAGAAAAGGGTTGTAAAAATATAAAAGAAACAGACTGTGGTGCCCTTTTTCCTCGCAAATCTGGCACATTGTTCATTGTTGTACCAGTGCACAGTTAACTAGTGTCCCGAATTTAAGCAATTGAAACATGACTTATTGGTCTGTGCAAACTCATGCCGCGGCCGCACGTCTGTGATATCCTTAACAAACTCTTTACAAGTTTGTATCCCATATGACTAGCCTTACAAAACTTACAAACTAGGGATGCAGTTACGATAGCATGTGGGAATTCTGGAAGAATCATAAAACTAATAATACTATTTACATAATTACAAAAAGTAAACGTGAGATAAGAGAGAAGTGCACGCCATCGACGGACGCGTCCCGTGCGCGCCGAGTCGCCGAAACGTTCGACACACATCGAGGCGCACATCCGTACGCCGCCGAATGACGATGAAGAATCCCTCGGCAGGCTGATTCTGTATCTTGCAACAGCAATGCGACAGGCGTAAATTGTACAATATCGCTGTCAAACATAATTTTTGTATTACGTATTAGCAATAGCGACGCGACAGCGAACAATCGATGGTATCGCCATCTAGCGAACAATTAGGGAACTAAAAATGCAATCGATTCTCCTTGTAACAACAAAATCGGTATTACGTATGACATTTGACACCAACACGATAGCAGACGGCGAGCAATTTCAATTGTCAAAGAGCGACAACCCATTTAGGTTGTTGTTAAAAGATTGCTGATATTATAAATCGTTGTAGGCAGTGTTTTCATCGTTAAAATAAAGTGAATTATATGTTGTAGTGTATCCGTATGTTCTATAATATGCTAGATTCAAGAAATGATAAATATCGTACGTTTCTGTGATTGTTCGGTTAAGTATACTCATAGGTATACTTCGATTTTTGCAGTAGTGTAAGGCTAAGGAGTGAGGCAATTAGTGCTCAGTGCTAATTATATAGGCATACAATAGATTATTACGATGAAATGTCAGTATAGTGTGCTATTCTACATCCACATAAAGTACTTTCTATCTAAACTTCGTCCCATTTTTGTTTATAAACGGCAGAGAATCCATTATGTAAACAAAACACTTGATACTTCATAACAGATATAGTTCCACATGTCGCTACATGATTGCTAGTGGCGCTGTTTATACCGCTAAAAATGCATATAAAAGTTGTCGAACAACAGCAGAGCAACAGTCGTACGTAATACGATTTTTTTCAGCGATTAGCAACCGATCGCGCGACAACTACGCGACCGGTTGCCGTCTGCAAACTATCTGCTAAAGATACATACGTTTGTTCATTTGAGTTTCCTTGATTACACACTAAGGGCCGAATCACAGCGAAATAACAGCGGCCGGCAGCGGCGCGACGAGGCCGGCAGGGTCGGCCGCGGCAGGTTCGCCGTGAAATTATTTTAAACATTATCTACAATACTTTATAAATATGAAAATAACGTTAAAAATTATTGATATTTGCCGCCATTGCCGCCGCGCGATCGGCTGAACTTTTTAAACTATACATGTTTAATAAGTATGCAAATAAAGTTTAAAATTATTTCACGGCGACGCGGCCTGCCGCGGCAGACCCTGCATGCCGGCCTCGTCGCCGCCGAGTCGGCAGCTGTCATTTCGGTGTGAATCGGCCCTAATAGCCCAAGAGCCCACCACGACCAGACCTTCGTTATTTTATAAAAGCTAAAAGTTTTTCGGTACATTTCCCTTATACAACGACCAGCGACTATAGAGTTTGGATTGGGGTTATTTGAGCAAGTAACAGGTATAAGTAAAGGTGTATAAAATATTACCTAAAATTCGTTTAAGTATAAAGCTCAATTTTTTATATATTTTCTTTGGGATAACTTTTGAAATCTCGTCACCCATTGCCGTCCGGCAATGACAGTTGTTACCCTCTTCCAGACACCCCTAAACTTTACTAAATTATAATAATTATAACTTTATATACACACATCAACACTGTCTAGGGATATTTTATTATTTTATTATATATATATCTGAATTTACTCAAAATTTATTGAAAATAACATACTACGTGTATGTATTTTTATAAAGCCCATTTATCAGACACTCTAGAATAAAAGAAAACTATTTATTTCGCGTAAAAAAAATTGTATTCAAATAAAAAAAAAAAACGTGAAATAATGGTGAGATAATGAATATGTTTCTCAAGAAAAAGTGAAAAATAACAAAAAAATATTCTGTTTTTAACAGTAGTAAAACCACCCACGACTAGATATTAGCACCGATATGTGGTGGTAGGTCGGCGCGGCAGCGGGGCGCCCTTCAAAGTGTTTTTTTGAAGTTTGTACTTGGTATTAAAAAGTGTAGTAAATAGATTGGAATTACAAACAATTACAATGCATTACAATTTATAGCACTTTTTGTAGTGCTGAAAAAGACAACGTAATTATAAAATTCCAAAGTTAACTGTGCTTTGATTCTCCAGAGAGCGTAATCACTGTAATCTTTTTCTATTAATCTTTTTACAATCTTCCAAATTTTCAAGAACTGACGTCGAAGCCATTTGTATAACTGACTGCGTAGGCTCTCTTTGGTAAACCAATAATAGCGAAGATCTCAGCCTGAAACACGATGCAAAATCTCCCAAACAAGCATATCTGCCCAGGTGGCATGCCCCAGTCCGGTGCCAGCCAGGTTGTTTTTTATGGATCTGTCCGTGCACCAAATTGTCATTAGAGTGAACATTAATTGAGACCTATCCTTCTCAGTCCTCCCTAAAAGTTATAAAAACCAGGTATAGCTTTTAGAAGCTATGCACCTTGATCATCGCGTCAGATGGCATGGCCATGACAGGTGTCTCAAGAAGAGACTATTGCAGTTGTCCAAGGAGGCCCGTTTCATCCTACCTGCCGTCATGGAGGACAACCTTCTTAGCCTCCATATGAACAAGCAGAGGAAGTGGAGTCACCCACTGCTTGAAGGCATGATTCATCAATCATGCCTTCAAGCAGTGGGTGCCGAAGAAAGCTACTATTAAATTTTTTGATGCAGTTGATCAGTACAGCTTTTTAGCTGCAGCCTGCAACAGATGTGGCATACCACACTTCGCGTATATGACAATCGGCCCCACTATAGCTGTGTATACCCATGTAGCGTAGCATGGCTTTCTACCGAAGGTCTCTTTTAGAGCTGACAAGCCTCGGGCAGAACCCTAGAGCACATCTTGCCTTTTTCATAATGTGTTTATTTCATGTAAGTCCAAGGATTAAGATATCTGACCTCGCTTGCAAACGTGGTAGTTCTCCCGAAGAGTGTCAGGTTTTAATCTCTGCAACTTCCTCTTTTTGGTGATAGGTATCAAGACTGTCGTCTTATTAGCGTTGACTGTTAGCTTGACTCTTTTAGCACCAATTTTCGGCGACTTTCGGCAGTGCTGATTGCATTAGCCCAGCGACTACTGATGCGCATTTGCTCACCACTAGTATCGCTAGGTCGTCAGCATCCGTGGTCTAGTGGTATAGAGCGTGGCTCTCGAGTCGAAGGTCACGGGATCGTTTCCCGTATTGGAGCAACGAAAAAAAATCTTGTATTCAAGTTTCAAAGCTGATCACCTGATTGTCTGACCAGAAAGATGATCCATGCGTCGGGTGGGCACGTAAAAGTCAGACTTTCGCCTGTACCCCAAGCAGGAACATTTTGCGGTATCGTTACGTGTACGTAAGCGAGAAATATTGTATGAAAACCATGAAAGCGCCTCTAGCGGACGTAAAAGTAACTAAAATTTTCATACAATATTCCTCATATTTCTCGTTTACGTACACGTAACGAAACCGCAAAATGTTCCTGCTTGGGGTACTGATCTCTCGCCACTGGGTTACTAGAGTAAAGGAAGAGAGAGTGGTATTGTGTGCTCTTGTGTACCTACTGCGCACGTACCAGGGCACTATAAAAATAACTGTTAGTCTGGTTTCAATGAAACTGGCCACCGTCACCAAAATCGGTGTGAGAAGCTATTATTATTATTAGGTCATCAGCGTATCCTTGAGCATAACGGGAAGGTTTGTATGTTTGTACATAAGTAGAACCTTCTAACGTTCAGCTCTCTTAGCAGCCCACCACAGAACACTTAATACTCGCGGAGAAGAAGGTCGACTTCATACAAAAAAATTGGGACCAAATAGCGCCTTTAGTGAGCTGCCCCCTCGAACTTTTAACCGCCTACCAACAAAGGAGGACTATATATTTGATTATATGAATATGGCGGGAAATTGAAGATACGTAATTAAAATTTAAGTTAACGTTAAATTTCTCTTTAGAGTTAAATTTTACATTCTAACAAAACCGAGCAACCACCTCCACGACCAAATCATAACTGCTACGTTACGGAATATTCGTGAGCCCTTATACAGGGTGCAATTAAACCTACCGGCCAAATTTTTTTTAGGGCTTAGGTATCAGTAGGAGAGTCCATTTAAACAAAAAAATAGGGTGTAAATTTTTTTACAGTAACATATTTTATCCCAATAAAAATCCTTGCAGTATGGTCATTTTGTTCCTACGAATTACGATAGCGCTATTTATGCGGCCGGCGCCGCGCGCCGGGCGGTCTGTCGCCACGGTAACGCGGGGTGGTGTCAGGGAGGCGCGGGTGGCATGCGCGGTGCGCCGGCGCCGGCCGGTTATTTAGTTTCAGCGTTGCCATTTGGCAACTTTGGTTGCCATTTTGGCAACATTTGACCCTTCGTGGCAACCAAATGGCAACCAGGCTCAAATGGCAACTTTTTGGCAACTTTTCGACTTGTCGCGCGATCATCAGTAAAAAAATTTCGAATAACTTTAGCAGAACTGAACACATGGAAACCAACAAATTTTTATTCTTGGGAATTAGGTTGCCAATTCAACAATTCATAATTAGTAGATAAACAAATAGTACTGTTTTTATCCAAATAAAAACAATTCATAATTAGTAGATAAACAAATAGTACTCGCATTTCTACATTGAAAAGGTCTATTTTGGTGAAGCTAGAGATAAAAGTAATTTTATGAAAACTCTAAAACAAAAATGAAAGAAAGTGTATGTCTGTGAGCAGTGTGTAGTGCAGTGCAAGGAAAGTTTTTTTCCTGGTTTTCTAATCCTTTTGTTTTTAAATCTATTTATAAGTTCTTAATTTTTTAAATGTTTTTAATATTGGATTTTTAAATGCATGGGCACTTACAATTTTTTTTAACTTCTTGCTAAGAAAATCTAAGATGTTCAAAAATCGGGAAGTTACCTATTGGTTTTACCCCGTTTTGTAAAAATCGAATTCTCATCAGATCTCGACGTTCTGAGGTTACAGGAAGCTTCCCTGACTACCCCCGCGAGGTTGTCACTATGTCTGTATGTATGTAAGTATGTGTTTTCACCTAAAAAATTTTTGCTGTCGATTTTTTTCAAAGGACATAAAAAATTTGCATCGATTGCCGTCAATCGCGTGAAAATCGGTTGATTCATTCCAAAGTTATGACAATTTGAAATTTCAAAAAATAGTGTTTTATTCTTTGGTTTTATTAAACATTCATCATATAGAATTTTTTCACACATTTTTTTCTAATGGCAACCTTTGGTTTGAGATGGCAACATTTGACCCTAAAAATGGCAACCTGGGCTGAGTAGGCTCTGGCAACACTGTTTAGTTTATCGCCGTCCGCCGCGCGCGTAATTAGAGTGTGTGACAATGTACTCTAACCGCGAGTGTTATGAGATGGTGAGGTGCTACATTTTGAGTGGCGAAAGTTTACGCGGAGCCCAGAAACTGTACGAACAAGAAAGCCTTCCTCGTCTTCGTAACAGTGGATTCACGAATGCAGCTGTACCGAATCGCCAAACAATTTTGTCCGTTAACCAAAGACTCTTGGATTATGGGCAGTTCACAACACCTGCACACGCTCTAGGAGGAGGAAGGCCGAGTTTACCGATTGAACTCCAAGACGACATCTTGGAGTTCTTTGAAAGAGACCCACGAGCGAGTACCCGAGATGCCGCCCGCCGCTTTAACCTGAGTCGATTTGCGGTGTGGAAGTTATTAAACACTGTTAACTTACACCCATATCACTTCCAAAAGGTTCAGGCTTTAAACGAAGCAGACGCCGCACCCCGTCGCACTTTCTGCGAGTGGCTAATCGCACACCCTGACGCAGTTATTTTGTGGACAGATGAGTGCCTGTTTACGCGTGTGGGTTTGTACAACCAACACAAAGAACATTGGTGGTCGTATCAAAACCCACACAAGATAAAATAAAATTACCACCAAGTGCGTTTTAGTGCTAATGTGTGGGCCGGCATCGTTGGTGATAAAATACTGGGGCCTTATTACATCGAGGGGCGGCTGACCGGAATCACCTATCTACAAATGCTAGAAAACATTATTCCGGAGTTCATGGACGACGTGCCGCTCGCACTCATTCGCCATCCGCAGTTCTACTTCCAGCAGGATGGTGCACCGCCACATTACGCCGCCGCTGTAAGAAATTATTTAAACCGCGAATACGGTGATCGCTGGATAGGTCGCGCGGGTCCTGTCCCATGGCCGCCTCGGTCACCAGACCTCACTCCATGTGATTTTTTTTTATGGGGTGAGATTAAGAGGCGAGTGTACATAGATGAGGTCCCAAGCCTCGAAGACCTAAAGTCGCGTATTGAACGTGCCTTTGACGAGGTTAAAAGTGACAGAGTTGTGCTCAACAAACTTAAAGACAATGTGCAAAAACGTGCTAGACTCTGCCTAGAGCGAAACGGTTTACAGTTTGAACAATTTTTAAAGTACTGTTAAGTGTAAATAAGGTAAATTATGTAAATAAGATTTAGAGGTGGGTGGTTTTGATTTTTAATTAGTTGTACATAAGTTGATTAAATTTTTTTAAATACGCCTAAATGCAAAGGATGTGGTTTAGATTTATTATAATTTCTAAAGTGCTTATTATTCGTAATTATTTAGAAAGTTGTAATTTTTCCATTGTTTTAATGTGTATCAATAATTTTATTTTAAACATACCTACCTCCTTTACATTTTGACGGTCCTAAGCCCGTTAAAGTATGAAGGGAAAATTTGCAACTTATGATAATAACAAGAATTATGGTTATCAATGAAATGCGTAAGCGGGATGGCGACGCATGGCGCATAGTGTCCATAATTGTGGTGTTTTTCAGGAAAACTTTCGGATGCTATTTCTCAACATTTTAGTACTGAGTGATTATAAAAGAAAAAATACGTATATTTTTATTTTTAACAAGGATCAATATATCGAAATTTGGCCGGTAGGTTTAATTGCACCCTGTATACATACGTCTAATGTTTTCGATAGCGCGATCTAGAAGCGGCATAGTGTCTGTTACGCGCCATCTGTTGTGGTTTTTAAGTAACTTTTATGTAATATTAACCATGTAAGACAGAGAACGATATATTGAAATATAACCATTCTTGTCGCACCGAACTGCCCCCTTTTTGGTCCAAGGTCATTCATACAAAGTCGACCACCCCTGCAGCCCACTCACCACCAGGGATTAGTGCGGCGACCGTACCCCACCCCTCCCTGTCTCCCTGTCTGTGTCTCCCTTGGGACAGGCTATCAGGGTAATAGATCAGGTTGAGGTGTTATCGAACACGCCTTCAATATCTAGGAAGGCGCTTAGTGCAAACTCTTCAATAGCTCTATCAATGCGATCTACTAGCTCCATCAACATCGTTTCAGTAAATCTGCCTTTCTAGTAAGCGTGATGTCTTTCAATGCAGTACCCTTTCGATGAGTTATGTGGAGGTTAACCACCTTATCTACGTTTAAATCATTCGTTTCATCTTCGTTTGATAGAGAGATGAGTTAGCAGTACGATCACGAAGCCATCGAGCTTCTCACTTATTCCTCATAGAATCATACACATTACTTAATGATTAAACCTAGGTAAAGTCTTAACCAATTCAAATATCTGGTTATTCTATAGCATATTATACTATGTTATTCTTTAGATTGATAAAACTTATTGTAGGTATGAACCATAGATTTATTATATACTACAGTACTAAATCCATGTTATGAACCGATTGAATTGAAATACCTATACAAAATAGTAAGCAAAGCTATCCTAACCGCGAAAAAGCCGTGGGTACCTACCCAAAAAAAATCCGCAATAAAAAGTGAGTCCTATGTGTTTATCCAAAGCCTACACAGTACACTACTACGGTAACAAATTTTATAAAAACATGTTCCGTAGTTTCTGAGATTAGCGCGCACAAACGTACAGATAAACAAAAAATCTTAAGTCATTGTATTTGGTTAAAAACTAAATACCCATAGATATATAATATTAATTAGAGGTAAATACCTATATATTAAACACTAATAAATCAAGCACAAATAAATTAAATATTACCTACATACAACAAAAAAGGGACAGAAATTTAACTATACACTCAATATTATACTCTACTGAAATAGTATATAATAATATATTATGTATTATAAATATGTATTAAATGCAGCAATACATAGATATATAATATTAATAAGAGGCAGCAATAGCAAATATCTGTGCCTCGTTTTTCAAAGAGTTCATTTCAAATTCTTGTCAGATTATATTTTTCAACACGTTGACAATATATTATTATTATGTCAAAATAAAGCATCCCACCCACGGGCTATCGATTGCTTCGATCAAATTGGAAATTGACTCGTATTTTTGAAAATTTTAAGTAAATTGCTAACGACAAACTATTACACAAAATGATTAGTGTAAGGCTTACCAGCTAGTTTTGGCGGCGGGCGCCACAAGTGGGGATAAAGTTTACGCGTAATATACGAGTTTCATATAAAAACTGTAGTAAGGCGGTCGTAGGATCTCAAGGCTATATTCAATTTTTATCTAAACTTAGCAACTTGCGAACTTGCAAATACGATTTCAGTAAATATTTATAGACTAAATCGATCGATCGCTTGTGAGTGGGAGCTTTAAATCAAAAGCAGGAAGGAATATTAATATAAACTTTAATGCAAATCGCTCCCAAACAACTTTCTTTCACTTTTTTAATTTCAATAAACTATGATACACGAAATCCATCAATTCTGTTATAAGTATAATGTTTGTGCAAAATATGAAGTAGATTGGACCAAGGAATCACGTTGCCCTATACAAACATTTTCCCCCCTTTTCACCCCCTTAGGAGTCGAATTTCGAAAAATCCCTTCTTATCGGATGCCTACGCATTACAAAGAGCAAGCCCTGCAAGTTTCTACGGTCAGCGGTTTAGATCCGTCAGTCATTCAGGATCAGGACAAAGGATTTTATATGTATAGATTTGACTTGGGTCATATGAATGCTCATACTATCACTGACTGAAATTACATACTATGACTATTTCTCTCGCTCATTCGGCCGATAGATTTTCGCTCACATTCACGACGTTAATAACGGTCCTGCAACGATTTTTCAGGCTCGTGAACATTTGCTCTGGGAAGATAACCAGTGGTCTATAGTGTTGTTTACCGATAGGGTTACCATCTAGGTATTACAAAAGTCCTGACAAAAAGCCGGACATTTCAATAAAAGTCCGGACTTTTGACTTTTTGTCGTACTTAGTTAAAAGAACAAAAAATTTGTAAACAAAAATAACTTCTATGGATATTTTTTTTATTTGACCTTTAAAGTTGATTTATTAAAGATTTTAACATTTTGTTGTTCGATAAATGATAATATTATAATGATGATTAAAGACTCACTCGATATAACTTTACTAGTTTTATTTCTCATATTTCATCAAGTAATTAAAATCCGGACAAATAAGAAGGCCGGACGAAGCCCGGACTAGAGTCTAAAAGTCCGGACATGTCCGGATTAATCCGGACGTATGGTAACCCTATTTACCGATGAGTCCCAGTTCGGTTTCCATCCCGATACACGTAGAGTACGTGTTTGGCAAGGTCCTGGTCGTGAGAGCTGTCTGCAACATCCACAGGAAGTCCATTCATACCACGGCGGGACAATTATGGTTTGGGCGGGAATTCATGTTGATGGAAGAACAGATCTCGTTTGGATCAGAAACACCATGACGGCTTAAAAAGACCGTAACGAGGTGCTAGTACCTACAAATAACCTACCCCCATGGTCGACTACAAATGGGCCAAGAATGCACGCTCATGCACGATAACAAGCGTCCACACACAGCGAGTGTTGACGAGAAGGTTGGAACAGCACGAGTCAGGACGTATCGGTCGGTCTTAGACTGGCCCGCTCAATCGCCTGATCTAAACCTCACAGAACACGCGTTGGACATGCCCCAAAGAAGGGCTTTGAGGAATTTCCCTGTAAACATTGCGACGGAACTTTTTTGCATCTTAGCTGGACCTGGGATAATATACCGCAGCAAAACTTGGATAACTTAATCCAAAGCATGAAAAATCGTTGCAGATTTATTTTATTTATTTATTTTACCGTTATTTACGTCATAACGGTAAAATAAATAACAATAAATAAAATAAAGACACGTCAAACGGTATTTATACTACCCACTAGGCTACGGAGCTCATGATATGAGCTCCGTAGCCTAGTGGGTAGACCGTTTGGTTAGCACTCGAGAGAGTGCAGGTTCGAATCCCAGGTTGTGGCGTGTACCAATGAGACTTTTTCACATCTCAAGTACATTATACGGACGCTCTAACGGTGAAGGAAAACATCGTGAGGAAACCCGCACATAGTTGGCCTCAGAAGTATTGACCAGTTCATTCCTCTGGACTAGGTTGACTATGTTGTGAGAATGCCGTATGTGCTTGGGCAACCATACGACATTTAAAAAACCAACTGCCCCAGGCACTACAGTATTTCAAGAGTGGTTACTTCGCTCGGAGGATACTGTATAAATCATCCATTAACGGATGCAAAAGGCTACTTAAGCCTTTTGCATCCGTTAATGGATGATTTACGTCATGGGTGATTTTACTGAGTATTTATTTTTCACATACTTAACTGTTAAAAACAGAATAATTTTTCCTTATTTTTTCACTTTTTCTTAAGAAACACATTCATTGTTAGTTTTTTCTTTATTTTAATAAAAATTTGTTTACGCAAAAAAAAAATTGTTTTCTTTTATTCTGGAGTGTAGGCTTATAAAAATACATGATACGAGTATATTATTTTTAATAAATTTTGAGCAAATTGAGTAAATCCAAAATATCTCTAGACAGTGTTGATGTGTTTATGTGCGGGTTTCCTCACGATGTTTTCCTTCACCGTTAGAGCGTTCGTATAATGTACTTGTGATCTGAAAGTCTCATTGGTACACGCCACAACCTGGGATTCGAACCTGCACTCTCTCAACTGCAAACCAAACGGTCTACCCACTAGGCCACGGAGCTGACATGACATTATATTATTGATATATGTAGTATGTACTTGCTTCGCTGGCGTGGAAAGAGTGTTAGTGGCAAAAAACTGATGTACTAACAAACTGAAATATAGTAAAAGCACAGAGTAAAATAAATACCTACTGTATAATAAATTTTCACACGTACTTTTTTATTTTAAGATATCTCCTAGGTACTCATAATCTTCTAGATAAGGACATGGAGTCATGGATGTAGAATAAGGATTAATATTGTATCCACGGAATATAAAATACAGGTTCAAACACATCCAAAGTTGGTCTCGTTTTCACCAAAGTGGTGAACTGATGATGGGATTCTTATGGAATCCATCAATCCATTTACGTACCTATAGTGATTTTGACTTTTTCTGAAGTAACCCAAGCATATGCTAGGCAAAAAATATAAGCAAAATGTAAGATAGGTTTATTATACTTAGAAGGAGAAGCCCTCCCCCTTCGCGACTGCTCACCGCGCGCCGTACATTATTATCTATTGCGCGCTGATTATTTTATAACTTCGATATCTTCTAAAATACTCATTGAAATTAAATGATGTAAACGGCAAATTTCTTCTAAATTAAATGCTTATAATGAATAACGTATTTACTTATAAGATAAGGATTAATATCATCTTTATGAAAACACCCTCACAAATAATGCTTAATTTTACAACAAATTTGGTTAGCAAAAAAAAGTTATTGTGAGCCAACCTTACAATATAGACATACTCGTATACAGTCACTGACTTTTTTTAGAACTTTTATAGGGATACAATTCTGTCATACATAATTTTAACGAAACTTTAACCGTTTCCGCAGCGTACGCAGCGAATGCTCTCAAAAGGAAAAAAATCCCGGATTTTGAAACATTCATGATTGGTGCTCCGCTCGTATTTAGCTTAGCATGATGTTATATAGCCTTTCTCGATTAATGGACTATCCAACACAAAAATATTTTTTCAATTCGAACCAGTAGTTCCTGAGATTAGCGCGTTCAAACAAACACTCTTCAGCTTTATAATATTAGTAATAGATTTAATGCTTATTACTACAATTTTTCCGCTGACTATTGCAACAGATAATAATAATAATTTAATAATACAGTGTCTTATCATTATCATCACTGGTGATGTCCACAGATCGTAATGCTTATTTAGGGAATCTATACATATAAAATCCTTTGTCCTGAATGACTGACGGATCAACGCACAGCCTAAACCGCTGATCGTAGAGACCTGAAACGATAAGAAGGGATTTTTCGAAATTCAACTCCTAAGGGGGTGAAAAAGGGGAAAAAAGTTTGTATGGGGCAACGTGATTCCTTGGTCCAAACTACTTCATATTTTGCACAAACATTATATAACAGGAGTGATGGAATTCGTGTAAAGGTGGGTTTAGACCAAAAGAACATAGAGCAAGAACTACACAAGAACATTCTTTTGTATTCGTTTAATGTAAACGATAATTCGTTAAGACATAGTTTACATCATTTACACTAAACATTCCGAACAAGAACAATAAGAACAAGAATTTTTGCTCTTTATATGAGAATCATGTAGACCAAATGAGCGAATGCTCATTGCTCATTTGCCAACGATAAGTAGTACTGTTCACACTACATTATGTCTGAGTGTGATAGCGACTATATTGTGATTTCAAGTGCTTCATTTATTGATAATACGTAATTAATGAAAAAGAAAAGAAGGAAGAGACGTTGGTGGGTGACGATTGCTGTTGCAATTTGCCCCCAGGCATCTTCCGTGTACAGTTTATTTTTATAATGTTCATAAAACATAAGTTGGATCCCATAAACACCTTATATTATGGTACATTTCTATCATACATTTTTCGTTGCTCCAATCCATATTTACGAATAAACTTAAAACTAGCCGCCAAAATGTACAAGAATTCAAGAACACTAGAATCCCTTTGAAGAGACCGCCTCAAGTAGCGAGCACATCCGAACACGAAAGAACGCTCTAAGCAACTGTTTGTGCGCTCTTGCGTCGGTTATACCAAACGAGCGAGTGTTCTTAGAGCATTCTACCAAATTACCGGCGAACACATGGCGAATACACCAAAACAACGAAAGAATGCTCGTTGTTTGTTTACATCAAAAGAGCTTTACTAGAATGAGCATTCGCTCGCTTGGTCTAAACCCACCTTTACATACTTTATTGAAATTCGTCCCTTAACGGTGTTAAAAAAGGGAAAGAACGTTGTTTGCGAGCATAGATATATATAATATTTAAAAGAGGTAGATATGTTATAAACGCGTAAAAATGAAGACTCGAATTGGCCCGAGTCGGGCCAATTTTGGTTAGTGTGCTCCGCGAGTAATAGCGTGTTTTGTGTTACTATGCGACGTTGACACATTGACACGCGTCCCATGTCAATGTGTGTCGTGGCACAGAAATATTGTCAGTTTTGTAAGGATATAACGTATCTATGTAATTATTAATCAAAGTTTGCGAGCAATTTGCTTTAAAGTTGATATTACTCCTTAGTGCTTTTGATTTATAGCTCCCACTCACAAGCGATCGATCGATTTAGTCTTTACAATTTGATCATTTACTGGATTCGTAGTTGCAAGTAAATCGGTTTGATAAAAATTGAATATAGCCGGAGTTCCTTGGCCCGCCTTACTACACTTTTTATATGAAACTCGTATCTATACGCGTAAATTTTGTTCCTACTTTTGGCGCCTACCGCAAAAACTAGCTGGTAGGTCTTACACTAATCATTTTGTGTAATAGTTTATCGTTATCAATTTACTTTTAAATACGAATTAATTTCTAATTTTATCGAAGCAATCGATATAATAATCGATAGCCCGTGAGTGGGGAGCTTTATTTTTATTTTGACATAAAATATTGTCATCATATTCTGTTACATATAAAAATCTGACAAGAATTTGAAAGTTAAATTTGATGAAAATCTTACTATTGAAAAAGTACGCACTTAAATATTTGCGAATGCTGCATTTAATATTATATTCATAATACATCCATACTAATATTATAAATGGGAAAGCGTGTATCTGTTTGTCCGTCTTCCACGCCAAAACTACTGAATCGATTGAAACAAAATTTGGTACACAGATACAGATAGTATACCCTAAGAAAGGATATCGTTTCAGCCTGGTGACGTCTCCTGCAGGACATAGGCCTCCCCTGGGCCTCCCCCATAAAGTTCCAGTGCGACCGGTCGCTCACGGCCTGTATCCACCGACTCCCTGCGACTTTTCTCAGGTCATCTGTCCACCTGGTGGAAGGCCGTCCTACACTTCGACGTCCAGTTCGTGGTCTCCACTCAAGAACCTTTCGGCCCCAGCGGGCATCGGTTCTACTGGCTGTATGCCCAGCCCATTGCCACTTTAACTTGCTAATGCGCTGGGCTATGTCGGTAACTTAAGTTCTGCTACGGATTTCCTCATTTCTGATTCTATCACGTAGAGAGACTCCGAGCATAGCTCTTTGAGCGACACGAAGATTCTGAATAAGTCCCGTTGTGAATGATCACGTTTCGGCTCCTCGGAGCGGCTCGGCTCGGCGGAGAAAGGATATAGGCTACTTTTATCGCAGGGAAATTTACGGTTCCCGTGGGTTACTGTACTTACGCGGGCGTAGCCGCGGGCATTAGCTATCTATACTAATATTATAAAGCTGAAGAGTTTTTTTGTTTGAACGCGCTAATCTAAGGAACTACTGGTTCTAATTGAAAAATTCTTTTTGTGTTGGATAGTCCATTTATAGAGGAAATATTTAGGCTATATAACATCACGCTGCAACTAATAGGAGTGAAGATTCAATTGAAAAATGTGGAAAAAACGGGGAAAATTATTCATATTTGAGGGCAATTGAGGGCTTACGTTGTATGTTTGAACGCGCTGATCTATGATACTAGATCGAATTGAAAAATTATTTTTGTGTTGGATAGTCCATTTGTTGAAGAAGGCTTTAAGCTATAACATTACGCTGCGACTAATAGGAGCGATGCATTAGTGAAAATGTTGCAAAAACAGGGAAAATTATTCATATTTGAGCTTTATTTGAGGGCTTCCGTTGCGTGCGCTGTGTAAACGGCTCAAGTTATCCAAATAATATGTATGAAGGAATTATTCCTCTTTAAATGATCTAAAAAAAACTTTTAAGATTGACTCACTATAACCTTTTTTATGGTAATCAAATTTGGTCGAAATTAATGCATTATTGCGCCATCAGTTGACGCGGACGAAGTGGCGGGCAACAGCTAGTATATATAGTGACCCGCCCCGGCTTTGGTACAATAGTATATATCTGTATAATCTATGGGTACAATACTGATACTAATACTGCGGGTACCTCATGCTGAGTACAGACACACAAATTTGGTACGGAGCGTACAGCGGACCAATTCCGTGGACCGAATCCGGTGTCGCTACTCGCTACACACGCACGGATTTAGTACGGTGCAGTGGACCAAAAAGCTCGACACTCGTGTGTTCGATTTTATGTTCTATTGCATAAAGCACAGACTTCTATTTACACTGATGTTTTTCAACGACGACGATGATTCCCGCAGTATCAACCAACTCTCAAAAATATTTCTCCCCAAATTTTACCCCTGATTACTTATACCATTGACATGTCTAAGAGATAATAAGCTAGAAAGAAAGGTTATGTGTTTAACAACTAACGCGCGTAAACTTACGCGTGAATAACATAAAACTAACTTGTCTTAATCTGATTTCACTCCCAATACATTTTCATATCCCTGGCTATATTATACACATTAAAATAATTTTTATTATTACATACAAATTTATTCATAGTAAGGAGTAAACTCTAAACATCCTGTCCCCAAAATTAGGGAAAATATCTACCCCTGGGTTTACCCCCGTAGATATTTTCCCTAATTTTGGGGAATAAATCCCTAAGTTGGCAACACTGACACCGTTGTACGGCCTAACCGCCGGACTGCTCTACACACGCACGGATCTGGTACGGAGCAGACCAGATCCGCTGGACGCTCCGTACCAAATTCGTGTGTCTGTAGACACCTTTACACTCATAGATCTAAACTCCCCTCCCGCACGCGCACCCCCGCCTTGGTGACGCCCACTTTGCAACTGGCCGTGCAGCAGAGATCGTAATATTTTAATTTCGCCATAACTTCAAAACCAAACGTCCAATTTTAATCATTCAAAGACCAAATATTATCTACATGAACTATACTTAGTGCTGAAATAATTTACTTTGATAAGGATTAATAGCATGAGTAAAATAAACGCGTTTAAATGTAGGCCAAAAAAAAAAATCAAGATTTCTAAATAAAAAAATGGTTGTTGTGCCTCACTCGACATAGATAGGTATAGTGTGTCGTGGACTTTTTTGTAGATATTTATAAGATCTTTAATTAATTAGAACATTTTATGGTTCTATCTTTTATAGTTTAGGCAGCGTACGCAAAATAAGTAACTTTTCTGGTTGATTTTTTACACCTTGTGTTCGAAAAACCCAAATATCTTACGGAACCCTATTTTTTCCTAAATAAAATTTAGCCTATGTTACTCGTGGCCTAGCGGCGTAGTACTTTTTGAGCCTATGCATTACAAACAAAGAAACATACAAAGTTTTCCTCTTTATAATATTAGTGTAGATATATATTTTTATTTTTTTGTATGTTAGACCACAATTCCGCCGTCTGTGGACCGATTTTCAAAATTCTTTTTTCATGTAAAGGATACAATCCCAAGTTGGTCCCGTTTTGAAAAAAGTGGTGACCTGATGATGGGATCCATGAGGAATCGAGGGAAATCCTCGAAATTGATATGGATACATATGACGATTTCATCTTTTTCTGAAGTAGTCCAAGCACATGCTACCAAAAACTAAGATTTTGCTCCAAGGATAAATACACTGTTAGGATCCAAAAGTACAGAACAGAACTCCTGACTCCTTATAGATACTGTATGTTTTTCATGCGACTTTCACTGGCAGATAGCTGATGTTATATGGCGTAAATAAGGACACTTCTTATTCTCATCATCGTCTTCGAAAAATGTTTAACGCCCAACGAAATGGGCACAGGTCAGTTAATTATAAACTTAATAACTACTTACCGATGATAATTATTATTTATTGAACAAAAAATGAAAACCGTCTTCCAAATTAAAAATGTATACAGAAGTATGAAATAAAACTTGTTTTCTTGTATAATTCTCCTTTTTAAATTCGACTAAAATTTTGAAGTCGGTACCAGCAAATTTGAACGTGAGTTCTATAAAATATTGTTTGGGCTGGTATCGACTTCAAAATTAAGAAAATTGAGTAGAGAAATAATTGAAATTTTAGCCGAATTAAAAAGGGGACTTATTTAGAAAATAAGTTTTATTTCATACTTTTTTGTGTATTTTTACTTTGGAAGTCGGTTTAATCTTTTATTTAAAAATAATAATATAGAACTCACTTCAAGTTGGCTGGTACCGACTACAATATTTTAGTCGAATTTAAAAAGGAGAATTATACAAGAAACGAGTTTTATTTCATGCTATCTGCCAGTGAAAGTCGCATGAAAATCGGTCCAGCCGTTTCAGCCGCAACAAATAGACAGACAGACAAAAAAATATTTTAATAAGTTAAAAGCTGTTAATTTGAAATTACAAACAGACAATTAATCTTTATTTATTTGTATAGATAAATAACATTTCAGACAATCCTCTATCCATTAACGACACGTATCACTATTGAAATAAAGTCTAAAATTGTATGACGCGTAGTCCGCCATCAAAAGCGAGTGATGCGCCGCGGCGCGCGGGTCCGTACTATCGGTCAGCGAGCCCGGGACGCGTATCACCGCTTTTCGCACTGTTTTAACCTCTTAATTAAAATTATAAATACTGATCATAGAGTTCCGGGAGTTGGAACTTTTTTTTTTTAGGAAATTTCCTCCTCTTTAAGTTTTTTTTTTCAAATTCGGATATCTTTAATAGTTTTTAATAGTTTCAAAAAACTATACCCGCATTTTGTTTTTTAGTAAATTGTTTATAACTTTATCAATTTTTTCGAGTCCCTCTTGAGATTTTTTAAATGTTTCTAGAGGTCATTCCGAACGTCAATAACAATAAAGGCCATATATAATGGCCATAGCCAAGGTACTCTATTTCGAGATGTGCCTTGAACAACTAAATACTTATATCATAGAGTACACTTGACCTATTAGTCACTCGATTATTTCAACATAATCTATATTTATTTCATCGAAAGATTTATCATCATCATTATCATCCAATTCCTGCTCGTCAGAAATGTTTTCATCAGTATCATAGACAATAACATCGTTATCATAACCGTGCTCGCTGTCATCATATTCGTTATTACTATAATAATGTTTTTTGTCACTGTGTTCCATATCTTGATTAGTGTCATTATCACGCTCCATATTTTTATTAGGCTCAGAATCATCAGTTTCGTTACCATAATCATCATAGTGTTCTTCATCATATTGTTCGTCACCGTCATCGTCATAATCAGTTTCCGGTCACGAGGTGTCTCGCCGCACATTCATGATATCAGCCCTGCACATGGGGCAGTCTTTTAATTGTGATGTGCAAATCGAGCAAAATCCACTGAAACAAAATATTTATTGTAATCGTCAATGAAAATAACTACAATTTTTACAGAAAAAATTATAACCCGACTACACAAATAGGCTAGCGGACTGATTTTTAAAAATTAGATAAATGAATAGTACTCCTAAATATGAGTAACTTCTCAGAAGAAACCGTATATCAAAAGTCAATATTTTCAAAGGTATAGCGATTTGTATTCAACATTTTGCAAGTTTCGTAAAGGCGCTCCATACCAAAATCGTACCCACATGTGACGTCACACATGGGAAAAATGTATGAAGTATAAGGTCCCAGGACCATATTTGTACATATAACATACGTATAATCATGCCTCTTTCCCATAGGGGTAGGCAGATACCACTTTTTTCCACTTGCTACGATCCTTATATACATGTTTCGCTTCGTCCACTTTCATTATTCCCTTCATACATGCTCCCTGCATCCCTGATTTGGTCTCGAAACGTTTGTCTAGGTCTAACCCCTTCCAACACTTCCATTTACACTCACCTTATACACTTTTTTCATCAATTGTTCTTCATTCATTCCCTCGACATGGTCAAACCATCTTCTTTCAGACCACAACGTTTTCTTATCTCACTATTTCTTATCCTGTCACTCAGTATAACTACTATACTTCTTAACGCTCTCATCTCAACTGCATTTATTCTGATTTCATGTTTCTTCTGCCATACCCAACATTCACTTCCGTATATGAGTGTCGGAACCAACAACCCCTCATGTACAACCAAACGAGCCTTGTTAGACACCTTCCGACTGTTCATAAAGGAGTGCAAAGCTCCATTCACCATGTTTCCTGCATTCACTCTTCTTTCAATATCATTCTCACACTTTCCATCTCTTGTAAATTTTGAACCCAGATACACAAAATCATTCACCTGTTCAACTTGTTCATCTCCAATCACGATATTGCAGTCTGTCACTGCCTCATCTCTTTCAAACACCATAACTTTCATCTTCTTTACATTCATCTTCATTCCCTTTCTAAAAAAAGCTCCACTCATCTAAGTTACCATCTGCTGCAACTCCTCGGCCAAAGACGCAAGTAATACTTGGTCATTAGCATAGAGAAAACAAATGACGAGTAATTCATTCATTCTCAACCCACTTTCATTCTCTTTTAAATCTGTCAAGCTATTATTGTTCATGAACAGATTAAACAGCCACGGTGAAGCTCCACGTCCCTGTCTAACACCTTTTTCGATATTGAACCATTCAGTGTATACGTTTATCCTTACACAAGCTCTAGAATCCCTATAAAGAGATTGTTTTGCTCGTATGCACACACCGTTCACAGATAATGCTGACCACAATTCATTCCTCACCACCCTATTTGTAAATATCTTCTATATTTGAACGTTTAAATTCATACTTACCATAATGTTTTTGTATATGAAGTAAGTAAACTAATGATGTAGGTATTGTTTACCTAATTTAACAAAAAAAAAATTAAGAAAACAGTTGACCTAAAGGGTAACCGTGTAACTTCCCGCTAAGCGCTTAAGTGCTTCTAAAAATTTTCACTGATAATAATTTTCTTTCATCAGACTTTTGAGCTCGAAGTTTAATAAAACACATTTTTTTAAATTTCAAACTGTCATAACTTTGGAATGTATCAACCGATTCACGCGATTGGCGGCAATCGATGCATTTTTTCATGTTCTTTAAAAACATTGTCAACAAAAAGTTTTTGACGAAAAATTTCGAAGTAATTCCGAAAAAACACTTTTCGGTTTTCTTTCTTTCACGATATCTCTCGAACGATTCAACGGATTAGCGGCGTTCGACGTAGTTTTTCAGGTTAAAAGCTGATTAGTTTTTGGAATTGATCGATATAGTTAGCCCTTTAAAAGTTATTCCAAAAAAACCACTTAAAAAAACAGTTTTTTGAGATTTCTTGAAATGTATCTGTCCGAATCGGTCCAAATTGTATTCAAAATCTAAGTTTGGCCAAGCCCTTTCGAATGGCGCCAGCCGCAATAAAATAGGTCAAACCATTCAAAAGTTATAAGAGGTTTACATACTTACACACACACGCACGCACGCACGCACGCACGCACGCACGCACACAAACACACATGCACACGCACACGCACACGCACACGCACACGCACACGCACACGCACACACACACACACACACACACACACACACACACACCTCAGAACGTCGAGATCTGATAATTTTTTTAATTACCAAAACGGGGTCAAACCAATAACTTTCCGATTTTTAAAATTTTTCCGAAGTTAAAAAATTCTGTAATACTATAATGTGTGAAGGTTTCTTAACTCACCCGTGTCCACATGGTTCTAGCACACAGTCGGCAAGCTCGTCACAGCAAAGGGTGCACGCGTCCTCCTTTATGCTAGAGCAACGACGCTGTTCCAGGTATATGCGTCGAGGAACAATCTAGAAAAATATTATTTTCAGAGAATTTATAAAACATGGGGTAGTCAATTATTATCACACAAAAACCATTAAATTTAAAAAAAAGGCACAAAAAGTATGAAATAATTCTTATTTTCTAAATAATTCCACTTTTAAATTCGATTTACAATTTTAACTATTTCGCTACTCAATCTTCATAATTTTGAAGTTGGTACCAGCCCAAACAATAACCTGATAGAAACAAATTTTTAACCGACCTCCAAAAAAGGAGGCGGATATACTTTCGTCTGTATAAACATAATTATGTATTTTTTTTATATGTTCAAACGATTACTCTGCCGACGCAAACATAACATGTCGTGCGGTGTTCCACAGGGATCGGATTTAGGGCTGCTTCTGTAGAACATCACATACGACTGGGTCTAACGTGGAATCTTCTAGAGATGCATCGCCATCACTTGTTATGCTGATGACACGCTACTTACAGCAACTTGTAAAAGCTTTGTTCAATGTGATTTACTAATGATACAGAGCGCCAGTGTAGGCAGATTTATTAAACAGAAATTCAATTTCTCTTTTACATCCTCCTCAGAAAGTGATGGCTATTAGGGCCATAAGAAGTTACCGCACAATGTCCTTTGAGGATGTGTGTTAGCCAGTACATCCCCATGGGAGCTGGTTGCTGAAGTTCTTACGTCATTGTACTTGTGGCGTAATGAAGCGACAGAACAAGGACATATTGTAGTACCATGGGATATTCAGGCCCAAAAAAAGTGTCTCGACAGGTATGTGATGCAAAAATGGTGTTGTTGAATCCATAAGAACGATTGCAGCAGTGCATACGATACTTCAGGGATGGTTGCATAGAAAACATGGTGAACTGACATTCAGACTGACGCAGATACTCTCGGGACGTGGTTATATACTCAAAGCTCGGGACATAGGTATTTTGGAAAGTTGACTGCTGCTGTCGCCATTGTGGTCCAGCATGGTTGTACAAGCGAAACCAACTTTGTGACATGATTGGTAATGATTTGTCCTTGCCAGCCATAGTGAGCATTATGGTCGGTGATGAGAAGTCGTAGCAAACGGTAGTGACATTATATGAGGACTTTATTCTCCAAACAGAAGCTCCCGAGCAGGTTAGAGAAGCGGATTCTTCCCTCAATCCTGACTCGCCACCCAAGAACGGAGATTGGTGCCCAGGAAAAGAGTTAGAGCCTTTGTCGTTATGTGACAGCGATGCTTATGTCAAATCCCATACATTTTTGTTTTCGAACTTCGTCGTCGTAATTAGCGAATGCAACTTGGCTAAAAGCTCAGGTGACACTGTTGGTTTCGCAGCGTGAGAACACCGTTGGGTTTTTTAACCGGTAAGAGTCCGGCATTACTCGCTTAGTGCAAAACGCTTTGTGAGTGTCCCTGAGATTTTTTTCCAGCGTGAAAAAAAAAGACGTCTGTTAGTTATTTAATAATATAGTATCTAATAATTATCATCACCGAGGATTGTTTATTAGACCCACAGATCGGTAATGCTTATTTGGGGGAATACGACGACCTCTCAGAAAACCGACATAAAATAACGCTTGAGTTTGTTTTGCCGAGAAAGTCAGAATAACCTATAGGAAGGGTTACCTAAGGGGAAAAGTGGTCTACTTTAAAAGTCGGGGAACGTACTGTAATATGTTACTTCTTTAAAATTCACCTCCACAAAGTTTATTTTGACGAGTGAGTTGCAATACCAGAGGCCTTAGGAGGACGGGCTGATTTAGACAATGAACGCACTTGTTGATTACTCTGGTAAATGATGAAACGGAACCTGGCGTATGTGAGTCCAACTAGCAATTTGCCGGTTTTTATTGCTACAACACTACAAAAAGTTATATTGTGATTGGTTAAAATCTTGATGGGTCATATACTGACCTATCAAAATAGTTTAAACTTTAAGCAACTTGGCGAGGTTTTCCATATTAATGGTCAGGCTACTTACCCGGCGTTGCTCTTGCGTGAGTTCGCCGTGGTCATTAAAATTACTGTATTTGCGGTCTTTGGGTGGAAACTTGAACGCATCGCTGCCAAAGTTGAATCGGCACTGCTGGTACGCCATGAAACTTGCTGCTGCGAAGAACCCCGTCCTGGAATGAAGTGCCGATTAATGGTAAAATCTATATCTTAATATATATTAAGATATAGATTTTCAATCTTGATATAATATACATATTATTAAGAATATCTTTTGTGCGTGTGTATGTCACTGAACTCCTCCGTAACGGCTGTACCGATTTTGATGAAACTTTTTGTATGTGTTCATGTGAATTCGAGAATTGTTTAGATTTACAATTGGACCCGGTAGGTAGCGCTGCTGTCAGTGCGTCAACAAAGAAGAATATAAACATCTTTGTATAGAGCCTGTAGTACTACAAGACATGTACGTATATCAAATAATAGGGCTTGAAAAATTTGTAATTTTATTATATAACAAAAAGTGTCTAAGCCATGGGAGAAAAAAGTTAATGAGGGTAAAAGGTAAAAAAAAAGTTTAAAAAAATCCTGTATTATTTACACCATTTTATAATGTTACTGGTTAAAGGAACAATATCTGGGAAGTAATAAAAATAAGCTCTATTCTCAAGTTTTTCGCTCACTACTACTTCCCAGAAATTGTTTCTTACTAGCGATACTATCTAATGATGCATAATTTGTCCTTGCCAGCCATAGTAAGCGTTATGGTCGGTGATGAAAGGTTTAGGGGGTTCATACCCCCCCCCCCCATGATGAGAAAATGAACTTAGTGGACACCACTGTATTTCTAGGAATAACACTAGATTGTAAATTACAGTGGGGTCCCCATATTGCAAATCTGGCAGATAAGCTCAGTTCTGCAGCATATGCAGTCAAAAAAATTAGAGAAATTACCGATGAGGATACAGCGCGGCTAGTTTATTTTAGTTATTTTCATAGTATAATGTCATATGGCATCCTTCTATGGGGAAACGCTGCGGACATTAATACAATATTTGTGCTACAGAAGCGAGCTATACGTTCTATTTATAAGATATCATGTTTTGAATCTCTGAGAGAAAAATTTATATAATAGGTATTCTGACCGTTGCTTCTCAATACATTTTGGACAATGTGTTGTATGTCAGAAAGAATTTAACGAATTTTAAAAAGAAAAGTGACACACATTGTAGGAATACTAGAAATAGGAACAAGTTAGAAATACCAGTGATCAGACTTAGTAAAAGTAAGTAAATCTTTTAAAGGTCAATGTATACGCCTTTACAATAGAATCCCAGAAAACGTTCAAAATCTTTCCATTAATAAATTTAAAAAAGCTGTTAAAGAACGTTTGTGTGCTAAAGCTTATTATAAAGTCAGTGATTTCATTAACGATTGCACACCTTGGGAATAAGATGGCCCCATGCAAGGCTGCTTTTATGTACTTAAGTATGTTCTTTGTACTTATGACTAATGTTATATAGATTAAGTTACAACATTGTAAAAATATTTTTTGAAAAGAACAATTTTCCCATCTTTTTGCTAAAAGGTGGCCCCGTGCGAGTTTCTTACGCCGATTCTTCTCGCCGGGCTAGTTTCCGAACCGGTGGTAGGCATCATGTAGGACAATTCTATAAGCGTTATAATATTATAACCTACATGGAAATAAAAATTTTGAGTTTGAGTTTGAGAGATCTGACCCATATACATAGGCGTATTTAGAAATTTTGCGCCCCAGGCCAATTAACATTATTTTGCCGCCCCATTAACTCTATCTGAAAGAAAGAAACTCTAAAGAAAGTAATGTACTTTTAGTCGGTTTATTTTCTTGAACCACCCCCGAAACTAAAACCTACGCCCGTGGGTTGGGCTAAATTGCTATTCCTAATTTATTTTAGACTTCTCTTACAACGCCTAGAAGAATAATTCACCATGTACTTACTATATCTATTTATTTACCTTTTTCTATACATAATCGTTTTGAAATTGTTTTTACTATTTAGTTGTATGTATTTTAATATAATTATTTTATATGCATCATTAGATTTTACATAAACCAATTTTCCATGCCAGGATTCGAACCCGCAGATTAGGAAAAAAATGCATTCTGCATTTTTGCACCATTCGACAGCGTCACTACTCACTAGTAAGAGACAATTCGTAGAAAGTAATTATGAGCGAAAAGAGGAAACAGCTTATTTTTAACATTTTATTATTCTTCTATAAATTTGTTTAAAATATGAGTTTAAAATATAAACTGTTATCAAAATACAACACGTTTCTAAAGTTTGTACACTTTTCTGGGGGCGTATTACAAGCTCTTAATTCCAGCCAGTTTACGCCATAAAACAAACTGGCTTGCGTTTTCGTATTATGACCACCTATTGCCAGCCAGTCAGCAGTCACGTGACACTTGACTTGCTTCTGCATTGAAACTTGACTGGTATTTTCGTATTACGACAATTTATCTGACATTAGCTGGCTTGTCTTTACGTCAAACAAAGCCGTTCAGTTTACGCCACAAAATATTAACTTATACTGACTGGTTTATTTTATAGTGTTCTCTTTTAATATAATATTGGGTTTTAGTAACGTAAAATATCGCTAAAATAATTGCGAATATTTGTTTATTTTTAAGATATAGGTTTTATTCATAGGTTCATAGAAAATAATCATGTGTGACGGCTAACGAGTTACAAATAAGTATTTATATTTCTAGAAATACCTAATGATTCACACAAGAAGCACCAAAATCACCAAGCAATTCACTATCCTACTAATCCTACTATAATATTATAAATGTGAAAGTTTGTGAGGATGTATGGATGGATGGATGTATGTTCCTATTTCACGCAAAAACTACTGAACGGATTTTGATGAAATTCGGTATCGTAGTAGTTTAGGCCCTAGATTAAATATAGGCTACTTTTTATCCCGAAAAAGTACAGTGTTCTCGAGGGATACTATATTTACGCGGGCGGAGCCGCGGGCAACAGTTAGTTCCTAATAATTGCAATAAACAATAATTATTGAGGTCATAATTTATAAAATAATTTGCACTTTTAAAATCATACAATCCGGTCAGATCTGTATTACCACACCAGATTATTTAAATTTGCCGCCATTTTTCAGTTTCATCATTTGCTGGCCAGAATCTAGCCGTTCGTTATTAACTCTGTGTTTACTGAAAGCATGCCTTAAAAAAACTGATTGTCAAATTTGATTCGAATTTGACGTTTCCATACGTCACCTTCACGCTCGTAATATCAGCCAGCGACAACAAAACCGGGATTAATCCAGTCAGAATGAAATGTCGTTGTAATACGAAAAAAGAACCGGGCACTTTAGGGCCGTATATTGAATTGCCTGGAAACTGCCTGGTTTTTTAAAAGATCATAATACGGCCCCTGTTGTTTTAACCTTTAACCCTCATTAACTTTTTTCTCCCATGGTTTAGAGATTTTTCATTATACAGTAAAATGACACTAATTTTAAGCCCTTTAATTTGATTTATTATGTCTTGTAGTGCTACAAGGGTGGGGACGTTTTGTACCTCTTCTTTAATTCTAACTTCTTCGGCGGTGCGAAGTTTGCCGGGACAGCTAGTAATATATAATTATTTTAAAACAAATAATTAAAACCGACTTTTAAAGTAAAATGCACAAAAAAGTATGTAGTGTCCCTGCCAAGAGCCAAGCGAAGCGCAAGGGTACTACCAAACCACCTTTTCTCGAAGCGTTTCGTCGATTTTTTAACCCTCATAACTTGGGTTTGGATTATAATCAAATCAAAAAATCAAAGCAAGTATATAAGGATCGTAGCAAGTGGAAAATAGTGGTCTCTGTCTACCCCTACGGGAAAAAAGCGTGATTATATGTATGTATGTAATAAAATTTTCAGGATATGTAGCGGACTTATTAAGCATGATTTATTTATTTATTTTATTAATCATAACCCCGAGCAGGTTACCCAGGTACTAAGAATATTAAGAAGTAAAATAAAAAAAATTAAAATCCCCCGGCACAAAAATAAATTGTAAAAACTAACAAATAATATTTTAAACCTCTTATAATTATTATCGTCACATATATCATGTAAGTTCAAATATTTTTATTTTCCAATTTTGTTATTTTTCAATAAGTGATGGTATTTTGTTAAAAAAAAGCGACTGTATTTTCGTACGATGTATAATTTGCTCAGGCCTGAGCCACGCGTATAAGCTTATCACGAGGGTTATCTCGAATCGTCTTGCCCAGAAGTTTGACGACTTTCACTCACCGGAACAGGCCGGGTTTCGCAAAGGCACTGCACTGTGGACCACACACACACACACTAAGGCAAATCATACAGAGGACTGTGGAGTATAATCAGCCTTTCTGCCTAGCGTATGTGGACAATAAAAAAGCCTTCGATACTGTCGAGACCTGGGCCTCTAGTCAAGATGCATTCGATAATTTCGACGGCGAAGTTCGAAAACACAATGTATGGGATTTGACATAACGCATCGCAAGCGACATGTCACTTAGTTGACATATGCCATACATTTTTGATTACGAAGTTCGCTGTCGAAATTATCGAATGCATCTTGACTAGAGGCCATGGACTGTGCTGGAATCCATTCAGAGATGTCTCGTCGACTGCGGATATGTCGAGGTGTTGAGATATCTGTATAAGGCCGCAATAATGACCGTCCAAGTAGGTACAAGAACAGAGTACAAAACCAATCCAACTGCGTCAAGGAGTGAGACAGGGAGATGTTATCTCTCCAAAACTGTTTAAGTTATTAAATTTTTAGATTCCAGCACAGTCCATGGCCTCTAGTCAAGCTGCATTCGATAATTTCAACAGCGAACTTCGTAATCAAAAATGTATAACATGTCTCCCTGTCTCAATGTTACTTGCGACATACAAGCAAGTCTTAAATAAGTTTTATTTACCTGGACGATTCAAAGATCTGTCGGCACGACGTTATCATCTGGCCATTTAATGAGAATACCACCTCTTTCTTCTTCACGTCTATGAGGCAGCCTAGTATGTCGCCGGGACGCCAAGCTCTCACCTGACTGACTGACAACGGTTTAGCACAGTACCACACTAGTCTACGACATCCATCGTATGAGATCGAAAAGTTGTCGTCGCCTATGCCGTAGCCTTCCTGAAATTTAAGTCAAAATATTATTTGTATACTAATACATACAAACAAACACACAAAGTAAAATATAAATATATGCATTAAATATCACACTTATAAAACATATTTCATAAAATGTCTGAAGTTCACAGTCTCCAGTGAAAAGTTTATAATGTACACAACATGCAACATCTAGGTTGACTACCTTTTTCTGGTCCCTAGATTACCTGGCAGCCGCGTTCAAACAGGTAAGGGACCGTCCATTAATCACGTGATGTTTTTAACAACTTTTTAGACCCCTCCCCTCCCCCTGGTGATACGTGGTGAGTTTTTATACTACCCCCCCTCCCCCACCTAAGATCACGTGTATTTTTTTTACATAGTATGCTTACTACGGTCATGTTAGAAAAAAAATTAACCTAAAAAACAATTTAATCGAATAATTTAAGCAATTAAAAACTATACGAGTCATTTGTCTTGTAAGTATTTAAACAACACTACGAATCTACAACCAATAATAATTTCGGTATGCATAGACTAGATTCGAAAATTAATACACGTGATGTCTCCTTATACCCCCTCCCCCCTTGGTGATTTTTTTCGGACACCCCCCCCCCCTCCCCCTTTAGGCATCACGTGATTAATAGACGGGTCTGGATAAGTTTTGAGGGTGCAAAAATTCTAAAGTCTTTTATTTTTTGCATATAGTTTTCGGACCTTCTTCTTAGTCTAAAATTTGATTTTGTGCCATTTTGGATGGCTGCGTTTGTAGCAATTTAGGTTTTTGTGTCTTTCATGGATATTGGCCCAAAAGTAAATTATAGCTAAAAATTTTACTTTCCCGATATTAAGGAAAGAGTAACCGATGCACATATGCAGTTTGAGTCGTATCCAACCAGGGGTTTTCTGGTATTCGGCTACTATATAAAACATGGTCCCACCAGGCCCACAACTATTCTAATGTCTGACCAATCTTAAAAAACTGTTCAGAGTGTTAATATCTGAGTCTGTAAGAAAGTTGTGCCACATTCGGCAATTTCGTATAAAGATATTCCATTTTTTTTCCTCAAACTCGCTATAAAAACTACTAATGAAACTTTTAGTTAGTAGAGTTCATAATATCTATATGATGATTATGGTGTTACAAAACACTTTCTATAAGTTTAATCATGTTTATCCGCGGGATTTTTTATTAGAATGTAAAAAACCAACTTTTATCATGTATCAAAGGCGAATACGGGGTGCGGGCCTCTCGCCACGCGGGGAGGGGCCCAAGTTTCATATTAATACGACAAAATGAAATGACAATTATGTGACAACTTGACAAGTAATAATGTTCTAAATGCGAAATTTATAATTTCAATTTTAAATTTATTTCATGTTTAATGATGCCAAGACGAGACCATAATATTATGACTCGCCAATAAAAAATGTCTTCAGATCTCGTCTAGAACCTTCTGACTCCACTCTACGTTCTCTAACTCTATAAAGCTTGAATTTACAAACTCGTAAAGTAGAAATAGGCTTAAGATAAAAAATATTTTAGTCACTGTTCATAGCTTTTCTGTTAGAGAACACAATGTTCTGGCACAACGACGACGCTCGAATATTGCTAGTGTGGGGTGTGCCTTATACAAAAGCTCATGAAGTAATGAAACGCTCAAGCTATGCATTTTGACTCATTAGACGGATCGCGCTAGCTGTTTTTTAGTGGGAAGTGGAAAAATTCTAATGTTGCTGAATTTTTTCTGTACCTATATGTAGTTGATAGAGTAGTCCCTAGGGAGTTAATAATTAAGTTTTGTGCCATGTCTGCCTATTGCCTTTTCAGCAATTCGATTATTTGTAGTTAATTTTTCCGTGGCTGCGTAACGTGAGACTTTAAAAAAATAAAAAGCTAAGGAGTGTTCCTAAAAAGGCAAGCAAAGTTTAAAATTGATGTAATTCAAAGGTCAGTTATACAAAAAACAAAATAACTTAAAGATAAAAAAATCATAGCTTCTAATACTACTTACTGTACCTACGCGGGCGGAGCTGCGGGCACCAGCTAGTTTTAACATTAAACTAACAAGCAATAATAAATAAATAAAAATTCAAAAATAAAAAACCTTTTATTTCCAGTTTCACAAATTAATGTTTTTTATAATACTAATTAAAAATTATAATAAAATTACAAATTAAATTAAGACTAACGTTAGGTATTATAAATCAATTATTTTATAAGACTAACATTATTATAAAATAATGCTAAACATAGTAAACATATATCGAAAAGCAGTACAAGGATCGGTCCACATTCGTACGTTGTGCTCTGATGTATCACTAGGCTCGACTTGGCGGGGCCCTGCCGTGCCCCTAGATATAAAATTGTCAACGGGATGAATAACAATATATACAAATATTATTTTGTTGGTTTGTAAAATGTATTTAATTATATAAATTATTACAATCAATTAATAACCTAATAAATAAGTCCTTAACCACGAGTATTAGAAGCATGTATTCAGAAACCTACGTATAAAATTCAAGCGTGGAAATAATTTATTTATTTTTTATTAAATAATGCTATTATATCCCTTTCAGGCCTGATTCCTGATTTTTCAAAATTAAGATTTTTGACTACATAGCATGTTTCAATATTGGATAGGATATCCCAAAAAAATATTTGAAAAAATCCCCCTCACCTCCCCTAGTGTGGGGGGACCCTGCACGATCGTGATGCTCAGGCTTAAACTAATTATTTGCACGATAGTGACGGTGTTCGACTTTTAAGGTAAAAACATAAATAAAATAAAATATATCATAGAAACATATTATGTTTATTTATTATTTTAGTAGTAGGAACATTAAGTAATCAGTCTTAATCAAATTGCAAATCACTTTAGTCTTAAGAGTCAGTAATACCTATATTAAATAAAAATCTTCTTAAAACAATTCAAAAATAAACAAAAATTATATGAATACTTTTCTCAGTCTTCAACTTTCTACTTTGTATGATACACTGAAAAACAGTTTTGTTTTCTAGACAAATAAACTGTAAACCTCACATTTGGTACATTGGTATTTTTGACCTACTTTTGCAACCTTCCATCCTGCATGCTCTTGGGCTATCTATCTCATCGAATGATGGAAGATGATCATATCCATCATACCTTTTGGCTATAGAAGGTGGATTTGATCGACGGAACTTAGACGTATTAGGAGCCTGGTTCTCATCTTGTTCATCAGTATCAGATCTTCTTTTACGTTCTGGTGCGTTGACAAGTCCATCTGACACTTGCATTCGAAACTCCAACAAGTCCATTATTTTATTTTTGGGTACTCTAGTTGTGGTCGAATTTAACACATACAAACGCCAAGCATTCGAAAGGGCCAAGTCAAAAAAAATGGAGGATGACAATGGAATAAAAGCTTGACGTTCTATTTGTCGCAAGCATTTTTGACTTGAGTAAGTACAGGTTGCACTTTCCAGAATGAATTCTGGTTTCCTGCCGGAGCGTCATCACTATAGACAACGTGGAATGTCATACGAAGAATCTTGAAACGATCTCTAGAAATTTTGTCAGCAACTAAAGCTAATCGCATTTCGTTCCGCCAGTACATGTAATTGCGAGGGTATGGAATACATCCCATGATGAAATGAATTCCAACAAATTTTTTCAACTCTGCCACTGTGGTGTTCAAAACTTTTCCCGTTTTGCGCATGTAGTAATTGTTGGTACAAACAGCCACATGCTCAAAAAATTTTTTATCAAAATATTCTTCAAAGTAGGCCAAAGGTGACCTTACCGCTGCTGACGACCGCTCCGGATAGCAGTGTTCCTTCTGATTGAAAGGCATCTGCTTCCAGATTCTACGGCGAATGTCTCGGCTTTTTGTCGACTTTTGACGATTTTTTGGTGCAGTAGCAGATGATGGACCTGGACGGGGAGGTGATTCAGGCTCCTCAGCAGGCACCAACGGCAAAACCGATTCTTCTCGATCACCTTCGTCATCTTCCACTTCTTCTATTTCGGAGTTATTGCCGTCTCCAATGAGCTGAAGCAACAACTCATCCGTTACCTATTTCCGTTCCTGAAAGCAGAAATAAAGAAAACTTTAATTGAAAGCAAAAAAAAATCAGTTTCCCGCCATACAAAGTATGACACCAAAAGTTGCGTTTGAGTCGGATCGTCACTATCGTGCAAGCCAATATTTGAGAGGTTATGTTATCCAATACAAAGTAATTAATACCAATAATATTGTTTACTACATGCCATTAGTATCTAAGCAAGCTATTAAAAGCAAAATCATATTTTAATAGTTAAATAAAAAACAAAAAACTCAATACTTACTCCGACCTCTCCGCTCAACAAAATACGCCGACATCTTAACCGCAAGGTCAAAGAGCACTGACTGCCTTCTCACTCGCACCCGCGCGTTTAATTCATAAACAGACTCGTGCACGATCGTTGGCTAGCGTCTTGGGCCTGAAAAGTTGGTTAGAAAAAGCGCGGGATTTCTTTAAAATAAAATGCACGATCGTGTTCCGGCGTCGTGAAAGGGATATACAATAAATATGATGTAGCTGAAGAGACTATTCGGTTAAACGACTAATTTCAAGAACTAAAATTAGGTATTTGAAATTGTAATTTTTTTGGTGTTAGATAACCGAAGTTTCATGTGGAAGCCTATCGGATATCAAATTTTATTGTGCATTTATGTATTGTATAAAATCAGGCGACAATTACATTCAGCTTCGTCATTCGTGCTACGCAAACAAAGTTGCGGGCAAAAGCAAGTTTAAATTTTGTAATCGCTGTAAAATGCGAAATATAAAAATTTTGAAATGTAGTCGAATGAATGACATTTTATCACACACATTTACGTATATGTGTAATGTGTATGTTGTAGTGCGAATATTCCACAATACTTCGACCGCATATTATAATAATATTATTTTTGCATTTTATTATTTAAACCCTCCATGAAAAAGGCACAAACTTGGAATATAGATTCTTTATGACTTAATAATATTGAATACGTGAACTTTATTTAACGATTATGTGTTTTTGGAGCGCTTTTAGCTTAGGGAAACTAAAAAACTTAATTTCTCGAATCGCAGTCGCTTAATGTGGCACAAAATTTGGAATTAGGCCTATTTTAGTGGTCTTAAACAGAAAATAGTCGTTTATCACACTTTAGAATTTTTGCCGGTACTGTTTTCAAAAAATGACCCTAAGTCATTTTTTACTGGACGAAAACGACGCAAATTAAGTCTCCATACTCTGGAAGCTGTCCCAGTTAAGATACCATTAATATTTTAAACTTTAAATCAATATTGCCACTTTTATCGCCATATAAAAAAATCAACCACAAATAATGGAATTGCTGAAAACGCAGTGGGCAGAAATGGCACAAAACTTAATGATAAGCTCCCCAGGGACTACTTTATCAACACACAAAAATTCAGCGACTTTAGAATTTTTTCCACTTACCACCTCGAATACGCCTAGCGCGACCCGTCTATAATGAACGACCCCAAAGTAAATACAGCTCGTAACATATAAGGTATATCCATCCGAAACCCAGTGATAATACCCATGCAACTTATTTCGTGCAAACTTGCACAATTTTTCAATTTAAAAGCCTTTACAACTAGTATCTAGGAACAAATTTTCTCCAGTAACCTTATACTACGTTATTTGTAATTAAATTGTTGTTGGTCTCGATTGGTTGACAGAAAAGTGCAATTACTAATACAACGTGTAGCATGTTAGATATATGTATCAATCTAAACCCCATAGACGGGTCTAGATAAGTTTTGAGGGTGCAAAAATTCTAAAGTCTTTTATTTTTTGCATATAGTTTCCGGACCTTCTTCATAGTCTAAAATTTGATTTTGTGCCATTTTGGATGGATGCGTTTGTAGCAATTTAGGTTTTTGTGTCTTTCATGGATATTGGCCCAAAAGTAAATTATAGCTAAAAATTTTACTTTAACGATATTAAGGAAAGAGTAACCGATGCACATATGCAGTTTGAGTCGTATCCAACCAGGGGTTTTCTGATATTCGGCTACTATATAAAACATGGTCCCACCAGGCCCACAACTATTCTAATGTCTGACAAATCTTAAAAAATTGTTCAGAGTGTTAATATCTGAGTCTGTAAGAAAGTTGTGCCACATTCGGCAATTTCGTATAAAGATATTCCATTTTTTTTCCTCAAACTCGCTATAAAAACTACTAATGAAACTTTTAGTTAGTAGAGTTCATATCTATATGATGATTATGGTGTTACAAAACACTTTCTATAAGTTTAATCATGTTTATCCGCGGGATTTTTTATTAGAATGTAAAAAACTAACTTTTATCATGTATCAATGGCGAATACGGGGTGCGGGCCTCTCGCCACGCGGGGAGGGGCCCAAGTTTTATATTAATACGACAAAATGAAATGACAATTTATGTGACAACTTGACAAGTAATAATGTTCTAAATGCGAAATTTATAATTATTTCAATTTTAAATTTATTTCATGTTTAATGATGCCAAGACGAGACCATAATATTATGACTCGCCAATAAAAAATGTCTTCAGATCTCGTCTAGAACCTTCTGACTCCACTCTACGTTCTCTAACTCTATAAAGCTTGAATTTACTAACTCGTAAAGTAGAAAATAGGCTTAAGATAAAAAATATTTTAGTCACTGTTCATAGCTTTTATGTTAGAGAATACAATGTTCTGGCACAACGACGACGCTCGAATATTGCTAGTGTGGGGTGTGCCTTATACAAAAGCTCATGAAGTAATGAAACGCTCAAGCTATGCATTTTGACTCATTAGACGGATCGCGCTAGCTGTTTTTTAGTGGGAAGTGGAAAAATTCTAATGTTGCTGAATTTTTTCTGTACCTATATGTAGTTGATAGAGTAGTCCCTAGGGAGTTAATAATTAAGTTTTGTGCCATGTCTGCCTATTGCCTTTTCAGCAATTCGATTATTTGTGGTTAATTTTTCCGTGGCTGCGTAACGTGAGACTTTAAAAAAATAAAAAGTCAAGGAGTGTTCCCAAAATGGCAAGCAAAGTTTAAAATTGATGTAATTCAAAGGTCAGTTATACAAAAAACAAAATAACTTAAAGATAAAAAAATCATAGCTTCTAATACTACTTACTGTACCTACGCGGGCGGAGTTGCGGGCACCAGCTAGTTTTAACATAAAACTAACAAGCAATAATAAATAAAAAAAAACATTTTATTTCCAGTTTCACAAATTAATGCTTTTTATAATACTAATTAAAAATTATAATAAAATTACAAATTAAATTAAGACTAACGTTAGGTATTATAAATCAATTATTTTATAAGACTAACATTATTATAAATTAATGCTAAACATAGTAAACATATAATATCGAAAAGCAGTACAAGGATCGGTCCACATTCGTACGTAGTGCTCTGATGTTTCACTAGGCTCGACTTGGCGGGGCCCTGCCGTGCCCCTAGATATAAAATTGTCAACGGGATGAATAACAATATAAACAAATATTATTTTGTTGGTTTGTAAAATGTATTTAATTATATAAATTATTACAATCAATTAATAACCTAATAAATAAGTCCTTAACCACGAGTATTAGAAACATGTATTCAGCGACCTACGTATAAAATTCAAGCGTTGAAATAATTTATTTATTTTTTATTAAATAATACTATATATACAATAAATATGATGTAGCTGAAGAGACTATTCGGTTAAACGACTAATTTCAAGAACTAAAATTAGGTATTTGAAATTGTAATTTTTTTGGTGTTAGATAACCGAAGTTTCATGTGGAAGCCTATCGGATATCAAATTTTATTGTGCATTTATGTATTGTACAAAATCAGGCGACAATTACATTCAGCTTCGTCATTCGTGCTACGCAAACAAAGTTGCGGGCAAAAGCAAGTTTAAATTTTGTTATCGCTGTAAAATGCGAAATATAAAAATTTTGAAATGTAGTCGAATGAATGACATTTTATCACACACATTTACGTACATGTGTAATGTGTATGTTGTAGTACGAATATTCCACAATACTTCGACCGCATATTATAATAATATTATTTTTGCATTTTATTATTTAAACCCTCCATGAAAAAGGCACAAACTTGGAATATAGATTCTTTATGACTTAATAATATTGAATACGTGAACTTTATTTAACGATTATGTGTTTTTGGAGCGCTTTTAGCTTAGGGAAACTAAAAAACTTAATTTCTCGAATCGCAGTCGCTTAATGTGGCACAAAATTTGGAATTAGGCCTATTTTAGTGGTCTTAAACAGAAAATAGTCGTTTATCACACTTTAGAATTTTTGCCGGTACTGTTTTCAAAAAATGACCCTAAGTCTTTTTTTAACTGGACGAAAACGACGCAAATTAAGTCTCCATACTCTGGAAGCTGTCCCAGTTAAGATACCATTAATATTTTAAACTTTAAATCAATATTGCCACTTTTATAGCCATATAAAAAAATCAACCACAAATAATGGAATTGCTGAAAACGCAGTGGGCAGAAATGGCACAAAACTTAATGATAAGCTCCCCAGGGACTACTTTATCAACACACAAAAATTCAGCGACTTTAGAATTTTTTCCACTTACCACCTCGAATACGCCTAGCGCGACCCGTCTACCAGTGATACAAGGAAAATAGGTCGAAAAAAAAAATTGGACCTCCCATACAAATCGCACGGTCAGCAAATCAAATAAGTATGGGAGATCCAATTTCTTTTCATATTTCGACCTGTGTTCCTTGGAGAAAGTTGTTCAGTTTCATGGGTATTATTTAAAGCGTGTAACATATAAGATATTATCTTATATATTACACGCTGTATTTACTTACCTGTTTGAACGTGGCTGCCAGGTAACAGGGACCAGAAAAAGGTAGTCAACCTAGGTGTTGCTTGTTGTGTACATTATAAACTTTTCACTGGAGTTTGTTTTTTTTTTGGTTGGCCCGCCAGCGAACTTATGAAAAAACATTTGTTTATACTTTGAATTAAGGTCTTGACCATTTTTAAGGGGTTGCCTAATTAAATTATGTTCAGAAACTTATTTCTTTTGATAAAATATCACTTTCATCTGGTTGACCCAACAGTGAACCTTAGTTCGTATCCCCTACTAATTTTAATTACCAGTGAGCAGTGACTAAATTAAGTACAAAATGTAAATGTGTATTGTGTAGCCTGCAGTAACTAGTTATCGAAGAAGTAGGAGCTGGCATCTAAGATACAGGCTCAGCCTAGTTTAGATGCCAATAAAACCTCCACTTTTTCGATCATAATAATATACACTATCGGACACGTAAACTGCATCAAACAACTACAAGAAATTCAAGAAAATTTTATTACGAAATATGCGAACTTTTTACATTTATTGGTATTGGAAAATAAGGGCTGGTTTATAAACACAAAAACAAAATGAAATTTAAATATGGAGAGTGTCACAAAAGAAAGAAAATATTCTATAGAAGAAATATTGGCAATTTACTAAATATCTCGTTGTTACGTTAATGTTGTGATTGATTTATTTTTTTCGTATCCAATGTTTAATTGCTAATCTGTTTTCATTTTAAACATGTTTTTCTCTAACGAATATGGATGTATCGTCCAAAAAGCCGCACAAATTGTTGATCTAGTGCAGCAAGGCCCTGCAGATTTAAATGTAAACCAGTCTACGGTTTCCCGAGTTTACAGGAGGTTTATGGAGACAGGTTCATTCAAAAGAAGACGTAAAATCGGCTGAACTCGGGTACCAACGTCTCGTGGCGACAGGTTTATTGTGACAACTTCCTTGCTAAATCGTTTTTTAACGTCTATAAGCACTAAAAATGACCTCCACCAGGTACGTGACCTAGCAGTTACTACACGAACCATAAGAAGAAGGCTAAAAAAAGAGGGTTTAAATAAGTATTTAAAATAAAAAAATACAGTATATTTGGGACATAAAAAGGTAAGTTTTCACTAAATTTCGAAACAAAAATATTTTCTTTGGTATAAGATAAAAATAAAAAACCAAAAACTTGGTTATTTGAATTTTTCACATAAATTTTGAGGTTATGTGAAAAAAATGTAAATATAAAAGTTGTGATCTTTTTATTACCTACAACTTAGCCATTTGGCTTTTTTCCATAGAACTTGTAGTTTTGCTGGAAATCGAGATAAACCGTTTTCTAGCTTTAAAAACTCACACCCTTCACTTCCCGACCTCAAATCACCCGTAAATTATTTTTCCTTTTATTTTTGTTATATTCTCTTCCTTTTCTAATGGGTTTCATCCTACTACACATTTATTTTACTTTTGTTAATTTTCAAAGGTAATCTAAAAGCTAAATTTTCCTAAAGCCTAGTCTAATAGCAAAATTTTTCATATCAAAAAAATTCTAATATAAAAAAAAAATTAAAAAAAAAATTGTTGTGGTACAATCAGGTACAAACGATGTCCTTTAAGATGGCATCAATGAAATCATTATATCTTCAAGTTGGTTGCTGAACGGTTAACGGTGAAGGAAAACATCGTGAGGAAACCCGCACATAGTTGGCTCCAGACGTATTGACTAGTTCATTCCTCTGGACTAGGCTGACTATGTTGTGATAATGCCGTATGTGCTTGGGCAACCATACGACATTTAAAAACCAACTGTCCCAGGCACTACAGTATTTCAAGAGTGGTTACTTCGTTCGGAGAATATTGTATAAATCATCCATTAACGGATGCAAAGGCCTAAGTTTTTTTTTGGTTGCTGAGCAAATTTTGAGCTGAGGAATTTTTACCACTTTTAGGTATAGGTCGATAGTAAATACTTGGCGCCTACAACATGTACACATGTAACGTTGTGTGTCGTCTGTGAATATAAACATTATGTGACGTGTTACGTCATGACTATGCATAGACAGCACACAACGTAACATACACACATGTTGTAGGCGCCAAGTATTTACTATCGACCTATACAAAGGATTGCAAATAGAGTACAATCGCGTAAGGGGCCGTCCATTAATCACGTGATGTTTTTTACCAACTTTTTAGACCCCTCCCCTCCCCCTGGTGATACGTGGTGAGGTTTTATACTACCTTCCCCCTCCCTCCCTCCTCCACCTAAGATCACATGTATTTTTTTATATAGTAAGCAGGTCATGTTTGAAAAAAAAACTTTAACTTAAAAAACAATTTAATCGAATAATTTAAGCAATTAAAAACTATACGAGTCATTTGTCTTGTAAGTATTTAAACAATACTACGAATCTACAACCGGTATGCATAGACTAGATTCGAAAATTAATACACGTGATGTCTCCTTATACCCCCTCCTCCCCTTGGTGATACTTGGTGATTTTTTTTCGGACCCCCCCTCCCCCTTTAGGCATCACGTGATTAATGGACGATCCCTGAACTCCTAGTACAATCTAATACTGGTTATAAATATCAATTATCTTAAACTCGGTTGCCTACTTCACGTAGGTGACCAACTTCGGGTAATAACCCTTTACACCATAAAACATTTCGAAAATCGGTCTACAGACGGCGGCGGAGTGATCGAAAAAAAAAAACACAAAATATAAACTGTTGATCGTCGCCTCTTTTCTGGTAGTCGATTAAAAATAACAATATTTGGCTTACATCATTTTGGAAGTAGCTGTTCTTAGTCGCCCATCCGATCTGCATAACGCCAGGCGTGACTATTACCGCCTCATAGTACCAACAGCCCTCGTCCACTTGGAAGGTGCACCGAACGCTCTCGAAGGAGTACGAGTCACAACGAGCTTCGAGCCCGTCGCTGGCTATTTGTAAGTACTCGCTGACGTCGTGCGCGTTTAGTAACGCGTTGAGTTTTGAATTGTCTATCACTTCGTATGATAATTTTCTGCCTTCGACGACGACTATAAATAAAGAGAAAGGTAACTAAGGTAAGTCAGGTAGTAGCCAGTTATTTAGTTGAACTTAATTGATAATTGGAAAATGAATTTATTAAGTAATCCCCGACACAAAAAAAAAAAAAAATAAAATTGTTTTCGAAATAATTCCCATTCTTAACTCGTCTAAAATTTTCACTATTTCTTCAAAATTTTGCAGTCGTTATCAGCCAAAACAATATCTTGATAAAACAATATTTTATACCTATATATAAAAACAATATAATATAAAAAATGGTACTATTACGGTATTTTATTAACGGTCTTTTTATTTATTATTAATTTATTTAAATGTATTATTATGTATTTCTATGCGTTATTTTTTTTAAATATAAGCTTTCGGCGGGCCTTCCTCAAATTAAACTTTAAATGAGCCAAGTTTCACACTGATCCGTATGCACAATAGGGTTGTGTCCTAGTGTCAAATATCACATTCATACAAATAACATTTTAAAATTGTTGAATAGCGATACATAATTATAAAATAAAAAGTTATTTAGGTCGACGCGATAAATAATAATAAGTAAATAAAAAGTATTGCCCATCTCTTTCTCGCAAAACGATTTGTGACGTCACGCAGTGCTACCTCTTTCTTATTGTTTAAATTGTTTTCTGGCATTGAATAGAAAAATATTTTTTTAGTCAACAAGCCTATTCTCGTAAAATTGTACTTGAAATTGTTGCTTCACGTATTAATTTAATGATAAATAAATTAGGCGCTCGGTTACCAGTCTTCCATTTAAAATTTACTTACACATGTTGTCCAGCGCCCAAACCGCGCAGAATCCAACTTGCCTCCACACAAAGTGGTCGCTATTGGCATGCTTCTCTAACTCTAGAAGAGGGTTCTCATCATCTTGTTCTATCATCTTCTTTATTGTGATTTTATTCTCGGTGGTGTGAGCGAACTTCTGTAATGCTATTAGAGCGAACAGCACTATACAGGGGTCTTGTTGTTTTTTCTGGAACAGACACAGATGTAATTATCAGTTTATACAATATTAACAATAAATATGATGTAGCCAAAGAAACTATTCTAGTATTTGAAATTGAAATATAATACTGTTACGAACAATAATACTAGCGCCATCTAGCGTCAACCAATGAAACCACTTGGTGCGAACAGGGACAACGTGAAACCGTCTACTCAATACTAGATGGCGCTACTGTGTGAATATTCCGGAACATTCTGGAACGGTCTGGAACTCGATTCGGCCCATATAAATACGCCGCAGAGATGCGAACGAGTTCAGTTCGAGCTTCTTTCGAGGCGAAACAGGCGATAAGTTAAAGTGATACCAGTGATTAATACAAGTGAAACCCACGACTTGGCTACGACATAGGACATCGTTAGTGCTTAGTGTTTGGACTTAGTACTCAGTGTTTGGACTTAGTGTTTAGTGTTAGACCTAGTGCTAGTGAATAAAGTCTTCAATAGAGTCAGCAGGTCTTTATCTCCAAATCCTTCGAACCCTAACACGTAACAACTGGTATCAGAAGTGGGATGGACCATACAAAGTGCTTACCCGAATAAATGATGTGACTTATAGGATCCAAAAGCAACCAAGAGGGACATTCAAAGTGGTACACATAGACCGTCTGGCGCGGTACCATGGCAGTAACAACGATGCTCGAGACGAGCATCTCTAAGAGGGGAGTAGTGTTACGAACAATAAGACTAGCGCCATCTAGCGTCAACCAATGAAACCACTTGGTGCGAACAGGGACAACGTGAAACCGTCTACTCAATACTAGATGGCGCTACTGTGTGAATATTCCGGAACATCATCATTCATCGTGCGTGCATCGTTGTGAGTGGTAGTGCATCGTAACTCGTTTATTCACTGCGAGCGTGTGTTGTGTGTGTACCTACTACCTAGTGATCGTTAGTATAAGTGCATTGTTGTGCGTGAAATTCTTAACACGGCCATGTCGTTGCAACGTACACCGCCTCATCATAGTTTATCAGATTCGAATTTGACTATGGAAGCTGATAGGAATGATTTTATTACCACACGAAAACGTAAACATCTGGATTACGATGATGTACTTACTTCGCTCGAGCAGAAACTTGAACAGCACTTGGTCTCAATGAATGAAAAAATTACTCAGAATATTAACAACTGTGTCGCAGCTGCGGTAAATTCGACCTTAACACAAGAATTATCAAAGATAACAATAAGTCTTGAGAATCTAAATATAAATATTCAAAAACTTTCTGTGGACAACGTCAATATTCATAAGTCGTTGTCTGAGGTAAATGTGCGGCTTTCAGAAACGGAAAAATCCCTGCAGTTCTCATATGAATCCGGGAAAGAGTTGGAAAATCGAGTAAGAACAATCGAGGATAAGATGTCTCATTCTACTGACTCAGAAAGACTCATATTCGAACTCGAGAACAAGATTTCATCCATGGAACAGCAGGCAAGACACTGTAATATTGAAATTTCTAATCTGCCAGAAAGACGCAGTGAAAATCTAATTCATGTTCTGGAGTGTATATGTAAAGAAATACGGCATCCGATCCAAGTTTCCGACATTGTTTCTATACATCGTGTCCCACATGCGGATCAAAAGAACCCACGACCGAAAAACGTAATTGTCAAGCTAACCACACGCGTGATTCGTGACAACATTATTACTGCATATCGTGCTAATCGAGGACTGAACTCCACTCAGTTATCAATAACCGGTTCCCCGCAAACTATATACATAAACGAACATTTAACTCTTAAAAACAAGCAATTGTTTCGTCAATGCCGAGAGGCTGCAAAAAAATGTAATTATAAATATGTGTGGGTTAAGCACGGCATTATACTGGCCCGTAAAGATGACTCATCCCCGGTTATCGCTATTCGTACTCTGCATGATATATCTAGAATTAAGTGATTTAATAATAACCAATATTGTGTGTTTTTCTTATTTGGTAAAAAGGTGTTATTCCTGTTACAATTACTATTGTTACTTTATCTATATGAAACGACTCGTTTGTCCGTTAATAAACATTGTAATGTGGGTATTCGTAGGCATATCTGTTTGTATTAAAAAAGTAATGTACACTGTTGTGTGTAATGATGTGATATTTAACTATGATAAGAGTGAAGGTGGAATATATCTAAATATTTGTAAATGTCGAAAAGCATACTATTTAGTAATTATAATATGGGTTCAGTCATTTAAACATTTTTCTATTATTAAAGACTACAGCTGCTTATGTTTACTAATAATAATTAGGTGTGACTATATAAAACAGATGTTTGTCCTTATTCGTCAAGCGAAAATAAATAAATGTATAATATGTTTATATGCTTATTTATTTATATTGATTACTAGACTAGTAATATCTTATTATTTTTTGTTTTTACATGATGAATAATTCTAATAATAAACTATCAGTATATTATCAGAATTGTACTGGAATAAGGACCAAACTTCATATACTATATATGAATATATTGTTGCATAATTATGACGTCATTATACTAACGGAAACATGGCTTAGAAATGATATTTTGGATAATGAATATATTGATGGTCGATTTAAGGTGTTCCGTTGTGACAGGGATTGTGAGGCGAGCGGGCGGAGGGACGGCGGCGGAGTGCTGGTGGCGGTGCGGCGGGAGCTGCCGGTGTCGCCGCGGCCCCGCCCCCGCCCCCCCGCGCGCTTTCCCCTTGTAGATCACGTCTTGCTCGAACTTAGGACGCGGAACTATTGTTGTATTATTAGTGCGACGTATATTCCACCCGGTATGAGATCAGAGGTTTATGATTATCATTTAAACAGTTTAGAAAATATTCTCCAGTCCCCTGATATTGACTCGTATATTGTCGTTGGTGACTTCAACTTACCTCATTTGGAATGGCGTCAATGCTCTCGCGCTTCCCATTTAGAACCCGTAATAAATTATAATTCTAATAACGCTTGTAACATTCATATGATAAATTTTCTGTCATCACTAAATGGCATGCAAGTAAATTCATTGCCAAATAAAAATGGGCGATTTTTGGATTTATTCATTACTAACATTTTTGATTGTGGGGCGTCTCTTGTACCGATTCCTCTCGTTCCAGCGCATAATGAACATCCGCCTTTTTATGTAATATTGCCAATTAGTAACTATATTAAACCGTTAAAAGCTTTAAATAAAAAACAATACAATTATAAAATGGCAGACTATTCTTTGATAAATACTGAAATAAATAATGTTGACTGGGAAAATCTCCTTAGAAATCAAACTTCCGAAAAAGCGGTTGCTATTCTTTATGAAAATTTATTTTCAATTATTAAAAAATGTATTCCTACTAAAATAAATAAAAATTCTAATTATCCTATTTGGTTCTCGGCTGCATTAATCCATATCTTTAAAAATAAAACACAGAGCTGGATTAAATGGAAATCATATCAAAATGAGTCTGATTATAAGGTTTTTGCAATGTTTCGGGAGAGATTTAAACACGAGTCACATAAATGTTACAAAAAATACATGGATAGGGTGGAGGATAGTATAAGAGATAATATTAATTATTTTTGGACGTACATTAATACTTTGAAAAATAATGGGGGCATGCCAAATACCATGACTTATAAAAACACAACCACGAGTAATCCCATCAGCATATGTAACCTATTCTCAACCTATTTCTTATCTGTCTTTGAACCATCTGATGTTGATAATAAATTCGATGAAACTAATGTTCCAGATAATAATCATAATTCAGATTTGATAATTTGTGACATATTTTTATCCCAGGATGAAGTACTTAAAGAATTGCGTAAACTTGATGTCAATAAAGGGGCAGGCATGGATGGTATTCCTCCTATATTTTTTAAAGAAACCGCTGACTCAATTTGTTTACCATTACACATTATATATAACTGTTGTTTACGTGAAGGCACATTTCCTTGTATTTGGAAGTCAGCTCGAATTGTTCCTGTACACAAAGGTGGTACTAAGAGTGACATTGAAAATTACCGGCCAATATCAATTCTACCCACTCTGTCAAAGCTTTTCGAGAGGTTGGTGCATAATAATCTTTACCCGTCTTTACATAAAATTATAATACAGGAACAGCATGGCTTTGTACAACGTCGATCTACCACAACGAATCTTTTAATTTATATGACTCATTTATTTGAATCTCTAGATCATAATATACAAGTAGACAGTATTTATACCGACTTTCGAAAAGCATTTGACAGAGTGGATCACAAAAAACTTCTAGAGAAACTAGCATTCAATGGAATTAGAGGAAACTTATGGCGCTGGTTTAAGTCTTATGTCACAAACCGTACGCAAAGAGTTATGATTAATGGCTTTGAATCCGAATCTGACACTGTGCAGATTAGTTCTGGTGTACCTCAGGGGTCTATCTTGGGTCCATTGTTATTTGTCATATTTATTAACGATGTTCATTTGTGTTTTAAATTCTGTAACTTTCTACTATATGCAGATGACCTAAAAATATACCAGTGTTCAAGACTCTGATGACCATCGTAAGATACAGGATGACCTGGATAGATTCTCTAATTACTGTAAGCAAAACAAATTGGTACTTAGTGTAAATAAATGTAAAACTCTAAGAATAACAAAAAAGAAAAATATAAGTAAGTTTGATTACTTGTTATGTGGTGAGCGTCTTGAAGTCGTAGATTATATTAAAGATCTTGGAGTAACTCTTGATAGAAAGCTACAATTTGATATACATATTAATAATATAATAAGCAAAGCCTTTAAGCTATATGGGTTTGCAATGCGTTCTTGTAAAGGGTTCACTAGACCTTCAACTTTCCTCCATATTTATAAAGCTTTGATACGCCCTCAACTCGAGTATGCTGTGGCGGTATGGAACCCATATTATAATAAATATATAGATGCAATTGAAATTGTTCAAAAGAAATTCCTTCGTTCCATGCACTATAAATGTTTTCATAGCCGTTTAACATATAGTAAACTTTTAAATGAATATAAATTAATTACTCTTAATTCCAGACGTACATATCTTGAATTAATGCTATTGTATGATCTATGTCATAACAGATATGACTGCATCGCATTGAACAGTAAATTATGTTATAAAATACCTACTAGAACCCACTGTCGTAATCCACATCAATTATTTGCTACTACATTGTGTCGAACCAATGCTGGCATACGGTCACCTTTTCATAGACTTGCTGACACTTATAACAAGCATTTTGTATCTGTCGATATTATGTCTACCAGACCTGCTAGGTTTAGAAAAAAAATTCTAAACTTACTACAACATAGTAATTAAACTAAGATTATTTACTGCCCAAATATGTATTTGTGTTTCATGTATGTGTGTATGTATGGATGTATGTATAAATGTATATATACTTACATGTGTAAGTATGTGTATATATGTACAAGTGTGTGTATAATAATTAAAAATTAATTAGTGTAAGCAGATAGATGAATGTATATTTTTAGCTTACTATGATATGTATTTTGAGTTTAGTTGTACCCCTCGCAACTGATGGTCACATTAATATTTTCTATTGTTTGTTAATCTGGAGTTAACGGTGTTGGTTACACAATCACATATATTTTTGTCTCCTTGTGAATTTTATTGTAAGCTTTTATTGTGTTTACTGTTTGTTGACTCAAATAAATAAAAAAAAAAAAAAAAAAAAAAAACAATCCAACCAGATCACGCGAGTTGCGAATATTTCTGGAACGGTCTGGAACTCGATTCGGCCCATATAAATACGCCGCAGAGATGCGAACGAGTTCAGTTCGAGCTTCTTTCGAGGCGAAACAGGCGATAAGTTAAAGTGATACCAGTGATTAATACAAGTGAAACCCACGACTTGGCTACGACATAGGACATCGTTAGTGCTTAGTGTTTGGACTTAGTACTCAGTGTTTGGACTTAGTGTTTAGTGTTAGACCTAGTGCTAGTGAATAAAGTCTTCAATAGAGTCAGCAGGTCTTTATCTCCAAATCCTTCGAACCCTAACACGTAACAATACTAATGTCAGATAAATATTTTTGTGATGAACTCAGAGCAAAGCTCGATTACCCAGGTACTTAATTAGTTGAGCAAAAACTTTGAGTTCAGTTTTACGAGAAATATAATTATGAAAGAAGAAGTATGAAATTAGACATAATTAAGGTTCATGTGGATGAAAATGTGCAGAATGTCAATATTATTATTTATTTATGAATTATGGTCTAATTTCGACCACAGGGCGACCTGTAATTATAGTAAAAATTAATGTCTGCCATCTTGGAATTTCAAAATGAATGGTATTTGTTTCATTCTTTTTTGTACATTCGGAAGTCGGTTTTCATTTTTTGTTTAAAAATAATTCTATTTACTGATTTTCGCAGACCACAGTAGGCATTTTTTTACGGAATAAGACTGAGTAGACTAAATTAACGAGTAGACTGTAAGCGATTGCCACCGTTCATGGATACCTGCTACATACTCCAGAGCAGTGTTTTTCAACCTGTGGGTCGCGACCCCCTGGGGGGTCGCGAAGCTTCTGTAGGGGGTCGCCGGAGGTCGAGAGAACTTTAGTAAAAAACCTATATTATTATGTACTTATATATCCGAATCCTAATAGGGATATGCACGTAATTTTTTTATTTTTTTATATAGATCTATCTTGTTTGGTAAACCGTACGGTAAAATCAGTTTTTTGATATCATTAAAAATAACTAAGATATGAAAAGATTAAAGTAGTCTATTAGACAGAGAGATCGGACGTGTATCGTGACGTCACATAACACGACTTTCATAGAAAGTTCATACTAAATTTCGTTTTGCTAGAAAGAGATAGATTACAAACTTTGACCGCTCATATCTTGCTCATTTATCAACAGTATCTAGTATCATATTATTATGTTTTAAGCTATTTTTATATTTTATGCATATTCCCTATTATGGAGACGCATAAAAACGTCGTATGAAATGAATATTTGTAACACTGTAACATACACATACATACATGATAAAAAGCGAAGAGTCGGGGGTCGCGAAATATTTTTTCATAAAATCATCATCGTGAAAGGTCGCATCATGAAAAAGGTTGAAAAACACTGCTCCAGAGCAACGAATACGTTGAAATATTGGTGACGAGAGTCGATTACAGACGTCGGGAGATTGGTCTGCTCGTTTAGGTACCATTTTATACCGAATCACTTACCAGGAACGTGTACAGATAGTCCAGTGTGTTTTTAGTGAGCACCGCCACACTGTTGGGACCGACCAGCTTCTCAGCTACGCATCCCATGATGACACATAGGTTTCTCTCCACCTTGACATCAACGTCTGGTATACTGGCGCGGCGCTCCGACAGGCGGTATAAATCGGTGAACTGTGAAACAATTCTTAATCATCAATACAGTACACTGTATTAATTGTCATTAGCGACTAACGTCACTAATGCGGCTCGGGTCTCCTGACGTGAGGGGCTCACCCACGGAAGGCCGGAGTGCATACGTCACAGCTAAAGCTTACGTCACGTATGTGAGGCTATTAAATATTGCATAGAAACATCTAGTAAACAAAAACTATTAAATAGCTGCCATTACACAGTATATTGATTGAAACTTGGAAAAAATGTTTTTTCGTTGTAAAAATATTAATAATGGTTTGTAAATAAAATTATAAGAATACTATTCTACGAGCGTGAAGCCTCGTTACAATTCATATTCAAGACACAATAACAATCCTATATCGGGCCAACTTACAAGTTAATAACATTTAGAGAAGATTTAAGAAATACCTTAATTACAGTATCCTTAGAAGGTAGTGGGCAGTCGTCTAGAATTATTGAAATAGCTGTCTGTCCAAAGGGGTTCTCAAGCGGAATAACATTCACCATGGACGCCACCATCTGTATCCAACCGTCCTCCTTGTCCGCTATCATATTCAGCTTGACGAGGGAAACCGGAGACTCTCCGTCACTAAAACCAAAACGACATGTGAAATGTATAAATTATCTAAGTAATAACAATAAAAGCAAAAAATAGGCAGTTATAGCGACTGCAGTATCATATGGTGCAAATTATCACTATTTATCATGTCCTATTCATTGAGATCACTAAAATGAGCGCTGTAAGTACTGTAAGTGCTCTGCTGTAAGTTTGTGAGGAGTTGGGTATCCTACAGATTCCGTGTGTTGCCAAGTGTAGGCAATATTTTAAAGTGCCAAGATATGATTTATTGAACCAATCAGATCAGACCAGTGGAAGTTGCTTACAAGTTACAACCTTTCATAGACTATAATATTATAATCCCCGTATTGTTAGGCTGTGAGCGAGCTGATGATGATGAAATATATAGACAAAAAAAAAACGCTAAATCGGAACTTTCGTTTCGGTGCTACGATGCCACAAACACAGACAGACAGACACATCAAACTTATAACACCCCTCTTTTTGCGTCAGAGGTTAAAAAACACACAATAATATCTTAGAGATCTTGTATATATGTTACAGCCAAAGTAATAATATCCAGCCATTATTTATAATGTCTATTTAATTTAGCCAAAATGACAAATGACACAGAATTAATCACATTAACTAACAATTTTATATAATATCTTTTAAGAATTGGATAAAGTAATAAAACAAGTAGGTACAGGTTAATATTATAAAATTGAATTCAAATCTGCCTTTGTGTACTAATAATTGTATATTTAAGAATTATAATAACATAGTCATAGATAAAAGTTTTGCTTTAATGAACATTGTCATTTAAAGTAATTTAACTTTAAAGTCAATTTAAAGTTGACTAGCCATGCGACAAAAAACAAACAGAGATTAATACAAGTAATTGATATCACTCTTTAAACACTTTTTTTTTCTATTCCAAATCATGCAATCAGTCTTGGCAACTATGAGCAGATGTGTTTAGTGGAGTATGGCAGGCAGAGATTGATCCCCATCGGGAACATCTCTATGAATATTATCTGGGGTCTTATTCCAGTGAGTCTAAGTCCACGATATTTCGTCTTTTTAGGCCATTTTTATTATGTTTGTGCAGTAGCATTTGAGCCAGCTGGTTTGGATGGTTTTAGACGAATTTTGTATTTAGCGCTAAACATCTTTATTTCTTCTTTGACTGTCTGCACACCCAAGAATTCGTGCACTTCTGTGTTTTAAATGAACCAAGGAGTGTAACATATCTGTTTCAATATGCAATTCTGCGCTCGCTGAATTATGCTAATGTTTGAGGCACATGCTGAACCTCACAGTTGTAGACCGTAAGTCTAGATTGGCTTTAAGATGGATTTGTAAATAAGCAGCTTGTTGTCTATAGCGAGTTTAGAGTTTCTTCCAATCAGCCATTGGAGTTCTCTTGAGGGGATGTTCAGCTCATTCCTTTTGGACTCTATGTGCTTTTTCCAAGTTAGTCGGCTATCCAGGTGCATTCCCAGGTACTTGACACTATCTCTCTGAGGGAGCTCTCTATCACCTAATTTTACGGGTGGACATTTATCTCGACACAAGGTAAATGTAACTTGGACTGATTTGGAAGCACTAGCATTTATTCTCCATTTTTTGAGCCATGTGTCGATTTTTAATAGGCTGTGCTGCAATTGTAGCGAGGCTGTGGTAGGAGATTTATTAGAGGCAAGCATGGCCGTATCATCCGAGTAGGTTGCTGTAGTGACTCCCTCAGTTTGAGGCATGTCAGCTGTAAATATTGTATAGAGTACAGGCCCAAGAACTGAGCCCTGCCTGCCTGGGACCCTAGCCCGTATGTCGAATCGAGATGTATTGGAATCTTGTTTACTTGAAATATTCTATCCATTAGGTAGGAGTGTAGTAGGTGGTAGAAGGAGTGTGGTATTATATGTCTTTTAATTTTGCATAGTAATCCTTTATGCCACACTAATATAAAATACTAATAAATACACTCTTTAAAAACTAAAATATTTAAAATCAGGACATGAGTTAACAACAATAATAATGTTTAAAACAACTGAGTCTCATGACTCTGGGGGTCGCCATGTCGGGGGACCGCTAAAGACACGGAGACACTTGGAAAATAAAAATATTAGAACTAACATAATATATTATGTGTTGATATTTGGTAATAATTATGACAGGTTTAAATTATTATTTGTTAGTTTTACAGTTTATTTTTTGTGTCGGGGGGTTTTTAATTATTCATTGTGGTTACATAATATTATTTTCGCCATCATGAAGTGGTCTAGGAGGACACTTTATATGTCTACTGGGTATGGTGAAGTAATTAAAGAGTGGAATAACGGTTCATTTTTAATTATAATTATTCTAGTAAAATGACGATTCATCCATTTTAAGGGGACATAAGGTCGAAAACATCTGATTTTATTAATTATTTTTTACATGTTTCCAATTATCCAAATTGAAAATGGCTCATGAGGTATGTTGACAATTTCACTGAAAATATTTCTGTACTATTTTCAGTGAAATTTATTTATTAATGAAAAATATATAAGTACCTATAATTTATTAAAATTACCTCCAGCAAGTCAATTGCATATAAACTTATGCAAGTCAAACAGATCTATTTGACCCTATGTCGCTGCATGGACTAGTTTACAAACAGGTCTAGGATGCACAATAGTTTCAACAGAAAGTTAACGAAATAGGCTGACACAATGAAGGTGCTAATGTCGCAAATATTAATGAAAAAGAACATACGTGTCTGTCCTTGATGCAGCAACATATAGCATCTCCAACACAAGCTGATCAACAACTTGGGACTCCACAAATTTAGGAATGTTGATTTGAACAGCATTGGCATCATTGGCAGGAGGATGTATTGGAGTACTTGTGTATCCAGGCTCTGCTGGTTCTTTAATTTTGCAGCAGCAGCACCCCATGGCCTATCAGACAGTTTAATTCATTATGAATGTACCAGTCAAAGGTATTTATTATCCTTAATAGTTTTATAAATGAAATAAATAAATAATAAACGTCAATTTGTGTTATTTGTGTATTGTATGTATTCTAATAATTGACAAACACTAAATAGAAGCACGCACAAGAATTGCAAAGTGCATTAGTGTAGGAACAAAATTAATATTTTTTGGCTTCCATTACAATAAAAATAAAAAGTTATAATAAAATGAATAGTAATACACGAGTCAATGACTCAAAACGAATAACGAACACAATACGCTGTACCTACGTACCAATTACCTACCACCGAAGTTTTTGTTTACTACTTATTCTTCTTCTTCTTTTAATTATGGCGGCCTCGGTGAGTTGCCAATGTCAGAGTGTTTATCCTCCTAACGCCCGAGCCCGAATAACGTTCAGTGGTAAATTGAACCTTATTGCAGACTCGAGTTACAAACATAGTAGGAGGTTACGATGTCGCAGCAGCAGCAGCAGAGAGACATCCTGGCCTACAGATGGTAGACCGTGTATAGTTGATTAGAATATTCCTTGCGGCATTCTCATCACGATCAGACTCGCCACGGCAGTTTGGACAAACCCCCCGACGTAATCGATGATTCATGACAATCTTGTGAAATCCTCCAGTGTTTTGATTGCAAGTGGAGCAAGCTTGCGACGTGTACGCCTCGTCGACAATCTCTACGGTGATGTTTCTCTTGCTTCTCAATCTCTTGATCAACGAATCGTGTTTGAACTTGCGTCCACTAAATGTGGCAGTATTCATGAATTTACTACCGGCTCCGTACAGCTCGTGCTGTATTCTCCACCGTGCCAAACACCTCTTTGATTATTCTCTCTTCGCATTTAGCACTCCTGATATACCTGTCCAACGCTAATCTGGTTAATTTCTCGCGTCGAACCATTTTATTCTAAAAGCAGTGTACTCTTGGACTCTACTGACATTCTTCGAAGAAGGTGGTTTTTCGTGAGTTTCTCGATCCTTCTGCTCGGCCAGCTCTACGTCTCGCAATAGTTTATTCCTCGTGCGTTCCCGCTTCCACTCGAGTGTATGAGAACGTACGTACTTGCGAGTGACGCGTTGAAAGTGCCCAAATTTAGACTCCACCGTAGCCACGGGCAACCTCGAACCCGGGTCCACAGCTATTATTCTGTCGTACGATTGTTTTGATCGCTTAACTTTACTTTGGCTACGCCGACGCCGCCTATTCATCGATAGACTAACGCTCACGCCGTCAGTTTGTATGCAACAGCCAAATTTCCTAGTATCTATACTTAACCAAGGAGACCAGAGTTCGGCCATGTGGTCAGTAATTTTTGACCAAACGCTGGGTAGTGAAGGTGGATCTACTCTTCGTATCAATTCGTGCCATCCGTTTGACGTGTAGGTTATGTGTTTCAATCCGTGGGTGGGTTGAGGAAACAGTCGAAAATCTTGGAGAGTCTCTTGAATCTCTAGCCACAGGGGTAGAGTCTTCCACCAGCCAAATGAGCTTTTGACACTGTCGACATTGATGACCGAACACACTCGACGAATCTCTTCATGATGATTGTCGTTGGGTAGTTTCTTTTTGAAATACGCATCATACAGTGTGGGATCGTTGCGTTTGACTTTGAAATAGCGGGCTAATCTAGCGTAAGTGTGAGTGGAGATGTTCGTGTGCAGCACAGTCTCGTACTGCTTGGCCAGCTCGAATATGACAAACGAGCGCAATTTGCCGTCGTAGTAAGAGTCTCTGCCAAATACAGAGCGATAAGCTTCAGCGTAAGGACCCTTGCCCTTCATTGCGTATACGAAATTCAAAATATCCAGTTTAGCAATACCAGCGGGTGAAATCTTGACATGGTGATTGATCCATACACCCAGACGTACGTACACTCGCGACAGATCGAAAACGTCTCGACGTATCTCGCTCAGCAATCGCTGCTTCTTCTCTCGCTCCAACAGCGGACAGAGTACGGATTCCAGACCTCTCTTTACGTTATAAATTTCCAAATCTTCTCCATTGGATAATTTGCGTTTGCGTATAGGCGGTAGATAGTCTTTGCACTTTTTTGATGATCTTCTTGTGTGGTCTGTACCACCACAGGTTTTGCAGCAGCCACCACCACCCATTACTATGAACATACTACTCGGAATAGGTACTTTATCTTAAGCGGGGAATTCACTACACGGACATGCCCGCGGGCAAGCCTACAGGCATGTCCGACAGGCTTCGCTACTATTAGGTCTGTCTAGTGTATTACCGTCGCGGGCAGTCCGGCAGACTGCCCGATGCAGGTCCGCGAGATCTCATTTTGCCTGCGCGGGCACGGACATGTCCGAATGTGAATGCTCACCGCGGGCTGCCTGTCCACAGACGTGAGTGATAAGCAAGCCGTGCAGACGTCTGTTTATTTATTAATTGCGGATGATATTTACTTTATAATGAGTTTTAATGACAATAAAATATTCAATTTATTATTTACAATTGTATGCAAGTAATCGTTCTCTTGGAGTCACTAACAGCCTCATCTTGGTCTTTTGTTTTGTAATTTTAGGCGCGATAATTTGTAGTAAAAATTCAAATGACTATATCATAGAGTCATTTGAATTTTTACTACAACTTATCGCGCCTAAAATCTGTACAATAGGGAATATGCACGTAATTTTTTCATTTTTTTATATAGGTCTATCTTGTTTGGTAAACCGCATGGTAAAATCAGTTTTTTGATATCATTAAAAATAACGAAGATATGAACGTTTAAAAATAGTCTATTAGACAGAGAGATCGGACGTGTACCGTGACGTCACATAACACGACTTTCATAGAAAGTTCATACTAAATTTCGTTTTGCTAGAAAGAGATAGATTACAAACTTTGACCGCTCATATCTTGCTCATTTATCAACAGATATTGAAATTTTTTCCACCATTTCCTTTAATTTTCAGTCTAGTATCATATTATTATGTTTTAAGCTATTTTTATATTTTCTGCATATTCCCTATTACTTACGTATGGAATATGGATATATTATATCCATATAATTGTACAGTTCGCCTGGTTCTTCAATTTTTAATTCTTAAGGCAAATTTATATGACTTTACTCGTTTCTATTCTGATTCCATTTTTTGCATCAATTCTTTTTCCTTTATTTTCATCTAAAGCAATTTTTCGCCTTTGCGTTGCCATATTATTGTGCACAACTAGTCGCGAAGCCGTTACAAAGCAAACTGATCGGCCTGTGTAGTGTATTGCCGCGACAGACTTGCCCGGACAGACTGCCTGCGGGCATGTCCGTGTAGTGAATTCCCCGCTTTAGACTCGCTCGGAATGAGCGACTTGCGCATTTTTTTTTTGTTGAGGAACAAACAACATACATACAAGGTTCAAAATAGTTTAATCTCCAAAGAGAATATAACCACTTAATCTCTATGTACTACATACAGAACATTGGGCGTTAGGAGGTTATAGAATCTGGCTACTGCAAGAAATTTGTAAGTCTACACTAATACACAGAATTACAGGTGCACTAATATTATAAAGAGGAAAACTTTGTTTGTATGTTTGTTTGTTTGTTTGTTTGTTTGTTTGTTTGTAATGAATAGGCTCAAAAAGTACTGGACCGATTTCAAAAATTCTTTCACCATTCGAAAGCTACATTATCCACGAGTAACATAGGCTAAATTTTATTTTGGAAAAAAATAGGGTTCCGTAAGATATTTGGGGTTTTCGGACACAAGGTGTAAATAATCAACCAGAAAGGTTACTTATTTTGCGTACGCTGCCTAAACTATAAAAGATAGAAACATAAAATGTTCTAATTAATTGTAAATCTTATAAATATCTACAAAAAAGTCCGCGACACACTATACCTATCTATGTCGAGTGAGGCACAACAACATTTTTTTTATTTAGAAATCTTGATTTTTTTTTGGACTACATTTAAACGCGTTTATTTTACTCATGCTATTAATCCTTATCAAAATAATTTTTAAAAATAAATTTAAAATTATTTTGATAACATTATTTAAAATAGTTTATAGAATCTGGCTACTGCAAGAAATTTGTAAGTATTATATACAACAGGAAAGAGTACTTCAAACTTTATTTTCTTTTAATTCAATCAAAAATGATCTTTACTACTCAGACTTAAAGCTTATCACGTGCGCAATAAAAAAACCGGTCCCGGTGAGATAGCTATAAGTTATCCCTGTGTCTCGTTCTAACAAGTAACCTAGTGTAGCCAGTTTATATCTTTCCTTTCATTTTAGGTTTGGTAGATTTTATGTGCGATATAGTGTATAAGAAAGAAATACTAATAAACTCGGTTAAATATTATGTTATTCATAATCTGAGAGAGAAATGTAAAATAAAAATCACTAGTTATTTAGAACCTACCTAAGTACTAACCGATAATTAGAAATTTGTTATTTATTTTTTTATTATTTGCATTTTGGTAGAGTAAAATGGAAGAAATGAAAATAGAATAGTTGCAACACAAAACGCCGTGTATTTCCCTTGGAACATTCTAGATGTTCGGGTGACAATATGATTTAATAGGGAATATAGGACATTTATATTATTTTACCTACCTTCATGATATTGTGAAGAGGAAAGCATTGTATGTTTGTATGTTATTGATAATTTCTGAAACCTTAACAGATTTGAAAAATTCTTTCACTGGTAGAAAAATTCTTAATCCCTGAGTGCTTATTATGTGCGCATAGTTACGTGAGAACCTCGCGGGCGGGCGGGCGACATCAGACAGACAGAGTTATAATATTAGTAGGTAGGTTTATCTGTATAGGATGACTTATAATAATAACATTTATGGACACTTCACACCACATCAATCTTGTCCCGTGGTAAGTTCTCGAAGAACTTGTGTTTAATTTTATAAGCTTTTATTTAGTTTCACCTGTCCCGTTGTCGGTCTGTAATGGATTCTTGCAAGTTAAATTTGATCCACTTTCCGGTTTCCGATTGAGTTGAAATTTTGCACGAATATGTAAACCGCATGACAATGCAATATTATGATGACGTGGAGCTGATCTGATGATGGAGCTGGAAGGTGGCCACAGGAATTCCAAAATAAAACCACATAGTCCCATCGAATTTGGGCTCGTTTAGTTCGTCTTGACAAGTACTTTGATACTATATGGTAACCAGGATCTGATGATGGAGCTGGAAGGTGGCCATAGGAACTCCGTAATTAAACGACGCAACCCCATCAAGTTCCGTCTCGTTTAATTCGTCTTGACGAGTACTTTGATACTATATGGTAACCAGGGAGCTAGAATATGGCCATAGGAACTCTGTAATTAAACGACGATGGGGTTCCATCGAGTTTGGGCTCGTATGATTCGTCTTGACGAGTATCTTGGTTGGCGTGAATATGCAATCAAATGAAAGGGCTTGCTGTGAATAACTCGAAAATCCAACATGGCGGAACATCCAAGATGGCCGCGAAATCATTTTTAATGCACTCCTACAATATGGGTATCAAATGAAAGGGCTTGCTGAGAATAACATGAAAATCTAACATGATGGAACATCCAAGATGGCCGGCAAGTTATTTTTAATGCACTCCTACAATATGGGTATCAAATGTAAGGGATTGCTGAGAAAAACTCGAAAATCAAACATGACGGAACGTCCAAGATGGCCGACAGTCAATTTTAATGTAATCCTACAATATGGGTATCAAATGAAAGGGCTTGCTAAGAATAACTCGAAAATCCAACATGATGGAACATCCAAGATGGCCGACAAGTTATTTTTAATGCACTCCTATAATATGGGTATCAAATGAAAGGGATTGCTGAGAAAAACCCAAAAATCCAACATGATGAAACATCCAAGATGGCCGACAGTCAATTTGAATGCAATCCTACAATATGGGTATCAAATGAAAGGGCTTGCTGAGAATAACTCGAAAATCCAACATGGCGGAACACCCAATATGGCCGACAAGTTATTTTAATGCACTAGTACAATATGGGTATCAAATGAAAGTATGGTGTGTTGGGGTTTTTTGAGGTCCTTACTGAGTAGAGTAAAATCTCTAGGAGGTCTCCTGAAGAGCTTGACTGTACTAAATTAACCGGCAAACGACCTTGCAACAATGATGCGTTAAATGAGATGAACAGACTGAGAAACCTATCTAGCGATAACTAAAAAGTAAAAAATAAATTAAAAGTAAAAAAAAACTTTTTTAAAAAACAAGCTTTTATTTGAATGCGATAAAAATAATAAAATATTTTTTCCTTTTAAACTTTTACTATCAACTTACAACGTAATTACACAATTTATATGATATAAAAGCTGGTCGAGAATCAAACAAATCAAAGAAGTAAATCAAGTAACTTGATCTGATCGATTTATGAGACAATTTATTTCATTCTCGACAAGCTTTTATAGCATATAAATTGTGTAATTACGTTATAAGTTGATAGTAAAAGTTTTAAAAGAAAAAAATGGTGGAATTCGAACCAGCGACCGGCTTGATCACCAACATGCTCAACCACTAAGCCAATGAGGTCGTCAAACTTTTAATTAGTACAAAATATACTTTACCACGTGGTAGTGCTCATGATTACAAACTTTCCCAAAGGAACTTTTTTATTTAATCCACCCCAACTTAACATTAGGTAGCGAATTAAATAATAATAAAAAACAACGGGTTGCACTCCGGGAGTGCCGGTAGAAGTGAAAAATTTCAAAAGTGGGGCCATTTAACTAGACACTTTTCTCCTTAGTGTTTTCACTATACGTCAAATTTCAAAATGGCCCCAAAATTTTTAAAAAATGGGGCCATTTAACTGGAGACACGTTTTTCTTCATAACCATACGTCAAATTTCAAAATGGCCCCAAAAATCTCAAAAGTGGGGCCATTTAACTGGAGACACTTCTTTTCTCTATCGTGTTTTCACCATACGTCAAATTTCAAAACGGCCCCAAAAATCTCAAAAGTGGGGCCATTTAACTGGAGACACTTCTGTTTTCCATGGTGTTTTCACCATACGTCAAATTTTAAAACGGCCCCAAAAATCTCAAAAGTGGGGCCATTTAACTGGAGACACTTCTGTTCTCCATGGTGTTTTCACCATACGTCAAATTTCAAAATGGCCCCAAAAATCTCAAAAGTGGGGCCATTTAACTGGAGACACTTCTTTTCTCTTAGATACTGATTTCACCGTACGTCAACTTTCAAAATGGCCCCAAAAATCTCAAAAGTCGAGCCATTTAACTGGAGACAATTTTCGTGGGGGGACAATTGGAGGTAAAGGCCAATGTAAGGGTAAATGTGATGGGGATGATTGGCGGTCAAGGTCAAGGCCAAAGGTCAATAGTTAGGGTCAAAAGTAAATACGAACTAAAATAGTTTCATGCTCGCGTAAACCAAGACAGCAAACAATTGCAAGTTGCATTTTATGACTTTTCGATCAGATTCACGTGTCCTGCTCGAGTTTAACAGTTTTTACCCATCCCAAGAAAAATGCACAGTGCCGCTAAAGGAATTTTCACTTATAATAAATGCTCTAAAAAGTTTATTTGGGTAAGATGTTTGTTATCATGAGCATTATCACGTGGTAAAGTGTTTTACACTAATTAAAAGTCACTCTATAATATACGTTTCAGCAACTTGTATTATCATTTATGACGTATTTTCAACCGACTTTCAAAGTAAAAATACACAAATAAGTATGAAATAAAACATATTTTCTAAATAATTCCCCTTTTAAATTTGGCTATTTCTCTACTTAATCTTCTTAATTTTGAGTCGATACCAGCCCAAACGATATTCGACAATATTTTATAGAACTCACGTTCATATTTGCCGGTACCATGGTGGTGGCTTAAAGTTCATGTCATGGGATACTCTTCCCAACTTACCTGTCCCGTAGTTGTGGTATAGTATACGGGTATGCGACCCCGGCTTCCCTAGCTATTACTGTCCTATCCCTTGCCCTCCTGGGCGGTAATATCCTACATTTCCTATTTCCCACTCTAACTTACCAATCTTCCTTTCCACACCACCTATCCTTCCCTTCTCCTATTCCTATCCTCTCCGCAAATCCGTGGGAACGCAACGGATAATCATAGAAATAATTTAATTATCCAAAATGGCGGCGATGTGGTTCGCCACCCATCACGTCTCGTTTCTCGCGGAGGCGAAAAGTGGCCCATGGAGAGCCGCTTCGCTACGTTGAATGTAAGAGGAATGAATGGTAAGAATGAAAGTGGAAGAAGCGAAACAAGTATGTAAGGATCGTAGCAAGTGGAAAGAAGTGGGCTCTGCCTACCCCTACGGGAAAGAGGCGTGATTATATGTATATATGTAAGTAGAGAAATAGCCAAATTTAAAAGGGAAATTATTTAGAAAATAAGTTTTACTTCATACTTTTTTGTTTTTTTTTTACTTTGGAAGTCGGTTTAATTTTTTTGTTTAAAAATAATATTTTCACCCGTTTTAGTTATATTTTGTTGTTATTAATACGTCTTAAGAACGTCTAAAATAAACGATCGAATGTATAATTGATTGGAATTCGATTCGAACTGTCGAACAGAGTCGGACGTGTTACAAGTTTACTTTGCCAAATATAAAACTTAAGATTATTGAAAAGAATCCTTATTTAAAAGTGTACTGAATAGATTTTAGCGAAAAGACTTAGTTAAATAAAACCAGTTACACCGTGCAGTGAAACATTGTATCGACGGCTGAAGCGGGCGGGACGTCGCGCCGCACCCCCGCGGGAAGAGCGCAGTTGCATTTTTGATCTCCTTCGCACACAGACCCTACGTTCGCCGTGTTCACCACTGAGCTGCGCGTGAGTTTGGACCGAGTATTATGTGTTCTGTGGTTTGGACTTTGTATTGTACGCTTGCAATAGAAGTTTACGTACCTACGCGTATCAACACATCACAGCCATTAACTAACAACACCAGCTGTGTCAAATAAATAAAGATATTTGCGTTAAGTATGAATATAATGCGATCTCCGCCAACTATAACCGGGGGAGGATCTCAACCCGATCTATCAAAAGTGGTTGTTGATTCTGATTCCCAGATAACCTTCCGAAACAAACGAAAGCAACCTGAAACGGAATGTCAATGTTCGGATGACATTAAGTCAATGCGAGAAGAGATGTCGCGCATGTCTAAATTATTAGAGACCTGCGTTGTATTCACGATAGCATCAAACAAGCACAAAGTGATTTAAATATTCTTTCTGAATGGTTTAAATACAATCTTCTCACAATAAATGTATCTAAAACGTGTTACATAATTTTTAGCTCAAAAAACAAAATCATCCCACCACATGATCCACTAATTATAGACAACACCCAGATTGAACAAAAATACAGCGAAAAATACCTAGGATTGAGATTGGATAGACATCTTACATGGAATAACCAAATAGATTCTATAACAAATAAACTATCATCTATAATGGGCTCACTGATTAATATAAACCAATGTATACCAACAAATCTACGCTTTAATATTTATAACTCTCTTGTCAAGTCACACCTACTTTATCTTACTGAGGTTTGGGGTAGTGCAAATAAAACTAAATTGAACAAACTACAAAGATTACAAAATAAAATAATAAAAATAATTTTTCGATATCCATACTTAACACCAACAGTCAAAATTTATAATGATACGAAAATTATGAATATTAAGCAACTTTACATCTATAACACTTGTATCTTAATTAGAAAAATAATAGATGGTAAAATTAAAAGTGAACTATCTTTTGTTGTAAAATCACAAGTAAGTACTCGAAGCAATCGCCGGCCTTTTTATTAGTTTTACCTAAATTACGTACCAACTATGCCAAAAAGAGCATCACTTTTGAAGGAGCACAACTTTATAATAGTTTACCCGACCATATTAAAAATATCAATTCATTTAATAGCTTCAAACACCAATTATTTAACTATGTTATTCAAAACTGTTTCATACAAACCTAAAATCTTTTCTTGTCCAATTATTATTTTCATAAGAAGGTATTTTTAATTTAAGTCTAGTAAAATCAAAACTACAACCCGACATCTATTGACATCTGACACCTCATACATTAAAATCTGATAAGTAGTTTTATAGCTACGATGGAACAAATATACATACCTACATACATAAAAACATACATGCATACGCATACATACATACTTACATACAAACATACATACATACATACATAAATACATACATGCACACATACATACGTAGTTAAAAAAAAAAACAAAAATGTTTTGCAAAAGCTTTCAGTAATTTGTATAAGTTCGAATTGTACTATCTTAAGCATAAAACTAATAATCTTGTTCTCATGTAAGTGGATATTGTATCTTTTATGAGAATAAATTCTTAAACCTTATAATTGAATACGCGCCAAGCTTCCATTAGGTATTGTTGTTAAGGTGATGATGATGATTACTGTAAGTTACAAAGCGGCATATGCTTGCAGTTCTTTAAACAATGCTGAAATTTCCAAACGCGTATCTTTAAAGACTGATGAGTTCTGTTCAGTGCTTTTAGGGTATACCCTAGATCCAAAAATAAGATGTTGAAACCAAGGTATACCTTGGTTTCAACATCTTATTTTTAGGAGCATATGCTGCATTGTGTTACTTCAGTAAAAGTCAAAATCACTATATGTGTCGATATAAATTTCGAGGAGTTCCCTCGATTCCTCATGGATCGCATTATCCGGTTTCCACCTTAGTGACTAAATGACCAATTTCGAATTAAACCCTTTACAACAACAAACAGCAGAGTAATGTTCAAAGATCTCCGTGTTAGTGTAATATACTATGAGAAGTACCTTTTATATCATCATAATGTGATGATGTATGGTGTGATAGTGGTGGTGATGATGATGTTTACTCTAATTGACAGGGTGGCATATGCTTGCAGCTTGCAGTTCTTTAAACAACGCCGAAATCCCCAAACATGTATATATAATGAGTCAGGAGTTCTGTTCTATACTTCTGGATCCAGGGTATACCTTGGAGCAAAATATTACTTTTTGATAGCATGTGCTTGGATTTCTTTAGAAAAAGTTGAAATCACCATATGTTTCCAAACTTCAACTAATTTGTCCCCAAATTAAAAATTTTGTTGTCACCCTTGTTGAAAAGAGACGGAGCGGTTTGTATTGTATCTCCCTCTAGGCACAAATTTGATGCCGAGAGCTCTTTCCAGTTGTATATAATACTTACAAATTCCTTGGGCTACTGAAAGATGAGACTGGAAAAAGACGGCAAATTCAAAAAATCGACGTACGGCAACCTCCCATCTTTCAGTAGCCAGACTCTAGCCTCGTCTAGTCACTCCAGACGTGGTCCAGACGGTCGCTCGCCAAGTAGGCTGAGGTGGCCGATTAAGGCCCATATTAATAAACGGCATGTATTTAAACTTGCGACAAAACAATTAAATTTTGGATGTGAAAATACCCAATATTGAACACTAAATTACCAAGTTGGCGAAAAAATGTAAGGAACAAAAAAATTACTAATCTGGTGACTAAATAATACCACTGAATTTTCCAAACTGGCAGACAGATTATATTTTAGCGAACAAATAACCATCTTGGCGACAATTTGTGAGTACACATTTAATTTAAGAATAGGCACATATATTTTCCCTGATGTAGGTAACTCAAAAAACATACAAGCAGCAAAACGAGCGCACACAAAAAAAACATAAAGGAGCGTACAAAATACCCAATTTTTAATTTTTCTCGGTTTTAGGGGGGTATAGATTATTGTGTAGATTAATTTTGAAATTTAAAAATGGCGGATATTTATTTTTCGTAAAATTGATATGGGTGTCGTTTACCAGGATTTTGAGAGTGCTGGATACGAAAATGACATTCGTTTTGAAATTCCAATATGGCCGACATACTTAATTTTATAAAAATAATATGGGTGTCCTTTTATTGGTTTCTAGGGGTGGTGATTACAAAAAAGTCATCCATTTTAAATTTCCTTAGTAACCCAGCAACCTCATATTTTCTTCATGGTGGGAGAAAAAGAAATTTGAAAATTCTGAATTTTCCAACATTTCTATATCTTTATAAATTCCTAGTATCTCAATGTCGAGCATTTATTATGTTTTTATAAAGTTGATTCTATCTCGGAAACGGTGCATCTTATTGAAAAAATAGATGCTAAAGAAAAACATACTCCAACAGTATCCAAAAATAGGATTTTCCGTAGCCTGCAAATTGAATTTTTAGTAGCCATTAATTTATCAACCAAATCTGGTTTTATAGCTGCTTATATGGTATAATGGTCACCAACTCGGAAATTAAGTCACCAACTTATAAATGTCGGTGCTAATTTGGATTAAATTTCGCCTCTTTTTATCTGCCGACTTTTGAATTTTTTGCCACCCGAGTGTTTTCGCCAGTTTAGTAATTTAGTCGCCAACATATTAATTCGCTGCCAAATTCAGTAATACAGTATGCTCACGTGCAGCCGCCAACTTATGTTTTGTTCGCTCGATTAATTATATCCCTTAATAAACTGTTCTCTAACTCGTTATCAAGACCTTTCTTGGCTGAGACGGTCTCAAATTAGGATTAGCTTCTCAAGATGGTCTTTAATTCATAGTATCCTAAATTTGTTGTGGGCAAGATATATTTTGCGAGGCCCCCTGATGGATGAAGCAAGAGAAAAACATTTTTGATACTCAAATCTTTATTCATAATAATAATAATTACTTTGAGGCGTTTTAGGGTTAAGGTTTTAGTTTCCAGGGGGGTTCAAGAAAATAAAATGACTACAAGTACGCTCATTCAGGGTAACTTTGAATGACGAGAGTAACTTTGACAGTTTGTTCACAAAATTATTTTCTATTGTTTTATGTGGGAAACAATTGGCGCATAAAATTTAATAACAATTCGTGTACGTAACATACTTCGTAAACGAAATCTTAAAAAAAAGCAGCTGTCAAAAGAAGATATCAAAAACTTTTGTTTATAATTAACCGCGCGCAACATAATGGGTAAAAATCAGTGCAAAACTTTGTTTAAAAATCTCGTTAACTTTCCTGCTATCAAGGTATTTAAAAACCATAAAAACATATTTAAATGTAATAACTTTATGGTTTTTTTGATTTGTCTATGACCCCACTGCATCAATATTTGATAAAAACATAAATTATTGTCACCCTGAAGCTGTAAATCAAAGACTTATATATGTTGCAGTCAAAACTCTTAACCAGTCAAAAGTACTATTGACTAGCAAAATCAGTCAAAAGTACTTTTGACCATATGCTTTAGTCAATAATACTTTTGACTAAAATAACAGTTAAAAGTACTTTTGCCCAATGGAGCTGGTTAAAAGTACTTTTGACTAAATGATTGCGTAAAAAGTGGTTTTGACTGGTTGTATCAGTCAAAACTCTTAAAAAGTTAAGGTGGTCGATAAAAATAACGACAAACGCACATATAAACTCATTACTCATTATTAATGGAGAACGTGCTGATATTAGAACAAGAATGAGTGACTACGAAAAGAAAGAACGCTTTTTGCAAAGAATTTAACGATATAAGGTATGAAAGATGGTTATTTCAATGTAATAACAAAAGAAAAAAATTTAAAAGTTTGCAATGGATGTGGACGACGCGAAATTTGATAAAAAGAAAACACCATTACAGTACAATAGACTAAAACGCTTTAACATCATTGAAGTTTGTGGTATAAAAAATTAGTTACAAACACAGAACCTGTCAAATATCTGGATCCGTCTCAATTGGAGTTGTATTAGAAGTTACTTGTGAGCAGTTATACAGGATTGGGACAAAGAGTGGGATTTTGGAGAAATTGTACTGCAGGTACGTACCAACTAATTCAAATTTAATGTGCGTCTACTTAGTGAATTTGTAAATATAAATTAATTTGTGTGTGCACGCGTCTGTGCGTGTGCGTGTATGTGCGCGTGTATGCGTGTGTGTGTGCATTTGTGTGTGTGTGCGTGTGTGAGCGTGTGCGCTTGTGTGCGTGTATGCGTGTGAGTGTGTGTGCGTGTGTATATTTGTCTGTAGGTTTTAACCCGTTTTTAACATTTTATTTTCCAGATCCGACTTTGATGGCTGTAAAGAAAAATTTATCCGGCAGGATGAGGTGCCCAATGTAATAATTACATTACAAACAGCTGCAAAGAACGCTGCTATCGGAACAGGACAAGGTTATGCACGATGTTCTACGGGCTGTAAAAACAATAAATGTTTATGCAAGAAAAAAAGGATTGCTGTGTAATTCAAAGTGCCATAATAGTTTGAGTTGCATGAATAAATAATTCGTCATTGTAGACTATAAAGCCTGATAGCCTGTAAAGTTATTTAAAAAACACGTATGATGCTTACGATGCATAAATAATGTGTAATAAGTGAAACATATATAATTTACAAGGTTCTCGTTATACCTACAAACACGAATTATGTTTTGATTTTTTTATATTTCAATTAAAGTTAAAAAATATTTAGGAACTTGTGAATTTTCTGATTACCTAATTTAATGACAATTTTTAAGTGTATGTCTTCTTTGTATTCATTGTAATGCCAAATGTTTCGTAATAAACGATTTCACATTTAATAAATATCTGTTTTATTCACATTTAACGAGTTAATAGTGCTTTAGACTGTTGCTTTATTGCAGTTAAAACTACTTTTGACGAAGAGCGTCAGTCAAAAGTACTTTTAACCGCAAATTTGCAGTCGAAAGTACTTACTAATAACCAATAATTTTCAGTCAAAACCACTTTTGACCAACCTGTTCAGTCAAAAGTAATTTTGACTGATTTTGATAGTCAATTTTACTTTTGACTGGTTAAGAGTTTTGACTGCAACATATATACTCAAAGCTGTAAATTAATTAAAAGTTAGTTTGTGTCAAAGTTACCCATTTATGGGTGGTAACTTTGACACACGACTAAATTGCCAGTTTTTAATATAATTAGTCATTTTTAAAGACGTTTTATAACTTTATAGCATGAAAACCAACCTGAGAGCACAGATTAACTAAACTCTTTTGACTCATTCTTAACATAGTAAAAGTTTGTTTAAAAAATATGTCGATGATGTATCAAAGTTACCCTGATTGACTGTACATGAAATAACCAGGGCCGTGCTTAACCTATTAGAGGCCCTGGGCACATTAGAATATTTTTATTTTTTCGTTTTTACCTGTTTTATCTTTAAACCCTGAAAGACTGTCATTCGGAAAAATACAAATGTCAATAGTCTAAAACTAAACGGCAGTATTAAATTTTATATTACCTTCTTTAAGCCAAAAACGAGCAAACGAAGCGAGCGAGCAATTTTTTTTCCTATTTAATAGGTTAAAATTAATCAAAAATTATATCAAAAATAAATGGAATTACATTATTGAACTAAAATTATATTAAAAAGCATTATATCTCGCCATATCGCCCGCCAAGTCGAGCGCGAAGCAAACACTGCTGTACCATCCTTTACTGGAACCATTTTGCCGCATTTTCAGGCCTCTATTTAAGAACCTCTGGATAAGACCAGAACGCAGAAATTTTCGTCATCCAGTAAGCTATAATCACATATTTAAAATCCAAAATTTCAAGTCTGTACTTATTTAGTAATGTAGGTCATTTAGTTCCGAAGTTAAGCGAAAACAAAGTTTCCCATTTATGACACTCACTCATTCACTCACTCACTCACTCATGATCATCAGATAGTACTTCCCCTTCCCTTCCCTTCATAGAACTAGTACTTCCCATAAACTTAGAGAGCTGAAATTTGGTACAGAGTTAGGGTTTAATGGCCACATAAAGGGAAAACTATAAAAACTAGGAAAATCGATCTGGGGGCACGGCTGTACCTCCGCCATGTCGAGCGCGAAGCAAACACTGTCGTACCATACTTTACTGGAACCATTTCACCGCATTTTCAGGCCCCTATTTCAGAATCTCTGGATAAGACCAGAACGCAGAAATTTTCGTCATCCAGTAAGCTTTAATCACTAGCTCAGAATCACGCGCTCAGAGGGCAAGCTTTGTCGGTCCTGGAAGCACTGCCACATACAGGAAAGGGGTTCCAAGACCTGATGGAGGCACTTGAATCCAGATACGGGGAGCGACACCTGGAGCACGTGTTCCGTGCCCAACTGCGTGACAGAGTCCAACGCTCAGGAGAAGGACTACAACAATGGGCGTTGGAAATTGAAAAACTCGTCAGGAAGGCACACCCAGGAGCCGACACCAAGATGGTAGACACGAATATGGTTCAAGCATTTGTCCACGGAATCAAAGACCTGGAGGTTAGAGCTGCAGTGAGGCTTCGTCACCACCGCTAAGGGAAGCATTGGCACATGTTTTGGAGGTCGAGGCTGTTCGCCATGACATACGGCAGACCTATAAGATCAGCGAGGTCTCTGAGGAAGTCAAGGAGGTTAAAGCTACTACGAAGAAAAGTTCTGGAGCTATGTGCTACAAGTGCGGCGAGAGGGGCCATCTTCAGCTCAACTGCCCGCAGAAGGAGACCCAGATGGCAAGGATGAAAAGGATCGAGGAACAAATAGAGGAGCTGAAGAAGCATGGGGCTTCTTGCCCTGCCCGGAATCAGGGAAACGAATAAAAGCCAGGACTAAGGGGCGAGTACTGGCTGACGCGGAGGAAGCCCCGATAACTGTTATTTCCCAGGCATGCAGCGGGAATAGTCTTGTGATTCAGGGGACTATTAACGGAACGGATTGCAAAATGACCCTAGACACAGGAGCCTCTAGAACAATAGTGAACCCAAAGCTGGTAAAAGCCGCAAGGGGGCACAAGAGGAGAATTCACTGTCGGCTTCTTACTGCCTCCGGTCAGCCAATACCCGTCCTGGGAGAAACGTCAGTCACGATGTATGTATGTATATATATGTATATATATGTCACGGTCCTCATACTCTCATAACATTATCGTGGCCGAGATTATGGATGATTGCATCTTGGGGTTGGATTTCATGAAGAAACACAACTGCAGAATTAATGTCGCTGACGGAGTTTTCAAGTGTGGTGAAGAAGAAATCTTCATTCTTGAAGGCGCCTGCGGGAAAGTCGCATGTGTAAAGAAAGTCATCATACCTGGACGAGCGGAAGCTCGGGTGCTAGTGAAACTGCCGCCAGTTGGAATGAAAAAGTCAAACAGATGCGTGTTGATCGAAGGTACACCTACCAAGACATCGGCGCAAAAACTGATGACGGCGAGAACCCTTGTTAGTGGAAGCAGTAACGGTCAAGGTTTTGAATCTTGGTGATCGCGAGATCTGCTTGAACAAAGGTGACGTCATTGGAAAGTGCGAGGAAGTATTCTGGATGAAAAAATGTAATTCGATGACAAGCGCAGACTCAGTAAACAACAAGAACTACGGATTAGTGACTGAGCTACTCGATGACTGCAAGAGTAGGTAATCTGACTTATTCACAGAACATGAAAGCTAAGAAGTTTTTACAGCGCTACGCGAATATCTTCTCCAGTCAAGAAGGGGACCTTGGAAGAACGTCGATGGTTCAGCACAGGATAGATACCGGAAGCGAGAGACCAATTCGTCAACGAGCAAGACGGATACCAATTGCAAAGGAAAAAGAAGTTGAAGGCCTTTTGGAGGACATGAGAAGGAATAAGATTATTGAACCGTCTGCAAGTCCGTGGTGCTCGCCTGTTGTATTAGTGAAGAAGAAAGATGGTAGCACGAGATTTTGTGTGGACTATAGGCGTCTCAATGATGTCACTAAGAAGGACAGTTACCCGTTACAGGACGCGCAACGAATTAAGATCTTTCGACAAAAGTAGAGGGGGTATGCGCAGAAGTCAGTTTTAGGGTGTGTTTGGCGGTAGCGGGCTCGGGCGGAGAGGTCTGGATGCGCCGAACGCATGCCGAACGTGGCTGCCGACACGCTAATGGCACGTTAGTAATTTATATTCTTTGCTATTGGTCACATGCGCGAACGATCCCCTCCACTTTCACTGAGCGCTCATAAGCCGTTGCGCGACCTATACCTAGAATTGACGACACTTTGGATACCTTGAATGGCATGAAATGGTTCTCGACCCTAGACCTTAAATCAGGATATTGGCAGGTGGAAATTCATCCAAAAGACAAGGAGAAGACTTTCTCGACCAGTAAAGGTTTATGGCAATTTAACGTCATGCCCTTCGGATTGTTCAACGCACCTGCCACATTTGAGCGACTCATGGAGTGTGTACTGGCAGGCTTAGTTGGAGAGTCTTGCTTGGTCTACACTCTACTTAGATGACGTCATCATTGTCGGCCGAGACTTCGAGGACCATTTGCGAAACTTGGAGCGAGTTTTCGCCAAAATAGAGGGAGCTAAATTAAAGTTGAACCCAAAAAAATGTCGTTTATTCAGGAATAAGGTCAATTAACTCGGCCATGTGATCTCCAGTGATGGAATCCAGACAGACCCGGAGAAACTAGAAGCAGTTCAAAAATGGCCTACCCCTAAGGACAAAACTGAAGTGCGGGCATTCCTCGATCTATGCTCATACTACAGGCGATTTGTTAAAGGATTCTCGGAGATAGTCAATCCATTACATAGGCTGACAGAAGATAAACGACAATTTAGTTGGGATGAGACTTGTGAAGATTCTTTTCAGAAACTGAAGAAGCATCTGTGTGAAACACCAATCCTGGGGTATCCACAAACTGAAGGTCAGTTTATAGTCGTCACGGATGCCGCCGCCCGCGTAAATATAGTAACCCTCGGGAACACTGTATTTTTTCGAGATAAAAAGTAGCCTATGTTTTAATCCAGAGCCTAAACTACAAAGATACCAAAATTCATCTAAATCCGTTCAGTAGTTTTTGCGTGAAAGAGTAACAAACATATATCCATACATACATACATCCATCCATCCATACATCCTCACAAACTTTCACATTTATAATTTTAGTAGGATTACGTTCGGACTCCTGGTACATATCTATACTTCGTGGGCTCGATACACACACAAAAATTGCCCGCTGCGGGCCAATTTGAGACCTGCAAAAACTAGCACCCCATCGAAGGATTTTTGAAATCAAAATGACCTTAATCGATAGGTCTACGTTAGGTCCGGATAGATCCACCACAATTTTCGTTAGGTCCCCCTATAGTGGTTTTTAAAATATTTTTTAAATTAGGAAAAAAAATGCATCTTAGCACCCCATCGAAGGATTTTTGAAATCAAAATGACCTTAATCGATAAGTCTACGTTAGATCCGGATAGGTCCACCACAATTTTCGTTAGGTTAGGTTAGGTTATATAGTCTATTTTTAGAATTTTTTAAATTTTGAAAAAACAAAAAATTGCTACTTAGCATCCCATCGAAGGATTTTTGAAACCAAAATGTCTTAATCGATAGGTCTACCTACGTTAATCTAGCCTGCAAGCCAAGGCTACGGCCGTGAATCGCAGGATCAGCAATATCCAGCGCGTGTCCAGCTAACTTTTCCACACTCCTAAGGACTAAAACCTTAAAAGACATAATGACTGTAGATCTATTTCAATCATAATCAAGTTCAACTAAAAACTTAGGCCTTTACATCTGTTAATGGATGATTTCAACTAAGGGGATGCAGTATCGCAGTAGAGATACAGTAACATCGCACTGCATCCTCTATCGGTTATATTACGGGGAGTGCTCCGAAGCCTGCTGCAACTTTTCGCCACCGTTCCAAGCGACAAAATATTTTATATCATCCTTATCACCTTGATGAGTGGCAACTGGCAGTCTTCCACCGTGCGCTTTACCCGAAGCTTTCGCTGTCGCTCACAGTAAAACTCTGGAATGAATTATCGCCATCGGTATTTCCGAAACACTACGATCTGCAAATCTTCAAGAAGGGAGGGAGCGTATTCCCTTATAAGAGGTCGGCAACGCACTTGCAACTCCTCTGATATTGCGGATGTCTGATAGGCGACGGTAATAGCTTTCCATCAGGTGATTCGTTTGCTCGTTTTCCCTCTAATTTTATATAAAAACTACGGAACCCTAAAAAGGAGGCGTTTCGTATGAACCCCCAAACCTACGCCAGTGGTACTGATTAGTACAATTATGTAATCTTTTTTAAAATTCCAACATAGCGGATTTGCAAAATTTATATATGCGTGTCGTCATCAAGATTTTTAGGCGTGCTGAATATTATAATATGGTGCGATTGTTTCTTTTTTATCGGTTTTACAAAAATGTCCGCGATGTATTATACATATTATATATATGACAATATTTTAAGGATAGGTTAGTTAGGTTAGGACAGGATACTACTACTATATTGTAGCACAACGAAAAAAAAATATTTAAAAATGCGGTTTCCCGTGGCCTAGCTAGATCGATTTTTCGCCCCGAAAACTCTCTGCAAACTAAATTTCATGGAAATACTTGCAGTCGTTTCTGGAGTTTCCGAGATTACGATTATAAGGTTTAGTAAAATCAATTACGGATATTTTGGGCATATGATCTATTGCATAAGTAACTATGTAAAGACGTTTAAGCAGAATAATAATTGTCATGCTACTCGAATTTTTTTTTCTTTATACCAGTTTGCGTTTGGCGGAGAGTCACTCATATACATGAAATGATTTTTTACTTTGAGTATGACAATTATTTTTCTGCCTAAACGTCTTTACTTAAGCAGTGGATCATGTACACGAAGTATCCGTATTTAATTTTCGGAGACATTATATACATACAAGACTAGGTCGTATAAAGTATCAAATTCGTTAAAAGTATAATATAAGACTAAATTGTTAAAAATGTGTTACATGTATGTTTCGATTAGAGAACGTTTTGGGTACGGGTGACGATTACAGTAGAGAACTAGAGAAGGTCCGCAGGCGAAGAGACGGGCGACGCGATCGATAGGCGGGCGCGGCGCTGCAGTCGGTACTCGGTCGAGTCTGTCGCCTCACGCCTCTGGGTCTGGTGATCGCAGTCGGCGCGAGCACTCGCGACGATGCGCGGCGACCGCGCTACTCGCGACTCGCGACACAACAAGGATCTCGATAACTTAAAATCGTCATTAAAAAAAGGGAGCAAGAGCAAAAAGCACCGAGTGGTGTTCGACGAGAGCGCAAATGAATTTTTTGAGGCGGATTATATTATTGTCGTCCGAGATGACTGTCGGTATTCGAATAATAAGAGAAGTGCGGAGGAATGTTGCGGTGCGTGCGACAGGTTTCCGGAGCCGGAGCAGGGGGCCTTGAGTCCTCCGGAGGGGTACAAAGATATGGGATTGTTCAACCGGGACGGTACGCTGCGGGAGCAGGCCTGGTGGGAGGCCGGTGACGTGTTGCTGGTGGGCGAGCGGTCGGGGACGGTGTTCACGCCGCAGCACCTGCAGCTGCTGCGGAAGCTGCAGCGTGAGCGGATGCTGCGGTCCGCGGTGTGTGCCGACTGTGACGCGCACCCACATCAGCCGCACGGTGAGTCCACGTCCTTGCCAAGGACACGTCTCATGAACGCATGTCAACCTTTTCGGTTGTCCTGCAAAGCTTTCGTTTATCAGTTTACGTACACTATTCATATTGATTATGTACTTAAAAAAAAAAAATATATTTTAAGCGCTAAGCAAATTTAATTTCATTTATGAGGATGTTTAATCTTTAATAAATAAATAAAGTAAAATGATAGGTTAATTTTGCCATTGCGAATGTCGTGCTTAGCGATTATTATAATAGTGTTCAAGAATAAATGGCTAAGCGAAAATGATTATGATTAATCACTTAAGTAAGTATATTTACTAGCTTGTGCTAGGCTTCGCCCGCGTGAAATTGGGCTTTAAACTATATCCTTTATCATTATTATCAATTGTATTAGTCCCCTTTTTTTATATTAACGAATGATAATCTATACTTAATATTATAAATGCGAAAGTGTGTCTGTCTCTCAGCCTGTCTCTCTGTCTGTCTGTTACCTCTTCACGCCTTAACCCCTGAACTGATTTTTATGAAATTTAGTATAGACATACTTTGGGTCCCCGGAAAGGACATAAGATATTTTTTATCCCGAAAAAGTAGTGTTCTCGCGGGATCAATTATTTGCGTGGGCGGAGCCACGGGCAAAAGCTATTATTATTATTTATTATTATTTATTATAATTTATTTGAATTAATAAATTTATAATAGAAAAAGAGAAGAAGAATATGGCGATGCCTATCGAGTGGCTTCCCTTTGAAAGTGTAGAAGAAAAGAGGACCATCTCAATGTATTAAAGTGTCCGTTGAAACGGAGCAAATTAAGGTGGCGCTATAATAGCATGTGGAAGAATTTTAAAAAGAGCGCCACAAATTATTATAGTAACTAACCAATAACTATCTTTCAAATAACTTCACTCCATCTCTTATTGCTAACTTCATATCATACCCTCTTCTGACTCCAGCGCCATTAAGGCCAGTTTTGGAACTGTTATTTGACTACTTTTGTCGGACACTTTTTAGCTTTTCTGCCTTATTCTGCCTAGTCCTCCTTTCTTCTACACTCCATATTTTGAATATAATATAATGGTGTGGGCATTGCACAGCCGTTTTTTTCGAATGAGTATAATATGGTAATGGCCGGAAGGCCGTTTTAGCTTTCGTCAGACTATGACCACAGATTACTAAATAGTTATTGCTACGACTACCGGTTGGCTAGTAGTTTTGGTGGGAAGACGATGAGTGAGTTTGACCCCCATCCGGTTTTCCTTCCTCCATAATTTATTATCTCCAATATCTATAGTTATTGCACAGCCGTATCAGCTGTATTTTATATAGATGTTTCCTGCGACACGCAAAAAGAAATCCCACGGGAACCGTATTTAGAATATAAAGGCAGCGACTAAAACGGAATATGTTGTATGGAACTTTTTATTCCTTGGACATATTTGCATCAATTGACAACGAAAAAAATAATGAGTTACATATTTCAGCGTTTTCTAAAATTCAGGCCCTAGGTGGGTAAAATAGGGAATGGAAGTTTAAAAACTAAATTCACGCGGGCGAAGTACCTACCTATGTTACAAAAACTAGTAAGTAGATTTACTGCCAACGCCTATCTACCTATCTAGTTTTATTATTTAATATTTGCTACAGCTTATAAAAGCTTTTTTTAATAATTACTCGTAACTACAAAAATATTTTTAAAATAATAAAAATAATTAAAATTAGTGTTGTACGTATTCGGCCGTTGTCAAGTCGGTACAACTTCTTTTCTAAATAATTGCCCTTTTAAATCCGTCGAAAAATTTTAACTATTTCTCTGCTCTCTCTCTCTCTTCATAATTTTGAAGTCGGTACCAGCCCAAACAATATCCTGATAAAATAATCTATACATATAAAATCCTTTCTCCTGAATGACTGACGGATCAACGCACTCTAAGATCCTAGGACCACCTTACTATACTTTTTATATGAAATTCGTATATTATATACGCGTAAATTTTTAATTTTGTTCCAACTTTTGACCCCCACAGCAAAAACTAGCTGGTAGGTCTTACACTAATCATTTTGTGTAATAGTTTGTCGTTAGCAATTTACTTTCAAATACGAATTAATTTCCAATTTGATCGAAGCAATCGATAGCCCGTGAGTGGGGAGCTTTATTTTTATTTTGATATAATATATTGTCATCATGTTGAAAAATAAATCTGACAAGAATGCGAAAGTTAAATTTGATTAAAATGTCTTTGAAAAACTAGGCACCTAAATATTTGCGATTGCTGCATTAAAATATATTCATAAAACTAATTATATTAGGTACATACTATTTCAGTAGAATATTTTGAGTGTAGGTTTAATTAAATTTCTTTCTCTTTTGTTGTTATATGTAATGCTTGAGTTATGAGTGTTTAATACATAGGTTTTTAGTTTTTAACCCAAAACAATGACTTATAAGGTTTTCTTAAAAGAAGTTTGATCCGTACGTGCACAAACTCATCTCATAAACTACGGAACGGATTTTTATAAAATTTGTTACCGTAGTAGTTTAGCCCTTGGGTAAACACATAGGACTCACTTTTTATCGCGGAAAATTTTGGGTACCTACCCATAGATATATAATATTAAAAAGAGGTGGGTACCTAACTATCTACGGGTTCCACGCGGTTAGGAATTAGGATAGCTCTGCTTATAATTTTGTGTGGGTATTTCAATTCAATCGGTTCATATCTACAAAAAGTTTTATCAATATACAGAATAACATAGTATAAAATGCTATAAAATAACCAGATATTTGAATTGGTTAAAACTACCAAGGTTAATATTACCTAATCATTAATGTGTATGATTATTATATGAGGAATAAGTGAGAAGCTAGATGACTTCGTGGTCGTACTGCTAACTCATCTCTCTCTCAAACTCTGTCGTGGTCCCAACTAGGTAGGGCGATCACAATCCAAATTAGTTCAAAGTCCACAACGTCTTCCCATTCAAAAGATTTTCGAAATCGTTAAAATACTAATTATCGGCTACAAAGAAATCCTTACTTATTATTATACCTAAACGCGAAAGTTTGTATGTACATATTATGTTTAGTTTTTTATGCAATAAAGTAAAGTAAAGAAAACACTGTTACATAACATGATAATTATTTAAGAGCATGTTATGTCAATGCCAAACTTCGTACTGTCACTTTGATGCCTATGATAGTTTATTCAGTTAGCCGAAAGGCTATGTATAGTATAGACATGTATTAGTATGCTCCTCTGTTATATGAGTTATATATTAAATGTATCTGTTGTACGTGTAGTAATAAATCAACATATTGTGATGCTATGATTTGTATCATTTGTATCTCCATGTAACTTATAAGAAGAATCCCCAAGATATTCAACATAGAGATCCTGGCTGGAGCATCGAACAAACACGTAAAGAATTTTGATGAAATTTGGTATGGTAGAAGTTTATCCAGAATTAACACAGTACTTTTTGCAGCTTATTAAATTTTATTCATGGTACAGTTCCCGGTAGATCTTTTGAGTGTAGCTACGAAGTCGCAGGAAACATTCAAATAAAAGACAACTGATACGGCTGTGCAGTGCCTACACCATTATGTATTAAATTTTGGTATTGGTATTTTCCCGAACAAGCTTTCACCCTGACTTAAACCCAAATTCACGCAAGCGAAGCTGCGGGCAAAAGCTAGTATTTTATAAAAGTTTTAAAAAGAGTTATAGTTTGCTGGTACCGGCTTCAAAAATATGAAGATTGAGTAGAGAAATTTTACCATGGGAATTATTAAGAAAATAATTTATATTTCACACTTTTTTGTGCATTTTTACTTTGGAAGTCGGTTAATTTTTTTTGTTTCAAAATAATATTTTTTTGATTTTTAGTGATATTTGTTAAATTACTAAACATTTAAAATTAACGATCGACTGTATAATTAAATATGTGCCAAGCTTCCATTAGGTATATTATATAATTGTAAATAAGATGATGATGATGTTTACAGTAAGTACTTAAGTAGTGACTATTATATACGAAATTGGACAACAATTTGTGAAGTAATTCATAGAAAACCTATTGCGCGTTGATAGTTACGGAACCCTCCTTAGACTTGTCCTGAGATGCTCTTGGTTAGGTTATTTGGAAGTCGGTTAAAAATACAAAAATTCAAAAATACTTATCTTTCCTCTTGATATTAGTATACATTTTATCTCAAAGGCTATCCTATTCTTGTTTTTCTGGGGCGGCTTAGATTTCAGTAGTCAAGCAAGGTCATCCAGTCAAGCCATGTTGGTTAACAATAAGAAATCTTTTGTTGACTATGTTATAATATTCTATTGTACATACTTGTATTTCACTGGCTTTCTCTTAGCAATTTACTACTACACTGTGAAAAGTTAGTAAGTAATAAGTAGTATCATATACTTTAATTATATAGATTGTAAAATAACTAACGAGATTGTAAAAATATGTCGAAATATTCATTACTATATAAGGTTTGGCACATTCAATTACGGATATTTTGGGTAAATGAACTACTGCATATACAAAGACGCTTAGGCAAAAAAATTATATATATATCACCGTAAAATTGTAAAAACCGTTAGATTGTAATATTACTATTTTTCAACTCCTAAAAGATAATAATAATATATATGGCAAAACAACGTTTGCTGGTGTACGATATGGCCAATCGTACGATATATCTCTAAATTGGCTCAGCAGCACCCGCCACGTGTCCGTCCAGTCCAATGGTGGTATGGTGACCAAACTGACATCAAGTGTCACTGTAATCTGTGACGTAAGTGCATGAGACAATTACTCTTGCCATACACTACATCCCTTCCTTGTTTTAATTTATTTTGTGTAGATATGTCTATATTCTACTTGCATCCAGTCTTAATTGGATTAATAACCACGAATAAGAATGCCCTAAATTTATGCTGTAACGTCTCTATTGGATATCGTTATTTTATCAGTAATTCAGCATCATATTAAGTGACCAATAAAGTATAATTTAGAAAACACAACTAATTTGCTATCAATTCAAATCAATACATTCACCTTCCTAATTATTTCCACACTCCACCTTTTATCCGACCGACGTGTATTCTACCTTCCTCTCTTTGTCTTTTATGAACTTTCATTGTCTTATAAAGTGTACTATACTTCGTTTTGGTACTTTTCCCTGTTGAGAAAATTCCACTAAGAAAAGTTACCATTACATTTATGTCTTAAGTATACCCCCGGCACGCTCGGTGGTTCTCACCTTTAGTGTAGTTGTAGCTTATACTAGAGGGCATATTTTATTCTAAAACCTCTGATCTTGTTGTCGACACTTGCTTCGGTCTTTATAGAGGTATTCTGTAGTGGTTGTGAAACCGGGCTTAGTATGTCATTTTGGATATTTTATAACAACTGTGTACAATATCTTTTAATCCCATATACTGATGATATATGTTTACCCCCCTGAATGCCTCGTTCCAACTTCTGTCACATGGAAAACCTATATTGGATATACCATGCTTTATTATCAATTTAAATCACTTTTATACTGTGAGTCCCCTAGCCTATATCACATTACAATTCGCTATATTTTTGACCATAGATGTATTATATTAAAAAGAGGCTCTGGATTTCTATGTTGTAACAATAACTCTTCTGTTCTCCATCCCACAACTATTTATATCATTTCCTTTCTTAAAAAGTAGCTTACATCCGCAAAACTATCTGAAACGATCCTTCACCTTGCACTTTCCTAAACTAAACTCTGAACCATCTTGTTTGTTTCTTTGTTTCTTACCCATTGTCATGACTTTCGCCTGTAAAAGTCATCAAGCGTACTTGCCTCATATACGCCTATCCATTGAAGCGATAACCCCGAAAGAGAATAATAATGATCATACTACAGGTATAGTCATATGTCATATCATATGGTCGCAACTCACCCATAATAATATATATTTTTTTTAATTTTATAATGGCCATTTTGCCTCATAAATATAAAATAATAAAAATATGCATGTTGTAACTTGTGCATAGAGTAATCTACATTTTCTATGGATTTGTGGTAGACAGGCAGATTCACAAACATCAACGTGTAACAAAATTGAATCTATCAAACGCGCGGTAGTAACTTAGGTAGTGTGTGATGTTATGTTCATTATAGTATTTATTTAAAACATTATTGAATATAAACCTTTATTTACTGGTCAAACTTCATACTCCTCCATTCGCACAATTCTCGTATAAATGTACTTAAATTTTTCTTCGTGTGTTTAACTAATACAGTAATCATATATTTTAATCAAAATGAAAATAATTACATCTATACATATAAAATCCTTTGTCCTGAATGACTGACGGATCAACGCACAGCCTAAACCGCTGATCGTAGAGACCTGAAACTTGCAGGGCTTGCTCTTTGTAATGCGTAGGCATCCGATAAGAAGGGATTTTTCGAAATTCGATTCCTAAGGGGGTGAAAAGGGGGAAAACCCTCTTTTTAATATAATACATCTTTGGGGAAAACAGTCTGTATGGGGCAACGTGATTCCTTGGTCCAATCTACTTCATATTTTGCACAAACATTATGTAACAGAATTGATGGAATTTGTGTATCATAGTTTATTGAAATTCGTACCCTAACGAAAATAAAAAGGGAAAGAAAGTTGTTTGGGAGCGATTTGCTTCAAAGTTGATATAAATACTCCTTAGTGCTTTTGATTTAAAGCTCCCACTCACAAGTGATCGATCGATTTAGTCTTTACAATTTAAACATTTACTGGATTCGTAGTTGCAAAAGCTGGTTTAGAAAAAAATTGAATATAGTCTGAGATCCTAGGACCACCTTACTACACTTTTTATATGAAACTCGTATATATACGCGTAAATTTTGTTCCAACTTTTGACCCCCACCGCAAAAACAAGCTGGTAGGTCTTACACTAATCATTTTGTGTAATGGTTTGTCGTTAGCAATTTACTTTCAAATACGAATTAATTTCCAATTTGATCGAAGCAATCGATAGCCCGTGAGTGGGGAGCTTTATTTTTACTTTGACATAATATTATATTGTCATCATGTTGAAAAATAAATCTGACAAGAATGCGAAAGTTAAATTTAATGAAAATTATTCTTATTTTATTCTTTGAAAAACTAGGCACCTCATAGATATATAATATTAAAAAGAGCTAAATATTTGCAATCACAGCATTAATTATATTCATGCTGTGATTGCAAATATTATACTTATTATGTTACATATACTATTTTAGTCATAGATATATAATATTAAAAAACTAATTTCAGTAGAATATTTTGAGTGTAGGTATAATTAAATTTCTTTCTCTTTTGTTGTTATATGTAATATTTAACTTATTTGAGCTTGATTTATCAGTGTTCAATACATAGGTTTTTAGTTCTTAACCCAAAACATTAACAAAACATGACTTTTAAGATTTTCTTAAAATATGTTTGATCTGTACCTACGTTTGTGCGCGCTAATCTCAGAAACTACAGAACGGATTTTTATAAAATTTGTTACCGTAGTAGTTTAGCCCTTGGATAAACACATAGGACTTTTGGGTACCTAACTACCTACGGGTTCCACGCGGATTGGAATTAGGATAGCTCTGCTTATAATTTTGTGTATATTTCAATTCAATCGGTTCATACCTACAAAAAGTTTTATCAATCTAAAAAATAACGTAGTATAAAATGCTATAAAATAACCAGATATTTGAATTGGTTAAAACTTTACTTAGGTTAATCCTAATCATTAATGTGTGTTTATGTGTGTGTATGATTATTATATGAGGAATAAGTGAGAAGCTAGATGACTTCGTGGTCGTACTGCTAACTCATCTCTCTCTTAAAACTCTGTCGTGGTCCCAACTAGAATGGGCGATCACAATCCAAATTATTTTTATTAAGTTCAAAGTCCACAACGTCTTCCCATTCAAAAGATTTTCGAAATCGTTAAAATACTAACTATCGGCTACAAAGAAATCCTTACCTACTTAATATTATACCTAAACGCGAAAGTTTGTATGTACACATAATAATATGTTTAGTTTTTCATGCAATAAAGTAAAGTAAAGAAAACACGTAAAGAATTTTGATGAAATCAGGTATGGTAGTAGGTTATGCAGAATTGTCACAGAATACTTTTTGCAGCTTATTAAATTTTATTTCTGGTACAGTTCCCGGTAGATTTCTTGAGTGTACCTACGAAGTCGCAGGAAACATTCAAATAAAATACAACTGATACGGCTGTGCAGTACCTACACCATTATGTATTCAATTTTGGTATTGGTATTTTCCCAAACAAGCTTAAACCCAATTTCACGCGAGCGAAGCTGCGGGCAAAAGCTAGTTTAAATATATAAATCACTGACCCAAGAGTAACTTATCATTGTCATTCGAAGACGATTAGCAATTTCACTCGACGGACTGTAGTCCGTGCGATTGTAATTTAGCGTCAGACATAATACGAGTATGAATTGACAACCATCGACAATACCCCATTTTTCCAGGTAAATTTCGCAGGTTTATTATTCAAGTCTATGACAAAATGACGAACCTCATAATGTTTATTGACATTTTTTCCTTGTCTCGTGAACTCCTCATTCGGTCATCTTCTATTCAAATCAACATTTGTGTTCATAATGTTTTGTTATGTTGCCTAACTAGGCGAACCGGAAACCTGACCCTGCTTTGATGCAAAATACGAATCAACTATATCCGGCGATATTACAAAACTTCTTGCTAGTTCTAGCAACCAAAAAGTATTAACCATTTATTGTTTATAAACAAAGCAACATCAATTTAATAATCAGTCATACTGCTTGTCTGTAATTCTTATGACCTTACCGATTATTAAATGATCAACTTTGTTGCTTAGAAGTGATACTTGTCAGTTGAATGATCAACTATATTGCTGACATGCCTTACATGTCAATTTCAATGATCAGCCCACGGCTTACAAGTCATGTAATTTATTACTTTATAAATTCGCTTATTACCATTGCCACTTCGTGTCACCTTTATGGCCTTAATTATTTAATGATTGGCTATACCACTTCCAAGTCATATTTATGACGTAATTTAATGATTATTATCATTTAGTATACTATTATATTAATTAATTACCAGCTTTAATGCTGCCTTTTGGCACTTTTATAATAGTATCAATTTAATGATCAGCCTATGCTGCTTTTAACATTTAAAAAACCGTCATCAATTTAATGATGCGCTGCACTGGTCAGCCTATGCTGCTTTTTACATTTTAAGAACCGTCATCAATTTAATGATGCGCTGCACTGGTCAGCTATGCTGCTCTTAACATATTAAAGACCGTCATCAATTTAATGATGCGCTGCACTGGTATGTATTTATGATCAATAATACTGTTTTTTAATATCACTTTTCGTGACGTTATCAATTTAATGATGCGCTGTACTAATTATCAGCTTTGCTACTCTTATACACTTTTTAACCAATCATCATCAGCTTTGCTGCTTTCATACATTTTTTAACCATCATCAATTTAATGATGCGCTGTGCTAGTATGTAACCTTCATAACGTTATCAATTTAATGATCAGTTATACTGCTTAAAATATATATGTTACATTCGTGACATTACCCATTTAGTAAGTCAACTTTAGCTATGCTCATAAGCAGTAGCCTCAGATTTATAAACAAAGCCCGGATAAACTATTAATTAAAAGCTAATATACTAGACAATACCACAATTACTTTTAAATATCAACAAAATAAATGATATACGTCCTTATAATTATATTATACACTAAAATGTTACTTAAAAGATCTAAGTAGAAACATTAAATGTAAGACTACAAGGATATAATATCTACTGCATTTAAAAGTATAGCTTGACAGTGTACGCGAGCTTTAGATAACACTGAGTTCGATGAATAGCGAATATTTTCAACTACCCTATATTTTTGAATGCAAAAGGTTAATAGTTATAAATTAGTATCGAAACAGTTTGCTGTGTTCTTTTAAATTCCTAGTATTTAATGTTATATAATATTATAATCTGTAAGCTGTGTTTTGTACTGGTGTAAGACTGGTGTAAGTTAATGACGATTGTTCTTATTCTCAAGTAAGTAAATTATGTATTCTTATTGAGAAATAATAAGTCTTAAACCGTAAACCGTAAACTGCCCTGTTACACTGCAGTGCGTGTGTCAGAGTCACATCACACATCAAAGCCTGCACTCGCGAGGTGCTGTCTTATTGATATTATGATACAGTAAAGCAATGTACCTAATATATTTATTAATATAGCTATCGAACGCAACGCTTAAACTTTTTAACAATTATTCATCAAAAATATTAGGTATGTTAAAACATAATACATTTTACATATTACATTCTTATTTGATAAAACAAATGAACTTGTATTGTTATGTGGGCTCGTGTAATACTTTGGAGATCTCATTTATTATGGTACGTTAAATAGTAAATATCTGCAGCAGCAGAATACTCTTATCTTACTTGGTTAACGGTAACAACATATTACTTTACTTTTTTTTTTTCACTTTTTCTTTATTTTTAGCAATACATGATGATTGCATAATTATGCGGTAATACGTAAGCAAATACTGAGGTTATTTACATTGCCCTTTCATTACTATGCAGTATACCTAGTATATAAATCACTCGACTTGGCGGGGGCACGGATAGGTACAGCGACATGTCGCTTCTATATAACAATCCTTACAGATCACAAACCTTACAGATGTGCCTACTTAGCAGTAACACTAACTCAGTGAAATAATTGTTTTGCAATTGGTTTTATGATATGGAAACCTTAAGCTTACCTGATAATAATATTTTACATTCCTTTTCACTGTTTCTTATCACTTGCACTGAATAGTATAGTTTGGAGTATAAACTTAATATAATAAGGTCATATACTTCAACACTTTAAAACCTACAGGTAACTGCAACAATTATCTGCTACTATAGATTTTGATAATTCGCTAAGTTTTGTAAGTAGCCAGTACTCATTAGTTAAAAGTGCATCAAGTACAAAATGCCTCAATTCCCATTACCTACATGTGTTAATATAAAACATGGTATCAAAATTTACAGTAATTATGCAAGTTTCACTAGCACTTAAACTGTGATTAGTTATGCCTAGTTATATTTAGATTCTAGTTCTAATATTACTTATCTAGCCAATATATTATAATAAATTATAATTATTTTATTTTAAACATAATAATCATAGTGGCCTTTGGATTGGAGTCCTGCTTACTTACCACTATTTAATGTCGTTGGCTTTTAATAAACCATATTAACGCAAAATAATTATTATAAATATAACTCTTGACATAATCAACAACTTGTTTTCATTGTTAACAACAATAAATGTATAAAATTAGGATTGTATCTACACTAATATTATAAAGAGGAAAACTTTGTTTGTATGTTTGTTTGTTTGTTTGTTTGTTTGTAATGAATAGGCTCAAAAAGTACTGGACCGATTTCAAAAATTTTTTCACCATTCGAAAGCTACATTATCCACGAGTAACATAGGCTAAATTTAATTTTGGAAAAAAATAGGGTTCCGTAAGATATTTGGGTTTTTCGGAAACAAGGTGTAAAAAATCAACCAGAAAAGTTACTTATTTTGGGTACGCTGCCTAAACTATAAAAGATAGAACCATATAATGTTCTAATTAATTGTAGATCTTATAAATATCTACAAAAAAGTCCGCTACAGACTATACCTATCTATGTCGAGTGAGGCACAACAACCATTTTTTTATTTAGAAATCTTGATTTTTTTTGGACTACATTTAAACGCGTTTATTTTACTCATGCTATTAATCCTTATCAAAATAAATTATTTTATCACTAAGTACAGTTTATGTAGATAATATTTGGTATTTGAATGATTAAAATTGGACGTTTGGTTTTGAAGTTATGGCGAAATTAAAATATTACGATTTCTGCTATACGGCCCGTTGCGAAGTGGGCGACATTATGTAGTAATAAATTAAATTAAATAAGTACCATTTATTTCGGGCGGTATACCGTATAGGCCCATATTATAAATACCTTATAGACTAACACACACATTACTATTATATCACTATTAGTATCAGTATTGTACCCGTGCGAAGCCGGGGCGGGTCGCTAGTTAGTAATAAAATTATTGCCCTGGAATCTTTTAGTATACTAGCAGCATTCCATAACAATTGACTATTGTCATTTGACCCGCACATAGAAAATGTAACAAGAATAAGATAACAAGATTAAGCAAAGAGGCTGTGTACATTAGGTGATTAAATTTTAAACAATAACTGATGCGACACCTGCTTGGCACATTTTGCTATATACTTATAAGATATAACTTCCACACCGATTTCGGTGACGATGGCCGGCCTTGTTGAAACCAAACCAGTTACGCAGGTAATTTTACAGTGCCCAAGTGTGTGCGCGGTATACAAGAGCACACAGATCAGGCGCAGGTCCGACCTTTTACATGCGCATCCGACGCATGGATCATCCCTCCTGTCAGACAATCAGGTTATCAGTCCTCATCGTCATAACCAGACTTGGAAACAACATTCTCTGTCGCTCCAATGCGGGAATCGAACCCACGACCCTCGGGTCGAGAGCCTAGCTCCAACCACTAGACCACGGAGGTTGCTATATGCCTGCATGGGCAATACGATAATCTTTATTTTAAACAATCTACAAGATTGACTGCACCTATAGGCTACAACTTACTGGTTCCTCCATTACCTCCCTCCTTTGTTATTTTCAAAGCGGATTTGTAAGATACGATAATCTTTTGAATATTTCTATAATTTTAACCACTGACCTTTTTGACCTCGTCGACAGATGTACGATATGGCCAATCGTACGATATATCTCTAAATTGGCTCAGCAGCACCCGCCACGCGTCCGTCCAGTCCAATGGTGGTATGGTGACCAAACTGACATCAAGTGTCACTGTCATCTGTGACGTAAGTGCATGAGACAATTACTCTTGCCATACACTACAGCTGGGTTCGCTAGTCCTTAAATAAAATATTTAGTGACTGCAAAATAATATGACTCTTTACCTGGTCATTATCCTTGTCGTGGTCCAAAGATTTCCATAGCCTGCCGCCTTTGAGTATACCCGATCGTTTCTGCCGCACAGGAGATGTGTCCGATGATACATTATTGCCTTCTGTTTCGCTTTCCTCACCTGTTAAAAACATTAGTTAGTTCTCCTTTTAATCTGAAACTGTACACTGTACAGTCAATCATTCAGGACATAGCATTTTATATGGTACTAGCTTTTGCCCGCGACTTCGTCCGCGTGGAACAATACTTTGGGATATCGCTGAAATTTACCCGCGACTTTATTTATGACTAACGAAAGCGGAATCCTATTTTTTTAAACGGAACCCTAAAATAAAAGTAGCCTATGTAACCTATAACATCAGCTATCTGCTAGTGAAAGTCCCGTGAAAATCGGTCCAGCCGTTTCAGAGATTAGTCGAAACAAACAGACAGACAGACGGACAGACAAAAATTAAAAAAAAATTTATTTTATTGTAAGTACCGAAAATACTTTCAGATTCATTATGTAAAAAGCTGTTAATTTGAAGTTACAAACAGACACTTAAATTGTATTTAACTGTATAGATGTATAGATATTATAATGTATTATATTTTAAGATATTATCAATTTGATGTTTATAAAATAACTAAACTATTTAACTAAACTAAACTAAACATTAACCCGCACGCGCACCCCGCCTTGGTGACGCCCACTTCGAAACGGGCCGTGCAGCAGAAGTCGTAATATTTTAATTTCGCCATAACTTCAAAACCAAACGTCCAATTTTAATCATTCAAAGACCAAATATTATCTACATAAACTGTACTTAGTGATGAAATAATTTATTTTGATAAGGATTAATAACATGAGTAAAATAAACGCGTTTAAATGTAGTCCAAAAAAAATTCAAGATTTCTAAATAAAAAAATGGTTGTTGTGCCTCACTCGACATAGATAGGTATAGTGTGTCGCGGACTTTTTTGTAGATATTTATAAGATCTACAATTAATTAGAACATTTTATGGTTCTATCTTTTATAGTTTAGGCAGCGTACGCAAAATAAGTAACTTTTCTGGTTGATTTTTTACACCTTGTGTCCGAAAAACCCAAATATCTTACGGAACCCTATGTTTTTCCAAAATAAAATTTAGCCTATGTTACTCGTGGATAATGTAGCTTTCGAATGGTGAAAGAATTTTTAAAATCGGTCCAGTACTTTTTGAGCCTATTCATTACAAACAAACAAACAAACAAACAAACAAACAAACAAACATACAAACAAAGTTTTCCTCTTTATAATATTAGTGTAGATGTCCTGAAAGACTGACTGACAGATCAACCCTTAACCGCTAATCGTAGAGAACTTGAAGGGTGCTCTTTGTATGACGTACGCATCCGATAAGAAAAGATTTTCCGAAATTCGACTCCTAAGGCGGTGAAAAAGGGGGAAAAGTTTGTATGGGGCAGCGTGATTCCTTAGAAAATCTACGTCAATGCACATTCTTTAATAGAATTGATGGAATACGTGTTTCGTATTGAATCGTTCGTTGTTCGTACGATGAAGTATTTATTGCCTGAAATCCGAAGCCCGCCTAACTACACCCCACAAGTACAATTTTTTCGTACTTTTGCTGCCCACTGCAGAAACTATAACTGTGGGAGAGCCACGCTTCGGCATGTATGGGCCGGCTCGACCGGGTAAATACCACGACCTCACAGAAAACCGGCGTGAAATAACGCTTGCATTGTGTTTCGCTGAGTGAGTGAGGTTACCGAAGGCCCATGGGGATTTCAAGGACCAGGAACGCAAGTCGCAACACAGGAGGAGTTACAAGTGTAACTCCTCTGGTGTTGCGAGTGTCCATGGGCGGCGGAAATCGCTTACCATCAGGCGATCCGTCTGCTCGTTTCCTGGTTCATTACATAAAAAAAATAAAAAAAACTAGTAGGTATGCATATGTTACCGTAAAATTGTAAAAACAGCAAGGCGGCAATTTACACTCTATTCTATATGAATAAGGGGCCATGCATAAAATTTTACGTTATTTAATAACGACACACGTTAAGGGGAAGGGAGGGGATCGACGAAGTGTGACATTGTGTGACAAGGGGGTGGGAGAGGTCCTAAATATTGTGACGTCACATTTCAAAATCTATTATAATAACTAAGTGTAATACGAACTATAAACTTACTTTACGAAAACCTCAAAAGCGTACTTATATGCCAGATAAAAATAATTTAAAGGAGTGGGTTCAAAGTAAATGGATTGAAGATTATTAAGTTTGTATCTTTAATTTAAATATAATTCTATTAAGTAATATTATTTTTAGAACGAAGTTCCTTATCGCTCGTTGTGAAAGGGGGCTAGACGGAAAAAATTCTTACGAAAAGTTGTCACGACACTTTTTTAATTACAAAAGATAATTTTATTTTTTATAAAAATTAAATATTTACGCGTATACATTTATTATATTGATGTATGTATGTGTGTATGTATATATATGTATGTATGTATGTATGTATGTATGTATGTATGTATGTATGTATGTATGTATGTATGTATGTATGTATGTAATGTATCTATGGATAATATCGGTTCGGATATTGTATTATTTATTTTATATATACATGTACAATTGTCTGTCTGTATGTCTTTTTTTTTTTTTGCTATAGTAAGCTATTGTAAGCTGTGCGGCGTCGCATGTTTCTCTGTCTGTCTCTCTCTCTCTTATAGAAAGCAAGCCAGATATTTTCATCCGGAACTTTGTTCCATCTGCATCCGGGTGTCCCTTGACACCTCTCAAGTTTTTTTTTGTTTTGTTAATTTCATTAGTTAACAATACATAGTCAATCAATCGTTTTTTGTTTTGTTAATTATTTCATTTCATGTTAATTTTATAAAAATAATTTAAATGGAAATAAAACTGGTTTCGGAACCAATATTTTTATTCAATAATTTCTAAATGTTTTGCAAAATATGTGATGTCACACTTGGGGGGGGGGGAGGGGGTTCTCACAAATTTGACCAACTGTGACAAGGAGGGGGGGGGGGGGGGGGTGTAGGGGTAAAAAGTCGTGAAATTCGTGTGGCGTTATTTATGGACGATCGCTATAGGGATAGTATAGTACGTAGGCACTGCACTCGTAGCGAGCGTCGGCACGTAGCGGCTCGTAGACGGTTACGGTGTAGCGGTTGGTAGCGGTCACACTGAACACGAGCGTGCATACTGCATAGTACGGGAGTCAGTACCCCAAGGATCATATTTTTGCGGCATCGTTATGTGTACGTAAACGTGAAATATGAGAAATTGAGTATGAACATTTTAGTTACTTTTACGTCCGCTAGAGGTGCTTTCATGGTTTTCATACAATATTTCTCGCTTACGTACACGTAACGATACCGCAAAATGTTCCTGCTTGTGGTACTGGACCGATCCACTATTCGTGTGGTCAATCAACTAGCAAACGAACAACTGACTGAGACATAATATATTATATTATATTTCATGGACTGTCTGTGAGAGAAAGAGAGAAAGAAAATGTGCGTGCGTACAGCTATCTCTTGCTCCTATTACCTATATAAGTAATGTATGGAAAGGTCTCTCTTTTTTCATCTTCACTAACTTGTATCTCCCTCTTAACTTCCGTTCACCTCACCCGACACACTTCTCGTAGCGCTCTCGTCACGCATTTACCACCTTACCCCCAAGTTATTCGTGCGTAAGAAGTTTTATTTCCAAAACCCGACTGCAACTAAAACGCCATAAACTAATTAAACAAAAAATTAAACCGATTTCCAAAGTAAAAATACACAAAAAAGTATGAAATAAAACTTACTTTCTAAATAATTCCCCTTTTAAATTTACTCTACTTTACTTAATCTTCTTAATTTTGAAGTCGTTATCGAACGACTACTATTTTGAGTAGATTTCATTTTTGTAATCGTGAGTGTGGGACCTCTTGCTCCAACTAACTTCATGAAGGTGTTTTGTGCATAAGTACTTAAAATCGACATTGAAAACACACGATTATACTATAGTAGACGTTGCTCGCGACTTCGTGCGCGTAAATGGAAATCTCGCGGGAACCGTATATTTGCCGTGATAAAAATATGTAGCTTCAGTTGGATGGTTGGTGCGTTGTTTACGAATTGGTCTCGTGTTTTTCCCGGTCAGATGAATATTTTTGTGATTCTTTTTATTTCCTTACTCCCATATCTTTATTTATTTGAAAATATTTTATCGTCCTACTAAAACTCCGAACAAATCTCCGTCTCCCAGGTACTAGTTAATAATATTATAATATCACTGAAAAAAAAAGAAAAAATATTTAGAAAATATATAAACCGACTTCCAAAGTAAAAGCAATAACATTCTTAAAACCACTAAAATGTATGAAATAATTCTTATTGTCGAAATAGTTCTCATTTTAAATTCTGCTATAATGTTACTATTTTCATACTCAACCTTCTTATTTTTGTAGTCGGTACCAATTACATAAATCCTATAATAATAAAAAAAAACATAAATTGTAACACAACTAAGTAAGTATACGTACAAAATATATTAAAATATTTTATATAATTTTAAATTATTTCCTCTATTAAATATGGTTAAAATTTTAACTCTACTCTCTACTCCCTCTAACTTTTTTTTAACTCTTCTCTACTCTCTCTACTACTCGCATCTCCATGATTTTGAACTCGATACGTAACAACATCCTGATATAAACTAATATTTATAGAACTCACGTTCAAGTTGAATGGTACCAACTTCAAAATTATGAAGATTGAGTGTAATAGTTAAAATTTTAGCTGAATTTAAAAGGGGAGTTATTTATAAAATAAGTTTTATTTCATTCTTTTCTGTGCATTTTTACTTTGAAAGTCGGTTTTATACGATTTATAATTTTAGAATACCTTATGATATGACCGAGCTACATAACTTAACTAAGGTGTAAGGTTGAGTTTGTGAAGTTAAGGCGTGTAGAGTTAAATTTCTAAACTAGTCAGAGGCTTGATTTTACATGAGATCTTATAGCTTATTATTTGACAGTGCGAGTTATATGGTATCGTCTCGGCATCACTTTACATGTTTTTGATCGGATTTCACTTCTTTTTTAAAGTTGTTATGACAATATTTTTATTCTCTTTTTTATTGACGTGAAGTGACGTCTTAGAAATCGATGAACGCCGGCTGCACGCACGAAAAATTGACACGTTTCGCCTGATTCACGTTCCGTTTGAGCCGAGCGTGCAAGCGAGAGCTTGGAAGTTGGAACAAGCGATAGAGAGAACTAAACGATAACTTATAACGTTACAAACGATAAACTAATAGAGAGAACCAAACGATTACTAAAAATCAAACCTTTAACTCCCTTACTAATAAACGCTGTATAAGCTTTGAATAGTTTCACAGCGTTTTTTTGAATAGTTTCAGCGAATTAAAAATGTCACTTGTGTGACATGAACAAAACACTGTATAACTATTCAATGCTTATACAGCGTTTATTAGTAAGGGGGTACATGTTTAATTAGTCTGCTACTGGCTACTACTAATTCAAACCCAAGTTATGAGGGTTCAAAACTTCGACGAAACGCTTCGCGAAAAGGTAGTCTGGTCCCTTGCGCCTCCCTTAGCTAGTCTTGGCGGATTTAGCAGATCTAAAATATTGGTCGGAACCCTACGTGCGCGAGTCTGGCTCGCACTTGACCGTTTTTGATTAAAAATTATAATATTAACTAACTCAGATTAAAAAAGAAACAAAGACATACGTGATTGTATACAACTCTGTTGCAGATCTGGAGTATTACGAGGAGGAGGACAACAGCGATGTTGATCGAGAGCTAAGGCGCGTGGTGCGGCGGACCGGGAAACACATAGCGGCGGGGGAAGAGAGACCACGGCACAACTCTAGCCAGCAAACCACGCCTACTGAAGGTAAGTTTTCTAAGAAAGATCGACAGGAAAAAACAAAGGCGCCAAGAAACCAATGATCAACCATTCCAGTCGAAAAACCAAATTATTGATAAATATATATACTGTTGCACGACCAAAGAAAAAAACACATAACTTAAAACTGCTCAGTTTCCCAGGGATAAGACGCAGCTAGGTCGATTTTTCTCCCCCTAAATTTCCTGCATACTACTTTGGAAGTAGATTTAATTTTTTCTCTTAAAATAATAAATTTCCCCTTTTTAGCCATACTAGTAGTCACCTTGTGGTCGAAATTTGACGATATTAATTATATTAAAATTTTTAGGTTACACTTTATAAGGGTTCTTTTGCCTATTAAGCCACAGACAACATTCACACATTATTAGATACGGAACGTGGAAGAAAGATTGAAATCACTTTTCTTATAAGTATAAACAGACATTTGGTTTGGAGCAGACCACGGATTTGGTTGCCAACTTAGGGGTCTCTCGGGGTTGTAATTTCTCTTTTTTAATTAAATTAAGCTATTTGTTAAGGACAGCGACCTCGCAGTGAAATAACACATAGTGAGTGCATAAACGAACGCTATTCAGTGAAAATATAAGTGTTCATTTTTATAGCATCAGACATCAATGTAAAGTAGCTGTTTTATGAACTTATTTTGATCATGTTTCTAAAACCGTAACTTAGTTTAACTAAATTATTTTTGTATTGTGTAAATAAAAGTAATAACAAAAGTATATAATAAAAGTTTAGATCGTAAAGTAAATGGTGTTAAAGTTATTAAGAAAATATTGGTGAAAATACATGGCTTTTGATTGTACTTGTGACTTTTAACGTGAATATTTGGAATTTTTTATAAGTATGTGACTATATGTAATAACTTATATATGTGGGAAAGTAAATAATTTCACATAATGTCTTTCACTATCCCTTGCTCATAGTAAAGCGACTTACGCCCGAAATTAATAATCAATCCTAATCTCAATTTAGCTATCTGAGATCAAGATTTCAATACATTTCAACGATCTAGGATTGACTTTACGTCAATTTACGTCAATTTTTGTTTAAGAATCTGAGATTGAAATCAATCTAAAATTATAGATACGTTATTAATTTCGCCCGTTAAATGTCATTAAAGAAGACCCATTCAAAAAAAAAAGTGAAAAATGTTCTCCTCAAAATCGGTGTTTTATTTCACCTCGCTCTACCTAAATCGGTGTAATATTGCTGTCTTTGAGTCTGATCTGATCCGGCGACGAAAAATCCTGTGGAAAATGACGGTCCCATACACTATTGATCGATATAACATCGACAAGCGGTTTGAAAAGCAACCTGTAAAAAATAAACATTTGGAAGTATATTTTAATGTAAAAAGGACGGAATAATATTGTAAGAACACAATTTTAAAGTACCTATATATATTCATACATAATAAATCCATAAAGTTTGGGGAGAAATATTTTTGAGAGAGAGAGAACACTACACAAAAATCGGAATGCACTGTAAATAGTACGTCTACTCTGTGCTAAAACATTACTCAATAGAGCTGAAAATCAAACACACGAGTGTAGTGCTGTCATAATGTTCCACTCCAGACTAAATCTGTATAGTACGTGTGTAAGTAACATTAATTTACTCGTCTTACACTAATCAAGCGTATTTTTAGGGTTCCGTAGTTCACGTCTCGGAACCCTTATAGTCTCGTCTTGTCCGTCCGTCCATCTTCGGCTTACCGTTCAAATGGTTAGTGCTAGAATATATAAAACTTAGCATGGATATGTGTATTTACTCAATCTTCATAATTTTGAAGTCAGTACCAGCCAACTTGAATGTGAGCTCTATAAAATATTGTTTTATCGGGCAATATTTTAAGCTGGTAGCGACTTAAAAATAATGAAATAGTTAAAATTTTAGCCCAATTTAAAAGGGGAATTATTTAGAAAATAATATTTAATTTATACTTTTTGTGTAAGTCAGTTTATTTTTTTTTTGTTTAAAAATAATGTAATTTAGCTTAGTATAAATTGCTGGTGTCGATATTATCTATCTATCACGTATTATAATATTCGCGGGTAAAAATATGCAACATTTCTATTGTTTCTCAAATATTAATACCCTTTAGTAATCGTAAATTATAACCTAAACTCAGATCCTATCTTAACTGTTAAAAATAGATCCCGAAATCAACAAACAAAAAACGGGTCAAGGATATCTAATTTTCGGATCTGTACAAGGATGGAGTTCTGCGACTGCGTAGAAGGTCCATTAGCCCGTCCTTTGACGAGTCCTTTCAGGTTCGCCGTTAAACATTCATCGGGGTACGTTTATGTGGCTGATTATATCTGTCTGCGGTGCAAATGCTTGAATATACTAGATAGTCTGTGAAATTATAATGTTTATTAACTGACAAATAATATGTCTATTGAATCTAATCTTATACTGTAAATGAGTAAATCTTGTATATGTAAGTACTAGATGTCGCCCTGTGTGTAGGAGCGGACCTAATTTTTTAATAGCGTCAACATTCTTACAAAATTAAAAAATCCTTCAAGGGGGGGAGGAGGGATGTTTGTAAACTTGTAAGATTAATGCTCGAAAATGGTTAACATTATAAAATAACAAAAAAAAAAAACTAACCAAGATGAGCCAAGAGTATGTCAGGACAATACTTTTATATTATACACATACCTATTTTAAGATTTTTATTATATTATACACATATGTAATACACATCCATGACCTAGGAACACAGAAAAACTTTTTGTTCCTTCGGCGGGATTTGAACCCGCGACCCCCGGCTTGAACACTAACACGCTCAACCAACTGCGCCACAGAGGTCGTAGATCCTGGTATTTCGAGGAAGGATTTAGAGTGGATTTATTAGTTTTCGACCGTTACATTAACGATAGAGATAGATATATAGGAAACGGAAAACAATCAATTATTAAAAAAAGTGAAAATTTGATTTATCGGTTTATGTTCCGACGCTCCTCATTATGGAAACATCACTCAAATGTTATCGATTTATCGGTGCCAGTAATAAGGTCGACTAGTGGTCCACCGGTTGTCAGCGACTGTACGCACGTCAAAAAGTCATGACCGATATTTGCAGGATTCTGGCGGCGTGCCAAAGTTTCTGTCATTTGTAGTTCCATATAGGGCACTCAAATGTCGCTCGTAGGATGAATGTGAACACAGGGATCTCTATTCAACGGTTGAACATAACTGAACCCATTGTTCCTGTGGGATTGGACCACTGGCCTCGATTTTTGAAAAAAATAAATAAAACGTAAGACTGACAGTTATATTAACCTTATGAGTTATGCTAGAGGAGTCATATAGTATACCTTATGCTATCATATCATACCTTATACTAGACCTTAGAATTAATTTAGCCAACCTCCAGCCGTGTACCACAACATAAATAATGGACAGTCGGAACAGCCGTGTCCTAAAAATTTTTACCTACGACGCGATTGAGCGTGGCCGAGCGGAGCTGAGCTGAGCTAGGGCTGATATTATACGTCTACAAAGAAGGCGCTGACAGTGAGCAAGCATTGCCACTTGATTGCAATACAATTATCTTAAGGGTATACAGTCCCAGGCGAGGCATGCATACAAGTCTTCCCTTATGTTACATATAATACTTATTATTTTTTTAAATATACTTAGTACTAAACCAAAACAATATTTTGCATCCAATGTACCCGAAACATTACGCTAAAAGTATGTGAAGAATCAATCGTATTTTAAAAAATATTTAAAAAAATATTATAGGTACTTATATTAAATTAGTTTTAATATAGGTTACCTATAAGATTTAAAGTAATTTTCATAAGGGAAGCCGGCTTGTGTGCACAGTGCACACCTCGCCTGTGCCAGGTCCGGTTTTCCTTCAGTTCGGCCTGAACGGATACAAAATCCTTAGAGCATCCAATGATTCTCTAAGGCAAAATCCTTAGAGCATCCAACTAAAATTTCGAGATCGCATCAGTCGGCCGTATCGTCTGAAACAAATTTGCCAATTCCGATTGGCAGTTTAGTTACTTTTTTTTGCTGTTTGGAAATTTAGAATGTCGTGGGTTCAAATCCCAGTAAAATATTTTTGTGATTCGTTTTTTTATTTTTTTAAATGTACTAATTATTTCTCCAAGCAAAGCTCGGTTACCCAGACACTAACAATTAATAAAATACTTATATTTTTTTCCCTGGCAGTACCTTCCTACAAAAGTAGTATAACAGAAAAGCAGTGAATGATTTTCACTATACGTCCAAGTAAATGTAGTGAAATAGTAGTCAGGCCACTTATTTTGGCTAAGATGTAGAGTTTTTTTTTTCATCATAAAGAAAAAAGAACTTCATCGTTTAAAGATAATGCAGTCCTTATGAGCATACAATTAATATTTTACAAAAAATCAGAATATGTATCAATAAAGTATCTACTTAGGTATTATCCCTTACACATCCGAAGAATGCTTATGGGATATCTCAACAATTTTGTACAATAATTTAGCATTATCAGAACATGGATCCGCCAATATGGTGTTAAACCTACCTACGTTGCAATTGTTTATACTACCACTAAGGCGCGACCTCAAGTCAGCGCCCCGGACACACTCCGACATTATGTGGACAACATCTTCTTCAACATTGCAATTTTTACACACCGGAAAAGGAGATTTTCCCATGAGAAAGCAAACTTCTTTGTCGGGATGTGTCCGGCACGGAGTCTTAATGCCATAGTTAAGTCCTTTCGGCCTAACTCATATTAACCTATCCATGTTCTGTAACTCTAGAGTTAGAGCGTGTAGAGTAAGAAGCGTGGTTCTACATGAAATGTGATAACTTTTTGACAGTGCGAATCATAATATGGTATTGGCAATATTTTAACATGAAAATATTTTTGGAGGGATCAAATCAATTTATTTGGTGTAATGGTATGGAAGTCGGAATTCTACGTGCGCGAGTCCGACTAGCACTTGGCCGGTTTTATTATTTTAGCACTTTGTCGATGTAGTAAATACACATAATATCCATGCAATGTTTCATATTTCTAACACTACTCGTTTGGACAGTAGGCGGAAGAGGGATGGACGAATGGACCATAAGGGTTCCGAGACGTGAACTACGGAACCATATTTATGGGGCCCACTCCGTGCAATAGATTGTTACAATCGAATTAGAAATTAATTCGTAGTTGGAGATTTTTGTTGCTACAATAATTTATAAACTAAGATCACTCCCCGCCTGACAACACTTACCACAAAAACTCTACTGATGAATTAAATTACCTGGATAACCGAACTTTGCTCGGAAGTCAGACCTCTAGTGAATAAAATGCGCAGTTTCTTAGAGATAAGATAAGTTAAATCAATTTCTCTCCCCCAAAACTTCCTGCATACTAAATTTCATAAAAATACTCTCATGTGCATACCCGCGAGTTTCTGCAGTGGGCAGCAAAAGTACAAAACATATTTTGTACTTGTATGTGTAGTTAGGCGGGCTTCGGATTTCAGGCAATAAATACTTCATCGTACGAACAACGAACGATTCAATACGAAACACGTATTCCATCAATTCTATTAAAGAATGTGCATTGACGTAGATTTTCTAAGGAATCACGCTGCCCCATACAAACTTTTCCCCCTTTTTCACCGCCTTAGGAGTCGAATTTCGGAAAATCCTTTCTTATCGGATGCGTACGTCATACAAAGAGCATTCCCTACAAGTTCTCTACGATTAGCGGTTTAGGGTTGATCTGTCAGTCAGTCTTTCAGGACATACCATATAAAATGCTATGTCCTGAATGATTGACTGTACAGTGTACAGATTAAAAGGAGAACTAACTAATGTTTTTAACAGGTGAGGAAAGCGAAACAGAAGGCAATAATGTATCATCGGACACATCTCCTGTGCGGCAGAAACGATCGGGTATACTCAAAGGCGGCAGACTATGGAAATCTTTGGACCACGACAAGGATAATGACCAGGTAAAGAGTCATATTATTTTGCAGTCACTAAATCATTTCATTTAAGGATTGCTGGGTAGCAAACGCTGTTTTGTCATATATATTATTTTTATCATTAAGGAGTTGAAAAATAGATTACGACCGATTCTCAGACCAACTGAATATGCAATAAACAAATTCATAAGAATCGGTCAAGCTGTTTCGGAGGAGTGCGTCAACCTAATAGTCCAGGCGGAATCGGCGCATTTGTACTGAAAACTATTCCACCTATTTTTTTATGCGATCCTCTTCAAATTGAGCCACTGATGATATAAATGCATGTTGCCAGTTGCCATGGGGCAACCCCGTGCCATATTGTTGAAGCCGAAGTTGTTTAAACAATTGCAAGGAATTGTTATTTTTCATCCGGACAAAATTTTTAATATTCTTTATTGAAATAGAAACAAAAAAGTCTTATGACTTTTCACGATAAGGTTAATATTTTTTGTGATATGAATTTTCAAAGGTTCGAAAAATCTCTTATGAAAGAAATAATAAAAGTATTTCGTCTGACCAAGATTCGAACCCCAGACCAATTATTGATCAACAACGCAAAATATCCAAGTGCCTTGTAACTGCGTTCGCGTATTATAATTCGAAATTACTCATATATTATTTATATTACACGACGACAGAAAAAGCCAAACAGTCTCCCATAGGAAGTTATTACTATATAAAATTTATTAATTATATAGCCCATGTTACCCGCGGAACCATTGCGAATCTATTGACAGACATCTCATTAAAATCGGAGAAATGATGTCTAATGAACCTACCTACTACAAATACTTTAAACGAGTCATTCTTGTCTACATAATATAATCAAAATCTCGGAAACGGCTGCGAGCATGAAATTTGGTATGCAGGGAGTTTTGGGGGAGGAAATTCGATCTGGCTAGGTCTTATCCTTTATAAACTGGGCATTTTTAAGCTTTATATTTTTTTTCTTTTGTCTTGCAATAATATATCAATAATTTCGATTCTATTCTCTCATTTCATTCAGTCTAATTCTGTCAGTCTGATTGGCAACTTGCAGGTATGCGTATATGTATAATTTTTGCGTTGTTCGGTTTGGAATGTGGTGGGACTGAATCCCGGTCAGATATTTATTTTTTATTACAATTTTTATTCAATAGATCTCCGAGCAAAGTTAGGTTACCTAGGACTTAAATAAAAAAACAATTACAGAATGACGACCAACGGTCAACGACAACCAGCGACGATGATGTCTCACTCACCACGACGAGAACCGTACGTTTTGCCGAGAAACAGAAAGAAGCAGAAGAAGAACCGATAGACCAAAATGACTCGGACACCTTCGAATCGGACACAGAGTCAGTCACTGAGTCACAGAAAGAAGAAGACAGTACGATAACCTCACAAAGGTACAATTTTCTTACTTCTTGAGTAACGGCCCGGCCGTAGTCCATGTAAATAAATCGCAAGATTGTTTATTGTAATTCAACAACTCAGCATTGAAACCTATGAGCGAATGATGATGATCTTGATAAATCTACATAAATTTTGGAAGAAGGCTATGAGATTAAGTAGGTACCTATATCATGATAATTGATATGAAGATGTAAGTATGCTGTGATGATGGTGGTAATGATGATGATGATTACTTTAATTGACATAATAGCATAATATTATCAATTTGCTTGCTGTACCTACTTTAAACAATGCTGAGTCCCCAAACATGTTCTGAAAGTTGAAACTCATGTCTGAAACAAAGTTTTGTTCAGTGGTTTTGATATTCAAGGTACACCTTGGCACAAAATTTTGATTTTGGTAGAGGAGAAGGTGGTAATGTGACCCCTGCATGTATTTTGGCCCCCTTCAATATTTTGGTTTTTAAACAGCGTCATCTAGTTCAAAAGCAGGTTAATTAGTAGATAACATGCCAAAATGATCATAAATACCCAAAGTCACCGCTAGATGGTATTTCATTTTTAGTTATTCAGGCAAGTTTTATTGAGTCCGGGCGAAAACTTGGCGTGTGCGTTTTTAAAATTCAATATTTGTATCTAAAAGTAATTCTGGATCCATCTGATGTATTAATTCAACGTGTTGGACGCCTGAGTCTTCGATTTTAAGGTAATTATCATTCAATAGTTGTTCAATAAAAAAAAATATTATGTTGTCGCAAAATGTCTCATTTTGGTATTATGACCCCCTAATATAGTATGTAATATGACCCCGGGGGTCATATTATATGTATGATGAATTATTTTTTTTATATGCCATGAAAGACCTTGACGTCAACTTCGATTAAAAAAAGGAAAACCTGAGATCCCGAAAAAATGAAACAAGCAGTTCAGGCCATCCGAAACAAACCCATGGGTTACAAGAAAGCCAGTCAAAGCTTTTACTATTCCGAGGTCGACATTGAAACATCTTGTAAAGGATGCTGAGGAATTATTAGACTTGGCAGTGAAAAAAACCACTCGGAATCAAGTCTATCCTGCCACATAATTTAGAGAAAAGCTTATTAGACTATGTTCATGGAAGCCAAGTACCTATTATGGATAGACTAGGCAAGATATTCGGCGGTCTGCATACAGGATAGCCGTAAAACTGTTTACTCCAATGATCGTCGAGGTGAAGAGTGGATACAGTGCCAAAGCTGCCTTCTGTGGGCTCATAGCGCTTGCGCGGGCCCTGAAGGAGAGCATTATTTCTGCGACATTTTGTCTTTATGCCCCCTTTAGGCCCCCCCTTTAGGCCCCCAGGGTGCCATAATACCATCCTCATATCTCAATTTACATTTTCTCTACTTTTTCGAAAAAAAAAAAACGTTTTTTATAAAAAGCGATTATGCTTTTCATTCAATACAGACCCAGACACGAATAAATAGATAAATGCCTAACATTTTAAGGTATATTGTTTATTAATATACCTATTAAATAATTTCTTATAAGCTAAAAACAAAATGGGTGGCCACATTACCACCTTCTCCCTGTAGCATAATATGGCTGGCTGGGCTACTTCTTAACAACAATACTTACAACTTTAAATACTAAACAATCTAATTTATTATAATGTGTTACTTGTGCTTTTTAAAACATAAAATCAACAGACTGGACATTCCGACCTCGCTAATTTTATTGGGGAACGCAACGAAGACGAACTCGGCGATGCAACAACTGTTCAACAGCAGTCGGCCGCCACCTCCGGCTATTGAACCACAGTTAATTACTTCAGAAACACTACGGTAAGTGTTTTTCTAGTTCTTTGAATAAAATTTGTTAGTACGTATTAAAGTAGTAGAAGGATAATTAATCGCCAAGACGAGCTAAAAGAATAACTAATCCAACTAATTAAAAACATGCAAGGGCACTACAAGACTTATATTTATTTGGAAACAAAAAATAACAAGAATTGTGTAAAACATTTAAATACTTAATATCTACTAATTTGTTTATTTATAGCGTCAAGCATTAATTGTCCGCTTCGCCCGGGTCTTGTTGTTTGTTTTTTTAAGGGCATTGATCAGACAAAAATATAAGTTCTAGACAAAACGTTTGCCGCCCCCTAACATTTGCCGCCCTTGCCGCCGCTTTTTGCTGGCAGATCCACATTTGCTTGCAGGTTTTAGTTATATTTTGGCGAGAAATTGCTAGACAGTAGACACCTATTATAATATGGATTAAATTATTATCGTGCTAGAAATATGAAACTGCATGAATGTAGTATATTCATGCAGTTTAATCTTTCTAGCAGTAACCGTTTCAACGGTAAGCAAAGTTTCAAGGTATGATTAAACCATAAGACGTCAACTACGAAACCCTAAAAAAATTTTTGAAAATCGGTCCACGTACGACGGAGTTATCGTTTTACTTGCAAAAAAAAAAATGATACAGCCGAATATATATAACCTCCTCCTTTTTTTGGAAGTCAGTTAATGATGACATGACGAGACCAAATGGCTCGCACTGTAAATGTCCATGGCCTATAAATGGTCACACTTGAGGAGCCGATGGAGCCGAAACTCGAAGGTGATTCGACCTGAAGCTTTGGCTCCAATTTTCCATCTCTCATAAGTGATTCTTCGAAGGCCCGTGCAGACTGCACATCAACCCGCAATGGGCTAGCATTGGACTACAGCCTAATTCTCCTCAAATTGAGAACAGTTCCCGGCCTGCTGAGCTCTAGAAGTGGAAGTCTAATGTAGAAGTAGATGCGTAATTTATAAAGTGCATTTGAACAACCTTAGCTCATAATGACATTACTATGTACTATGTAGGTCACACGCGGAAAATACTCATATGAAAATTTCTTAGCCATTTGCCATATGATTGGCAAATCAAATTAATATATTTCTGCAATTTTATTTTTTAGAGTTTATTCCTTATGAAACGATTGAAGTTATTGGAGTTTACGGGTCGGGTTTACGGGTACCCGGTACGGAAATTTTATGAGGAGTAAAATCAAGTGTAACAGCACTGCTTATCTTATTACGTACGATCCATTTCTATTTTTAAATTTAAATATGTTCGAATTTGTTCATTCACAGTCCTGAAACGTTTTACATAAACAAATTCCTTGCCTGAAACCAGCTCGTTATTTCTTTTTAATTTATAGACCATTAATAAATTTATTAGGTCTTTCTATATTGCCTTCATTCATTAAATAAATCACTGAACTGGGGATTTAACGGTTAAGTATATTGGTTTAGATTTACATTCTATTGAAACTGCACACGAAATTACCTACTTTAAAGTAGGCGATATTATTACCGTCAGCTTTATTACTATTATTATTATTATGTAACATACCTACTTTAATATGTATTACGCTTTTATTGAAGTTATATAAATAATCCGAATAAGTACAGAAAAATATATAGGCCTCTTTTTAATATTATACATCTATGTATATATGTATGTTTGTTTCTCTTATCATTTTAGAAAGATTTTTTTATTTATACCCTCTTTTTCTATTCGATATTTATCATAATTATCGTTCGTAAAATGCGACTGTACCTGCACTATTTTGGTAAACGTATTTTTAGGCGAAATTCTAAAAATATTCTAGAATCTGCATAATCTAAAAATAGAAATTTACACTTCAGCAATTTTTGGAATCCAAACCGACAGCAATCTGTGAATTTACAATGTTTTTATTTTAGAGCGTGGGATGCGGGGGTGAAACCGAAAACAGAAGAGGCGGCCGTGAAACGAGTGGCAGAGAGAAACGCTTTACGTTGTTCGCTACTGCGGAACGAAGCACGGAAAAAACAACAGCCTAAAGTACGTACAAATCAGTTTTTATTAACACGCTTTTATTAACTTCACCTGTATGTAAGCTTGTTTGCTTGTTTGTTTGCTTGTATGTAACTCTCTCTTGCGCGCCTGCTGCCTTCCTCAGCTCTGGTAGCTTCAAAACACGCTTTTAAAGAATATCGAACTAAAAAGTTGAAAATAATTTTAAATTTTTTAAAAATAAACTTAAAACAGTAGTACTTATATAAAAAATACTAGGTAGTATAATTGAGGGAAAAGCGTCCCTTTGTGCCATAATTTTCGTATATCGAGCGACTCAGGCTTTTCCCTCAATTATACTAGTATTTTTTATATACATTTTTTATATACTACTGTTTATTTTTTTAATTTTTAACATTATTCTCAACTTTTTAGTTCGATATTCTTTAAAAGCGTGTTTTTTAGTTTTTGTTAACTATATTAATACATTTTTTCCTTATAGTGAAGCGAATAATTTCTACAATAAGTTTAACTGGAGCTCGCCGAATGTTTATTTCTTTATGTAGGGTAAAAGCCGGATAGTTGTCTTGGTAGGATACTTGCCTCGGTTCTGAATTTGTTACGTTAGGAATGTTTTTTGCGCTAGATTTTGATTATGATTGGAAGTTTGGCAGACATTAATTCCCTAGAAATCATTATTGTAGGCGCACCCGTTTTGTCTATGTGAGCAAAAATCTTTCACGGTGAGACTTCGACGGACGTTAAAATTATACCTGTTGGCAAGTCAATTCTTCTTCATATTTTTATCAGCGTAGGGCGGTCCAGTATTTTTTAGTGTCTTTGTATGCATTAGAGGTTAAGTTACTGTTCCTTACTTTGTAATGTAAAAAAGTGTTTTTTTATTATTTTGTAAACGGTAAAGACAAGTATCTGTATCAAAAATTATTATTTTTAAACAAAAAATTAAACCGACTTCCAAAGTAAAAATACACAAAAAAGTATGAAATTAAACTTAATCTCTAAATAATTCCCCTCTCAAATTCGGCTAAAATTTTTACTATTTCTCTACTCAATCTTCTTAATTTTGAAATCGGTACCAGCCCAAACAATATTCTACTATATTTTATAGAACTTACGTTCATATTTGCTGGTACTGACTTCAAAATTAATAAGATTGAGTCACATTGAGTAGAGAAATAGTAAAAAATTTAGTCGAATTTGAAAGGGGAATTATTTAGAGATTAAGTTTTATTTCATACTTTTTTGTGTATTTTTACTTTGGAAGTCGGTTTAATTTTTTGTTTAAAAATAATAATTTCACCCTTTTTAGTGATATATTTTGTTAAGTTATTATTATACTCCGTACAAATACGTCTTAAGGTGGTTCGTTTCCTATACAAAAATACAATGGACATTAATTAGGTAATTTCATACTATTACTACATAAATTTATATGCACATCTATTTATTTTGCAATACAATTGTCGCAAAATATATTTAAAATACTTTATTTCACACAGAAGTCACATTTTTATTGAATTTTGGACAAAAAGTGACATAAGATACAAATGTCACTTTTTGTCGAAAATCCATCCATCCTGCCGTACCATCCTTTACTGGAACCATTTCGCCGCATTTTCAGGCCCCTATTTGAGAACCTCTGGATAAGACCAGAACGCAGAAATTTTCGTCATCCAGTAAGCTATAATCACATACTTAAAATCCAAAATTTCAAGTCTGTAGGTCATTTAGTTCCGAAGTTAAGCGAAAGCAAAGTTTCGCATTTATGACACTCACTCACTCACTCACTCATGATCATCAGAATAGAACTAGTACTTCCCATAGATTCAGAGAGCTGAAATTTGGTACAGAGTTAGGGTTTTCATGGCCACATAAAGGGAAAACTATAAAAACTAAGATAATCGAAGAAAACACAAGAGCCCAACCAAACTATTAGAGATCGACATACCGCCTTTACAAAAAAAAAATCAACTTGGTGGGCCACTTCATTTGATGTCAAAAATCGAAGGTCTGAAGTATCTGATAAAGAACCCTCAGCTGGTCTCAGCTGATTTAGAGGTAATATGGTAATGCCCCCTTCTACTATTGGTACATTAAAAAAATTGACTGTCATTGCAAAAATCCAGCGAAGTGGGACACATCTTCTAATTTAATCTAGCCCGTAGCGTCCCACTGCTGGGCGAATGCCTCCCCTTCTGCTTTTAATATGCATATAAATAAAATTAAATGAAAACTCTGGATAAGACTAGATTGGCTTTTATACTTATACTTACAAGTTTAGAAGAAGAAATAGTCGAACGATTAACTTTATTCTACTCGAACATTACACAAATTAAATAAACAAATTACACTAAAATCTAGTAAAATAAATCAATAAGCCCACGTTTCTACAAAAAGAAGTGAAATCCCACCAAAAACATTCTGTAAAAAACTAGCCAAGTCTCGATGGAGCTGCTAGTTTATCTCTAAAAAGTAATGAAATCTAGACAAAGTCGTGCCAAGTCTAAGGTTCCTTACTGCGATTTCTTTATTATTATAGTTAATGTTGTGTGACTTTCAAAATTTTTTCTGTGATGTATAGACATCACGGAAAAAATTTTGAAAATCGGTCCACAGGTGGCGGAGTAATCGTTGAACATACAAAAAAAATAAAAAATATATATATATACAGCCGAACGTATAACCGCCTCCTTTTTTGGGAAGCCGGTTAAAAAGATAGTCGCCCCTATACAAGTATCCGGCTTTTACTCTATTTCGGTCATTCTCCGATTCGACGTTCTTTGCCTAATTACCGTAACCTTTTTTATTTTTCACTGATTTGACTTAAACACATTAAAATATGAAGCAAATCAAAGATACGTATTCAATAATTAATGAGGCATGTAACAATTAATTGTGGTTTTCTAGATATGATATGAGACTTAAAAATTTTATGAGTATGGTAATTAGAAAAAAAGAATATTTAATGAAACGGTAATTAGAAAATATCATCAAGTCTATGTAAAATGATATAATGAAATGATAATAACACACATTAATAATTGAAGTGATAGAATTAACGATGTCTTTCATAACTATAACCTATCAATAGTAAAAACAGACACTTTATCATTGCTATCATTTAATAAAAATTAGACACTTTTTTGACATTTCTTTTGATTGCTGATACAAAATATAGTAATTTTAAAAGCTTTTACTTAACTTGCAATGTATGTTAGTTCGGGTGCAATCTAGTTAAGATTCCAATCTTGCTACTAATTTTAAAGCAGATATCTTCAACCGATTTGAGCTGAAATTTTGTACAATCGTTTAGTTTGGCGGACAATATTTAATTCGTTCTCGGCGTTGTTGAGCGACAAGCCTTCTCTTTTCTTTAACTTCCTCTTTGGTCTTTTTGGGTTTTCCCATCCTATAAATTAAATAATTTTATGAATGGTCAGCATATAATATAGACATATTTACGGACAATGATAATAATAATGTACGAAAACCGCGGGAAAACTTTCCATTGGTACGACATCGCGGCTTCAGTTAGTAAACAAGTATTAATTTTTCATACAACGGTAATTATAAACATATGGTAATTAGTATACGGTAATTAGAAAACGATAGATTTTCTTAAAAATGTCGCAAACTGACACAGTATGCAAATACTAGCTTATTACAACATACGGAGGCCAAAGTACTGTCTCCATTTACATGATCTACTTGGTCCTATCTTAAAAAATCAAGTATTAAAATAAGAACAACGGTAATTAGAAAAGTTTTTAACCAAGGCTACGGTAATTATATACTCACGTGCTTCATTGGCGGTACACTAAAGTTAGAGACGTGGAACTGCTGATGGTCCTCGGTACACACGGAGGATACGCGACTCGTACGGTAGTGGTGTGCCAAATACTTTTATTTAGGGATGTGCACCCGAGAACAGCAAATGTCACGGCAATTATAACTTTCGATTGGACATGCGATTACTTAATGATAATTAATTATAGACTGGTTCTATTGAGTCGATATTTTGTTATGCGATACACGTTACTTAATATCGTTTAAAAAGTTGAATGGATCAAAGTAAATCTGTACGTTATAAAAATTACAAGCAAGTTTTAAGATAAAGTCGGTGTGCGGACACGCCACGGTAATTAGAGAATAGAGGTTTTTTGAACATAATTTAATATAATTAAGTCTTAATTACTTAAAACAGAAGCCAATGTTTTTGTTTACAGCTAGATACGGATGCTATCTAACATATAAAAAATAATGCAAGATTGAATATGATAATATTACGGATTATACAAGCCCGGACACGTAAAATTTGCTAATCGGAGAATGGCCGTCTATCGCTTGTTCCGCCCTCTCGCTTGCACGCTCGGCTCAGGCGGAACGTGACAATTTTGACCTGATAATCTATACAAATAAATAAAATTGAAGAGTCTGTTTGTAATTTTATATTTTTGTGCGTTTTTACTTTGGAAGTAGGTTTTCATTATTTGTTTATAAATAATTGTATTAGAAGGAGTTAGCTATCTCTGTTAAATGGAGCTAGCTACCTGGTTAAGTCGTTTTCTTTTATCAACGAGATAAGTCGACGTCGGTTAAGAGTACTTACGTAAGACGTTCGCTGTATCTAGGCCATCAATGTTGACAAAATTATTCAAGTGATCACTTAGGACCGAGATGTCTGTTTTTTACCCGACTGCGCCACGCAAAGGAGTTGTGTTTATCAGCCTATGCATGTATGTTTGTACCTTTGCGGCAATATTTAGGTATATACAGATATAAATCAAGAAATGCATAGGAACAAAAATTGTCAAGGTAGAGCCATTTTTGTACCTATGCATTTCTGGATTTCTATCAGAATTATTTTCTTGTTTTGGCCTTTTTAGACCCCTTTTTTACGTAGTCTGGTTATAGTTTTTGTTACAAAAACAAAAAAAAAACTTGAGAGGTGTCAAGGGACACCCGGATGGAACGAAGTTTTATTTGTTATTATTTATTATGTACAAATATATATGTAACATAATAATATTAAAATAAAAAAGAGAGAAAGACAGACAAACACACGCACGCCGCACGGCTTACAACTATAGCAAAAAGTGTCATTACAACTTTTGGTCTTAATTTTTTCCGTCTAGCCCCCTTTCGCAACGCGCGATAAGGAACTTCGTTCCAAAAATTGAGACACATTCTCCGAATGTATCTCAATTTCTTTTTGTTTTTTTTTTCTAACCATAATTATATCATTATTTTATGCGCAGCAAGAGACGACGTCCTTAGCGGAACGCATAAGACTACTGACCTGTGACGTAGACGACGATGACCAAAGCGAAGAACATCGTACGTCACCCGCCGGTGCTAGCGTCGACAAATTCTCCAGTAGCAGCGACAAGTCGTACACGAGTACTGACAAGAGCAACGAAAAGGCGTTCGGAAGTGCGTCGTCATCTTCATCATCTTCCACAATATCGGCTCAAGTCCCTACACGTCAACAGCCGCCTGACCTTGGTGATATGCATCAGGAAACTCAGAAGGTAATTTCAGTTACTGCATTTAAATATAATGTGTGTCGTCTCAAGGTTAAAGGATTTTTTATCGGGATGTACGGGTGTACGTAGTAAGAGTGAGACTGTGTAATATTTGATACATGTACCTGTAGCATGGGGGCCCCATGTAATTGATACGCCTTATACAGCGGTAGCTGTTAATGTTTCAGCCGCGACCGGAACCTCGACGGCAGTTCCTTTCCACTCTCGCGCCCCTGACCGCGTGTGTCGGTATGGACGGCAACGCGGGCCATCACGAAGGCTTCTACTACGTGCCTCCGGGAGACAGAACATCCGCGTCAGCGGCCACCACCATAGACTTCCAGGATCACAATGAGTCTCCAGCTCCTGATGTTATTGCGGGAACACCAGGTAAGTTTTGAAATAATCTTGTGTGTGGTATTTGTAACAGATCTCCTTCGAAACGAATCGACTGATTTTTATGAAAAAAAAAATAATACCGGTGTACTTGGTGTACTGGCTATATGTATGAGAATAGGTTGTTAATAATTTTTACCAAGTGATATGGACGAGCCCAATTTTTTTATGATTAGGCATCGAGAATCTGATGGCCCGGCCGCGCTATCGCTAAGTCTTAGATACGAGAATTAGCGGCCATACTATATTTTCTCGAATCATTTCGCGGCTTTTCATGCCCTCATAATCCATATTTACGTCTGTAATAAAGCTAGCGGTCTGAATTTTTGTCGTGAGAAGTCGTTAACGGCACAAGCTAATGTTTTAACTTTTAAATGTAAAAATCGTGTGTATAGTAAAATTTACGAGATATTAAGCGGCAAAACAGCGATTTTTAAAGATTATAATAATATAGATTATTATTACAATTATCAGCTATAAATCATATTTCAAAGCTTAATAATGCTAGCAGATATAAACTTCAAATGATTTTTGTGCTTTTTTACTTTATAAGTCCGTTTTAATTTTTTGTTTAAAAATAATATTTTTCTCATTTTTGTTAAGTATGTTTATTATAATATTAACACATTTTAAGAAAGTTATAAATACCTTATCTTAAAAAATTGTCTCGTTTAAAGTATAAGATAGATTGCGTGTGTTACGCGTCCCTAACAAGTTTTTGGTCCTAGAATGATTAGTTTATCTCCGTTGTCTGACACCCATTCCACAAGTTGTTCGGCGACTTACTAGGAGATCAGTCGATTTATGTCTGCTGAATATTTCACAAGTATTACTATTTGCAGGAGCATCAGAGAACGACGAAAGCTTAGCCGCGTTCGCGCGAGCCTCCGCGAGTCGGACAGAGAGGATACGTCAGCGATACGGCCAGGAGTCACAACCAGTCAGCAGCGACGACGAGCATGATGATTATGGTAGGTAACCTCATATTTATCAAATTACCTAAGTAACCGAGCTCTGCTCAGAGTTCTAATAAAATAATCACAAAAATAAGTATTTATCGGACCGGGATTCAAACCCACTACACTCCGAATTTTCAAACAAAGCAAAAATTACTAATAAAAAGTAAGATTTTGCTCAAAAGAATACCCTGGGTCCAAAACTACTGAACAGAACTCCTCACTCCTTATAGATACATGTTTGGGGATTTCGGCGTTGTTTAAAGAACTGCAAACATATGCTACTATGTCAATTAGGGTAATTATCAACATCACCACCATCATCACATTACGATGGTATAAAAGGTACTTCTCATAGTATGTTACACCGACACGGACATTACTCTGCCGTTTGTGGACCTATTCAAAATTCTTTGGTCATTGTAAAGGGTATAATTCGAAATTGGTCCTTCAGTCGCTAAAGTGGAAACCTGATGATGGAATATATGACGAATCGATGGAACTCCTCGAAATTCATATGGACACATAGTGATTCTCACTTTTCTGAAGCAATACAAGCATATTATGCTACCAAGAAATAAGATTTTGCATCAAGGTATACCCTGGATCCAAAAGCACTGAACATAACTCCTCAGCCTTTAAAGATACGCGTTTGGAAATTTCGGCATTGTTTAAAGAACTGCAAGATATGCCACTATGTAACTTACAGTAATCATCATCATCATCTTGGCGCGTCCATAGTTCCATGGAAGCTTGGCGCGTCTTCAATCATAAATTCGATTGTTTATTTTAAAAGTTCATAAGATGTATTAATAAACATTTGATAAACGTCACTAAAAAGGGTAAAATTGTTATTTTTAAACAAAAAACCAAACCGACTTATCTATACCGAACTAATTCTCTAAATAGAACCTTTTAAATTCGGCTAAAATTTTAACTACTTCTCTACTCAATCTTCTTAATTTTGGTTTTATCATTATAATAATAATTATTATTTTATGGGTGGCTCTCCATACATATTGTGAAGTTGGGTTGAAGAAAATTATTTCATTCTACCCCATCGTGTGGGGTATCGTAGAATAGAGGCAAGGTTTTATACATTACTTTTTTACAAAGTTAACCATTTTCAAGTAATCGGCCTTCAAAGTGGTTTATAAGTTGGTTATTTCTAAATTATACCTAGGAGATAGAAACTTGTAGGGTTCCATGCTGATAGTACCTACATGCTAAAAACTTCAGTTAAATTATTTTCAGATTAATTGGACAACAACTTTTGACGTAATTATATAAGATAACTCTACTATATTATTATAAGTCGTAAGTCGTAACTATAATAACGACTTACGGAACCCTCCTTAGACATGTCCTGAATCTTAACATGCTCTTGGTTAGGTTATTTGTCAAACCTAACCAAGAGCATGTCATGTTATAAGTTATTATTTCATACATTTTTGTGGCTAGAATCTACCAATTACTATTTATTAACTACACCATACATGTTTAGGCTGCATCATAAGGTTTGTTATAATTTTATGTTGTAACTAACTTTTGCCTGCGGCTTCGCCCGTGTGTGTGTTTGTAATGTTCTTGGAGAAAAAACTACTTCGGCAAATAACTCTACTCACAGCAATATACTTACTTCTGTATACATGTGCAATATTGAAAATGTTTCTAGATAAAATAAACATAAAAAATCATAAACTCCGATGAAAAACCTTTCATCGGAGTTTATGATTTTTTATGTTGTGTAGCGCGGGAAGGGGTTCACCTTCGTTAGGCGATTACTTAAAACCCTTTGCCTATACACACAACCTGGAGGAGCGGGATGGGGCGTCATGGGGTGAGCCGATCAAGACCATGCCGCTTCCTCAATCAACGCCTCGTAATTAACGTAATAAATTAATTTTATAAATTGATGACTTGAAAAAATGCCCATCTTCCAAATTATTTATCTTAAAAACTAAGTAGAATTGACACACTCCAGCTTTACTCTTAGGTTTGGAATAGGTACAAGACGCCATCAACCTATGGGCTTTTAGGTAGCTTCATAATAATTGAAGATTTTGAAGATTTCTAAAACATTGCAGCGTTTGCAATGTAAGCGCCAACAATGTGTTTATTTAGGATATTAGAAACCTATAAAATTATCTGTGTTTCTTTACTATGTTATGCATGCTATATACATAAAAACCTTCCTATTGAATCACTCTATCTACAAAAACCGCATCAAAATACGTTCTAAGGTAAAAAGATTTAAGCATACATAGGGACAGGGACTTTGTTTTATACTATGTACCTAATGATATGTAAACAACGTACCTAGAATTAAAACCTGTGAGCGAATGATGATGATGATAATGAATATAAAGGACACTGGGAATTTTGTATGAAGCAATTTACTACGGGACCAAAGATAAAATTAGTTTAGACGTAAGCGTAATTACACCTGGATTACAATGATATAGGTCGCATATCGGTGGGATGTGAGGTTAATGAGAAATTATAATTAAATGTTAATGATTTTATACATGAAGGTTCGTGCAATACTCGTATTACTCACTGCATATTTTGTCAATAATGCCTGGACCGATTCCAATTTCGAATCGGTCCAACTGGACGAAATTCGAATTTTTGTTTTAAGGAGTGTACCTATTCCTAAGTTGGTCCCATGATCATGAAGTCTAACGATGAGAAATCTGAAATATAGATAAATATTAGTACCTAAGTAGGTTGTTTTTTGCTGTTACATGCATAGTTATTATGATAATATAAATAACTGAAGCCCTACATTATTAGCTGCGGTTGCTGTAGCAACGGCAAGAGTATGTAGTGTAATAAGTATATCACTTAATTGAACTCAATTCAATGTATATAAAAATATTTTGGTTTGTACTTTGTGGTCGCGACTTTCATAAAGCGGGTCAAAAACGCCTAGTGTCTTTTGTTAGAAAATGTTCAAAGCTATCAATATCGGTGTAAAAGACTATGAGAAGTATTTAGATTTTCATCATATAAAGATGAATGGTATGATGATGATGATGATTACTATAATTGGCATAATCGCATATAACTAAGTATAGATCGAATTTTCATAAAATTTGTCATTTTAGGCTCTGGATTAACCATGGATTAACACAGCCTAATTTTTATCGCACCAAAATATAGTACTTACATATTCGCGAGTACCTAACTATACTGTTTACATATTAATTCGCAATATTATTTTTTCAGGTTTTCATCGCAGACCCGCAGTTCGAGGGATCGCGGTGAAACAGCAACTCGGCGCATCAGACGACATACTCCAGCAGATGCAGAACGACCTCCTCCCTACTCCCAGCTCCACATCATCATCAGTCCCCGCCCACTCCTGTCATCGTACCAACTCCAATTACTCCTGGCCTTACTACTCTGAAGCTAATCTTAATTCCAGGCCACAGAGCAGATCCAGTATTAATACTAATTGGTAAGTTTTAGGAAAATAGGGATTATTTCACACTTTTTTGTGCATTTTTAACATACATACATACATAATCACGCCTCTTTCCCGTAGGGGTAGGCAGAGACCACTTCTTTCCACTTGCTACGATCCTTACATACTTGTTTTGCTTCATCCACTTTCATTATTCCCTTCATACATGCTCTTCGGTTTAGGGTACTCTTGACCTGACCTGACATTTTTTCAAGACGTCCCCGATTTGGTCTTGAAACGTCCGCCTAGGTCTACCCCTTCCAACACTTCCATTCACACTCGCTTTATACACTTTTTTCGTCAATCGTTCTTCATTCATTCTCTCAACATGGCCAAACCATCTCAGCATACCTTTCTCAATTTTTGTCACTATATCTTCTTTCAGACCACGTTTCCTTATCTCACTATTTCTTATCCTGTCACCCAGTTTAACTCCTATCATGCTTCTTAATGCTCTCATCTCAACTACATTTATTCTGCTTTCATGTTTCTTCTGCCATACCCAACTTTCACTTCCGTACATGAGTGTCGGAATCAACACCCCCGCATGCACAGCCAAACGAGCCTTGTTAGACACCTTCCGACTGTTCATGAAGGAGTGCAAAGCTCCATTCACCATGTTTCCTGCATTCACTCTTCTTTCAATATCACTCTCACACTTTCCATCTCTTGTAAACTTTGAACCCAGATACACAAAATCATTCACCTGTTCAATTTGTTCATCATTCATCAAAAGAGAAAACATTTGACGAGTAACTCATTCATCAACCCACTTTCATTCTCTTTTAAATCTGTCAAGCAATTGTCCATGAGCAGATTAAACAGCCACGGTGACGCTACACATCCCTGTCTAACACCTTTTTCGATATTGAACCATTCAGTGTATGCCCCGTTTATCCTAACACAAGCACTAGAATCCCTACATACCCTAGCATTTTTAACCTACTTCCAAAAAAGGGAACGGGCTCTATACGTTCGGCTGTATATTTTTTTTGCATGTTCAACGACTACTCCGCCGTCTGTTGACGATTTTCAAATTTCTTTTTTTTAATGTAAAGGATATAATCCGAATTTAGTCCGTTGTCACCATAGCTACATAGTGATGACCTGATGATGAGACCTATAAGGAATCGCGGGAACTCCTCAAAATTTATATGGAAATATGTAGTAATTTTGACTTTTTCTGAAGTAAAAAAATATGCTACTAAGTCAGATTTTGTACCAAGGTATACCCTGGATCCAAAAGTACTGAACAGAACTTCTGTCACCTTAAATATATCTACATAATATTGTATCGCGATTTCGGTGTTGTTTAAAGAACTGCAAGCTTATGCCACTATGTCAATTACAGTAATCATCATCACCACTACCATCATCACACCATACATCATCACATTATGATGATAATAATATTTTTATAATATTCATGTGTAAAAAAAATTACAAAAAATATCAAGTTATGGGTCACTCTTATCATTTAAAGGTTGAAAAAATAAATCACGACTGATTCTCGGACCTACCGAATATGCAAAAAATTCGAACCCACAACCAATTATTTTCCAACAACGCACATAGTCTGACCCTAGTCTGTAGCTGAGCCACACGTATTTGATATTGATTGTCGAATTACGAATAATATTGCCATTTTCTACTAACATGGAAATGTATGCGTGGCCCTTGGAGAGCCGCTTCGCTACGTTGAATGTAAGAGGAGGAATGGATGGTAAGGATGAAACTGGAAGAAGCGAAACAAGTATGTAAGGATCGCAGCAAGTGGAAAGAAGTGGTCTCTGCCTACCCCTACGGGAAAGAGGCGGTCTCTGCCTACCCCTACGGGAAAGAGGCGTGATTATATGTATGTATGTATGTATGGAAATAAATTAATTTATCTTCCAGGTCAAAATCCGACTACGTGACAGGTCGTCAGTGCTCAACAGCGCAGGTGCAACAGCAACACACGGAGCCCTGCTACGTGCACGTGCAGAGCATGGCGCAGTACGCACACTATCAACACCGACAGCAGGACTATAGGAACTGCGCCCTGTACGCCAATATGGGGTAAATTGATTGAAAACTGTACTTTTTAGAGATAATAGTAACCTATGTTTTAAATCTATCCATCCATCCATCCGTCCATCCATCCTCACAAACATTTTAAACGACTTTAAAAAAGAGGCGGTTATTACGTTCCGCTGTACCTGTATTATTTTATATTTTAGTTTTTTTGTATGTCCAACGATTACTCCGCCGTCTGTAGACCAAATTTCAAAATTAATTTTTTGATGTTAAGTGTGAAGTTGGTTCCGTTATCACCAAAGTGGTGGCCTGATGATGGGATTTATAACTCCTCGAAATTTATATGGATACATGTGGTGATTATGACTTTTTCTGAAGTAGTCCAAACATAATATATGCTACCAAAGAGTAAGATTTTGCACCAAAGCATGTGTTTGGGAATATCTGCGATTTTTTTAAATGGCATACCTATGCCACTACAGTCATCAACATCATCACATTATGATGATAATAGGCACTTATCATAGTCTTACATCGACACGTATACGTGATATACTTATTATATATATCATTGAACATTACTTTGCTGTTTGTGAGCCTATTTGCAAACTTCTTTTGCTGTTGTAAAGGGTTTAATATTTCGAATCATGGGTTCAAATCCCGGTCAGATAAATATTAATGTGATTTTATGTTTAATTTATTTATCACAACTTCGAACAAACTTCGATTACCCAGATACTTAATAGCTACAAGTTTCTAGTTAACGCATTTTTTTACAGATGTTCCGACAGTAGTCAAGAACTATACAGTTCTCAGACTAGCTCAGAACCCACCTCACCGGTTCGCAACAGAAGACCGGAATCTCCACCACCAATACGGAGCCACCATCAGCTCCTATACGTACCCTACAGCAACCACTACCACTATCAACAGGATTACCCACAAAACTGGTCAGGGAACGATTGTAAGTATGTAGTTAGAAAACTCTTTATTTGCGCACACAATTAAAAACACATAACAATAATAACTAGATGTTTCCATAAGCAATCTGAGAGCCCTAGTCAGAAGCCGAAAGAGCTTAATCCAGCCAAAATGGGCTAGACCCGGTCGAAGTTGTGTTTTTTACAATTAGTGTTATTTCAGTTAGGCAGTTGCCAATTAATAGGGTATTTTCCAATTATTTGAAAACTGCTTATTAATTAATTTTTATTTTTCTGTTAAATATATAATTCGTCCCAGTCTAGTAATACTAATATTATAAAGCTGAAGACTTTGTTTGTTTGTTTGAACGCGCTAATCTCTGGAACTACTGGTTCGAATAGAAAAATTATTTTTGTGTTGGATAGTCCATTTATCGAGGAAGGCTTTTTAGGCTATATTATAACATAATGCTAAGCTCAATACGAGCGGAGCACCAATTAAGAATGTTTCAAAATCGTTTTTTTTTTCCTTTTGAGAGCTGCGTACGCTGCGGAAACAGTTAGTTTCGCTAAAATTATGTATGACAGAATTGTTTCCCTTTAAAAGTTTAAAAAAAAAGTCCGCGACTGTATATGTCTATCTTTTAAGGTTGGCTCACAATAACCTTTTTATACTAACCAAACTAACCAAATTTGTTCTAAAATTAAGCATTATCTGTGAGGGTGTTTTCAATAAGATGATATTAATTATTATCCAAGTACATAATTGCGTTATTCATTACAATCATTTAATTTAGAAGAAATTAGTCGTTTACGTTATTTGATTTCAATGAGTAGGTATTTTAGAAGATATTGCAGTAATAAAATAATCAAGCGCGCAATAATAATGTGAGGCGCGCGGCGGGCAGTCGTGACGGAACCATTCAGACCATCTTATCCCAACTAACTATAACTTTTATTTCAGATACGCACATGCAACCCCAATACCAACAGCAAGTTATGAGCGGCACAAGCACTCCACAACCAGCAATGCAGCCACAGAGAGCGCAATACACCCACGCTTTGCAAGTGCAGGTATTATCCTTACTATCCTAAGGATGTTTCACAATCGCCTAATAAGACGTCTATGCTAGTAAGTGGCGAATAGCTTATTCGGTACAAAATCTACTAATATTATAAATGTAAGAGTAAATCTGTTTGTCTATCTATTAAGCTATCACGTCAATTTGAATGGGTTTTGATGGTTATAGGCTTGGTAGATTTGCGGAAGCATAGCTTTACAGAAAACTGGCGAAAACTAAGTTTTGCGTAGTGTTTCGGCAAGCAAATGACATCAAATGACAACAATGACAGCGGACCATGGAGAGCCGCTTCGATACGTTGAATGTAAGAGGAGGAATGGATGGGAATGAAAGTGAACGAAGCGAAACAAGTATGTAAGGATCGAAGCAAGTGGCAAGAAGTGGTCTCTGTCTACCCCTATGGGAAAGAGGCGTGATTATATGTATGTATGTATGTAACATTACTATATTTTGTCTTTATCAATAGTCTATTACGACATCCCCGCTATCATCAACCAGCAGGCTTAGCATGCGCATAGAAGAAACAACGAAGAATAGAAAATATGAGAGATTGAAGAAACATTAATACCATTCGGAGCAAAATAGGTCTTATTATAAGGTAGCAAGGTCGATGTATCATCGTTATGAGAAATAACATTTCTTTTCTTCCCGAGCATGAGCGCACAAAATGGCCTGTTTTGACAGCTAAAGTAGAAACGTTTTCTTATTTTAATGTCAAAAAGTCCCACAGTAATGTCAACCACTCCACATCACGGCGGACCTCGACAAAAAGTTTCTTTACGTTGAGTCATATACTTGAATATTTGTTCGTTTTTGACAGAAGATTTCCCGGCAACCATTTTAAAAATATGGCTGTTTAGAAATGTTGACTTCTATTGACGACCTTGTTATCATGGATTAAGAACTATTTTGCAATGAACTGTTTTGGATAGAATATTTCTACTTTAAATGTATTTCTATGGATCGCCATGCTAAGCCTGCTGGTCGACACTATCAACCTCGGCGTCTACGACTTCAATACTGTGCTAAAATTGAAATTTTACTCTCAACATCGCTAAGCAGTTTCACTTCAAAAAAAACTTTGAGTAATTCTTAGAATTTAATGAATGAATTTATAATTTCAGACTCTATGTCCAGCACCAGCAAGATATAGACCGGTCCCGGCTACGCAGCCTGGCGGCGGGAAACAGATGATTTGTTACTCAGAAAAGGTATAAAAATAAATAAATACCTATTTAACTATACCCCACATGATATGGTTCGTCGATATTATTTTTTTCTTTTAACAATATAGCGTCCAAATACGGCCATTTTGAGTTTTCCATATTATTATATTTATTGATTTCTATGCCATTCACACACACATTCACAATCTTAAGTGGGTACCCACATATATTTTTACCAGCACTTTTGCATACATTTTTTATTGTAATAAGTGACATCTCGGAATCACGCAATCACAATCTATTTACATCCTATTCATTGAAACCTTTTTAATGAACCGTCATGAAAACAATACGTCTGCTGTACCTACGTTAGAAAAGAGTTGGGATTTCTGCAGATTCCAAGTAATGCTGTATCATCAGGTGCAAATTATCACTATTGATTTATGTCCTATTCATTGAGATCACTAAAATGAGCCCAAACACGATATCTCTGCTGTAAGTTTGTGAGGAATTAGGTATCCTACAGATTCTAGGTGATGCTGCAGCATCAGCTTAATGTTACCAAGTGTAGGCAATATTGTTAAAATGAAAGGATATGAAATTTTGAACCGATCAGAGCAGTGGAAGTTGCTTACAACCTTCCATCAACTAGATAACCTCCGTATTGTCAGGCAGTGGGCGAGCTGATGATGATGAATTATAGCTAAGAACACTCTCGGTCATGTCAGCTTTCATTAAAAAAAATGCATTAAAATCGGACCTTTCATTTAGGATTTACGATGCCACCGATAGACACACAGACAGACACGTCAAACTTATACCCCTCTAATCTTTTTACGGTGGTAAAAAATTAAGTTCCTCAAACGTTTCAGGTCCCAGCGCCTCTTTACCAGCCAGCGCCGGGGTCGCCGTCTCGCAGCTCGCGGGGGGCACCGGAGGGGGCACCGTCGAGTATATCCGCCCCTGCAGCCACGTCGCCCATGACCGCGCCTCCCAATCCCGTGTACTACGCCATGAACGTCTGACGCGGGGACTAGGTAATCGAGCAAACGAACCTGCAGCTTTAGTCAAGATGTATTCGATAATTTCGACGGTGAATTTCGAAATCAGAAATGTATGGGATTCATGGGCGTAGCCATGCCGTATTCATAGGTGTAGAGGGGGGTTTGGAGGTTCAAACCCCCCTCCGAAATAGGCTGGCAGGCCCATGTGGATGACCCATATACCGGCATATACAGGCGTATTTAGAAATTTTGCGCCCCAGGCCAATTAACATATTTTGCCGTCCCATTAACCCTATCTGAAAGATGATTTTTGAAGTTATTTTAGAAATAAATATAGTTTTAAAAAAACTAAAAATACACGCTTTTAAAGAATATTGAACTAAAAAGTTGAAAATAATTTGAATTTTTTTAAAAATAAACATAAAACAGTAGTATATAAAACATAGGTACTAGTATAATTGAAGGAAAAGCGTGGGTCGCTCGATATACGAAAATTAGGGCTCAAAGCGCCACACGCTTTTCCCTCAATTATACTAGTATTTTTTATATACTAGGTACTGTTTTAAGTTTATTTTTAAAATTTTTAAAATTATTTTCAACTTTTTAGTTCGATATTCTTTCAAAGCGTGTTTTAAAGCTACCAGAGCCGAGGAAGGCAGTAGGCGCGCAATATAGAGTTACATACAAGCAAACAAACAAGCTTACATACAGGTGAAGTTAATATAAGCGTGTTAAAAAAATCAACAGCTTAAAACAGAGCTTTGATACTAATTTGTACTATAGGTACCTATGTACGTGTTTGAATGCGTTCAAACTGTATAAGCGAGCAAATGTCCCCCCCCCCCCCCCCCCCCGTAAGTAATGTACTTTTAGTCGTTTTATTTTCTCTTCTTCGAAACCAAATTGATGGGATTTGACATAAGTCATTGTTAAGTGACATGTCGCGATCGCTTGCGATGGAATAATATGTCAAAGCCTCAGATCAAATAAAAAACGTCAAATACCCATACATTTTGTTTTCGAAGTTCGCCGTCGAAATTATCGAATGCGCCTTGACTAGACTCAAAAACTCAACTCAAACTCAAAATTTTTATTTCCATGTAGGTTATGAAATAACGCTTATAGAATTGTCCTACATGATGCCTACCACTCACGTCTTCTGCACACAAATCGGTTTAACAACAAAACAAAGCATTAATCCTTGTCCAATTAAGTACATGCATTTAATATAGATCAATATGGCCCTTTAAAGCATGTCATTTAAATGAATATTTTCGAAGATATTACAGATTAAAAATGCAGGGACACTTGCCATTGGCGTAGCTAGGAATTTTGTCTAGGGGGGGCAGCCGTCCGTGGCGTGGGGTGGGGGGGGGGGGGGTATTTAAGTTAGTAATTCATTAACACTGTCTATGGTCTAGGGTGGGCAAAGAAGTTTCTAGGGTGGGCGTTGCCCACCATTGCCCCCCCCTAGCTACGCCTATGACACTTGCGGCGGCACCGGCTGTGGGGCTCGCGCTTCTGCACCGCGCTATCGAAAACTCTTGACGTATTTATAATATGCTGAGGCTCACGAATATTTTGACCAGTAGTCTCGAACCTACCTATTTTTAGATTTTAAGTAGGTACTGCAGTACTTGAAATTGTCCGTAGAAGTGGTTGATCAGATTTGTTGGGAAAAAATTAATGATTTTCTCCAAAAACACTATTCCACGCGGGCGAAGCCGCGGGCAAAAGCTAATTATTTAATATAATACCAGGAGGAATTTTGAGAGAGAATGGCTTTGTGGTTATAGCGGTCATAGAACTCATATTCCAAGTAGCGTGGATGATCACAATCCCAAATATTTTTAGGGTCAATGTCCATACGCCTAATGCCTAACGTTATCCAATTCAAAATAGTTTCGAAATCATTAAAACACGACGACGAAGAAATTAATATTCTGTAAACAGTAAGACCGCCTATTTGTAGAGTTTCCTAAAGATAAAGTCAAAAATGTTTTTAGTTCTTACTGTCACCGCGTCACACTCTTTTTGCCAAGTTCTACTATTATTTTCTTTTTTCAGGTAAAAATTATGGTGGGCCCAACTGGCGCAGTTCGTATTAGTGTCCAACCCCATGAAAATTCAGTCAACACACAAAAGGACTAGTTTTAAAAGATGGTCGATTGATTGTTAACCCGTTAACCGCCGCCATACGCAATTGGGTACACCTACAAATTTAAGTGTAGAGTGAAACTTTCTTAGAGAGATTATGTACAGTTTACTGAATAAAAGGATAATGTTTTACGTAGATGATAACAATAAAACAAAATTAAATTTATTAGTATTGTCGCTAGCCATATTTAAAACAAAGTTTGTGGCTTTGGAGCTCGTACGCGTAAGGTATACCGATCTTTTTCAGTACCTAATGTTAAATATATATTGATTGTACCCAATTGAGTACAACGGCCGAATATGTACAACATTTAAAATATTTTTGTAATTAACTAATAAAGCCAGCTTTCATAAGCTGTAACAAATAAAATTAGATTGGATTGATAATTTGTGTTGGCAGTAAAACTGACGATTTTTAATTGTGGCCTAAAAAATCAGTACATTTTCGGAAAAGAAGGTTAGTTTTTGTAATATACATAATATAGTTAATGGATGGGATGGGCTAAATTTCATTTTTGAAGCTTTAAAATCAATTAATAAGTTAAAATTCTTTAAAACTACATTGACAGCAAAATAATAAATAAAATATATTTTTTTACAAAAATTACAATAATTTTTGAATTTCTTTTATTATGTTTATGTGGTTTATATTCAATGTACACAAATGGGTACACCCCCTATGTAAGGGGGAGGAACATTTTATTTTTTGAGATTTTCTATTATTATTATGTTTAGGTGGTTTATAATCAATAAAAAAAATTACATTTTATTCATTTTACATAGCTTCCTTTAATTTGGCGGTTAATGGGTTATGACGCGTTATAAGTAGGTACCTGCGTTTGCCTAATAGCGATGTAACGCAACTAAATGTACTTATATACAATAATAATTATTACTATAGTTGTTGATATTTAAAATGTATTTCGAATTACCAAAAAATATTTTACTTTTATGTTTCGATGCCCTTCACGGTACCAAAAAAGTAGTTTAGCATTATGGTACGTCGTAGGTAAATAGTCTAAAAATAATAAAAGGTTATTTCTAAATTGCTATTATTAAAAAGCTTATTTGTTTAAAAATATATTATAAGTTGTTCAGAATCAATTATAGATATTTTGGACCTATAATTTACTACATATGTAAAACGTTGAAGCACAAAAAAAATCATAAAATAATTATTACTAAATAAAATTTCATTGGGCTCTCTAAGGCCCACTTGCGCCAATCTGGGTTAAAGTTAACCCTGGGTTAAAAATCATGTTATCTCTCTCGTTCTTCGTATTTGTGAAAGAGAAGGCATGATATTTTAACCCAAGGTTAACTTTAACCCGGATTGGCGCAAGTGGGCCTAAGGCGTTGAGGTCACTAACCTGAGACATCTAACTTAAAGGGCAAGCAAAGACTTTACCATACAATCAGATGTATGAGCTCTTTTAAAAACATAGAGAGATTGCTAACACAAATTATTGATTGAGGCATACGTTTGCAAGATTTAGCATTCAGCTTTAAAGCGCATTTTTTGTTAAAATAGGGCTTCCCCCCTCTAATAGTTAAACAGCTGGCCCGATAAATTGGAAAAATATATCATGATGGTAGTCCACGTGGCCGTAACTGAGATAGGTTGGTAAGGGTGGGTGGGCTTTGATACATTGGGCTTTGATACAGTTTTTTGCATGGTCCTTTAATAGACGTACCAATTTATACCTCCTATAATATATTTTCTTTAAAAAAAAGTATTATTTATAAACGAAAAATTTCGCGCGAAAAAAGCGTGCCATTCACCTGTCGGTGACGTCATAATTACCAATAATAATAATATAGAGATAGATTTGAAATCTGTTGGTGGGTGGGGACAATTTTTTGCATGGTCCTTTTTTCATCAACTTGTCAATATTAGTTGAGTCGTATATTTAATTCATTGGTGCGGACTGCGGCCGCACTAGGGACGTAAATATTGTGTCGAATATGTGCCAAAGCTATAATTGTTGTGAATTGTGATGTAATTAATGCTGTCGTCTTGGAAATTTGTTAAGTGTTTGAAAATGTTTCCATGGCCGGCCTGTGTGTTGAGTGCGAGTTTTAATCACTAATCACCGTGAAAAAGTTAACTACAATAATTAGTATGGCATCAAAACAACGCCGCTGATGGCAAACAATGGTAATTAATTCGATTATCGATGCCATACAAAATAATGTGTGTAGGTAGGTAAGTATCTACGTTAAAGTTCATTACAGCGAGAAGTAACAATAACTCGCACTTCACACACTGTTCTATGATATTTTTGTTATAGTTCATTATTTCTATTAATCTGTGATTATTTTCTTGTCAATAAAGATAAATTAAATATAAAGTAAAGTGCTAGTGGTATTCACGCACACCGTTGTAAACGTATGACGTTGTATATAGTAATAAATAAAGTATATAAATAGTAATAATAAAGTAGTACGAATAGTAGTGATATTAAAGCAATGCGCGCACTGGCAACAAATGTGTCTCCTTCCTCGACCGATTATAGACTTCCGATTACAGACTTAAGCGCATGCAAAATAGAACTTTTCCGCAAAGTATGAGTGTATAGGAAAACAATCATGTTTTGCGAAAAAGTAACTCTATGTTGCGTGCGCTAAAGCTCATAATCGGAATGTAAATGGTGAGCGACAGATATTTAATTGCCAGTGCGCGCATGCACTAAAGATTTTATGTACGTAGGTGGACGTGTATTTGAGAAACGCTGTAGATGTATTCATATTTTTATAGCATAAAAATTTTAAATTGTATGTAAACCCCAATGTGATGATGATAAATTATAGTTAAGAACACTCGATCATGAAATCGATCCAAATCGGTTCATCCGTTTGGGAGCTAGGATGCCATGGACAGACACACTGACAGACAGACACTTCAAACTTATTACACAATACACCCCTTTTTTTGCATCGGGGCCCGGGGGCCGGGTGTTAAAATACCGAGCTGAGGTACTGACCTCAAGTGTCAAGCAAAGTGTATTTTTAATTGATGTTAAACTCTTAAGTCTCTACCACAGGTGAGGCGTGCATACAAGCCGGCTTCCCCGATGTATATATTACTTTAAATCTATTATTTAATATAATATATTAACTTTTAAAATACAAAATTGGATCGTCGCACAGTGTTAGCACAATATTTTGGGTGCAAAATATTGTTTTGGTTTTGTATCGTACATAAAAAATTTATATAATATTATATTAATATACATAAGGGAAGCCGGCTTGTATGCACGCCTTGCCTGTGGTCTCTACGACTTTAATTCCCGATATACCTAATTAAAAGTTATTGTACTACAATTACACATTTTATAAACGAAGATAATCTCCATGACTCAAGGTTTACTGTTTTAATAATATTATGAATGTACAAATTAATATACATGATACATCATTATAATAAGGAAGTTAATATTCAAGCTTAAAACTTTCACGTAAAATGTAGGTACTTGTGGAGGTCCTACCAACAGATAATTTTCAGCAGGTAAAAGTATTTAATGGAAACTCATCAGCATAAAACATTAATAAGTATTAATTAAGTGGGTACAATTTTTATAAGTACCTACAAAAATTAAATAATAAAAATATAAAAAAATAGTTTTTGTATTTTAGCATTTGGAATCAAGTATTGTACCTACTGAAAAAATATATTTAATAAACAATAATATATAGGAAGGGGTTTTCTAGAAAAAGAATAGTATAAACTGCACAATTTCGAAATATAAGGGTGACCAATATTTAAAGGGTAGTCAAAACTCTGATGTCATTTTGTAATGAATAAAATTGGTTACAGATTTTCTCATTGAATACTAGTGTATAAAATACGTTTGTAACGAAATTAATTCAAATACTATAGCTTTTCATTTAAGTCGTGTAACGTAACTAGAATAGTGTGAAATAAACGTTTATAATAGATAATAAATAATCGTATAGAATATAAATATAATAACATGATAGGTACTGTGTATGGTATTATAAAGGGTAGGTACCTATGTCTTATGTTTTTGAACGTAATTCAAAATTTTCTCATAACTACTAAATTAAATAATATTATTATGAATAACAATTTTAAGTAAAGAGTAAATAATAGACTGGGGCTTTTACCTTTGAAGATGGTCAAAAGTAAAATAAATTTATAGTAGGATGAAACCCATTGAAAAGGGAAGAGAATATAACAAAAATAAAAGGAAAAATAATTTACTGGCGATTATTCAGATTTCAACGAAAAAAAGCCTTTTATAAAAAGCTGATATTTTGACGCGAGAATTTTCGATTAAAAATTTGGGGTTGATTTTCGATATTAAGTAAAAATAAAGTGAAAAAATAAATATTTTAAATCAAAAAAATTACAATGTATTTGGGACACAAAAAGGTACATAAGTTTTCACCAAATTTCGTGAAAAAGTTTTTTTTTGGTATAAGATAAAAATTAAAAACCATAAACTTAGTTACCTATTCGAATTTTTCACATAAATTTTGAGGTTATGTGAAAAAAGTTGTAGATCTTTTTATTACCTATAACTTTGCCATTTGACTTTTTTCCATAGGACTTGTAGTTTTGCTGGAAATCGAGATCAACAGTTTTCTACCCTTAGAACCACCCGTTTTCACCCGTTCACTTCCCGACCTCAAATCGCCCGTAAATTATTTTTCCTTTTATTTTTGTTATATTCTCTTCCTTTTCCAATGGGTTTCATCCTACTATAAAAATATTCTGTTTCAAAACTTATCGGCACTGGTGTATAAGTAGTTTAAGTAGCTTTACAACTGTGTGACGTTTAAAAATAGTGTAAAAGTAAAGTTTGTTAAAATATAATAGGTATTTTCATGCGACTATGGCAATTAATAATATTAGTCCGACAAAATGTGTGTAAGGTATATTAAGCTTAGGAAGAACATTTTTAGCAATAAAAAAGAATAAACCGTAGACGCGTAGGTATATTATAGACGAGGCATATCGAGGCAAAAACTGTCCCCACTTAAATGGCCCCACTTTTGCGGTTGCTTGGGCCATTTTGACATTTAAGGTATGGTGAAATTAAGATGTAATTAAAATTTGAGGTATCGTGAAATCATGATGATATGGCGTAACTTTTTCTTGTATGAAGATTTGTTCTGTCAAATGTACCTATGTCACAGCCAATCTTTAGTTTTAAGATCTTTGAAACAAACTCAATAACAAATTATTTTGAATAGATAAAACGGATTTTGTATAAAGCAAGTAAAACTCTAAAGTAAAGAAAAGTAAATAAAGTTATGTTGCTCTTAATATTATGGTCTATGGATATATTATTTAATTAAGTATGTCGCAATGTAAATAAAAATATGATGCCACAGCATTTTTTGTTTTTGTACACATTAGATTTAAACATTAGATAGTTCAAATTAATGATTAGTCAACATTGTGTTTTAGGGCATTGATCAAAATATTATAATTATATTATCTACTTAGTTCTTGGTCAATGTTATAATAATATAGTAACAAAATATTTTTTATGGAGGTCATCGTTGCTAGGTGAAATTAAGTTGTTGTAAGTTTCATAAATTTATTAAATTAAATTATTTTCAACAATGGCGTGACTATTGTGTTGTTTTGCTGCTTAGCAGTTATTGAAATCTATAAATTACTAAACATTATTTATATTAAAATCTGGCTTATTTACAATAAGTAAGAAGGTAGCCAAGCTCGTCTTAAGTATAATAAATTAATATTTACCTATTAGTTACATTGCCTACATTATTTCACAGTATTAAAGTAGATAAGGCTGTTAATTTCATATTGATATTTTTAAAATAGGTACCTAATTCAAGATTATGTTACACTTTATGTTTTCTGTTATTAAATAATTGCTTAAAACCGACATCTTTTATTTCCTTAAATTATGACTGCTAGGTAATGGATTGAGATCCCAGACTACCCTTGAATATATCTTTAAAATAATATAAAGCTGAAGTTTTTTTGTTTGTTTGAACGCGCTAATCTCAGGAACTACTTACTGGTTCGAATTGAAAATTTATTTTTGTGTTGGATAGTGCATTTATCGAGGAAGGCTTTTTAGGATAGCCTGGTTGGTCGCAACGTGATGTTATATAGATAGCTCATAGCATCACGCTGCAACCAACAGGAGCAAAGAATCAGTGCAAAATGTGGAAAAAACGGGGAAAATTAATTATCTTTGAGGGCTCCCGTTGTTTGTTTGAACGCGCAGATCTGAGGAACTGCTAAATTGAATTGAAAAATTAGATATTTTTGTGTTGGATAGTCCATTTGTCGAGGAAGGCTTTAAGCTATATAACATTACGCTGCGACCAATAGGAATTAGGAGCTAAGCATCAGTGAAAAATGTTGCACAAACGGGGAAAATTATTCATATTTGAGGGCTTCTGTTGCGTACGTTGCGCAAACGGTTCAAGTTATCCAAATAATATGTATTTAATAATTATTCCTCTTTAAATGATATAAAAAAATGTCCGCGACAGTACATGTCTATCTTTTAAGATTATGGTAATCATATTTTGCCGAAATTAATGAATTATTGCCAATTATTTGCCAATCAGTTTTAATAACATAATAATATTAATCCTTTATCCTTGTCCAAATATTATATTAAACATATATTAATATAATGTGTTGTTGATTAAGAGTATTTAATTGTGAACAAAATTATCCTTGACATCACGTAATTTCAATTAACATCTTAGAAGATACTACAATCCTACATAATTATAAATGTGAAAGTTTTTTTGCTATAGTAAGCTATTGTAAGCTGTGCGGCGTCGCATGTTTATCTGTCTGTCTCTCTCTCTCTTATAGAAAGCAAGCCAGATATTTTCATCCGGAACTTCGTTCCATCCGTGTGTCCCTTGACACCTCTCAAGTTTTTATTTTTGTAAGAGCTGTAACAGTGCTATTCAGACCCTTCCGAAATCCGGACTGTAGGGGAACAAGAAGATTATTGTTAAATAAATAATTTTTAAGTTGGCGATGCACTAACTTTTCAAGAGCGTTGGAGAGAAATGGTAAGATCGATATAGGTCGATAATAATCAGAGATATTAATTGTTTTTTTTTTTTTGGGAACGGGTATAATTAAAGCATCCTTCCATTTTTCAGGAAAATTTCCAGAAGAGATGGAGAAAATAAATATATGCGTTATGATAGGTAGAATTAAATCCAGAATAGGAAGAATCATACTCCGACTGATACAATCATCACCGACGGCATTCGAAGCAACGGACAAAATGACATTCTTGATTTCACGGGCTTCAAACAATAAAACGATATGTATCAAAAACATATGTATGGTGATGCACAACATTTTACGTTTTAGGAGATTTCGTGATTTTTAAGAGGCGATTTTATGAGTTTGTAACTAAGGAATTATATTTTTTTCAAAATGTGTACGGTTCAGAACCTGTCTAGAATTGTGTACTTACCTAATCCCATATTTTTTCCACTTCGTAATTGAACTCTGACTAGGTAGACTAGGTGACGGGAAATGACAAAGTAGCATATGACAGTTTTTGCGTGAAAGAGTAACACGTAGACGGCTCGTAGCGGTTGCGGCGTAGCTGCGTAGCGGCGTAGCAAACAACACGGACACGAGCGCGCACTACGGGAGTCAGGACGATCCTTCCATCCATCCATACATCCATCCATCTATCCATACATCCTCACAAACTTTCACATTTTTAATAATAGCAGAATAGTAGGATTTATGTTGGACTTGCCAAAGCAAGGTTCTGCTTGATAACACTCAAGGAACTCTAGTTCGCGATCGTTATTCGTTACTCCACTCAATGCTCATGGTGACGTCCGCTTGTCACCGCGTCTCAAACTCAATTTTTTTATTTCCGTATAGGTTATAATATAACACATATATTATAATTATTGTCCTACATGATGCCTGCCACCGGTTCGGAAACTAGCCCGTCAAGAAGAACCGGCGTAGGAAACTCGCACGGGGCCACCTTTTAGCAAAAAGTTGGAAAAATAGTTTTTTTACAAAAAAATATTTTTACAATGTAGTATTTTAATCTACATAACAAAAGTCAAGATACTTAATTACATGGAAGCAACCTTGCAGGGGTCCATCTTATTCCCAAGGTGTGCAATCGTTAATGAAATCAGTGACTTTATAATAAGCTTTAAGCCTTTAGCACACAGACGTTCTTGAATAACTTTTTTTAATTTATTAATGGAAATATTTTGAACGTTTTCTGGGATTATATTGTAAAGGTGTACCAACAGGTATTACATTGACCTGTAAAAGATTTGCTAAGTCTGATTACTGGTATTTCTAACTTGTTCTTATTTCTAGTATTCCTACAATGAGTGTCGCTTTTCGTTTTAAAATTATGTAGATTATTTCTAACATACAACACATTATCCAAAATGTATTGAGAAGCAACGGTCAGAATACATATTTCTTTAAAAAAAATTTTCAGAGATTCAAAACATGACAGCTTATAAATAGAACGTATAGCCAGCTTCTGTAGCACAAATATTGTATTAATGTCCGCAGCATTTCCCCATAGAAGGATGCCGTATGACATTATACTATGAAAATAACTAAAATAAACTTGTCGCGCTGTGTCTTCATCGGTAATTTTTCTAATTTTTTTGACTGCATATGCTGCAGATCTGAGCCTATCTGCCAGATTTTCAATATGGGGACCCCACTGTAATTTACCATCTAGTGTTATTCCTAGAAATACGGGTGTTTCCACTAAGTTCATTTTCTCATCATTTTACATTGGTTTGTGCCTGCCTAACAGGCTAAACTTTAAACATTTTGTTTTATTTGAATTTATAAGTAAATTATTAACATTAAACCAATGCACCATTTTTGAGAGAGCACTATTTACCTCGTCATAATTTGACTGTCGTTGCTTCACATTAAAAATTAGTGAAGTGTCATCAGTAAAGAAGTAAAGAGTACTATATCATGCTTATCTTTAACTAGATAAGAAAGGTCATTAATATAGATGAGAAAAATAATTAAAAAAATTAAAAAACCTGACTGCAAAAAAGACCCAAGCAATGAAGCAACGCACTAAAAAGACCGAAACAAGGTTGAGAAAAAAGACTTACACTATGAGCTGAAAGCCTAAGTAAAATAATTGACGTTATGTTTGTTAGCAGGCGGGGCCCATATATTTTTGTACGATTTATAATTTGCAAATGGGTCCCGCCTGCTAACAAACATAACGTCAATTATCTTACTTAGGCTTTCAGCTCATAGTGTAGTCTGTTTTCTCAACCTTGTTTCGGTCTTTTTAGTGCGTTGCTTCATTGCTTGGGTCTTTTTTGCAGTCGGGTTTTTTAATTTTTTTAATTATTTAATTTAATTTTAGATTTTTTAGTTGAACCAACACACTTTGGTTGATTTAAAGCAAAAATACGACGATACGAACATTTCTAGTGTTTCAAAACCTATAATTATGTGAGAATGGTTGTTACGCAACTTTAAATCGACATAGATCCTAAACGGTCAGTCGAATCGAAAAATATTGAGAGAAAACTACAAATAATTTTTAAATACCTATTCAACGATACCCCACATGATATTATAGTTAGTTAACTTTCATTTTTTTAATTTTCACAATATGGCGTGCAGTAGTCGCCATATTGAATTTTCACTAACGTCATGTCTTTAGTGACACTCGCCGGACTAAGAGGAATCGATTGATGTATGAATCATAAAAATCGGCTCCGACGTTTGGTCTGTATAGTGCTTCAAAGGAACATACAAACATACATACATACATAAATACATACATACATAGTACATACATAGGCTGATTAGCACATTACCACTCCTTTGCGTCGCGCAGACGGGTAAAAAGAAAGGGGCCTAAAATGGACCCTTGTGGCACACCTAGTTCTATTTTGGTCCCAGTAGACTGTAGATCTTGTGGAATTAACTTCTACTCTCTGCGTTCTATTTTTAAGATAAGAACTTAAAAGTTTAAGTGCCATGTCCCTTATACCATAGTGGTATAATTTTCTGACCAACGTATCATGCTCGATACAGTCGAAAGCCTTGAATAGATCACAAAAGACACCAAGTGCATCATGTGATCCCTCCCAGGCCCCAAATATACTTCATAGAAGACTGATACCTGCATTTGTTGTGGACCGACCTTTAGTAAAACTAAATTGACTACTACGTAATAGATAATTAAATTAAAGTGAACCAGCAATTATTGATTTAAGATTATTTTCTCGAAAATTTTACTGAAAGTCGGTAATAGAGAATCTATAATTGGCTGGGTCCGACTTATTTCCAGCCTTGAAAAGAGGCATCACCTTGCTATATATGTTTCATTATGTCACACCATTCTTTATACAATTAATAATTATTGAAAATTAAGGCTAGATAGGCAATGATGTCGTTCAAACGTGTGGATAAAGAGTTTGCTTTGGTTTGTGTAGGTTTGCAAGCGCTTGCAGCCGTTCCGATCGAGTGTCGGTTTTTTGACACAAATCAAAGGGAATTTGCCACAAGCGCTTGCGATGCATTCACACGTTTGCGCGCGCTCAGTTTGGTTTATTGTACTGGAGACGGGCAGACGTGCCTACGCTCGCTCGCACGAAATGAGTGGTGATTGGTCAAATTAAGACATCTTGTTTTACTCGAATATTACCAGACTGAACCGTGCATTTGCAACCCGAAAAACAAGCATCACAAAGATGAAACGACCTCTGTGGCACTGTGGTTGAGAGTGTTGGTGCTCAAGCCGGGGGTCGCGGGTTCGAATCCCAGCGAAGGAACAAAAAGTTTCCTGTGTTCCCGGGTCATGAATGTGTATAATACAATAAAAATCTTAAATATGTGTATAATATAAAAGTATTAAATATATTTCCGCTGTCTGGTACCTTTAACACAAGTTTTTCGAGAACTTACCACGGGACCAGATTGACGTGGTGTGAAGCATCCATAGATATTATTGTTATTATTATGAGAAAAAAGTAGCTGATGCATGTAGTACATAACTAACTACATTATTGAATAACTCCCCACACCCATTTCGGTAACGGTGGCTGGTTTTATTGAAACCAGGTCAGTGTTACGCACATGGGCGTAGCCAGGGGGTAGTTTAGAGGGTTCAAACCCCGAAATGGGCCGGCTGGTATATACAGAGATCTGACGATATACAGAAGCGTAGGTATTTAGAAATTTTGCGCCCCAGGTCAATTAACATGTTTTGCCGCCCCATTAACCCTATCTAAAAGATGATTTTTTGAAGTTATTTTACATGATTTGCCGCCCCATTAACCCTATCTAAAAGATAAACATTTGACCCTATCTATAACATGATTAACCCTATCGAAAAAAAAAAACAACAACCTAAAACAGAACTTTGATACTAATTTGTACTATATTATGTGTTTATGTTAAGTGGGTTCAAACTGAGAAAGCGAGGAAAGTTTTTTACTTTTTTGCCTGTTAAAATGTTTTTAAACTTTAAACCCTGAAATACTGTTGTACTTTACATTATTCAAATGTGCCCAGGGCTAACTTCTTGCTAAAGTCGTTGTTCTTGAACCGACCCCCCCCCCCCCCCCCCCGAAAGAAATGTACTTTTAGTCGAAACTAAAACCTGGCTACGCCTATAGTTACGCAGGAGTATTTTTATAGTGCCCAAGTGTGTGCGCAGTACACAAAAGCACTCTCTCTTTTACTCTCATAATCCCAGAGCGGGAATCGAACCTACGACCTCCGAGTCGAGAGCCCAGCTCTAACCACTAGACCACGGAGGCTGTTGTTTTTACAATAAAAATAACTCAAAGCAAATGCTATAGCCGATACGAGCTCAACGTCCGTCATGCTTGCCTGTTCAAAACACATTACCGCGATGCCGCGAGACCATCCACACTCACTGTCAATGACTAAAGAATTCAAAGGACAGGCCCTACCTATGACAAAAACGTGTCCAATTTATCAGCTGATTATGAGCAAAAAATGGCTGCCGAACTAGACTTGCAATTATGGGTATCGACAGTATCGATATTTTAAATTTTCATAAGTTTTACAATAACTTACATGTATACGTAAATAAAAAACTTATTTTACTAATGCCATTGTACATTTAACTACTTTTATTAATCGATAATATCTTTTAACGGACATCCAAAAAAGTATTCGATGCTGACGATATATTTAGGTATACATTCTATTTGTTCTAACTGGACCACTTTCAAAAAAGTTTTTGTAATATCTTTATTAATCATGTAAGACTTACCTTTATTTACCATGGGACAGAAGTGCCATTTCTTTATTGAAGTCATGACGCTTAAGTATAATTATTACTTAAGGATCTTTTAACTCCTAGGTCCTTATAGGTTACTAGCTTTTGCCCGCGACTTCGTCCGCGTGGAGTAGTTACTTTGGAATATCGCTAAAATTTACCCGCGACTTCATTTACGTAGAAGGACGCTTGCACGCGACTCACGACTGCCCGCAGCGCGCCGCACATCATTATTGCGCGCTGATTATTTTATTACTGCGATATCTTCTAAAATACATATTGAAATCAAATGATGTAAATGGCAAATTTCTTCTAAATTAAATGCTTGTAATGAATAACGTATTTATTTGGATAAGGATTAATATCATCTTTATGAAAACACCCTCACAAATAATGCTTAATTGTAGAACAAATTTGGTTGGCTTAAAAAGGTTATTGTGAGCCAACCTTAAAAGATAGACATATACTGTCGCGGACTTTTTTTTAGAACTTTTAAAGGGGAACAATTCTGTCATACATAATTTTAGCGAAACTTTAACCGTTTCCGCAGCGTACGCAGCGAAAGCTCTCAAAAGGGAAAAAAACACCCCGATTTTGAAACATTATTGATTGGAGCTCCGCTCGTATTGAGCTTAGCATGATGTTATATAGCCTAAAGCCTTCCTCGATAAATGGACTATCCAACACAAAAAGAATTTTTCAATTCGAACCAGTAGTTCCTGAGATTAGCGCGTTCAAACAAACAAACAAACAAACAAACAAACAAACTCTTCAGCTTTATAATATTAGTATAGATAGCTTTTGCCCGCGACTTCGTCCGCGTGGAACAATACTTTGGGATATCGCTGAAATTTACCCGCGACTTTATTTATGACTAACGAAAGCGGAATCCTATGTACCCTATAACATCAGCTATCTGCTAGTGAAAGTCCCGTGAAAATCGGTCCAGCCGTTTCAGAGATTAGTCGGAACAAACAGACAGACAGACCGACTGACAGACAGACAGACGGACAGACAAAAATTAAAAAAAAAATGTATTTTATTGTAAGTACCGAATATACTTTCAGATTCATTATGTAAAAAGCTGTTAATTTGAAGTTACAAACAGACACTTAAATTGTATTTAACTGTATTCTGTATAGATATTATAATGTATTATATTTTAAGATATTATCAATTTGATGTTTATAAAATAACTAAACTATTTAACTAAACTAAACTAAACATTAACCCGCACGCGCACCCCGCCTTGGTGACGCCCACTTCGCAACGGGCCGTGCAGCAGAAATCGTAATATTTTAATTTCGCCATAACTTCAAAACCAAACGTCCAATTTTAATCATTCAAAGACCAAATATTATCTACATAAACTGTACTTAGTGATGAAATAATTTATTTTGATAAGGATTAATAACATGAGTAAAATAAACGCGTTTAAATGTAGTCCAAAAAAAATTCAAGATTCCTAAATAAAAAAATGGTTGTTGTGCCTCACTCGACATAGATAGGTATAGTGTGTCGCGGACTTTTTTGTAGATATTTATAAGATCTACAATTAATTAGAACATTTTATGGTTCTATCTTTTATAGTTTAGGCAGCGTACGCAAAATAAGTAACTTTTCTGGTTGATTTTTTACACCTTGTGTCCGAAAAACCCAAATATCTTACGGAACCCTATTTTTTTCCAAAATAAAATTTAGCCTATGTTACTCGTGGATAATGTAGCTTTCGAATGGTGAAAGAATTTTTGAAATCGGTCCAGTACTTTTTGAGCCTATTCATTACAAACAAACAAACAAACAAACAAACAAACAAACAAACAAACAAACAAACAAACAAACAAACATACAAACAAAGTTTTCCTCTTTATAATATTAGTGTAGATAATATTATAACCTCTAAGGACCTAGGAGTTAAAAGATCCTTAAATATTTATTTGTATACGAGCTGAGCCAACTGTATAAATTGGTTTATGATTTTGCTTTTTTTATTCTTAATTTATGCATACGTAAGTAAAAAAACTTATTTTACTAATGACATTGTACATTTAACTACTTTTATTAATCGATAATATCTTTTAACCGACATCCTGAGTATCTAATAATAATAATATCTATGGACGCTTCACACCACGTCAATCTGGCCCCGTGCTAAGTATCCGAAGAACTTGTGTTACAGGTACCAGACAACGGGAAGTATATTTAATACTTTTATACTATACATATATTTAAGATTTTTATTATATTATACACATATTTAATACACATCCATGACCCAGGAACACAGAAAAACTTTTTGTTCCGTCGGCAGGATTCGAACCTGCGACCTCCGGCTTCAGCACTAAAGCGCTGAACCACTGAGCCACAGAGGTCGTCAAATGCTACGTCTATGCTGATTGCTGAGGATAGTTTTATTCTATTTGTTCTAACTGGACCATTTTTTTTTTTAAATTGTAATACCTTTATTAATCAAGTAAGACTTAACTTTATTTACCATGGGAAAGAAGTGCCATTTCTTTATTGAAGTCAACACGTTTATCTTGTATTATTTAAGGATACTTTAACTCCTAGGTCCTTAGAGGTTATAACGATGGCTTAGAGCACACTTGTTCTAATTACAAAAAGTTGATTTTTCAGGAGAGCATTTTAAAGTTGAAGCATGAATTATACAAAAACTGTATATGATATGTAATTCAAATTATGTTTATTCATAAGACTTATTCTTTGGTTGTACAAAAAAGTAAATTTCATAACGAAATTACGTCAAATTGATCACAAAATCAGCTGAATTCCTAGCTAACCCCCCTTACTTAGTACATTTGAACCCTCAAATTTAGTAATTTGAATGCACGAATGTACTAAGTGAGCGGGGTTAGTATTCTAGTAGAGAAACAGGTACCTATATTATATCAAAATAAAAATATTAGATATATATATATATATATATATATATATATATATATATATATATATATATATATATACCGACTCAAGATATTTTTTTTGTGCACGTTAGAATATAAAATAATAATAATATTGTTAAATAGCAAATCAATAAAACATTGCATAATAGGAAATCATTTATTAAAGTTTTGTTCTACTAAAAGTACTCATTAAATCAGTCATTCTTAAACACTTATTATTTATCCAAGTTTCGTTAAATCCGTATGTAATATAGAATAAATAATGCATTGTTTCTTGAAAGGACGTTCAACCACCACTTCGAATCTTCTCCTTGCGTATGACTTTGTTAGTAGCAACCAGGTTGACATTATTTATACTGATTTCTGTGAAGCTTTTGATCGTATCGATCATTGCATTCTGCTTGAGAAGCTCCAACAAGCAGGAAAGGAAACCTGTTGCGGTTGTTCTCCTCCTATATAAATAACCGATCTCAGACAGTAGCTTTAAGCGGATACGTATCATCCTGGATGTCAGACCCCTCTGGAATTCCTCAAGGCTCGCTACTCGGGCCTCTTCTATTTGCCATATTTCTGAACGATGTATCATTTTGTTTTCATCATGCTTGTTTCTTATTATATGCCGATGACACTAAAATAATAAAACGTATCACTTCAAGTGATGATAGTAAACTAAGATGACCTTAATAGGTTTAGTGAATATTGCCGTAACAATAAACTGGATCGTAATGTATCAAAATGCAAAAGTGAATTTTACGCGTAAACTCCATGTAATTAAGTACAATTACACCCTTAACAATCAGGCCCTACTGCATAAAAATTAAACCAAAGACCTGGGTGTAATTGTTGATCACAAATTATTATTCGATGAGCACAAATTATTATTCGATGAGCACCTTGATTATGCAGTGAAAAAGGCCTCTAGGGCCCTGGGGTTTGTAATCAGGCACTGCAAAGACTTTAGAACGCTCAAACCTATAAAAGTGCTTTACTGTTCTTACGTACGTAGTGTACTTGAGTACTGTTCTGAAGTCTGGAACCCTGCCTACGATATTTACAAAAACAGGATTGAATCAATACAGAAAAGGTTTCTTAGATACTTACAATATAAATGTGGTGATAATCTAATTAGTAATAAAACTAGATGTAAAAAATATCATTTCCTACCCTTAGAGCGCCGTCGTATCATCTCAGATTTGATCTACTTGAATAAAATTATTAAAAATGTCATAGACGTACACAATAAAATTAAAATAAATATACCCTCTAGATTCTTTCGCACTTTTGTCCCACTTTACATCCCACCCTATAATATTAATTATCATCGCAATTCGTTTATCTGTAGGTCTACCGCACAATTTAACGATTTTTTACGCGATCACTCTAATGCAGATGCTTTCTTGATTGAATCTTCTTCTTCGGCTTGTAACTACAGAATATTTCTGTTAATTATTATCAATTAGGTATGTGTGATCAGTTCAGTGATCCAAAGGTTTGATTGAATTTTTCTCGATTATTTTTGTTTGTTATTATTTCATTCCCTTTTCTTTTTCATTTGTATAAAGCTAGCACTCACCTTAATGTTTGTTACATATCTGTAAAAACTTGCCAATGGCTATCTGTTTAAATTATGTTTAGCTGTAAGTTTTTCTATAGAAATAAAATAAAAATATAATAATCTACAAATAAACATGCACTAGTAATCTTGATCTGACTCTAAGAAAACCTGTCGCTGCCGGCGCGCGGAGCTAGTCCAGTACTTTCTGCTGCCAATGGCAAGAATATCTATCTACCCTCGTACGTAATACGTATCTACCCTCCCCACGCTCGCCAACGGCCGCCAGAAACAACACAATCACTCCACTCACCCACACTCGCCAATTGGCTTCCACAACGGCTCTAACTATTCCTCTAATCTAACTCTGGCGCGTACAGAAATAACGCGCCAAAACGATTATTGAAGGCACACTTAACTTAAAATGACGTTAGTATACTTGAGCATTTAAAGAAACAAAACAAAAATGAATTAAGTGTACACGTATTAGATGTAATTTTCGATAATTTTGTAAAAATTGTTCTTTTTTTGTATCATAACGACTTAGCACATTTGTGCACGCACAAAAAAATAGGAGCATTAGATTCGTTTTTGTATTAACTGCACTTACAACATTTGGATTGTCTGTAATATGTAAGATTACATGTCGTAAAGGTACTTAATATTTTTGTGCGTTAACTAGTACAGCGGGAGGGAATATTAAAATCACTTAAGGACTTTTCGTAGCAAATTAGTAAAAATAAAGGATTTTAATACTTTTAGACATAAACTGAGCTTACTTAATACAACCGTGACACTGGGTTTTTGATAGAAAGAGACGGAATATCGATACGCGGGTAAGTGCAAACGATAGTTTTATTCTATTTGTTCTAACTGGACCATTTTTTTTTAAATTGTAATACCTTTATTAATCAAGTAAGACTTAACTTTATTTACCATGGGAAAGAAGTGCCATTTCTTTATTGAAGTCAACACGTTTATCTTGTATTATTTAAGGATACTTTAACTCCTAGGTCCTTAGAGGTTATAACGATGGCTTAGAGCACACTTGTTCTAATTACAAAAAGTTGATTTTTCAGGAGAGCATTTTAAAGTTGAAGCATGAATTATACAAAAACTGTATATGATATGTAATTCAAATTATGTTTATTCATAAGACTTATTCTTTGGTTGTACAAAAAAGTAAATTTCATAACGAAATTACGTCAAATTGATCACAAAATCAGCTGAATTCCTAGCTAACCCCCCTTACTTAGTACATTTGAACCCTCAAATTTAGTAATTTGAATGCACGAATGTACTAAGTGAGCGGGGTTAGTATTCTAGTAGAGAAACAGGTACCTATATTATATCAAAATAAAAATATTAGATATATATATATATATATATGTATATATATATATATATATATATATATATATATATATATATATATATATATATATATATATATATATATATATATATATATATATATATATATGTTACAGTCAATGTGATTAAATAGCTATTATACATAATGACTGGTCATTATATATAATAACTATATTGTCTAGATAATGTGATAAATTAATCACTTTGTCCGGATATTATTCATAATAGCGGACCAAAGTTAGCTAAAGTAATAAACACGATTCAACTTAGTGATGCAACAGAACTCTGCTTCTGCTTCCGCTTCCGCGGAAGTTCTGCATGTCTTTTCACTTTCGTTTCGGGAAAACGGGACCATCCTCGGATTATAATCCGAGGTTGGTCACGTTTTCACTAAAGTGGTGACCTGATGATCACATAAGCTTTGATCAAGAACTCCTCAGTCTTTAAATATACGCGTTTGAAAATTTCGGCATTCAAACTCAAACTCAAACTTAAGAACTGAGTTCAAAGAACTGCAAGCATAATATGCCACTATGTAACTTACAGTAATCATCATCGTCATCTTATTTTTACAACTATACAATACCTAATGGAAGCTTGGCGCGTATTCAATAATTATATATTCGATTGTTTATTTAAAACGTTAGTTAATAATTTAACATATATCACTAAAACCTTACCAAGAGCATGTCAGGACATGTGTAAGGAGGGTTCCGTAACTATAAATGCGTAATATGCTTTTTTTTTAATTACTCCAAAAGTTACTGTCCGATTTGGATCACAATAATTTTCCTAAAGAGTTTTTAGCATGATCTATCAGCATGAAAATTTGCAAGTTTCTATCTCCTATAGTTTAAAAATGCTAGGGGGGGGGGGGGGCAACTTAAAAACTAGTTTGGAGGCTTTACTCGAAAATGGTCAACTTTATAAAAAAGTAACGTATGAAACCTTGCGTTTATTTTAAAAGACCTATTCTACGATACCCCACACGATGGGGTAGAGTGAAAAAATATTTTTCATCCCCACTTCACATGTATGGAGAGCCACCCCTAAAATATAAAATTATTATTTTTTTATGATCCCGAAACTGTGATCTATACACAATCTATAACTGCACAAAATTTCATCAATTTATATTCATAATTACAGGAGCTAGAGGCGCGGACAGACAGACAGACAGACAGACGGACAGAGCGAAACTATAAGGGTTACTTAAGTATTACGGAACCCTAAAAAGGGTAAAATTATTATAAAAAAATATTTCATAAAGTTAAATTACTTTATATACATCACAATAAAATTGTATCTATGACAGTGTTAATATAATAATTACAATAAACATTATAATTATTATTATATAAAGGCAGATTGAAATAGAATTTTATAACCTTTACCTGTACCTACTTTTTTATTACTTTATCCAATTCTTCGAAGATATTATATAAAATGGCCAGTCAATGTGATTAATTCTGTGTCATTTATCACTTTGTCTAAATTGAGTAGACATTATGAATAATGGCTGGATAGTATATATAATATCCGGATTTATTACTTTGGCTGTAACATATATATATATATATACCGACTCAAGATATTTTTTTTGTGCACGTTAGAATATAAAATAATAATAATATTGTTAAATAGCAAATCAATAAAACATTGCATAATAGGAAATCATTTATTAAAGTTTTGTTCTACTAAAAGTACTCATTAAATCAGTCATTCTTAAACACTTATTATTTATCCAAGTTTCGTTAAATCCGTATGTAATATAGAATAAATAATGTATTGTTTCTTGAAAGGACGTTCAACCACCACTTCGAATCTTCTCCTTGCGTATGACTTTGTTAGTAGCAACCAGGTTGACATTATTTATACTGATTTCTGTGAAGCTTTTGATCGTATCGATCATTGCATTCTGCTTGAGAAGCTCCAACAAGCAGGAAAGGAAACCTGTTGCGGTTGTTCTCCTCCTATATAAATAACCGATCTCAGACAGTAGCTTTAAGCGGATACGTATCATCCTGGATGTCAGACCCCTCTGGAGTTCCTCAAGGCTCGCTACTCGGGCCTCTTCTATTTGCCATATTTCTGAACGATGTATCATTTTGTTTTCATCATGCTTGTTTCTTATTATATGCCGATGACACTAAAATAATAAAACGTATCACTTCAAGTGATGATAGTAAACTAAGATGACCTTAATAGGTTTAGTGAATATTGCCGTAACAATAAACTGGATCGTAATGTATCAAAATGCTTTGTAGTGAATTTTACGCGTAAACTCCATGTAATTAAGTACAATTACACCCTTAACAATCAGGCCCTACTGCATAAAAATTAAACCAAAGACCTGGGTGTAATTGTTGATCACAAATTATTATTCGATGAGCACAAATTATTATTCGATGAGCACCTTGATTATGCAGTGAAAAAGGCCTCTAGGGCCCTGGGGTTTGTAATCAGGCACTGCAAAGACTTTAGAACGCTCAAACCTATAAAAGTGCTTTACTGTTCTTACGTACGTAGTGTACTTGAGTACTGTTCTGAAGTCTGGAACCCTGCCTACGATATTTACAAAAACAGGATTGAATCAATACAGAAAAGGTTTCTTAGATACTTACAATATAAATGTGGTGATAATCTAATTAGTAATAAAACTAGATGTAAAAAATATCATTTCCTACCCTTAGAGCGCCGTCGTATCATCTCAGATTTGATCTACTTGAATAAAATTATTAAAAATGTCATAGACGTACACAATAAAATTAAAATAAATATACCCTCTAGATTCTTTCGCACTTTTGTCCCACTTTACATCCCACCCTATAATATTAATTATCATCGCAATTCGTTTATCTGTAGGTCTACCGCACAATTTAACGATTTTTTACGCGATCACTCTAATGCAGATGCTTTCTTGATTGAATCTTCTTCTTCGGCTTGTAACTACAGAATATTTCTGTTAATTATTATCAATTAGGTATGTGTGATCAGTTCAGTGATCCAAAGGTTTGATTGAATTTTTCTCGATTATTTTTGTTTGTTATTAGTAGGGAATTATTGGGCATTCTGTCCCACCTCCGTTCGCTCGCGGTGCATAAACGAACAGGAGTTATTGGGCATTCTGACACACCGAACCGAACCTCCGTTCGCTCGCGCCCTCGCTCACTTCGGTGTGTCAGAATGCCCAATAACTCCTGTTCGTTTATGCACCGCGAGCGAACGGAGGTGGGACAGAATGCCCAATAACTCCTGTTCGTTTATGCATCAACTGATGGTAAATGAAATGACATGCTCATGACATGCACCTCTGTTCGCTCGCGCCCTCGCTCACTTCGGTGTGTTAGTGTGCCATTTACCGTGGGTAAGATCACGCACCGATCATACTCCTAACTCGTGATCGGTTACGGCCCATGGTATGATCACCTACTTTTTTACCAAAAAAACATACCTCGGCTTAAATATACTAACACACTATGATGTTTAGTATGTTTAAGCTTACATTTCAGGGGATAGGAATTTAGGATCTTATCAGTAAATAATAAACACCAGTTTTTATGCATTTATACAAATAAACAAAATAATGTCTTCGTTTGTGTCATGTAGAATTCTTCGTCATTGATCATCCGATCTGAAAAAGAAAACCGAATGTTATGTACATCCACACTTACATAATAATCACCATTTAGAGTCACGAGTAGTTTAAAACTACGACGACGATTGAGGATGTTTGAGTAATGTTTCATCTAAAAATTATGGATTAATTATGTTTCTAGACTTAACTTAACTTTGACTTATTGGCATTCAAATAATCTCGAAAATATTAACGTTATATTATGCAATAACAGTTTTACAGGAAATATATTATGAATTTTTATATTTAAATTTGTTATTATTAAAATAATTATTGGTTATTAATTATTATTCTGATTAAATAATTACCTCTAATATGTGTCTACTACATATACCTCATTCAATAAACTAGATACATTTAGATTCAAATTTACTTACAATTAAATAATGCCTGGTCTAATCCTTTTTCTGCGTTCCGCTGTAATTTTTGATGAACTTCTGTAATTTTCAAGCATCTGAAAAAAAAATATATTTTTTTCCATCAAACATCACACGTAAAAGTGTAATAGTGTTTTATGAATAAGGTAGATATTCATATTATATTACATTATTCAAATAAATTTATAACTCATCCCTGCCATACCATGGTACGCCTGGTCTAATTGCATTAACTTTTCTTTGTAAATCATGAAGCTAAGCTAAAAATACTATTCAATAAGAGTAACACATTAGATTTAAATATTTGATGGGTAACGAATAAATTTAATATATTGGTAATTATTTAATTTTAAAATGTATCAATGTAATAAATAATGAATCGTGTTCAAAAACTAAAATATTATCAATTTAAATCAAAACTTAAATAATTATGTAATGAATTAAATCTATAATGAATACAATAACTACTACACTTACTTTTAACTATTCCTTTATCTTCCCATACTTACACTTTTGATGTACTGAAATCACGATGAACCACCGCGCACCGCGTTGCAAATGAACGAGCCAAGACGGGAAATCATACGAACAGACCGACTGAGTCGCTAGGGTTGTCAAACCTACTATATATTATAGTATCCTACTATTTTAATGGATCAAATACTATGTTTCTAAAAAAATTAGTAGGCGAAACTACTATATTTTGCGTAAAGCAGAATGCAGCCAAGCTAAAATGAATCTTATTCCAATAACGTTGTATTGTGTTGTGTGCGTGCGACGTGATTATTTTATTTTTTCTTTTTTTGCCATCTACTATATTTTTTAATTGATAAATAAGTATTATATATGATAGAAAAAAAGTTGGTAACTCTATTAGTCGCACGCAAATACATGCACACACGATGTTCCTGTGTTGAAACGTGAAGTTATCCATCCCAACATAGTGTTGCGATAATTCAAATTAATAGTTATACAAATAATAATCAGTAAGACACGAATAAATTCGATAAGATTTATCCATTACAAATTAAACCATGCGTCAAATTCATAATTAAGTAAAATAAGGAATTATAAACATCGATAGACCGTGCTTGTAAATAATTTTTGAAACAAATAATTGTCACATTGATGTTGTTATACATATTATATGTGCGTAAATGATTTCTTAATTTTCATAATTTGATTGGAGGTTAATATAATCGTGTTTAATACACACAATATTCATTTATAATTTATTGGATTTATAGGGTAAAAACTGATCGCCTCTTAAATTATTTCTTTAATCGAGTTCTCGCTTCTAGTTCACATCCCTGATCTGGAAAAAACTGCAAGCTGTCAAACAAGAATATAATATTGCACATACGTATTGTAAAACCAACACTCGCTTTATAGTAGGGGAGCCGAAGAGGGGATTTCTGCAGTGACTCGAGCGCGTCAGATTAAGCTTGTGTATGCTTCCCACATATTGTCTCTAGTTAACGTGGTATAGAAATCAGCTTATCTGAGTGGGGCGATAAAAAAAATATATTTTTAAGTATCAAATTGTTAGATTAAAATAGAGAACGTTGTGTAGACCCCAAAGAAGCTTTTATTTAAAGCACAGACGACTTAAAGTAAAGGGAAAGATATACTCTTTGAAAATTTCAAAAACTAAAGTCCATATTTTAAAAACAAAGCCTTCTTGATATTTTTTTTTTATCCTGCTTGACGATTACATGTTTGTTTCCTTAAATTGAATGATAAATTACCTTTAAAGACAATTTTTATATATAATTACTTTTTTTAACTTCTAAATAGCTGCAGTTTATCACTGCCCCACTGTCATAAGATATGCTCTTAATATTTTTTTCTCCTCATTACTTAATCTACGAAATATACTAGGTCCCCATGACACTCGAGTAACTACAAAATTAGCTTACTCGCCTCCCCTACTATGAACAGCGGCAGAGATACAATTACAAAGCATTTCAATGGAATGCCGCAGCGAGCGCGCCACGTAGATTCTTCTTTATTCAATTTTATTTCATATTCAGCTACATTGATCAATAATAAGGTCGAAAGTTGTAGTAAGGCATCATTAGTTTAAATAACGTTTATATTTCATATTTACCATAATATCATCACAATTCACATACACATTAAATATTCGGATTTACTTGCTTATTTAAACAAAATAATTTATTTAATTTTAATCTCTTCTTGGGAATTAGGTATTGGTTCAAGATTAAATTCGCTATAAAAGTATGCAACATTTAACATGCTTAAAAAATGCACAGATGTATAAAGATACCTAGATTTTGAAAATTTGGATGCATGATCAGTCAAATCAAATCAAACCATTTATTTCAGAAAATTTACATTCCATATTATTAATTATTATTTAAAATCAAGCAAAATTATATAACATTAAATTTATGTCAAAATCGAGGGAAATTATATCTATTAAGAAACGTATAATATATTTATCTTATTTAAGTCTTTTACAATTATATATTTTATATGTTTTACATAGCAATGATCAATCATTGATGATGGATTTCAATCTGAATGACTGCTATGGTGTAATTGTTAACATTAAAACGGACAAACATACGCACATACATTACATTAATCAACTCGCGCTTGAAAACTTTTACACATTTTTTGATGACAAAGACCCTTTTCCAACATAAAAGTCGGTGCACGTTGGAACAAGTCACAATTTTTCAAGTGGCTTCACACCAGTCTTCAACTTCAACGAGAAATAAAAGAATATAAAATGTTAGTGAGTATAGATTTTTTTTTTGTGATTAATTCATCAAGATGGGAAAATAATTTATATTTCTTCTTTAATAGGTCCGATTCAGAGTTTGAGGCCCCATCTGTGGTGTCGGTAGCACCGAAAAAGAAGTCAAAGGCGTAAAGCAGCAAACGCAAGGCCGGCCCCGAAAAGCAACGCGACTCATCGCCTCCGCTGGAGTTGACCCGCACCTCATCAGACAAAAGTGCTCAACGAAAGCGAAAATACTCCTCGCCGCACGAATTTATCACTACACGGTATGTTCGATTATTATCTACTTTACGTTTGCTGAAATTCTATTTCTGTTTCTGCTGGTTTTTAATTACTTACAAAGTGTCTTTGTAATAGTCAACTGTCAACACAGTCCCAACCACCATAATTCAGTTTGCATACAATGATTTCCTACTTTTTATTATTTATCAAAACTTAGTTCAGTATCCTGTTGAAATCTGATAAAACTAGGCACCTAATTGTTTACAGCCAAAAGTGAATGTGCAATACACTTATTCCTATTTTGTTTGTTTTCTTACTAATATTTTTTCTCGATTATTTTATTTTAATGATATGTTAATTTTGTATTTTTACAGAACAGGGAGACCGGACTTATTCAATATCTTGCGGGCTGAGGAAGCTAGTTGCAGTGAACCCAAATCTCGTGGCGGGGAAATAATATCAAGCTTCTCCAGCCGAGTTTCTACGGGAACGTCTCGTCGGACTGCGAAGACCGGTGGCGAATATTTTGTGGACCTCAAGATCTACAAAAAATCGGACTACGTGTCTCACGCTGCTAATGTGCGATACAAGACGGCGCTGGTAAGTGTGAAGCTCCAGTGCGACGAGTCATCATCGTCTTGGGAGGCACTGCAAGGCTTCTTAGGACAAGCTTTTACCGAGTTTGAGGGGTCGGAGCCCGTCCATTATAGTGACAAAAAATAAATTTTATTAAGTAGGTTTACAGTTAATCAATTTATAGTAGAATTAATTTTCTTTTTAATATACTAGAATAGATTTATAACCTTTTTATTTTTTTTACATTAGTATCGGTTACTGTATTATTGTTTTGATAGCATTGCCTTTTTTAATAGAATAAAATGCCTTTCTGTTCGACGTGTAACATATCTGTACATAGTAAATCATGGGTAGGTCATTTGCGAAGTAATTCACATAGAAAAAGTAGTCAGACAATAAAATACAGTGATGGTGTAGAAATCATCAGCTCTGCATTTCGTAATCGTATTGTAACTTATAAGATATTACCTCTTGATCAACTTCAGTTAGCTTCAGTAGATATATTTTTTTTCGAAATTCGTAACAAGTTAAAATCTCTTTTAGATGAAAACCTTATTAAACATTCATGTGTTAAGGTTAATTTCGAACTATTTGGGACGTTTTTGAAGTTCAACGATAATTCACAAGAAATAAAATCTTTTGGAACCAAAAATAAAATATTACATGGTAATTATGATTTTGAAAAAATATATTTGGAAACAGTTAGTTATTTAAAAACTAGTATAGAGGAATTTGAGGATCGTGGCAGTGGGTGGACATTTTTAAATAATTTATACATTGAGATTAATATCAATAAATATCAACCACTTAGCGGTTCGAGTTTTATCAGTTTACCCAAATCAATTCAGGCTAAAAAGGCGTGTTTAAATATTATGAATAAAGATCAGCATTGCTTTCTATGGAGTGTGACAGCAGCCTTATATCCAGCTAAAAATCACCCTGAAAGAATTTCATCATATCCTAATTTTCGTGAATTATTTAATATAAATGGAATGTTTTTTCCTGTAACTTTCCATGACATTAAAATTTTTGAAAAAAATAATCCTAATATTAAATTCATAATTTATGGTTTAAAAAAAAGTAAAACTATTGTTGGGCCGTTGTATAAATCAGACATTAATAAAACATGCAACGAGAAAATTATACATTTGTTGTATCTAGAAAATAATAACACTTCTCATTATTGTTTGATCAAAGAACCTTCTAGACTGTTTAGAAGCCAAGTTACATCTCATCACAGCAAATTGTACTTCTGTGATTTGTGCTTGATATTTTTCAGTACTTCTAAAGAAGTTGAAAACCATTTATGTGGAGGCGTTGTAACTGTCCTCCCAAATAAGGGCTCAGTAATTAAATTTAAAAACTATGCTCGAAAACAAAACATGCCTTTTTGTATTTACGCAGATTTTGAATCGATGCTACAAACCAATACTGAAGCTAACTGTTCCTCTAGCAAAAATACGACTACATTGCACCAACATTTACCTATAGCTTTTGGTTATTATATTGTTTGTCGTGATGACCCTAGTTACAATCGGTACGTATCATATCGAGGACCTGGTTGTGATAAGCAGTTTGTAGATTCGATTCTTAAAGACGTACAAAAAATATTTGATATACTTAGTACACCAGTCCCTATGATATTTTCTACGGCGGATAAGTCTGATTTTGATAATGCCACACGTTGTCATATTTGTGAAAATTTTATTTTTTCGGACAAAGTCCGTGACCATTGTCACATTACTGGTCGTTACCGCGGAGCTGCGCATCCGTTTTGTAATTTACAGTATAAACGCCCTTCATTCGTCCCCATTTTTTTTCATAACTTAGCTGGTTATGATTGTCATCTTTTTATAAAAGCGTTAGGTGAGGTTCCTGGTAATATTAAAATAATACCTAAAACAAAAGAAAACTACATCTCATTTACCAAATTTGTACCAGTTACGAATAATCAGTTTTTTCAACTTCGATTCGTTGATTCATTTAAGTTTTTGGGAACAAGCTTAAGCAAATTGTCAGAGACATTAAAACCGGAAATGTTTAAAAACTTACAAAATCATTTCCCCGATGAAGATGAATTTCAGTTACTCACTCGTAAAGGCATTTATCCATACGAATATATGAACTCGTGGAAGCGGTATAACGAAAAAAGTCTACCCCAAAAGAATGCTTTTATAGTTCCCTAACTGATCATGATATTTCTGATGAGGATTACCAGCACGCGTGCTTAATTTGGTCTACATTTCAAATCAAAGATTTAGGTAGTTATACGGATTTATATCTAAAAACTGATGTGCTTTTACTGGCAGATATCTTTGAAAATTTTAGACAGACTTGCAAGCAACACTATCAATTAGACCCAGCTTTTTACTTAACAGCACCCAGTTTATCTTTTGATGCGATGTTATTAAAAACAGGAATACAATTGGAACTTATCGATGACTTGTCGATGGTGCGCATGTTACAGAGTGGTATCAGGGGAGGAGTATGTCTGTGCTCTCATAGACATGCAAAAGCAAATAATCCTTACTTAGAAAATTACAAACCATCAGCATCTCCTTCCTACGTCACTTATATTGATTGTAATAATTTATATGGATATAGTATGTGTCAATATTTACCATTATCAGATTTCAGATTTCTCAATGAACAAGAAATCAACAAATTAAATATAACCGAAATACCGATTGATGCAGAGTGTGGTTATATTCTAGAAGTGGATTTACAATATCCTAAACATTTACATAACTTACATAATGATTTACCATTTTGTTCTGAAAAATGCATTCCACCCGGGGGGAAAACTTTCAAACTAGTTCCAAATTTATATGATAAATTTAAGTATGTTATACATTACATTCACTTGCAAACATGTTTAAAACATGGTTTAATATTAAAGAAAATTCATCGAGTGATTAGTTTTCGACAAAGCCCGTATTTGAAACAATACATTGATTTGAATACTGCTCTGAGGCAAAAAAGTTCCTCAACATTTGAACAATACTTTTTCAAACTCTTGAATAAACTTTAGAAAATAATGAGAAGAGGGTCAATGTGCATTTAGTTAATCAGTGGGTTGATAATAATAATGTGACTAAGAAAAGGCAATGTGCACAAAAGCTTATCGCTCGTCCAAATTTCCATAGCGCGACGATTTTTACTGAAAATCTAGTTGCGGTACAATTAAACCCTGATCAAATAATTTTGGATAAACCAATATACATTGGTTTTACCGTACTAGAATTGTCAAAAAGTCATATGTATAACTTTCATTACTCTGTTATTAAACCTTTTTATAAAAATAATGTACAAATGTGTTACACGGACACTGATAGTTTTGTATATCATATACGGACCCATGATTTTTATGATGACATAAAAAGACATTTTTTGCCTTACTTTGATACTAGTAATTTTTGTAATACTAATCAATATGATTTACCCATTCAAAATAAAAAAGTTCCTGGTTTGTTCAAGGATGAAATGGCGGGTAAAATCATAAGTGAATTTGTAGGCCTTCGTTCAAAGTTATATTGTATTAAAACCATAAATAGCACAATAAAAAAAGCGAAAGGAATTAAGAAAAATATTGTCAGCAATTTCAATGTTACTGATTACCAAAAAACTCTGTACGAAGGCAACATTGTTCATAAAACAAATGTTTTATTTAAGTCAATAAAACACGAGTTGTACACATGTGCTGTGAAGAAAGTTGCTCTGTCTGGTGATGATGACAAGAGAGTCATATCTAAAGATAAAATTTCAACTAGAGCATGGGGACACACTAGTATATTTAATTTTTAACTAGATATAATAAGCTGTACCTAATTAAGAAATTCTTTGTATTATTTACTTTTGTAGCATAACCTGTGTATTTAGTATGTATATAATTATGTAGATTTAGAAATAAAATATCATTTATTAAATACATTTGTTTTATTTATTATTTCACAACTACATAGATTTTGCAAGCAAACCTGCAGGCTGATGCTAAATTCAAGTAACGTAAAGTTTTATCAAGTTGAAACATGCTTTACTTGAGTAATGTCGGCACTACATATAGGCGAACGCGTTGGCCGACGCGTTGGCCGGCGCGCTGACCCAATGTGTAGAACGAGCGTTCGCGCGTTGGCGGTAGGTATCTAAATACCGTCTTGTGGGGAGGCGGCATTGGGCCAGCGCGCCGGCCAACGCGTCGGCCAACGCGTTCGCCTATAATATGTAGTGCCGGCATAATCTGAATCCACACGTGCCGCGCGCGCATGCGCGGTACTGTTTGTAACATGAGTCCTCATTCATAATAATCCCACCTACATGTTGCAATCACTATAATAATGTGAAGACTTTGTTTTAGTATTCATTCTTGCGTCGATAAGCACTGTAATTAGTTACTCACGTCTACATAATTTACAAAACAAACCTTAACTTATATTATAGTTACTCACGTGTACATAATTTACGTATTTTATGGTAATAGAGTCTTGGACCTGACTACAGAACGGTAAGTTGATTTATTATTGATTTAAGTCATTAAAATACATAAAAATAATCGTTAATTCCAAAGATTGCTGATTTGGTGTTAAATATTTTCTTTTTTTACAGATAATGGAACGCGTAGAAGATTTGACTGCTACATCCGAAGACAATGTCTACCTACATAAATATGGGGATACTTTCCAGTATGCTCAAGATCCTTTGGAAGGATTTACTGAAGAGTTTTTAAAAATGAAAGCTCAGCAAAAGCCGAACGCTAAGATTCGGGAACGTCGTCCAGCAAAATTAAGAAAAAAATGTGTTTCTAAAAGTGCACTAAGTAAACTGCATATCCCAGTTCATTCGTTTGTGGCAAACAGCGTTCCCAAAAAAGGTTTCCGTCTGATAAAGATCTCAGTGTTTGATTTAGATGGATCCCAGCAACATTGTGACAGTATAGACGACGATAATTTTATGTTATCCGCACAATATGTTGTGAATGAAAACGGTGATGAAATAATGGACCAAACCGAGAAGTTAGTCAGTAATATATCAAAAAAAATATGTAATTACAGTTATACGAGTTGGTTTTAGTTTACTTTGGTATTAAGTATTTGTTTTAGCTGTAGGGTCGCAAGACTTTAGAATGAATAAGTCGATAAAATTGTAAGATATATTTGTATGAAAATAATATAAGTTATGGATTGTTTTGTAAATTAATGTGTACGTAATTATTGCTTAAATAAATTGTATGTATGATGTGAATATATTTGTTTTATTTCTATTTCATTCAACTTTAATTATTTAAATAAAAAGCAATAGATATAAGGTATTTTTTATTGAAAGTGTACATTATTTTCTAAACACCATTTTTTTAAACATAATACGTTTTTTAATGCACAATACTTCTTATGAATAAAACAGTTATACGATTCTTCCTTACAATACAAATCGAACAGAATGTTAAATCTTGGAATGTCTTTGTAACTTATATCTACAATATTATTATGATCACACAGTTCTTTCACCCATTTCACTTTCTCTTCACCTTTTACGATAATGTTTCGGTCTTTTAAGTAAGGTTTAATAATTCTTCTGAATTCTCTGTAATCAATATAGCCTTCGCTCCATCGAAACCCTCTATTTCTTTCTAACCACCGAACATTCTTTTTTTCATCATCGGTTAGCGCTGAGAATGGGTATGGTGGTTTAACATAAAATGTATGTGTATGCTGTCGAGTGGCTATACATAATTCTTTTACTAAAAAGTCGTTATTTTTATTTTTAAATCCTTGTAAGTCAACGATTATTGTATTACTATTCATGATATTTTCTTAACGATATTACTCAAAGGCTTATACTCAAATATGCAGTCGTTTAAAATCAGACAATATGCAGCTGTCTGATCAGGTATTTCTTGGTCTGTTTCGATTTCTACTCTCACGTCGATTGAGCCTTTTAACGTTTCGTGCTGTCGCGAACAGTCGATAACGAATAAGGGAGCAACGTCTCTGAATTCTTTCAAACTCATCAACGGCTCTGACCGACGTCCGTGATACGACTGTTGAAATCTAGCATACTGTTCGTATAATAAAGTAAATTTGTCTTCTGTAAAACTGACGTTTAATCCCTCATATGGATAGTATGATGAATTTAAAAACACTCTTACATCACGTACGTGACAGTGATCAAACTCCGCCATCGACAATTCACTGTTGTGTTTGCGGTTGGTTTGTAAAGCTAATACAACAAATCGTGGTTTTTCTATTTGAGATGAAGTTTTAATGGACCAAGTATGTTTACGAGTTTTGGGTAATAATGGATACTCGTATAAATCCCAGTTACGATATGCTAATGGAATAGCTCGATCTTTTTCTAATTGTTTTAGTAAATTTATTCTTTCGCGATCAGATACTTTTATATGAGGTACTCTCCAGATAATTTTACTTATAACAATATCTTCCAAAACTTCTCCTGTTTTCAACTTGATTGCATTAAGGTTAGTGTTACATCTAAGCAACACTAACTCATGTTTGCAGTTAATGATAATTTTTTCATAATCTTCCGCAAATCCTAAAATCTTGTTTAGAGGAATGGATACAGAAAATTCTCCACCACTTGTATTATTTATACCTTCTGGCGACCACCCCCAAACTCGAGCATATTTTGATTCGTTTTCATTTAAGGACAGATAAGACTTTATGGTCGTAGTAACACCTGCGTTTTTTATTTTATCTATTTCTACTCCATTTAATTCATATCTTATGTCTTGAAATAGAAATAATGCTGGATTATTAACGAAATGTACATTTGAAACCTTTTCTTTAGTTGTCCTGTTGTATACATTTACTTTGCCTTCGATATACAAACTGCTGAGCGAAGGCAGCACATATAGGTCTTGTTGATTGATGGGGATTCGTATTTCATCATTCTTGTTGAAACTTGTTACGTACGGTCTGTATGAATGATACTCAAAACTTTCGATGCTGTTGTCGTATGAGGTTTGTTGAGATATGTTTAAAATATTCATTTTATTAAACCAATTAGCTTGAGGTATTCTTTATTGCTTTTAGTAAGCTTCTTTTTTATCTGCTGTCGTGTGTCTTTGTGAGAAGATCTTTTAGGACTGACTTGGACATTTGATATGGTAGGGGTTTTATGGAAATTTATCATTTTTTTCTAAAATGTAAATACAATTGGACCTCTTCACCTCTTAAATTTATTTCTTTGTTATCAGCGTCTAACAGTCTTATATTGATGGAACTAATAGAAGTTTGATTGACTGGAAAATAAATTAAATTTTTTGGTATTTCTATTATTCGATAACCAGGAGGTACATTAGGTACAAATTCGTAAATAATATGGCTTGCTTTTCCGTTCACAAATGAACCACTAACTACATCACATTCAATCCTCACGATAGTTGTTGATAGAATGCTGACAGGATACTGTGAATCAGTGCTTATATTAGCTTTTATTGTTTCCATTCCAAAGCCTAGTATGTTCCCAATTGAATCATCTTTATTAAAATGAACGTCTTTAGAACAAAATATATTTGTTTTCAATGTGTTATTATTGCATCTTAGTTTAAGCAGTGTATTTTTTATGTTAGTTTTCAAATAATCACAAATATCTTGAAGCTCGTAGGACCCTTCAGGAATTTCGATCATTTCATTGTCACCGTAATAAAACTTGTTGTTTCGTCCATCAATATTAGGTATAGAGTTGAAAGTTGAAAAGTACAAAAGACCACATTCATAGTCTCCAAGAAGTTCCAACGTCGGAGAATAGTTTGTCGTCAAAGAGGCTCCGCTCCCGGTTATAGATACAGTGAAAGACATTTTGATACTGACACGTTTATTTATTTTTAATATTATTTAAATGTTTCTTCCAATATTTTTTTAAAAATTTAATACATAGATGACCACAGTTTGTTGTTCCAAATGCTTGATGTCTGTTATAATTATAGTTTATGGGCAAATTATACATATATTTCATCAGTTCTAATGGTGGTTTTAAATTACCAAAGCTATCATAGTATTCAACGTAGCTGTTTTGTTTTACATAGGCTACCCAATGTGTGCCAGGATTCACGTTACTATCTAAATTTACAATTCCACATTCTATTTTTCTAGGTTTTAAAGGCAACTTATCTCTCATGTAAACTCCGCGAAAGTATGGAATATCACCAGCATACTCCAATATGTCTAAATTCGTGAGCGCACGCCTGGGCAGCCGCCTAATTAGTTTTTTGATGGGTTCAAATATAACCCTGCTCCTTTTTTATGAGGTTTAACATATAATCCTTTTCCAAGAGCGACCGCTTCCATCATTCTGTTGTGTCTTTCAGATTCTTGGAGACTCTTTTGTGCCGCTTTAGAATCGTTTACGGCTTTGGCTATACCTGCCGCACCTCCTGCTAATGAACCTAACGCCGACAATCCCGCAAAAATAGGAATAAGCGGTAAAAGTCCACCACATTTTGGAAGTGGAATTATACGTGGTAAACATATTCCTTTCTTTTTGCTGAACAACTTTTTCGCAGCTGCATACGCATATTTTATAGCAGAGTGATGATCCTTGGATTTAAGTTTTTTTAAATGGGCATGTATTTTTTTAATACCTTTCTTAAATGATTTAATACCACTTCCAGCTCTGATTTTTGTTTTCATAGCATTTTTTACTATCCACGAGGCAATCTTTTCTCCCTTACCAGCATCTTTTGATTTCAACCTCTTCTTTGCCATACTCAAAAGTTCTAAATCAGCTTTACGTCGAGCACTAGGATCTTTATTTATATAAGCAATATCGTGATGCATGCAAGCTTCATCCAATTTGTTAACTCCTCGATCGCCTTGTAGTATTCGTTTTTGAAGTTTCGTCCCAGGACCGCAAAATTGATATCCAGGTAAATGCAACTCAAACGGTAAATGGTCTATCAAGTTATTGATTACACCACTGCCTTCCTTCATTGATAAGTATGTATTGTGATATAGCACTGATTATGTGCTTTATATATCTAAATAACTAATTCACTTTTATCTATCCAACTGTTTTCTTCGGCACCCAATCCTAACCACTTCACAAAAAGTTTGTTGCCTCTTTTCTTTAGAACTTTTTCGATAAGATAAATATCAGGAAATTTAGTTTTTTGTAATTCTTTTCCATAAAAACAACCAACAATGTTTTGTTTATGCTTGTCTTGTAATTGATACGTTTGAGGACTAGTTTCGTTGACTTTTATGATGCGAAATATTTCCGTTGACCAATTAGGGGTGTAGCCTTTATAAAAATCTCCTTTGTATTTACTTATACGAACAAAATCGCCAACTCGAAAAGACGATTCTTTGCGTACTTTTTTTGGCTGTTGACTTTTGATAATATTCAATCGAACTGTATTTTGATTTGAACTGTTAACGTCTATTGGTTTATGTTTTGTAATGCGGTGCACAGTATTGTTATAATTCTGCACAACGGACTTTAAATTATTTTTATACCATTCATATTTTCCGCATAAACTAAATAATTTGTAAAGACGTGATTTTATAGTTCTTATTACTCGTTCGACGATAGAAGCTTTTTTTACAGAACATGTGGAATAATGATTTATGTTATAAGTTTTCATTAAATGCTTAAAAGAATCGTTATAAAACTCTTTACCTAGATCTGTTTGTAAGTTTTTAGGTTTTCGTGTGGATTCTGATAATATACTGCACATAGCACTTGATACATTTTTTTTAGATTTTGATTTTAACGGTCTAACCCACACGTATTTTGATAAAACATCAATCACTATGAGAACATATTTAAATCCTTTATTAATCGACGAATATTTTTGTAAGTCCACTAGGTCAGCTTGCCATAAATCATCCAGACCTTTAATGACCGTATGTCGACGAACGAAGTTTCGTCTCGCTCCTCTGTGTAGTTCATTCACTATATCTTGTTTACTCATTCTGAACAGATTTTGCTGCAATCATGTTATCGATTTCTTGTTTTGTGTAGTACATTTTACTAAAATTTGTAGTAGTAACTTTTTCTAAACTATGGAGAAAGTTTCTGACATTACTTTGGATTTTCATCATTTCATTTTTAAGGGCTTGGACACTTTTATCTACGTATTCTTTATTTACAGCCTCGTCGTCTTTTTCTGGAATTTGCACCCCTTTTAATTTCGATGACTTTAAATCGAATTCCCCTGTATCGGACCTTACCAATGTATCGCTAAGAATTTCAGAAAATTCAGATAATCGTAAACGCTTATGAACGTGATGACCAAATTTGTCTATATTCATTGCCGTCTTGCTAGGTTCTGTAGTGTAATAGTACTGCTAAATTTTCCTGATGGCAGCCTTATATATTTCATTTTTTTAATGATACCAGCTTCTTTCATTTCTTCAAGTATGGCATTAACTTCATTATCTAATCCCGTATTACCAGCTGCCTGAGATGCACATAATATTTTCAGTCTCTCAACTAACTCATTAGGATCATTCCAGTATACTAAATCAGTGTCTTTCTTAACTTCTTTCAAAATGTCGATTCCTTCACCTCGCTGAAGACTTTCTACGCTACTGGTATTATTTCTAGCGAATTTAAATAGTGGCTTTATCACGTGAGTATATTTGAACCCTTTATTACCATTTATTTGGTTCGATCGTTTCCAGTTACGTTTATGTGCATTTGTGTCGATGAGTAGCAATTTATAATTTTGTAAGTCTTCCTCTGTAATAATATCTAAATTAGGTTTTTTTTTGTACAACAATTCTGCCAGACCAGAAGTTTTTTTTAAAGAGCGGCTTCTAATTTTCAGAACTTTTCCATTATCGTGTAAACGGGTTTTGCCTAGCCAAAGTTTTCCTCGTTCACTTCTTACTCCATATGGTATATCTTCTTTCAGCGCTTCAGACGATACAGACCAAGACAAAGAATCGTTTGCGATACTCGGTGATGATTGAATAGATTTAAATGAGTTCTCATGGATATCATAATCCTCAGAAGGTGATGTAGTAAGCGTTTTGTCAGGTGTTTTAGAACTAAAGTCGTCATTATCTGAATTTTCTTCATCATCAAGATCCGTCTCAGATTCTTCAAATTTTTCATGTGAACCATATTTTGAAGATTCTTCTTCGTCTTCTTCATGACGTTTTTTTTCAGTTTTGCTTGCTAATAATTTTAGCGGACTGACGATCGGTTGAAATATCGTCTCCAGTGCCATGTCATTTGTGTTTTTAGTATTTTTTATCATTTCTACCTTTCTTTTCACTGCAGACGCTGATTTCACAATTTGTTCCTTAAGATTCCGCTCCATGTTAAGAATTCTACTCTGATTGATGTCTCAAGTTATACTACTACGTAGTGGGGTACGTATAAGCTTTATAGAATAAATTAATCCACTATTATAAATGTATCAAATTTCATTCTGTAACAACCATTATTTCGTTCACAATCCTTGTTGATTACCACATAACTGTACGGTTTACTCCACACAGTTGAACACATTTCACGGAATTGCGACCACGTCATATCAGACCCTACATGTTCATCGTAGATGTGTCTTAGATTAATCTCGTCTTGTTTAAACAATATGATGAGATTGGCATTATCTCTTACTAATTGTTTGGGTATTTTAGTATAAGTTTGGTTAAGATAAAAGCAATCAATATTTTTGTGACGACCCATAGCAAAATAATCACGTATATTATTTTGATTTTCGCATGCAACATCGTCAAATATGATGATAGAATTAGGTAAGGCTTCTTGTGGACTTAAAATTTCACTGTTATGATTATACTTGTGATACGACGTATCCACAACTTTTTCCAATACTTTTTCTAAAAATACGTATTTAGGTTGATACAAAGACTTTGAATACACATAAAGGTTTCTGAATCGTGGACCATTCGGGTGTAGTAACAAACTGATTACTAAGTTTGTTTTCCCACAGTTTGACGGACCACAAACAATACTGCGAATGGTATTTGGTAGTAAATTTCCATGTCGCTTAACTTCATTTTTAACTGCAGGACAGACACATTCTAATTTAAGTGATTCTTTTTGTTTCAGAAATTTCATAGCTGTTTAATCCAATCGACCACTGTGATTAGTGGATTATAACAAAATGATAATCATGCAGTGTGTTGACTCATATAAACAGATAACTTCAAACATACGAAATTCAATGTTCCTATAATAGCTCGCTAGATCTTTCAGCCATCCAATCATCGATGAGAAGCGATTTTTAATCACTTGATGCATGAACGAACAGGAGTTATTGGGCATTCTGACACACCGAAGAGAGCGAGGGCGCGAGCGAACAGAGGTGCATGTCATGAGCATGTCATTTCATTTACCATCAGTTGATGCATAAACGAAAAGGAGTTATTGGGCATTCTGTCCCACCTCCGTTCGCTCGCGGTGCATAAACGAACAGGAGTTATTGGGCATTCTGACACACCGAAGTGAGCGAGGGCGCGAGCGAACGGAGGTTCGGTTCGGTGTGTCAGAATGCCCAATAACTCCTGTTCGTTTATGCACCGCGAGCGAACGGAGGTGGGACAGAATGCCCAATAATTCCCTACTGTTATTATTTCATTCCCTTTTCTTTTTCATTTGTATAAAGCTAGCACTCACCTTAATGTTTGTTACATATCTGTAAAAACTTGCCAATGGCTATCTGTTTAAATTATGTTTAGCTGTAAGTTTTTCTATAGAAATAAAATAAAAATATAATAATCTACAAATAAACATGCACTAGTAATCTTGATCTGACTCTAAGAAAACCTGTCGCTGCCGGCGCGCGGAGCTAGTCCAGTACTTTCTGCTGCCAATGGCAAGAATATCTATCTACCCTCGTACGTAATACGTATCTACCCTCCCCACGCTCGCCAACGGCCGCCAGAAACAACACAATCACTCCACTCACCCACACTCGCCAATTGGCTTCCACAACGGCTCTAACTATTCCTCTAATCTAACTCTGGCGCGTACAGAAATAACGCGCCAAAACGATTATTGAAGGCACACTTAACTTAAAATGACGTTAGTATACTTGAGCATTTAAAGAAACAAAACAAAAATGAATTAAGTGTACACGTATTAGATGTAATTTTCGATAATTTTGTAAAAATTGTTCTTTTTTTGTATCATAACGACTTAGCACATTTGTGCACGCACAAAAAAATAGGAGCATTAGATTCGTTTTTGTATTAACTGCACTTACAACATTTGGATTGTCTGTAATATGTAAGATTACATGTCGTAAAGGTACTTAATATTTTTGTGCGTTAACTAGTACAGCGGGAGGGAATATTAAAATCACTTAAGGACTTTTCGTAGCAAATTAGTAAAAATAAAGGATTTTAATACTTTTAGACATAAACTGAGCTTACTTAATACAACCGTGACACTGGGTTTTTGATAGAAAGAGACGGAATATCGATACGCGGGTAAGTGCAAACGATAGTTTTATTCTATTTGTTCTAACTGGACCATTTTTTTTTTTTTAATTGTAATACCTTTATTAATCAAGTAAGACTTAACTTTATTTACCATGGGAAAGAAGTGCCATTTCTTTATTGAAGTCAACACGTTTATCTTGTATTATTTAAGGATACTTTAACTCCTAGGTCCTTAGAGGTTATAACGATGGCTTAGAGCACACTTGTTCTAATTACAAAAAGTTGATTTTTCAGGAGAGCATTTTAAAGTTGAAACATGAATTATACAAAAACCGTATATGATATGTAATTCAAATTATGTTTATTCATAAGACTTATTCTTTGGTTGTACAAAAAAATAAATTTCATAACGAAATTACGTCAAATTGATCACAAAATCAGCTGAATTCCTAGCTAACCCCCCTTACTTAGTACATTTGAACCCTCAAATTTAGTAATTTGAATGCACGAATGTACTAAGTGAGCGGGGTTAGTATTCTAGTAGAGAAACAGGTACCTATATTATATCAAAATAAAAATATTAGATATATATATATATATATATATATATATATATATACCGACTCAAGATATTTTTTTTGTGCACGTTAGAATATAAAATAATAATAATATTGTTAAATAGCAAATCAATAAAACATTGCATAATAGGAAATCATTTATTAAAGTTTTGTTCTACTAAAAGTACTCATTAAATCAGTCATTCTTAAACACTTATTATTTATCCAAGTTTCGTTAAATCCGTATGTAATATAGAATAAATAATGTATTGTTTCTTGAAAGGACGTTCAACCACCACTTCGAATCTTCTCCTTGCGTATGACTTTGTTAGTAGCAACCAGGTTGACATTATTTATACTGATTTCTGTGAAGCTTTTGATCGTATCGATCATTGCATTCTGCTTGAGAAGCTCCAACAAGCAGGAAAGGAAACCTGTTGCGGTTGTTCTCCTCCTATATAAATAACCGATCTCAGACAGTAGCTTTAAGCGGATACGTATCATCCTGGATGTCAGACCCCTCTGGAGTTCCTCAAGGCTCGCTACTCGGGCCTCTTCTATTTGCCATATTTCTGAACGATGTATCATTTTGTTTTCATCATGCTTGTTTCTTATTATATGCCGATGACACTAAAATAATAAAACGTATCACTTCAAGTGATGATAGTAAACTAAGATGACCTTAATAGGTTTAGTGAATATTGCCGTAACAATAAACTGGATCGTAATGTATCAAAATGCTTTGTAGTGAATTTTACGCGTAAACTCCATGTAATTAAGTACAATTACACCCTTAACAATCAGGCCCTACTGCATAAAAATTAAACCAAAGACCTGGGTGTAATTGTTGATCACAAATTATTATTCGATGAGCACAAATTATTATTCGATGAGCACCTTGATTATGCAGTGAAAAAGGCCTCTAGGGCCCTGGGGTTTGTAATCAGGCACTGCAAAGACTTTAGAACGCTCAAACCTATAAAAGTGCTTTACTGTTCTTACGTACGTAGTGTACTTGAGTACTGTTCTGAAGTCTGGAACCCTGCCTACGATATTTACAAAAACAGGATTGAATCAATACAGAAAAGGTTTCTTAGATACTTACAATATAAATGTGGTGATAATCTAATTAGTAATAAAACTAGATGTAAAAAATATCATTTCCTACCCTTAGAGCGCCGTCGTATCATCTCAGATTTGATCTACTTGAATAAAATTATTAAAAATGTCATAGACGTACACAATAAAATTAAAATAAATATACCCTCTAGATTCTTTCGCACTTTTGTCCCACTTTACATCCCACCCTATAATATTAATTATCATCGCAATTCGTTTATCTGTAGGTCTACCGCACAATTTAACGATTTTTTACGCGATCACTCTAATGCAGATGCTTTCTTGATTGAATCTTCTTCTTCGGCTTGTAACTACAGAATATTTCTGTTAATTATTATCAATTAGGTATGTGTGATCAGTTCAGTGATCCAAAGGTTTGATTGAATTTTTCTCGATTATTTTTGTTTGTTATTATTTCATTCCCTTTTCTTTTTCATTTGTATAAAGCTAGCACTCACCTTAATGTTTGTTACATATCTGTAAAAACTTGCCAATGGCTATCTGTTTAAATTATGTTTAGCTGTAAGTTTTTCTATAGAAATAAAATAAAAATATAATAATCTACAAATAAACATGCACTAGTAATCTTGATCTGACTCTAAGAAAACCTGTCGCTGCCGGCGCGCGGAGCTAGTCCAGTACTTTCTGCTGCCAATGGCAAGAATATCTATCTACCCTCGTACGTAATACGTATCTACCCTCCCCACGCTCGCCAACGGCCGCCAGAAACAACACAATCACTCCACTCACCCACACTCGCCAATTGGCTTCCACAACGGCTCTAACTATTCCTCTAATCTAACTCTGGCGCGTACAGAAATAACGCGCCAAAACGATTATTGAAGGCACACTTAACTTAAAATGACGTTAGTATACTTGAGCATTTAAAGAAACAAAACAAAAATGAATTAAGTGTACACGTATTAGATGTAATTTTCGATAATTTTGTAAAAATTGTTCTTTTTTTGTATCATAACGACTTAGCACATTTGTGCACGCACAAAAAAATAGGAGCATTAGATTCGTTTTTGTATTAACTGCACTTACAACATTTGGATTGTCTGTAATATGTAAGATTACATGTCGTAAAGGTACTTAATATTTTTGTGCGTTAACTAGTACAGCGGGAGGGAATATTAAAATCACTTAAGGACTTTTCGTAGCAAATTAGTAAAAATAAAGGATTTTAATACTTTTGGACATAAACTGAGCTTACTTAATACAACCGTGACACTGGGTTTTTGATAGAAAGAGACGGAATATCGATACGCGGGTAAGTGCAAACGATAGAGCACGTCAAATAATACAGTTTTCAGTCAAAAAGTAAAAATCGCAATTTTTGTAGTTAATATGGTTAAATATTTATTTTCATATGAGCTGATCCAACTGTATAAATTGGTATATGAAATGAAATGGTGCTTTTTTATTCTTTATTTAGGGACTTTTGATGTGCAGCGAAAGTCAGTCCCATCGTAACCTAATCTTATACATAATGACAAGATGCTTTATTTGGTGAAAATATGGTTAGAATTAATAGGTGTTACATTTTTACAGCTTGGCAAATAATTAGTCCTTGTGGCATCGACAGATGGAACTAAAAACTTTTTGAACTATCTAAGGTGGAATAGAAATAAAAGACAAAGGAATATCCACTTATATTAAAATGAATAAGTCTATCCATTTCTAAATAAAATTAAGTTTGTTCAAAAACTGGCTATGCTATTCTCTTGACTGGGTCCGGGGATTAATATTGTTACATGCTGGGGTTCTAAGATTTGGAGAAAAAGACCTGCTGACTCCTTTGAGAAGATTTTATTCACTAGCACTTAGTCCAACATTAAGCACTAGGTCCAAATACTAGACACTAAGTCCAAACACTAAGCACTAACGGTGTCCTTAATCGTAGCCAAGTCGTGGGTTTCACTCAGGGTATCATCACATCACTAGTATTCACATCGATATCGCCTCTTTCGCTGTTCAACTCGAACTCCCGATCACTAGTTTTCACTTGTATCGCCTGTTTCGCCTCGTTGGAAGCTCGAAGTGAACTTGCTCGCATTCTTCCGACGCGCGACGTATTTATACCGGTCGATACGAGTCCCAGACGACTCCAGAAGGTTCCCGAGTTGCGTGACCGTGTTGGGTTTATTCTGGAACGTTCGCACAGTAGCGCCATCTAGTACTGAGTAGGGGGCCCCACGCTGTCCCTGTTCACACCAAGTGGTTTCATTGATTGACGCTAGATGGCGCTATTCTCTGTGTTCGTAACAATATTTTCTTCTCTAGCTTTCAACCATAATTTGCTTATTGTATCACTTTTCGGAAACCTATAAAAAACAAGTAGGTATTATTAGTTTTATCATTTGTCAAATAATTTTAGTCACAACAATATTATTAAAAGCTATCAAACTTATATTTTTAAAACCACATCGAATACATTCAGATTGCTTTTTGAGACATAACACAAATGTAATTATTATGTTTTTATCGATGTAATTATTATTTGTACCTTTATCGATAACTATTACAAACGGTAGGTACAACACTTTTCAATTACGTAAATAAATCTAATGACTTAAAATGCAATTTAAAGGACTGTTCTAATGAAATTTAAATGGATATGAATATAATAAATGAAAAAATCAAATTGCAACGCAATTATTTCATTAAATGTTTATAGTATTGCATAAAACCGGCTACTAACCTGCGTAAATACAATTGAGGTTGATTTATACTCTTTAATGCATTGCACCTTGCAATATAACGTTTAGGCATGTTAATTATCACTTTTACAACATTCAAATAAAATTTTAAAGAATAAGTCCTTATAATCTCTTGGAAATTCTTAATTAAACAAAACATAAACAACCTTTTGACAGGAGATCTACCACAGTTAATTGACAGTTAATGAGCAAATAATGGCGGATCGTTCCACATTCCGTTAATTGACAAAGTTTTGAAGTCTAATGTTTCTAAAGGCGTGACTCCTGTTCGAAACATTACACAGAAAACATGAAACAAAAACATTTGTTTTCATACACAAGCTGTCTCCAGCTACAGAAAATGTTTTTGATCGAAACAAAACATTTTGTCCAGACACGATCTAAGTTCCGACGAGGAAGACGTATTAGCGCTCGCAGTTTTAGTGATTGTAGGTGTAGAATCTAGGAGAAAAGAGGGGTTCTGAAAAGGCCACTTTAGGTGTTTCATAAAAGTATTTTTTTAACTCATAAATATGTGCGCCATTTTACGCATTTCTATTGAAAACTGACAAAATTGGTGTTTTTTAATTAAGTCAGCCATATATTATGAGCGATCACAAAAACAAACACAAAAAACACAACAAGCAAAACTATAACCCTAAAAAACCTGTAGGTACCTAGCTGTCATGTGAACGATGTGAACACTAGGTGAGAAATGAAACATTTCTTCCCCTCTCTACCCGCGCGGGAATGTTTTCCGTCCGTCTCCGAAAACAAAAACATTGTCTTTTCCTAGACAAATGTGTATAGCCACGCCCCAATGTTTCGTGTTTTCTGTGTAATGTTTCGAACAGGAGTCACGCCTTTAAATGAGCAAAAACAAAAATATTGCTGTTTCTTCTAACATGAAAATTATTGCATTAGATAGAAAGAGACCAAATGATATTTCACCGTCTGTCTCATATTTCCATCATATTTGTATAAGCGCTAGTATGTATAGAACTGTAAGGGCCCCTCCATGTATATACCTCAATGCTCACTGTTCGCGGCCTTCGCGGGCTTTCGTAGCGCGAGTGTAGAGCCCATTTAATACCTACCCCGTCCGTCCAGACCAAGTCCAGACTCCAGACTACTTGCGAAGTAGGCGAGGTTTGCCGGACAGTGTGGGTACGCAGTTACGCACCACTTCGATTCGCCAAATTTTCGCCAAGTCTGGACGGCGCATATTATTGCATTAACCAAACAGTATTCTTGTAAAAAAAAAACGAGTGACAAGTGACACGTGAATATTTTGTTTGATGTGACAGGCTGACAGCTCAGTACTCAACACGACAGAGTAGGTGTTAGGTAGTTATTTGGATTTTAGATTTTGGTTGAGACCATTTTCATTGAGATTCATATATTTTCTGGTGAATACTGTGCAGTAGTAACTAATATCGCGTATCAATACCTTCAGAATGAGTTCATTTAGGCGTGACAAGAAAGATGATGAAGAAAACAGTGCAAGTTTGTTCCAAAACCTCGATAAAACTGCTTTACTACAAGAAGCTAAATACTTCAATTCCACTCCTGTTAATCCGAACAAATGCATCCAGATACTTACCAAAATCATTTACATATTGAATCAAGGAGAAACTCTTAATACACAAGAAGCTACTGACGTATTTTTCGCAACTACCAAACTTTTCCAGTCGAAAAATGTAATCTTACGGCGGCTGGTTTATCTTTGCATCAAGGAGCTGAGTTCAATGGCGCAAGATGTGATTATAGTAACATCGTCACTGACGAAGGATATGACCGGAAAAGAAGATATGTACCGTGCCGCTGCAATACGTGCTCTATATACCATCACCGATAGCACCATGATACAAGCCATTGAGCGGTACATGAAACAGGCTATAGTAGACAAAAACCCCGCAGTCAGTTCGGCAGCTCTTGTTTCTGCTTTGCACCTGTCTTCCAGTGCTCCAGACTTAGTGCGCCGCTGGGTAAATGAGGCTCAGGTAGATAAGTTTTTAGTACTTATTATTTTAACATAGAGTTGTTACTTCATTATGGTGCAGTACTGGATATTTATAGTGCATACTGCGATGTGTTTGTTTTTAGGATTCCTTACTCATAGGGTAAAATAACTAAATTTAAAAAACAAAAATAATCACCACTAGATAATCATTGTTCATCATAAAATACGGGGTTGCTTTAGAATAGGGGTAGCCTAAATAGGGTTAAGGGGAGGGTTACCTTACCCCCCTCCACCATTCCCTGCGTGAGGAAATGTATAGTTTTTGAGAAAAGTGCATTTGAAAATTTGCAATTTTTCCTACAATTCTGAAGTAGGTATTTTGTGAAAATATTTAATCAATATTGAGGGAGGAGTGAGTTACTCCTCCCATCTACTACTCCCCAACCCCCCTCCCCCAGAAACAAGTTTCTTTGAGGTAAAAATATTTCAATTTGTATTTTTAAGCGATTATTTTTCACATTGGGTTTTTTGAAGCCATGTTCCACTCGGAAGATGTTTTAACCTTTTGAACGTGAAAAAAAGTTCTATCCTAACCTAACCCAAAACTACACAAATGTTATTTCACGCCGGGTTTTTGTGAGGCCTTGTTCCAATCCAAAGAGTGATAAAAAAGTTCTAACCTAATGCAAAACTACACAAACATTATTTACCACCTGTTTTTTGTAAGGCAGTACTGTTACCACTCCGGAGATGCTTTGAATGTGATAATTATTTTTATTTTTATTATTATACACATTTTAGTGATAAAAACAGATTTACTTACCTAAGTAACTTTTGTGAAAAACGTGAAAAATAATATTAAAATTGAAATCACAAAAATTGCTGTTATAAGTAAAATACTCATTTCCTCGCCCTAAAATTGGTACTAAAACGATGGGGTAACAACCCCCCACACAATAGAAATATATAAATTTAGGCTACCCCTATTCTAAAGCCCACCCGTCTACTGTCCCAACAGTTAGTGCTAGAAAGATGAAACTTTGCATGCGTTGCACAACAACAAAGTGCTAAAATAATAATGGATATTATTTCTTGCTTCTACCCTATGCTGTGGGGTACCATTAGATACAGTGGCATAACTATACCATCGGAATTGGCTGTGGCAAATTCTTTGGATATGTAAAAATTGACACGCTATAATTTAATTTTAATACTTAAACCACTTAAGAAGTTACCCGAAACTATTTGTGTGCATTTTAGTAAAATATGTTATAAGTTTTATTTTCAAGATTTTATTTCCAATTTTCAAAAAGGTATTTTTATATAAAGGTATTTTTATATATATGTTGTTTAAACATATACTAGCTGTCCCGACACACATTGTTCTGTCTTAAATATGAACTGGAATCTATATTACTTAATATTATAAAGCTGAAGAGTTTGTTTGTTTGAACCTGCTAATCTCAGGAACATATTATTATATAACATTATGCTAAGCTAAATACGAGCGAAGCACCAATCAAGAATGTTACAAAATGGGGTTTCTTTTCTTTTGAGAGCTTTTGCTGTGTACGCTGCGGAAACGGTTAAAGTTTTGCTAAAATGATGTATGACAGAATTGTTCCCCTTTAAAAGTTCTATAAAAAAATCCACGACGCACGTAAGGCAAAATCATGGATTTACGGCGACAAAAATATTTATGATCAAAATTTATTATATTATGCTTTTTTATACATATATTGAGTGGTTATTGCCTATCTTAGGTAGTTCGATGTTTTCTAACTTAAGGTGGTTCGTTTCCCATACAAAAAAATAATGGACATTATTTAGGTAATTTCATACTATTACTACATAAATTTATATGCACATCTGTTTATTCTACAATACAATTGTCGCAAAATATATTTAAAATACTTTATTTCACACAGAAGTCACATTTTTATTGAATTTTCGACAAAAAGTGACATAAGTTACAAATGTCACTTTTTGTCGAAAATTCAATAAAAATGTGACTTCTGTGTGAAATAAAGTATTTTAAATATATTTTGCGACAATTGTATTGCAGAATAAACAGATGTGCATATAAATTTATGTAGTAAGTAATAGTATGAAATTACCTAAATAATGTCCATTGTTTTTTTGTATAGGAAACGAACCACCTTAACGTAGTAACGTAAGTAAATTTCCCTGGCGTGAGTTTATTTATTTATATAGTATATTTAAATGAAATAACACAAAATAAATTGAAATTCAAGGTATATTAAAAAATGCATTATATATCATCTTCTTCGTCATCCTCTATCTCATTTTGATTGGTACCGAAATATGTTGGCATCGTGAGCATATTCATAACAACATTATTAATTCCCCCGGAATCATCGCGACTACCTGAAACAAAAACAACAAATACTCAAAGATGTGCAGATATGTGCAGATAAAATCAATTTCCTAGTAATAACAAGATTTAGGCCTATCGATCAACATAAAATTTAAACTGGTACTCGTTGGAACTTTTTACAAAAGCCTTCACGATTTTTTTTTTAAGAATAACACAATCATTCTGAGTCTATGGACATATTAAGATAATTCTTTATCTAAAAAGTGTTAAAATAACTTAATAAAAGGTTTATAATAAAGTACTTACAACATGCTAAGGCATCCATAACTAAAAACAAGTTTTCACTTCAAGACAACGGCACTTTGACACAACGTAAATGCACTAAGTTTAGTACAATACTGGCAGCACGCATCGCAAAAAACAGAAGGGTCGAACAATAGCGGTTTTTGTAAACGGGTCTCGATCACTAATAAAAAATATTTTGTTGATTCTCGTTTATTGTAGGTTTGAGAGCATCTAGCATAGGAAATAAGTGTAATTCAGTGACTTTGTTTTTATTACTTTTGTCGTCGTAAATCCATGATTTTGCCTTACGTGCGACGTGTTATATGTCTATCTTTTAAGGTTGGCTCACTATAACCTTTTTATGCTAACCAGTTCTAAAAGTAAGCATTATTTGTGAAGGTGTTTTCATAAAGATGATATTAATCTTTATTCAAGTACTTAAATTCGTTATTCATTACAAGCATTTAATCTAGAAGAAATTTGCCGTTTACAATTTACATCATTTGATTTCAATGAGTATTTTAGAAGATATCGCAGTAATAAAATATAATCAAGTATGCAATAATAATGTACGGCGCGCGGCGGGCAGTCGTGAGGGGGAAGCGCTTCTCCTTCTACGTAAATGAAGTCGCGGGTACATTTTAGCGATATCCTAGAGTAAATTCCACGCGGACGAACTCACGGGCAAAAGCTAATTATGAATATAAATGGACTACTGTACTGTATAACTGTATATACACATACAGGATGTCCCAGAAGTCGACGTCGTCCCTTCGAAGGCTGATAGACCAGCTCATGACTCACCAGATTATCTAATATGACCTTAGTAAAAAATCTTTAGTTTTCGAGATATTGGTACTTTTAATAATTTCTTAAAAATTACACCTCATGTCAGTTTTTAGGCTGCCGCAACTACAATTTTCCGTATTGTGGGATACAAATTTGTATTGCGGAATCCTGACCAGTTCTGCTATTGACCACGGTAATAAAAAAAGCTAATAGAGTTTGAACTTTGTAGAAAAAAAGAAAACTTTTCCCTAATCGTAATTTCAAAAACTTTTTCTCCTAACTTTCACTATCCATACTGAACAAAAAATACACTACACTAACCTGGGTTGTTACTTTAAAAAGTTGCTCATTTTATGTAGTTTTTGAAATAGTAAAATAGTTGCTATTAAGCTACGTCAAAAATTTTTTTTGCTATTTTAAGTGCACAGAGAACACATTTTGAATGTTTTTCTTTAGTTAGAATTTCGAACAAAAAGACTCGTTACATTGAAACCACCCAAATGTTTACTTAAAAATTGTACGTTGAAGTGTAAGATGCTTACTAAACTTAGAAACTAAACTGAATGCAAGTTTTTTTTTTAAACTGTAAGGAGAAATGCAAAGAAGGAGAACACATTAATGATATCATTTAATGAGTTAGACTCATTAGAGTGAGAGAATAGGTGACGACACGCACGTCTTTTGTTTGTTCTATACATGAGTTTGTTTATTAGTTACAAGTACGTTACGCTATTGATGTGCATCGTTTTGTTGTTTTCTTACTTTTAACGGACTTTGTATTGTAATCTGGACTTTGCCGTTGCCTCTGTATTCCCCGTAAATGTAATGCATGTTAGCATACTGATGTATAATATACGCCATAATGACTGGTTACTAAGACACGTATCACAGAAACATAAAAGTCCAGAAGAGAGTCATGTCAGTTCTTTACTGTCTCCAAGCACACTTAAGTCCGAGTCACTAGGCAAAAGAAGTCCAAATTACAATTCAAAATCCGTTAAAAGTAAGAAAACAACAAATCGATGCACATTAATAGCGTAACGTACTAGTAACTAATAAACAAACTCATGTATAGAACAAACAAAAGATGTGCGTGGCGTCACCTATTCTCTCACTCTAATGAGTCTAACTCATTAAATGATATTATTAAAGTGTTCTCCTTTTTTGCATTTCTCCTTACAGTTTAAAAAAAATCCTTGTATTCTGTTTAGTTTCTAAGCTTAGTAAGCATCTTACACTTCAACGTACAATTTTTAAGTAAACATCCGGGTAATTTCAATGTAACGAGTGTTTTTGTTCGAAATTCTAACTAAAGAAAAACATTCAAAATGTGTTCTCTGTGCACTTAAAATAGCAAAAAAAATTTTTGACGTAGCTTAATAGCAACTATTTTACTATTTCAAAAACTACATAAAATGAGCAACTTTTTAAAGTAACAACCCAGGTTAGTGTGGTGTATTTTTTGTTTAGTATGGATAGTGGAAGTTAGGAGAAAAAGTTTTTAAAATCACGATTAGGGAAAAGTTTTCTTTTTTTCTACAAAGTTCAAACTCTATTAGCTTTTTTTATTACCGTGGTCAATAGTAGAAATTGTAGTTGCGGCAGCCTAAAAACTGACATGAGGTGTAATTTTTAAGAAATTATTAAAAGTGCCAATATCTCGAAAACTAAAGATTTTTTACTAAGGTCATATTACGATACTAGCTTTTCCCCGCGACTTCGTCCGCGTGGAATAGTTACTTTGGGATATCGCTAAAATTTACCCGCGACTTCATTTACGTAGAAGAAGCGCTTCCACCTCACGACTGCCCGCCCGCTCCGCGCACCTTACTATAGCGCGCATGATTATTTTATTACTGCGATATCTTCTAAAATACTCATTGAAATCAAATGATGTAAATGGCAAATTTCTTCTAGATTAAATGCTTGTAATGAATAACGTATTTACTTGGATAAGGATTAATATAATCTTTATGAAAACACCTTCACAAATAATGCTTACTTTTAGAACAAATTTGGTAAGTATAAAAAGGTTATAGTGAGCCAACCTTAAAAGATAGACATATACTGTCGCGGACTTTTTTTTATAACTTTTAAAGGGGAACAATTCTGCCATACATCATTTTAGCGAAACTTTAACCGTTTCCGCAGCGTACGTAGCGAAAGCTCTCAAAAGGAAAAAAAGACCCCCGATTTTGTAACATTCTTGATTGGTACTCCGCTCGTATTGAGTTTAGCATGATGCTATATAGCCTAAAGCCTTCCTCGATAAGTGGACTATCCAACACAAAAAGAATTTTTCAATTCGTACCAGTAGTTCCTGAGATTAGCGCGTTCAAACAAACAAACAAACAAACAAACTCTTCAGCTTTATAATATTAGTATAGATTCTGGTGAGTCATGAGCTGGTCTATCAGCCTTCAAAGGGACGACGTCGACTTCTGGGACATCCTGTATATCTCGATTTTGACATCATAAAATAATAATAATTTTACATTTCAGGGGTGGTAGATCTTTTAAAATAAAGGCAACGTTCCCACATGACTTTGGCCTCCAAAGTGGTTTGTGAGTTGGTCCCTCCTAGCATTTTTAAACTATTGGAGATAAACTTGTCAGTTTCCATGCAGATGGACCATGCTAAAGTCCTAAGGAAAATTATTTCGAATGAAATCGGACAGTAAATTTTGAAGTAATTTGAAAAACACCTGCAGGTCTAAAAAGGCCGTTTTGGCAATTAATTTTCAATTCTTGTTATGAATTACTGACAGCGATCGTAAAATGGCCACTTGAATTGCAATTCATATTAAGATTTGGATACAATTCATATGCAGAAATTGGCTGAAATGCATTCCTTTGACAGATTTACAAGCAGAATTGCTTTAGTGTCAAATAGCAAAATTGCGATGATATTTCGTAAGTGGCCTTTAAGACCCGCTGTTGGCTGTTACGGAACACTCCTTAGACATGTCCAGTACCCCAAGCAGGAACATTTTGCGGTATCGTTACGTGTACATAAACGAGAAATATGAGGAATATACCGTGAGATTGTAATATTACTAGAGATATTATAATATGCTGACAGATTGTCAAATACAAATTTCTTCATACAATTGTATGCATTATTTTTCGTTATATTGTAATATTTACCGAGCCGATTGGTTAAACGGTATGTGCCCCGCGCCGCCATATTTGTTTGCTTTTTCTTATTATAATAATTAGGTATATCGAAAAATAATGCGTACAATTGTATTGAGAAGTTTATATTTGACAGTCTGTCAGCATATTATAATATCTCTAGAAATATTACAATCTAACTGTTTTTACAATTTTACGGTGACATATACACGTTTGTGAATTTAGTCTTGTAGAGTCAGAACTCTCAGAAGCTTGGTTTTACATGAGATCTAATAACTTTTTGACAGTTCGAGTCATATGGTAGGTACCGAGTCTTTATGAAAATGACGTTTAGGCATTACGCGACTCGCGAGTTACGGCCGTTTTCAATATTCTATCTATCCAAAATCCTTGCTACTAACGGTAGGCAAATCTATCTTTTTGTCCTTACTTGCGTTTCAATAACCTACTGGCAGTAGGCATTTCCTGTCGAAGCAGCACATCCTATCTATGGAAGTAGAAGAAGACGAAGACGGATAGCCAACTAGAGATGGGTAAGCTCATACAAATGAAATGCAGATAGCTTTATCTGCATTTCAATATAAGTTTCAACTTAATCTCCGGTAGGCCGAGCTTACCGAGATACGTCATTTGCTTATCTGCCAAAATCGGGCGTTTTGCCGAGGATAGCAATGTGTTATGTGTACCATGTTGTTCATGTATTATTTTTATGATATTTCGGTTTTTAATGTGTATGTAATTATTATTTTAATATTTGCGCGACAAAATGTTGCCAGCATTTTTATGGCAGTGTTAGAATACCTTGATGCTGCTGTTCTCCTTCACAAAACTGCTTTAACTTGAGTATCATATATTATGTCTCGGGCAGTACATATTTTTACAACCTCAAGCATTGTACAAATAACAATTTTCCAAATTTTGTTTCACTAAAAACTGAATTTGGAGACATCTTCGACTTCTACTAGGTATCGACTATTGACCACTGTTTAAAGATTTCAAAACTCAAGTTAAGCTATCACGCAGTAACATTTGAGAGAACAAATCTTGCATTAGAAAGTTAAGGACATTTGAAGTACGGTTTTCACCATACTTTAAATGTCAGTCATATTGTTTTGACCATTATTCGAATATCAGCCATCTTTTTTTCACGATACTTCAAATTTCATAATGGCCCCAACTAACTGGAGACACTTTTTTACCTCAACATGCCTCGTCTAACATATATAACAAGTCTTTGCCACTGTCGTATTTATCAATTTAAACTTATCGTAATATTATTAACTAGATGTCGCCCAGGACATCGTTCGCGTGAAAGTAAATTTATCAGAAACCTTACATTTTTCCTCAATAAAAAATAGCCTATGTCCTTCCCCGTGGTCTACTCTACGTCTGTGCCAAATTTCATCAAAATCGGTCCAGTAGTTTCGGAGCCTATTCAATGCAACAAACAAACAAACAAGCTTTTCCTCTATTTTATAAACTAGAAACTTTTTTTAAAAAAATCCCGCGGTAACCGTACACTTTGCCGCGATAAAAGGTAGCCTTTAGTCCTTCCCCGTAGTCTATTCTATATCTGTGCCAAATTTCATTAAAATCGGTCTAGTAGAATCAGAGCCTATTCGATGCAAACAAACAAACAAACTTTTCTTCTTTATTAGGTATATTAGTATAGATTAAAGTATAGATTTCACCGGTGTCGCAAGTCGCAACTGGCGATCGTAATTCGTAAGTATTGGCGTTCGAAATTCAAAATTATACCTGATATTATTATATCGTCTGTGCAAACCACATACCTTGCTCGCTCTTTTATCGTGTGTACTCTTTTACACATCGCCTGTGATTGGTTAAGCAGAAATAGCAGATTAATTTTAAATTACGAAATACTATTCTATTTCATTTGAAAAATTATTTTCAACTTTTACAGAATTTGTTAACTCATGTTTTGTTATTTGCAAAAAACTAATTTTTAGTGAAGTGAACCAACATCGTAGGTGTTGAGTGAACTCGAAATCATATTTATTATGATGAAACAGTGATTTTGATAAAAACTTCATGTATATTAATACTGTTTATACATGCTTTAACTCAAAGAATATCGGTGAGTATTTGTATAAAATTTTACCATATTTTAACTTCTCGTTTTATTGAAAAAACATAAGATTATATTCGTTTGACGACCTCTGTGGCTCAACGGTTCAGCGTTTTGGTGCTCAAGCCTGGGGTCGCAGGTTCGAATCCTGCAGAAGGAACAAAAAGTTTTTCTGTGTTCCTGGGTCATGGATGTGTATTAAATATGTGTATAACAAAAATCTTAATAATAAAATGTATTATAATTTCATAATTTGCAGGTATTGGATTCCAATTTCAAGGGCACGCAATAATAATTATGACACATATTTCAAGATTCTCATTAGTAGGTATAACGTTACGTTACGCCGCTGTCAATTAATGGCCTGCTAGGCCTACAAAAGTGTACCTACCTACCTATTTTGCACCAAAGGATAACCGCTGAAGTTAATCAGGATATGTTGTTTAATAATGTGGTAATCTGAAATATTTTGGTTACCAACCTTTAGCCTTCGTATCCACGAGAGTTTTTTTGTGGTCGCGACTCGCGAAAGGAAAACTGCACTGTAAATAGAACTCCGCACCTAAACTACAATAGAGCTGAAAATCGAAGTGTCAAGTGTACACGATTTTCAGTTAATATAGTGTAGTTTTTTTCAGTCGCGATCACATAAAAACGCTCGTGGGAATGTAGCCTTACTTTTGTATTTTTTTAATGCAATAAAAACGATCGAATTATAGTTGTTTTGTTGTTTATTGTTTTATTTACCTTTTTAACCTAATAATTGGGACCTAAATATAAAATTGAAAACAATAACCTACGTACAGTTTTTTTTTATTCTAGGCTTGAATCTTTTGCACTTTAGAAGATAATACGTAAAAAAGCTAAAGGAAAAGCTTTTTTTATTCCGAGTGCCACCTAAGTTACGTAGTATAGTTACATTCTCATTTCTCTCTGGATTTAACAACTGATATTAAGGCTACGTTCCCTCGAGCAGTTTTCAAAAAACAAAAAAGTAACACTCGTGGGAATGTAGCCTTACTTATGTATTTTACTTTCTTTAAAATGCAATAAAATGATTGCATTATAGATATTTTGTTGTTTTATTTAACTTTTTAATACAATAAAATCGACATAAATATATTTCCTATCTATTTTTAATGATAGATTGGCTATCCATTTTTAACTGTAGATACGATATTGAAAACGGCCGTTAGTCGTTCTGTGAATTAGGTATACCCGTATACCACACGTAAAGGACGCAGCGTGCCAGCGTATGCACTGAAAGACATTTTATAGCAAATGTTTTTTTACACCTTGGATGTGACCCAAGGTGTGTATTGTACGGTGTATGTACTGTGGGTGCTGTAAACGTGCCAACGTCATTATATTTATATATACTTAGCTATAAACTTAATATTACCAAATAATAAAAAAATATAACTAGGAATCTGTCCTTATTCAACACAAAATTAAGCATATATTTTCTTATTGTTTCAGGAAGCAGTGATGTCGGACAATATAATGGTGTCGTACCACGCCTTGGGGGTGGTTGCGGTATCTAAACGCAATGACAGACTATCAACAGTCAAACTGGTCACTAAATTGACAAATTCCTCATTGCGTTCACCATTTGCTCTATGTCTTTTAATTCGTCATGCTGCAAAATTGGTAGAAGAGAATCAAAATGATTCTAGTGAACCTTACTTAAAGTTCATAGAATCATGTTTGCGCCATAAATCAGAAATTGTTGTGTATGAAGCTGCTCATGCGATAGTGAATTTGAGGAATACAGCAAGAGATTTGGCGCAAGCTGTTAGTGTACTTCAACTGTTTTGTAGTTCCTCCAAAGCTACTTTACGTCTTGCTGGTGCTCGTACTCTAGCAATGCTTACCACTAAAGTACCTAATACTGTAGCTGCATGTGCAGTTGATCTTGAAAACTTAATTTCAGATCCCAATCGGTCTGTGGCCACATTAGCTATAACAACTCTTCTAGCAACTGGGGCAGAAAGTTCTATTGATCGCTTGATGAAGCAAATATCTATTTTCATGTCTGAAATATCCGATGAATTCAAAATTGTGGTTGTACACGCAATAAGGCGTCTTTGCTCTAAATATCCGCGTAAGCATCAAGCCTTAGCATCATTTTTGGCAGGTATGTTACGGGATGAAGGTGGTCTCCAATACAAGACGGCAATTGCGGATGCTATCATTGCCATCATTGAAGAAAATCCAGATGCTAAAGAATCCGGCTTAGCCCATCTCTGTGAGTTTATCGAGGATTGTGAGCATGCATCCTTGGCTGTCCGCATACTTCATGTATTGGGACGCGAGGGTCCGAAAGCAAAACAACCATCACGGTACATAAGATATATTTATAACAGAGTAATACTAGAATCAGGAGCAGTAAGGGCTGCAGCAGTCACAACCGTTGCTCGGTTTGGAGCCGCTAGAGAGGAACTTTTGCCAAACATCCGAGTACTTTTAGCACGTTGCCAACTAGATGATGATGATGAAGTACGTGATCGTGCTATACTATTTAGTGCGATACTTGATTCTGGTGATCGCCAATTGATAGAAGATCTTATTACCAATGTATCAGTTCCCAACCCAGTACTATTGGAAAAGGCTCTTAATGATCATATGAATTTAGACTCTGAACAACCATTTGACATGTCTATAGTTCCCACTAAAGAGGAACATAAAGAGGTAGAAGATATCACACCCCAAACTGAAACCCATAAACAGGCACCTGTCTCTCTTGAAGAAGTTTATTCTGATCAATTGAAAGTTATTCCTGGTGTAGAAAAACTGGGACCATTGTTTAAAACATCTGAACCTGTGGACTTGACGGAACCAGAAACTGAATACCGTGTACGCTGTGTCAAGCATGTATTTTCGAGACACTTGGTATTACAGTTCGAATGTCTCAATACCTTGCGTGATCAATTATTAAAAAATGTTTACATACGACTGGAACCAGCTCCAGAATACAAAGTTCTCTGTGAAATACCTTGTGACCAACTGCCATTCGACAAGCAAGGTAGTGTATTTTGTTTATTGGAGTTTCCGAAAAACCCGATGGACACCATGGTTTCATTTGAAGCTACTATGGAATTTGTTGTACATGACTGTGATCCTACTACAGGTGAACCTGACTCCGGAGAGGGCTATGCTGATACATATCCAATTGAGGAAGTGGAAATTGGTTGCGCTGAACAGTTCCGTACTCGTGCTGCTACTGATGATTGGGAAGCAAATTGGGAAAGAGCGGCCAGTGCTGCTGAAGCATGTGACACTTTTGCATTGTCTCAGTCTGATATAAATGATGCCGCTACTGCTGTTTGTAAGCATTTGGGGTTGTCAAAGTCTGCGATCAGCGGGGAAGCGGTAAAGGAAATTTGTGGCGGTGGATTATGGAGAGAAGGAGTACATATGCTTGTTAGAGCAAGGCTAGTGTCCTCTCAAGGATCTGTCACTATGCAGTTAATTGTTAGATCACCCCGTGAAGATATTGCAACTTTGATTTTAGCCGCTGTAGGTTAAGACAGGGAGTGTTACCAAATCATTACAACAAGACCACTAGTAATCAAAATGTCCAAAAGCTATTTTTAATACTTATAACTTTCTACCACATCGATGATAAACAAGTTTTAAGTTAAAATTATTTTGTCTAAATATTATTATTTTATTATCATTCTTTTAAAACTAACATTATTATTATTATTAAAGATATTTTAACTTTAAGATACTTTAAAATGTATTCAAAGAAATCTTATTTTGTTTAAAAGACACTAATAAATAGTTCGAATTACAAGAGTGTTTTTTTCTTAAAAAATGTATTCCTAAAACATAACTGATAGACTAGTCAACAAGTTCAAAAACGTGAAAAATAGAGATAAAGGTCCTAAAAATATGAGCGATGGCTCATTCGATTCGGAATCACCTCTAGAAAAATGTTTTTGAAGGATTTTGGTGCAGGTTAAAAATTGCAATTGTTTTTAACAAAATAATATGAAAAAGAAATGATATTTAGTTTTTTGTTAATAACTCGAAAAATATTAACATTTAAGCAATTTTGAAAAAAGCTCGTTAAAGAGGAGGAAATTTCCAATAAAAAAGTCCTAACTGCCGGAATTCTATCTCCATTATTTATAATTTTAATTAGACGTTGAAAATAGGGCTCCGCGCGGCAGTTACGTCATGCGCGCGCCGCCGCTAAAGAGAGTTCAGCAATAAAAATAATTTTTTTATAACATAAAATCACCATTTTTCAAAAAGTTATTCAATTGTTAACTAACCAATTTTTTCTCAATCTCCATGGGCATAAACAATGGGATGAAAGGTATAAATAATTGGCCTATAAATTTTAAACTTCGTGGAGCCCTTTTGATATATGTACTTTATAAGATCCTGCGGTTTATTTTCATTAAAGTTTATTAATTTGTTAATTATGATTTTTTATAACTATTGAAAAATTAAAAAACAAAAAAATTTTGATAATTTTTTTTTTTCAATTAATATTTAGCTATGCCTGTTTTCACATTGAACAATGGCAGTAATTAACAAAGGTTATGAATTTTTTACGTAATTTGTTCATAAAATTGTTATAAACAAATAGAGAAATTCAATATTTTTACCTTTATCTCTATCACGTTTTTGAACTTGTTGACTAGTCTATGATGCAAATTAACTATATACTTTTCATTAATAACATAATTTGAGATTATCAATATTTCATTAGATTACATTCATACCATCAAGTTTTTACATCATTATTATACAGATTAAGTAGGCTGTAGGAGATGTTAGTAAGAGTATCTCAAAAAATATTCTAAATGTAATATTTTATTACTCTAATGTTTTTCGTTTTATAAAATGAAATGTTGTATGATGGTTTTATGAGTAATGTAAACTAAATAGTGGGATAATTCAGATTATAAAACAATAGGCAGATATAACGCACGCCACGAAAAGAGTGGCACCACCTTTTAAGCATGTGTGTGTAAGACACTTGAGGATCACTGTCGGTATACGCGTCACGCGCGTCCGTGTGCGTCTAATGATACCAGAAACAGGAAAATCTTCCTGCATATTTGTTCGTATTTGTATAGCAATTGCAATAATTGTAAAATAGTGAAACGAAAGTACCCCACATATTTTACAGTTATATAATGTATCTTATACTTTAAACGAGACAATCTGGTATTAATATAATCGTAATCTCGGCTGCAAAGGCGTTGCCGAGAGTAATACGTATTTATATGAAATGTCACGTAATAAGGCCACCACAGACGAGATGCCGATCGTTTCAGTTATAACTGACGTTAGTTCGGCCTGAACGGATTCGAGCACACACACGGAAAAAATCGCATCCGACCCAATTCACGTCAGTTCGGCCTGAACGTATTCGGGCCCACACACGGAAAAATCGCATCATCCATTCTGGTTTGCCGCGCGCTACGGTCGTGTTTATCAATTTTGTATTTAAACACCGCGTAAACTCGTAATACGCTTGTACTCGAAACACGGCCGCGGCTCGGGCGAGAACTGAAGCGATTTGTCCACACATGGTCCGTACAGTCCGCCCGTTCAGGCCAGAATTAATGTTGCCAACTTAGTTATTTTACAAAGTTTTACTACTAAATTGAGTATTTTATTCCTTCCTTAGTAGGAATTTAGTTTTTAGTACAGTTTTAGTAGGAAAGAGCCAGACAGTAATCATATGCAAAATGGCCTAGGTTAAGCACAAATAAAAAACAAAAGAAAATTACATATTATCATAATGATAATTCGTCCGTAATTTTCTTAAAATTACCCGTTTAATTAATATATCAGTTTTGATGCTATCTGTGAATGGAGTACGAGCAACGGCATCTCAATTAACCCCGCTAAATCTCAGGTTATTATTATTGGCAGTCCAGGTTTGGTTTCAAAGGTTTATCGGGCTAATCTACCCCCGGTGTTGGTTAGCGGTACTCATGTTCCATATAGCAGAAAGGTTAAAAACTTAGGTGTTCTAATGGACGAAAATTTATCTTGGTCAGACCACATAACGTCAGTCAGTAAGAGAGTACACGCGGTATGGCACTCCCTCAGAAGACTTAAGACCTTACTTCCAATCAAAACTAAAATTCTTGCCGAGTCCTTGTTTTTACCTATATTGGACTACGCTGGCACGTGCTTCGTCGATCTTACTGAAGACAATAAGCTTGAACGTCTCCAAAATTTAGCAATCCGCTTTGTCTTCAGTTTGAGAAAATATGACCACGTGTCAGATTATCGTTCCAGGCTTTCCTGGTTACCTATACGCCTTAGGCGAGACTCTCGAGTGCTCTCTTTTCTGTACTCTATACTCTTCGATCCAAGAATCTCTCTTCTTTGTCGTGGCGTGCGTTATATCTGCCTATTGTTTTATAATCTGAGTTATCCCACTATTTAGTCTAGACATGCGGCAGCGTGTCAAGCCAAGTTCAAGTAACAGAACTGGCGAGTAGCACCGTGTGTAATATTACACGAACCATTTGGAGCCACTTTTGACCCCGTCATAACTCAAAAACTATTTCACATAAACGTGTTAAATTTGGCTCATATATTGAGACTTGCGAGATACACATGTGCTCCAAATTTCATAAACACATCTCAAACGGTTATTTAGATAAATTAATGTCCAAAAATCTTCTTTAGTCGTTAAAGTTATCATAATTATTATTGAACTTGGCTCTCATTTCACATTTATGTTTTTGATAGGATTTACATTACACATAATATTAAAACCATCATACCTACAACATTTCATTTTATAAAACGAACAACATTAGAGTAATAAGTATTAAATTTAGAATATATTTTTTTGAGATACTCTTACTAACATCTCCTAACTTTACTCTTACTAACTTTAATCCCTTGGGAGTATCATTAAACATTATCTCCCTTGGGAGCCAATGACTTGCTTTACGTTGAGATTGCGTGATATATAGGTATGTTACAGTTAAAACCCGTTTTTCGTTATAACTCGTTTTCCCTAGTTAAAACTAGGTTAAACTAGGTTAGTAGTAGTTAGCTAGTAAAAACTAGAATTTACTACTATAAATATCATAGTAAGTATTTGATTTTCAGATAAAACTAGTTGTAACTCTGTATTTTAGTTAAAACGAGCTCTAGGGAAACTAATTTGGGATTTAAAACAATATAGTTTTAAGAATATTTATTAAAATATTTAAGATATAGAGTCATATACCTAGTAAAAATAATAAATCTTACGTACAAAAGAAACAGTTTAGGGAACATCGATTAGTAATTGCCAAGGTGACAATATTAATTACTTAAAAGTAAAATATTCAAATAATAATAATATAAGTTAACAGAAAACAATTGGGTATCAAACAATCAAAATAATTAGACAACCTAAAAATTAAAAAAGAATCTACTTGTTATTGCGCGCGGACGCCCGCGCCGCTTTGTCGAATCGTCCTTCAGTCAAGATGTATTCGATAATTTCCATGGCGAAGTTCGAAAACAAAATGTATGGGATTTGACATGAGGCATCGCAAGCGACGTGTCATTTAAGGATGACTTGTGTCAAATTCCATACATTTTGGATTTCGAAGTTCGCCGTTGAAATTATCGATTGCATCTTGACTAGAGAACCTTGTGACGTCACGTGACCAATCAGAGTAAGGTAGTAGATTCGATGAACTTTTAACCGCGGTTGGAACAGTTTTTAATGCGAGTCTTTGGAAAAACGCATTTTGACTAGTAAGAACTAGTTTTAACTGAGATTAAATTTTGAGCATTAGTTAATTCTAGTTTTAACAAAGGTGTTTCGTAAAAACAAGTTCTAACTACGGAAAACGCGTTCTATCTAAAAACTGGTTTTAACTGTAACATAATATATAATCGGACATTGTCGAGCAGGTGGTATGAATTAATAGTAGATTATGCACTTCTGGGATAAAGCCTGTCTTCGTCTTGGGCAGCTTGAACCCCTCGCTTCACTCAGGACTCTACATAACTCGATTGCGTGATATATAATCGGTGATATATAATTGTCGAGCAGGTGGTATTATATAAAAAGTATTTTCATACCACCTGCTCGACAATGTCCGATTATATATCACGCAATCTCAACGTAAAGCAAGTCATTGACTCCCAAGGGAGATAATGTTGTATTAAACTCCCAAGAAACGTAGTGATTATATTCTCTTTGCTCCCAAGGGATTAAAGTGATTTGAATTTGGAACGTCAAAATTCATATGAAAACTCCTTGAAAACTCCTAATAGATACGTATCTATCATAGAGTTTTTCAATAATAATATGGCATTGCAAAGAGAGTTTATTCGAAAATCGAACTGGCCACCTATTTTAACCATTTTAACATCCTCACGTGTCAAAATCTCAATCACAAGTTCCTGAATCTTTAAGTACTGCTCAAATAAACTCCACCACAACTTCCATAAATGTTCCTAATAAAAATATTACTCTATCCCTCCATAAGTAGACAAATGTGTCCAATATCAATATTAACTTTTAACACAATAAAATATGTTTTATTTATGTAGCCCTGTGTTTTTATTGCCTCGCAGTAGGTATGAAAAGTAGAGTATGCACATCTGGGATAAAGCCTGTCTTCGTCTTGGGCAACTTGAACCCTTCGCTTCACTTAGGAGTTAAGTTTTAAAAAATTCATTACCTTCCAAACTAAATCATTAGATACACAGTAGATACACAGCTCTCATCATATTTCATTACATTCCACTGCGTCATTACTTTCCAAGGATTTTCTAGAAAAGGAAACTATTTTTAACCGACTTCCAAAAAAGGAGGCGGTTATACGTTCGGCTGTATAGTTTTTTTTTGTATGTTCAACGATTACTCCGCCGCCTGTGGACCGATTTTCAAAAAAAATCTGTGATGTATAGGCACAGAATACAGAAATCATCCAGAAGCCGTCAACACGCTTGAAAGTGAGGCCGTCACAACCACTCCAAATTGGAATGGTTATCCACACATAATATGTTGCCACAGAATAACGGAATATTTTACCCAACTTTTTTTCAATTAATTTTTATTGAATGCTTAATTGTCGTAATATAACAACGCGATTTGTTTTATAAGTTTAAAGAGTAAAAATTAAAAAGAGCGGGCGGGCGGTATTTTGCCATGGTTTTGGACACAGTGCGCTGCATACAAATGTGATCGAACACTCATTCTGTATGATTTGAATTCTGTGTGTATAGGGTGTAACCCCAAATTGGTCCTTTTGATATCGAAGTGGTGACCTTATGATGGGATGCATGAGGAATCTAGGAGAACCTATACGAATCAATTTACCCTATCAATTTTATATAATCCACGAAATTTGCACGAAACCGGTGCAGTGGATCATTCCACTCATCAGTGGCGAAGGCTGCTTCTCCTTCATAGGGAAGCCGGAGCCTGTACCTATAATAGGTAGGGATTTCTATGAAGGTTTGCAAAAGGTAAGTAAGTGACAAGGGAAGCCGATAGGAATGGAGTTATAGGAACCCTACGCCACTGCCACTCATATAAGGCTCATGCCTTATCTAGATTTTGCCCGAGGCTCCGCCTGTCTAAATACAGTACCCATAGCTGGGCACCGTTAATCAAATAGTTAACTTCGTTAATCGTTAATCCGCTACAAAAAAAGTTAGCTTCGTTAAACGTTAAAGCGTTACATTTCGGAAGAATTAACGCAAGTTAACGTTAATCGTTAATCCGTTAATATGTGTAAAATTGCATTTTTATATCGTTGTGTTAGTGAGTGAACTTATAAAACCTGTTGGTTTAGGTTCTGGAAGTTAACAGGTTAGGAACAAAACAAAAAAAATCAAATGTGATATTTAATTGTCAGACATAAGGTGCATATTCCCGTTCATGAACATCAACATGCTGTAGTCAAATGTGGCCATGGATTCTCATCAGGACCGCTGGAATCCGAATCCTTGTCTTCCATGATATAGTTTTAATTACTACACTGCACAGTACACTTTTTCTATGTAACTAAAATATTACACTGCACTCTTATTTATTAACACGCAAATGATCACTGACAGTACCTAATTTATCCTATCAAAAACATAAATGTGAAAAGAGAGCCAAGTTCAATGGTCAGTCCTGAAATTTATTTATAACAACATAAAATATCATTTCTTCTCATAATCATAACTTAGGTAATATATTGTAGCCTAAGGTCTGACTTGGCTAGTTCTTAATTCTCATATACGAATTATTGTGTTCGATGGCTAGTTTCTACCAGCAAGCCTCGGAATAATAAAATAAGAAACGACAAGTAACAGGTTAAGAACTTCCGAAGGCTATAATATAATTCGTATATGAAAACTAGCCAAGTCAGACCTTAGCCTACAATATAGTTTCCTAATTTATAAGAAGAACTTAGCCATTGCCATTGAACTTAGCACCCACTTAGATCTCACTTCTTTTGTCGTTGGAGTTAACAACTAAGGCATATTATATCATATTATTGAACTTGGCTCTCATGAAACATTTATGTTTTTAATAGAATATCATTAATTTTTGTACATAAATTATTAGTAGGTACTTATTTATAACAAAATTAATACCAAAGTTAAGTGTTCCTGATATAACCAATTAAGTGAAAAATTATAATGAAATTATAAAAATTTACCAGTTTATGATTTATTCCTGTGTATTCACCAAATGACCTATCTGCATGCCAAATTTGAACATTCTAGGTTGGGTTAGGAAATGGAATTGGGTTAGAGTTTTGATCTATAGGTCAGTCAGTGATAAAAATGTCGATTTTTGGACGTTAATATCTAAATAACCGTTTGAGATGTGTTTTTGAAATTTGGAGCACATATGTATCTCGCAAGTCTCAATATATGAGCCAAATTTGACACGTTTATGTGGAATAGTTTTTGAGTTATGAGGGGGTCAAAAGTGGCTCCATATGGTTTGTGTAATATAACACATCGTGCTACTCACCAGTTCTGTTACTTGAACTAGGCAGTAGCTAGGCTAGTAAGCTTGACACGCGGTAGATAATAACAACAAACATAACACTCGTCACTCTAAGCACCGGCGCTAAATAATGAAATGATCAAACGAAATAAATCTCTTCACAGTTCTCTCACTCGAACGCGCCGGCAAAATATATTATCTAGTTTTTTTTGTTTCACTCGCTGCCACGCGCCGCCCGTCTGAACCTGTTTTTCGCGCCGCGCGCCCGCGCCGCGGTGCCGTGCGGTAAATAGTAGGCATTGGATTAACGATTAACGGACTTCTGTTCGTATTAACGGAAGTTAACGTATCCGTTAACATTTTTAAAAGTTAACTTAAAAGTTAATCCGTTAATCAAAATGTTAACTTCGTTAATTAACGATTAACGGATTAACGAGTTAATGCCCAGCTATGACAGTACCCTACGGAAATACAGTACCTTTTCGAGAAAAAAGTAGCCTGTTTTAATCCAGAGCCTAAACAATCTTCTACCGTACTAAATTTCATCAGTCTGTAATATAAATAAGTAATTTTTCACCTTACGCCCAAGCGAAGGTAACGAAATAGCCAGGCGGCAGGGGCGGCAGGGCAGGCCACATATAATTTTGATTTTTGACCAAGCCTTTGTAGAGTTAAGAGTTAGAAGTTTGGTAGAGTCAGAAGCTTTTACGTTTAATTAACTTAAAAATAATAGGTAGCTTTTGACAATGCGAGTCATTACCTACTCGCGGCATCACTTTACATGCAAATGTTTTTGATGGGATTAAATTATTATTTCAAAAAATCAATTCATTCATATTATTTGTGTTGACCCGTCACACGCATGTTCCTCGTATAATTCTGTTTCAGTCACACGCCACATGTTCGGACACACAGCTACTTATACATAGCGTAGACGTATCCTACTTTTCATTCCTCACGTGTTTTTGAGCGTGAACTGTAGTGGTGTGCTCAGATGCTCTTAAAAATTATCGATATTTTTATTACATAACGTAGGTACTAAGTTTATAAATATTATATTCTATTTTTTAAAGTCCGTAGTTTTCGTCTCGGAACCCTTATGGTTTCGTCATGTCCGTCCGTCCGTCCGTCCTCGGCTTGCCGTCAAAACATGATAGAAAGATTAAAGTTTGCATGGATATGTTTATTTACCACTTAGACAAAGTGCTAAAATAAAATCACGAAAAATATTTAATTTCGGAGTACCACGGGTTTTTCAAGACATTGAGAGGTTGATAAGATGTTTTTTTAATTTAGGTATCCGTTTGCGAAATAATCAACTTTTTAGGATTCATTAATACTTAAGGAACCTTTATAGTTTCACTCTGTCTATCCGTCTATCTCTCTGTTTCTCTGTCTGTCTGTCCACTCTCCTAGCATCTGTACCTAATTACAAATACGAATGGATGAAATTTGGTATAATTATAAAATGTGTATAGATCTCGGTTTTGACATCACAAAATTATTATAGTTTTATATTTTAGGCGTGGCTCTCCATACATGTGAAGTAGGGATGAAAGAGAACAGACAGATAGGTAGACAGACACTCGGACTGACGGACAGAGCCAAACTCAAACAGTCTGTCAAGAAAGGGCAAAAAATAATAGGGTCTCCACCATCGTTCGCGTGGCATTTTTAAAAAAGATTTTGATACTTTAATAATTAAAAACAGTTTTGGAAAATACTTTGTCCAATAATTAATATTATATAATTTGCATCTACATTTTTTATACTTTTTCAGAGCTTAAGCAACCAAATTTCATCAAAATCCGTAGTTTTTTTTTATGAAAGAGTAACAACTAACAAATATCCGTCCACCCATCACAAAGTTTCGCATTATACATTATTTCTCGCTGCAGACAGCAGATATTGCTCGTAAAATTTTGTAGGCTATATTTTCACTTTTGCATTGGAGTTATCTTAAATTACTTTTTAAATGTGAAGATGGAAGTTTGTGAGGATGGAAGGAAGTTTGTTGTCTTTTACGAATTTTGATGAAATTTGGTATGGTAGTAGTTAAGGCTCTGGATTTGAACATAAGCTAAATTTTATCCCGAACAAGTCCAGTATTTCCGTGACATATTGTATTTATTTGGACGAGGCCGCGGGCAAAAACTATTATAATAAGTATTCATTGTTCAAACTTTCGGGAATGGTATGAAAACAGACACAAAAACAAAATGTTTATTTGCTAAAACTTTAAAAGGGTTACAGTGGCGTTTTCTTATACATGTTATAAGAACTAGCCAGAGCTTGTCATGAGGGTAACTTAAATATAAATACATAATTATAACAAAATATAATATCATATATTTAATGTTATTTTTAAAGATATTCTGACCTTTATGCAGCTATATGTGGCTTTTCTATCAACTTCGACTTTCTTTAATTTACATTCAAATATACTACCCGTTTTCTTGTACCTGTAACACAAGTTCTTCGGATATTTAGCACGGGGCCAGATTGACGTGGTGTAAAGTGTATAGATATTAGACTTAGAGTATATAGAGTACATGCACATAGCATTTTATATAGCGATTTAAAGTTGAATATCTCGCAAATGGATACCTAAATCAAAAAATCGTCTCAGATACCTCTCAATGTTTATATAAGACCTTTCTAATGATGCCCCTTCCCCAAGTCTTAAACAATTTGACATCACTTTTTTGACGTGACAACTTCTTATAATTCGATTGAGCCGGCTGCACGCACGAAAAAACATGACGTACGGCGTTACCTCGCTCTGAGGCGTTACATATGACATTGTCACGTTCAACTATCGTCAGTAAACCGACTTTACAGACAACTGATTTTTTTGTGAAGAATTAATACATTTAGAGCTTTAATTCAAGGTTAAAATATTAAAAATTAAAATGCTCGAAGTTACTAAAAAATAGATTTGAAATCTTCACTTCCGGTTTACTATAGGTACGCAAAAAATTTAAATTAAGAATTCGATAAAAAAGTTTAAAATTTCAATTTTTAGCTACTACCAGGCCTGTCCCACTCCCCGTGTAGGTATTAAAAATGTAAGTACGTGCGACGGCCTCCTTAAACGGGCCAATTACGAGGGACTCGCGCGCGAGCAGTGAGCGACGTATGCGTGAGATTTGTTCGTCGCAATGTTTTATGGATTGGATTTAATACCTTACAATCTTTGCATATAATATTACGATAGGTACTGTGTAAGTTAGGTAAAAATCACGCGGCCAGCTATAACTATAATACCATATAACATAATGTATAACAATATTTAAAAATATAGTTTGAGCTACTACTGCTACTGCAATTACTTGATAACCAATATTTAGTGTTTAGGTGTTGGCTCCACAGTCCACTTGAACTATCTGTTCGCGTCTTATGTTATTCCGATGTGATACGATTTGAAGAATCATTTATTGACAAAAGTACCTAGTAGTACCTAGTAGTAAATATAAATAAAAATAAGGCGGCGTGATTCAACTTCTTCGAGTAATATCAGGCCGTGAAGGTATAAAAAATGCTTACGTTTACGCATAAGTATGTATATACTTATAGGTATGCGCAAATTTATTATAATAATAATAATATCTATGGACGCTTCACACCACGTCAATCTGATCCCGTGGTAAGTTCTGGAAGAACTTGTGTTACGGGTACCAGACAACGGAAATATATTTAACACTTATTTAAGATTTTTATTATATTATACATATATTTACACACCCATGACCCAGGAACACAAAAAAACTCTTTGTTCCTTCGGCGGGATTTGAACCCGCGACCCCCGGCTTGAGCACCAACACGCTCAACCAACTGAGCCACAGAGGTCGTCAAATTATTACAGTACTATTAACACGTACCTTAGGTTTATTTGGAAAGCAATTTGTTCAGTAAAGTACAGTAGGTAGGTACTAGAAAGTAGGTAAAAAAAGTTGTAATTAAATATTAAGAAAAAATATATATAATACGTATAACCGCCTCCTTTTTTGGAAGTCGGTTAATAATTTTCTAAAATGAGACAACCCTAATGTCATTAGAAAGGATAAGAATTACGCGATAGAAAGAGACGCAACTTCTAGGTAAATATAATCGTAGGTAATCAAGCGTTGTGTTAGCTGAATTGAACCTTATCGCATCGCAGAAAGAGTCCCTATTTCTTCTAACCATTTGTCGGAGTGGTTCTTTTGTACCTCTAGGTACTATTATTTATTCTGTGCTACTACATAATATATGAAACAATACTTACTTGTTTTTGGTACAAATTAATTGATAAAAATATTATGCATCCAAAAATATAATACTTCTTAATAATAATCTATAAGACTCGATACTTTTCATTTGTTACACAGGTTACACAAATAAAAAGTATCGAGTCGATAAAGTTAAATAGGTACTAACAAAACATCCCTATTGTGTTGTGTATGACGTCTAACTTCACTTCGTTCTCCATGGTATTCTTTCTCCTGTGATAAGAATCAATTCAGAAAAATACAGTCTAAAATGAGCCACCGTGGAGTTATGGAGTTATATAAATTATAAATACAAACTTTAATTATTACTTTAAAGTAGGAGTTACATACTGGAAGTGCGCAATAGCTTTATTTGTTGTGTTAAAAGTTTATACTTGACATTTTCTAACTCTTATAGTTTATTTAAAAATAAATAATTTTAATAGTAAGTAATACTATAAACATAAAATAAGTTTATTAAAAGTTAATTCTGTTATTGTGGTGATTATAAATCAGTGACAGAAATGGATTTATAAGAAAACTTCTACACAGGTATGTAACTATGTTAAAAAACATTTTATTATTTTGTTTCGTTTTATCTCAATATTGTAATTTTTAAGTAGCAAAGCGAATTTTATGTGTTTAAATTTAACATAACCTTGCAACAATTACTAAAATAATTATGCATGGAATAAGTTAGGGCAAGTTTATTTCATTGTATAATAATATTGAGGTAGACATACTAAAAATACTTACTTAGTATCATTCTATTTGGCTAAAGTGCTTTGAAGAAAGACTTAAAATTACATTAAGTTTTCAACACTGGCTGCTAGTATCTTGTGAATGTATTTTGGTATTATTAATGAGATGTTGTTTTGATGATATTAAACTGGCAATATTTGCCCTCCAATAAATAAACAAAAACTGAAAACCAACTTCAAAATTATAAAATTACAAAAAAGTATAAAATAAAAATGATTTTTAAGTAGGTAAGTAGCAAAGCAAATTTTATGTGTTTAAATTTAACATAAGATTTTAGCAATATTTTTTTTTACATATTATAAAATTCTTAGTTGATTATAATTCTTATTTAAACAATTACTAAAATAATTATGCATGGAGTAAGTTAAAGCAAGTTTGTTTCATTGTATTATAAGTAATATTCAAGTAAAGATACAAAAAAAACTTAGTATGTATTCTATTTAGCTAAAGCGCTTTGAAGAAAGATTAAAAGTTACATTAAAATTTTAACTAACACTGGCTACTAGTATTTTGCGAATGTATTTTGCTGTTATTAATAAGATGTATTTTTGATGATATTGAACCAGCTTATAAACATGCAAATTACCTCATAGTAAGCAATATTTGACTTCCACGGACCCCGTAACAACAGAGGAATTGTATGTTTTAAAATCACAACACCAATAAGCAATCAGACAAATTTTTTTTAATGCATAAATGAATAGTACTCTTAAATATGAGTAACTTCTCAGAAGAAACCGTATATCAAAAGTCAATATTTTCAAAGGTACAGCGATTTTTATAAAAAAATTCGCGAGCCTCCTAAAAACGCTCCATACTAAAGTCGACCTACAAATGACGTCACTTGTAGGTTATAGTATATGAAGTAGTATATAAAGTATATGGCCGCAGGAATATATCTCCGATATTTATGCGTTTAAGTTCATACTTACCATAATGAATGTTTTTGTATATGATGTGAGTAAACTAATGATGTAGGTTTTGTTTACCAATTTCGCAAAAAAAAAAAAATATTTGGTATAAAGACTCGTGAAATTTTGTATACAAATCGCTGTACCTTTGAAAATATTGACTTTTGATATACGGTTTCTTCTGAGAAGTTACTCATATTTAAGAGTAAGTACTATTCATTTATGCAATAAAAAAAAATCTGTCCGCTTGCCTATTAACTTATTCACCATTATATTAAATGTAGTTGAATATATTATATCCTACACATCATAGCACAACATTATATTCAGAAAAAAATAAACCAACTTCCTAAGTAAAAATGCACGAAAAAGTATGAAATAATTACCTATTATAGTTTATAATAAATCTTATTTTCTAAATAATTCCCCTTTTAAAATCCGCAAAAATTTTAACTGTTTTCCTCTTTTTAATATTATATATCTATGACTATTTTCTACATAATTTTTACTATTTTGCAGTTGCCCAAACAATATCCTGATAAAACAATATTTTATAGAACTTACTAAGTTGGCTGCTACCAACTTCAGAATTATGAAAATTGTGTAGAGAAATACCTACCTAGTTAAAATTGTTTTTTTTAAGAAAAAAAGATTTATTTCATAATATTTTATAAGGAGTCAGGAGTTCTGTTGAGTCCTTTTGGATATACCTACCTTGGTGGAAAATTTTACTTTTTAAGTCATAATTAAGTACTATATGTGTCAATATAAATTTCGAGGAGTTACCTCGATTCCTTTACGATTTTCCGATTATACCCTTTTTCATCAAAAAAATAATTTTGAAAATCAGTTCAAAGACGGCGTTATTAATTATTGTCGAAGTTTTTTGAATTACCTACATTAGGGAAAATGTGCCTATTCTTAAATTAAATGTGTAGACTCAAATTGTTGCCAAGATGGTTATTTGTTCGCCAAAATAATATCTGTCTGCCTATTTGGAATATTTAGTGAAAAAAAAACTGGTATTATTTATTCGCCAGATTTGAAATTTTTTGTTCCTTACATTCTTTCTCCAACTTTGTAATTTAGTATTCTATATTCGGTTTTTTGGCACCCAAAATTTGATTGTTTTGTGACAAGTTTAAATACATGCCTATTTATAAAAAATAATGTTACCTATATTTTATTGTGGTAGTTACAATAACATAAATTAAAGTACCTGGGTAACTGAGTTTTGCTCGGAGCTCTAAGCTCTAGAATAAAAAGAATCACAAAAGTATTTTACCGGGGATTGAACCCATCACATTATTTATAGTAGGTATTTGTATTCACGTGTACCTGTTGTCAAGACCTTTCTTTTGATACCAAACACGTGATGATTATCTCGGTTTAATTTTTTTGATGTTAGAATCTGAGGTTAAATTTTCTATATTGGTATAAAATAAAAAAAATATATGGGTTCATAAAAATATAGGTACTTTATAGCCTACAACCCGCGGCATCATTACGAACCTTCGATTTGACACCTCATGTATTAAAATAGCCTCCCATGTAACAAACGTGTTTTTTGCGGGTAGGTAGGTACCAGTTATTTATTTAGAAAATAAGATTTTTATTTCATACTTTATGCATTTTAATCGACACCCAAGAAAAGGAGGCGGTTACATACATGGTCGGCTGTATAGGTATTAGGTATACATATTTTTTTATATGTTCAACGGTAATTTCGCCGTCTGTGGACCGATTTTCAAAATTCTTTTTTGATGTAAATGGTATAAATCTCAAGTTAGTCTCGTTGTCACCAAAGTGGTGGCCTGATAGTGGGATCTTTGAGGAATCAAGGGAACTCCTCGAAATTTATATGGGCACATAGTAATTTTGACTTTTTCGAAAGTAACCGAAGCATATGCTACCAAAAAGTAAGATTTTGCACCAAGGTAGGTATACCCTGGATCCAAAAGTTCTTTAGAACTGAGCGTCAGTGCCGCGGCATCACTGACGCTCAGTTCGAAATTCTACCTTTAAAGTAGTTTAAAGATACACGTTTGGACATTTTACCGACTTAAACGCGAATTCTATAAAATATTGTTTTATCTGGATATTGTTCGGGCTGATACCAACTTCAAAATAATGAAGATTGTGTAGAGTGTAGTAATAGTTCAAATTTAATGCGTTCCTTATTATTTATTTCAGATTTTTACTCCATACAAATTATGGAGATCGTCGAAGAAACAGAAAAACGTAGCGGAGTAGGTGACTCCGCATATTCGTACAGCTGCAGCAACAGTAAATCTACACAAAGGTAAGCTTACAACCTTTCATCAACTAGATAACCCCCTTATTGCCAGGCAGTGAGCGAGCTGATGATGTTGAATAGAATAATAATAATAATATAGTTTATTGCCTTCCAAAAATACATAGTAAAACATAAAAACAGAAAAACCAATACAAATCTGGCGGTCTTAACTCTTATCGCTAAAAAGTCATATCTTCCAGGCAGCCATCTATAGGATACATTGACATGTAATGGGGATAAATTGAAAAGGGGTGGATGCACACAGTAAACAATACACTGAATACACATACGAAACATGAAAAGCAAAATAATAAACAATATATTTATATAAACATTAGCGTTTTGTTTAAACATTAGAATATATAAGCTTTCGTTTAAGTTCTACGATGCCACGGACAGACACACAAACAGACAGATGCGTCAGACTTATAACAACTCTCTTTTTGCGTCGGGGCCGGGGGTTAAAAAGGACAGTACCTATGTATTGTTATCGAAGCGTTTATAGCTTCATCCGGTTAAATAACGTAGCACGGTGGTCGTCAGTCGTCACGTGTTATGTACTTCTCACGTGTTGCCGGTCGGATGTCGGCGAATTGTATTACGAACTAGCTCGTGCCCACAACTTCATTTGCATGGGACTATTTATGGAAGCGAATCCTTATTTTTTAACTGACTTTCAAATATACGTTCGGCTGTATGTATACCGTATAATGTATACAGCGTGTCCCGACACCTATATCGGAGTCTTTAGTGGTAAAAAATATGGAATTTTTTATCGACAAATTGCCCCTCAAATTTTATTTTTCTCTCACGTTTGTAAAATGGCAGCCATTTTATTTTTAGGTAACCAAGACCCGGGGTCTCGTACTAATTCGACCACCACTACTCATGTAAATGTCCTAGGATCATAAAAAATGTCTCATTTGATAGCTAAATATGTGAAAAATAATTCACAGTTAAATTTTTTTAATTTTCTTTGAACGTTTGTCGAGAAAAGGTGGTCTAGCCCAATTGCGTTTCGCTTGGCTCGTCTGGGCGGGGCGGGGCACTACCGTGCCTAATAATAATATAATAATATATATGATCCATAATAATATATATATATACAATCAAGGAACCCTTTAGTTTCACTCTGTCCGTCCGTCTGTCTGTCTGCCCGCTCTTCTAGCTTCTATAAACAAAATCTATAACTATACCAAATCATCCATTTATATTCAATAAATGGTTGATTTGGTATAGTTATAGATTTTGTATAGATCTCGGTTTTGGCATTATAAAATAATAATAATTTTATATTTAAGGGGTGTCTCTCCATACATGTGAAGTGGGGATGAAAAATATTTTTCATTCTACCCCATCGTGTGGGGTATCGTTGCATTGGTCCTTTAAAATAAAGGCAAGGTTTTATGCATGACTTTTTTACAATGTCGACTATTTTCGAGTAATCGGCCTCCAAGTTGTTTATAAGATTTTCTAAACCCCGACATTTCTAAACTATTGGCGATAGAAACTTGTATATTATTAACTTGCACGATATTTCCGTGTATGTGTTCGAATCCGTTCAGGCCGAAATGACGTCAGTTCGGACTTCGGTCGGATGCGATTTTTCCGTGTATGTGCTCGGATCCGTTCAGGCCGAACTGACGTCAGTTTTGTCTGAAGCGATCGGCCTCTTGTATACTTATCCCTTAAGACATTGAAACTTATAAATTTCCCCGATGTTAGATTATGATATAGATGCTAAAAACTCTTTAGAAAAATTATTTTTAGGAAAATCAGACAATAACTTTTGAATTTAACGAAAAACCTATTACTTGTTGATAGTAACGGAACCCTCCTTAGGCATGTCCTGGGCCCCGATACTCGTGCTTCGAATATCGGTTCGATTATCAGTCTGTCCTGCTCGCGCACGCATGATTTGACGCACGTGTGAATGAGTCAGCGCGATAATCGAATCGAGATTCGAGGTACGAGAATTGGGGCCCTGATATGCTCTTGGTTTTCAAAGGTGACAAAGCTGTATAAGTCGTAATTATTATTAACATTGTAAAAATGCCATATTAACTAAGTATATTTTTTTAATCTATTTATTTAGCTTATTTACTATATTTTATTTTATTATGCATATAAATATTTGAATTATTATTTATACAAATGTGCACGTCCTAACTGCTATATTTTATCCCATTTCTCTACGTAGGGCTGCTGGAAGAAATTTCTGTTTATAAATAAGCAGTCCTTTGTGTCTTCTTTCTTTGTTAATTTTCTGTGTACAATAAATCGTTAAATAAATAAAGAAAAACAAATACCTAAACTTCGAAACCTCAAATCTGATTCAGTTTGTAGTCTAGTGGAAATCTACCAATTTAGTTTATGATATAAATATTTCATGTTTCAAGATTGTAATATAAAAATGGAAATCTACCAATTTAGTTGATGATATAAATATTTCATGTTTCAAGATTGTAATATAAAAATTCCCTTGTTCCAGTTCAAAGTCTACGTCAGAGAGCAATTCTAGCGGTAGCAGTGGTTATAGAGGGAAGAGAGCTGATGTCGATTATAATATGTAAGTATTTTTGATTTGTTTTAACTCGATTACGTCTTGAAAATTACATCCATTATGGTGGGGGTCGCAGCATTAAAATATCAGGGCATAAAGTTTGTTTTTGTAGCTACTAGCTATAAAATATTATCATCATCATCACAAATTGAATAACATCTCGGGATAGCTTAAGAATTTTGGTTAGGTTACGCTAAGTAGAAATGTAGCGTGCTTGGTGAAGTAATGTTTACTCCCTTACAAGTTACAATTCAAGTACTGTAGGTAATACTGTACCAACTACTGTGGTAGAGCCATGCTTCGGCACGAATGGGCCGGCTCGACCGGAGAAATACCACGGGCTCACAGAAAACCGGCGTGAAACAGCGTTTGCGCTGTGTTTCGCCGAGTGAGTGAGTTTACCGGAGGCCCAATCCCCTACCCTATTCCCTTCCCTACCCTCCCCTATTACCCTATTCCCTCTTAAAAGGCCGGCAACGCACTTGCAGCTCTTCTGATGCTGCGAGTGTCCATGGGCGACGGAAGTTGCTTTCCATCAGGTGACCCGTTTGCTCGTTTGCCCCCATATTTCATAAAAAAAAAAAAAAAAAAATATGCTACTGATAAATTCAAATGCCTATTAGAATTTTTTAAACTTTTATTCAAATCATAATTCAAATTTCAGCAAAAACAATAATGCACAACCTAATCTAGAGAAAAGAGTGAATGATGAGACAAAGGCGGTGGATGTAAAGCTAAAAAGCGCAGAAGTTGCAAATAATCATGATGCACAAACTATAGAATTTAAAACTACATCCCCATCTTCTAACGAGGATGTCAAAGATGGAATTGACAATGGTGAGCCATTTCAAATTTTCGAAACTTATTCTTCACACTATGATAGTTGGACGTTTTTAAGTTTTATTCTTACACAGTAATAATATTGTTAGTAAAGCAATTAAAACAAATACAAGGACAATTGACAAATCATTTACTGAAAGCATGTGAGATTTTGGTTGGCGCACACGCTGCTATCCGACTATTGTTAAGAGCTTCAGTTGTTAGTAAATTATTATGGCATTAATAAAAATTCAGTCCTTCAATTCGTTTTTAACGTACTAACGAACAAGTTCTCGCTCGACCAGGCATAAAATGAAAATCGCTCAACAGCGCCGTTGAATAGTGGGCTCGCAAACATACGTAGTTCAACCTCGTCTGCAGTCATTGCAGTTACTTCCTTTGCCCTTAAATATTTTGAGGCGTCCTAGTGCAAAATGTTTAGATACTGGTCGAGCGGGAACTTTGTTGGTGGTACATTACAATGGTTTTAGAATAAATTACTAGATCCAAATGTTTATGTCTATGATTAATTTCTCATACAAGTACAACTGCTTTGGCATTTAAATAATTACAATTAACATTTGAAATCAACTCATCATTCATCAACACACAAACATTTTGATATGTTTTATAACTATACTAGTTTATTAGATTAGCTATATTACAATTCTTGTTTACTTTGTATTGTGTGAAGCCAACAACGTGTTTGAAAACACAATATCCTCTTTGTCTGACTCAAAAACTTTTTATGTGTATTTACGAGAAAACCTTTGAGATTTTATTATTGCCATTTACAAATTTGTCACCCAATATAGGAAATTATACACCAACGTGGTTAAATGTATGTTAACCGGTTTAAGCAGTGTATGGACTGGAGCAGCTACGTCATCATATCCTGAAGAATTTGGTTTGTTGTAAAATACTTTTTGGACAGAGTAATAGAAGAACCACCCTCCCAACCTCTATACCCCACTAATGCACATTATCTTTGCTTACTACAATTATTTTTAAAGATATCCTGATATTTGTCGTTGATTTTGTAATACTTAAAATATTGTGGGGAAAATTACTTTATGAAAAAAGACATAATACGTATAATTGTTGTCCATAGAGAAAAGGTGATAAAAGTATTGCTATTATTACAGAATGCACAGGTACACACACAGTAGAAGAGATGGTCTTCTACTATCTAACTTCGCGTTTCGATTATTTTCTTTATAATAAAGGGTAAATTAAATTTAATCACTTAAGCGAAGATTTCAAGGTATGTTTAAAACTAGGACATAGAAAACAATTTGCTTTGTTTATGTGCGGTGTGTATGCGAAGATAGTGACTTTCTTTCAGAGCTTGCATAAGATAATATCGAGCTATAAGTTCAAGTTTATCTTCCGTTTACAATGTTTTTCTGCAGTTTACCTTAGTTCTCCACCGGCCACGGTCGGAGAGGTGGGCAAAGAGTCAGATAGCATGGATATATCCACATCAGACAAAAGCACACGCCAAAATAAAGTGAGTATCCAAATATTTAGCCGCAGTTGACTCATTGTAAGTACTCATCATCATTTTATATCTAGTCTGTTACTTAACAAGATTTCATGTAAGATTAGAGTAAGAGGTGCATTTTTCGAATTCCATTAAAAAACGAGCGATCCTTACCTAGTCGCATATGATGTGTAACATTTGACATCTCCTTAGTAATAAGCAATTTTAAAATTATAAATTATATGATAAAGATACTTATGAAAATATAAAAAAAAATCAATGCTAAGTACGATTTTTTAATATAATAAAACAACGGAAACTTTTCCATTATGTAAGCTGCAGTGGCGAAGGCTGCTTCTCCTTCATAGGGAAGCCGGAGCCTGTATAATAGGTAGGATTTCTATGAAGGTTTGCAAAAGGTAAGTGACAAGGGAAGCCGATAGGAATGGAGTTATAGGAACCCTTCGCCACTGGTAAGCTGTGACAGAAATCAACCTCAAAATTTAAAAAGTTGATTTAGTAAGTTAATTGTTGATTCCAAAGTCAGGCTGACATAATCTATGTGATGAAAAGCCTTTACATAAAGATTTAAAAAAATATATTGAAATATTTTTTTCGAATCTGACGGCCAGCTCTACCACCGCGCGCTCGTACGTCAATTTAAATGACTTCCTGTTGCATATTTCCGTCCTATTTCACGAAATCACTCCCACAAATTGCAAGAAAGCGAGAGGAAAGATGTTACACATAAAATCTAACTAAGAACATATTAGCAAGTCAGGATATGTCTAAAAAGGGTTCCGTAACTATTAACGCGCAATAGGGTTTCTTTTGAATTATTTGAAAAGTTATTGCTCGATTTCGCTGTAAAGAGTTTTTAGCATGATTTATCAGCATCGAAAATTGCAAGTTTCTATCTCTTATAATGTCAGAGGACCTACTTATATAATTATTTTAACAGCAGATAATAGGATTAATTTTATCGACAAAACACTCCCCTTTTGGGGGTAGCAAACCTCACCCCCTGAGCTACAGGCGATTGAATATTTTGTCTTAGTTACTACCTTACGATGAATAAAACTAAATATGTAAATAATTATATTTATGACCTACACACATCAAAAGGGTCCCATTTTGTTCCTAAGAATATTTTCTAACATTATTCAATAATTTATTTCATAACTTTTGTTATTATTATATAATATTATAGAAGCTAGAAGCGCGGAAAGACAGACAGACAGACGGATGGACAGAGCGAAACTTTAAATACTACGGAACCCTAAAAGGATTGATATTATACAGATGTGAGGATCCCACAAAAAGTATCATAGAAGACTATTCGTAGCTCCGCCACTTTGCTTAATTAAGTTGTTCACTTCAGTGTCGTGTAAAATTTTATAATTGTTTTATAATGTTTGTAGGATTTGGTGTTCTGTATCAAGACTAAGGACTATTTCCAGAGTACAGTGTGTGATCCGCACGCTTCCTCTATCATATGTACCATAGACTATCCTAATACACATCGTTCTGTAAGTATTTGAATAAATAAAAGTCGTCAACATTCTTTTATATAATTTAAGTAATTAGTACCTGGGTAACCGAGCTTAGTTCGGAGCTCTAGTAGATTAAAAAAAGACTACATTCCGAATTTCCGAACAACGCTAAAATTAATCAAACTTCCAATCAGACTGACATTATTAGATTCGAAATTATTTATCTAAATTGTTGCACGACGAAATAAACGTTTAAAGTATAAGATAAGATTGTGTACTGAATGTTCTCTAAGCAATCATCAACATCACCAACAACTAACCTAAATGCTGGTACTCGGGTTTCTTCTCAATGCGGGAAAAATATATATGTGAATGTATAATACGCTCATAAAGTTTATAACTCCTTAGAATAGTTCAGTAGAACGGGTGGAAAGTATTAATTGCATTTTTTTATACTTAAATTACTAATTCCCTACGAGTGAGTGACGGAGGTTGGCCGCAAGTTAGCTTCCTCTCCTTTAAAGACGCATAAGAGGATTCCTTGCACTATATCTGTTTTTCTTCTCTATGATGTTATATTTTTATTTCAGGATGGATTCTTTTGCGTAATATCAATGGTTGACGGAATAGTGATGTACACGACATTGTCATTATCGTCGTCCCTAGGATTCCCGCAGGATATGTGGATTGGAAGGTCCTTTACTGACTTCATCCACCCTAATGCAAGTATTTATTAATTTAATTATGTTGTACTAGAGGTCGCCCTGTGGTCAAAATTCGCCCATATTAATTATTCATATTATCAATTGTTAAGTTTGAACTTTATAAGGGACCATCCACATATTACGATTACGTTGGGGAAGGGGAGGGGGGTCATACTAAATGTGACAGTACATGTTAAATACAGGTACAGGGATACTAAAAAGCGTAAAAAAGAATAAGAGAGAAATAGTTAAAATTTTAGCCAAATTGAAAAGGGGAATTATTTAGAAATAAGTTTTATTTCATACTTTTTTTGTGTATTTTTACTTTGGAAGTCGGTTTAATTTTTTGTTTAAAAATAATAATCTTTTGTAATTATATTATCTACTTATTGGTAATAGGAAATATGCACGTATTTTTTTTATTTATTTTAATAAATCTATCTTGTTTGGTAAACCGTATGGTAAAATCAGTTTTTTGATATCATTAAAAATAACGAAGATATGAACGTTTAAAGTGGTCTATTAGACAGAGAGATCAGACGTGTATCGTGACGTCACATAACACGACTTTCATAGAAAGTTCATACTAAATTTCGTTTTGCTAGAAAGAGATAGATTACAAACTTTGACCGCTCATATCTTGCTCATTTATCAACAGATATTGAAATTTTTTTCGCTATTCTATCATATTATTATATTTTAAGCTATTTTTATATTTTATGCATATTTCCCTATTCAAACTTATTTTTGTTTTTTTCCAGGATCGTGAAGCTTTCGTGTCTCAGGTCTCAAACAATTGTACGTTATGGAAAAATGTTAATGGTAAGCATTAAAAAAAATACGTTTTGATTTTACACGCATCCAAAGTACTCAAAGTTTTCGGATCGCGCTGTGGCGTGACGTCACGTGAGTTGAGTGCCAGTTTTTGTCACTACTCGCCGTGAAGAAGTTAACTAACTACAATTTGTATGGCGTAGAATTAGTTACGATTGTTTGCCACTAGGGGCGTTGTTTCGATTTTCCCTTTAGGGAAATAATTTCAAAGGAGGGTAAAATACAATATATTCAATCATTTCTATTTTAAGTCCTGATATTCCGATTTCATGTAAATCGGTGATATTACGAAAAAAACATATCAGAGTATGATATGTTTTTTTCGTAATAGTTGAAAATTTGTATGTCTGATAATTTGGAGATAGGGAAGTAAAATTAAACTCATTTATTTATTATTGATATTCAAAGTTTTCAAATAAATTAAAAATCAACGATAGATACTGTTGAGTATCAATTTAAGTCTTAAATCCATAAAATGACTTTTGTTTATAACCAGAAGAAAAAAAAAAGTATATTAATTTTATCAGTCGAATTAATTTGAGACATGGTATAAATGGTATAAAAATAGTATAATAACAAACAAGGAATTTTCTTCCGAAAACAGGGGGTCACGTGGGTATCATAAGCCTAAGTTACAAGCCGTGTCGACGGCTATGATTAGTTAATGTCGTGTCAAATAGCAAGTTTTTGATGACCTAGGCTTGTGAAACTCTCGGAAAATAAGACCTGTGTATTTAGACTATGACTTGATGTAAGATTTTTAACATTTAAAACATTATTTTACATTTTTATAATAAAACTCTTCGATAATACTTCTATATATATTTTTTTGTTTTATTCCTAGTACTCTACATACACATACTACGAATACACAAAATGTAGAACAGATTAAAATAAAACATATTATTGTGACAACCCTGCAGCAATGACGAATACCTACACAAAAGCGGCATCTCGCGCGACTTCAAACGCGTTGACCCACTGTATATTTTTATTACACTGTGGTATTACTACTTAAAAGTATATTAATGAAAATAAATATTTTAGATGTAGTCCGATCCCCTATCTTCACATTCCTGTCGTTAGTTGTTACGTCGATATGTTAGTCAGTCAGTGAGAACTTTCTTAGGGTTCCCTAGTTCGCGTCTCGGAACCCTTGTAGTTTCGTCATGTCTGTCCCTTTATAATAGACCCTTGTGAGCTGTTACTTTTAAACACAAAAATACTGTTATAATAACTTGTTTTCCACTAGCTTCTCATGTAGAGAACCATGCTTCTACCATGTTCTGCCGAATCCGTCGTCACAAACTCCTCACTTCTGGCTTTGGAGTGAGAGATACGATGCCAGCGTTCAGGCCGTTCTGCCTGAAGTTTTTCTTCAAGAATATTATCGAAGAGGATGCTATATACTTGGTCGTACAAGCGATGTCGTTCTCTTCGGCTTTTAAAAGTAAGTTAATAACATGTTCGATTTCCAAATCAAATCGTTTTTATTGTAACTTTTATGAGTGTCCAGAAGTCATAAAATATTTTTTTTTTTCTTAGGTGCGAACGAGAAAGTAACCAACCCTGTGCCGTTCGTGATAAAACACTCAACTAATGGTAACCTCAAGTACGTAGACAGAGAGTCTATATCCTACCTCGGGTATCTACCTCAGGATATCATAGACAAAGACATGTTTGAGTTCTACCATCCAGCTGATTTGGTGTACCTGCTACAAGTGTATGAAACTCTAGTCAAAGAAGGGGGCTATGATCGATGCAAGCCGTATAGGTTAGTGATCATATCAATGGTTTTTTTTACAGTATTCTGGTAAAAAGGGAGGTATAGAATGCTAATGCAAAGGTAGCATTGCGATATTAGCGACCGCGCCGCCATTTTGGGGTAATTTTTCTGTGTGTTCATGCTTATAACACGGCCCAGTCCGTGACGCTCGGATTTTGTTGTAAGCCTCGTTTAAAACTCAGTGATGTAACCTTTCATTTTATTAGCATTTTATATCCTTGATATATTTTTAACCCCTGACTCAAAAAGAGGGATATTATAAGTTTGACGTATCCTCTGTCTATTCGTGGCATCGTAGCTCCTAAATGAAATATAATCTGATTTAGATGCGGTTTTTTTGTATGAAAACTGACATGATCGAGAGTATTCTTAGCTATAATTCAGCATCAGCTCACCTGCTTGACAATATGGGGGTATCTAGTTGATGAAAGGTTGTAAGCCACTGCCATTGGTCTGAACGGTTCAATATATCGTATCCTGGCACTTTAACAATATTGCCTAAACTTGGTAATGTTAAGCTGATGCTGCAGCATCACCTTGGAATCTGTAGGATACTCAACTCACAAACTTACAGCAGAGATATGTGTGTTTGGGCTCATTTTAGTGATCTTAATGAATTAAAAAAAAGTGATCATTTGCACCTGATTATGCAGCATTACTTGGAATCTGCAGAAATCCCAACTCTTCACTTACGTACAAAAGACGTATCGTATAAAGATGGTGATAGTCTGCACCTGATGCTGCAGCATGATACTAGAACCCCACAAAACATAACCTCGCGATACAATATTTTGTATTTTATACAATATTTTGTAATAACATTAAAAAATATAAATGCTGGTAAAAATATATGTATCTATAGTCCAAGGAACCTTTCACCTATGATGAATTAGTCAAGTATGGGTAGGTATAATCAGAATTTCAAATGACCAGTTAGAAGAAGGTTGTAACTTAATTAATTTAAAAAGTATGAAATAATAACAAAATTAAAAATTGTAAGTAATCCCTGATACAAGAAACTATAAAACATAAATAACGTAAATTTCTATTTTAGTCTTTCAATATTTTAAAATAGTCTTTTAATGTATGCGTCGCCGATTAGGGGGACCGCAGTGTTTGTAACTAATATATTTATTCTGTGCCAGTGTGAAGATGTTTCTCTTAGCTATAATTATAGAGAATAAAAAATTTCGCAATAATAATAATAATGACTCCCCACCGATCTCGGTGACGGTGGCCGGTTCCATTGAAACCAGGCCAGTTACGCAGGAGTAATTTTATAGTGCCCAAGTGTGTGCGCAGTACACAAGAGCACTCTCTCTTCCTTTACTCTCGTAATCCAGTGGGACGGATAACCGACACGACTGACGAGAGATGAGGCGCAGGTCCGACTTTTTACATGCCCATCCGACGCATGGATCATCTTTCTTGTCAGACAATCAGGTAATCAGCCTGCATTGTCCTAACCAAACTTGGAAACAACATTTTTTGTTGTTCCAATGCGGGAATCGAACCCACGACCTCCGGAGTCGAGAGCCAATGCTCTAACCACTAGACCACGGAGGCTGTCGCAATAAGTAGGTATTATGGCTATAATTTTTTAATCTAGGTACCGATATAAAATCTAGGTACTGATACCTGCATATTCTTTATACGTAGCAAAATAAAAAACTTCACACTGCGGTCCCCCGACTCGGCGACACACATATTAATAATATCCTTTAGATAAAAATATATAAATTGATTTATTTACTTTTAATAGCTTTTTTGTATCAGGGGGTACGTAATTTTGATTTTATTTCAAGTATTGTATTTATGTCAAGACACGATCAAGACTCATAATCACCTTGTTAATATACTTTAATTTTCAGAATGTTAGCACAGAATGGAAACTATGTCAAATTAGAAACTGAGTGGATGTCGTACATCAATCCGTGGTCTAGAAAAATGGAATACATCATTGGGAAACATTACGTTGTGGAGGTAAATTTAATAAAATACAAATACAGTGTTACATACATTCTATGTATGTAAAACAAATTATTAAATTATTATTAAACAGTCGTATTCCGACCCTCTTACTAATAAACGCTGTATAAGCTGCGTATAGTTATACAGTGTTTTGTTCCCGTCACACAAGTGACATTTTTAATTCTATATATAATATATAACTATTCAAAGCTTATACAGCGTTTATTAGTAAGGGGGGGAGAGTTTAATGTTCCGGCTACTTTATTTTATAGTTGTAGGTAATTTCGTCTTTAGAACTTTATAAATTAATAGTACCTATATAGGTAAGGAATAGTTTGAGATTATTTTATAATAATATTCTTGGTTATTTAATGAAAAAAATCAAAAAGCTTGTTTTTTACCTGAACTTTTTTTTACCGAAAACCAACGAAAGGGCGGTTTCCCATTTATAATATTAGTATACACTGGTTACCCGAGGTTTTCTCGCAGTTCTGATACATTAAAAAAATAAAAATAAAAAGTATCACTAAAATATTATCTGACCGGGATACGAACCCACTACATTTCGAATTTCCGAACAAAGCAAAAATTATAATATTATAACGTATACCTAACTGCCAATCGAACTGACGTAATAGAGTTTAAATTATTGATATATTGTTGCACGACGAAATAAAACATAATTATATAGGTTAAAATGGGCAATTTCCCAGGGATAAGACCTAGCTAGATCGATTTTAAACTCGAAGCCGTTTTTGAGAAACCGATTATATTACAAGGCTGTATTATATATGATGTGTATTAGATATAAGATGAAAAATACAACCCCTGTATTGATATGAGAGAGAACCATTACAATAATTGGTAATGAATTTGCTTAGATGCCCGGTTTTTTTTTGGTAACGAGTATATTTGAAACATTTAAGGGCCCTACAAACCCAAACGTATTTGATACGCCGGAGGAAGAGAGAGGAGTCAACTTAAGCGAAGAAGAAAAAGCTAAAATACAGCAACTGACCAACAGCATTAAGAAGTTGTTAAATCAAGTTTTAGCAAAACCAATAAAGTTGGCTAAACAGCAGATGACCAAAAGATGTCAAGAGATAGCAGCTTTTATGGAATCTTTCATAGATAAAACAAATATTGATAATTGTATGGCATTAAAAGATAAATGTGTAAGTATTCTTTTGTAATAACTTTAGTTGGGGCAAGAGAAGCCTACATAATTTTCCTACCTGTGTCGGGGATTTTTTTTTGCATGACACTAGACATCTTAACGAATAAAAGCAATCTTACCCCATCTGACAAGAAACTTCGAACCATATTGTTATGTCGTTACTTCCTCAAGTTTATTACTTATTAGCGACACTTCAGGGGATTAGCAAAGGGATTGTCACGAACAATTGACAACAATGCATTCGTAAGGTTATAGAATGAAATGAAGTGAACCAAACGGTGTAACCAATAGGCCACGGAGCTCACCAGCTCGCAATAGTGACACCTCAACAATATAAACAATTATTTATTATGTTATTTTTAAGTATTCGGAACGAATAAACAGTATTGCGTCGATACATGACGTCATTAGCACTTAACAGTATGCTGGGTTATATTACGGAATACACCCATGACAAGTCATAACAAGATTGATTTGGTGGGAAGGCTTCCATCATATTCAGACGTTGCCGGAATACTGAGCAAATTTTGCCGCGTTGTGTCGTTGAGGTGTCGCTCTAGTGCGGTATAGCTAGAATTTTCGTGCCGGAGTTGCGTCGCTCCGCTGCAGTGTAGTTACGCTTAGGGCGGTCTCACCTTAAAACTATAATGAAGGAAAAATACTAGTATTATTACAAAAAAGCGTGGGGCGCTTTGTTCCATATTTATCGTACATCGAGCGCCCGACGTTTTTTTTCATTAATTATTGTTTTAAGCTTATTTTGAAAATAAGTTTCGATTTTTTGATCTATTAAAAGCGTGTTTTTTTACTTTTTTATACTATGTTTATTTATTTAAGTTAGCGACAAAGTTTGCTCCAAAAATGGCGAGCCCCTGAATGTGTGTTTACAAATTTTATTTATCCTCGTGGTCTCAACTATTTTAGGTGAAGGTCTAAAAATGATTATTATAAAATTTTCAGAAAACTGACTCGATCAAGCTTGGAGGCATATTATCACATTGTACCGACAGCAAATCAAGCACGGAAACATCTATTAGCTACGACCGACTCAACTATGATGAGACATTGCAAAGGTAAGTTTCTTGCAATGTTCTTTTTTTGTCTGTTTCAATCAAAATAATAGTGGTAGATTTTTTTAAACCTGGAATATAAAATTTCTTCTAAATTAAATGCTTGTAATGAATAACATATTTACTTGGTTAAGGATTAATATCACCTTTATGAAAACACACTCACAAATAATGCTTAATTTTAGAACAAATTTAGTTAGCATAAAAAGGTTATTGTGAGCCAACCTTAAAAGATAGACATAGAACTTTTTTTTAGAACTTTTAAAGGGGAACAATTCTGTCATACATAATTTTAGCGAAACCTTAACCGTTTCCGCAGCGTACGCAGCGTAAGCTCTCAAAAGGAAAGAAAAATCCGATTTTAAAACATTCTTGATTGGTGCTCCGCTCGTATTGAGCTTAGCATGATGTTATATAGTCTTCATTGATAAATGGACTATTCAACATAAAAATAATGTTTCAATTCGAACCAGTAGTTCCTGAGATTAGCGCGTTCAAACAAAGAAACAAACTCTCCAGCTTTATAATATTAAGTATAGATTTTATTCAACAGATGTTGAATAAACCCTTAATTTCCTTATGTTTTTGTTTAACAGATACTTTGATAGCCACGAGCTATGCATCGTCAATGGTTATTCCAGCGATTACTTGTTCAAGACGAAAGAATCTACTCGTAAAGGGTATGTAACCATCTAATAGTAAAAAATGAAAACCTTGCTTTAAAGTGGTCCATATATCGCTGGTAGAATAATTGTTTCACGATCAATAACTTTTCAATCCATATTGATATCTGGATTGTGATAAACTTTTTAAACGTTATTAACAATAATATTTCAAATGTTATTTTTAAACAAGCACATAATATTATCAGATGCCTTCTCTCATTTTAAATTCCATGATAACATTTAGCATAATTTAAACCTGATCAAATGTGAGCATAAAATAAAATATAAAAACCTTTTTTGCTGACCTTGATTAATTTTTGCGTTAATGCTTAAACAATCCATATAAAAAAATGGTGATCAGTAAACAAAAAAATTACTTTACTTTGCGATTTTAAACAACTCCCCATTGCACCATTGTTAAAATAAATACGTTATTTTAGAGTTGCATCCACTACAAACGCGAACGTTTCGCCTATACCATCTGAGCAGACCACGGCCTCTACGAGTTCAAGGCCTGACTCAACTGCACAAAATCAAACTGTTTGGTTAACAGAATCGTTGCTAAATAAGTGAGTGCATTATTGTATTTCATGTGTGTGTGCACAGTGTCCATATTTGTCCACAAAATTCCCCATAAAAGTATATATTTTGATTGATTGAATTGAATTTGACGTGAAGAGGCGAAGTCTTTTCGCGACACTTATTAATTATTATTAATTAAGTTAATACAGACTTATCTTAAAATCTTGAAATATAGAAATGTGAAGCTAACTATACCTTCAAATAAATGTCGTTGAAGGATTAAAGAATATAAGACATTAATATACTAATTCTTTCAAGACACAACGAGAAAATGGAAAAGAAATTAGTTAAAACGCATTACAAGAACAAGTCATTGAATAAGGACGAGAAGGGAAAGACGAAAGAGATAAAAGTGACCAAACAAAAGACGAACGAACATTTGGAGAGATGTAATAAGTCCTACCAACCCACGACCGGAGTCCATTTGGCTCATGTAAGTTTTATTACCGTAATAAAGTACCATACCATAACTTTACCTTGATTTTCTAGGTATGCGCACGTCTGTCAAGATGTAAAAACCATTAAAACTGCCCGTCTATTGAGGTAACAGTTTTTTATAGGTCCCCAAGTAACATATATGAAGTTAAGCTTTTATATTGTAACAAAAGTATAATTTTTATAATTTAGTATAGTTTAGGGGTGTCTGGCAGGGGGTAGCAACTATCATAAGTGTCAGGCAATTAGGCAGGTGTATTAACCCGTACTTAAGAAAGTTAAGTTGTTAAGTAAAAAGTATAAGTAATGAACAGATGACATTATATCCTAAATCATTCATTCATTCAAAATTAATTATTTCCCAGAAAAAAATATCTCAGTAGGTACCTACTAGATAAAAAAAAACATGTGACAGAAACGTGCATCAGGGAACAAATAAAACGTGTTTCTTTACAAATTAAACTAAAATTGGAACACGAATTCGAACAGTTGTATAACACTGTCGTTTGTACGGCTTCGATTGTAAGCATATTTAAACATATTTTTTCTGTTTGATATCCTGCGGGTCTAAAAAGGCCACTTCCGCAATATCATCGCAATATTGCTATTTGACACTAAAGAAATTTGCTGGTAAATCTGTCTGTCTTTAGTGTCAAATAGCAATATTGCGATGATATTGCGCAAGTGGCCTTTTTAGACCCGCTGGTCACTGACTACAGAATTATTGCACTTGCTAAAAATTTTAATTTAGTCAGCCGTTTAATGTGAATATAATTTTACTCAATTAGGCTAATCACTTTATCTTCTGTAGTACCTATCAAATATAGTTATTAGATTTGTATGTAGTGCACAAAATATTAATATTAATACCTCGTAGATTTTAATAACCAGACCCTAATATAATATCACAAAAATGGATTCGTGTTACTTCAGTATCTATTTTTTTTTTCTTTCAATGCAGAGATTTTACAATGACGATGTCCCGTGACCCAACTCTCTACCTGTAAAACAACGAAAGCAACACACAGAAAATAACGTAATATAATACTGGCTATATATTTTTTAATAAAATTAAAGATTTTTTATATAATTACAGTTGAATGGTCTAAAGCGTCCTATAGAAAGTATGGCATGTCCAATCCCATACAAGACACGTTGTGTGGCTGTCAGTGACGAACAAGCCAAACCTATTGGAATGGTGCCCGTTTTCCCCAACGCGACTATTGGTAAGTGCTATAACTACGTTAGTATTTATTCATACACAATACGACCGTCGACTATATCAATTAGTGAAGATATTATCTATAATTAGCACATTTTTGTTTTAGGTGAAAGATACTAGAAATAATTATAGGTAGGGATACGAGAAAAGGTTGTTACTCGTTAACTATTTTTTCATACCCACTTAGTGGCCAACCATTTTTTTTTTCTTTTTTATATAATTTTTACTTTTAGAGTTCCGTAGTAACTACTAGGGACTCTTATAGTTTCGCTCTTTCCGTCCGTGCGTCTGTCGGTCCTCCCTTGATAACTCCGGTATTGAATATAAATCGACAAAATTTTGTATAGTTATAGATTGTATATAGACTTTATTTTTGGCATCATAATATAATAATTATAGTTTTGTATTTTAGGAGTAGCTCCCCAAACATGTGAAGTGGGGATTTTTTTTTTCATTTTTTTCATCCCATCATGTGGGATGTCGTCGAAAGGTGTATTTAAAAATATATGTAATACAGCCGAACGTATAACTGCCATCTTTTTTTTGGAGTTTTGTTTGTAAAGTCAAAGTTTCATACATGACTGTGATGATTTCTTATGGAAGGGTAAACCGCTTCGTTACATTAAGCGGTACAGCGCCAAATAAGAAAGGCGTAGCGCAGTTACGTAGGCATTTGGTTTTTTTACTAATTGGTCTCGAGTTCGAATCTCGTTCAGACGAAATATTATATTATTCTTTTAATTTCTTTTTCTTTTCTAATTTTGTTTTATTTTTAAAAAATATTTTTTTTCTTTAAGTTATTAATTACTTCTGTCGGGCGACCCGAGACGCACAAGGTTTTTTTAATTATGTAAACTATTTTCAAGTAATTGACGTCCAAATCGGTTTTCAAGTTGGTATGGCATTTCTAAACTATGAGACTTTCAAGTTTCATACTTGCAATTTTCCATGATGATAGAATATGCTAAATAGGAAAATTATTTTGAGCGAAATCGGACAGTAAGTTTTGAAATAAAAAAAAAAACTATTACGCATGGATAGTTACGGAACCCTCCTTAGACAAGTCATGTCATGTTCTTGGATTTTTTTCATTTTCTTATAATTTTTTATAATTATTTATATAATTTCTTAAAAAATAAAATATTATATATCCATCCTATAATTTTTACCATCCTAACACCAAACCCCATTTTTGATAGCGATATTAGTATGTAATAATCTTCAACCCTCAGTGGTCGAAAATTCCTTGCAAATCACCTGTAGGTTGTAGGGGTAGGTAGTAGGTGAAGGTTTTAGGTGTAGGTACTAGTATGTGTAATATAAGTCGGTGTAGGTAGTTGCAGATGTAGGTACTAGCTACTACATATTACATACATATACTACATAATATAATGTAGTTTGTAGGTGTGTATAAACTGTAGGTGTATGTAGGTAGTTACTATTTTTTTTGTAATTCATAGTTAAGACAACGTCTGTTGGGTACAGCTCGATAATTTTGTCTATTTTCAGCACCGGCAGTACCTACGTATTACACAACGCCTATACAACGCCATGCGGTACCGGTTTTGGACAACTACCCCCCCAATCCATACGGCAACAACATGAAACCAACAACACAAACAGGTTTGTACCACGGATAACATTTTACCTATACTTCGTTCAGATACAATTTAATATTTAAACGCAAAAAAAGAAACAAGAATATTCATTTCACATTCTATCTTATCGTTTGGGGTATTGACAAATAGGTTTTCTATACTTGTTGGTTTGTGTACGCTTCAAAAACTCAGAAAGTTCTGCACCGACCGAGCTGAAATTTTAGCATGATATATAATCCGTATCAAGGATTGTTTTTATCTATTTTTTGCATCAGTCACATATCCGCGACCGCGAAAAAACTATATTTACGCGGGCGGAGCCGCGGGCAACTAGTATTATATATAATGAGAGTACTTAGTTAACCGAGCTTTGCTCGGATATCTATTAGATTTAAATAAGGAATAAAATAATCACAAAAATATTCTACCGGGGCTCGAACCCACCACATTCCGAATTTCCGAACATCGCAAAAATTAACCAAACTGCGGACTGACATTATTAGAGTCAAAATTATTTATATATTGTATGACGAAAAAAAAAACATACGTAAGTAACTTAAAAATGTGCAGTTTTTCAGGGATAAACCCTATCTAGCTAGGTTCTCCCCCAAAACTCCTTGCATACTAAATTTCTTGTTAATACTTCTACCCGTTTCCGAAGTTACTATTATATATTATACAAAATTGTCTCGTTTAAAGTATAAGATAACATTTGTATTTTTATATTTTTGAATGTTTGTTCCAAATTACGCCAAAACTACCACCAGACCTATTTCAATTTTTTTTCCATTAGGATGCTACATTTAACTAATAGAAGACAGCTTTTTTTACTACCCACTATAGTAGTTGGCTATATGCTGTCTCGGACTTTTTTGTAGACATTAGTATGTTCTATTTAAATGTTGTAGAATATTATTATGTTTTATTATCAATAGTATATGCAGCGTATGCGCAGAAATATATTTTATGGCAATTTTTTTATACCTTGGGTCACATTATTGAAGTTTTAGCACGTATAAATATTACATAATTATAGTAATGAGAATAGTATTGCATTCTAATGGTGATTTATTTTAATCGTTCGAGTAGTTCCGTCGTGATTTAGGAACAAACATACAAAAATATAAAAATACTACAAATCTTTCTTCTTTATAATATAAGTATAGACTATTATACTAGATGTTGCCCTCTTTTACGGAATAAAAAGAAGCATGTGACCTACTCTATATATCTTAATTTTATCAAAATCGGCACAGCGTTTCAGAGTCTATTCAATGCAAACAAACATACAAATGTTTCCTCTTTTTTAGTGTAGATTACTAGATTCTATATAATTCTTCCATTAATTTCCATTATAATTTATTAAAAAAAAAAAAATGCAAGTTAAAAAAAATCTATTTCCGGTAAATTAATTATCATTATTTGAATTTTCAGCACCTTACATGATGTACAGTCAAGGGCTATGCGGCATACCGTACACTTATTCACCAATTAACCAGCTCCCGTACACATTGCAAGAGAGTTGTATGCAATACATAAACCCACCAGGCAAATCTAGTTGTAGTAATGGCGAAGTAAGTACTCTTTACAAAAAGAACCCGCGAATAAAGTATAAGGTTTTTTAAAATCAATTACTAATATTTTGGGCATATGATCTACTGCTTATTGTAAAGACGTTTAGGCAGAAATATTAAATAATACTTAATTATTTTTTTTCTAATTTTCAGAGCACCGATACAAACCAATATAACGGCGATAAGAAAGTGAAAATGAGCAACAGCGAGGAAACGGTGTACAATACAGACGAGGATTTGAGTTTCTCCTCATTATATTCATCGTTCTTCAAGACTGAGTCCAAAAGCGCTGAAGACACTGATTCCAAACCGGCTAATAAGGATGACGGCAAAGTAAGTACCTAATAAAAATTCTTCAAAATAATCTTCTTGTAAGTGGTCTTGAAATAATTGTGGAAGTTCAGGGACGGTTTAATCGGAGAGATCTAATAATGGAAAAATTTCGGAGAAAATACAAAAAAAAAAAACCAGAAGTGCACGCCATATTTAAAAGTTTCATAATAATAATAACTTTTATCTACTACAGCAAATTAAAAATAACCAAACCAAGAGCATGTTAGGACATGTCTAAGGAGGGTTCCGTAACTATCAACGCGTAATAGGTTTTCATTGAATTACTTCAAAAGTTATTGCCCGATTGCGCTCAAAATAATTTTCCTAAAGAGTTTTTGGCATGATCTACCACCGGAAACATGGAAAGTTACTAGTTTCTATCTCTTTTTCTTCCTTTTCTACACTTTGGGGCCCGATTACTCGAAAATGATCCACTTTTTAAAAAAGTCATGTATGAAACCTTGCCTTAATTTTAAAATCCTATTCAACGATAGGTACCCCACACGATGAGGTGGAATGAAAAAATATTTTTCATCCCCAATTCACATGTATGGAGAGTCACCTCTAAAATATAAAATTATTTATATTTCATGATGCCAAAACCGAGATCTATACACAGTCGTTAACTATACCAAATGTCATAAATATACATTCATAATTACAGAAGCTAGAAGTAATGACATGCAGGCGGACAGAAAGACGGACGGACAGAGCGAAACTATAAGGGTTCCTTATGTATCGTGGTACCCTAAAAATCGACGGGTAATCGACCCAGTAGGTTAGTAGGTGTAGTTGGAGGTTATATTATGTAGTATGTGTAGATTGTAGGTGTTGGTAGTAGGTGTAGTTCTTGGTGTATAAACTGTAGGAGTATGTAGGTAGTTTTTTTTTAATTCCAGTGTATATTTAAGACAGAACAACGTCTGTTCGGTACCCACAGCTAATAATATTATTATACGAAACTCGTAATGGTAAACAAATATGAATTAATTTCAAATTAAAAGCTTCGCTCTTGTCGGTGTAACTTTCTCCATTCTTCTCTGCACTCCGCCCTTCTCTTGATATCCTGATACGACACGACCATCACTTTCTCCTTCACCTGGTCCATAAAAGTTCTCGGCCTTCTACGTTTTCTTCTACCTTCTACCTTCCTTTCAATTATTCCTCAAATAAAGTTGTCGTTGCCGTATCAAGTGTCCTAACATCTTTCCTCTTCTGTTCTCGTTGGTAAACAAATATTATTACATTATAAAATTAGCCACTAATTAATTTTGTTGCGGTTTTTAATGATAAGCATAATATACTGCGATAAAAACTACAAATGAGTTGTATTATGGTTTTAAGAAACGTAAAATGCACCAAGGATTCAGGCACGCCATGTATAAATGGTACAAATAGACTATTATAATTATTTATATTTATTAATATTTTATTCCCAGTTCTGGCAAAGGAGACTTTTAGTGGACGATGTGAGTAGCAATGCAAGTTGCGAACCACTCCGGTCGCAGGATATAACCAGAAGAAAAAAGGAACCTCCGTGGATGGAAAACGTGAGTTCTCTTTCATTATATCTCTTCTTTTTATTTGGCCTTTGGGGGCCACGTGCATACTGCCCAGGAAATAAATTCTTCTTTACATCTCCATACACAGCATATCTGTTCTAAAAATAGTTTGTTATTGTTAATATAACTTTGGGTTACAAAAATCAGAAAGCCGAAATTCTCAAACACCACGAACCTATGTAATATAATAATAATATCTATGGACGCTTCACACCACGTCAATCTGGCCCCGTGCTAAGTATCCGAAGAACTTGTGTTACAGGTACCAGACAGCGGAAATATATTTAATACTTTTATACTATACACATATTTAAGATTTTTATTATATTATACACATATTTAATACACATCCATGACCCAGGAACACAGAAAATCTTTTTGTTCCTTCGGCAGGATTCGAACCTGCGACCTCGGGCTTGAGCACCAAAGCGCTGAACCACTGAGCCACAGAGGTCGTGTATGTACTCTTGAATTTGGGAGTAAGACGTGTATTATATGAAATACATAAGAGTAATTGTATAAAATAGCTTTTGCTCGCGACTTCGTCCGCGTGGATATCGGATATCGCTAAAATTTACCCGCGACTTAATTTACTTACAAGGAGAAGCGCTTCCCCCTCACGACTGCCCGCCGCGCGCCGTACATAATTATTGCGCGCTTGAATATTTTATTACTGCGATATCTTCTAAAATACTCATTGAAATCAAATGATGTAAATGGCAAATTTCTTCTAAATTAAATGCTTGTAATTAATACTTAACGTATTTACTTGAACAAGGATTAATATCATCTTTATGAAAACATCCTCACAAATAATGATTAATTTTAGAAAAAAAAAATGATCCACACAAAAATAATTTTTCAATTAGAACTAGTAGTCTCTGTGATTAACGCGTTCAAACAAACAAACAAACTCTTCGCTTTATAATATTAGTATAGATTCTTATTTTACAATATGAACATAATAATATGTTAAAACATTCATCCTTAGAATTTATAATTTTTCACAGGTATGTGTAACATCAGAACTCATTTATAAGTATCAAATTTTCACCAAGAGTATGGAAGAAGTGTTGTCCGGAGATAGAAAAAAGTTGGAGAAATTGGAGCAGGTACGATTATTTTTCTAGAATTTTCCAGTTTAAACGTCTACAAAAAGATCTGTTTCACAGAAATCGTATATTATTAATAATATGTGATAGTGTGTGTTGTTGTTATGTTTTATTATTATTTATATTAAGTGATGCGCAGTGAGCAACGTCTATTTTTATATACGTGAAGATTTCGCTTCACGTATATAAAATAGATGTTGCTCACGACTTCATACGCGCAAAAGGAAATTATGCGGATGTCCTTCCCCGTGATCTATATCTGTGCATATCTTCATCAAAATTGGTCCAGTCCTTTTCGAGCCTATTCATTGCAAACAAACTAATAAACAAACAAATCTTTTCTACTTATTATATTATATACTAATAAATAATAATGATGATGATGATTTTATTCCGATTCAGCCGGCCTTGGTGAACGAGCAGCTAGATCAGCTGTACATGGACCTGCAACTCGAAGGTGTGGCCGCGAGACTCACTCTGGAGGAGGGAATCACCAGTTCCGGCAGCTCGTCGGATGAAACCCCCGCGCACTGCTCCAAGGTACAATAAACAAGCTGTCGCTTGGCTAGTCATAGGATAAAAATAGCTTAACAGCGCTGATGAATCGTGGGCAAGCGTGTTAAAATCTGTACTAAACACGTGTGTGTTTAGTACAGATTTTAAGCATATCGTAGAGCCCATAAGAATACGGAGATAATGTCTACTCAAAATGCCTACAAACAACGTAACCGTAACTTTTTTTTTAAATCTTTTTCAGAACCGCAAAGTCAAAAATCGCCGTCGGCGTGGATACGACAAAATGGCGATGGTGTACGAAGAAGACGCGCCCCTCCCACCCCCTGAAGACACAGCAACCTCCGAAGCGACGTAATAATTAATTCAACACTATTAATAATGTATTTAATAGTGAAACCCGACCAGTAATATAAATAACCTGACCTAACCAAGAGCATATCAGGACATGTCTAAGGAGGGTTCCGTAACTATCAACGGGCAATAGGTTTTTGAATTACTTCAAAAGTTAATGTCCGATTGCGCTCAAAATAATTTTCCTAAAGAGTTTTAGCATGATCTATCAGCATGGAAACTTACAAGTTTCTATCTCTTATAGTTTAGAAATACCAAGGGAAAATTAACCACGAACATTGCTTTACCTACAGGGAGGGTAAGAACCTTTTTTCATTTTTAATATCTTTAAGATTATGGCAAACACATACAATAACATAGTACAAGTATAATAAGTTTTTAGGATTCAAATAGGTTATTTGTAATTATCTTAATAAAAGCCAAATACATTATTAATACAATAGGGATGTTGCTTAGTGTGGAATATCACATTTTTACAAATTAAATTTTAAAAGTGTTGATTAAAGATACATAAATCTAAAAGAAATAGGTATTTAGATTGACGCGATTAGAAATATAAGTAAATAAAAAATATTGTCCATCCCTTTCTGTAGGATGTGACGTCACAGGCCGATATATCGCTCTCTTTCATATTGTAAATTTCAATGGTTTGTATTTACGTTATTTTTTCAGATATACAAAAATGGGTTCTGGGTTGTTTATTAACATGTTGTCTAACATCGAATAGACGAAAAAAAATTTTTTCGACAACATGCCTATTCTAGTCTCATTGTGACCGAAATTATAACGAACAAAATTGTATATTTAATGAAATTTTACCTATTTCATACTTATTGATTTAAACCAAAGTTGTAACCCTGAAACCTAGCTAGCTAGCAAGCAATATTTAAAATATGTAGCAATGCATTTTTTCATTCACTCGTTTCATAAATTAGTTACGGGGTTGCAAAAAACTTAGTAACGGTTTTAGTAACATTATGTTAAAAATCAATTCAAATCTTGTGCATCCATTTATTGTATTTTACATTTATTCAAGCCAAAAAAAAAAAGTCCGTTACATGACATATTTGTGAAATTTGGCTATAATTTGAGTGTTCCACCTGTATTTCTCAAAATAATGTTAAAACGTATGTGTTAGATAAGGCATCGCTTATTTAGAGTTATGTGTGGAGTTTTGTTTAAGTTTACTTATAACATTACTTACTATAAGTTATAATTTTTAAGATTTTGAAAGTATTTTTTCTACTTTTAATTTTACAATAATACCAACAAACGATTATATTATAATACGGAATCGCCTATACTATAAAACGGCAGTCACGTTGATCAATTATTATTAACATAAATACCTAGATGGGAAATCTTAATGTCCATAAATGTTAAGAAAATAGTGTGTTAACAGGGTCTTTAAATAATGTTAAGTAAATTAAAAAGCTTTTTGATTAGAATACAGAGTCATCATATCAAAAAAAAAAAAAAACACCGACTTCTTGTGATATTACAACCCTTTGAATTTTTTTTTGCTTTTCACTTTTACGGGGATTAAATACTATACGTGCCTAAAGGGAACAGAAACGAATTCTTCATTATATGGACATCCATAGCTCATATCATTCCATATTACCTCCACTATGTGCCTATATACAATATCGGTAATGTTCCTGCTCGATCAATTGCTAAACATTTTCCTTTGCACTTGGTCGTCTCAAAAGATGGAATTGACCACATCGACTGCAGGCGAAATTGAAGTTCTTATTTACACGGGAGTATGTATGCGTGCGCACGATTCATCGGCGCTGTTGAGCGATTTTGATGTTATGGTCGAGCGGCAACTTGTTCAATAGTACATAATATAATATTATGTCAATAGCTAGTAAGCATAATTATAATGCTGATATAGAAATACCTGAATATTTTTAAAATAGAATTTATAATATTTGTTAAGTAATATTTTAATTATGTTAAATTTAGACCAGACCTTTTTCGAAAGTCATTTATTGTATTGGGGTTTAGGATATATTTAATATTTGTTATAAAATTGTATAAGAAAGCGGTATGTGTTATTAATAATATAATTTTACAATATTTTTGTTTTGTGAAGTTTCGTGCGTAAATATACACCATGAACAATTTATTTCAATTATTATTTTAATCGCTCCCTTCAGTCTTAATTTAACTGACTTTCAAAATTCGACCCAATGCCTACAGGTGACAGGAAGCAGGTAGATTGCCTCATATGCCATTAAAAGTTGAGGGTTCTTGGTTTGTGCATGATGTGTTGATTTGCATGAGGGATTGGGGTTGGTGATTTTCATAAATCGGAAGTTATTGGTTTTACCCCGTTTTGCAAAAATCGAATTCTCATCAGATCTCGACGTTCTGAGGGCAGTCTGAGTCTGTGGTCAGGTGAGGAAGCTTCCCTGACTACCCCCGCGAGGGTGTCACTATGTCTGTGTATGTGTGTGTGTATGTGTGTGTGTATAAGTATGTACACCTCTTATAACTTTTGAATGGTTTGACCGATTTTATTGCGGCTTCGAAAGGGCTTGGCCAAACTTAGATTTTGAATACAATTTGGACCGATTCGGACAGATAGATTTGAAGAAATCTCAAAAAAACTTAATTTATTTTTAAAGTGATTTTTCTGGAATCACTTTTAAACGGCTTTCGATCAACTCCAAAAACTAATCAGCTCTTAACCTTAAAAAACCACGTCGATAGCCGCTAATACTGTCAAAATCGGTTGATTCGTTGGAGAGATATCGTGAAGGAAAGAAAACCAAAAGTTTTTTTTCGGAATTACTCCAAAATTTTTCACCTTAAAAAATGTTTGTTGTCGATTTTTTCAAAGGACATGAAAAATTACATTCATTGCCGTCAATTGCGTGAAAATCGGTTGATTCCAAAGTTGATTCATTCCAAAGTTATGACAGTTTGAAATTTCACAAAATACCGGTAGTGTTTTATTTAATGTCATCAGACTTTTGAGCTCTTTGATTTCCGAAAGAAAATTATCAGTGAAAATTTTTAGAATCACTCATATTTTTGAGCTCGATAAACTCAAAAATGACGCATTAGATAAAATTTAAGCGCTTAGCGGGAAGTTGCACGGATGGCCCTTAGTTCAGCTGTTTTCGTATTTTTTTACTGCAGTAGTTTTCCCCACTTTTTGAAAACTTTTTTAAAGAGGCTTCGCGACCCCCATGGGTGACCCACACTTTGAAAAACACTGCACTATCGGAACGACAGTCACTAAACAAGACGCTCGCTTCGGAAGTCTACCGACCCTAAAAATAAACCAGCCTGATGTTTGTGTCGGAAATAAGAGGATACAAAAAGGCTTATTGGAATTAATTATAACGTCAGTCTCTCGTTATATGGAATTGTTTTGAATAAAATATGTCTTGAGAAAACTCGTCTCTATTGTTAGATATTGTTAACCAGTAATAAACGGGTTTGTTGAAATAAAATCAATCAGTTTTTTTGTTTTAAAAACCCGTTTGATAGGACTAAGTATACCTACAAAATTAGTACGAATAACCTAACCAAGAGCATGTCAGAACATAATACCTATGTCTAAGGATGGTTCCGTAACTAAAGAAAACCTATTGCGCAATTACGCAATAGGTTTTCTTTAAATTACTTCAAAAGTTATTGTCCGATTTCGCTCAAAATAATGTTTCTTAAGATAATTTAGCATGATTTATCAGCATTGAAAATTTCTAAGTCTCATAGTTTAGAAATGCCGGGAGAGGGGGGGGGGACTTATAAATCACTTTGGAGGTCTATTACCTACTCGAAAATGATTGACTTTGTAAAAAGGCCATGTATGAAACCTTGCCTAGACCTATTCAACCCCACATGATGGGGTAGAATGAAATTCATAATTACAGATTTAGCTAGATGAGCGTACAGAGAGACAGACGGACAGCCGGATAGAGCAAAGCTATAAGGGTTCCTCGAGTATTACTGGATCCTATTTAGGTTTTCCAGTAATTTAAAAACCTGATCAATGTTAAATACCTACTGGTTGTAACATCTCAATGTCTGTGTAATTTATCTATATTCCGTTAAACACAAGGACGTGAGGTTTTAAAGTTGAACGCACACGTGCACAAGTTACATATTTACTAACGTACACACACACACGCGCGCAACGCTCAGGCCACGACTCTACCTGCGCAAGAGTCGCATTCCGTCACCCACCTTTGTGATTGGCCGCGGCTGCAACAGTTAATGTAGAAAGTTAGTGTATTTGTGCCATTTCGACGCAAAATGATAAAGGATTGAAGGTAAGCTAATCATTATGCATTATTTTCGAATATATTTTTGTAAAATAATAAATAATTGGTAGTGTCTACCTATGAACTTTCACTTATTAAATGCGGTGTAAATATTAGTAATTTTTACAGCCTTGGCAACAGCCAAGGAACACCTTTCTTAGAAAGTTCCGTCTTACTATAGGTAGGTACTTATTAGGGCAGGTGCTAAATTTTATAGTAAAAAAGTCAAGCACGTGATGTAGAGGTGATTTAGTTAAAGTGATCTCATAGTTAAGGATATCTTGAGCGTTCTTCGCGAATGACTAATCTTATTTTTCCCTAAAGGTGTTTGATAGATCACCTGACGTAAAAGATAATAAAGTAAACCTTAAAGCACGGTTATTAGACGTAATCGTTAAAAACCAATTAGGTTTCTAGTTACCTATTAACACAATTGTTGGCTTTTCTATTCACATTTGCGAGTTAAAATGTATGCATTTTTTTATAATTAAAGGTAGGTGGGTACGTACTACGTTTATATAATATGGTAATGTGTAACCAAAAATAATTTAAATTAAATTAGTTCTTGCAATTATTTATTTTATTTTTTAATTATAAACCAGGAGACCTTCGCCACTGCTAGACGCAGCCCGCGACTTCTCACGCACAAAAATAAATAGTACACTTAATATCTACCAAATTTCATCAAAATCCGCTTAGTAGTTATTGCGTGTACCTAAGAGTAACAAAGTACATACATCAAACTTTCGAATTTATAAAATAGATACATGTAGTAAAGATTTCCCTAATGTAAATATCATTTATAAAGGATCGAAGATGCAAGCATATTAAAATCCATCCATAGCTTCTCTTTGACGTCAAAGCTAAACCATGGAGGTAGATATAATTAAGTTCTGTCTGAGATAGAGATATTAAATAAGACAAGATTAACAAGGAAAAGCTTGTTTAAATTATATCTCTGGCTGGTTACGTATGTTCAAAAAAAGAGGTAGAGCCGAAGGGTATTACTTACGAGCTTCTAGTCTAATTTGAGTGGTTCCAGTGGAACCTGCTATTGAAACTTTTTATCACAGCCCAATCTGCCTGATAATATTCATCTCACAATTCACATAATATGCTTTTTTCGTGTTATTTAAGTTTGTATGGTTTTTTATCTAAAATCGTTTTTAGATTATAAAATACAAAAGTATACAATTTCAAGAGTCTATTCTCAAAGTACCTACCCAAATATTATGATAATGATGTAGAATTTGACATGCTATTATTTTAACAGGTTTTCATTATTTTTATTGTTAAACTAATATAGATTACCGGAAGCGTCTAACTTTAAATTGGTATGTTTAATTTGTTACAATAAGACACTATTCTTACCGAGATATAAAAAGGAGTTTGTCATACTATACATTTATACTCTATGTCTAATGTATGTCCAGCAAAAAAATCAAGATAGGCTACGTACACGTCCCTAAACCTATAACTCCATTATACATGCACCGTACTACTTACCTATCAACACTACCCATACTTATTAGCAGGAGCGAGTATTATGATAGCTGCCCGATGAGGCAAAACGTGAGCGGGGTTGTGGTAGTCACAATAGTTCCCATGGTCATGCCAAGCGTGAAGAAGGACATCGGGGGGTTTTAGTTGGTAAACCGGTGCATGGGAGTCCAACATAACCCTGCGACACTCCCCTGGGTCGTGTGGTATGCATAACGCATTTCCCCAAAAAAAAAGGTCTGTTGAGTCGTGGTTGAGTCGGTTAACGAACGATAATTTTACATGATAAAGTCATCACAAGTCGAACGCTTAGGCTGAACGTACCTCTCTATCGCTTGTTCCGCACTCTCGCTTGCACGCTCAGGCGGAACGTGACAATTTTCGTGCGTTCAGCCGGCGTTCATCGACTTATCATAAGACATTATTACGTCAAAACTGGGATAAAAATTATGGAAGTGGGTCACGAGTTTCTTAGCAGACAGAAGCATAAGGGTCGTAGTCGACGGTGAATGGTCGGATACTCTGTCTGTTGATGCTGGTGTCCCACGAGGCTGTGTGCTATCACCTACACTGTTCAAGTGTTCATACTGCATATCCATGATATGTTACAAACCAATGGCATTAATTGCTATGCAGATGACAGCACGGGTGATGCCTTATATACCGGCCATGCGAACATGTCATTGAGAGTCGAAACAAACTAGTCTCTCAACTTGAGAATTCATTGGAGAAGGTCTCTGAATGGGGTAGACTTAACTTAGTCCAATTTAACCCCTCTAAGACACAAGTTTGCTCGTTCACCGCTAAAAAGTTACCAATGGTTATACGTCCTCGTTTTGAAAGCATACCCATAACTGTCTCCTCCAATATTGGACGACTTGTTGTTAACATATCGAGCGAGGTCCAGTTCCGATATCATCTGGAGGGCAAGGCCAAGTTAGCCTCCAAGAAGCTTGGTGTCCTGAACAGGTCAAAGCAGTATTTCAGTCTGGTCCAACGCCTACAACTCTATAAGGCGCAGGTTCGGCCTCACATGGAATACTGTTCTCATCTCTGGGCAGGGCCGGGGCACCAAAGTACCAGCTTCTCCCTCTGGATCGTATCCAATGTAGGGCCGCTCGAATTGTCGACTGCCATAGTATTTCAAACAGACTTGACTCCTTAGAGCTACGTAGAGATGAAGTATCGCTCTGCATCCTCTATCGGTTATATTACGGAGAGTTCTCCGAGAAATTGTTCGGACTTATACCTGCTGCAACTTTTCGCCACCGTTCCAAGCGACAAAATATTCTCCTTGATGAGTAGCAGTCCTCCACCGTGCGCTGTACCCGAAACTTTCTACCGCGCATTGTAAAACTCTGGAATGAACTGTCGCTAGCAGTATTTCCGGACCATTACGACCTGCAAACCTTCAAGAAGTATTCGCGTATTCCCCCCTCCTAAAAGGCCGACAACACACTTACAATTTCTCTGATGTTGCGGGTGTCCATGAGCGACGGTAATCGCTTTCCATCAGGTGATCGGTTTGCTCGTTTGCCCCCTAGTTTAAAAAGAAAAACACGAAAAAAATCTCCCTTTTACTGTAAATGAGTATGCACAGTCGCGAGAACTCAAAGCAGCACATACAGTCTTTAAAGTGATAAGTGTTGTCATCATTAAAATTTAACTCCTCATTGCATTTGTTTCACAGATGTCGAATATTTATCGTTACCTTTGATGGCATCTTATAAAGCAGTTGCACCTTGTTATTACTATCATTTTTAATTACGTTCCCATTAAAAGCGTTATAATTAACTTGTCTATTCCATCCTCGTTTTAAGTTTTAATATTCACTTAATTAACGCAGTATAATTAATTTTTGCATCTGATTTTCAATTTCCAGTTCACGTTTACCCAAGGCATTAATTTGTACAGATTAAGTGTTATTCGAAATGTTTTATGGAATTTGGAAACATTCTGGATAATACTTATCTACTACTTCTGTGAATTTTTTGATTGTAAGTACCCAGTTACTATTAAATTAATGGACGAAAGTAACTCCTTAGCTCGATAAAACAATATTACCTAATAGCTATCTAAATGAAATCGTCGATATTGAAATGTCCAGCCAATATTGTTTGTTATTTGAAACAACATTTCCACCTAGACTGTATTGACATTTCAGGTGGGCTGTAATATCCGGCAAAACGGTTTCAATCGTATCCGCCCTCCCGGAGGCTGTTGAATTATTATTGTTTATTACTCAACAAAGCCCTTTATAGCTTGTCTGCAAAATCTATTCATGTATATACCTATATTATACATTTAAATTAAAAAGAGGAAATATTTGTTTGTTTGTTTATTGAATAGACATCGAAACTACTGGACCAATTTTGATGACATTTGTGATTTGGCACAGATATAGAGTACACTACGGAAAAGGACACAGGTTATTAAATCGCGGCAAAATGTAAGCTTGCAGTTGTTGCAATGAACCCTTAAGGCTTGGAGAATATAGAAATTACTCTAGTCTCCATGCCTTAATATGGTTTTGCTCTGTCCATTCGTCTGTCTTTTTTTTTTTTTTTTAATGAAATATGGGGGCAAACGAGCAAACGGGTCACCTGATGGAAAGCAACTTCCGTCGCCCATGGACACTCGCAGCGTCAGAAGAGCTGCAAGTGCGTTGCCGGCCTTTTAAGAGGGAATAGGGTAATAGGGGAGGGTAGGGAAGGGAATAGGGTAGGGGATTGGGCCTCCGGTAAACTCACTCACTCGGCGAAACACAGCGCAAACGCTGTTTCACGCCGGTTTTCTGTGAGCCCGTGGTATTTCTCCGGTCGAGCCGGCCCATTCGTGCCGAAGCATGGCTCTACCACGTAATGTCTGACTGTGTGTTTGTTTGTCCGTATATCTATTAGTATTAAAGTGATTATAAATATAAATAGATGCAATTTGATAAAGTACTAGATTATATATATATATATATATATATATATATATATATATATATATATATATATATATATATATATATATATAGATTTTGGCATCGTAAAATAATAATATATTTATATTTTAAAGGTGGCACTATATATGTCACCGTAAAATTGAAAACCGTTAGATTGTAATTGTAATACGGCCATATTATATATCCATATAAGTGAAGTGGAGATTAAATATATCGGTGAAGTGATGAAAGATATTAGCCCGGCGGCCAATTTTTCTGTCAAAAAAATGAGTTTAAAACTCGTCTTTAAAAACTCATTGAGGCCATTGAGACCCCAAAGCCGGCACCTATCTGGCTCAAAGATTGAACATAGAAATCCAGTGACAAAACTCTGATTTTTCTCACCTGCATCTGAAACTCTGTCTGGTGAGGACTGGGGACCTGGGATTTTTTTTTGTAGCTTTTTTTTTTGACGACGTGATAACTTCTCAAATCGATGAACGCCGGCTGCACGCATGAAAAATTTGTCACGTTCCGCCTGAGCCAGAGAAGATATATAGATATAATATAGAGGCACGGTCGGTCTAAGCGTTCGACTCGGCTCGACTTGTGACTTGTGATGACTTTATCACGTAAAATTATAATCCTCAGTAAACCGACTTAACAGACAATCATTTTTTTTGTTTTAGTTTTATTTTTACTTTTTTTATAGTAAATGTAAGAAAAATATGTACCTATCTAAACGTAATTGTTTGATAAAAAATGAGTTTCAATTAAATATAATCCGAGTCTTAGCAAAGTAACCAATTAATTTTTACAAGGGGCCTGTTTCACGAATGTGCAGTGACGTAGACGTGAAGTGTTTCACAAGTGACGAATAGCTTTTCCGGAAATTCCTTCGCTGGTTACTATATACTGAGCGACAGAGACAAATCTTCCGGATAAGCTGTTCGTCACATATTGCTATTTGCTATACGTCACATAGGCGTTTGTGAAACATGACCTTAATATCGTATAATCTTACTACTATAACTAGCGGTTGCCCGCGGCTCCGCCCTAGTAGTATCCCTCGGGAACACTACTTTTCGGGATAAAAAGTAGCCTATGTTTTAATAAAATCCTCACAAACTTTCACATTTATAATATTAGTAGGACTAGTAGGATGTGAATGCTTGTGAGGATGGATGGATACATGGATAGATAGGTGGATGTTTGTGATTCTTGTGAGCAAAAAATACTGAACTGATTTAATTGAAATTTGGTATAGTTGTAGTTTAGGCTCTGGATTAAACATAGGCTACATTTTATGCTGAGAAGAGCACAGTGTTCCGATGGGATACTGTATTTGCGCAGGTGAAGCCGCGAGTAAAAACAAGTAATAAAATAAAGTTAGCCATTGCATTGTAGAGGTACGCCATGAGCGCTAACGCATTTTGCATACCAATGAAATAAAACAATAAAAATTCTATTGTTCTACCCTGTGTCTATACCGTTTCAACTTTCCTTAGTGTTGTCCAAACGGTGACACATCAGCTCTGTCCTTATGTGTCCTGCAGGATATCGTCTGTATACTCTTTTACCACTCAAACCCTAATTACTAAAATATATTATACAAACAGGTGAAAAAGTATCCTTATTAAGTACGTTTGAAGTACGTGTGTATAATTTGTTATTCATTCATAACTATATTTTGATAATGACTATAAAATGACTATGTAAATTATATAGCCTATGTTACCCAGGCTATTATTACCAATATATTGAAAGCAAATTTATTAAAATCGGCTCAGTAGTTTAGGCGTTACGGTGAAACATACATAAATTCGTTGCGTAGTTTAAAATATCTATACGTATTTATTATTGTGTACTATAGATGTAAATATAATATAAATATAAACTAAAAATAAACTAAAAAGCTCATTGAGTTTAACTTTATTATAAAGATTCACATGGCATCATTACTAATAATAATAACTCCTAACCAAACTTGGAAACAATATTTTTTGTTGTTCCAATGCGGGAATTGAACCCACGACCTCCGAGTCGAGAGTCAATGCTCTATCTGCTAGACCAGGGAGGCTGTTATCATTATCATTACTAATAAATCCTCATTTTAAATAGGTAAAGACCAGCTCATTGTAAGGTGTCCTATCCAGATATAGTGTCTCCTTGCAGATAATTAATGTGTAAGCGGATAGAGTGGGTAATTGTAAAACTATACGTGTGTGAGCCAAGGTGATCCGCTTTGCATCATTGTCACGTATGGCCCATCCAATACTTATGTTGTTAGTAATAAAAATACCACCAATTGATACAATTATTTGTTGAAAAAGAAGTACTGGGCCTCTAGTCAAGATGCATTCGATAATTTCGACGACGAAGTTCGACAAAATAATGTATGGGGTTTGACATAAGCCATCGCTAGAGACAAGTCACTTAACGATGACGTATGTCAAATCCTATACATTTTTGATTGCGAAGTTCACATTCGAAATTATCGTATGCATCTTGACTAGAGGCCCTGCTCAGGCTTAAATATAATTATCTAAAAATAAGCTAATGCACTATGCCAAAGAATATATATATTACTAACGTAACTATGCGGCGGTGCGAGATGGTAGCCGACGACACGAAATAAAATTTCCTCCGTAGCCTTCGGAGTAAATTTCCTTCGTGTTGTCAGCTACGGAATGAGGATGTTTAATATTTTTTCTGTCGTTAGGGGGCAGACTAGGGTTGCCAGATTTTTTTCAGCCTATAAGGGACAACTGTAAATATACGCCAAAAAATAGGGGATTTCAGTTTTTTTCCGGGGACTAAAAAAGAAACAAAATAATTAGTGACAAATTTTATTTTTTGACATTTTTCTGAATGTCGAGCGAGTTTTAGCAAAACTTTTTGATTAGTTCTAGCGCGCCCGAGCACATATTGCATTAGTTTTAACGAGTACTAAGTATTTTAAATCGCTTGATTTACGGGACAGCGCTTGTCCCGGCGGGACGTCTTTAATAATACATACTTCAAATACGGGACGTCTCAGAAAATACGAGACGTCTGGCAACCCTAGAGCAGACCTAACGCACACAAAGCGTCATCTAGTGGCGTAAGTGGCAAAAACGGCCAATAAGAATTTTCGATTCATTTTCGGTCCCCAGGCGGCGCTTGGTAGGATGACGGTCCTTGTCGTGTCAAAAAGCTGTCAGATGTCACGAATTTAAAAACCCTCATTTTCATAGAAATTCATAAAAAGCAGTGGTGTCACGACACGTCGCGTCGTCTGTTACAGCTGATGCGTGTTGTCGACTACAAACTCGCACCTTTACTTTCCTGAGCTTTACTAATGGCGGATCAATTAGAGCCACGATCCTGAATCGCGCTATCGAAGTTTTCACAGCTCGGCGCTATATAAATATATAACATCTGAAAACCATTATAGGAGCTTAGGCCTGACCGACCATACCACCTCACTCGATCGGAATTCTTCAATTTGGGGCTTCCACTATTCCCACAACTCTGTAGCCAAGTTGCCATTAAGCATCAAGCATCGCTAAGTGACATAGCGCTTAGCGTCACTTAGCGATGCTTATGTCTAATCCCATACATTTTTTGTTTTCGAACTTCGTCATCGTAATTAGCGAAGACAACTTGGCCAAAGGCTCTGGACGACGTTTATTTTATTAGAGACCGTTTAGATTTTATTCCATAAGTAATTACGATGACGAAGTTAGGAACCAAACATGTAGCTGTATGGTAATTACGTATTGCCCGCTTTGACACTAACACTATGTCAATCCCATATGATTTCAACTTCGAAGATCGTCTGTAATTAACGATGGCATGTTGGCTGAGCCCTCAGTCACTCAAAAGTTTTATACAAATGCGTAGGATTCAATTCACCATCTTCTATACAACTAAATAGGTACCTGGAACTGAAGTATCTCTTTGTAATTTAAAATTTGTAGCTTTTCAATTAATGCATACTTATATGAGAGTATTTACGGAACTTACAATAAAACATCAATTAAAAAAAAAACTATCTATCTGTTTGTTCCGATTAACCTCTGAAACGGCTGGACCACTTATCACCGCACTTTTACTGGCAGATATCTGATGTTGTATGTAAGGTAAGCTATTTTAACTCAGGGTTCCGTTTAAAAAATAGGGTTCCGTTTTCGTTATTTCTACGCAAACGAATTGGTGGGTGGGTAAAGAAAACGATGATTTTCTATAAATATGGCGCAATGTTAACATTTACATGAACTGCTACGATTTCCTCTACGTCTGCGCCTAGTGTTACCATTCCGCGCCGTTGCTAGGCAACCGTAGTAAAAACTTCCCTCATTCTACGACCATGTTCTTACCTTTTTATCGTAAAAAGTTCCAAATATCCGAGCCAATAATACCTCCTTGATCAATTTCAAAGTGATTGTGTTAGATTTAACAATCCTTATATTATGGCCATGGTAAATCTTGATGTTTTTTATAAAACGCTATGACTCACAAATTTATTTTCCAATCGAAATCACTTTCGATTTCTAAGCTCTTACTCGAGCTTCAACATAAAAACATCAATTGATAAATTAATTTGCTGTCAACATTTTGAATGTAAGTAACAAAGTAACTACATTTTATTAATCTATACTAATATTATAAATGCGAAAGTGTGTCTGTAGTTACCTCTTCACGCTTTAACCGCTAAACCGATTTTCATAAAATTTGGTACAGACATAGGTACTTTGGGTTCCGACTCCCGGGAAAGGACATACGGGTCAAGGATATTTTTTATCCCGAAAAAGTACAGTGTTGCCGCGGGCAAAAGCTAGTTTTGAATATTTCTAATTTCTCATTGTATTGAATGTTTACAATAACCATCTTATTCAAAAGGTCCATAACAGCAGATTTATATACTGTATCGGGTGATATTTTAATGCTAATTAGTATTTTTATATCCGTACCTACATATTTAGACCGGATTTTGTATGAGTCACCATCATTTATAATTCAGATGTGTCTATTACGAAAGTTCAACCTACGCAATGTATTGTACAATTGTACAGCCTCTATGAAAAAATATTTAACTATCACAATATTTAATTTTAAACAAGGATATAATAACTATATTTTTACCCTAAATTATAACCCGATTATGTAAATTATTTATTATAGCCGTTATTACATGTTACACGGATTATTATTACCAATCTATTGAAATCTAAGTTTATTAAAATCGGGTCAGTAGTTTAGTCGTTACGGTGGAAGAAACATACATACATACATAGACTACCAAAAACTTTCTAGTTCCTTTTGTCTTCGCCGTGGTCGGGTAGAAATACCACAAACCTAGGCCTAATTTAAACATGTCAATGAACTATCTAACACTGGCCTAATATCAACATAAACTGGCATTAAAAACAGATTTTAATCTCTATTCACTACATACCACTGCGAATTTTTGTCACGTATTTTTTATTTTACAATCCCTCTAAGTATAATTAAAGTTTTCTTTTGTAATAATGTAGCGCACCTGAGCAAAGTATAAAAAAACGGCAAAAAGTACCTGTTTTATGGGACGCCGTTGTCCCAAACAAATATTAGCTTACCTGCTACGGCGATGAGTCATGCTGCCATATGACGGTATATTGCCACATTCTTTTACATTCATAGCCTTCAAGACATTCAATACTAGTCACATCAATAACATTATAATAGCAGTTATAACTTATAAATAACATTAAAAGTAATTAAAACGTTATTAGTAAATGTAGGTCGTTATGAAAGTAACCCAATTCCCAAATAAAGTGGCAAAATACTTAACGTCATAGAAGTATATATTTATAGACGAGGCATGTTGAGACAAAAAGTGTCTCCAAATGGCCATACTGCCGTCCTCAAACTAAAAAGCGGTTAAATGACAAAAAGAGTTTTTGAGGTAGAGCAAAAAACACGGGATTATTTTGAAATTGATGCTAGTGATTTTCTATAAACAATTGTTAATGTTCATGATAACATTAACAGTTGTTTATACAAAATCACTAGCATCAATTAACTTTAGTAAAAAGTAGACTTTTATACACGTCTTTCTCTAGCCAAAAATTAAACATTATTTGTAAGCGTAAAACGTTAGTATATATTTTAAACAACACCTTAAAATAACCCCTAAAGTGTTTTATAACAAATGTTAGAGATTAAAATAAACATTGTGATATTTGGTGCCCCATCGCAGCGTTAATCCTATAAAGCCGCTGGTATTAGTTATACAATTAGTCAAGTTGGCTTTTTGGCTTATATGAGAATACCACGATTGATCACCTACGTCTAAAGTTTAGACTAGTCTAGATTCAGGTATTGCACTTTTTTAGACTTTGGATTTAAAAGGTGAGAAGCCGAATTTAGAAAATTTTTACCAATACAACCATTTCTAGTTATTTATCTGTACAGGGTGTTCGGTAGAGTAGTCAATCCGTAAAATATAATAATAAATCCAAAGGTTGAAGACTATATCATTTGAATACCTTTGTATGGTCGATATTGGACCGTTTCAGTGATATTCGCCATATTGTTTTTTTTTTCAGAAGTTGGTGATTTGATCTTTTAGGGTCATAATACAACACTGAAAATTAAAAGGAAGTATAATTAGTAATTGAAGCACAATTTAAACCTGAAAAACTTTTATTGTTTTTTTATTTAACGCTTAACTTACAAAACATCTGTATACTCGTAATTCTAATTGCGCTTTGAAGTCGCGACAATAAGAATAATATACAATGTGTAACACATGTAGGGAGAAGACACGATGACTCTGGCATCCGGTAACTTGTTCTTCTACCGGGAAGGCGACCAACAGTCCCAAGGTGGAATCGGGTTTTTCGTCCACAAGTCTCTTGTTAACAACATCGTGGCCATCGAAAGTGTGTCGAGTAGGGTTGCGTACCTTATACTCAGAATATCTCAAAGATATTCGTTGAAGGTCATACAAGTTTACGCACCTACCTCGTCTCACACAGATGAAGAAGTAGAGGTTATGTATGAGGACATATCTAAAGCCATACATAACTCGAAAACTCACTTCAATGTTGTTATGGGAGACTTCAACGCAAAGTTGGGAAAGCGAGGTGAAAACGAGCTGAAAGTGGGAAAGTTTGGTTTTGGCCAGAGGAATCCCAGGGGCCAAAGGTTGGCCGATTTTCTGGAAAAGGAAGAATTATTTATGATGAATTCCTTCTTCCAGAAGCCACCTCACAGGAAATGGACCTGGATGAGCCCTGACGGAGAGACAAAAAATGAGATAGACTTTATCATGAGCACCCAGAGACAGATATTTAAGGATGTCTCCGTGATACACCAAGTGAAAACCGGCAGCGATCACCGAATGGTGCGAGGCACATTAAACCTAAATATCAAACTCGAAAGAGCTCGCTTGGTAAAGTCTACGCTCCGACCGTCTCAAACCGGAATTAGAAACCCCGAAAGCTTTCAACTAGAGCTACAAAACCGCTTTGCTAGCCTGGAAAACTACGCGTCAGTGGACGAAATCAATGACAGGTTCACAGAGACTATCCATGCGGTTGGGTCAAAGTACTGTGAAACCCGCCGTAAAGGTAAGCCACAGAAAATCTCCGACCACACGTTTACACTAATGGCTAGGCGACGCACCCTTACTCTTCAAACCTCTGACGATGCTAAGTCTTATAGGCAGCTTAACAGACAGATATCAAAGTCTTTGCGGCACGATATTCGTCTCTTTAATACTAGAAGTATTGAGGACATGATACAGCGAAACAAGGGCTCAAAAGTGTTTGCAAGAGACACGTCTGTTGGACAGAGCCGGTTGACGAAGCTGAAGACAGAGGATGGGAAAGTTGTGTCGGCCGGGCCCGAGGTGCTCGCAGAGGTCGAGAGTTTCTATGAGCAACTTTACACCTCAGTTGCCAAGCCTGTCGTTAATCTGGCTGAAGATCCTAGAGCTAGACTAACCCGACATCACACGGAAGATATCCCGGACATCAGCCTGTACGAGATTAGTATGGCTCTTAAACAGCTTAAAAACAACAGGGCGCCGGGCGAGGATGGGATCACCTCGGAGCTGCTGAGGTCTGGTGGAACACCAACACTCAAAATGCTCCAGAGACTTTTTAATTCCGCCTTGTTCGAGGGCAAAACGCCAGAGGCATGGAGCAGGGGCGTGGCAGTCTTGTTCTTCTAAAAAGGAGATAAGACTTTGCTGAAGAATTACAGACCCATTACGCTGCTGAGCCATGTCTATAAGCTGTTTTCAAGAGTCATAACGAATCGTCTCGAACGGAAGCTTGATGACTTCCAGCCTCCCGAACAAGCCGGTTTCCGAAGAGGCTTTAGTACCATAGACCACATACATACGCTACGGCAGGTTATACAGAAAACCGAGGAGTATAATCTTCCACTATGCTTGGCGTTTGTGGACTATGAGAAAGCCTTTGATTCGATTGAGACCTGGGCGGTGTTACAGTCTCTTCAGAGATGCCGGATCGACTACCGGTACATCGAAGTGTTGAAGTGTTTATATAGTAAAGCCACCATGTCCGTGCGAGTACAGGAGCATAGCACAAAGGCGATTCCATTGCAGCGCGGCGTCAGACAGGGAGACGTCATCTCTCCGAAACTGTTTTCCGCTGCATTGGAGGATGCGTTCAAACTCCTGGACTGGCAAGGACTTGGGATCAATATAAATGGTGACTACATCACTCACCTTCGATTTGCCGATGACATCGTGGTTATGGCAGAAACTCTGGAAGACCTTAACACTATGCTAGAAGACCTCCGTAGAGTTTCACAACAGGTGGGACTTAGTATGAACATGGATAAGACGAAAATTATGTTTAATGCCCATGTTGTACCCACCCAAGTGACCGTTGGAAATTCTACGCTCGAAGTTGTTGACGACTATATATACCTAGGGCACAAAGTCCAGTTAGGTAGGTCCAACTTCGAAAAAGAGGTCAACCGTCGAATCCAGCTCGGCTGGGCAGCGTTCGGGAAACTCAGAAACATCTTCTCGTCAAAAATTCCTCAGTGCCTGAAGACAAAAGTTTTCGAGCAGTGTGTGTTACCGGTGATAACATATGGAGCCGAAACGTGGTCATTCACAACGGGACTTATTCAAAAGCTTCGTGTCGCTCAAAGAGCTATGGAGAGGGCTATGCTTGGAGTCTCTCTACGTGATAGAATCAGAAATGAGGAAATCCGTAGCAGAACTAAAGTTACCGACATAGCCCAGCGCATTAGCAAGTTAAAGTGGCAATGGGCTGGACATATAGCCCGTAGAACCGATGCCCGCTGGGGCCGAAAGGTTCTTGAGTGGAGACCACGAACTGGACGCCGAAGCGTAGGACGGCCTTCCACCAGGTGGACAGATGACCTGAGAAAAGTCGCAGGAAGTCGGTGGATACAGGCCGCGAGCGACCGGTCGCACTGGAAATCTATGGGGGAGGCCTATGTCCTGCAGTGGACGTCACCAGGCTGAAACGGAACGGATACACATAAGGTATACCAATCCGAAACCCAGTGATAATACTCATGAAATTGAACAACTTTCTCCAGGAACACAGGTCGAAATATGAAAAAAAAAAATTTGACCTCCCATACAAACCGCACGGCCAGCAAATCAAATTAGTATGGGAAGTCCAAATATTTTTTTCATATTTTGACCTATATTCCTTGGGGAAAGTTGTTCAATTTCATGAGTATTATCACTGGGTTTCGGATTGGTATACCTTATGTGGTACACGTTGTATAATCTCATTCCCTTTGAAGTCAGCCAATAATTTGTTAAATTATTGGCTGACTTCAAATTATTATCAAAATCATAAAATATAATGTTTTTTATACTTACTACAGTGCAAAAATGTAGAGTTATATTTTAACGAAATACAATTTTAAATACATTTTTATGGTCAACAAAACTACCTAACTAGCTTTAAAATAGTTACCCAGCTATCGAAGTTCTGATAAATTAAAAAAAAATTAAAAGAAACACAAAAAATATATATCTGACCGGGATTTGAACCCACCACATTCCAAATTTTTTAAGAAGGCAATTTATGTACGACTATAATACGCATACCAAACTGCCAATCGGACTGACACAATAGAGTCGAAATTATAATTATTGAACGATGAAAGAAGAAACACATAGCTCAAATTGCACAGTTTCCCTGGGATAAAACCTAGGAAGATCGTTTCTTCTGCCGCAAAACTCATGGTGAATTTCATTGTAATACTTGCAGCCGTTTTCGAGAAACCAAATAATATAGTACCTGGGACACCGAGCTTTGATCGGTATTTTATTAGAACAATAAATAATTAAAAATAAATAAAAAAATATAAATTACTGATATATTTTTCACGATGAAATAAAAAACATATATTGCTTTAGAATGCGCAGTTTCTAAGCCATAATACCTATCAAGATCGATTTTTCTCCCATAAAACTCCCTGCATACTAAATTTCATCGTAATATTTGTAGCCCTTGTCGAGATATGGATTATACATATATTATATACAATATTGTTTCGTTTAAAGTATAATATTCCTCTATGGTATAAGATATCAGTAAAAATAATCATGTGAACCATCTCTTCGAAAGGCTTTGGTAGCACAGCATTTACGATATTACATAAATGGTGAAAATGAAAATGAAAATTATGGGGTGGATATCTGTGGCCCTAGTGAAAAGGGGTACAAGTCCGATTTTGTCGAAAATGAGTTTATTATACCAAAATGATCAGAAATAAATGCTCTATCGATTGGTGTAAACGGATCTGAGCTATCTCTAAAAACAACAAAGTTTCTTGGTGTATATGGGTCTAACTAACACAAAAAAAACTACAAAAGTCGGATCCAAGTATATCTGTATTGTTTTAAACTGAAAAATAAAAAAAATGTCTTGTGTTTTTTAATCTAAATTAACATAAACTACCTTCTTTTTTATAAAATTGGTGTTTACCAATACAACAAGAGTTGGTCCTTAAAAATGACTTAGTGAGTAATGATGTTACTGGACATCAATCTGTTTTCACCAAAATAAATGACAAAAGTCTAGTATAACTCAGTTTAGATCAGTATTCACAATACGCTATTGTGAAATCAATAAATGTAATGTAGTACTACTCTAGTTGTATCCTACGCATGGTATTCATTTTACGTGTAAAACGATATAAATCGTCGATGCGGGGGACTGGTGCGGGTGTGTGGAGGGCGCATTGCGCCCGCGCCCCTTCAGTTTGAAATTATGAAAAAGCTAAATAAACTTTCTACTTAAGTTATAACAGTCATATTTGACTGTTGTAACTTTAAAAGTCAAATATGACAACAAAATATTGTTAATATTTTTGTTAACAAAATAAAAATATTAGGAAATCTCATATGAACAGTCATCATTAAGAAGAGGATGCTGATCATCGTTATCATCACTTATTAGATTAGTATAAAAAGATCTGACACTGGGGTTTATTAATGGGAGATGACTAACTAAGTCTCGCTTTTTCTCATTAGAAATTACAATCGGCCCATCGTAAGACTTGGATATACATTTAGTTTAAAAAATACTTGGGAACGGTGATTTTCCGCGTTTTCTTTGCAAATGCACTATATACCATTCATTTTGACCATGTATTTTGTAATGGAATTGAGGAAATTCTCCTTTTTTATATTTAAAAGCTGCACACTCAGATAAGTTGAACTTCTTTTTATTTTCATCCATTTTCTTTTGTTAGAGTGGCCCTTTTAAATAACTCGCAAAATCTAGAAATAATTCTGAATGCATTACTATAACAGTAAATGGTTTCTTTTTACTGCATGTTCGGACAAGTTGATACCAATCCCGCGGATGATGAATGTCCATTTGAGTTTTTTTCTTGGCCTTCTCAATTAATGCATGATCCACGTCACAATCCATGTGGGTATGACTTAGTACTAAAAAATTATGCGTTATGGTTTCCACATTTGTATTATTATGCACAGCAAACAGGAACATAGATACAACGTGAATAATAAATAATAAACCCCAGCATCAGATCTTTTTATACTAATCTAATAAGTGATGATAACGATGATCAGCATCCTCTTCTTAATAATGACTGGTCAGATGAGATTTCCTAATATTTTTATTTTGCTAACAACAATATTAACAATATTTTGTTGTCATATTTGACTGTTAAAGTTATAACAGTCAAATATGACTGTTATAACTTAAGTAAAAAGTTTATTTAGCTTTTTTCATAATTTGAAACATTATCCTTTACACGGATCGTTTCTATACTAAGCGGTTATAGATAAGTACTTAAATTTTCAGGAGCATTTTTTCTTTTGTTAATTTGTGATTTTGTGAATGAAAAACTCACATTTCTCTCAACTAAAAATAAAATCAATGTTATGTAGATTCACTACATAACATTGATTTTATTTTTAGTTGAGAGAAATGTGAGTTTTTCTCAAAATATTTTTGTATTGTACTACAAAAGAGATTGTTACTTAACTACGTTATCTTAAGTTAACTCTTATTTTGTAAAAAATAAAATATATATTAATTTTGTATTCTTTTCGTTTTATTTTTGTTAAAATAATGGATATAAGTTGCACAAAGTAGTTCATATAAGTCTACATATACCACACGCCACGTATAAAATCTTTGTGGAAAAGACGCTAAGATATTATTTTTCATAATTTTGACTTTTTTTTTGAGTCGAATTAAACTACACAGTCAAACACATACTTTTTATTAAGTGAGCCATTAAATATTTCTTTTAATTACTTACTTATCATAAAAGTTATTCGAAATGCGTATTCCTTTTCACATAACAGAATTCACAATTTACTTATGTGATAAAGGGTATAAGTTATTTTATACCCTTGAGGAATTTATTTTTTCGTGGATATAAGTCATTATCTTAAAAAATATTAAATTTACATAAAAAACAACTTAATAATAATAAAGAGCATACTCTGTTTACCTACAAAAATATCACATGTATTATTTAGCTAGCAGTTTAAAGAAGCTACACGAGGACAAACACGAAATTTTTGCGCGCTGAGTGTTTTTTGCCTCTCCTGTAAAGTTGTAATTTTAGACTTAAACCCCTTTTCACTAGGGCCACAGATATTTGGTCGAAAATTTCGGGGGAAATCGGGGCAGTCCCTTTGTGGTCAATTTAACAGGGTCCAAAAGAGACCGCCACGACATCAAAGTCCGTTGTTTTTGTTTCTGTATATTTCTGTTGTAGGTACATCCTTTTTATATATTTTAATTATCCCAAGTTTTTGTCTATTTGTGGTTCCAATTTTAACTTGTCCTACATATGAATTGTGGTGAATATACAATCTACATAGAAAAAGAGGATATTAAATTTTCCATTGTGTACTGTGGCGTTCGGTGGCGTATTTGCTCGGATGATGATTTACCAAATTAAACCACGATATGTGATAATTATATCTTTTTTATTATTTGCACCAATACAATAATATATACTTGAATTAGAACTTGGACATATCGTGGTTACGACTTACTTAATAAGGTAGGGGACCTTATTACCTAGCAGCTGTTATCTAAAACGTTTGATTATGTTAATTGTAAATTATTTCACTTTACGCAAAGAATCAAAATAGGCTATTTTTGAATAGACTAGATTAATTTCCAGGCTAAATAATATTTATCTGTGTGACATTTCATTTATATCCATCTATAAAAATCAATTTAGTTTCAATAGGCAATCGGACTAAATTTTTTTTATTGCATAAATGAATAGTACTGTTTATATGAGTAACTTCTCAGAAAAAACCGTATATCAAAAGTCAATATTTTCAAAGGTACAGTGATTTGTATAAAAAATTTCGCGAGCCTCCTAAAAACGCTCCATACTAAAGTCGACTAACAAATGACATTACTTGTAGGTTATAGTATATTATGAAGTAGTATATGAAGTATATGGCCGCCGGAATATATTTGTAAATATCTCCCATATTTGTGCGTTTAAGTTCATACTTACCATAATGAATGTTTTTGTATATGATGTGAGTAAACTAATGCTGCAGGTTTTGTTTGCCAATTTCGCAAAAAAAATTTTTTTTTTGGTAGGTACTTTTTAAATGTATTTTATTAGTAAACTACACATAAAATAATATATTTTTTTACATTTACCAAGTAGTAATGCCTCAATATTTCTGAATATATTAATGAAACCAAATATTTCAGATGTAGTCCGATCCCCTATTACGATTTGATAATTCATATCCCATCCAACGGGTTTTTCTTCGAACTCTATTTATTATGTAGTTAGATATATTATAAATAAAATATGTTTTATGTAAAGATATGAGGCTACGAGGAGGAGCCACTAAATAAGGTCAATTATTCGCCAATAAAGTAAGACGAAACTGGTGAAAATATTATGTGCTAGTGATAAGTGACTTTTGGTGACTTTGGTGTATCCTACTAATATTATAAATGTGAAAGTTTGTGAGGATGGATGGATAACTGGATCTATGGATGGATGGATGTTTGTTACTCTTTCATGCAAAAACTAGGTACTGAACGGTTTTTGATGAAAGGTATCGTAGTAGTTTACTACTATCATAAGAAACTACATTGAAATCCGTTAAAAGTAGCCTATGTTTTAATATGATATATTATGAGTCTAAAGACTCACGATTTTAAGCTGCGCGTCCACTGCATCGGAATCGGAGCGTACGGAGCGGACGGAGCGTCGGCATTTACAAAATGCCGATGGGGTGCGTCCACTGCATCCGGATTCAGCATCGGCAATTTAGTTATTTTTAATCCGTCAGCCTGAACGTGCACTTGCATTATGGAGGATAGTGACGAGATATATTGTTGTAATCTCAGACCGAATAGGTTGTAATTAGCTGTATTTTATCAGAAGAGGAAAAGAGAAACAAGAGGAAACGAAAGATATGGGTTCATAAATCATAATATAAATTCAAAAAGAATAATTTTTGGAGAATTTCATACATTATATTCTGATTTATTAGAAGATGAAAATAGATTTTTTGGGTACATTCATATGACTCGAAAAAAGTTTTTTGAACTTCACTATATTCTACAATTTTTATTTATTATTTATTATTTGCCCAATTTCATCCCATATATCGTCTCTCCTCAGTTGGTTAAGATAATGTTGATGTTTTAGATTGTAAAGTTCATCATATTTTTCCACTAAAGTAATTAAAATATCGTCATTCGTCGTGAATAAGTATTTATGTATAGCCGTCGCGTCGTCGCAAACACGTCAGAACTTGAAACGTTCGGAATCCGAATGACGGGTTCACTGCCGATGACGTCATCGGCAAAAATACCGGTCGCGGGCGCAGAAATGCCGATCCAGTGGACGCAGTACCATAGAAATCCATACAAAGCAACAAATCCGTTCGCTCCGTCCGCTCCGATTCCGATGCAGTGGACGCGCAGCTTAAAACATAGGCTACTTTTGTGGTAAATGTTCCGGCGGGATTTTAATGCGCCTACGAAGTTGCGGGAAACATCTAGTTAATATGTTGAGATCCAACTAAAAGCTATCAGATGAAGATAATAAATTTGAGCTCCATAGCAACAATTTGGCTCATCAAAGTATTATATACCTAAACCTGACTCTCGGGGTTAAACTTTACTGAGAATCTCATCGGTAATAACCAGGGAAGGGCAATTAGCTATGTTTGGGTCCAATTTGGCTACGTACACTGTAATTGATCTCCTCTAACCTCAGGTGGGGTGCCTAACTACCCCTCTATTTAATATGTGGGATGCTTCACTACCCCTCTATTTAATATGCGATATGTAAATAATATCAGTCAGATATCTGTTGTGCAACATGCAAAAAGCAAAGCATTTTTTGATCATTGCAATCAAAATATAATTATTATTTTACATTTGATAATTTTCTATGCCTCTAATTACTGTCTCAACACACGTTCTGTCCAACCAAATTAAACATTTTGTAGGCCGATTACTCGAAAATGGCTGACTTTGTAAAAAGTCATGACGTATCCACCTTGCCTTGGTTAACCTAAATTTATTATTTCTCCATTCAGAAGGACTCTGAAAAATAGTAATGACCTTAATTTTCAAGAAATAGTGAAATAATGGGCTAAATCGTAATCTTCTTTTCCAGAATGTCCCACATAGCCTACCTCCTCGCTTTGGCTGGAGTCGCGTCAGCCCAACTGAGCCTCGATGGCATCAGTTGCGGCCAGCTCGTTTGTCAGCTCGAGGAGTACTGCTCGCCAGATACCAACAGATGTGCCCCCTGCAGCGTCGTCTGTAACAAGACAGACCATAATTACGACTCAGGCCTCTGTGTTAAGGAGTGTCAAGGTAAGATTTTTTGTCTTACATTGGAGTTAACGAAAATTAACACACAGTTTTATGGTGTAATTAAAACGTTGTTTGTGTGAAATCTTAGCTTGTTTACCTGTATTAAATACGCGATGGTTTTAACGGGCAGTACGGTAGTATTAGGCTGAAAACTATGACCCTGATTATTATAATATTATGATGAAGTTTTCATTATTGTCGAATTTCCCAGAAATATGTTGAAATAATTTTCTGTACCCTGAAAATTCTTGCGTGTGTTGTTATAGCAATGAGTAATATTTATCTAGATAGTTAAATAAGCCTTCGAGGGCGTATCAAGCTAAAACATACTTAATTTACATAGGTACAGAATCACTTATTGCGTGTTGACAGTGACTACAACCAGTTTCGTGACCGCAAACCGCCTATGATATTTTCGTCTCACTCTATTGATTTGTTTCTCGCTCGTTCGACGATAAAGGAATGCAGTTTTCAGGTCAAACATCTCTGTCAAGAACCTTTAAGTCAAGGATACAATATAGGCTTTGGTGAACTTCGTAATATTCTAGGACATAAAGTTAGCATTCCAGGAGATGAGAATAACATAGGTAGTCATCTTTAGAATGTTTTTATTTAGGTAGTGTAGGAATTTAGGGTTTGTACAGATCAATAAAAATAACTATACCTAACTTTAAACTAATTTTAAGAGTAACATTTTATTCTGTTAAAATGGCAGCTCGATCATTCGTATAAAATAAGAAATCAATAACAAAAGCTGTTTTCAATAGGAAGTATTCACCTATTAAGTATGAGTCATCGGCGACTAAGAAGAAAAAGGTATTAAATAATAAATTAGGCTTGTTCCACCATTCATATTGTCTACGTTATAAATACAATGCTGGTCAGTCTGTTGTGAAGTGATGCGTCGCCATCCTGTTGAACAGATCATGTAATATTAGCTCAAAATTACTTCAATATTTACAAAAAATGTCAGGTTACTCGCAAGTCGCGAGTAACCTGACATTTTTTGTACGGCTCATAGATTTTGTCCTAAAACAGGGTTTATGAAACTTTTTACTAATAAAGTGAAAAACTTATACTTTAAATAAAACAATTTTGTATATACATAATATATTATAATCGTAATCTCGGCAACTGCTGCTAGTACCTATTTACATTAAATTTTGTATGTAGGGAGTTTTGAGGGAGAAAAATCGGGAAAGGGAAATTTTAATTTAATTTTTAAAAAAATTAAATTAAAATTTCCCTTTCTTAAAATGCGCATATAATATGTTTTTCTTTCGCCGTACAACAATATATGAATAATTTCGACTCTATAATATTAGTCCGATTGGCAGTTTGGTTAATTTTTGCGTTGTTCGTAAAATCGGAATGTAGGGTTCGAAGTTTGAACCCTGGCAATTTTTTTTATCTACTGGAGTTCAGAACAAAGCTAGGTTGCCCAGGTACTAATGTTATTAAATGCGCTTAAAATTAAATGTGATATAATATACCTCAATGCATATTAAGCCTACTATTTGAGGCCTTTGAGATATTCAGATATCATTAATAACGTCATTGTATTTAATTTATTTTATAGCAGCCGTTGATATTATTACAGTAAATCGGTTGCATAATATAAGAATTTTTACGGAAAAAGTAATTGTACACAATTTGTAAATAAATTCCACAAGTCCAAACAAAAAGTCATTCACAGTTTAAAATAACGTTCGTTACAAATAAATCTGTAGAAGAAATATATTATTCATCAACCGAAACGTAAGGGCGAAGTAACAATGTCCATCGCCACGGTCTGGTGGCTGCGACACAGGTACACACCTGTGTGGGTGACCACGAGTATATTGGCGGATAGAAGCGCTACTACGAGTTAAGTGTGATTTACACGGTTGACTTAAGCCGCATTATTTCCGCCATTTCGAAATAGCCATTCAGCAAGTTTGCTAGGCAATTTTTCCAACAAAAATGGTGAGACGATCTGTCAAGCGACTCGCCGCACGGCGAAAGTTGACCCATTTAAATCCCCCAATACTTAGGGATGTAGTTAGTTGATGCTTATCGAGAATATTATCTAAAAGCCCGGGGAAATATCATCGTTGGAAACGTCGATAAGTATTATTGTTCTAGTATAACAAGTATCAGAGAAGACGAGGTTAAGGTCGTAAATCTGGATACGTAAGAATTCGTTTAAAGCTGTCCTTTCTCTCTCCTAGTAGAGTAACTAACTAGTATCTAAATAAAGGAAAAAAGAAACAAAAATCTAGCGAGATAAGTTATCAAGTAATATGGGATCTACTTAACTAGATAGGAAAATTACCTACCTTTGTAGTTAGGTAAAAAACGGTGGCTAATACAGTTATAGTATTTCCAGCAAACGCTCTATTTAGATATTTACTCTCTTCACAATATTGTGAGAGTTAAGCGGAACGAACAAGTGAATATGCACTTAAACTGGTATCAATATGAAAACGGTAAATTCCGTTTAGTAAGTAATTTTTAGGATTCCGTACCCAAAGAGTAAAAACGGGACTTCGCTGTCTGTCCGTCTGTCCGTCCGTCTATCTGTCATAAGGTCTATCTCTCCTTAACCGTGACTAGCTAGCCAGTTTAAATTTCCACAGATGATGTAGTTATTTCTGAGTTCTGACGCCATTATAACAACAAATACTTAAAACAGAATAAAATATTTAAGGGATGTCCCATACAACACTTCGGGGTTTGTTTTCTATATTACACCAGATTATGGTGAAATTAACTTTTAATTTTACGCAAATAGGTACAAGCTTCCTAGTTCCTAGCAACTTTTGACGCTTTCTGGCATATATAAACGTTATAATATTATCTATGTAGTATGCAGACTTACAGTGCATGTTTCTGCACACAATACCCATGCGGGCTTATCACAGCTCACAGTTAAATGCTTTTGAAGACTGGATTTAACAAAGTCATGGAACGCCGGGTCATTCACTCGTGTCTCGTGTCTAGAGGTGGCCGTTTAAACGTAAAGCGTTTAAAAAAGCGTGCTTTTATAAATAAGTTGAAAAGTCGTATAAATTTTTAAGCGTTTATCACTTATACTTATCGTTTATATCGTTTATAGTCATAAAGCCATAAATGTGGTATGAGCAAAGAAAAATAGTTCTTATGACAGCGCAATAAGAGTGAAAATTCTTTAATGTAGCTCATCACTTATTTAAACGGTTTATTTTTTGTACTTATAACTAATATGCTTTTTCGTGTTTATTCACTTTTTGTTAGTTGCGCTTTGCGGGTTGACGTATATTACGTTACGCAATAATTCGTATTTTAATCGTAATAGTGGTGTTTTGGTGGCTTACCGTGAACTTTTAATGTAAATAATAAATATAATAATGGTCCATATGGACGTAATATAAACTTTTCGTGTAGTGTTTTAGTATTAAGTTTATTAAGTTTTTGTCGTAAGATGACGACTAAACGACGTGAATTGGAACAGTAATTTATGGAACTACTTTGAAAGAAATGAGGTGGAAAAAGTGGCGATGTGTAATGTTTGTTATCCTATAAATCAACTATTACTAATGATAAGCAACATTTAAGATTAATGCATATTATCAACATGTAAAAACATTTTTATGAGTTCATATTATTATATGTATTAATAATTATTCAGATTTCAGACAGTCCTAAGCCTGCAAAGGAAAGTTAATTTAAATAAGTGGCAATAAGTAGATAAGCAAATAAGCAACTAAGCAGTTAAAAAAAGTTGCTTTTGAATATTTAATAACGGATAAGTTAACTTTTAATTTTAAGCCGTTTATCACATCTCTACTCGTGTCATTTGTAGTAACCTATGATTTTACATTACGACAATAATATGGCGGCTTTTGTAAAATTTAACTACTGTCCGCTACGCTTGTAAAAGTTAAAACAACTAAAATATTATTTAATATATAAATATATATACCATACTTTACCACTAATGAAAGAAAGAAAAAAATATTTTCAGTTCACACAAAAATATAACGAGAAATAAAATAAGAAGATATAAGAAAAGAGATTTAAAATTAAAACGTGCACAATAATTAATACTGTAATAAAATGCTGTTATAAAATAAGACAAATTGTGCCTTCATGTGACATATAAAAGGGTCCAGTTTGGCATAAGTTGCCCGCGATTTGGACGCACAAAATAATACTGCGGAACCGTTGCTGCGATAAAAATTAGTAGCCTATCTGTTAATCTAGCCTACACTACCATACCAAATTTCATCAAAATCCGTTCAGCAGTTATTGCGTGAAAGAGTAACTAACATACAAACTTTCGCGTTTATAATAATTATGAGTAAGGGTGTTTTTACGAAAAAATATGGGTGTTATAAGTTTGATATGTCTGTCTGTCTGTGGCATCATAGCTCCGAAACGGATGAACCGATTTTGATCTAATTTATTTTTATTGAGCTGGCTTGTTCGAGAGATTCTTAGCTATAATATTCATCATTATCAGCTACGTTACTGTTTGACAATTCGGGTTTAATTTAGTTTTAGCGTTTACCTAGTTATTTTCACATTGTATTTTTTTATTCAAGCAATTAAAAACATTCAAATACATGTACCGTTTTCATGATAGTACTGCTTTAGTGCAGATTTCCTTTGAAAATGACAAATATCTATGGACGCTTCACACCACGTCAATCTGGTCCCCTGGTAAGTTCTCGAAGAACTTGTGTTACGGGTACCTACCAGACAACGGAACTATATTTAAGTAATACTTTTATATTATACACATATGTATTTAAGATTTTTATTATATAATACAATGACGATAAGGGTTCATTCACACCGAAACGAAGCGATACGCTGTGCTGAATTTTTAAGTTAGATATTCAAAATTGAACTTCATTTATTACATAAGAAGATAGACCTTTCATCGTAAGAGTACGAATGTAAGGCATATGCAGTGTATATATTATGCTGTACAGCGCATAATTATGCAGTGTATATATTATGCTGTACAGCGCATATGCAATGTATATATTATGCTGTACAGCGCATATGCAGTGTATATATTATGCTGTACAGCGCATATGCAGTGTATATATTATGCTGTACAGCGCATATGCAGTGTATATATTATGCTGTACAGCGCATATGCAGTGTATATATTATGCTGTACAGCGCATATGCAGTGTATATATTATGCTGTACAGCGCATATGCAGTGTATATATTATGCTGTACAGCGCATATGCAGTGTATATATTATGCTGTACAGCGCTTATGCAGTGTATATATTATGCTGTACAGCGCTTATGCAGTGTATAACTGAAACGTGTATCTTTACGTGTAGTGAGTAAAGTTTGACGACCTCTGTGGCTCAGTGGTTCAGCGTGGTGCAAGCCGGAGGTCGCAGGTTCGAATCCTGTCGAAGGAACAAAAAGTTTTTCTGTGTTCCTGGGTCATGGATGTGTATTAAATATGTGTATAATAAAAATCTTAAATATATGTATAGTATAAAAGTATTAAATATACTTCCCGTTGTCTGGTACCTGTAACACAAGTTCTTCGGATACTTAGCACGGGGCCAGATTGACGTGGTGTGAAGCGTTAATAGATATTATTATTATTATTAATTTTAAATAGTTATCTTAAAAATGCTGCGCCTTAAATGTCGTCGCGGTGTGAAATTACCCTTATGCTGCAACTAGTGTAATGTACGAACTAAATTTTGCAAAACTGAGTAGCTTATTCTGGAAACCTTCCAATATTATGTCACGACTCTGTGTATGAATTGAGTAATGAAATTAAAACTTTGATGGATGTTTACAACTCTAATATTAAATTTCAAAAGCTTTTGAGAGCTTTGTGCTTTCCCAGGTGTCCGGAAAACATAGGTTATTGCTATTACTAGAGGTCGCTTGTGAATGAATTTCCCCCATATTAATTCATATAATTTTTAAATTTGATCTTTATAAGCCACTAACTTTTTCCGCGTGGATTACCTACTGAACCCCTGTGGGTTGGTATGTATTGGGAAAAATGCTTTTTAAACTATCTGCCATAGATAGTTTTTAATATTATAATATATCTATGGCCATAGACCAATGACTTATCTATGCTATCTGCACGCTAAAATTCAACGTAATCCGACCACTTGTTGATAAAAATTTTACTATACAAACTTTGGACCCCCATTCCAGCCCTTTAGGGATTAAATTTCTAACAACTACAAAAGAAAATACTCGGATATAAAATTTTATGAGTGTCGGGACAAATTTTAAATATTTCACATACAAAAAGAGATTGATTTTGGACCTGCTCTATGTACACTACATAGGTAAATAGGAAAAATGGGAATTATGGGAATTTCATAAAAATACAAAAAAAAAAAATTGAAGCATACATGCGTACAAAAAGAGTTATTTGAAGAGTTTTTTATTGCGAGAAACCTATTTTTAGGGCGGCCATAACAGTTGTTTTGACTTGACTTTTGACGTAGTTGACAGTTTTATTAAGAGACGTCTTTTTGAATGTCATAAGTCTTTCTTTGTTAAAAGTCATGTCATTGTCAAAATGACATTCTTTGTATAATTCTGATAAGATCCGCCATGTTTCATTTTACGTTGTGTTGCTCTTCTTGACGAAGTTATTTTTAAATGTACATTGAAACGAAGTGAAATTAAATAAAATAAATAATAGGAAACAGTTACTATACTTGTATTATGTAGCTATATTTACATATTATAGTGTACATAGTGTTGGGCCACGCCTCATAGGTTTCTAGAACATCTCTCTTATTAATATTATATATCTATGTTTTCAACACTTATTTTACACTATCAGATGGTGAATTCTATTAAATAATGAAACACATATTTAATTAAATGTATTTAAGAGCATGAATTGAACAGTTTCGATTAAAGTTAATACTTTAATCGTAATCGGTGTAGATTTATTAAGATTTTTCCATACACACTTTCAACCCCTGGGAAAAAACAGGTTTCCAGCACCCTATTAATAGTATATAGTGACAATCATTTAAGGGGTTCCGTACCCAAAGGTGCGTAGGTATAGGTGTGTGTGTCTGTCTGTCTGTATCTTCTTTACTGTGATAGCTATATCGTTGAAATTTTCACAGACGACGTATTTCTGTTGTCGCTATAATAAACAAATACTAAAAACATAATATACATATCTATTTAATTGGAACTAGCACATGAAGCGTTTGGTACAAAACATCAAAAAAAAAATTAGTTACATCATAAAGGTAAAAAAAATATTTTTAATAATTTTAAACTTACTAATACTCGATTGTCGTGATGGGTGAACTTTTACTTATACAGGTTTGTACGGAACCCTCGGTGCGTGAGTCCGATTTGCACTTGGCCGTTTTTTTAATATTTGTTGGTTAACGGCAACATACATCCATACTAATATTATAAATGCGAAAGTGTGTCTGTCTGTCTGTCTGTCTGTCTGTTACCTCTTTACGCCCAAACCGCTGAACCGATTTTGATGAAATTTGGTATAGGGATACTTTGAGACCCGAGAAAGGACATAGGATACTTTTTATCCCGGAAAAATGTACGTTCCGCCGCGATAAACGAATTTTGGCGCAACGGAGTTGCGGGCGTCATCTAGTAATATTATAAAACCTATCATAATATTATTATGTGAAAAATTCACCTGTCTACTGTCTAGCTTTCACGGTTCATGGGTATGGTTGGATACTCAAAGTTCATGAGATAAGGCGACAGACAAATGGACAGCCAGTCAGACAGACAGACGGACGAACGGGCCTAAACTTAAACCTACGACACAATCTATTACAATTTTATTCATTTGAACCATTTAAAAAAAACCTGCTTTAATCTAAGGCATAAGTCATATCAACACAATATCTACGAAATAAAACTATTTAAAAACCAAACTTCAATACTCGGGAGCTCAGAAAAGTTATTAAAAATTATTCAAATAAAACACGAGCATGTATACATTTTGCGGCGCGCTGTGGTAATGGAGTTTTTAAAACGCTCCCGGATTTCGTGATAAGCCATCTGGAAAATCAATATTGAAAACTTCATTTTGGCCGTTAATCACTTTTAGGGTAGGCAGCGGGTTTGATTTATAATCCTACTATTTTAAGGCGTTTCACTAATTTATTGTTGCAAAAAATGTCATAAGTTTAGATAGGGCAAGAGAAGCTTTACTTTTATTTTTCCTAATAAAGACGAACATATTTTTTGGGTCCCGTAGGACTACCAGGGCCTCTAGTCAAGATTTCGACAACGAACTTCGAAATCAAAAGTGTATGGCATTTGACATACGTCATCGTTAAGCGACATGTCGCTCGCGATTCCTTAAGTCAAATCCCATACATTTTACTGTCGAAGGTCGCTGTCGAAATTATCGAATGCATCTTGACTAGAGGCCCAGGAACCATTATTAATATTTTGCTCTTTCCGTTCGTCTGCACCCCTGTTAACTTACTTCTGTAATAAAATATAGTATTGAAGTAACTGTAAACGTGTAAATAGTCAAGTTGCATTCGATAATTTCGACGACGAACTTCGAAATCAAAAATGTATGGGATTTGACATAAGACATCGTTATGTGACATGTCGGTTGCGAGGCGTTATGTCAAATCCCATACATTTTGTTTTCTAACTTCGCCGTCGAAATTATCGAATGCATCTTGACCAGAGGCCCAGTTACTTCATAAGCTATGTAGCTTTATGCATCTACTAGCTGTTGCCCGCGGCTGCACACACATAAATACAGTATCCCACGGGAACACTATACTTTTTGGGAAAAAAGTATACTATGTTTTAATCCAGAATTTAAACTTTTACAAACCATACCAAATTTCATCGAAATCTGTTCAGTAGTTTTTGCATGAAAGAGTTACCGGACAGATGTTTGTGGATGTGGTGTTTGGATGGATATCCATTCCTACATCCATCCTCACAAACTTTCACATTTATAACAGTTGTAGGACTCATAGGCGCAGTGTATCTACTTATGTAAATAGGTACACTGCATCTTCAGTCGGTGCATTATTAACAACAACATATTTGCTTCTGATCTGGAGGCAATTTGACAGGCCAAGGTGTAGAGTTTGTGGAGTTAGGCTTGTAGAGTTAAGGCATGTAGAGTTTGGTAGAGTCAGACGCTTGGTTTTACACGAGATCTAATAACGTGGTAGAGCCATGCTTCGGCACGAATGGGCCGGCTCGACCGGAGAAATACCACGGGCTCACAGAAAACCGGCGTGAAACAGCGTTTGCGCTGTGTTTCGCCGAGTGAGTGAGTTTACCGGAGGCCCAATCCCCTACCCTATTCCCTTCCCTACACTCCCCTATTCCCTCTTAAAAGGTCGGCAACGCACTTGCAGCTCTTCTGATGCTGCGAGTGTCCATGGGCGACGGAAGTTGCTTTCCATCAGGTGACCCGTTTGCTCGTATGCCCCCTAATTTTATAAAAAAAAAAAAAAAAAAAAAAGATCTTATAGCTTTTTGACAGTGCGAGTTATATGATATCGTCTTGGCATAACTTTACATGAAAATGTGGGATTTATATTATATCGTCCAGACACAAATGCACAATGCACCTAACAAATCTGTAGACACTTAGGGTATCAGTGGAAAGCTGGAAGCACAATTGAGTTCGTTTACAAAACATTTACTAGACATTTTTAAGCCGTCCGCGGCGCTTCGTGCTGTTATGTAAACTCTCTATTGTCCCCAGTCCACACGAAACATACCACTGAAGTATTTACGCTAGATGCTGTGAGCGATTTATTTCACGTTAAATCCCATTGCCACGAATAGCCCATCTTAGTACTTACAGCTGTCTACTTATTCAAAGCCCTATACTATTTTATCTTATTTTATTTATTGATGAAAATAGCCTATCTACTTATTCAAAACCCTATAATATGCATTAAAATTAAAAACAGGCCAAGTGCGAGTCGAACTCGTGCACGTAGGGATCCGTACTATTTACCAATATTTTACATGTTTACTTTTTATTTCTTTATTTTTGTACAAAGTTTCCTAAGTAAGTGCATTTTACAAGTTAGTCATCTAAAACTCCTTAACTAACAAAGCTGCCTATATTATAAGCTGTTATAGTTTTTCTTTAAAGTTCATCACATGGAATCACATCACATTATGAATTTTTTCAGAGTTTTCGAGCCAGCCGTTTAGCTTTTAGAGGGGGAGACGCCTTAATTTTAGATGAACATCTCGCAAACGGATATCTAAATAAAAAAAATACTCCAAATAACATCTCAATGTTTTTAAAATATCTATCTAATGCATAAAAACATCCCCAGGTTTAATTAAGTATACTAAGTACATATACGTTAAATTAGATGTGTAACATCTTTCCTCTCGCTTTTTTGTAATTTGTGGGAGTGAGTAATTTCGTCAAATTGTACGGAAGACAGGAAGTCGTGGCTGTCAAATTCGGATAAAATTTTATAATTCAGTATAAATATAATAAATTTTGACGTTTATGAGGGCGCGCTGAAAATTTCGGGAATCAAGGAAGTGACACAACATTACTATTTAAAAATGTATTTATTGCTTTTCGAAGTATTCTCCGCGAAATTTGACACATTTTTCCATACGATCCACTAATCATTGAAGCAACCATTCCATTCGGAAGTTGGAGTCTCCAAAATGGCCGTTTTGTAGGCGTCCACAGCTTCTTCAGGTGATGAAAATCTCTGACCACGCAATTTATTCTTTATTTTAGGGAAAGTATAGAAATCATTAGGGCTTAGGTCGGGGCTGTACGGTGGATGGTCTAATAATTATATGATTTCTTGCTCTAAAAACTGTTTTGTTCTGTGCGCGGTGTGAGAACTCGCATTGTCGTGATGGAGGATGATGCGGCGGTTGCAGTTCTCTTTACGGAGTTCAGAAACGACCTGTGGCAAACAAATGTTAGAATTATTCCATTCTGCATTAACCGTTCTTTATCCCTCAAGAGGAAAAGTCGCAACATGGCTGGTTTTGGAGACAAACGTGGCCACCATTTTTTTTACAACACTCCGTGAACGAACAATTTTTGTTGGCTTTAACTCATTTTCGCCCCACCCAAACTCGTGACTGGTTTTTTGTTTCGGGTTCGTACGCGTATATCCAGGATTCGTCACCTGATACGATGTTGTATACAGCATTTGAGGATCCTGCGTGGAATCTTTCGAGAGTTCTGACGCACCAAGTAACGCGAGCCGCTTTTTGCTCTTCACAGAGCAAATGCGGTATCCATCGGGAAAACAACTTTTTTACACCTAATAGTTCATGCAAGATTATTTGTATTTGACTCATGCCAATGTCTAAAGTTGCCTGAATTTCGCGGTATGTCACATGTCGATCTTCCTCAATCAGCTTACGCACAGCATCAACGTTTTCTTGGGTGACTGCAGTTTTTGGACGACCTTGACGGGGATCATCACTGAGCTTGACACGTCCACGTTGAAATTCAGCAAACCAGCGATAAATTGTGGTTTTGGATGGGGCTCCATCACCAAATGCAGAAATCATCCGGTCAACACACTGTTTTTGTGTTAAACTACTTCGAAAGTAAATCATCGCTCTGGAATTTTCTCGAGTCAATTCCATTTTCTCAACGACTAAACAAGTTTGACAAGACCGATAATCTTTTTTTAAATAAATAAACGGTATTCGATTTTTAAAACCAAGGAGTTTTAAATGAAAAAGATTTTAATATGACAGGAACAGTGGAAATATTCCATTCCCGATACTTTTAGTGCAGCCTATGTATTTATGTCATTGCTTATTGCAAAATACGGTATATTTTTTATCATATTATGCTATCTACAGACACACGAATATGGTACGGAGCGTACAGCGAACCATATCCGGAGACCAAATTCGGTGTCGCTACACACGCACGGATTTGATACGGTGCAGTGAAGCGAAACGCTCGACACTCGTGTGTTCGATTTTATGCTCTATTACATTAGCACAGAGTTCTATTTACAGTGTGGTTTTTAAACGACGACGATGATTCCCGCAATTCATTGATAACGGGCAGTGATACCAACACTTAAAAAAATATTTCTCCCCAAATTTTACCCCAGATTACTTATACCATTGACAGGTCTAAGAGATAATAAGCTAGAAAGAAAGGTTATGTGTTTAACATAAATACTTACGCGTGAATAACATAAAACTAACTTGTCTTAATCTGATTTCACTCCCAATACATTTTCATATCCCTGGACCCTGGCTATATACACACATTAAAATATTTTTTATTATTACATACAAATTGATTCTTAAGGAGTAGACTCTAAACATCCTGTCCCCTAGTAAACCCCCGTAGATATTTTCCCTAATTTTGGGGGGTTAGGTTAACCTAAGTTGGCAACACTGATACCATTGTACGGCCTAACCGCCGGACTGCTCTATACACGCACGAATATGGTACGGAGCGTACCAGATCCGATGCGGACAACGGTGAACTCTTCGCCTTCTTCATATGTTCGCCGGACTGCCCTACACACGCTCGGATCTGGTACGGAGCGTACCAGATCCGCTGCATGCTCCGTACTAAATTCGTGTGTCTGTAGACACCATTAGAAAATCATACTAGTTAAGTGTTGTGTTTTTACTTTTTTTTATTAAATATTTTAATAAAATATTTCACACTATATTATGCGACTACTGTAAGGCTCGCTCGAATGTTTTGTGGAATTTCGAAATAAATACTTGTATTGTCTTCTATTTCAGGTTACCTCTTTGACTTGAGATACCTGCGAAGAACTGAAAATGTCCAACCACCGTCTGATATTAGCGGTAAGTTAAACTAGAAATCAAAAAATCTTTAAATCTTAAAAAAAATGGTTATCTGTTAAGTGGGCTTAACGATAATTTTACGTGTTCACGTCATCACAAGTCTAAACGCTTAGGCCGATCGTGCCTCTCTATTGCTTGTTCCGCGCTCTCGCTTGCACGCTCGGCTCAGGCGGAACGTGACTCAGGCGGAACGTGACAAATTTTCACGTGGCATTGGCGAACGTGGCATTCATCGATTTATAAGACGTTATCACGTCAAAATGTTCACCATATTCTTCATAATTTGATACTTCGTGAGAAAAGGTTTGTAGTAATGTAAATAAAAAGTGACTTTGTTTGATCAAAAACAGGTCAAATTATTTAAATAAATAAAAATGTGTGCTAAATATTTGCTTTGCGAGTTGAGTGAAAGTTTACAAACTATGTGCTTCGGAGTATTTTACAAATTGTTTGATATCATTAAGTCTTACTCAAGGCCTTCCAAGCAAAGAGAAGATTAATCTGCATTTAATTTATACACCTACCTACCTACAAGCGAGGCGTGCATATAAACCCATCCTTATATTGTATAGTAGGTACCTACTTACATAGTAAAAATGTGGATTGTGAAAAACTTTGTATCAGCTGGTGCTTTTTACTAAAGCTGGTTCTAACTATAATAGTTTCTTCATCGTCCGTTCCTCCGTCTGTCTATTTGTTTCTATATCTGCTCCATGGTCCGTAATCATATATACCTATCTATGCAAAGCGATTGAAGTTATGATTTTTTAAAGTTTGCGATTTACTTCTTTTGAATCAAGCTCTTATAAGTAATTTTGTACTTTTTTTAATATTAATCTTTTGCTGTTTATCTATATCTTGATATTCCTTGCTATGCAATTGTTACTAAAAGGTTTAAATTAGATATCATGCAAAATCTTTCACTACAGTTTTATGAGAATTGTGCGACCGTAATTATTGCAATTATTATCGGCAAACGTAGACCACTTAGACTTCTAGTAGGTATTATTATTATATAGATATTATGCATTTTAGCGAATATAAAAAAAATGTTTTAATTTTGTTTTGCGATTGTGATAATTATTGTTTGTTTTTCAACTATCTTCTTATATTTTTTTTCTGGCTATGCAATCGTGAATTAAATTAACAGAAAATAAATCATACAATAAGTTTCTGTTATCTAGAAACAACGGTTAATTTACTGCGTGTATTACTTTTATGTTTGTGCCTGCTCTTGCATTAGATTGTTTGGAATGATAGTCTCTGGTTAGCAGCGGTAACATCTTTTCAAGTTAATCATCATCACGCCACTTATCATCATCATCATCATGTCCCCATTCGAGATTCGACTTCTCATCTGTGTAAAGAAAATTATGCTCAAAGAATAAATCACGAGAGAAACTGATTTATAGGAGACTAACAATTTTTTGAGACATGAAGTTATTCGTAGGAACTACAGTGAACTAGATTATGTTTATGACATAGCAATATAATATGCTACTATTTTAACTCCTATTTAAAAATAAAAGAGCCAAGTCCGAGAAGTCTGTTTGTACTTTTGTTGCGAAGTAGCTCTAAAACAAATGGGTTAAATATCGTATAGTTTAAAAACTCTGATTTTTATACGATTTTTTCATCAAACAGGTGTCCAGCGACAAGCCCAGACAGCACTTATCGTCAGCTGCGTGGCGCTGGCTGTTCTGATATTGATCCTCATCATCTTGTGCCGTGGCAAGTTGTCTTGGAGATACATCAAACAGAAGTTGCAGCCGTCTAAGGTTTGTTCGGTTTGTTTTTCAATAGTATTTTATGGAATACAACAGGCAAACGAGCAGACGCATCGCCCGATTACCGCCGTCCGTAACCGTAATCGTAACCCTAATGGTAATAAATATTTATGATTCGCAAACAATTTAACTGACCAGATTAAGCACGAACAATTGACGCGAACGTATTCTTAACGTTATCGAAAACGTCAATAGGGCATTGGACTGATTTTTTAAAATTGTATAATTGAAAAGTACCTACTCTTAAATATGAGTAATTTCTCAGAAGTAGCACTGCAGTGGCGAAGGCTGCTTCTCCTTCAGAAGCCGGAGCCTGTATAATAGGGATTTCTATGAAAGTTTGCAAAAGGTAAGTGACAAGGGAAGCCGATAGGAATAGAGTTATAGGAACCCTTCGCCACTGAGTAGCAGTTTATCAAAAGTCAATATTTTCAAAGGTACAGCGATTTGTATACAAAATTTCGCAAGTCTCGTAAAAACGCTCCATACTAAAGTCGTACCCACGTGTGACGTCACACGTGGACTGTATGAAACGACTGCAGGAACATACTTGTAAATATCTCGGATAAATGTGAGTTTAAGTTCATACTTACCATAATGAATGTTTTTGTATAATATAATATGACGCAAGTAAACTAATAATGTAAGTAGTTTTTTTTTTAATAAATAAGCAAAAAAAAAACATTTTTGTACTTTTGAAATGTATTTAATTAATAAACTACACATAAAATAATATATGTAGAAAACATGGGATAAACATGCTCCAAACATCGCACTATATTAAAGTACTGGCTCTCAAATTAACACTGTGGGCTTATCGTGGGTAATGTTGGTTACAAAATGAAAAGAGAACTTCACCTCTATTTTGAATAGTACTAAAACTAAGCACTTCACACTGTTTTAATCACTTTTTTACTGTCTATTAAAATAATAACGACTGCACTTATTTCATTACTTAGCACTTATATTCACTATCACTAACAAGAACACCGATAGTTTCCGAGCCAACCTCTCGCCACGACGGCTGGTAGCATTCTGTCCCGTGACCATTCCTTGGAGGGAAAATGTGATCACAACTCCCACCACACCGAACGCGCGAGCTCGTCAAACTGGACTCTATCAGCGCCAAACAACATGGCGCTAGTGTTCCCGTCAACTATACTTCCGTACTATTGACTTGCTTGTCAATTCAGCAACAAAATATTAACCTCTTCGACACGGCCATCCTGCGTGACTCACGACCTCGTGAGTACCTAATCCTCTAACCAAACTTAAAACCAAGGTATTAGCTTTACCCTAGCTCGGCCAACCTGACCATTTTTATCACATCACGTAATATGACATTCTATAACCCTCGATGCAAATTGAAGGCTATCTTAATTCATAAAGCTGACTGTACTTTGTTTGATTTAGACAATCTATTACCAGATTATCTCCCGCACATAATGGCTAGACCCAGGTACAACATTACGGTAACCGAACGAGAGATCAATTGCTCTCATTTGCTTTTGCTTAAACCCACTTAAATCCTTGAGTTCATATACACCTAAGGTCAATGTTTTCTATCCGTTATAGCACCCATCGCATATCTTTTATGCCGTAGACCAACCGTATTAAACACCCCATAAAATTATGACACATCCACATTAGAATTTAGGATGTTAACGCAATTCTTTGACGCAACGCAAAACATGTGACCGTTACTATATCCTCATCACTAGGTACGTGTCATTCAAAACTTGTCACTAAGTGACAACAGAAACCCAAAAATAATACCATTCCTCATCTTTGTATCAAACAGCAAGTAATAGCGTTGTACCGTCAACAGCAACATCATTACTATGTAGTAACGACAAACATACCTACATGCCATCGTCACTACACAGCAATAGGATACCAATATGAACCGCATAATACTATGCCTTTGTCACTACTCAATGTGTATTAATAAGTAGTGACAGGATACCACCATCAAAATCATTATGCCTTTGCCACTACTCAATGTGTATAAGTAGCGACAGGATACCACCATCAACATCATTAGTGTGTAGTAATGACGTACGTACTTGACATCATTCTTACACAGCAACGGAATTCCATCATCAACAACTCATTACTATGTAGTAATGGGATACCAATTACCATCAACAATAACATCACTACTATGCTGTAATGGGATACTGTAAATACTGTGTACTCGTATAACGCATAGTGCAAATTACGTTTAAAACGGGCGTCACCCCACCATATATTCCCACCATTGTAACTCTTGTAACTGTTGTAACTCCAGGATCAAATAAAACTCATTGATGTGATCTCAAGGGTGCCCTAGGGGCATGCTAAAGTTGTTTCGAGATCCTCGATGAAATTAAAAGAAAATTAGAGGAGGAGTAGGTACGCACCACGTCGCAATGGCCAAAAGCCAAGAACAAAAGAGTAAAGCATCACGAGAATGAAGATAATTGGTGTCTATTAAGCTGCTACTGTCAAATCAAAACGATAATTCAATTAAACTGTTTTAAATCACGACTGCTTTTCTTTGAACCTCTTTTTTGCTGTCAATTAAACTTTGATGTCTCATAGTTAATGTCACCCATCGTGTGTATACTGCATACTCATGAACGTACCATACAAACTATTGTAATGTTGTGATCATTGAAATTCGCATTGTCTAAAAGTAGGTATGTAAGATTCCAAATTTACAGTTTACAACAAGTTTTAGCTTTCCATTAACTTACAAGCAAATATGTACACTGTGTTTTAAAAGTATGTCATATGGTAGACCGTAGCGAGAGTGGCCACCATAGGCGATAAAGTAACAAAGTTCCTTAACACTTTAGGAAAGGGTTCCGCATACATGATGTTCTTTAAAGTCCGCTTTTGAAATTGATAATCAATTGTTATTGTGTTTTACTACATGTGTAGTACCCCAATAAAGAATTAAAACTGTATGTCTATGTTTCAAAAGTAAACAGCAAGTTTGAGCTTCATTAAAGTAACTGCAAGCGCCAGTGGCGGATTATCCTAAAGGCAAACTAGGCACGTGCCCAGGGGCGCGAGGGTACAAAGGGGGGGCTCCGACCAAGCGAGGTGGTATACCCGGTCGGGCCGAAGCCCTGGGCGATCACCCCCCGCCCCCAGGGGCGCCGATGACATGTTTGCCTATGGAGCTCTCAACGTTTGATCCGCCTCTGGCAGGCGCCTAACAATTGCAACAAACAACCAGTGTAAACACCTAGCCGCAACATGTATCATACCGTTAAAAATCAAACGTTAAATTCTTATTTGTCATCTCTACCGATTTCGCCTGATATAAAAAGATTATAGTATGTCCAATAAATAGGTTGTAGCTTGTTTAAGAACCAACTTAATAATCACTGAAGTCTGCTAAGTCAGTATCGACTCGACAGTGTTATTCACTTTATTATAAGACCAGTATGAATGTATGACACACCCAAAACAAATAAAGAGCATTGGTAATTTCATTATAAGAAATTGCAAACTGAAAACTATAGTCGTTTCATTTATCAGTTATCACCATGTTACAAATTTTTTTTTATATCACGAAATGAAATCTCGATAATGACATGTAATTGCCAAAAGATAAGGTAATTAAACTTTAGTACTGCATTTTCCGGTGTGACCTTCAGCGGTCATTCAAACAATAATAATAATAATAGGCTTTAAGATGTATGTACTATGTACTCGTTTTTACTTTACGTTCCTTTTTACTCATTTACTTGAACTTCTAAAAACCTTTGCTTATAAATCCAGCATAACTTAGCACCACTAATTATGATACAAAAACAACTTCACCAAGTATCTCCCATCATTGTGAAGCGACTAGACCAGTCCACTAAAGATGTGCACTTGGCGCTGTCGCCCAAGCTGCTCGGTCGCACAGCGCTGCTCGCTGCATACCTTGGAGTGCCCATCGGTACTCGGTTGCCGTTACCGCTCGAACCTCGAACTTCCACCTGCACATAAAAATAATGGCACAACAATAATGTTCTACTAAAGAACTTTTTAACTTTAACGGGAAAATGTAGAAATCATTCAATAAATTGAATTTTAATTAACGATCTAAGATTTTCTAAAGAAAATGTAAGTACTGTTAGACCCTCATAATACCAAAGGAGAATACAAGTGCGATTACAATCTTTTACAAAGTAACCAAGTTCACCGGAGTCCCATGCTGAGCTTTCCGACCCGCCGCAGTCACGGCCACTGGACCGTCCAGAGCGCGTGACACCGCCGTCGTCACGTATTCATACCATCCCTACCAGCCACTGTTTATACCACTATCCCTCGATTGTTATAAATACAAAGCAGCTACACCTGCACATATTAAAAAAAACAATAAGTCAGGGACCCCGCGGCCCATCTTTGAGCTTACCGAGCTATTGCCACTACTACATCGCAGTCTGCCGCTGTCACGGCACTGCAGCAGTTATAGTAGAACTCCCGGCACGATCCACTCTTTTCGGCTCTCGGCCCGCTGTTGTCCCATCTTTCCGTAACTACGCCGTACATATAGCGTGCTGCCATGGTTGCACACACTACCAAACTTGATCCACATTATTAGCACTGATTATTATCACTTTTGTAAGCCGCACAAAGGATTACACTTTTTTTTTTCACTACCCTCACTTTTTTTAACTTGAACAAAGACTTGAAATTCCCATCTTGAACCAACATGAATCCCACTTTCTGATGTAGAAAACATGGGATAAACATGCTCCAAACATCGCACTATATTAAAGTACTGGCTCTCAAATTAACACTGTGGGCTTATCGTGGGTAATGTTGGTTACAAAATGAAAAGAGAACTTCACCTCTATTCTGAATAGTACTAAAACTAAGCACTTCACACTGTTTTAATCACTTTTTTACTGTCTATTAAAATAATAACGACTGCACTTATTTCATTACTTAGCACTTATATTCACTATCACTAACAAGAACACCGATAGTTTCCGAGCCAACCTCTCGCCACGACGGCTGGTAGCATTCTGTCCCGTGACCATTCCTTGGAGGGAAAATGTGATCACAACTCCCACCACACCGAACGCGCGAGCTCGTCAAACTGGACTCTATCAGCGCCAAACATCATGGCGCTAGTGTTCCCGTCAACTATACTTCCGTACTATTGACTTGCTTGTCAATTCAGCAACAAAATATTAACCTCTTCGACATATATTTTTTTACATTTACCAAGTACTTAGTAATGCCTAAATATTTCTGAGTATATTAATGAAACTAAATATTTTAGATGTAGTCCAATACGTACTTGTCATTTGTTCGTGCTAACCCCACAGTTCAGACTGTTACGTATATTTTGTTTACGTACCTCCACAAAATCTTCTATACACTTGACTAGTAAGTTACCAGTTTCTAGGTTACCTAGACAATACTCACTGCCTTACTTTAATAAGCTTTTATTGAAAAATGATTTGTATTAAATAATAAGATAAAATATATTGTTTTAGATTTGGTGCTTCTAACATTAAATTTTAATTTTAATGAGTTTCCGGGTCATATGATGGTAAGTGCAAACATGTATGTATTTCATGTCATGTGGTGTCATGAAATCTGTAACAATTCATTGCATGCCATCATAAACCCGTGTAACTAATAAATTATTTACTTTATTAAATGTTAACGTTTATGTACTTACTAAATTCTTATTTTCCGATAGATTCGTAGTTTCTCCACTTAATTATTTACACCACGGATTAGCTAATCCAACATGGCTGTCTCTGTCAGATACTTTGGAACAGTCACTTGATAGACAAAGAGAGCGATTTGGATTTGCTTATCCATGGTGTAAATATTTTTATTAATAAGGGTGATGTATATCACTTACTAATTGTAACTAATTATATATTTAATTTTTGGTAACATTTTCATAAATGATGATGTCGTCCGTCGGTCTGTCGTTCTATATGCTACATTGTTTTATCCTTAACGAATGATAAAATTTGTTAACAGCCTGAAATGTTTAGGAAATTCAAATTTTCTTAGCTAATCGTAATATTATTAATTATTATTATAGTCTCGTCTTCTGTCCACGAATAACGTCTTGATTCAATTTGAAGAATCAAAATAATACTCAATTAACAGTAGTGATAATTATAGAAATATAATTTCAGAACCGAGTCAAGCAGTACCCTACGGACTTAACACACCACAATCCGCACGCAGAGATGCCGAAACCGAAACACGATTTGAAACTAGAGATTCGAATTCCCGAACCGAAGAAGAACCCTCAGCCTCTTAACGTAAGAGACCTAGATACTAGGACACAAACAGAGAAGAGCCAAGGGGGTTCCACGCCGAAAACTATTAGCACCGCAATCAGTAACAGACATCCAGCTGAGGACACCACTTTAGACTTCTCCTACGATAATATGGGCATGAATGTCACTCCACCCGAACAACCCACTGTCAGTCAGAGGTTCTGAGTGAGGTTCGGGGGTGAGACTGTGAATTATATAGAGACTGTCAGCAGTACTGTTAGTGCTCAAAGTTGATTCTAGAATTTTTGCGAGTTTTATAATCACCTAATCGTTTTGTATTATTGGGAATCTCTAAATGTAATGTTTTATTACATTTTGAAATATTTTATACGTAGTGTTTGAAAACATAAAGTTAAGTAACTCAATTAAATATTGGAAATTATTACTTCTTAAGAATGTTACAATGAATAGATGTTAAATTGTCTTAAAATTTGTTCTTAAACGGGTGACTATACATTTTACTTTTTAGTATAGGCATATCTAGAGTTTGTAGTAGGTAAATATATATTAATGTAATAATAAGTTTAATTACTTGTATTATTTGTTATGTGATAAACTTGTGTAATTAAGTAAAATATGAAATCGTTACAGAAGTAACAAAATTTTAAATACACAATGATACATCACAATTACTTATTTTTATGGGCTGCCAAACCGCTTCGAGTTAAAGAGCCTATTTACTAACGCCAGGTGCTTATAGACGTAAAACATTTTCATTATAAAACATGATTCACAAATTCTCTAGCATATTAATTTGTGATCTGAGCGAGGGATACTGCCAGATATTTAATGGAGCTCAACCAATTTACTGGGGCATCACAATTTACGACGCCGAATTAAAATGTTGACACTTGACATGTGCTTATGATATAATTTTAATTAAAATATACACGAAATTGACGTCCAATAAGCAAATGCTACATGATAGAAGAATTTAATGATTTCGATTTAATAATATTAACGCAATTAATCAAAACGAGAATTTGTGTGGCGAAGTTTACAATTTCTATTTATTAAGATGTAAATTATTATTATTGTTAGATATAATTGTATAATAGTTATGATTTTTCACAATATTGAATATTTGTAGATATAAGTGGCTATTATTTCCAAATTTTTGTTAACATTACAACCTTAAATTAATAAAGTTTGTAAGATTGTAGAGTTTGACTCGTAAAATAAAATTTTCAGCATAGCTGAGGTAGCATTTTTATTTTTATGTACTGTGTATTGTGTACTTCAATGAATTAAGCTTTTTTAATCATCATGTTTTTGATTTTTAACAATTTTGAGACTAAATATATTTTCTTCTTAATATTGTTAGGTAAGTGAAACTTCTTTGAACAATCGAGGTCGCGTCACACGTCAAGACACTTATCGTGTCGTGACGACATCGACGTCGACGACGACGATGACACGATCGACGTGATATCGACACACGATATCTGTCGGAAAGCTAATAATTAAACTTATTACATGACAACATAACTTTCTAAAGTACGGTTCATATACAAATGACGCCAGGCGTACTTTGAATTTTTCTTTAATTTTTTGAAGTGAAAGTTATTTATGGCGCTTACTAGGAAACTTATTTAAAGTATTTTCGGATTTATAATTTTGAGTGAACTTTCACTTCTACCACAGTTAAATAAATGTAGCGATGGTTAAATTTGCTTCTTGTAATGTTTTGTACGCAGAGCTTATTGTATTTGTATTTTATTTGTATTGTGAATGTTTTGTTTCCAATGTGTACGAACGAATATGGTTTTACCAATAATTCGAAATCACAATGAAATTATTTAGAGTTTAAACAAAATAAAGTGGCAAAATTTTGTGAATACAAAATGAATATAAAATTTTGATAAAAATTTCAATTGGATCGTAGTAACAATACATTTCTATAGCGTTTTAAACATAACTGTCAAATTAATTCTAAACATGATTTTTTACGATTTTATAATAGTTAACTCTAAGTAACACTTAAGTAAGTGATTTGGCCCCTAGGGCAGCTATTTAATATAAGACTAGGTTAATCGGCGCCGTCCATACGATACATTCCAATTTATAGGCTAGTTTATAATTATATTTATACTATTTTTATTATTATTAGGTACTTTAAACCGGGGTGCAATTTTATTAAGTTTCTTGACTCGTGTAATAGAAAAGATGCATTTGTCCAACCAGCAAAATTCTTATATTTTCCGAAAAGCAACATAAATATGGACCTAAAAATGCAAAAATTACAAATTAGTGCTAAATTAAAAAGTTACAGGAATAAAAATAACGAATTTTTTTTTGCTTCTATCGCAAAACGAAAATTACTGTTCAAATCCTTATGTTATTTGTGTAATTTTTGTTATTACAATGATATACATAAACGCAGTAGGTATTTAAGTTTATAAAATCAATTTTGTATTTATCTTCATACATTTTCAACAGATATGACGTTACTCCTGCTACATTTTTTGTATAGAGCGTTTTTAATGCACTACAACAATTTCACTTACTTTGTGATGACTGTATTTCATTAACGATTAATCGTAGATATGCCATTGCAGTAACAATATTTCCTGGCTTATTATGTACTTTTCGAAAAGCTAACAATAGTTATTTGTGTAACAAGAGATCAAATTGTTTTTTGTTTCGAGTGCTGATTTTGAGTCCCGAGCAAGCGAAGGATTTTATGATTGATTCACGAACGTAGCGAGTGATTCAAAGTTAGAATCCTGAGCGTAGTGAGGGACTAACAGCACGAGATGCAAAAAACTTTGCACACATTACTTTTCACCTCACCAGTGAGAACACATATTACTTAGGAGACATAGAAATGAACGGGAATAGATTGAAATAACGTTTATTATTTAATATGAATCAAAATCATGCTAAACATTTTAAAAGTTACAATTATTAAAGGTACTATTATTGAAAGTAATTGGTTTTTCTTATCTATTTATTAAATCTTATTTTAAATATTAAAGGATTCGAAATTCGAACGTTCAAATTTATGGCTGAACAATGTTGAACAATGACAAAAATTAAAAAGCTACTTTGACCCACGCTCGAATCAAAATCGCGTTTTGTTCACTGTTGTCTCGCAGCAAAAGCGATGCCGCTTTTTTGAGCTGCTGGGTGAAAAAAAAAATGCATCTTCTCTATTAACAATACTTTGTGTATTGACTACGGCAGCATGTGGACCGCTAGTTTGGTTATCAACAGCAATGTTGACGACATATTATAGTAAGCAAGTTATCGCTCGACGATAAGATTTAAATCGCTTAACAACGCCGTTGAATCGTGCGCACGCACACATACTCACTTAGTTCAACCACGTCTGCAGTCGTTGCGGTCACATCCTTTGTGCTTTAGATTATGTAAGCGCATGTAAGGCGTCCTAGTGGAAAGGAAAATGTTTAGAAGTAGAAACTTTGTCGATATTGTACCAGTAGATGGCTGCAATTTTTTTTATTGGTATAACTGGTGTAGCTAGAAATATACGTTTTTTTAAAGACACTTCCATGCTATCGCACCATTTTTCCAAATTTATAATTAATTTTACACAAAATAAGTTATGTTCATTATTTATCCTGATTACATTTATTCGAACAGTATTTTTACTTTACAGTTGTAGGTACCTATTAAGTCGGTGTTAAATTATATTTCTAGGCAGTTAAGTTATGTTATAATAATATTAAATTGGATTAAATAGTTGATCTTAATCTTATCAGAAAGATACAATTGTAATAAACGATCAAATATTTTGTGAATATACCTAAAGTAATTTAAAATTAATTGGGAAGTTGATACTTGATACTATCTACATAATATTGTTTTCAAACAAACTTTTAGATACCTATTGATTAAAACAAAATACATGACATAATGAGATCTGAGGAGATAAAGACCATTTTACAAGCGTAGAATAATACAATTATTAGGTTATAATATTCTATGTCTACGACGACCTCTGGGGCTCAGTGGTTCAGCGCATTGGTGCGCAAGCCGGGGGTCGCGGGTTCGATTCCCGTCGAAGGAACGAAAAAAAGTTTTTCTATGTTCCTGGGTCATGGATGTGTATTAAATATGTGTATAATATAAAAAGTATTAAATATACTTCCCGTTGTCTGGTACCTGTAATACAAGTTCTTCGGATACTTAGCACGGGACCAGATTGACGTGGTGTGAAGATTTATGAAATAAAATTATGTTTTAAATAAAATTAAATAAAAACTGTATATTATTTTATGAAAATAGGCTATACTTAATTGATATTTTATAAACGTAGTTAAGACTCTGCGGCTAAAACACTTAATAGTTTAAGTAACAAGTCGTAGTACATAGATCGATTTTTTGTACTTTAAGTGTTATATCTAAATGGTATAATAATGTGTATATATTGTAGCCCTCAGGAAGTCCGTCCATTACTGAGTAAGTAGAATAATATCTATTGTTAATTATTAGTTTGTCTCTTTGGGGGTTTTAATTAAATAAAATATTTAACTCTAAGCAACAATTTTTATTTGACATCGTACATTACTGCGTTACAAAGAGTTAAAAAAATTACCACTTTGAATTTTCGCGCATCTCGAATCTTGCGTTTTACAAAAATTTTCAAGAGTCATTGTTAATTCTCTTCCTCTTTCTCTCCCTTCTTCTCCTATGGACTGAGATCCCAGCCCAGCCAGACTCCCCTTATATTCTTACTGATAAAATGTATGTCATATTGTAGTATTAGTTGTGTACAATGAACGTTTGTATACCCGACAGATTATACGGTGGGCCAATTGTCAGATACATAGCGCCAAAGGTAAAAGGTAAAAAATGTACTAACTTTTCTTACAGCCTTTGACATTATTCTAACGTATAGTTTACTAGAATAATGACATTTGATAATTGTGAAATTTACACGCATTGCTCATTATTATGTTGTAACTAATTTTCATAAAAGTAAAAAATGGAAAATCATCCACGTAGAAATAAAAATGATTAAACTTCTTACCTTTATATCTCTGTTCATACTAAGTTTAAAGAAAAATAATAAGTTTTGTTCCTTACGTTATTCTGAATCTTAAAACTAATATTGATACTTTATCAGAGTGGTGAGGAATGAATTGTGGTCAGCTTTGTCCGTGAACGGCGTGAGCAGTATCCTCATACGAGCATTACAATCTCTTTATAGGGATTCTAGTGCTTGTGTAAGGATAAACGGGGCATACACTGAATGGTTCAATATCGAAAAAGGTGTTAGACAGGGATGTGTAGCGTCACCGTGGCTGTTCAATCTGTTCATGGACAATTGCTTGACAGATTTAAAAGAGAATGAAAGTGGGCTGAGAATAAATGAGTTACACGTCAAATGTTTTCTCTATGCTGATGACCAAGTATTACTTGCGTCTTCGGCCGAGGAGTTGCAGGAGATGGTAACTGCGATAAGTGGAGCTCTACCTAGAAAGGGAATGAAGATGAATGTAAAGAAGACGAAAGTGATGGTGTTTGAAAGAGATGAGACAGTGACAGACTGCAATATCGTGATTGGAGATGAACAAATTGAACAGATGAATGATTTTGTGTATCTGGGTTCAAAGTTTACAAGAGATGGAAAGTGTGAGAGTGATATTGAAAGAAGAGTGAATGCAGGAAACATGGTGAATGGAGCTTTGCATTCCTTTATGAACAGTCGGAAGGTGTCTAACAAGGCTCGTTTGGCTGTGCATGCGGGGGTGTTGGTTCCGACACTCATGTACGGAAGTGAAAGTTGGGTATGGCAGAAGAAACATGAAAGCAGAATAAATGCAGTTGAGATGAGAGCATTAAGAAGCATGATAGGAGTTAAACTGGGTGACAGGATAAGAAATAGTGAGATAAGGAAACGTTGTGGTCTGAAAGAAGATGTAGTGACAAAAATTGAGAAAGGTATGCTGAGATGGTTTGGCCATGTTGAGAGAATGAATGAAGAACGATTGACGAAAAAAGTGTATAATGCGAGTGTGAATGGAAGTGTTTGAAGGGGTAGACCTAGGCGGACGTTCCAAGACCAAATCGGGGACGTCTTGAAAAAAGGCCAGGTCAAGAGTACCCCAAACCGAAGAGCATGTATGAAGGGAATAATGAAAGTGGATGAAGCAAAACAAGTATGTAAGTATCGTAGCAAGTGGAAAGAAGTGGTCTCTGCCTACCCCTACGGGAAACAGGCGTGATTATATGTATGTATGTATCAGAATCTAGGTAATGTGAGTACTTAAAATTGGTCCACGACATAATCTGACGGGTATGCATACGTTCATTGTACACACCAATATTATAATATGAAATACGTTTTATAAGTAAGAATATAAGGGGAGTCTGGCGGGGCGGGGATCTCAATCTACTACGTTGTTTCCTCCCTATCCTCTTCCGTCAGCGTCTCATCATTCTCCTCTTCCTCTTCACTTTCTTCTTGCGATTCAATTTCCATTGTATATTCCTTTAACTTTGCATTGTCTTTAAATTTTTTATAATCTATTAATTTTCTTAATTTCCTTATTTCTTTCCGCGCTACTCTGTTTTTAAATTTTTCGTATAGATCAGTGTAGACATCGGAGAATGGCATGATGTTTATTCCACCATCGCTACTTACGAGTCCTGGTAATCCAGGAATAATTCCTATTTGTGGTACTGGAGGAATATAAAGTGGAGGAGACATAGGAAAAGGCAAAGGATTATTGGGAAGGTTCGTTAACTGTAAAAAAGATTGAGGCATTACAGGGACAATGTTGGAAATTAATGGTTGTGGTAAATTACTAGGTTTTATTGTGGATGTTGAAAGTAAAGGAAGAATAGTAGTAGGATTTGTCGGATGTGGAGGTTTATTAGATACTTGAGTTGAAGAATTAATGGGTTGTGAAGTCGTAGAATAATGAGGTAGTGGACAGGGAGTTACAAGAGTAATAATTAAACAAGGAGTTGAGAGAGGAAGAGTTAGACACGAAGTTGGAGGTTGAGGCTGAGCTGGCCAAGAATACAAAGGTGGTGGAGGTGTAGGACAAGGATTTAAAGACTGCGGTCGTCCTTGCTGATACTGTAACTGATAGGACAAGTTGGAAGTTGGCCGTGGATACCAGTAGAGATTCTTACTTGGTTCATTACAACGAGACCGATATGGTCCATAAGGTGACATCTGCTGCCTGATGGGATCCATATAAGCCCAACCAGCTATACTACAATCGACAATTTTCGTTACGTACATCACTAAGGTATACTGAAACAAAAGGTTAAAGTAACTTCAAACTAGTATTAGAATTAGAATTCTGAGAGGTGATGAAAAATAATAAAAAAAAAATAGTTTTTTTTTTATACTTTAGACTTCATTGTATTCTTGAGCATTCGGAAGGAAAATGTCTGACGATGAAGCTGATGTTATGATGTCGAATCTAGTGAAATTAGTTCTGGAGACATTTTATTACAAGTAATTTTAGAGCTAAGAGCGACATACGCTGTGAATCCTTTTACGATATTACCTAAGTTAGTGTGTGGAATGATGAAGAACATCTTAACATTCTTCATGTGCTTATTCGACCAGAAAATAAACGTTATAAACCGAAAGAATGGCTTGGAGTTTTATATATAAACTAGTTTAGCCATTTATTATTTATAGAAGCTAGCGCGCTATATACCTAATATATATTTAACACAAATAGTGATCATATATTATTAAATTTTGTTTGTTTATTGTAATTAAGTAGTAAGGTTACTTTAAAGCATACCGGAAATTATTATTTACAAGATGCTTGAAGCATAATCATGTGACAATTTTTTTTATATAGATGAATGTACTTTATATTAAAAGGATTCATTTATAATGTACCATTATTTGCATATCGCTTCTATAGTGTAACACAAGCAGTATAAAGTTCAATAGTTGGAACAAAGCTCCGGATATTGTGTTTAGAGCTTCCTTCTTACGTAGAGTTATTGATTATATTTAATATAAACTGGAGGAGAGGAGCACGACCGGTATTTTTATCGGCTGCATGAGAAAATCTTTTAAAAAACGTGCCATATTTGCTTATCCGATCAAAGCTTCTACAAAGGTATAGAAAGGTGTATAAATTTGTCGAGAACGGTCATTGTTGTAAATTTTTACCCGACTACGTTGACCGTATTTAAAAAAATAGTATATTATATAATATACATAAGGGAAGTCGGCGTGTATGTGTCACCATAAAATTGTAAAAGCCGTTAGATTGTAAAAAAAAACTAACGATTATAAAAATATGTCTGTTTGTGTGTTGTATGTGTTAAATGTTGTATGTATGTGTTAAATTATAGGCAGCATAATCCCCTCGGAAGTCTATAAACGTTTTACAATTTCACTAGTTTTATTACAATTTAACGGTTTTTACAATTTAATGGTGACATAAATGCACGACTCGCCTGTATACAGTATGTTTGTTCCACCATAGCACCTAAACTACTGATCTGATTTTAATAAATGAGGTATTAATAGATTCGTAATAATATCACGGGTAACAATAGCTTCATAATTCATGTAGTTGGGTTATAGTTCATACTAAATTATACTGAATAGTTTATTTTTTAATAGTTTACAAAGAGACAGAGATAGAGAGATAGATAGTTATGGTAGAGATGAGCTAGAGATATTTCATTATGAAAGCAGTGTATTTACCTTTACTAATAGCAAGTGCATCGTCTTGCTGGTTAAATGGAAAATCAACTACGTGACATGCAGGCTCTAGTTATGAGTGCATTTTTGATTAGACGATCGAATGTGTTGCTTAAATAGAACAATAGCTATGAAAAAAGTGTGTATTTTGTCATTACGTAACCTACATTAAAAATATTTTCTTAATAAGACATGGGGATACAAATTTAAAATTCAAGAATCAAAAAAATTTTACTAGTTTTCATTTTGAAAAGTACTCATTTAGCTCAATATTATTGTTACAAAAAGAACAATGGCAATGAAAATAATACTTTTTGTTATTATGAAACAAAAATTTATCAAAATTTTTACGTTTGTGAACTTTGCTTAAATTCAGATTTTGGAACTCCCTGATTCGGTCTAAGTTAGGTATATTATGAGTTTCGTAATGAAGAAACCACTTTCTTTTTGTACTGATTTTTCTATCTCTTTAAATACCTATCTACAGTTGCACCTACTGATGTACAGTTTTCTAGTTTCCAGCTTAGAACTATGAGATAGTGACATTCTAGTTAATATAATAATTAACTAGAATGTTAATATTATTATCATCTTCAAATCAAGTATTTTATTGAATTCGAATCCTTATTGATTGTGTGATTTCAAAATTCGTAAAACGTTACGGTTTTTCATGTTGTTTCTTTCGTCGTGTAAGTAGTAAGATCCCACAATACATTACCTAAATGAAAAAAGCCAAGTATTTCCTTTGCAAAAAGCTATGAATGAAATTCAAGATAGTCGATTTAATTACTTACTCATAAATAATTTGTAACCGTATGTGGAAAATTTTATTTTTATAATTTATTATATTAAATAGAAACTTGGCACTCATTGCCAATAAATCAATATATAAATATTATGTTTACTAGTAACTTAAAGCTAGTGCTAACCTCTTATTACCTGCAGTCATTCTAATAATTATTTGTGATCTAGATTGTATTGACGATTTTTAAATTAGAAAACTTAACTTTTTCAAAATGGTCAACAATCTTCGAAATTAATGTACAGATAACCCGCATTGTACCACTATTGAATCCTTATTGGCATAGTGATAACTTCGAAACGCTTTTGCAGGTTAGTCAGTGACTTGCATGGGTCTAATCTATAGACTATCTTATTTATATTAAAACAATATACCGGTAAGGGACATTTATCTCTTTAAGTAGGTACTCATTACCAAATCTCTATTTAATATAATAAATTATAAAAATTAAATTTTCCACATACCTACCTAACGGTTACAAATTATTTATGAGTAACTAATTAAATGGACTATCTTGGATTTCACTTGGTCTAGACTACGACATTTCATTCATAGCTTTTTGCAAAGGATATAAGTAGGTACTTGGCTATTTTCATTTAGGTAATGGAAATAGATCCGATGTATTCCACAGTTTAATTGTTTACCGCCCTTCATGGACACACACGGAAGTGCTATTTCCCATCGGTTTTCTGTGAGGCCATCTTATTTATCCGGTCGATGTGCCCATTCGTTCCGAACCATCTACTGTAACCTAAAATAACCTACCACTTCTCAATTTATGAGATTTGTTATATATACAAAGATTTATACATTTTGCTCCTTGAATTCGTAAAATTAAAAATGAATAATATTATTTTTTTATAAAATTTAAAACATCAGCTTGTGCCGCTAAGGACTTCTTTAAAAATTAAAAAAATTTGACCAGTAGCTTTGTTAGGTATAGGTAAAAGTAAAATACAGTGAATAAAAAGAAATTTGCTTTTTTATTACAGGTTTTTAAATTGCCTTTTGTTCGATTTACGAGACCGTTGTATGTTGAAATACAACGGTCTAGTCATTTCAGACTTGGTAGAGTCAATTCCATTCAAAATTAAGATTTGATACTGTTGACCGCTTTGATTGGCAAAGCGGATTGTGAATTATTCGGAAGGGGATAGTAGAACTGAATGTATAGGAATCCTGGTGAAGGTGTCATCAAATTGGATACAACCGGAAAAGCAATAGGTAGAATCGGGTTTAGAGTTTGATGCTTTTGTGGTGGAATGGGTAATTTAGGAAACGGTGCTGGCATAAGTTGGGACAACGGTGGCGGCATTGGTGGTAGTTTTGATGATATTATTGGTGGTTCTGGTGGTGACATTGGTAGTTGTGTTTGAGGAGGCATTAGTAGTTGTAATTCTGGTTGCGGTGGCGGAGGAGGTGGTGCTTGTGGAAGAAGAGACTGATGTGGAGATGGTTGTGGCGGTTGCGGTATTCGTGGTAGTTCTAGTCTGGGCTGTTGTGGTGGTGGTGGTGGCGGTGGCAATGGAGGCAGTTGCGGTGGCACCAGTGAATAATACGACTGTTGTTGATGAAGCTCTGGAGGAAAAGGTAAACGTGGGGCAGATTGTTGTTGTTGTAAAGGATAAGACAAAATTGGAGGAGGAGGTCGCTGCTGTTGCCACGAACGCTGCTGTTGAGGTAGACCATATGGAAAATGGTTTATCAGAGGAGGCGGAGCAGGATATATTTGCGGAAAATGCTGATACTGAAGTCGTTCTCTCACATAATCCTCATAACAATATTCAGGCACTCGTTTAGGGTACCAAATATCTGGATCACAAGAATCTTCCCCGGATTGAAATATATTCAGAAACGGACGTGGGCGTAAAGGTGACATCATGGAATCCATATATCTGTATCCATCTGAATACTGTATACATCTTGTAAGGAATACGACTATCGTCAGTAACAAACACTGAAACAAAAGAAGGAACTTGAATTTTAATTAACATAATTATTAAACCTAGAGTCGACAAGGTAGGTAATCTTTTTTCAAACAGTATTACTACATAAAATATTTGCATATGTATGTTTTAAAAGATCACGTGTTTTTTTAACAATTAGGTAAAAAATTACACAATTTTAAATTTTAAACACGAATGAAGGGGCTGGTTGATTAAAATATTTTATTAACTTACCATAAAAATACAGATAATTTCACGTAACATTAAATATGTCCACATATCGTATGCACGTTTGATTGGACAATAGCATCTCTCTTATTGTTTTCGTCGAACAATACGTACAAAAAAGTGCAAGCCTTTTACTTATTTCAGCTACGCAGCACAATAGAACCTTATTTGATTGAATTAGTCGCTCTTTTAGATCTAGAATAAAAGTTAGAGCTTCATAAAGCGGAATAGAAAAAAATGTAGCTCTCCGGTTGAGAGCGTTCTAACGCAACGTCACGGATTTCTAAAAAATGCTACTTTTCAAACCTGATAGTGTCTCTAGAAAATCGTTATTCTGATTTGTGATAGTATGTAAAAAACCTTAGGAAATATTCTATTAATTTTCCAGTCTACATTATCTATTATAATAAAGAGGAAAAGTTTGTATGTTTGTTTGCATTGAATAGGCTCCGAAACTACTAGACCAATTTTCATGAAATTTGGCACAGATGTAGAGCAGACCACGGGGAAGGATAGGCTACTTTTTGATACAGAAAAATGTACGGTTTCTGTGAAATTACCCTATGCGCGTATGAAGTCGCTGGTAGCATCTTGTTAAAAATATTTTTATAGAGTTTGTTTCGTCTTGAGGAGATTTTAACAGCAGATAAAAGGTTTAATTTTAGCGAGTAAACACCCACCTTTCGGGGTCGCAACCCTTACCTCCCGATCAACATGCAATTGAATATTTTATATTTTGGTTATGTTGAATAAAACCAAGTAATTATTATTTATCACAAACGTCAGAATTTTTATTTTATTCTTAATTTTATTATTATTTTTTATATAATGTATCCGACAATCAATTACGGATACTTCGGGCACATGATCCACTGCTTATGTAAAGACGTTTAGGCAATAAAATAACTGTCATACTCAACGTAAAAAATCATCTCATGTATGGTAAGTACCTGAGACTAATTAACTATCAAACAATACCTCGAATTATAAGCCTTTTACATATATTTTCTACAGACACCAATACAAATTTGATTGTTCGAAATCAATAGGTCATAATATAGATATTAAGTTAGCGTAGGTAGGTATATTAAAAATGATTTTTCAAAGTTTATATATATTTTGTAAATAAATCTTGAAAATCAAAAACAAAATAACATCGCCCATTGTTTATTAAAAGAGAATGTTAAATAGCATAAAATAATTTTATTGTAAGCTGTTTTAAAACGCTAAGGAATTGTAGGATGACGCTAGGTTTTAGAATAATGCTTAGTATAGTGCCTACCTGTCACACTAATCTGAGTCATTTATAATTATAACCAAGCTAGGATACAATAAAATTTCAAACATTTTACAAATGATGTATTTATAAAAACAATTTCCTTTTATCTTACTGTCAAACGAAATCTTACTTATTATTTTTTATCAAAAAAACACTATGGAAAATCTTTACAGCACTTTAATCTGGACTCGAGGTGCATGTCCAGATTTTTATGTCAGAGCTAGTTACAGGGTTTTGTAAATAAGTAACAGGTCTGTTGATATTTGTTACCCAGCAAGTCAGCAGAATTAAGAATAAAATAAATATGTTTATGACATAGGTATCTATTTTAATTAAGCCATCGTATCAACATAAGCTTTTGTTAATTTTTGAATCATTTTCATAGTGTTATAAGATACTGGTTGACGATACACGTGGACTTTTCCGAACTCTCTTGTCATTTCTACTCTAGGTGCAACAGGTACTTGAGATATATCTCTCTTAAATGATTCAAATAGTGCTTCAAAAGGCGATAGTATGCGTTGAGTTGTAGGAATTTCAGTTGAAGTGTATTCAACAAACTCTACATGAAATTCTGGTATTATTTGTGGAACCATTTGTGGCATTATAGGCGCATTTTCAAGATACCAAAAAACTGCTGGGCCTTCTTGGCACTTGTTCTTTCTATTTCTTTCCTCGAAGTCGAAATCATCTCTGTAAGAAACACCTGCTATAGACGTGTAAGCGTTATTAATCAGTTCACTTGAGAACAATGCAATGAAACACAGCTGTCGAAATCTGTAACAATAGAAAGAAATGAAAAACATTAAACAATATTATGTCGTTTTAACTTTTAATCTTACTCTTGTAAGTTGTGACCTAGATTATATCAGGAATCAGGAATATTTATGTAATATTTGAATTTGATTCGATCTCGATATTTAATTACTCCTGAGTACCTACTGAGTTAACCAACATAGTTGTTAATTATAATTATTTTTTGCGATAGGCTACCATCAATATATAATTTTTCACGTCTAAAGTAAATTTATGTTTATGATTTTATGAAAAAAATATGATGACATTATTTTATTTACACCTTGTAATTTCTTATATCTGTATATTATTTTTATTCATATTAATAGATAATAGATAATATATCTATCTGGGAGCACGGTAGTGCCCCGCCAAGACGAGCTAAGCGAAGCGCAAGCGCACTACCAGACTACCTTTTCTCGAAGCGTTTCGTCGATATTTTGAACCATCATAACTTGGGTTTGGATTATACCAGATACACAAAATTTTCAGGATATGTTCCCAGTAGCGGACTAATGAAACATGTAAAGTTTTGATAATATCAGTCTAATAATTTAGATTTTATTGATATCTAAAAACCCCTGATTTCGTCACTGACTCACTGATGATCAACAAAATTATAGGGTACTTCCGGAAGTTAGTTTTAGCACATAACCAACATAAAAATTAACAAACTTGGAACTTTTATCCTCCAACCCCTTAAACTAGGGGATGAAAATTTGTAAGAGACTTACCTATGTAAATGTTTACTCTAGAGGTCTAAAAATTGTCTTTCAAAAAGAAGTGAAATCCCACCAAAAACATTTTCATGTAAAGTGATGCCAAGACGATACCATATAACTCGCACTGTCAAAAAGCTATTAGATCTCATGTGAAACCAAGCTTCTGACTCTACCAAAATTCTGGCCAAGCCACACATGTGCGAAGATTACCGCGGTTTAACCCTAACCAAAAATTAATCATTCGGTCAGCTATTATTTATCCGAATATGTAATCCACTGTTACAATGCCTGTAACAATCTGAATACTGAATTATATATAACAGCCTCCGTGGTCTAGTGGTTAGAGCATTGGCTCTCGACTCGGAGGTCGTGGGTTCGATTCCCGCATGGGAATAACAAAAAATGTTATTTCCAAGTTTGGTTAGGACAATGCAGGTTGATCACCTGATTGTCTGACAAGAAAGGTGATCCATGCGTCGGATGGGCATGTAAAAAATCGGTCCTGCACCTGATCTCTCGTCAGTCGTGTCGGTTATCCGTCCCACTGGATTATGAGAGTAAAGGAAAAGAGAGTGCTCTTGTGTACTGCGCACACACCTGGGCACTATAAAATTACTCCTGCGTAACTGGCCTGGTTTCAATGAAACCGGCCACCGTCACCGAAAATCGGTGGGGAGTTATTATTTATTATTATTATTACTGAATTATATAACAAATTTAACTAACATAACTACTACTAACTACTGCTAGAGATATGCTATGGCAAGGCCTTAGACAAGGCATCGTAGAAAACTTTAGTAAAATAATGCAATATTTGGTTGAGTTTAATTAAAAGAATTGAAATTTAAGGATCGGCCATCTTGAATTTGTACCCTATGTGAAGTTGTGCTTACGTCAGGTGATTCATGTGAGCTCGGAGCCGGTCTTATTCCATTCAATTCCAATTTGATTTTCACATTCTAGGTGTAAAAGCGACATTAAGCACTTGTTTCTTACGCTTTTGTTGCATTGCTCGCTAAGTGCTCGAATTTTAAGTAAACTCACAGTTATTTCTTTTAAACGAATAAAATACAAATGCATTAACATACAACGTGAAGTACATAATGCACTGAATTACGTATCTGGGGCATCTTTACTTAAGCATATTTACATGTTTACAAAATTAGGTATTCCTGTGTGATTCCTTGCCAATGCGAGCATAATATAATACAGCTGACACAATTTGTCCACGCTCGCTAGTTGGATTATTGCGGCATCATGAATTTTCATTCAGAAACAATCCGACTCTAATGACGGGCTTGTTTATAATATGTTTATGCATCTAACTCGATAGATAAATTAAACGTAACTAGAGGTCGCCATGTGGTTAAAATTCGCCCATAATCCTACTAATGTTGTAAATGTGAAAGTTTGTGAGGATGTATAAATGTATGGATGGATGTTTATTACTCTTTCATGGAAAAACTTCTCAACAGATTTTGATGAAATTTGGTATCTTAGTAGATTAGGCTCTGGATTAAAACATAGGATACTTTTTATCTTGAAAAAATACTGTGTTCTCAAGGGATACTGTATTTACGCGGGTAATAGCCAGTAATTCATAATATTATATTTTTTAGGTTTGAACTTTATAATTGCCTCTAAAAAATGTAAATGTTATGACAAATTAAAAAACGTCACGTGTAGATATCTATCTACATATTCAACTTCCTCTATGGTATTTATAAAAAGCACGGTAGTGTGTGATAATCTGAAGTAGTGTGTGTTGTTGTTAATTTTATAAATTTTATGTATTTCTAAATAATCTTATAATTAACGAGCTAATTTTGTATACGACAACAAAATTACCACGAAATTTAGTAAACAGGGGAGAAAAAAAGAAAAATTAAAAAAAGAGAAAAAAAAATCAGTTTTGGTGGAGAAAAATCTATCTAGCTAGGTCTTATTAAATTAAACTTATTAAACTGCACACTTAAGCTATTGCGTATTTATTTAGATTTTGAGGGTTCCGTACCTCGAAAGTAAAAAACGGAACCCTTAAAGAATTTGTTGTCCGTCCGTCCGACCGTCTGTCTGTCAAGACCCTTTTTCTCAGGAACATGTCTCCACGTGATACCTCCGTATCAAGCTGAAATTTATATCAAATACTCAGGTCTACTGCTCCTTGGAGCCGTGAAAAAATTAAACATCTAAGCCAACGCAATCAAAAGATACAGCCGTTTATGCCGCAAATTTCCACAAATTTTCGACACTCGCTAGGAAATCAAAATCTATTCCTTGAAATTTGGTACGAAGAAACGTCTAAAATAGCACAGATAAAGAAAAAATTGCGAAAAAATTTAGTTACATCATATTATACATAATAAAAATATATTAAATAATTTTAAACTTACAACCCCTACTATGACTCGATTGTCGTGATGGGTGAACTTTTACTTATATACCTACAGGCTTATACGAGGGTTCCCTAATATATATTATATATATACTACTAGCCAATGCCAGCGGCTTTGTCCGCGTGGAGTTCAGTTTCCACGCAAAATTTTAACCTCTGTTTCACCCCCTTAGGTGGCGAATTTTCAAAAATTCTTTCTTAGAGGATGCCTACGTTATTACAACTATCTGTATGCCAAATTTTAGTAAAATCCGTTAATTAGGCTGTGCGTTGATAGATGAGTCAGTCAGGTTTGCCTTTTATATATATTTAGATATTTTAGGGAACTGGTAGGTATATACTTAGATCACACAACATAACGATTATTACAACACTGAACTAACATAAGTTACAACAACTAACACTCGCACGAAATCGCAGGCAATAGGTAGATTTTCGGATTTTACGACGGTGTCTATTTCGGATTAGTCATTATGAAAGCAATACCCAATTTACACACCTCATGTCAAACTGTCTCGCCGCTACACAGGCGAGGTGTCAGCGGCTTTCAGCGACCATTGTTAGCACCTGTTGACTACTCGAATGTGGATTACAATGCGTTTGACCACCTGCTCTGTGATTGCATTTACGTAAGTTCCAACTTTAGATTCGTTTTTTGAAGTAAAAACTTCATTAGCATCATTGTGATTTAAAGGTCGATGAAACGAAAAAGCGACAGTAAAAAGAGACAGATTCATCAATTCATAAGATTTAACGTGCGAGAAAATGAGATGGGAAGCATTTTACAGTGTAACCCAAAAGTGACAAAAAATATAAAACAACAAAAATTATCTAAGGAAGGAAATATTTATGAGATAGACATATTTTTGAAAGTTCACTTCTATCACGTGTGAACTGCACACGAGATTTTCAACTTCCCACTAAGAAAATCTAAGATTTTCAAAAATCGGGAAGTTGGTTGGTTTTACCCCGTTTTGCAAAAATCGAATTCTCTATGAGAATTTGATTTTTGCAAAATGGGGAGAATTCGATTTTTGCAAAACGATTTTTGCAATATCGACGTTCTGAGGTCACAGGAAGCTTCCCTGACTACCCCCGCGAAAGTGTCACTATGTCTGTATGTATGTATGTGTGTGTGTAAGTATGTAGGACTGTAGGTAAATCTTTTATAACTTTTGAACGGTTTTTTGAGTGGTATAACGCCTGAAAAAAAGCAGACGTTAGATAAGCGATTACCGTCGCACACGGGCATCCTCAAACTAATAGATGCTAAATGATCCATGAATATGTTCAAGCCTTAGTTTAAAAGTTGGTATTTCAACAATAGAGAAGATGCATTTGTTTTAAATCAGCAACATTCATATATTCCGAAAGGCAACATAAATATGGACCGAAAAATGCAAAATGCAAAAAGTACTATAATTAGTGCTAAATTAAAAAGTTACAGAATTTAAAAAAGACGACGAATTTTTTTGCTTTGATCGCAAAACGAAAATTGCTGTTCAAATCCTCATGTTGTGTCATTTTTTGTTATAACAATAATATACATAAACGAAGTATTTTAGTTAATAAAATCAATTTTGTATCTATCTTCATACATTTTCGTTGTGACACAATAGCTGTGACATCACTCCTGCTACCTACATTTTTTATATAGAGCGCTTTTGATGCTCTCAAAAGTTCTCACTTTTGTGATGACTGTATTTCGTCAACGGTTTATCGTAGATATATGCCGTTACAATGACAATATTTCCTGGATTATTATGTAGGTACTTTTCGAAAAGCGATTGGAGGTTAAGGTCAAAGGTCAATTGGATGGGAAGGGTTGGAGTCAGAGGTCAAAGTCAAAGGTCAAATGTCAATGTGTTGGAAATGTTGGGGTCAATAGTCAATACGAACTAAAATAGATTCATGCTCGCGTAAACCAAGAGAGCAAACAATTGCAAGTAGCATTTTACGCATTTTCGATCAGGACACGTGATCTGTCGCGCGAGTTTAACAGTTTTTACCCATCCCAAGAAAAGTACACAGCGCCGCTAAAGGAGTATTTATCTTTAAAAAAAATGCATCTTCTCTATTCTTACCATTATTTCTAAACCTAAGAAAGTTTCACCTAATCCTAAACTGGAAAAAACCGTTTTTAACCCTCAACGTAAATAGAGGAGTGTTATAAGTTTGACGTGTCTGTCTGTCTGTGTATGACTGGGTGTCTGTCCGTGCCATCGCAGCTCCTAAACGGATGAACCAATTTTGATTCAGTTTTTTTATTTGAAAGCTGATAATATGATCAAAAGTGTCTTAGTTATAATTCATCATCATCAGCTCGCTGCTTTACAATTCGGAGGCTAAATCAAATTTTTAATTTTGTTTATTAATATTGATTTCACCTAACTGAACAGTCAGTATTTTGTTTTCTTCTTAAATCAAACAGATGCCACCTAGGTACGCCAGTCTTTTCGTAAAATACTTTTCACCAAATATTTTATTTACACCTTAGATTTTCAGTAAACCGACAGAATTGAAAAATATCGACTCTACAGTAAGGAACCTCAAAGAGCTTAGAAGGATTTTCAGGAAAGTTAGACAACAACACCTACTCAAAAATCGTTTGCTCTATTTTTATTGGAAATTATTATATTAATTCGTGAAACAAAAACTTTCAGTACTGTTTTAGTTACATTGCTGGAGGAAGGTGTGCAAAAAGCTAATAATTTTTAAAATAATAATTACAATATTATAAATTCATAAATTTATAAAAAAACAACAACACAATAAAATCACACCAATGTGCGTTAAAAAACAGAATACCCTTAAAAAGTTCCAACTTAAAATTGATTTAAATTAAATGGCGACCTATCCCACAAAAAATATTTCATGTAAAAATATGCCAAGAGGAGAAAAAATGACTAGCACTGTCAAAAAGTTCTCAGATCTCATCTAGGGCCAAGCTGATTTCACAACACCTACCTACATCTTTGTCAAAATATTATTATGTGGCTTAGCCATTTCGCTACGTACGGTGAAAATGTAAAGTAAAAATATTTATTTTAACTGTTCATATTAGGTGGTTATTAAGGTAATAGGGGTTTATAAAATACAAGTATTTTAATCATATTTATTATATATGTACTTGTTATCATAAAATCGACGCTTAACCAATTTAGCTGGTTGTACGGCTGGTTTACTCGCATATCTAAATAGTTTTATGTACACAGGCTGTAGAACTATGGGTCCCTCTTCAATGCATTCTGAAATTTAAACTAAGTGTCCATTCAGTATTATAATTTATAGGCTTGTACTTTGTATAACATGATTTCAATAAATCCATTAAGTACCTAGAAATGAAAACGAACGACACTGTGTCGAAAATAAAACGTGTAGAGTTCTTATTATTATTTTTAGTAAAGTGCTGTTATATAATTTATTATTAGATAATTTTCTGTCATATTTGGATAAGCTCCTGTAAAGATAGAATTAAGTTTGGAAATAAATAAATAAATAAAAATAATGCCCATAATTCTTAAGTAAAACTAAAATATACATTGTAAAATTAATTTGAAACGAAAACTATTTGAAATCAATATAGGCTTCATCCGTCACTGACACTCTGTACATTGAATTTCCATTCTTCTATAGAGCTTTCTCCTGCTTTTAGTATTGGACTGATTGCAATACATGCGTGAATTCTGGTGTGGACGTATAGGAAACATTGTGTTGTAATAACAAAGTTTATACCTACTACTAGTCTAATTTACATTGGTGATTGAATTGTTTCTCATAATACTAGAGGTCGCCGTTTTGTCGAAATTCGCCCATAATAATTAATATTAAGTAAGAATGTAATTACCTGTGGTCGTTTCTACATGTTTTTTAGGCAATTCGAAATATGCGGTACCATTATCATTGCGTAAAAAATTAAATTTACTCTTTTTACAAGCCATATTATTGCTTGCTATACATGTCACAACAAATATGATGAAACTTATTATTTTTATTATTAAATCTAAGTTGATATGTTTTGGAATAGCCCGCATCTCTTTAAAGTTCTTATAATTATAAATGTGCTATAAAATTTGCAAATAAAATGTATGAAATGAAAGAAAATAAACTTACCTACATAAACACTTTACCAATGCTTTATATAATAAAAATAACCAGTTATTGCCTTGTTAAAGTGCTAACACACGTTCGGATTCGGTACGGAGTGGACCATGGATTTGGTCCTCTCCTTACCAAATCAGACCGTGTGTAGATGAGTCCGGTGAACATATAGATAAAAATTATTATTAATTGAATCCGCCGCGGTCCGCATCAGATATGGTTCGCTCCATACTAAATCTGTACGTGTGTAGTATACACCGGGCCGGACAACGATCTCAGTGTTGCCAAATTAGGGATTTCCCCTTAAAATTATGGAAAAATCTACGGGGATTTACAAAAGGGCAGTATTTTTACAGTTTACTGCTTAAGAACCAATTTTTATATGTGTGTATAGCCCGGTGTATGAAAATTTGAATTCAGATTAAGTAACACTTAGTTTTATGTAATTTCCGCATAAGTCTTTATGTTAAACACAAACTTTTTAGAGTTTCTAGCTTATTATTTCTTATACCACGATTTACGCATATTTTATTGTACTATGATTGGGATAACCCAATTATAGTCCAATATTATTATTTTTAAACAAAAAATTAAACCGACTTCCAAAGTAAAAATACACAAAAAAGTATGAAATAAAACTTATTTTATAAATAATTCCCCTTTTAAATTTGGCTATTTCTCTACTTAATCTTCTTAATTCTGAAGTCGCTACCAGCCCAAACGATATCCTACAATATTTTATAGAACTCACGTTCATATTTGCTGGTACCGACTTCAAAATTAAGAAGATTAAGTAGAGAAATAGCCAAATTTAAAAGGGGAATTATTTATAAAATAAGTTTTATTTCATACTTTTTTGTGTATTTTTACTTTGGAAGTCGGTTTAATTTTTTGTTTAAAAATAATAATTTCACCCTTTTTAGTGATAATATTGTAATTATTAATACGTCTTAAAAACGTCTAAAATAAACGATCGAATGTATAACTGAATACGTGCCAAGCTTCTATTAGATATTGTTATTAAGATGATGATGATGATTACTGTAAGTTACAAAGTGGCATATGCTTGCAGTTCTTTAAACAATACCGAAATTTCCAAACGCGTATCTTTAAAGACTGAGGAGTTCTGTTCAGTGTTTTTGGATCTGGGGTATACCTTGGTTTCAGCATCTTATTTTTTGGGAGCATATGCTTGTGTTACTTCAGTAAAAGTCAAAATCACTATATGTGTCGATATAAATTTCGAGAAGTCCTCTCAATTCCTCATGGATCGCATCATCACGTTTCCACTTTAGTGACTAAAGGACCAATTTCGAATTAAACCCTTTACAACAAAAGAATTTTGCAAATAGGTCCATAAACGGCAGAGTAATGTTCAAAGATCTCCGTGTTAGTGTAAAATACTATGAGAAGTACCTTCTTTATCATCATAATGTGATGATGTATGCTGTGATAGTGGTGGTGATGATGATGATTACTCTAATTGACAAAGTGGCATATGCTTGCAGTTCTTTAAACAACGCCAAAATCCCCAAACATGTATCTATAATGAGTCAGGAGTTCTGTTCTGTACTTTTGGATCCAGGGTATACCTTGGAGCAAAATCTTACTTTTTGGTAACATATGCTTGGACTTCTTCAGAAAAAGTCGAAATCACCATATGTGTCCATATAAATTTCGAGGAGTTCCCTCGATTCCTCATGGATCCCATCATCAGGTCACCAATTTTCTAAAAATGGGACCAACTTCGGAATATACCTTTTAAATCAAAAAAAGAATTTTGAAAATCGGCCAACAGACGGCGGAGTTATCCGCGAACATACAAAAAAAAAAAAAATATATACAGCCGAACGTATAACCGCCTCCTTTTTTGGAAGTCGGTTAAAAATAAGCGTAAATCTCGTAAATAATATAACCAATCAGGGTCGAATTTAAGGTTAAGTTTGAGGAGAAATATTTTTGAGAGTTGGTATCATTGCACTATTTCAATGGGTTGCGAAAATCATCGTCGTCGTCGAAAAACACCACTGTAAATCCAGTTCGCAGATATGGTCCGCGGACCAAGTTCGAGTGTCTGTTAGCACTATTACTGGATTTTTAAAGTAAATTAGCTGTCCCGACTTACGTTGATCCCTTACAGTCTACTACTACACCTACACCTACAACTACAACCTAATTTACAACTTCAATCTACATCTACAACTATACCTACACCTACATACATCTACACGTAACAATCAACTGGGACCGGCCGATTTTTATGGAATTAATGAAACAGGTAAACTGAATGTACAGGCTATATTATATAATATGTAGAAGACGTGGGATAAACATGCTTCAAATATCGCACTATATTAAAGTACTGGCTCTCAAATTAACACTGTGGGCTTATTGTGGGTAATGTTGGTTACAAAATGAAAAGAGGAGAAACAGCAATACTTCACCATTATTCTCAATAGTTCTAAAACTAAGTACTTCACACTGTTTTAATTACTTTTCACTGTCTATTAAAATAATAACGATTCCACTTATTTCATTACTTAGCACTTATATTCACTATCACTATCTAAGAAGAACACCGATAGTTCCCGAGCCGAACTTCCCGCCACGACGGTTGGTAGCATAATGTTTCGTGACCATTCCTTGGAGGGAAAACGTGATCACCACTCCCACCACACCGATCGCGCGAGCTCGCCAAACTGGACTCTATCAGCGCCAAACAACATGGCGCTAGTGTTCCCGTCAACTATACTTCCGTACTATTGACTTGCTTGTCAATTCAGCAACAAAATATTAACCTCTTCGACATATATTTGACATTCTTGATTCTAGCGACAATTTGAACCAAAGACTTATTTGAACACTGAACAATTAGTATGGGAAAATAAGTCACGTAACATTTTATTACTGAAATTAAATACGTTATACGTTAGTTACTTTAAGTTACGCATTTTCTGTACAACCGCAACTTCGAGCAAAGGTACTCTTTATTTATATGACTTACCTAACATTTAAATGTAAATACACTTTAACTGTAGTTTTATGGTGAAGGAAATGCTGTATTTTTGGGTGCGGGTCCAGCGATTCTGTGTAGAGCATTTAGAAATCTTTCTTCTGTCATGAAATTATATACTTTTAAATAGTTCAGTGGACAATGGCAGCCACTTCTTTTCTTTCTTATGTTTGGTTTTTCTGGAGTGTGCTTATCTGTTTTATTCTTACCGTAGATTTCGTCATCAATATGAAGCAATGAATCTGGAACAAAATACGTAGGTAATAGGTATGATGTTCGGAATAATATATTAAGCTACATGATCGTCAGCTAGTCATGGTACGTAGTACTATTATGTATCCTGTGGTCATGGTCTATGATAGTTTTAAAACTTGTTAAATACTATTAAAATCTCTTGATAAATAACTTACACTTGTGATTAAATGTATTTAAAATAAAATAGAAAATATCATTTTGTACAACATTTGTTGGGATTTATTATCCAACAATCTAAATAAGAAAATTTGTAAAGTATAAGTATTTACTCCCAGCCATGACTGCTACTAATGAAAGTTAGCTCATAGCTGCAAAAATCCTTTAACATAATTTTCGTTTACAGCCCAAAACCTGTATTAGACAGAATTCGAAAGCGGAAGAATAAATGAAGATAGCGAAACAGCGATGAAACTTTTAACAAGTGAAGCGACTAAAAGTTTCGGCTACATCTGGAATACTTAATTGCCGTCGGATACAGGAGAAACTTATGTCGCTCATATTTCATTGGACAACTCTTTAACTTGATTTGATTTTGAACTGTTTGTAGTCGAGAATCAGTGACGTTGTTTACTACATGCGGATTAAACTTTATATTTTATGATATTTTGTATATAAGGGTCAATTCACACCGAAATGAAATGATACGAGACATGTCGATGCATTTGCCGCTATTCAAAATTGAACTTTATTAATAACACAAGAATATACATATTTCATAGTAAGAATTCGAATGCCAGGTTTCACCACGCTGCACAGCGCATGTCATGTATGACTGATGTCATATTATTATTAGACGTGTGTATGTAGGTATATCTTCTATTTATATAAAAATAATGTTTGTCTGATTGTCCTTTATAGAATCGTAAACTATACATGTGATGATCTGTAGCAAAGTTGTTGTGCATGAGCCAAAGAAGGTTTCTGAATGGTTAAGATTTGCAAATGGACCCGGTAGATGGCGCTGATTTCAGTGCGTCAATAAATTTAATTCTAAGGCAGTACGAAGTTTGCCGGGACAGCTCCATCAATTACGGATATTTTGGGAATATGATCTATTGCAATGTGAAGACATTTAAGCAGAAAAATAATTGTCATAAAGCCTCATTTACACAAGGAGAGTTTCTCGGACGGGTGCAGACGACAATGTCAGGCGAGAATATTCTTGCATAGTGTAAACAACCTTTGAAGGCGAGAATTGTATGGCGAGTCTCGTATACGAGAATATGATACGATATTCTCGCCCGAATCGTACGATAAACTCTCCTTGTGTAAATGAGGACTTACAGCCATATCATTAGTTGTTTCCTCAAAATTTCCTCCACTCGACTCAACCTCAATCCACGAAAGTTGTATCATTAGTTCAACAAAATTCCCTTGACTTGAGGAATTTCCTTACTCGAGTCGAGGAATCAACTGTCAAACTTAAGGTACCTCAGGACGTACCTTGAGGCTCCCTCGAGCATCTATTCCCGACATTTATATCAATTCTTTTTACAAACAAAGTGTATTTTTTTGAAATAATAACGCAATTATAGAGGGATACTTATTTAAAGATAAGCATGGTGGATTTTTGGATGACCTTTATTTTACGAAAATCCGTATAATTATACAGCGCATACATATTCATCATTCTGTAAAATTTGGATCGGGTTTTAATGGTTACTATTGGTGTTAACATAAAAAAATATATTTTTCTATGATTATTTATCATGTCATACCCTTACTCAACCTTACTGGAGGAGCAAACAGGTGAGGTATAAATTATGTTTCAGAATACCAAACTCGAGGAACTTCTCAAGGATACCTCAGATGAGGTTGAGTCGAGGCGGATCTGAGGAAACAACTAATGATACGGGTGTTAGTGTATGACGTATACACTGGTTATTATTGTTCTTGGCACAATTATAAATATAAAGATAGAAATAAAGTTCAATTTTCAATAGCTGTCTTAAAAATGCTGCGCCGCGTAGCGTCAGGTATAACGCGATTCAAATGAGAATAGGAACGTCAATGACCTTTTTCTGTCAAATGTCACTTGAAAAGTGCGATTTTCAGAAAAACTTATGCGCATATAAATATTAATTGTCTTGTATCGAATTTAAATAAAAACCTTAAATAGTAATCAATTATCAAAACATAAATTTAACTATCATAACAGCTTTAATCCTATTCTCATTTGAATCGCACTATATCGTCACGGTGTGAACTGACTCTGAGACGAAGTAGGTATTTTGATTTCGCTTGAATTTTCATAGAAAAGTTCTAAAATAAGTAATAAGTAGGTATTCTCATTACAAATAAAACTATGAGTATAAATTCAATCGTTATCACTTTTATAAACTGTAACTCGAAATACAATAATTGTTAAGATATTTTCTGACAAAATCAACTGGTAGATATTGTGTTTACAAGATCCATAAGTTGTAATAAATAAAACCGTTTCGTGATTTACACAAATTTTCACAACCTGTCCTAAATACCAACTAGACAGGCCTGTATCTTGTAGTTCTCTTCCTAAATGGTGGATGTCTGAGAGTTCTGTTCAATATGGCATGTTCTTTTGAGAATTTTCGCATATGGGCGTCATTGGTAACGCCAACGTATAGTGGGAATATCATATTTGCCTTAATTTCACACTCTTCTTCGCATATCCTATATGGTGCAGTAAATACTATCTTTCTGGGTATGGTGAGGTCTCCTTTTCGTAAAATAAAGACAGTTTTTATTAGTCATTTTTAATACTATCCAACACTTTTTTTTGTAAAATTATGCCAAGACCAGACCAAATGAGTCATTTAGTCTCGTCTTTGCACAATTTGCGGCGTCAAAACCACATATTTTGACCAAGGTGTAGAGTTTGTGTAGTAAGAATTGTAGAGTTAGGAAATTGGATCTATATGAGATCGGATAACTTTTTTAAAGTGCGAGGCATTTGTTCTTGGCAACATTATACATGAAAATGTTTTTTGTGGGATTTCACTTTATTTTGTTTCATAGGTTGATATTGATTTTGACAATAATAAGATGAGGGTTTAATAAAGAGAGGGCATCTCAGGACGTCCGACAGAAGTGATAACTTAAACTAATCTAAACAAAAAGTTTGGAGACGGTCCTTAAATTCTGTGGAAAAATAAAGATTATACTGCGAGTAAAAAAAAAAAAAACTTTACATAAAACCAATTTTCCAGGCTAAGAATCAAGCCCGCAAATTAGAAAAAAATACATTCTGTATTATTGCGTCATTCGATAGCGTTGCAAGTAAGAAAGTAATTGTGTGCGAAAAAAATGAGGAAAGAGCTTATTTTTAGCATTTATCAAAATATAACACTTTTCTGAAGTTTGCTGTATACCATTACTTCCCAATAATAGTCTCTTAATAGCAGCGCTATGAAAATATAGGGCGCTATGAAAATATAGCGCAATAATACAGGTGGTTTTTTTACCTTTTTTGTTACCTTTTTAATCCTCATTAACTTTTTTCTCCCATAGTTTAGAGCTTGTTCGCAATACAATAAAATGGCACACTTTTTAAACCCTTTCATTTGATATATGTCTTGTAGTGTTACAAGGGTGGGGACGTTTTGCCCCTTCTTCTTTGGTTTCGTAAACAAAAATTGTGTATAGATTTCGTTTTCGGCATCATAATAATATTTTTTACATTCTAGGGATGGCTTTTTACAGTACCATACAAAAATGGGTTTTAGATTGTTTATTAATTTTTTTTTTTAATATTATGTTTATTATGTCAGTAGGTGTAATTAAAGTGTGATACTTACTATCTCTATTCATAACCTTTTCTAAGTATTGATTTCCGTCCGTATTTTCCGGCTTGTTTGTTATATTTATTACATAGCCATTTGTATAATTTGTTACATAACTGAATGCAAAGTTTGACATTGCAATAACTAAAAAACAAAAGAGCAACATACTTTTTATCGTAATATACCTACTCGAACTAAGCATATTCAAATCGTTATGAATTTTATGTTGAATCGCCAATAAAATTGTGTTGTACTACTACCTATGTGGTAACTGTACCTACTTTTATTTTTATTACAAACTATAACAATTTCTCGTATAATTTTTGTTGTTTTACGTTAAACGTGATTTTTTTCCATTTGTTACGGGACTCTCCGCGTTCGAGTCCGATTCGCATTTGCCGTTTTTTACATTCTAATACAAAGATTATTAAGTATTACACTCCAGTGTATAATAAATATAATAACTAAACTTGTATCGGAGTAAGTCGTCGTGCACATGAGAGTTTTTTTTTGTGGTCGCGATAGAAACAACTGAAATGTGCATGCATAGGTAGAACTCTGCACTAGTACAATAGAGCTGAAAAACGTGTAGAGATTTGACAAATTTGACACTTGACACTTCAATATTCAGCTCTATTATACTAGCGCAGAGTACATGCATACGATTATTTCTAATAATCGTCATCACCGACCAACTACGTCTCCATTACGTGACGTGACGAGGATTATCATGCTGCCTCTTGCTTACTGCGGGTTTAATACCTTTTTTGAACTAAAACTTGCTTAGGTGCGTTGAGATTGAATTTTTAAAGTCAAGTTACGACATGAGCGATACGATTTAGGATTTTAAATGATGAATGAACTTCACGTCTGCTGCGTATACTAGCTGTTTATGCTCTATTTTAAATAATTTTCAGAATACAATAAATATAACAGAAATATTCCAGTACGCACATAAATCACAAACAAAAGTAGCGTTTCACTAAACTACCTAAGATATATGTTATAGTATAGACTAGTTGTTTTTTTTCTGTCGCGACCACAAAAAAAAAACCCTCTTGGGAACGTAGCGTAACGATTGCAAATACGGCGTAACAAGACGCCGAAAACATAATATTCTAAAGATATATTTACTAAAATCTAGACAATAATGCAACATTCTAACCTTGTCACGTCAATTCAAAGACAAAAGTTTCCAAGAATTGTAACTATTTAGCCCGTAGTAGTTATGTCACAGATAATTATTTCTAGGCCAGTGTCTTGGGCGACTATTTTTAAAGTACACCTAAACAATAGTCTCGATTTCCTGAGCCAATTGGAAAGAGTATGTTTTCTGTGACACTAATAAATGATCGTATTCTCGTGTTTACTAATTAAAATATTCACGAAACATATTGCGCGGCCTGCATTGCGTACGCACTTCAAAAGATTGTAATATAACATGCATCATTTTGACGCAGGAAAACATAATTGCTGTAACACAAAAAAATTAAAACAGTTTTTCACATAATTTAAATCACATTTTATTTACTGCATCAATTGGTCTGGGTGTCACATAACTAGGATGAAAAAAAATATTTACGCCGCCCGTAAGTATTAAAAAAAATGTTTAATATCGTTGCTGTAAGGCTTACAAAGAAAAAAAACTGGGCAAGTGTGAGTCGGCCTCGCGCACGTAGGGTTCCGTACCAAACGACAAAGTCACGTTTGTTAAATTGGAGCTCCTTAAAATATTTATTTTATTATGTTTTTAGTATTTATTGTAATTATTAGCGGCAACAGAAATACATCACCTGTAATAAAATATTGTCTAGCTTATTGAACGGTGATTCATATGCCCGGTGACAGACTGACGAATAGCGTAGTCTCAAAAATAGGGTTTCGTTTTTACCCTTTGGGTACGTAACCCTAAAACGATCTTTTGAATGCTTTGTTGCTTACCAAAGAAGAGAGTATTTATCGCTAAGGCTTACAAGCACAGTCTGCAGCGGATGACAAACATTAGGTACTGTACATTATAGTGTTGCCCGCATATAGCTGTTGCCCGCGGATCCGCCCACGTAAATGCAGTACCTATCCCAAAGAAACAAATTTTTCGGAATAAAAAATAGCCTATGTTTTAATCCAGAGCCTAAACTACTACCCAACCACAGAATACAGAAGTCATCCAGAAGCCTAGCGTGTTGACACACGTTAGAAAGTGAGGCCGTCACAACTACTCCAAATTGGAATGGTTATCTACACATAATATGTTGCCACAGAATAACGGAATGTTATACCCAACTTATTTTCAATTAATTTTTATTGAATACCTAATTGTCGTAATATAACAACGCGTTTTGTTTTGTAAGTGTAAAGAGTAAAGATTAAAAAAAGCGGGCGCGGCGGTGTTTCGCCATGGTTTTGGACACAGTGCGCTGCATACAAATGTGATCGAACACCCATTCTGCATGTTTTGTATTCTGTGTACCCAACCTAATTTCATAGAAATCCGTTCAGTAGTTTTTGTATGAAAGAGTAACAAACATCCATCCATCCATTCTCACAAACTTTTACAGGTACAATATAATATTAGTAGGACTATCTGTTCCCCGCGGCTCCGCTCGCGTAAATAAGTAAAATACAGCATCTCTCGGGATCACTGTATTTTCTTGGGATAAAATGTAGCCTATGTTTTAATCCAGAGACTAAACTATTAAGATACCAAATTTCATCAAAATTCGTTCAGTAGTTTTTGCGTGAAAGAGTAACAAACATCTATCCATACATCCTCACAAACTTTTACATTTATATTATTAGTAGGATATTAGTAGGATATAGTACGATAATAGGAGGATACCTAGCTTTGCTCGGAGTTTTAATAGAACTATAAAATAATAAAAAATAAATAAAAGTTATGAATTTTGTATGAATTTTATTAAAATTTGTGCGTTTAAAGTAGAGGACAAGCGGTGCAACATGGCATTCGAAATCACACAATGAAACGTGTATCTTCTGTGTGATGAATAAAGTTCAATTTTGAATATCTATCTTCAAATGCAGCGTTATGTCGTTTATCGTTTAGTTACGGTGTGAATTGAGCCTAAGATTTTTTTTTGTCGTGAAGATTTTGTGCGACACGACGACGATGAGAGAGTTGACTTTGAGTGACATGAGAGTGGCAGCGGTGGTGACGACTCACAGCATACAGTTGGACGAGCTTTTAACGTCTACGTGGAAAAATTTATTTCAATAGATTAATCATACTAATAATACCAACATAACTAGGCAAAATGTGCAAGTAACTATACTCACTGTTTTTTTTTTGTAAAGTAACCAAAGTAGTTACGTTCATTTTCTGTTTGTTCACCCAAAATCTACTTATATGTCTAATAAAGTACAGTTTTCAAGTAATAAATCTAATAATAACAAACAAAAAATTATGAAGTCTAGATGTTTATGTTAAGTGATATCTTATACTTTAAACGAAACAACCTTTTGTCGCAAACGCTTGCAAGTGAAATATGTAGGGAGTTTTGAGGTAGAAAAGTCTATCTAGCTAGGTCTTATCCCTGTAAAACTGATCATTTTTAGGGTTCCGTAATACTTAAGGAACCCTTATAGTTTCGTTCTGTCCGTCTGTCTGTCTGTCTGTCTGTCAGTCTGTCTGTCCGCGCCTCTAGCTCCTGTAATTATGAATATAAATTTATGAAATTTGGTACAGTTATAGATTGTGTATAGATCACGGTTTCGGGATCATAAAAAAATAATTATTTTATATTTTAGGGGTGACTCTCCACTCTCCATACATGTGAAGTGGGGATGAAAAATATTTTTTCACTCTACCCCATCGTGTAGGGTATCGTAGAATAGGTCTTTTAAAATAAAGGCAAGGTTTTATACGTTACTTTTTAATAAATTTGACCATTTTTTAATAATCGGCCTCCAAAGTGGTTTGTAAGTTGGTCCCCCCCTAGCATTTTTAAACTATAGGAGATAGAAACTTGCTAATTTCCATGCTGATAGATCATGCTAAAAACTCTTTAGGAAAATTATTGTGAACCAAATCGTACAGTAACTTTTAGAGTAATTAAAAAAAAAGCATATTACGTTTTTATAGTTACGGAACCCTCCTGACATGTTCTTAGTTAGGTTAGGTTATTAAGTTATATAGGTTTTTCCTTTCGTTGTGACTTATGCTACTCTTTTTAATATTATACATCTATGTATGCTACAATATACCTACCTATCTATAATTTTTATTTTATTGTAATATATCAGTCCACTTGGCAGTTTGGTATGCGTATGTACATACCTAATTACAGGGTTTGAATCCCGATCCCGATCAAAATTTATCATAACTCCGAGCAAAGCTCGTATAATAAGTATACTTAAGTGGGTTTTTATTATATTATACAAACTTCGTTTGGCTATAAAATGACATCTGATACAATTAAATCTGATTATATAAATATCCTGTCCCAGTCTTTCTTATTTAGTCAAACGAGTTTTACCTACCTATAAAGATTTTATTTAACTCAAAGTTACTCAATACGTCTTTTGGACCTATGATAAATGTTTCATCTTATTGTCTAAGCATGAGACTGTCCAAGTGACGTAAGTTGACAACTTCATAGCTTCTGATTAATTATGATCTGATCTGTGGACTGTGGCCAAAATGGAACAATCAGTTAATGTCCCATTACATCCTTTTCGCCATCAATTAGTTGACTGCAGCTGACACGAACATTTATCATTATATTTTTATTCGGCTTCTGTAATAGGTAAACGATAAGCTACATATTCTCTTATAATATAAGCGAAACTATAAGGGTTCCTTGTGTAGTACAAATTAATCAATACAAAAACTGCAATCCATTTTAGGGTACATTGCAATTCCAATGTCTCGCTAAAAGACGAGAACGGCTGGACTATTTTGACTAATTTTGGTCTTAAAATAATCGCGGAACATCGGGGAAGTTTGAAAATGTGAGAATTATTGAAAAATAACGTGGAAGATAATAAAAACGCCGATTAAATTTACCCATGCAAACTGTTCACTTTCTTCAATTTGTTTTTCTAATTGACTGTCAATTATTTATACCTGTATTCAGTTTGTCTGTTTGGTTTATTAAAAAACAGACAAACTGAATATTATTAAAATATCAACCGACCAAAGTAAGTTGGGTGGCAAAATCTCATAATCAAAAAATGGCATATCCATGACAAGAAGGAATTTATTAAATATCAGGTAAGTTGGTATTAGGTTTTTGGGAATTAGGTCCTTACCAACAATTTTACGTTTTACCAACAATTTCATATTTATTAAGTCACGGCTAAATAATCACTAAAGTGTTTTATTTTTATTAATAATATAGAGTACAAGATTTTTTGGAGAGAATAATATTTTTGTACTTATGTAAAGGGGATATAGAATATTTTATTAAGTTCATTTACTGTCTTAAACATAAAATTGTATTTAAGAGCTCCGTGGCCTAGTGTTTGGTTTGCACTCGTAGTCTAGTCAACAAGTTCAAAAACGTGAAAAATAGAGATAAAGGTCCTAAAAATATGAGCGATGGCTCATTCGATTCGGAATCACCTCTAAAAAAATGTTTTTGAAGGATTTTGGTGCAGGTTAAAAATTGCAATTGTTATTAACAAAATAAGATGAAAAAAAAAATGATATTTCGTTTTTTGTTAATAACTCGAAAAATATTAACATTTAAGCAATTTTGAAAAAAGCTCGTTAAAGAGGAGGAAATTTTCAATAAAAAAGTCCTAACTCCCGGAATTCTATCTCCATTATTTATAATTTTAATTAGACGTTGAAAATAGGGCTCCGCGTGGCAGTTATGGCATGCGCGCGCCGCCGCTAAAGAGAGTTCAGCAATAAAAATATTTTTTTTATAACATAAAATGTGATTTTAAAAATTTGAAAAAATTCTAGTATCTTCTTAACACTTGAAAGAATCGAGCACTGAAAAAAAAAGTTTAATCACCATTTTTCAAAAAGTTATTCAATCGTTAACTAACCTAAACCTCCACGAAGTTTAAAATTTATAGGCCAATTATTTATACCTTTCATCCCATTGTTTATGCCCATGGAGATTGAGAAAAAATTGGTTAGTTAACAATTGAATAACTTTTTGAAAAATGGTGATTAAACTTTTTTTTTTCAGGGCTCGATTCTTTCAAGTGTTAAGAAGATACTAGAATTTTTTCAAATTTTTAAAATCACATTTTATGTTATAAAAAAAATATTTTTATTGCTGAACTCTCTTTAGCGGCGGCGCGCGCATGCCATAACTGCCACGCGGAGCCCTATTTTCAACGTCTAATTAAAATTATAAATAATGGAGATAGAATTCCGGGAGTTAGGACTTTTTTATTGAAAATTTCCTCCTCTTTAACGAGCTTTTTTCAAAATTGCTTAAATGTTAATATTTTTCGAGTTATTAACAAAAAACGAAATATCATTTTTTTTCATCTTATTTTGTTAATAACAATTGCAATTTTTAACCTGCACCAAAATCCTTCAAAAACATTTTTCTAGAGGTGATTCCGAATCGAATGAGCCATCGCTCATATTTTAGGACCTTTATCTCTATTTTTCACGTTTTTGAACTTGATGACTAGACTAGAGAGAGTGCTGGTTTGAATCCCAAGTTGTGGCGTGTACCAATAAGACTTTTTCAGATCTCAAGTTCATTATATACGGACGCTCTGACGGTGAAGGAAAACATCGTGAGGAAACCCGCACATGGTTGGCCCCAGACGTATTTACCAGTCATTCCTCTGGACTAGGCTGACTATGTCGTGAGAATGCTGTACGTGCTTGGGCAACCATACGACATTTAAAAACCAACTGTCCCAGGCACTACAGTATTTCAATAGTGGTTACTTCGCTTGGAGAATACTGCATAAATCATCCATTAACGTAACGGAAAAGGCCTAAGTTTTTTTGTCTTTAAATTTGAAAGATGACAATAGAATTAATTCGAACAACTTTGATATGTTTCAATGGTCTAAAAAATTTAAATTCATAAAGTTTTATATTGTAGTAGGTATCTATACTGTTGATATTAAGCTAATAATATTATTATACTCGCTAATTTTATTTCAATTCAAGATAGTCCATTTAATTATATACTCATTAAATCTTTGTGATTGTGTGTGGATTATTCGTTTTTTATAATTTCTTATAATATTATGACTTGAAAAGGAGCACCTTCATAGAACAATATATTAATATTAATATGCTTAATAGTGACTTAATGCAATACAAAAATTGCAGTGATTAAATCATTTGTGTAGATTGTATTAGCAATTTTTCTAGGTTAATTTTGTAGGTTATTAGATTTATCAAAATAGTGTTTGAGGTTTTCAAAGCACAGACGAGTATAACTGCTCTGGCTGTGGATGTCCAAATGTGGGAATAATTGTTTACCATCAGGCTGTCCTCTTACTTGTTTCCACATCATTCCATAAATAAAACAACACAGGCCAATCGTGGACACCCGTACTGGAGGAACTACATGTGCGTTCCCGGAAACATAACGCATTGAGGGTTTGGAGTCTTAAAAACCGTAAGCGCAATTATAATAATAATAATAACTCCCACACCGATCTCGGTGACGGTGGCCGGTTTCATTGAAACCATGCCAGTTACGCAGGAGTGATTTTTATAGTGCCCAAGTGTGTGCGCAGTACACAAGAGCACTCTCTCTTCCTTTTACTCTCGTAACCCAGTGGGACGGATGACCGACACGACTGGCGAGAGATCAGGCGCAGGACCGACTTTTTACATGCCCATCCGACGCATGGATCATCTTTCTTGTCAGACAATCAGGTGATCAGCCTGCATTGTCCTAACCAAACTGGGAATCAACTTTTTTTTTTTTTGTTCCCATGTGGGAATCGAACCCACGACCTCCGAGTCGAGAGCCAATGCTCGAACCACTTGACCACGGAGGCGCAATTATAACTCCTCTGGCGTTGGGGAAGTCCATGAGCAGCGATAGTCGCTTTGATAGATACTTATAAGTATTATGAAATATATTTGGAAACGAGCCAGCCGATCGCCTGATGGTAAGAAATTGTACAATTTTCAGGAACACACTTGTTTCTTCTCTGGTATTGCAAAATATGTCTAAATGTGCAAATGGATCGCCTGATGATAAGAAATTACTACAATTTCATATCATCAGGCGATCCGTTTGCTCGTTTCCAGATATATTTCATACTAGCTTTTGCCTGCGACTTCGTCCGCGTGGAACAGTTACTTTGGCTCTCGCTAAAATTTACCCGCAACTTCATTACCAGTATTTCCTGTCTCCTGCGATTAGTGCGTTCAAACAAACAAATAAACTCTTCAGTTTTATAATATTAGTATAGATTTATAAGATTAAAGTATACCCCTAGATATACAATAGAATCCCAGAAAACGTTCAAAATCTTTCCATTAATAAATTTAAAAAGTAGTTATGGAACGTTTGTGTGCAAAAGCCTATAATAAGGTCAAGGATTTTATTGACGATCGCTCACTTTGGGAATAGGATAGTCACCTGCGGCTGCTTCTATGTTACTATATGTATCTGACTTTTGTCAATATTATATAGACTTAAGTTTTCACATTGTAAACATCGTCATTTTTTTAAAAGAACAATTTTCCATTTTATTTTTGCTAAAAGATAGCCCCGTGCGAGTTACTTATGCCGGTTCTTCTCGCCGGGTTAGTTCTCGAACCGGTGGTGGGCATCAAGCAGGGACAATTCTTTAAGCGTTACTTTGTTACCATTATGGAAATAAAACTTTTTTGATTTTGATTTTTGAATGCCATTACTGCCGCTAATAGACCTCCGCAACACCAAAGGCATGTGACCGTGTGCGTTTCCGATTTTTAAAACCATCGATACCTACCTATTTGGCCATCGGTACCTTTCTCACACAGCAAAACACAATGCAATTCTATTAGTTTTCTGTGAGGCCGGCTTATTTATCCGGTCGATTCAACCGAATGGGTTGCCGAAGCATCAACTCGAACCAAAACTAACCCTTCCATAACATTTTCCCTTAATCATAGCTAATAACCTGACAAAAAGGTACAATTTCTAAGTCTGCTAGATATGCTTTAAATTATGCTGACAATGAGCGCCTTCATACCTGCATTTAAATATCACGAAATCACTTTTTTGTTGCTTAATATCTCGTAAACCATACACACAATTTTTAGAAAATTTAAAAGACTTGTTTGTGTCGCTAACAAAATTCAGACTGCTAGCTTTATTACTAAAGAACATATGCGGGTACGAAAAAGCAACAAAATAGGTGCTTAAAGAAAAGATAGCAACGGACGCAGCTACTCGTATAGACATGGCGATGGCGCTGATGCGCCATCAGATTACTACCTAATACTTAATATAAGATTATGTATTATAATGTATTATTATAGGAGAAAGTAGTTCTAATTTGAGCATGTACAAATGTTAATTCTTTAAAAGTCAAAGGAGAATTCGATCATTTTCTATTGTATATGTACAAATAACATATTCTTCCTAAGCATCGGGTAGATTAAGATTTAATGTGGAAGCACGGTAGTACTACGTTAGTAATATATCTTCTTTGGTAGTACCCCTCCAAGATGAGCCAAGTGAAGTGCACTAATTAACCACCATTTCTAGAAGCGCTTCGTCGATTTTTTTAACCTTTTAAGTCATGAAGTTAGGCCTTGCAGAGTTCGGGCGTGTAGACACAGATTACTAAATAGTTACTGGTGTAGAGTCAGAAGCTTGGCTCTAGATAATATCTGATAACTTTTTGACAGTGCGAGTCATTTTGTCTAGTCGTAGCATAATTTTAAATGAAAATGTTTTTTGTGTCTACTTTACACAAAGATAAGCAACTGCAAAACAAAATCGTGGGTTAACTCATAATTTTCGCTATCTCGTGCAATAAGTTTTCTGTGTTCCTGGGTCATAGATGTGTATTAAAGATGTGTATAATATAATAAAAATCTTTAATATAAGTATAGTATAAAAAGTATTAAATATATTTCCGTTGTCTGGTACCCGTAACACAAGTTTTCGGATACTTACCGCGGGGCCAGACTGACGTGGTGTGAAGCGTCCATAGATATTATTATATTATAATGCGTTTCAAATGAGAATGGAACGTCAATTACCTTTTTCTGTCAAATATCACTTGAAAAGTGCGATTTGCAGAAAAACTTATGTGCATATAAATATTAATAATCTTGCATCGAATTTAAATAAAAACGTTAAATAGTAATAAATTATCTAACCATCAATTTAACTAATGACTGTCTAAATTCGAAATAATATGGCACCGACTCGATCCAATTCTCATTTGAATCGCACTGTACCAGTGGCGAAGGCTGCTTCTCCTTCATAGGGAAGCCGGAACCTATATAATAGGTAGGGATTTCTATGAAGGTTTGCAAAATGTAAGGTATAGGAACCCTTCGCCACTGCACTGTACCTATATTATTTACGATATAACTTATCAAATATTATGTTAATTTTAACGTTTTAATTTTGTTATTTTAATTCTTAGTTGATATTTACAAGTTAAAAGTCATCACTTTTGAGTTTCAAAATATGTCATGTCTTATAACCTTCATGTCGGCGGATTGTCTCGGGCAGTGGATGCATGCGACCGTTGAGAATTTTAGACTAATTAGCTTTACAAACTTCCGCCTGCAAATGTTGAATAAGATTGATGTCACCTCTCCATCGTGTTGTTTCCTCCAAAATAAAATAAAATAAATACAATGGACATCGACGCTTAAATTTGAAAAACACTTAAAATAATAATTACTGAATGTCATGTTAACCTCGGGTAACATTGACAGAAAATAACCATACGGCTATAAAACATTCGATCGATGTCACAATATGTATTAAATTTAGACACGAACGAACCGATCGAAGTCTGAGCTCCCTTGATCATTGTAACATTTAATTATTTTCAATTTGGCCGCCTGCCGCATCTACCTGCTAGGTAGTCTAATGTTTTGGCCGTCCTCCAAACGATTACATTTGCTGAACTGTCAAAGATAAGTTATTTTAGATAACGACATTGGTCATTTAAATAGTGTAAAGTTTTTTAATTATATATTATTTCACAACGGAAAATGTCAAATGAAAGTTAATCCTAGAATTGAAATGTCAAATTGGTTTTACGAATTTAAACTCACAGCGACGTTCGCTGAAACAATTTCAGCTTTAATATATAGGTAGGTACTAGGTAGTATAGCTCCAAAACATTTATAATTATTTGTCAGTTTTAAAAGAAAATTATTTGTATATTTTTGTCATTCATATTAAAATACCCTATTATTAATAAAAATATTTACGCCACGGATACGCTTAACCATGTTGCTGTCTTTTTCTGTCAAGTGACTTTTCTTACGTATCAGATAAAGACAGCAACATAGATGAGCGTATCCGTGGTATTTTATTATTATGGGGGATAGAGTACAAACTTCAGCGTTAAGTTGCGCTTTTATCATTGAGCGTTGTAATTAACTCAATAAAAAAAATGATGTTATTTAAAATAAAGGATCAGTGTAATTTAAAAAAATCTAAATTTATCATGTAATTAATGGCTTTGTAGAATGTTAAAAAATGTTCATGAGAAGTAGGTAAACTTATCGCATTGCAAAATGAAACTTAAAATTTAAATCGCTTAGCACCACTTATTGTTACACAATAATATTATTTAAAAACAGTAATGTTATATGTATTAGGTACTCTAATTTAGATTTTGAAATAAATACCAGAATGTAAAAATTTAACGCAAGCGAGGCAATTAAAAGAACAAAAATAGAAATTAAGTTTTATTGTGTTAATTGTAACATTGAAATAGGAATGCGGACTGCTCCGATGTCCGCCATTTCGGCTTGGTTTGATCACGACAGCGAAATCCTGTAAATTGACATTAAAGTTCACGACGATATAGGTGGTAAGGGTACGCCAAGCTATTATCAAGCGTGTGTTAGAGCGAAGCTAGATGGACACTATGGTAAACCCAAGCTTAGAATACTTCCTCGAGATTAGGGACTTTGTATGGATCCTATGGAACCTAGCGCCGACGTCAATGTGATGGAGAAGGTGGAGGTCCTTGTTGGTCTTCCTTGAGATGTAGCTGTGGCCTTTGGACATGTATGTCCTGAGCGCGCGTTCGCCCCAGGTCTGCGGAACCGGCCTGTCTACGGGCAATCCACGGTTTCTCCTGTCTAAGTAAGTAATTATGTCGTCATAGTAATTCCTTCGGTACTCATATATGTAGTTGTATTGCGAACTTGTAGGCCTGTAATTAAATAAAAAAAAGTCACACAAATAATTTAAGTACGTAGGTATAGATTACTTATTTTAGACAAGTCAAGTAGTTAGGTACCTATTTATTATATCAACTTTAAATTGTTTCCTAATCCCGTGATTATTATCGAATTTAAAATACCTAGAACATGTTTTACTTATAAACAAAATAGAAAGAGACTTTTAAATCAAAAATCTATTTTACATTTTACTCTTCGATGGAGTCATGGTTATTATAACATTTACAACAACACGTCATTTCAATATGCATTTTTAAAATACTCTTTTATTTATGTTTTGCAATATTTTGAACAAATTACGCGTACCTGACCCAATGTTTGCAGATAAGTTTTTTGGGGCCCTGGTCAGCGGGTGTCTCTGGCGGTGGAGGTTCTGCTTCCTCGGGTTTGGCTTCACCAGCTGCTCCTTCTGCTGGAGGGGCTCCCTCAGCAGCAGGGGCACCTTCGGCGGGAGGGGCCTCACCCTGAGCCGGGGCCTCCTCTACGACATCATCCCACATATTGACAAGGGAGCTGAACAGAAATCACCGCTTAGTAAGACACAGCACTTTTTTTTTAAATCACAGGTAATCGCGACCACGAACCTAATGGGATTTGCAGAGGCGTGCGAAGTGGTTGGTCGTTCGTCTAAGACTGGTATTGTCCCCTGACAACCTCCTCCCGATTTATCTCTCTACCCCTCCTGTACCGCTACATAACCTGGTGCCAATAATTTTCTGTCAATACACTGACCATGCATAGTGACTTTGCGGTTAATTGGCGTGCCAATTTGGGGTTTACTTTGATCTATACTACGGCATACATGCCAAATACGACTTCGTCGTGATTATTTAATAATCTTTTAAATGTATTAACCGAGTGGAGGATATTCATTTTAATCATACATTTTATGGATTTGAGCCAGAAACGTGACGAAGTGGATGGGTTGTAATATTTCTTTTTATTTTTAAAATTACTAGTAGACTATTATACGACTTATATTAGGTTAATTACCTAATAAATAAAACAACAGCCTCCGTGGTCTAGTGGTTAGAGCGTTGGCTCTTGACTCGGAGGTCGTGGGTTCGATTCCCGCATTGGAACAACAAAAAGATGTTGTTTCCAAGTTTGGTTAGGACAATGCAGGCTGATCACCTGATTGTCTGACAAGAAAGATGATCCATGCGTCGGATGGGCATGTAAAAAGTCGGACCTGCGCCCGATCTCTCGTCAGTCGTGTCGGTTATCCGTCCCACTGGATTACGAGAGTAAAGGAAGAGAGAGTGCTCTTGTGTACTGCGCACACACTTGGGCACTATAAAATTACTCCTGCGTAACTGGCCTAGTTTCAATGAAACCGGCCACCGTCACCGAGATCGGTGGGGAGTTATTATTATTATTATTAAATAAAACAATCTTATATATCGTCTTGGGAATTTATGGTATGGTATTTGCACAATATGTTGTGAATATTTTTGTTTTTTAATACTAGAGGTCGCCCTGTAGTCGAAATTCGCCCATAATAATTTATTTATAACATTTAACTTTATAAAGGTTATTTTGCCTATTAAATGTAAATTTTGAGACTTCATAACGTTAATGTGTAACAAAGTAGTTTCTATTAAACACACGGTAATTACACAATTATCTATCTATTAATTATATCTGAGGTAGTGTGTGTTGTTATTATTTTATCAATTTTATGTATTTCTAAATTATATATTGGCTTTCTTCACACACCTTCCTTCCACTACATAAGCTTTTGTTTACTGACCAAATTTCTTACTCTATATGGAAAATCTTTAAATCTGCAGAGACTTCGATGAACACTAAAATCCATGCTCCTAAATACAATTCATTAAATATATTTTTTAATGTTTGTTGAATTCAAAATCTGAGGATGACAAAATTTATCCGAAGAAATAAATAGAAATAATTGAGTACCTACGTAGTTACGTACCATTATATTATGTTCATGTTCTAACGTTTAAAGTTTCAAAATTTTTAGGTTTCTTTTGCGTCTTAGATAAGCAAAAAAATGTTTAGATTTTGACTGTGAAAGAAATATTGATAGTCTTTGACAATTTTGTCAAACCAACTGTAATATTAGGTTTAAATGTGTTGTTCTTATACGAGTAATAATAATACGTGAAGCAAAACTTTCAAGTACCTACAGTTTTACGAGAATTGTGCGTAGGTACGTATTAGAGTCGAGTCGAGTGGAGCCCAAGATCGGTATGGCCCTCATTAGGGTAGGCCGTTCAGCAGTGGATGGCGATAGGCTGATGATGATGACGTATTAGAGTAAAATTTGGCACAATTAAAGCTTATGCTGAGGAAGACGTGCGAAAAACTTAAATTTCTTTAAATAATGCTTGGAAATTAATGAAAATATCACAACTACCTCACTCATACTAGCATTATTGTATCTTTCACATGACCCAGGAATACAGAAAAGCTTTTTGTTCCATCGGCGGGATTCGAACCCGCGACCCCCGGCTTGAGCACCAACACGCTCAACCAATGAGCCACAGAGGTCGTTTTTATGTTGTTACAATATTTATGAGAATAATAGGCATTTTGTAGATTTCTTGCGCGTAATAAGCTATTTCTTAGAGTCAAAACACATAATATTGTGAATGTTTCTTTATTGTCATTGTTTACAAGTAAACATATCATTAACATAAGGTTTATAGTACCTAATTAACATGTCACAAATATGTCGCACATCAAACAATAATAATAATTAATGCTTCAGTAACTGTTTAAATATGTATTAGCTAAGCTATGATTGTGTACAGAATTTGCTCCTTTGACGTGGAGTTGAGGCACGCCTACTAATTAATTGATTTGGAATGTTTAGGACAATAGACATTTCTAAGCCAAGTTGCTAGTGTTGGACTTGGATCCTAACCGCGGCGAAGAGACACTGTAATTAATTCCATTGTCAGGTAAAATACCTATATAGTAATGTAATATACAATATTAATTTGAATTGAAAAAAAAGTAAAAAAAAGCTTTTTAAAAACAAGCCTATAAACTATACAGGTTAGTAGTTAGTTAGTTTAGTTAGCCTTTATTTAAATGCGGTAAAAATAATACAATAAACCTTTAAAATTTTTCCATCTACTAATTAATATAATGTCATTTATAGATACACAATTTATAAGAAATACCTGGGTAACCGAACTTTGCTCGAAACTTTAGGTTAAAAATAAAATAATAAAAATATTTTACCGGGATTCGGTTGGTTCGAATCCCGGTAAAATATTCTTTTTATTTTTCTTCTATAAAATATTCCAAATTACCGAACGCAAAAAAATAACCAAATTGCCATTAGGACTGACAATAAGAAGTTGAAATTATTCATACGTATATATACCTATTATATCGTTTTATGACGAAAGAAACACATTATATAACATGAAAAATTTGTAGTTTCCCAGGGATAAAACTTAGCTAGATTAATTTTTCTCCCCCAAAACTACCTGTATACTATTTTCCATGGTAATAATTGCAGCCGTTTTCGATAAACCGATTATAATATATTATTATATAAAGATTGTCTCGTTTAAAGTATTAGAGATCTGCACTAACACATGTCAGTAATAGTTAAAATTCTTGAGTTTTTAAATGATTATCGGGAACTAGACAGACTTTATTACTCTCAGACAATATTTCCCGATATTTTTAGCGCAGCCTTTATTGATAGCTGTTCATTGTTTGGTAAGTATTAAATTATTTGGCTTCTATCAATCGCCCGGCTTTACTAGACGTGTGCCAATTTACAGGCTGATTATTTATTTACGTGTCTTTTATGTGCCAATCGTTTAACACTCAGGTACTTATTGTCTAATAGCTGTAGAAAATATTGTTTGCGTAGCTCGATCACATAACACCGATATTCTGAAAATTGCAAAACGAAAATATACTTATCTAATAATTACATCAACTTTTATTCAGGACTAGCTGTTACCCGCGGCTCCGCGTAAATACAGTATCCTGTATCCCTCGGGAACACTGTATTTTGTTAGGATAAAAAGTAGCCTATGTTTTAATCCAGAGCCTAAACTACAAAGATACCAAATTTCATCGAAATCCGTTCAGTAGTTTTTGCGTGAAAGAGTAACAAACATCCATCCATACATCCATAGATCCTCACAAACTTTCACATTTATAATATCAGTAGGATTCTCTTAGGATTAGTTCAAACGGCGACGATACACAACGCTACGTGGTAATTAGGTACATCAGTCATACACTGCTTTGTGCAGTGGGTTTCCACTTTACATTTAATTTTGAACTTTTTTAATGAAACGTGTACGTGTACGAGATAAACGTTAACTCGAAAACGGCTTCTAATATTACCATTAAATTTATAGTAATTAGTAAATACTGAGTTTTGGCGGAGTAAAATCGATCTGGCTAGAAGACTTCTTGCAGGAAGAATAGTGATCAGTATATAATTATTATCAGCTTGTAATAGGCAAGCGGACTGATTTTTTTTTATTGCATTAATGAATAGTACTCTTAAATATGAGTAACTTCTCAGAATAAACCCTATATCAAAAGTCAATATTTTCAAAGGTAGATAGCTAGCTAAAAGCTAAAGCTAAAGCTATTTTCAAAGGTAGATACAGCGATTTGTATACAAAATTTCGCGAGTCTTTACACCAATTTTTTTTTTGTTTTTTTTTTTTTGCGAAATTGGTAAACAAAACCTACATCATTAGTTTACTCACATCATATACAAAAACATTAATTATGGTAAGTATGAACTTAAACGCACAAATATCGGAGATATTTACAAGTATATTCCTGCGGCCATATACTTCATATACTACTTCATATACAAGTGACGTCATTTTTAGGTCGACTTTAGTATGGAGCGTTTTTAGGAGGCTCGCGAAATTTTTTATATAAATCGCTGTACCTTTGAAAATATTGACTTTTGATATACGGTTTCTTCTGAGAAGTTACTCATATTTAAGATTACTATTCATTTATGCAATAAAAAAAAATTAGTCCGATTGCCTATTACTACGGTATTTTCGTTGAGCTGTTGGCAGTACAACGGAATTCTGTTTCAGCTATTCACTGAGATTTTAATGAAAGCGAGGAATTTTTGTACTGACACATAGATGACGCACGAAACTTAAGCATAGTGTATTCTATTTTAAGCCAGTCTTCTATTATTCAATCAATAATTTATGCGGTAATTGTATCTATTTATTTTTATTCAGTTTTGAAGCTCAAAAGGAAAAGGAAAAATAGAGTTTTGAATCTCAAAAGGAAATAACCTAACCCAGAGAGAGCATGTCACGTTATGTAAAACCGAGATCTATACAGACTTTATACCAAAATTCATCTATTTAAATTCATAATTAGAGAAGCTACAAGCGCGGATAGACTGACAGACAGACGGACGGACGGACGGACATAGCGAAACTATAAGGGATCCTGCAGCAACATCCTTTATTCTGGGAAGCCGTGGAGGTGAGGTAGAGAGTGGATATATCACAAAATAAGACGTATAAAATTATAATAATATTGTATTTCGTTTATTTCGTCTCTATTTATTAAATGAATATATTTTTGAGGTTTCACTTTGTACCTATAGATATAATCTAGACACGCAGTAGCGTGTTAAGCCAAGTTCAAGTAACAGAACTGGCGAGCAGCACCGTGTGTAATAATATTACACAATTTGGAGCCACTTTTGAACCCTTCATAATTCAAAAACTATTTCACATAAAGGTGTCAAATTTGGCTCATATATTGAGATTTGGGAGATACATATGTGCTCCAAATTTCAAAAACACATCTCAAACGGTTATTTAGGTATAAACGTCAAAAAATCGTAATTTTTATCACTGTCAAAACTCTAACTCAGTTCCAGATGACCTAAAAAGTTCAAATTTTACATGCAGATAGGTGAATACAAAGGAACAAAGAAACTGGTAAATTTGTATCATTTTATTATAATTTTTCACTTAATTGATCCTATTAGGAACACTTAATTTTGGTATAAATTTTTTAATAAATGTTATAAATAAGTACCTACTTATAATGTATGTACAAAAATTAATGATATCCTATCAAAAACATAAAATATGTGAAAATGTATATTGTGGTCTGACTTGGCTAGTTCTCATATACGAATTATTATGTTCGATGGCTAGTTTCTACCAGCACACTGTGTATTTTTTGTCCAAAAAATTGGCCATGCCTTTTTTTTTGGAAATCTCATACAGAAATGTTATGTAAATAATTTATTAGTATTTACATGCGTTAATATCTTATTATGAACAATAAAAAAACACTTTTTATTTTTTTTTCAATAAAATTAAAAATTGCCATAACTTTTTAAATATTTACTTAATTGTCTTCTTGATTATTCTGATCGACAATAATCAAAAAACACACAATTTAACCTGATTTACATATTTCTTAAATAAGTTTTTAAAGATTTATTTACGATTTATGTTTTTTTTTCTTTAATTTTTTATGAACGTATTTCTGAATATTTGGATTTTATTTTTATACAGAATTGTTACTTAAATGTACTAGAATTTGTGTAAAAAAAATTAGGTCCAAATAATAAAGGGCACTGAAGTTAGAGGCTTCTAAAGTTTTCTATGGTAACTATGGGTTTAGGGTTGTCAATATTTCTATACCAAATTTTTTATTCATTTGAACTTTGTTTTTTTTTATTCCTGACTAATACTTAAACAGAAGGTTAGAGAAACTGCATTGAGTCACTAAAGTGACTTGATAAATCGAGAAAATATTTTATTAATGCCGTGAAATATTTTTGAGCAGAAACAAAAAAAACGATTACTTTTTATTGCAGTTTTCATATTAATTTGACATGTCAATCCTACAATACTGACTTGGAATTTTTTTAACAAATTAATACTTTTCTAATGTACACATGGTGACACATTTAAAATCTTTTATATATTTCCGGTATAAAATGGTCTCATATAGGTTTAATTATAACCGGAAATCTATTGTTTAATAGGTAGCCGGTGCAGACCGGGTCCGGTTTCGGATTTTATTACCTGGCTTTAGCTGTAACCTAACGAACCCCTTCCCTGCACCACATATTACCTTTCATTGGATTTTAAATAGAATGCCCGTCCGTCTGTTTGTTTTGCTTTTGACTAAATTTTGAAATGGTTGCATGTATTTTTAACCGCGACTTTCACTGGCAGACCGAATTATCAGCATATTTGTTGTAAAAATATTAGTTATTTACAACGCCGGATAATAATTTGTATACAAAATATTAAAAATTATCAGACTTACATTGAATTTAAAATAAATCTTTAGTATTAAAAAAAAGGGATATAATTAATCGAGCGAACAAAAAATAAGTTGGCGGCTGCACGTGAGCATACTCTATTACTGAATTTGGCAGCAAATTAATATGTTGGCGACTAAATTACTAAACTGGCTAAATCACTCAGGTGACAAAAAATTCAAAAGTCGGCAGATAAAAAGAGGCGAAATTTAATCCAAATTAGCACCGACATTTATAAGTTGGTGACTTAATTTCCGAGTTGGTGACCATTATACCATATAAGCAGCTATAAAACCAGATTTGGTCGATAAATTAATGGCTGCTAAAAATCCAATTTGCAGGCTACGGAAAATCCTATTTTTGGATACTGTTGGAGTATGTTTTTCCTTTGCATGGGTGTCATTTTCTAGGTGTCTGGGGGTGCAGAATAATATGAAAATAAAATCTGTTTTGTAATTCCACAATGGCGTACATTTTTGTTATTAAAATTAATAAGGTTCCGATTACAAAATTGTCTTCCAATTTCATTTTCCAAAATGCAGAATATTCAATCTTCGTAAAATGAATATAAATACTAAATTAAAAGATCTTGGGGATGCTGATTAGGATTGATGATTATTATTAAGGTATGTTATGTAGTTCAAGGTACCAGCTATGTATGGAAATTTTTCAAAATTCAGGATTCATGAATTTTTCTGCTATTCATGAAGAAAATATGCAATTTCCAGGTTTATTAGGGGGAGGAAATTTTCATTATTTTTCCAGTAGGATGCACCGTTTCTGAGATAGAAGCGATTATAGAAAAAAATGGCAATGCTGTACTGAGATACGAGGGATGTATAAATCTATAAAAATGTTGGAAAATTCAGGATTTTCGAATTTTTTTTCTCCCATCATAAAGAAAATATGATGTTACGGAATTTCTAAGGGGACGAAATTTTCATTATTTTTTCAATAGGATGCACCGTTTCCGAGATAGGATCAATTTTATAAAAAAACGTAAATGCTGTACATTGAGATACGAGAGATGTATAAATCTATATAGAAATGTTGGAAAATTCCGGATTTTCGAAAAATTTTTTCTCCCATGATGAGGGAGATAATTATGATATTGCGGGGTTCCTAAGGGGGACGAAATTTTCATTATTTTTTCAATAGGATGCACCGTTTCCGAGATAGAATCAATTTTATAAAAAAACGTAAATGCTGTACATTGAGATACGAGAGATGTATAAATCTATATAGAAATGTTGGAAAATTCCGGATTTTCGAAATTTTTTTTCTCCCATCATGAGGGAAATATGATGTTGTGGGGTTCCTAAGGGGGACGAAATTTTCATTATTTTTTCAATAGGATGCACCGTTTCCGAGATAGAATCAATTTTATAAAAAAAAATGTAAATGCTGCACATTGAGATATTAGGAATGTATAAAGCTATAGAAATGTTGGAAAATTCCATATTTTCAAATTTCTTTTTCTCCCATCATAAAGAAAATATGAGGTTGCGGGGTTACTAAGGAAATTTAAAATGGATGACTTTTTTGTTATCAGCACCCCCAGAAACCAATAAAAGGACACCCATATTATTTTTATAAAATTAAGTATGTCCGCCATATTGTAATTTCAAATCGAATGTCATTTTCGTAATCCAGCACTCCCAAAAACCTTATAAACGACACCCATATCAATTTTACGAAAAATAAATATCAGCCATTTTTAAATTTCAAAATTAATCTACACAATATCTACATCCCCCTAAAACCGGGAAAATTTAAAAATTGGATATTTTGTATGCTCTTTTATGTTTTTTTATGTATCCTCGTTTTGCTGCTTGTATGTTTTATGAGTTACCTACATCAGGGAAAATATATGTGCCTATTTTTAAATTAAATGTGCACTCACAAATTGTCGCCAAAATTCAGTGGTATTATTTAGTCACCAGATTTGTAATTTTTTTGTTCCTTACATTCTTTCGCAAACTTGATAATTTAGTATTCAATATTCGATATTTTCACATCCAAAATTTAATTGTTTTGTCGCAAGTAAATACATGCCTAAAAAAATAAGTGTCTGTTTCTGATACCAAAACGATCAAATTAAGAAGGTGCAGAGAAATTGCATGTCACGCGAGCGAAGCCGCGTGCAACTGCTAGGTAATTGAATAAAACTTTGTTTTCACTTGAAATTCCTGAAATATTACTCTACCAAACACACAGTGTTTCGACTAGTACATGCGAACAAGACAATATATTTTTTACTTATTTATATTATTTATGTATATTCAAGGCATGTAAGATTTTTTATGCTGAAATAAATCTGAACACTTAAATATTTAGATCGATACTTCTTACAAATATGGAACACGGCGGAGGTACATCATATAATATGCAGTATAATAAACATAAATAACCAAAAACAGAAAGGTTCAAACCAAATAGTGACTTTGAGCTTCTCAGTATCTCACTGACTTCAATATAAGAGTGCAACAGCAGTGAAGCAAAAGGGAGCAAAGGTATAACGCGAAGAAAATGTAAACTATGGATAACATAATGAATTTCCACGCGGGCGGAGTCGCGGGCAGCAGCTAGTAAGTAAAAAAGACTATTACTATTAATTGTTTTGTTGAAGTTACGAACTTCATTAGAAAAATGAGCATATAAAAACCTACTTCAAATATTCATCTATGCGGTGACAACCCTATCCAAAATAATATAAAATTGACTAACTCCGATGCCCCGCCTCATTTGGATCCCATTTTTTTTTGGGTTATAAGTATCAATAAAAAGAATATTTCAGTCTTAGTTTTAAATCCAAATATGAAACGGCATGGCGTTAAAAAAATTAAAACATAAATTTACAAAATCAGTCATAAATACGTTATCTTGAACAAATAAAGCCTGGATGTTTTTCGCTATCGTAGGGCTTTTAAGACACTATTTAGACCAATTAATAAAATCTTAAAAGAATATCAAACTTTTGAACTATAACTGTTTCTATGTTTTTTCTGGAAACCATAGAATTTTTTTTCAAGTACTAATTTGCATTCTTCTATATGAAATGGGCAGTCGGGTGTTCTCGTCCTGCATTTATAATCACAAATCCTATAAAATTAAGTAATAAAAACGGCATGGCCAATTTTTTGGACAAAAAATACACTGTGCAGCAAGCCAAATTTTCGGAATAATAAAATAAAAACCGACAAGTAACAGGCTTAGAACATGCGAAGGCTGTAATATAATTCGTATATGAGAACTAGGCAAGTTAGACCCTAAGCTACAATATATTATCCTAAGTTATAAGAAGAAATGATATTTTATGTTGTTATAAATAAATTTCAGGACTGACTATTGAATTTGGAACCCATTTAGATCTTACTTCTTTTGTCGTTGAAGTCAACAACCAAGGCATACCTATATCATATTATTGAACTTGGCTCTCATTTCACATTTATGTTTTGATATGATAATGTTCAAATTGTCATGTTCCTCTTGAGTTGAGCGCGCAAGCGAGAGCGCGGAAAAAGTGATAGAGAGGCACAATCGGCTTAAGCGTTCGGCTTGTGATGACGTTATCACGTAAGATCAACAGCCTCCGTGGTCTAGTAGTTAGAGAGAGCATTGGCTCTCGACTCGGAGGTTGTGGGTTCGATTTCCGCATTGGAACAACAAAAAATGTTGTTTCCAAGTTTGGTTAGGGCAATGCAGGCTGATCACCTAATTGTTTGACGAGAAAGGTAATCCATGCGTTGGATGGACATGTAAAAAGTCAGACCTGCGCCTCATCTCTCGTCAGTCGTGTCGGTTATCCATCCCATTGGATTAACAAGAGTACAGGAAGAGAGAGAGTGCTCTTGTGTACTACGCACACACTTGGGCACTATAAAATTATTCCTACGGAACTGGCCTGATTTCAATGAAACCGGCCACCGTCACCGAAATCGGTGTGGGGAGTTATTATTATCACGTAAGTTTATTATCGTCTGTAAACAGACAGACAATCATTTTTTTTTTATTATACCTAATACGTACGTACCGTACGTACAAATGCACATCTTTTAATTCGTTTTATGCGTTAACGTCATAAATTGTCTCTATATATTATTATATACAAAAAAAAAATGCCGAGTCGTTAGAGAAAGAAGGAATGTGTCTAAGGAGATTTTTATTAAATTTTATGCGCTTGAGTATTCCCTCCCCCCCTTCTCTTACTAACTTTACAACATTTAAAACTTGTCTTTCAATTATTGTATAAAATATAAATTATTTCAATGGTTCTTTATCCTACTAACATTATAAATGTGAAGGTGGATTTGTGAGGATGGATAGATGTATGGATGTTTGTTACTTACTCCGCTACTTGTGGACCAATCGTCGATGTTTTTTATTTAAAAAAATTTACTCCCAAGTTGGTCCTATTGTAATTAAATGGTATATCTGGTGATGGGATCCATGGGGAATCGAGAGATGTCCCCAAAATTTATAGGGTCACCTATAGTGATGTTGACTTTTTTTTAAGTAACTCGAGCATGTTATATGCTATCACTTTTTGATAGCTTAACATGCTCGAGTTACTACACTGAACGGCACTCCTCAGTCTTTGAAGATACAAGTTTGTAAATTTCAGCATTGTTTATAAGACTGCAAGCATAATATGTCACTATTAAATAATCATCATCACCACCACCATCATCACACTATACATCATGATATTATGTTGATAGAGGAATTTTACACTGATATCGATTTTTTGAACATTCACAGCTACCAAAAAGTGTAATGTCTAAACAGAACTCCTGAGTCTTTAAAGATATACGTTTGGAAATTTCAGCAATGTTTAAAGAAGTTCAAGCATATTATGTTTCCATCAAATTATCATCATCACCAGTCTATCACCACCATCATCGCACCATACCATACCTAATCATAAATGATGATATAAGGTACCTCTCTTTGTCTTTTCTCTTAATTAACATATTTGAATAGTTTGACTACCTTTTAATAGCGAGTCACATCATCATCATCATTATATACTGTGTGTAACTGTTATAATATATTATTATCGTTTCCGCCGACAACTTCATTTTTTAGGTAACCTAAGCATATGCTACCAAAAAGGGACAGTATATCAAGATATACTCTAAGCACTTTAATGGAACTCGTCAGTCTTTGAAGATACACGTTACGAAATTTTGGAATTGTTTAAAGAGCTTTTGTGAAGATGTATGCAATATAAGATGTCTTCAGTCTACCAAAGTCTTCTTAGATAATATTGAGTCTTTAGGCACTCAGGAAATAGTTCATAGCACTCAGTACTAGAACTGAATCACATTTAACGTTCGACGAAGTGGGTATAATATTCATTTGGCATAAATTATTTAGCATATTTTTTACACCTAATTACTAAGAACATAACAATTGTTAAGCATACTTATTGTAAAGCGTACATTTTTTACGCATAATGATATTTAAGCATATTATTATATTATTTACGCATACTTGTTTGTAACATATTTTTTCGCATATGAATGTAAAAATATAAGTTTTATACGCCGCATAATTAATATCTTATGAACCGATTTATTTTCGAGAAAAATAGATAAAGTAATGATAAATCTACTGGGCGTGCGAATTAAGACGAAATAACAATTACAACTGTAATTCTTGGCTGATTAAGACATTAAACTTGGACAAACAACATGAACTGCTATCTAAGAACATGCCAAGCCATAACCATGAGCCCAGCGCTCTTAGGGAGAAAGTAAGTTTTGTTCATTAAATGATCTTTCGTATTAGATATTTTAAACAATATGTTAAGCTTGTGCCACCCCCGCCGAAACTTAACCTACTGTTACACTACGTTATACTAGGTATAATGAGTACCTGCTTTTTATGTTTTATAAATATTATGTGTTTAATTATTTTAACCGTGTTTTCATTATGTCATTCCATTTTAAGCCTTGTGACAGTATGCCTTGAATTTATTATGTCAAAAAATATGCCTAACGAGTTTGTGCCAAAAAATAATTATGCCAAAGTATTATTTTGACAAAACAAATATGCCTTACGAGTTATGCCTCATTAAATTAGGACAAAGGATATTAGTCTATGTGATATTTAGGCTTATTAATGTATTTCATAGTATGTCAAGAAAAAATTATGCCAAAGTATTATTATGCGTAATAAAATTATGTCAAATGAGTTATGCCAAATGAAATTATGACAAATAAAATTATGCGAAAAAATGAGATCCCCAATGGGCCTCTAGTTTTGTTTATGAAACCATAGAAGAATTATATACTAAAGCCCAACAAAATTCAAACCCTCAAAATTAATTAATTATGAATTGATTGTGAGTCACGAAATTATTTTATAAATCTGAAAGCGACGTAAACACTTGCTAACACAATTGAAACTTAAGTATAAGCATTTCACATTGAGAGGTGCGCAATTTTGACTGAATCTATTTAAATTAACGTTACCCAGATTAATTATCAGATCATTTAAATAAAATTAATAATATAGTCTGAAGCTCTTTTTAATCTACACTAATATTATAAAGAGGAAAACTTTGTTTGTATGTTTGTTTGTTTGTAATGAATAGGCTCAAAAAGTACTGGACCGGTTTCAAAAATTCTTTCACCTTTCGAAAGCTACATTATCCACGAGTAACATAGGCTAAATTTTATTTTGGAAAAAATTGGGTTCCGTAAGATATTTGGGTTTTTCGGACACAAGGTATAAAAATCAACCAGAAAAGTTACTTATTTTGCGTACGCTGCCTAAACTATAAAAGATAGAACCATAAAATGTTCTAATTAATTGTAGATATTATAAATATCTACAAAAAAGTCCGTGACACACTATACCTATCTATGTCGAGTGAGGCACAACAACCATTTTTTTATTTAGAAATCTTTTTGGACTATATTTAAACGCGTTTATTTTACTCATGCTATTAATCCTTATCAAAATAAATTATTTCATCACTAAGTACAATTTATGTAGATAATATTTGGTCTACGAATGATTAAAATTGGATGTTTGATTTCGAAGTTACGGCGAAATTAAAATATTACGATTTCTGCTGCACGGGCCGTTGCGAAGTGGGTGTCACCAAGGCGCGTGCGGGAGGAGAGTTTCTATGATCTATGAGTAAATTTTTTGTTTTGTGTTCGTTGTAACTATGATGGATATTTACTTGAATACCTATTTATTTAGTGTTTGTTGTATTGTTAGTCCTGAAGGTTTTTCATACGATAAAAATATACCCAACTACTTATTTCATTGAGTTTTAGTAGGTACCTATATTAATTTGTTTCTGTTTGTTTTGACTCAATTTCGCCCGTTTTGTTAGAGGTTTAAAGACATTCTGTAGTATTAGTATCAGTATTGTACCCGTGCGAAGCCGGGGCGGGTCGCTATATTATATATCTATGGTCTGAAGCAGTGATAACTAGTCTGAAGTCATTCGTATTTAGTAGGAATGGTTTTCACTTTGTAATTCGTTTTAAATTATAATCCCAAACTTCCGTAGTACTGCAATATTTGATATCATAATTCTTACAAAAATATAAGAAAGGCCAAGTGAAAGTCCGACTCGCGCCCGAAGGGTTCCGTACCATTTCCTATTACAACTTTGGGTTACGTAGAAATTATTTAGTTATCTTTAGCTATGGATGCCTAATTAAATTATTTTGAAGTTTTTTATCGTTCATGTACTCTAAGATAATGTGTAGCTAGTGATATTGTAATATTATTTGTAAATAATTAGTAACTGTATTGTTGTTTTTCTTGTTTGTTTATTATTTTATTCATCATCATCATCAGCCTAGCGCCGTCCACTGCTGAACGTAGGCCTCCCCCAATGAGCGCCAACCATCCCGATCTTGGGCAGCCCTCATCCATCCGCTGCCAGCCACCTTCTTCAAATCGTCGGTCCATCTTGCCGCAGGACGTCCTACACTACGTTTGCCTAAGCGTGGTCACCACTCTAATACTTGTCTGCTCCATCGATTGTCTGTCCGTTTGCAGACATTTTTTTATTATTATTGTCATTTTATTTTACTACTTCATTAGGTATTTTATGTTATAATATTATTAGGCTAGAGCTTCATTTTTCCTCTATTGTTCAGGTAAAGTCAAGTGTACAATACTTACTTCAAAGCCTCTTTGATGTCTCGTCAAGTGTCATGAACAAAGATACAAGCCTTTGTGCTGACCAGAAAATATTTTAATTACCGCCATTATCTTAACAAAATATTATAATGAAATTTAATCTTTATTTTGCATAACTTTTCTTTCAACAGAATTTTCATCTAAAACTTTGTAAGCGTGCAACTTGAATAATGGGTTATATAATATGTCGTTCGTGTATAGAAAATATGTCGTATATAAGTCAAATTATTATATTTAGGTCATAGATATATAATATTAAAAAGAGGACTTAGGTACTATTTTATGTTTACATGTTTTGATTTGGATTTAAATCGGAACCCAAATTCACGTAATTAACTTACATGATTCATTTATAATTCAATTAAAGTAAAATTAAAGTGTTAGTTAATTACGAACGTTTGGTTAATAAAAATAAAAATTAGCTGTTTCCCGCGGCTCCGCCCGCGTAAATATAGTATCGGATATCCCGCAGGAATACTGTACTTTTCCGAGATAAAAAGTAGCCTATGTTTTAATCCAGAGCCTATACTACTACCATACCAAATTTCATCGAAATCCGTTCAGTAATTTTTGCGTGAAAGAGGTACAAATATCTATCCATACATCCACACACGTTCTCCCGAGACCTGTCGTCGTAAATGGCGCTAGTCTCGAAGTTGTGCAAGAATACGTATATCTTGGCCAAACCATTCAACTCGGGCGGCACAACTTTGAGAGGGAGGTGAGTAGAAGAATACGCTTGGGCTGGGCTGCATTCGGGAACGGGACGGCGATAGGCTAGGATGATGATGATGATGATGACATCCTCAACTCCCAACTTTCATATTGTAATATTAGTAAGATAAAAAATATATTCAACGATATTTCCGCTCTTTTTGGAGCATACCAAAACTCCTGACTCCTGACGCCGAAATTCCCAACCATGTATCTAACATGGTTGGGAATTTCGGCGTTGTTTAAAAAACTACAAGCATATGTGAATCTATTTGCAAAATTGTTTTGTTGTTGTAAAGGCTGTGATTCGAAATGTGTCCTTTAGTCACCAAAGTTGAGACCAGATGAGGCGAGAGACTTCCTCAAAATTTATATGGATACATAATATAGTGATTTTGACTTTTTCTGCAGTATTCCAAGCATATGTTACCAAAAACTAAGCTTTTGTACGAAGGTATACCCTGGATTCAAAAGTACTAAACAGAACTCCTGAGTCCTTGATATAACTTTGGGGATTCTGTTGTTTGAGAACTGCAATGATATGCCAATGCCGGTAATCATCACCATCTTCACAAGAAACACCAACATATTATTATGATGACATAGACCGTACTCACATCAGACTTTAGAGCTTTGTTCACCGATATCAATGTCTTTAAAATTTTGCTATTGCTAAAATGATATATTCGTGATCATCATCATCATCATCACTATAATATAATATTTATTTGATGATTACTGCCTACTTAATAATGTCGATGCTTACTGCTACATTTTTTCTTTCGACTATTACAATTATTAGATATTTATAATTATTTAATAATTACAAAACAACTCAAGCGTTATTTTATGCCAGTTTTCTGAGAGTTCATGGTATTTCCACAAATAAGCACTATCGATCTGGTGATTTATTTAGTGGGTCCACAGATCGATCGATAGTGCTTATTTGTGGAAATACCATGAACTCTCAGAAAACTGGCATAAAGTAACGCTTGAGTTGTTTTGTAATTAACTTAAAATGTTAGTATTGATCTATACAAATAAATAAAATTAAAGTGTCTGTTTGTAATTTCAAATTAGCAGCTTTTTACTTAAATCATATGAAAGTATATTCGGTACTTACAATGAAATACCAATTTTTAAAATTTTTGTCTGTCCGTCTGTCTGTCTGTCGGTCTGTCTGTCTGTTTGTTCCGGCTAATCTCCGAAACGGCTGGACCGATTTTCGCGGGACTTTCACTGGCAAATAGCTGATGTTATAAGGTCTAACATAGGCTATTTTTATCTTAGGGTCCCGTTTAAAAAAATAGAGTTCTGCTTCAGTTAGTTCTATGCAAACGAAGTTGCGGGCACCAGCTAGTATTCTAATAAAATTAAAACGAAAAAAAATATATATTAAAAAAAAAACCGACTTCCAAAATAGAAATTCACAAAAAAGTATGATATATAAAACTTATTTTCTTAATAATTAGGCTTTCAAATTCTTCTAAAATTTTAACTCTCTACTCGATCTTCATAATTTTGAAATCGGTACCTACTAGCGACCTTAAACGTGAGTTCTATGAAATATTGTTTTATCAGAATGGCTGGTACCGATTTCAAAATTATGAATAATGATTAGAGAAATAGTTAAAAGTTTAGGCCAATTTAAAAAGGGAATTATTAAGAAAACAAGTTTTGTTTCATAATTTTTGTGCATTTTTAATTTGGAAGTCGGTTTTGCCATTTAAATATTACTATATATTCGGGACCGGATCATAACTGTAATATTGTTGAATTTAATTAAAAGAATCGACTCTCAGTAGAAGTATAATTAGATGGTCCACCTGTATATATCTGTATAATCTATGATCCACCGTATTTAGGAAGTTTCGAAGTCACGGAGTTTCGCTCCGTCTGTCTGTCTGTTTATCTGTCCGCGCCTCTAGCTTCTGTTATTATGAATAAAAATGGATGGATTTTGGTATAGTTAAAGACTATATTATATAGATCTCTGTTTGTAAAATTTAAAAATCTAAATTGTAAAAGTCTAAAATGTAAAATTTATTGCACATTTACAATAGATTTTACATTTTAAGAGTGATTCTCCATACATGTGAAGTGGGGATGAAAAATATTCGTGATGGATATCGTTAAATATACGTCTTTTGAAATAATCCATTTCATACATGGCTTTTTACAAAATAAATTGCCTCCCCCCATGGTATTTCTAATAGGCTTTAGAAACTTGCAATTTTAATGCTGATAGATCATGCTAAATACTCTTTAAAATTATTTTGAACGAAATCAGACAGTAGCTTTTGAAGTAACTTGAAAAAAAAAAAACTCAATAGCCTTCCTTAAACATGACAGGCTCTTGGTTAGGTTATTTTAATGTAGCTTTTCTTGTAGATAAAGACAACTATAGTTTGAATAGGTTTTTAAATTGGCTAGTAATAAAATACGAATACAACAATAATTTTATAGTTTACTTATAAAAAGAAATTAAAACAAGGGATATACAAAGCTTGATTCTATGCAAAACAAATATAAAAAACATAACTAGTCAGAGCGTGTTACGTCTACAAATGCAGGAGTACACAGTCTAGTAAAATATATCCGAAAACATTTCACTATACTCATGGATATTTTTTAAAGATACTTTAGAAAGTAACTTGCTTCTTCTCCCTCTCGGCTTTTATTGTAACTTTGGAGGCGGCGACAGATGTGTCTTCAATATCACTGTCAGCAACTAGGGCTCTCAGGCGAGCTGCCCGCTTCTCCCTAGCTGCGCTTCTTTCATTCAGCTCTGACATTTCATCCTCTAAGTCGCTAAGACGAGCACGTGTTGCCTTCGCTCTTCGCGAAGCGTCTGTTTCTTCATCGTATTCCTTTATTGCGCTCCATTTTGTTAGACTTTCGTCGTTTATTCTGCGAGCAATGCGTTTCTCTGTGCGTTCCTCGTTTTCTTTGAGTGCCCTTCTTGCCCCACTCAATTCGCTTTGGCCGATACCGACACTGTCGAGGATTTTGTCAGATATTTTTATGCGGTTTTCAATACTGGATACTGCGTTTTCAAAATCAATGTCCTCGGCAAACCTGGACGATTTTTTGCCAGCGCGAAGTCGTTTGAGTGATTCTGTAATCTGAGAAACAACATAACGTTAGTTAATTGCACATATCAGAGACAAATAAAAATCCATATATTTTGTAACAATAAAATATCCGAAATTCAATAGTTATAAGAATTTCGGTTATCAATCAACAAACGAGTAATTTATAACCCAATTTAACAAAAAATATTGGCAGTTATAAGGACTGCCAATAAAAGTGAAAAAATAAAAAATATAAAAGACTAGCTGTTTCCCGCGGATCCGCCCGCGTAAATATACTATCGGGTATCTCGCGAATACTGTACTTTTCTGGGATACAAAGTAGCATGTTTTAATCCAGAGGCTAAACTACTACTATACCAAATTCCATCAAATCATCTGTTAAGTAGATTTTGCATGAAAAAGTAAGAAACATCCATCCATCCATCCATCGACCTATCCATCCATCCATTCTCACAAACTTGAGTCAGTCAGCAAACCCATAAGATTTTGGCCTACCAATTATTTTTAAACAAAAAATAATAAACTAAAACTTATTTTCTAAATAATTCACCTTTCAAATTCGCCTAAAAAAAATTTTAATTATGTATCTACTAAATCTTCATAATTTTAAAGTCTGTATACGCGATTTAATTAGGCAACCTATTTGCAATGTCTCAATGTGAAAAATATCAATCATTTATTTCTTATCACGATTAAATAACAGGTGAGGATAATATACCCTCGAAATATCTATATTTCTTTTACCGGATCATAGACCCGTAGCAAAATTATATAGCCTATTTTACCCGGGCTATTATTACGAATCGATTGACACCTCGTTTATTAAAATCAGACCAGAAGTTTGCGTGCTACGTTGAAACACACATACATATATTAATACATAGTACATACATATAGACTGCTAACAATATTACCATTCCATTTGGCTTCGTAGTAGTCGGGTAAAAATGGTTGAATTAGTGAAACAGTCAAGTTTGAAATTTTGCCTTTATTTAAAAACACCTTTTCCCTACTCGATGGGTTAGAATGGGTACTAAAACATAAGTAGCTTTCAATAGATAACGCTATGTCCATGGCGGTATATACAAAACTAGCTGTTGCCCTCAACTTCGTCCGCGTCAACTGATGGCGCAATAATGCATTAATTTCGACCAAATTTGATTACCATAAAAAAGGTTATAGTGAGTCAACCTTATAAGATAGATATAATACAGTATCGCAGATATTTTTAAGATCATTTAAAGAGGAATAATTATTTTATTCATATTTTTTAGATAACTTGAACCGTTTACGCAGCGCACGCAACGGAAGCCCCTAAATATGAATAATTTACCCCATTTTTTCATTGATGTTTCGCTCCTATTGGTCGCACTCGCAGCGTAATGTTATTATATTATATAGCTTAAAGCCTTTCTCGATAAATCGACTTTCCAACACAAAAATAATTTTTCAATTCGATATAGCAGTTCCTGAGATCAGCGCGTTCAAACAAACAACGGAAGCCCTCAAAGATGAATAACTTTCTTCGTTTTTACCACATTTCGTGCGTTCAAAGAAACTAACAAACTCTTCAGCTTTATAATATTAGTATAGAATGAGCCATGAGTCATGACGCGTGATGCGCGCATTGTCACAACCCAGAAATTATACTCTCAACGTCGATAAAGTGATTTTAATTAAAAAAAAAAAAAAAAACATTCAAACAAACGCAGATATGTAGGCAGTACTGTGTATTTTCGCAAATACAAGAAACTGTTTTCTATCACATCTAATATTTTAAAGTCTCATCTAATGTTTTGTTTCATATGATCATGCTAAATCCTGTTTGACGTCTCTGATTCAGTGCACTTCAACCTTAAAGCTTTCAGCTATCAAAGAGGACGAGTTGCATAATTGCAGTTGCGATTAGTACCCCCGGAGTATTCTGCAAGACTAATACAGTTAGTTGTTTATTTATGTGCTATTAGTAACATTTTGTTCCTAGATATTATGCTATGATATTACACAAATCATTTGAAGCCACATTTGCTTCAAAAACTCAAATTATATATAATCATAACTCAAAAACTATTTCACACTTAATATGTAATTGTCCCTTAAAAGAGATGTTCGATTTTGGGCCAGTTCTATGTACACTACATAGGTAAATAGGAAAAAAATATGGGAATATCATAAAAATACGAAAAAATTAATTTGAAGTAGGGTACATGCGTACAAAAATGATTATTTGAAGAGTTTTTTATTGCGAGAACACAATTTTTAGGGCGGCCATGACAGTTTTTTTAACTTGACTTTAGACGTAGTAGACAGTTTTACAAAGAGACGTCGTCTTGAATGTCATACGTCTTTCTTTGTCAAAACACATGTCATTGACAAAATGACATTCTTTAGTTAATTCTGATCAGATCCGCCATGTTTTATTTTACTTTGTGTTGCTCTCCTTGACGAAATTAATTTAAATGTACATGGAAACGAAGTGAAATTAAACAAAATAAAGAATAGGAAACGGTTACTATATTATGTAGCTATATTTACATATACTGTACATAGCGCTGGCCTGGGCCTCATACATTTCTTGAACATCTCTTTTAGGATGCATTTGAGAGAGAAAACCAAATCTAGCTAGGTATTATCTCTGGGAAACTGCGAATTTTTTAATTATAGGTATGATTGTAGGGTTCCGTAGTTTATGTCTAGGAGTCCTTATTTATTTATTTATCCCATACATTTTTGATTTCGAAGTTCGCCGATGAAATTATTGAATGCATCTTGAAAGAAAGTTGTGTTATAACTCAAGAACAGCTGAACCGAATTGGCTAAAAATTGGGGAGTGGTAGCTTAGAAACAGGAGTATAGAGGAGGACATAGGATACTTTTTATCCCGTTCCCGAAGGACTCAAAACTCGAGAACAGCTGGACCGATTTGGCTCATTTTGGTCTTGAAATAATTGCGGAAGTTCAGGAAATGTTTAAACAGTGAAAAATATAGGAAAACGTGTAGGTGTAGGACTAGAACATAGGTTGCATTGTGGGTGTAGTTATTTATTCATTCCAGTTTATATTTAAGACAGAAAAACGTGTGTCGGGACAGATAGTATTATAATATTATTGAACTAAGTTCTCATTTCATATTAATTATATATTTTGACGGGATATTAAATGACCATTGACTAAGCCTAGTTTAATCCTGTATTGTGTCTAGACACGCCATCCGTGTATAATCATAACATAAAATAAATCCAATATTTTTCATCCCCACTTCACATGTAATATATAATAAAATGATTATTATTTTACGATGCTGTAACCGAAATAAAATATTCACAATATAGATTACAATACCCAATTTCATTTATTTGTGTTAAATTACAGAATATAGGTCGGACATACAGACAGACAGTTTGACGGAATTATAGACAGACAGACTATAAGGGTTCCTTGTGTACTTCCGAACCCTATAAAAGCGATACTTAGGTAAATCTTTTCAATACCGGAGCGAAGTCTACGAAGTTATAAATCTAATTCAGATTTGAGCCACGTTCGGTGTTCTAAAACAACACTGTGATTTATTATCTTTGAGATTTGTTTCAAGTTCCGCCTTTCAGAGAAATGAAGTAGGTAATTATTCAACCAGCTCCTACAAAATTTATAGCAATGTTATTTTACACCTGTACAAAACCTTTAAATTGTATTTTTTTGCGTGCAGAGATAATAACGTTTTTCGAATGGCCAAATTCGATTCGGATACACATTTTCTACTAAAGTAGCGTACCTAATAAAATTTGAAAAAAACACGAGGTACCTACTTACTCTGTGTACACGTGGCTGAATAGAAGTGAAACTTTATTTATGACGCGACTTTGAAATTTCAGTCTCAACTAAACACCGCTTATGGGTTTTTTTTTACATTAAAAAAAAAAAACAAATAAACTCAAGTAGGTATCAATGATTGAAATATCTCATATCGCAATTCGCAATATATTTTATAACAGATGAATATATTATGTTAGATCAATAAGGAAAACACACAAAAATATTGTTGAGTTTGAAGAAAGAAAGAGGAACAGTCAAACAGCCACGTACTCGTAGTTAGCTTTCGATATGATTGCACTACTATAAACATACGGTGTGTCCACGATTGCGAGGAAAAATTGTAGGCTGTTGAAGGGGACGTCAAAATTTTCAAATTTGAATCGATTTGGAGCGTTCTATGAAAGCTATTTATTTGTACGTAAGTAGGTATTATTACTAGCTGACCCGGCGAACTCCGTACCGCCATATTTTTATTTTTTTTGCCACAGATCCCCGGAACTATACCGACAATGTTACAATACAGACAAGTCCTACCTCCCGAGGTAGGCCTTTTTTTAGGATTTTTTCTGCTCTTTACGGATATTTTTTAAAATGTTGATTATCTCAAATACTTTTTGAAATACTATAAAAAAACGAAAACATTTTTTTTACGTTATTGTTTATAACTTTAGCATTTTTTCAGCCTCTTTTGTAATATTGATAGTTTTAGTTGCCATTCCGAATCGAATGACACCAAAATCATAATTTTCGGTGGTTCAGGTTAGGTTTTGGACGAAATGGCACTTGTGAATCAGACTATACATAAAAATCTGTCTTCCTAATAATTGTAATATGTCCCGATTCCCGACTGTTTGAGACCTCAGTCGGATTTTTTCGATTTTTTAATAATTTTATTGAATTATAAATAAATCGTCGTGACATCATTTAAAACTGATTTTTGAAGTTTAAATCTGATTTGTAGAGAGTACTATTGCAGGAATTAATTAGCAGAATCTACTAGTATTATGATCACAAATAGTTACCAGAATAGACAAGCGGACTGATTTTTTTTATTGCATAAATGAATAGTACTCTTATATTATATTATGAGTAACTTCTCAGAAGAAACAGTACTTATATCAAAAGTCAATAATATATTCAAAGGTACGGCGATTTGTATACAAAATTTCGCAAGTCACGTAAAAACGTTCCATACTAAATTTATACTACAATTGACGTCACTTGTAGGTTATGGTGTATGAAGTATACGGCCGCAAGAATGTTTTTGTACATATGATGTAAGTAAACTAATGATGTAGGTTTGTTTACCAATTCCACAAGAAAACATTTTTTTTTTTGGTAATTTATAAATGTATTTAATTAGTAAGCTACACATAAAATAATATATTTTTTACATTTACCAAGTAGTAGCCACAATATTTCTGAATATATTAATGAAACTAAATATTTCAAATGTAGTCCGATCCCCTATTGAGCTTTAGTTTCGATACCAAGTCTTGACCGTCAATAAGACTTTTCTCAATTCTAAATATCCATGCTCAGATGGTGCAAAGATTGACGACATCGTAAGAAATCGCCTATCCCGCAAGCTAGCTAAATCAAAATCAAAAATGTTTTATTTCCATATAGGTTACAAAGCAACGCTTATGGAATTGTCCCTATTTGATGCCTACCACCGGTTCGGGAAAGTTCGAAGCGAGAAAAACAGGCGTTATATTAGTAAATAAGAGACCTGAGCCCCAGAAGCGGAATGAATGGGCCGACTCGACCGGATAAATAAGACGTATAGTAATTATTGATTCGAGAACGCACTTCTAACTCCCCTAGTGTTGCGGGTGTCCAGTAATCATTTCATTAGAAATAAGCAAATGGGCTGCCTGATGATAAGTAATTACTCCCGCATTAAGATATATGCAACATCGGAGCAATTATTATAAGTGCATTCACGGTCTTTAAAACCCAAAATTCCTTGGTCTCCGGGTAACCTACAAAAATAAACGAGATCCCACAATATTTTAATTGGTTATAAAAGAAGCCCAAAAATTACTCCTAATTATAGGTGAGCAAAAAAGCTTTACTTATTCCCATAAAACCATTAAATAAAAAAAAAGCCAAATATTTTCTTCGCAAAAATTTATGAGATGTCGTAGAGACATCTCATAACTTTTTGCAAAAGGAAATACTTGGCTTTTTTATTTTTTGCTCACCTATAATTAGGAGTAATTTTTGGGCTTCTTTTATAACCAATTAAAATATTATGTTTGGCTTCACAAAGGGAAATAATATATTATGGAAGTTAAGATTATTTTAAGCACTCAGAAGTAAATTATCCTTGTTTATTTCGGAGTGAGTAAAATAATACGTAGTATTTTATTACTTCCATCATAGTATTGAACTATCATTATTAACCTGGCGCTATCTCAGCTGAGACTGGAAATTTGCCGCACATCGTCAAAGAAGCGTCATATATATTCCCTATCGATAAGTACTACAACTCAAGAATAATCTTAATAAGATTATTCTTAATACATATCGGAAATGGCTGCAAGTATTTTCATTAAAATAAGACCCCACAAGTACCCCATACTAAGATGTGGGGACTGGGGAGTTTTGGCGGAGAAGAATTGATCTAGTTTACCTAGTGGTATCCCTGGGTAAATGCGCATTTTTCAGTTATATTTTTTCCTGAGATTTTTTTCTTACGCCGCGTATTAAATACGTTTTCTTCAAATCCAGTTGAAAGCTTGGTTAGCGTTGGACTTTTTATGTTGGCAAATTAGTGTTTTGGGTTCGAATTCCAGTCAGACGAATATTTTTGTGTTTCTTTTTATATATTTTTTTAGGTTTTTTTTTATGTTATGAACCAGGAAACGAGCAGACGGATCACCTGATGGTAAGCGATTACCGCCGCCCATGGACACTCGCAACACCAGAGGAGTTTCACTTATAACTCCTCTGGTGTTGCGACTTGCGTTCCTGGTCCTTAAAATCCCAAATCCCCCCATGGGCCTCCGGTAACCTCACTCACTCGGCGAAACACAACGCAAGCGTTATTTCACGCCGGTTTTCTGTGAGGTTGTGGTATTTACCCGGTCGAGCCGGCCCATTCATGCCGAAGCGTGGCTCTCCCACAGGTTTATTTATTTATTTCTCATAAAACTCCGAGCTAAGCTCGGCCTCCCAGGTACTACTTAGTATTAAAGGTAAGGTAGATATCTATTATATATTATCATTTCACTTGTACAATAATTATACGACTTTAAGTTTGACTTTAAGAATATTGTAGGCGATTTGTGGAGGATATAAATATATTCTGAAATGCCAGGTTATGAAATACTTCACCGGCATACCTGGCGTCTGCCCGCGAGCTAGACTACGAGTATTATTGACAAATACTGGACATTTCACGTCACAATGCTTCCAACGTCCGAATAGGTATGGCTGGGACTATATTATGCTCCTGAATCCGAAAGGCCGTAGAAAATTTTAAGCATTGAAATACGCTAAACGAAAAATTGCGCTAATACAATAGAGTTGAAAATCGAACACATGAGTGTCGAGTCAAATGTCAATGACAGCTCTACACTCGAAACTTCCATTTTGAACTCTATTGTTTTAGCGCAGACTTCTATTTCCAGTGCTATGAATTTTACCGGCTGGGACTATATGACCGGACTAGAATTAATTGCCCACGGCTTCGCCCGCGTGATATTAGGTTTTAAACTTTCATCCCTTATTTTACCCACTTAGGGGTCGTATTTTTAAAAATCCTTTCTTAGCGGCTGCCTACGTCATTACAACTATCTGTATGCCAAATTTCAGCGAAATCCGTTCAGTAGTTTCGGCTGTGAGTTAATAGATGAGTCAGGTTTGCCTTTTATATATTTAAATTCCGGAGCATTTATAGTCCCAGCCTAATCATATCTAGAAATTATATTGTGTCTAGAAAATTAATGATGAAGTGGAAATATTATGTTAGTATTTCTTTGTAATCTTACGTCTATGGTGTCTTCGATATTTCATATAAGTGTCCTGATCTAGATTGTAGCTTGTATTTTTATCGTAATTTTCATGTTCAATTATTACGTTACCCTCTGGTAAATTATTTTGAATTCTTTGTTTTAATATTCCTAATTCCTATTAAATGGAGTTTAAAGTTTTTAAGTTTTTAACTTACTTCTTCACTGAAGTCCTCATCTTCGAAGGCCGACGATAGTGGTTTTCCACGAGATGCGCGAGCTCCTCTCGAGTCAAAGAATTCATCAGTACTTGGCGCTTCGAAGTCATCCAGGTGGCTTCTGATACGACCTTCTACGTCGGACCTGATGCGATCTTTATCAGGTTCCCTGCTGACTGGCACTTTGCCATCCAAACGGTCCAAAACTGGGCGATAATAGCTCTCGCCCTTGTTGTAGTTACAATCATATACGCGGGTACGTCTTCCTCTTCCTACTCGGCTCATTTTGTAATCTGTGAATGCATAAAAGAGTTTTATCAGAAATAGTGTATTTGAGATGGGAAAGAAGTTTGATTGGTAATACCTATAATAAGAGACAAGCTTTTGTTCGCGGCTCCGCTCGGGTAAATACAGTATCCCACGGGAGCACTGTTTTTTTTTCATCCAGAGCTTAAACTACTATCATACCAAAATTTCATCAAAATCCGACTAGTAGTTGTTGCGTGAAAGAGTAACAAACATTCATCCATCCATCCATCCTCACAAATTTTCACATTAAATATAATAGTAGTAGGATTACAACAAGTAGATAAGTATTTCGATTGGTTTTGTTGTAAACTTGTATTTTTACAGGAGATGTTATAGAAATGTATGATGCGTGGGCCAGCACTATGTACACTATATGTAAATATAGCTACATAATATATTAACATGACGGATCAGATCATAATTAACAATGAATGTCATTTTGATAATGATGTGGCTTTCGTCGTCATGACATTCAAGAAGACGTATCCTCCTAAAACTGTCTACTACGTCAAAAGTCATGTCCAAACAACTGGCCGCTCTAAAAATAGGGTTATTGCATTAAAAAAACTTTTCAAATAATAATTTTAGTACGCATGTACCATTCTTCAATTATTTTTTTTTGTATTTTTAAGAAATCCCTATATATTTTTTCTATTTACCTATGAAGTGTACATAGAGCTGGCCCAAAATCAAACATCTCCTTTTAAATATTTTTTACCTGTGACTTTCCATTGTAATTGTGAGTAAATGTAGTAAGTATACCTACTATGCCATCCCTATCAACTATCTTAAATTTAATGGAAATAAATTGCACTTATCTAACCATTTCAATTGCACTAACCTATTTCTGACTGATTGATGTATTCCACTTGAACAATGTATACAAATATCTCGGCGCTATAAATGTTTTGACCCTAATAATAATTATTTCAGACTAAATAAAAATTAAGCCGACAGATATAAACACAGGAGAGTGGAGCCGTTATTCATTTTTCTTATGTGTGAACAACTTCAAACATCTAAGAAGGTTAAAAGTAAATTAGTCAGACGGTCCCCAATAAATATACTAAAATCCAATTTCAATTTTCATACCGAAATTGAAATGCCAAGCTATCAAAAATAGGAGTAGATTGAAACAGGAATAAAATGATAACAGGTGGGCTGGAAGCAAAGCGATGCAGGGAACAACAAAGAAACAACGACCGCTTAATTTGAAAGTCAACAGTGCCAATAAAGGTGATAGCACATTCTACGTCAGGATGTCACAGTTGACTTTCGCACGTTTTCAATCCTGTATTCAGACACCTTTTCTAAATCTCACCTAAGTTAGTTAAAAAGCAGGTACGACTATTACTAAGAACAATTGGAGATATGTACAAATATTTTTCGTATTGAGCTAATTGCGTAAATAAAAAAAAAGTACTTATACTGGCTTATGTTATCATAATTTAATGCTAAATGCTACTAGATACTTACCATAAAATTACATTAATTAATCATAAACAAAATTTTTATTGTTAATGATTAATTAAATTATTAATTATAAAAATTTTGTTAATGACGACGTCAAGACGGTGTTCAACATGAAATACAATATTTAAAGAAACCTAAAGCAATCACAATATTATTATGATCGTACGCAGTATCACCATATAAACTATCGATTTGCAAACACATCGTAGCGTGTACGATTAGCTTAACTAATAAAAACTGACAATTAAATTTCAATAGATCGGTAGCCACTAGAGGTGGATGGAAATAAAAAAAAACACTTTGAAAGTTTGAACCAGATAAAATTTTAATATTCGAACCCTAGAGATAAGTGCCATGTCAAGAGGAGAGTAATTTTGTAAAATACTTCCAACGTTACAAGTGGTGGTAGTTAAATACTAATTTTATTCCTTTATTCATACATATACGGAAAAATTATTAGCATATCCTTCAAAATTGTTTTATATCGAAAAGCTAAAGCTTGTAATTTGATATCCGGTAGTAGAGTTTACGTACAATGGTAAATTGAATCAGTTTATGACTGTTTATGTTTCTTTTGGCAACTACACAGAACATTAAGTTATTATGAGACGTTAGTAGATAAACGAAAATCTCGAAAATATCATGTGATGTGATTCGCCATCGCTAACAATAATATTAATTATGTATAAACTAAAAATACTATATGAACATAAAACTTTTTCATAATGAAGTCACTGTAAATATATTTTGACGTAACAAACGAAGCGATTCTACGCCTTACGATTCTTGGCAAATAAACTTAAAAAATTAATGAGATTACGTTCATATGAATGAAGTAGTATAAAAACATTAATGTTTATCTCATAAGTGATAAGAAATTACAAATAAAAAACTGAAACTCTGGCGCATCACCGTCAAAAGTTACAGCACAACAATTTCAAAATAGATATTGCAAACATTCGATATGGGGATATTTTTAGTAGCGAAACCCGGTTTCCGTTCGAACAAAAGATCATTGTAATTTGTACTCTATGCGTCGAAAGCGGTAGAGACTAAATAATATGTATTAGCAATTATTAACAAGACTTACGGGGTACGTAAATTATTGAAATTCCAGAATTTGGAGCAGAAATATTAACATAAACAGCACATTGTTTAGACAGGTGGGTTGAATATCGCACAGCTTAATAACAATTCGCATACAGCTTAATAATTTTGTGGGATTCATATTAAAAAATCACTGACCTGGTACGTGTTTGAACGTCGAGAAAGCAGATGGAACTGGGCAGTTGGTCTCTCACTGTGGCGGGGTTTCAGAAGCGTGGGCGATACTATGTTTAAACGTGAGCCACAAATTTGAACTGACTTTTGTTCTCACTAAATTTTACAAACCACTCAGACTACGCGGACGCTGGATGAGTATGAAGGGAAATCACGTGATAAACTCATTTATATACGTAATAATAATAACTATGAATCATGATGAAAAATAATGAAAATATTTACATTTCTCCCACACATGCTTCGTTATCAATTAGTAATGAAAATTGTATGCCAAATGCGCAAAATTTTACAAGCCAACATAGTTAAATGACATAAATGGATATAAAACAAAATTTTTATTAATTTTTTCGTTTTTCCGGTTGGGGTGGCTCCTCAAACATGTGAAGTAGGGATATTTTTTTTTCTCGTTCTTATATTGTGTTTTCGAAATTTAATAAAAGTGACTTTTTTTACGTAATTTTATTCTAAAATCAATAATTTTTTAGTCATCGGCCTCCTAAGTATTATACCTAAGTACAAGGTGGTCCCACCCTATAATTTCCAGACCAGACTTTTTTCTATCTAATTTACCATCATTAATAAAGTCTACCGTCTAAACATTGGTGTTTAAAAAAAATAACCTAACCAAGAGCATGTCAGGACATGTCTAAGAAGGGTTCCGTAACTATAAACGCGTAATATGCTTTTTTTTTAATTAATCCAAAAGTTACTGTCTGATTTAGTTTAAAATAATTTTCCTAAAGAGTTTTTAGCATGATCTATCAGCATGGAAATTTGCAAGTTTCTATCTCCTATAGTTTAAAAATGCTAGGGGAGGACCAACTTACAAACTACTTTGGAGGCCGATTACTCGAAAATTGTCAACTTTATAAAAAAGTAACGTATGAAACCTTGCCTTTATTTTAAAAGACCTTTTCTACGATACCCCACACGATGGGGTAGAGTGAAAAAATATTTTTCATCCCCACTTCACATGTATGGAGAGCCACCCCTAAAATATAAAATTATTATTTTTTTATCATCCTGAAACCGTGATCTATACACTTTCTATAACTGCACCAAATTTCATCAATTTATATTCATAATTACAGGAGTTAGAGGCGTGGACAGACAGACAGACAGACAGACAGACAGACAGACAGACAGACAGACAGACAGACAGACAGACAGACGGACAGACAGACGGACAGACGGACAGAACGAAGCTATAAGGGTTCCTTAAGTATTACGGAACCCTAAAAACCTACTTCTGAAATAAAAATGCACAAAAAAGTATGAAATAAAACTCATTTCTAAATAATTCCCTTTTAAAATCGGCTAAAATTTTAACTATTTCTGTACTCTTTTTAACTACTAGCTGTTGCCCCTGACTTCGTCCGTGTCAACTGATAGCGCAATAATGCATTAAGTTCGACCAAATTTAATTACCATAAAAAAGGTTATATTTTTTAGATTATTTAAAGAGGAATAATTCTTTCATGCACATTTTTTGGGTAACTTAAACCGTTCGCAGCGCATGCAACGGAGGCCCTCAAATATGAAACTGATGATTCGTTTCTATTGGTTGCAGCTTGATGTTATTATAGCCCAAAGCCTTCCTCTATAAATGGACAATAAATAAATTTTCAATTCGAACCACTAGCACAGAATAGATATTAGTTGCCAGTAGTTCCTGGAGATTAGCGCGTTGTAACAAACAAACAAACTCTTCAGCTTTATAATATTAGCATGGAGGAAATAGTTTTAATATTTGTATACATTTTTCAATTTTCATACTTTTGAAGAAGTTGGACTTCAGAAAAAGTCGAAATCACTATAATCATGTATTCATATAAATTTCACGGAGTGCCCTCGATTCATCATGGATCCCATCATCAGGTCACCACTTTAGTGACAACGTGACCATTAACTTTGGATTTTCGGACGTAATCGTTGAACATACAAAAAAATATTTACACCGCAGAACGTATAACCGCCTCCTTTCCGGAAGTCGTTTAAAAAATAGACGAGGTACAAGCTCTTAACCGAAGAGAAGCCCGTACTCGTCTAATATTATATGGAAATAATGACTAAAATTTACACAGTGGTATTGGGGAGCACATTTCGCTGTCTGAAATATAGACGATAAATTATTAAGTTTGCCATAGTTTCGAGCACGTTCCATTCGATGTCGACACCTATAATGTAATCCAATTCTAACTAATTCACAATAGGTTTAGCGACAGTGGGCAAGATAAACAGCTATTATTTTTATTATGTTCTTGATATTTATTACCTGGGCGTTTACTACTTCGATCTTTGGCGTGCTACAAGCATACTATAATTTATTCTGTGCTATAAGGATCACAAAAGAGACGGTCACAAGTGTACAATCAAGTATCAACTCTCAAATGGTTATCTAGCTTATACGTACATTCATATAAAATAAAAATTATAAAACTTATTTAGATCCTTATGAGATTTGAAACACCTAGATAAAGTACAGAAGATAAAGTCGCTACTAAGTTACTGGGTTACTGGAGCAAAATATATTGGTAAAGTAATCGCTTAGCTGTCGCTGTGATAGTTGTGAATAAATCTACGCCCTAATGGAGCTTTGCGGAGGGGTGCGGAGGTAGACATCAAAAAACGTCCGTAACGTTAAATAAAAGCGTAAGATTTTTATGTTTTGTGATATTCTGACAGTTCGAAAGAAGCAACATTTCGCAAGTTTTTGCGCATTCGGTATGATCTTGTGGCTAGCATACTGTAATAAGCGTAGACACTAGAACCTCGTACTGTATCACGCATGTTACGGTTACAGCTCGCTAATGAGTACCCGGCTCTAGTACTGGACACACTACGTACTGATTAGGGGCCACTTTATGATTTTCTAATCCTACGTATCCATTTGATTATTTAGTCTATACTAATATAATGAAGACGAAAAGTTTATTTGCATTTGATAGATTCCGAAACGACTAGACTGATTTTGATGAAAGGTACAGATAGATATATAGTACCTAGTCCACGGGGAATTTTTATCGCGGCAAAATATACGATTACTGCGGGATTTCCTTTTGCGCGCACGAAGTCGCGTGCAACGTCTAGTATAACAAAAAATAGAATTTATCTAGAGGTGTAAAAGTAACGGAATAAAGCGTAGCCGTATGTATTAGTTACTATAAGATTAGTACTCGTTACTACAGTATCGTTACGTAACAGCCTCCGTGATCTAGTGGTTTGGCTCTCGACTCGGAGGTCGTGAGTTTGATTCCCGCATTGGAACAACAAAAAATGTTTTTTCCAAGTTTGGTTAGGACAATGCAGGCTGATCACCTGATTGTCTGACAAGAAAGAAGATCCATGCGTCGAATGGGCATGTAAAAAGTCGGACCTGCTCCTGATGTCTCGTCAGTCATGTCGATTATCCATCCCACTGGGTTATAAGAGTACAGAAAGAGAGAGTGCTCTTGTGTACCTACTGCGAATACACTTGGGCGCTATAAAATTTTTCCTGCGTAACTGGCCTGGTCTTCAATGAAACCGGCCACCATCACGGAGATCAATGTGGGGAGTTATTATCGTTACGTTTCTCGTTACTTCTGATACGTCTTATTACATGCTATGTTATGTTAGAGTATATGAATCAAGTCGTATTGCGTACGCGTAATAGTATTATGTCGCGGTGTCACAACATTTGTAGAAAATTTTGAAAATTACATACCAAGCTGCGTACCTAAGCTGCATTTTTTCACTTTTCCATATTTTAAAAGTTTTTCAAATATAACACGATATAAACGACAAATGCGACGAACGAGTTGGCGCACTCGTTACTCAGTACCGAATATGTACATCCGGTTTGTTGCTGATCTAATGTTTTCAGACGATTGAGTTATTTTTATTCATCCGATAATCGGACTATTAATAATTGTTTGGACTATTAATCCGATAAGCAGTCGATTAAGATATTTTATTCATCCGATAATCGGACGATTATTATATGTTATTCATCCGGTTATTGGACGACTAGACACTTCGATGAATAAGTACCTAATATATTGTCATAATATGATGTTGTATGGTGTTATGATAGTGGTGATGGTGATGATTAATGTAATTTACATATTAACACCGAAATCCCTAAACATGTATCTATAAGGAGTCAGGAGTTCTGTTCAATACTTTTGGGTCCAGGGTATACCTCGGTGCAAAATCTTACTTTTTGGTAGTATGTGCTTGGATTACTTTAAAAAAGTTAATATAATTATATGTGTCCATATAAATTTTGAGGAGTTCCCTCGATTCCTCATGGATTCAATCATCGGTCCACAGACGGCGGAATTATCGTTGAACATACAAAAAAATGCAGCCGAACGTATAACTAATCCTTTTTTGGAAGAAGGTAAAAAATAAAAAGAATGACAAAAAAAATCTATATTACTTAGATCATAGATATATAATATTAAAAAGAACTAACTTAGATACATAGTTGGGTTATAGTTTTATAATAATTGTAATTATTCTAAAATAAACTTTACTTTAGATTCATTTACAAACACTTATTATCATAAAGGTAGATATTCATAGATGTATTATATTAAAAAAGAGGGTTATTAATCAAAACACTAGGTAAACAACACCAAAATATCATCGTCGTAATTTTTCGTTTTAAATTAGAATGTTTCGTCATTTCAGTAAATACTCATTGATGAAGCTTCTGTGATGCACTGAGTGACGCGGTTTGCCCCTTATAAACACACCCACTCGATAAAAATACACAATCTGTAATTCAAAGTACGTGCTTTTTGTTGCATGAAATGCTTTAAGGTGAGATGGAACAAGAGATTATACTTTACTAGCTTTTTTCCGCGGCTCTAGATTATAGTATCCCACGGGAATCCTTTACTTTCTCGGGATAAAAAGTGTCTATGTTTTAATCCAGAGCCTAGTAATCAGGTCACGTCATAAATATTTTTTGTTGTTTTTTTTTTTTTCAATGTTGTCAATTTTGACGTGATAACATCTTATAAATCTTTGAGTATATAACCACTTTGAGTATATAGAAGTCTTTGTTATAAATTGATAAACGTTGGTTGCAGTGCACGAAGGATTGTCACATTCCGCCTGAGTCAAGCATGCAAGCGAGAACGCGGAACAAACGATAGAGAGGCACGATCACACTAAGCGTTCGGCTTGTGATGACGTTATCACGTCGTATGTCATTCATTAATTGCTTTAACAATTAATACCTATCAAATGGTCAAACATTATAATGGGTAAGTATAATATGCTGACAAGTTAAATTTAAGATCCGTCCGGAGACCAAACTTAGCCGAACAAGAAAGGACACATTAATTATAAACTTGCATCGAACATAGTTTTGGTCGAAAACATAGGTTTAATTTACATTGTTCTTACCTACTGTTCTAACAGTATCGATGTGTAACTCTCATAATATTGCGTAACTATTATTTTAACAGAATTATTACAATGTTTAGAGATACTGCCTATGAATTGAGATAATTTTCTTCTTTTTATTCTTCTCTTTTATATTAAAACGGATTGCATAATTAAAATATATGGTTGTCTGTTAAGTCGATTTACAGATGATAATTTTACGTGATAACGTCATCATAATTAAGCTGAACGCTTAGGGCGATCGTTCCGCGCTCTCGCTTGCATGCTCGGCTCAAGCGGAACGTGACTCAGGCAGAACGTGACAATTTTTTCTGCATTCAGCGCGCCTTCTACGATTCATAAGACGTTATCACTTAAAAAAATATTGTTGTCTGTTAAGTCGGTTTACGGACTATATTAGTCATGAAGCATAGATACCAGGAGTCCGAACGGTATAGGCTTTTTAAAAATAATTATGTACACAATAATAGGACCAGATCTTAGTTCTCTTTTCTGCCGCTAGCTGTGCGAGACCGACGAGTACCGAGTGTTGCCAATACTATTATTTATTACAATTATTTTTAAATTACCGTTAGGCAATTACCGTGTTCTACGGTATCTATTTTTCGAGAACAGTTTCTAAGAATTTCCTAAAACGTTTATATAATTAGATTTAAATCCACGTTTCTCTTAATATTTTCTTCCAGAGCTGTCAATAGCAACATTTAAACTTCCCGCGTAATTTCAAACGAGTGCTTGTCGGACTGTCGCGCGCTCTACCGGCAAAAATCTGTCCCCGTAATTGAGACCATTATTTTAATATTACGTTCGGACTCCTGGTTTCTATACTCCGTGATATTAGTTTTACGTGAAAACGTCATCAGTCATCAACTCATCACTAACCGCACGCTTAGGTCGATCGTGCCGCTCTGTCGCTTGTTCCGCGCTCTCGCTTGCACGCTCCTCAGAACGTGATAATTTTTCGTACGTGCAGCCGGCGTTTATCGATTTATAAGACGTTATCACAATGTGTCAAAATCTGGTCAAAATAGAAATGTTGTGATTTGGGGGAAGTAAAAAAAGCTATAGCGGAGCATATATGTATTATAATTATATTCTAAATTAGTCCTTTAGTCACTAAAGTGGAAACCTGATGATGTGATCAATGAGGAATCGAGGGAACTCTTCGAAATTTATATAGACACATATAGTGATTTTGACTCTTACTGGAGTAACACAAGCATATGCTACCAAAAAATAAGATGTTGTACCAAGGTATACCCTGGATCCAAAAGCACTGAACAGAACTCCTCAGTCTTTAAAGATATTTGTTTGGAAATGTTGGCATTGTCTAAAGAACTGCAAGCATATGCCACTTTGTAACTTACAGTAATCATCATCATCTTATTAACAATACCTAATGTAAGCTTGGCGCGTATTCAATTATACACTCGATCGTTTATTTTAGACGTTCTTAAGATGTATTAATAATAACTGAACAAAATATATCACTAAAAAGGATGAAATTATTATTTTTAAACAAAAAATTTATCCGACTTCCAAAGTGAAAATTCACAAAAAAGTATGAAATTAAACTTATTTCTAAATAATTCCCCTTTTAAATTTGGATAAAATTTTAACTATTTCTCTACTCAATCTTGTTCATTTTGAAGTCGGTACCAGCAAATATGAACGTGAGTTCTATAAAATATTGTAGGATATCGTTTGGGCTAGTAGCGATTTCAAAATTAAGAAGATTGAGTAGAGAGATTGTTAAAATTTTAGCCAAATTTAATAGGGGAATTATTTAGAAAATAAGTTTTATTTCATACTTTTTTGTGAATGTTTAGGTACTTTGGAAGTCGGTTTAATTTTTTCTTTAAAAATAATAATATATTATTCCAGTTCATAGTTAAGACTAAACGGCGTGTATCGGGACAGTTATTTTTTAATTTATTTCTTGAAAGTAATTTTTATAAAACAAGTTACGTTACTTGAAATAGTCGAAAACTTGGGTTATTAATATTATCAACTATTAGCAGAAGTTAGGAGTTTCATTGGGTACGAAACTTGTGTAGCCGACGGGCGAATTCTAATATGTTTTACTTTATTAACTTTATTATGAATAGTAATATCTTGTAAAATAACTCCTAACATTACCAGCCTGTGTACATAAAGTGGTAATTTATTATTTACAAAGGTGATCGGATCTCATTTTACAGTCACCTTCAACGACTTAAGTGTTAATTTATTTTAAATTAACACTAATATTGATTTATTGAACATCACTATATTTGTATTCAATTTATTTTTGGGACATTCATCTGTACGTGTGTTCAGTGTGAAACAAAGTAGTTATTCGCCAGATGCTGTGACATGACATCGATCTCAAGGAGAGTGATGAAAAACTAACCTAAGTGGCCAGAAAAACATGATGTTTCATGTTATAAAAGTTTGCTTGTTTGTTTGTTATCATCTTACATTTTCTCGGATTCTCTGAGCAAGGATGGCTTCAAACCAGAGTATCATTCTTAGCCTCAGGTATAAAAAGTTCTAGCCCTAGAAAACAGAACTCAGAGGTTGTGAAAATTTATGAGCTGATACATATCATAAAACAGATAAGCTTCAATATTCACTTTTTGCCATAATGGGGTTATAAATGAAATTCTCAAGATGCGGATGTGTATCCCTTTACCAATGCACCCCAAAAGTTAGTTGGACATCCGTAAATTATTCAGAGCGTATGGTGAATCCCGGGGGAGCGGAAATAACCTAAGATATAGTACTGTGACTGTGAAATTCACTTGAAAGCTTTCTTTGTAATAATAATATCTAATATCTATGACTAAAATTATGTACTAAGTTTCCGGCGAACTTGTATTAGGTACAGGTACCAGACAACGGGAAGTATATTTAATACTTATATTATACATTTAATTCAGGTATTTTTTATTATTTAATACACATAGCTAATACTCATCTACGACCCAGGAACACAGAAAACTTTTTGTTTCCTGCGCGCACTTTGTTTCGAACCCATGACCTCCGGCTTGAGCGCTAAGCGCTAATTCCTTTAGCACACTTTAGTGGTTACACTGAGCCACAGAGGTCGTCGTATATAAAACTCGTGTTAGTCAATGCCTTTAATTTTAATAATTTGATTAGGTATTTTAACAAGTAGCAGGAGGAAAAAATATAATGAAAATCCAATTCACATAAAAACATTACCTAAATGAAAAACACACTTGAAGAAATAAATGTCCGGTACCGGTATTTATATCTATACTATAATCTATACTAATATAATAAAGAGGAAAAGTTTGTTTGTTTGTTTGCATTGAATGGGCTCCAAAATTACTCGACCGATTTTGATGAAATTTGGTACAGATATAGATTAGACGGGGAATGACATAGGCTACTTATTATCGCGGCAAAATTTACGGTTCATTTACTTTAAACATTTACTTTTGCGCGCACGAAGTCGCAGTCAACAGCTTGTTTTAATATAGATAGGGTAGAATAGATTAAACCCATGCCAGTTACTGACAAACCTGGAAAAACGTTTCGATCACTATGGCAATAAGGATCCAATAGTGGTACAATGCGGGTTATCCGTACGTTAATTTCGGAGGCTGTTGGTTATTTTGAAAACATTAAGGTTGAGTTAAGTTTTATAATTTGAAAAAATACAATCTAGATCACAAATTATAATATAACGACTGCAGGTAATAAGATGTTTGTAATAGCTTTAAGCTATTAGTAACCATAATATTTATGTATTGATTTATTAAATTTTTCACTGCCAAGTCACTTTAACATAATAAATGATTATAAAAATAAAATCTACATACGGTAACAGATTTTTTATGAGTAACTAATTAAATGGACTATCTTCAATTATTATTGGACTTGGTGTCTACGACATCTCATAATTTGCGAAGGAAATACTTGGCTTTTTTCATTTAGGTAATGTTCTTTAGGATCTCATTTCTTTGTTATACATTTCATACGAGCATTACAATCTCTTTATAAGTTTAGTGCTTGTGTAAGGATAAACGGGGCGTACACTGAATGTTTTAATATCGAAAAAGGTGTTAGACAGGGATGTGTAGCATCATCGCTGTTTAATCTTTTCATGAACATTTGCTTGACAGATTTAAAAGAGAATGAATGTGGGTTGAGAATGAATGAGTTACTCGTAAAATGTTTTCTCTAATTGCGCCTTCGGCCGAGAAGATGAATGAATAAAGATGAATGTAAAGAAGACAAGAGTGATGGTGTTTGATAGCGATGAGGCAGTGACAGACTGCAATATAGTGATTGGAGATGAACAAATTGAACAAGTGAATGAGTTTGTGTATCTGGGTTCAAAGTTTACAAGAGATGGAAGAAGAGTGAGAGTGATATTGAAAGAAGAGTGAATGCACGAAACATGGTGAATAAGGCTTTGCACTACTTTATGAACAGTCGGAAGGTGTCTAACAAGGCTCGTTTCGCTGTGCATGAGGGAGTGTTGGTTCCGACATTGATATACAGAAATGAAAACTGGGTATGGCAGAATAAACATGAAAGCAAAATAAATGCAGTTGAAATGAGAGCGTTAAGAAGTAGGTATGATAGAAGTTAAACTGAGTGACAGAATAAGAAATAGCGAGATAAGGAAACGTTTGGGTCTGAAAGAAAATTATTATTAGTAGTGACAAAAATTGAGAAAGGTATGCTGAGTTGGTTTAGCTATGTCGAGAAAATGAATGAAGAACGATTGACGACATTGTATAAGATGAGTGTGTATAAAAGTGTTAGAAGGGACGTAGGGAACTAGGGACCTAGGCGGACGTTTCAAGACCACATCAGGGACGTCTTGAAAAGGGGCCAGGTCAAGAGTACCCTAAACCGAAGAACATGTATGAAGGGAATAATGAAAGTGGACGAACCGAAACAAGTATGTAAGGATCGTAGCAAGTGGAAAGAAGTGGTAGACACCACTTCTTTCCACTTGCTAGGGAGACCCCTACCCCTACGGGAAAGAGGCGTGATTATATTATGTATGTATTTCTTTTTGTAGTTTACGCGAAGAAGGAATTTAAGGTTTCACCGGAGAATCATAAGTGCGTTTAGGTTCTTGGGAACGCAGTTATAATTTCTCCGGTGTTGCGGATTACTTTTATGCGGGAGTAATTGCTTACTATCAGGCGGTCCATTTGCTTGTTTCTTTATCTTTATCTATTATATAAATAAAATTATTACTGGCCGTGGACATCCGCAACACCAGAAGAGTTACAAGTGCGTTTGTGATCTTTAAAAACCACTTTGGGCTACCAGTACCTTCCTCACGCAGTGAAACACAACACAATATATTATATCTAGAAAGCAAACTGATCGTAAAAATTTGTAGTAATTTCTTACCATCAGTGGTTGGTGGTTTTAAGGATCGGAAACATACTTGTAACTTCTCTGGTGTTGCAGAAGTCTTGTCTAAGTGTGCAAACGGAACGCCTCATACTTACCATAAGGCGATCCGTTTGCTCGTTTCCAGATCAATTCCATAATTAAAGCGATTACCGCCACTCATGGACATCTGCAACACTAGAGGCATTACACATGCGTTAGCGATCTTTAAAACCACCAACCTGTGATGGTAAGAACTTATAACAATTTCTCGTTTTTCTCGTTTGGGAGCTACGTTGCCACACACAGACAGACTGACATGGCAAACTTATAACATCCCTCTTCTGCGTCGGGGGCTTAGGTCGGGGCTTAAAAACGAATTTCACGTGTGCAAAATAAAAAATAATATAATATGGTACTAGCAGTTTCCCGCGCTCCCCCCACGTAAATATACTATCGGGTATCCCACGTCAATACTGTACTTTTCCGGGGAAAAAAGTAGCCTATGTAATCCCAGAGCCTAAATTATTGCCATACTAAATTTCATCAAAATCCGTTTAGTAGTTTTAGCGTGAAAGAGTAACAAACATCCATCCATCCTTACAAACTTTCACATTAATTATAACATTAGTAGGAAAAAGCAATAAAAAGTTTATTTTAAGATTTTGTTAAAAAAAAAAAAGAAAGAAGGAGTCTTGACGTCTATTAATAGACATCACAGTTTTTGGTTTTTCAGAGTTTTTCTACAAACTTTTATCAAAATGGGAAGCATGTTAAGAAGTGACCTTATGTCCTTATGTGAGTTATACCTGCAGCATGATACAGCGTTTGAGGTGATGACGCAGCTTGGAGAGATGGGATGCATACAGCTATTAGATGTAAGTGATTGAAAAAACAACGACATGATATTGATGGTGATGTTGGTGATAAATGTGATAATAGTTCAAGGTGTTCTGTATTCTGTGTTCAAAAAATCAGCAAAAAATTTCGAATCAAACAATAGTCGATATCAAACGACTATATCAAATATTCAACTATTCCCTAAAACATGTTGCATTATATTACATTATATTGATCGCTCTAAGAGAAGGTTCTTTGATCATAATACTGACACCCTAAATGTACAGCTATAGGAGTACGTGTGGTCCCTCTTTTTAATATTATACATCTATGGTGTGGTCTAAAACTAGAAACATTTTAATATATTATATAACGTTTCAAGGGACTGTTTCTACTTCCTGTTGACCTAATTTAGTACAATTCACGTAAATCACCTATTAGTTCGTATACCAAACTGCCAATCGGACTGACTTATCAGATTTTTAATTAAAGATCTATCTTGGTACGATAAAAGAAAAAACTTCTAATACTTAAAAATCCGCAGTTTCTCGGAGATAATACATACCTATCTAGATCTATTTTTCCTCACCAAAACTCCCCGCATACAAAATTCCATGGCAATATTTGTAGACAATTTCGAGAAACCAATTATATAATATACTAGATATTGCCCTCGACTTCGTCCGCGTCAACTGATGGCGAAATAATGCATTAATTTCGACCAAAGTTGATTATTATCATATAATAAAAGGTTATAGTGAGTCAATCTTAAAATATATAATTATACTGTCGCGGACATTTTTTTAGATCATCTAAAGAGGAATAATTCTTTAATATATATATTTTTGGGTAACTTAAACCGTTTACGCAACGCACGCAATATAGACGGGTCTGGATAAGTTTTGAGGGTGCAAAAATTCTAAAGTCTTTTATTTTTTGCATATAGTTTCCGGACCTTCTTCTTAGTCTAAAATTTCATTTTGTGCCGTTTTGGATGGCTGCGTTTGTAGCAATTTAGGTTTTTGTGTCTTTCATGGATATTGGCCCAAAAGTAAATTATAGCTAAAAATTTTACTTTCACGATATTAAGGAAAGAGTAACCGATGCACATATGCAGTTTGAGTTGTATCCAACCAGGGGTTTCCTGGTATTCGGCTACTATATAAAACATGGCCCCACCAGGCCCACAACTATTCTAATGTCTGACAAATCTTAAAAAACTGTTCAGAGTGTTAATATCTGAGTCTGTAAGAAAGATGTGCCACATTCGGCAATTTCGTATAAAGATATTTCATTTTTTTTCCTCAAACTCGCTATAAAAACTACTAATGAAACTTTTAGTTATTAGATTTCATATCTATATGATGATTATGGTGTTACAAAACACTTTCTATAAGTTTAACCATGTTTATCCGCGGGATTTTTTATTAGAATGTAAAAAACCAACTTTTATCATGTATCAATGGCGAATACGGGGTGCGGGCCTCTCGCCACGCGGGGAGGGGCCCAAGTTTCGTATATTAATACAAAATGAAATGACAATTTATGTGACAACTTGACAAGTAATAATGTTCTAAATGCGAAATTTATAATTTCAATGTTAAATTTATTTCATGTTTAATTATGCCAAGACGAGACCATAATATTATGACTCGCCAATAAAAAATGTCTTCAGATCTCGTCTAGAACCTTCTGACTCCACTCTACGTTCTCTAACTCTATAAAGCTTGAATTTACAAACTCGTAAAGTAGAAAATAGGCTTAAGATAAAAAATATTTTAGTCACTGTTCATAGCTTTTCTGTTAGAGAACACAATGTTCTGGCACAACGACGACGCTCGAATATTGCCAGTGTGGGGTGTGCCTTATACAAAAGCTCATGAAGTAATGAAACGGTCAAGCTATGCATTTTGACTCATTAGACGGATCGCGCTAGCTGTTTTTTAGTGGGAAGTGGAAAAATTCTAATGTTGCTGAATTGTTTTCTGTACCTATGTAGTTGATAGAGTAGTCCCTAGGGAGTTAATAATTGAGTTTTGTGCCATATCTGCCTATTGCCTTTTCAGCAATTCTATTATTTGTGGTTAATTTTTCCGTGGCTGCGTAACGTGAGACTTTAAAAAAATAAAAAGTCAAGGAGTGTTCCCAAAAAGGCAAGCAAAGTTTAAAATTGATGTAATTCAAAGGTCAGTTATACAAAAAACAAAATAACTTAAAGATAAAAAAATCATAGCTTCTAATACTACTTACCGTACCTACGCGGGCGGAGCTGCGGGCATCAGCTAGTTTTAACATAAAACTAACAAGCAATAATAAATAAATAAAAATTCAAAAATAAAAAAACCTTTTATTTCCAGTTTCACAAATTAATGCTTTTTATAATACTACTTAATTAAAAATTATAATAAAATTACAAATTAAATTAAGACTAACGTTGGGTATTATAAATCAATTATTTTATAAGACTAACATTATTATAAATTAATGCTAAACATAGTAAACATATATCGAAAAGCAGTACAAGGATCGGTCCACATTCGTACGTAACTACGTAGTGCTCTGATGTTTCACTAGGCTCGACTTGGCGGGGCCCTGCCGTGCCCCTAGATATAAAATTGACAACGGGATGAATAACAATATATACAAATATTATTTTGTTGGTTTGTAAAATGTATTTAATTATATAAATTATTACAATCAATTAATAACCTAATAAATAAGTCCTTAACCACGAGTATTAGAAACATGTATTCAGCAAACTACGTATAAAATTCAAGCGTTGAAATAATTTATTTATTTTTTATTAAATAATACTATATATACAATAAATATGATGTAACTGAAGAGACTATTCGGTTAAACGACTAATTTCAAGAACTAAAATTAGGTATTTGAAATTGTAATTTTTTTGGTGTTAGATAACCGAAGTTTCATGTGGAAGCCTATCGGATATCAAATTTTATTGTGCATTTATGTATTGTATAAAATCAGGCGACAATTACATTCAGCTTCGTCATTCGTGCTACGCAAACAAAGTTGCGGGCAAAAGCAAGTTTAAATTTTGTAATCGCTGCAAAATGCGAAATATAAAAATGTTGAAATGTAGTCGAATTAATGACATTTTATCACACACATTTACGTATATATGTGTAATGTGTATGCTGTAGTGCGAATATTCCACAATACTACGACCGCAAATTATAATAATATTATTTTTGCATTTTATTATTTAAACCCTGCATGAAAAAGGCACAAACTTGGAATATAGATTCTTTATGACTTAATAATATTGAATACGTGAACTTTATTTAACGATTATGTGTTTTTGGAGCGCTTTTAGCTTAGGGAAACTAAAAAACTTAATTTCTCGAATCGCAGTCGCTTAATGTGGCACAAAATTTGGAATTAGGCCTATTTTAGTCGTCTTAAAGAGAAAATAGTCGTTTATCACACTTTAGAATTTTTGCCGGTACTGTTTTCAAAAAATGACCCTAAGTCATTTTTTACTGGAGGAAAACGACGCAAATTAAGTTTCCATACTCTGGAAGCTGTCCCAGTTAAGATACCATTAATATTTTAAACTTTAAATCAATATTGCCACTTTTATAGCCGTATAAAAAAATCAACCACAAATAATGGAATTGCTGAAAACGCAGTGGGCAGAAATGGCACAAAACTTAATGCTAAGCTTCCCAGGGACTACTTTATCAACACACAAAAATTCAGCGACTTTAGAATTTTTTCCACTTACCACCTCGAATACGCCTAGCGCGACCCGTCTAATAGAAGCTCTCAACTATAAATAATTTTCCCCGTTTTTGCAACATTTTTCACTGATGCTTCGCTCCTATTAATCACAGCGTTATGTTATATAGCAATTATAGCTTAAAGTCTTCCTCAACAAATGGACTATCCAACACAAAAAGAACTTTTCAATTCGATTTAGCAATTCCTGAGATCAGCGCGTTCAAACAAACAAACTCCAAACCATCAAAGCATAATAATTTTACCCGTTTTTTTCCACATTTTCCACTGTTTCCCCGCTCCTATTGATCGCAGCGTGATGTTATATAGCCTAAAGCCTTCATCGATAAATGGACTGTCTATCATAAAAAAGATATTTCATTTCGAACCAGCAGTTCCTGAGATTAGCGCGTTCAAACAAACAAACTCTTCAGCTTTATAATATTAGTATAGATAATAATATGTACAAGATCATCTCACTTAGAGTATAAGATAGATTCGAAGTTTTATTTTTATTTTTTGAGTATACTTAGGCAAAAACAAAAAGCTACACGGTACGGTGTGACACGATGTTACTGTTAGCCGAAGATACGTCGGTCGCTTTGCATTGCACACCAAATTTTACTTTTTATCCTATTTATTTATATGGAACGTGTAGTGAGTAAAGTTTAATTTTGAATAGGTAACCAACAAAACAGTGTCCCGGCTGTCACGTGACGCCGCGATGTGATTTGAGCTTTACGTCAAAGAAGTAAAATTAATTATGTATAAGTTTTGCTTCGTTCGAAAATGGTGGGTACAAAGTTACGACTTACGACACGGGGCAGATATTTTTTTGGGATTCTTTTTTATTTTTAAAATTTTCAAAACTCCGAGCAAATCTCGGTTATCTAGGTACTGACTTATTGTTTGTCATCAATTGTCATTTGTAATATCTTTTTGTTTCGGTGTAATTTGACCCTTAGGTCTTCAGAGTAAAAAGATAAAATACTCATTTAGGTCTTTACATAATTAATATGTGAGCACTAACGGGGTTGTTTATAATTAGTAACCTCCTTAGACCATGCGATCAATGCTTCACTGTTGCTATAAATAAGTTTAAACTTACATCCAGTAACGAGAATTCTCTTCTATTATGATCTTAGATACTTTACAAAGGGGATTAATTCCTATCTAGACAGTATTATTACGTCGGTACTTGGAAATATTTTGTCTAGCATCAGCTTATTGTGGCCCACGCACTTTTCCATAAGTTAAGCTTTTGTTGCAGACATTCGATAAATTACAAATTTCTTAGATTTTTTTACATAATAAAATACTGTGTCTTATACTTTAAATGAGACAATATTGTATATTATAATTTAATCGCTTTGTAGAGAACGGCTGCAATTTATACCATGAAATTTAGAAAAGTAAAATCTATCTAGCAAGGTGTTATGCCTTGGGAAACTGCGCATTTTAAGCTATAAAAGTAATATAATGTTTTTTCTTTCGTCGTGCAACAATATAATATGAATAATTTCAACTCTTCTTATGTCACTCCGATTGGCAGTTTGGTATGCGTAGATATGTATAATTTTAGCTTTGTTTGGTTCGGTTTGGTTCGTATCCTGGTCAGATAAATATTTTTATGAATTCTTTATTTTATATTACTAGAGCTCCGAGCAAATTTTTGTTACAAAATAGTAGGTATGTTTTGCTCTATTTAAATCAACTTAAACTACACTAAACTTATAGATGACACCCAATGTAAAACCTAGAGCAAGAAACTATACTACTGAAGTATGCCGATGCGCGGAAATGGAGCGGATTCTATTGTATTTGGAGGGTGAAATGATGAAGGACAATATCCCAATAATTGATACAGATACTAATCCAGAACCATTGCTGTTGAAGGACATGGTTGACCTCGAGGTTCGTTTCCTATTTAAGAATAAGGAATTAAGTAGTAAAATTATCGTAAAACTAGCGGTCCCGACAAATGTTATTCTGTCTTAAATATGGACTGGAATATATAAATAACTACACCTATACTCACATCTGCAACCTACGCCTACATCTACACCTGCACCTACAACTATACCAACATCTACACCTACCAACCTACAGGGCTACAATTTACTGGGGCCAGCTGATTTTTTCTGAATAAACTAAGCAGACAAACGAATTCACCTATAAATATTTGACAGTCAAGTGACAAATTGAACACAGTGGACAGTATGCTGTTTGTCCACCGCCAACGAAGGGACGTCAACGAGAAAAATATGACGTCGCCGAAGTAGCGATACATACATTTACTATTATATACCTAGCCGTGTGTCCACCGCACGCCCGTCCCGTCCATCTAATCTCGAACAAAAATAATATCGTTCTCGTTGACGTCCCATTGACGTTGGCGGCGGACAAACAGCGTTATAGTAGGTATGAGTCAATCGTCGTTTTTGTTGGTTTAATGTTTAGTTTATAGTATTTTATCCGAAATTTTCCCAATATATATTACCGTTAAAGCCGTCCTTGGACTTACACAACTTAAAGATCAAAATAAGTCAAATCGGTCCAGTCATTCACAAGTTTTATCCAGACATTAGAATTTCAATTCATTTTTATATATAAAAAAAAGAATATATAGTTCAATTGATGAATAATGATAGTTCCTGTTTCTCGCCTGACAACCATTGGACGGAAAACAATATTATTAAAGCAACACGATAATATAAAAACCACACACAGCATGATTCTCATCCAAGAGTTACTCTTGAGAAGCTTTCTCTTACCTATCTATCAACACGTAAGCAACATACGTAAGCAACATATAGATTGTAGGTATATAACTCATGCTAGTGTTAATCGAAACAACGATTCTAAGCCTTAAATAAGTCCAAAAACGATTAAACTAATTAACACCTTCACTGCGTCAGCGTGTTAACTTACGAGTGCATAATATTTTGTTTTTACTCAACTCGCAATAAAATCTAGCTAAAACAATTCATATAATTTCAATATATTATGTATGTCAAAATACAACTATAGGTTTCTGCGTTAAAATATGAAATTCTAAAACTTTGGATTAAATAAAATATTTTCAAATTTTTCACAAAATAATTCCACAAATCGGTAGTTTTTGTAATCGACATTTTTATATATGCGCCAAAGTAATTTATTCCTTAGGGCCGATTTCACCAATGAAATTGAACGCGAACAGTTAAGTAGGCATACGCAAAACTCAGTTTTTGTTTTTTGCAAACTCGTTTAAATGTGTTAAGCTAGTTTAAAAATCCAAATTGCATTTCACTAACATAATAAGTAAACTAAACACGTTAAGCTGAGTTTAAGTTTTAAACTCCGAATTTCGTCGACGTTCAACGAATTTCTTTTTTGAACGCGTTGAAAAGCTGTAACATAAAAAATGTCATGAGATGACAGTTGTGAAGTTTGTGTTTTTAATATTCATTGTTAATTTGTGTATAATAATTAATATCGCATTAGGTGCGTCTCACAAATGTTTCACAAAAAATATACACTAAAAACACTTTTGTGCAAAGATATTTTCCATTTGTAATATTTTTAGCTCGGTTTTCGTTACCACGATTAGCTTAAATATAGTGAAACCCATTTGACTTAAAACGAGATTGACATAGACGCATAAACGCGTTCATTGAGATCAAAGTTTTATAAAACGAGGTTTTTATTGTGAATGGTGAAATCGTCCCTTAGTCACTGAAAAGTTCTGCGTAGTGCAGACTGATGATTGTGGATAAATAAATTATCAACCGCCATTATGTCGGTGTTCAAACAATGAGGGATGTTTACAAATTGTAATACAATAATCTCCAATACAAGACGAGCGGTTGCATTCAATACCCAATATTTACAATCGCTCGAATCGACGTTGCGGCCTCTGCTTTTTATTTAACATGGATCTGATGTAAACATAGATGTATAATATTTATCACTGGATGTAAACAACAAATATATAAGTATCAATATATTTACATTTAATACTCTCCCCATGTTTGCATATTGTCTACAACTCTACATATTTCGAGTTTATTTGTGAAAAAAATTTTGGCCAAGTGCGAGTCGGAATCGCGTACGAAGTGTTCCGTAGAAAACGGCAAAACGGTATGGGAGACCCCTTGAATATTTATTTTAATCTGATTTTAGTATTTATTGTCATCACAGATGACAGAAATTTAACATCACAGATGTTAAATTTCAACTGTCTAGCTATTACTGTAAATGAGATTCAGCCTAGTGACAGACAAAGTAATAAGGTCCCGTTTTAATCCTTTGGGTACGGAACCCTAAAAGTAGCCACGTGTATATTACTGATCGGATACTTCAAATGACATTTCTGTGTAGGCGTTTCAGTGCTAGTACTCGAGCAGAAATGGAATTTTGCCTTGTGTTTGTGTACATACGTTTATATTCTGATATTAGTATAGTACATAATATATTAATTATAGATCTAGATCAATTTGTTGCTTCTAGCAGCAAAAGACTTTCAGTCGCTATATTATGATAAAATCTATATTAATACATGAAGCAAAAATTTTGGGTACAGTTTTACGAGAATTGTGGGAACCTTTGTTCCCACAATTCTCCTCCAAGACAAGACAAATATCATACTCCTCTGAGTATGTATGATATTTGGCACAACTAAAATTTATGTAAAGAAAAACATATTTATATATTTTTTAATACTGCTTAGAAATAATTGATATAAAAATTGATATAAAGTACATATACCAGAAGGCTTACCAAATACCTACGCTTTGGAAGAAAGAACTACAGGCATCACATATTATTTCTTTACCGTCTGTATAATCCACTCCGTTTAGGTTTAATTTTTTAAGATAAACTGAATTAACATTACTTATCGTCTAGATTACATTTAAGGAAGCGGAATGATTTTAATTGCTTAAATGAATAGTAGTCTTAAATATGAGTAGTTTCTCAGAAGAAACAGTTTAGCCAAGCAAGTCAATATTTTCAAAGGTAAGTACAGCGATTTTTATTCAAAATTTCGCAAATCACGTAAAAACTCTCTAAAGTCGTACCCATGAGTGACATCACTCGTGGGTTAAATAAAGTGTATGAAGTATAGGTATGGCCGCCGGAACATATTTGTAAATATCTCCGATATTTGTGCGTTTAAGTTCATACTTACCATAATGAATGTTGTTGTACCTACCTATATAATAATAATATTATCTATGGACGCTTCACACCACGTCAATATTTCCCCGTGCTAAGTATCCGAAGAACTTGTGTTACAGGTACCAGAAAACGGGAAGTATATTTAATTATTTTATACTATACATATATTTAAGATTTTTATTATATTATACACATTATAAACATCCATGACCCAGGAACACAGAAAACTGTTTGTTCCTTCGGCGGGATTCAAACCTGCGACCCTCGGCTTGAGCACCAACGCGCTGAACCACTGAGCCACAGAGGCCGTCTGATATAAGTAAATGATGTATGTAACTATGTTATGATAATGTAATGAATAATGATGTATGTATGATGTATGTGATGTAAAGTATATGATGTAAGTAAATAGGGGATCGGACTATATCTGAAATATTTAGTTTCATTAATATATTCAGAAATATTGAGGCATTACTATTTGGTAATTGAAAATAAAATATAGATATTATTTTATGAGTAGTTTAGTAATTAAATACATTTAAAAGGTACCAAAAAAATTTTTCTTTTTGCGAAATTGGTAAACAAAACCTACTTCATTAGTTTATGGTGATGGTAAGTATGAACTTAAACGCACAAATATCGGAGATATTTACAAATATATTCCTGCGGCCGTACACTTCATACACCTTAACCTACAAGTGACGTCACTTGTAGGTTAAGTATGGAGCGTTTTTAGAAGGCTCGCGAAATTTTGTATGCAAATCGCTGTACCTTTGAAAATATTGACCTATGGTTATATGGTTTCTTCTGAGAAGTTTCTCATATTTAAGAGTACTATTTTTATTCATTTATGCAATAAAAAAAATCTATCTGCTTGCCTATTAACGATGTAGGTTTTGTTTACTAATTTAGCAGAAATAAAAGGCTTTTTTGTACTTTTTAGATGTAGGTATATTTTAATTAATAAACAACACATAAAAAAAAAATACATTTTTTACATGTACCAAGTAGTAATGCCTAATGAGGCAATATACTCAGAAATATTGATTTCTGAGTATATTAATGAAACTAAATATGTTAGATGTAGTCCGATCCCCTATTGTTTCTGAACTTTGTAGTACCTAAAACTCTACTCAGGCCTTTACATCCGTTATTGGATGATTTATACAGTATTCTCCGAGCGAAGTAACCACTCTTGAAATACTGTAGTGCCTGGGACAGTTGGTTTTTAAATGTCTTATGGTTGCCCAAGCACATACGGCATTCTCACAACATAGTCAGCCTATTCCAGAGGAATGAACTGGTCAATACGTCTGGGGCCAACTATGTGCGGGTTTCCTCACGATGTTTTCCTTCACCGTTAGAGCGTCCGTATAATGTACTTGAGATCTGAAAAAGTCTCATTGGTACACGCCACAACCTGGGATTTGAACCTGCACTCTCTCGAGTGCGAACCAAACGGTCTTCCCACTAGGCCACGGAGCTCTTGTACCTACTCATACTAATATTTGTAGAACACATTGGCTACATGGGAAAGCTACATTCTCTCTATGTCCGAGAGTCAATCGCTGTTGCTGCAAAACTTCTTGGAGCTGACTGAAATGCAGTACATTCTAGAACAATTTGGATGGATATTTGATGATGACTTCAACTTCAACGAAAAGTCCTCAATCAAAAGGTAAAATATACCTATAATTAAAAATGTAGAGTTTACGCTATTAATCCATTTGATCTAGAGATTATTTACTTTAATTATTTTAAGAATTAAAGTAAATTTTTAAGAGTATTTTAGTTTAATCATTTTTGAAATAAAAATCTATAAATAAGATGGCGGTCTTTTACCATCGATGCCTTTATTAGACATTTCATTGGAAACATTCCAATTACTGATAAGTTGCATGTTAACTATAGTAGGTAACTTGAGCGTGAGAAAGCTAACAACGCAACCGTTGGATTCGCAGACATTTCTAAGAGAGCATAATGACAAAGTGCACTTCCTCCAGACAGAATTACACTATTGAGAGGAAATAAATTAATTTATGCTTATAAATGAAGATCATGTTATAAAAACGAATGCATGCTCTGTATTTGTTTTTTTTTGTTTTATTTGAAAAAACTCGTGATCGAACTCGCTGTTTATTAGTAAACTAGCGACCCGCCCCGGCTTCGCACGGGTACAATACTGATACTAATACTACAGAATGTCACCCACTTCGCAACGGGCCGTATAGCAGAAATCGTAATATTTTAATTTCGCCATAACTTCAAAACCAAACATTAAATTTTAATCATTCAAAGACCAAATATTATCTACATAAACTGTACTTAGTGATGAAATAATTTATTTTGATAAGGATTAATAGCATGAGTAAAATAAACGCATTTAAATGTAGTCCAAAAAAAATTCAAGATTTCTAAATAAAAAAATGGTTGTTGTGCCTCACTCGACATAGATACGTATAGTGTGTCGCGGACTTTTTTGTAGATATTTATAAGATCTACAATTAATTAGAACATTATATGGTTCTATCTTTTATAGTTTAGGCAGCGTACGCAAAATAAGCAACTTTTCTGGTTGATTTTTTACACCTTGTGTCCGAAAAACCCAAATATCTTACGGAACCCTATTTTTTTCCAAAATAAAATTTTGCCTATGTTACTCGTGGATAATGTAGCTTTCGAATGGTGAAAGAATTTTTGAAATCGGTCCAGTACTTTTTGAGCCTATTCATTACAAACAAACAAACAAACAAACAAACATACAAACAAAGTTTTCCTCTTTATAATATTAGTGTAGAAGAGTGAGTGCCTCTTAACTTGCTTCTTCTCTATTAATTTATAAATTCACTTATAATATAAGTTATTTTCAACTAACAAAGGTTCCTTTTATAACTCTAAAAAATAATATTTTCGGCTTCATTAATTTTGTTTCTTGTTCTATAATCTGTTTAAAAATCTGATGTCTGAAAAGTCGTTATCGTAGTTTTTACCTCATCGGTTTCTTAGATATTATGATATAAAAGCAATTGCTAATTATTATCTTTCAATGGAAAAAATATCATTATCACAATTAATATAATTAATATTCATACACAGACAAATATTAAAGGTTAGCTTTCAATCTTAATTAGAGTTAATTAGTAATTATTGGCGCATCGTCAAGAAACATATTGTGAAGTTGATAAAATTATTAATATCAGATTTATATAACGCAGTACAGGGTTGCGCTAAAATACCAAGGCAAATTTCAGCTCCATCAAGCGAGACGCAGGATTCACTGGTCATCTTCACACCGTAACTGGTGTTGTCAGAAGAAACAAAAGTTTTCCCTTCGAGCTAATACTGTGGAGGATTACTCTGGGTAACATTTATTATAAGCAAGCAACTCAAGATATTTTGTCACACGATCCACAAACGGTAAGTTAAAGTTATAACAAAAAATTTCGTTCCAAAATGTTGTTATAATTCCATATAGGTAATTGTAAATATTAGTAAAAAACATAAATAATAATGAATATTACTGTATTCTAACATGATGGGTGAAATTTTATATAAATACATTAAAACAATTCATTTTCTAAGATAAATCCTACAGAGTACCTATACCATTACATTAAAAAAATCAATAAAAAATATTACGGTAAGTTAGTCTTATACCTAGGTACCTATTTTTGCTTACCTACGATTGCTTTAGTTCCTTATTTTTATTTTATACTTGTATCTTAGTTTAGATTTATAAAATAGTTCTTAACTAGTCGACCAACAATTCAAAACGAGGTACTGACAGGAATGGGAGCGTGAAATTTTTTACCGTTGAATATAAGCAAAAAGTTCCAACTGTTTTCCACTTTTTCCTGTTCCGGCTTAACTGATATACATGTCCATTTTATACATATAAATAATAAAAATTAAAGTATCTGTTTGTAATCTACACTATATCTACACTATATAATATTATAAAGAGGAAAACTTTGTTTGTATGTTTGTTTGTTTGTTTGTTTGTTTGTTTGTTTGTAATGAATAGGCTCAAAAAGTACTGGACCGATTTCAAAAATTCTTTCACCATTCGAAAGCTACATTATCCACGAGTAACATAGGCTAAATTTTATTTTAGAAAAAAATAGGGTTCCGTAAGATATTTGGGTTTTTCGGACACCAGGTGTAAAAAATCAACCAGAAAAGTTACTTATTTTGCGTACGCTGCCTAAACTATAAAAGATAGAACCATAAAATGTTCTAATTAATTGTAGATCTTATAAATATCTACAAAAAAGTCCGGGACACACTATACCTATCTATGTCGAGTGAGGCACAACAACCATTTTTTTATTTAGAAATCTTGAATTTTTTTTGGACTATATTTAAACGCGTTTATTTTACTCATGCTATTAATCCTTATCAAAATAAATTATTTCATCACTAAGTACAGTTTATGTAGATAATATTTGGTCTTAAAATGATTAAAATTGGATGTTTGGTTTTGAAGTTATGGCGAAATTAAAATATTACGATTTCTGCTGCACGGCCCGTTGCGAAGTGGGTGTCACCAAGGCGGGGGTGCGCGTGCGGAGTTTAGATTATTGGGTATTTTTTTTGTTTTGTGTTCGTTGTAACTATGATAGATAGTTACTTGAATACCTATTTATTTAGTGTTTGTTGTATTGTTAGTCCTGAAGAGTATAGGTATTTCATACGATAAAAGTATACCCACCTACTTATTTAATTGAGTTTTAGTAGGTACCTACATTAATTTGTTTCTGTTTGTTTTGAACTTTTGACTAAATTTCGCCCATTTGGTAGAGGTTTAAAGACATTCTGTAGTATTAGTATCAGTATTGTACCCGTGCGAAGCCGGGGCGGGTCGCTAGTAATATTATAAAGAGGAAAACTTTGTTTGTATGTTTGTTTGTTTGTTTGTAATGAATAGGCTCAAAAAGTACTGGACCGATTTCAAAAATTCTTTCACCATTCGAAAGCTACATTATCCACGAGTAACATAGGCTAAATTTTATTTTGGACAAAAATAGGGTTCCGTAAGATATTTGGGTTTTTCGGACACAAGGTGTAAAAAATCAACCAGAAAAGATACTTATTTTGCGTACGCTGCCTAAACTATAAAAGATAGAACCATAAAATGTTCTAATTAATTGTAGATCTTATAAATATCTACAAAAAAGTCCGCGACACACTATACCTATCTATGTCGAGTGAGGCACAACAACCATTTTTTTATTTAGAAATCTTGAATTTTTTTTGGACTACATTTAAACGCGTTTATTTTACTCATGTTATTAATCTTTATCAAAATAAATTATTTCATCACTAAGTATAGCTTATGAAGATAATATTTGGGCTTTTAATGATTAAAATTTAATGTTTGGTTTTGAAGTTATGGCGAAATTAAAATATTACGATTTCTGCTGCACGGCCCGTTGCGAAGTGGGCGTCACCAAGGCGGGGTGCGCGTGCGGGTAAATGTTTAGTTTAGTTTAGTTAAATAGTTTAGTTATTTTATAAACATCAAATTGATAATATCTTAAAATATAATACATTATAATATCTATACATCTATACAGTTAAATACAATTTAAGTGTCTGTTTGTAACTTCAAATTAACCGCTTTTTACATAATGAATCTGAAAGTATATTCGGTACTTACAATAAAATACATTTTTTTTAAATTTTTGTCTGTCCATCTGTCTGTCTGTAAGTCGGTCTGTCTGTCTGTTTGTTCCGACTAATCTCTGAAACGGCTGGACCGATTTTCACGGGACTTTCACTAGCAGATAGCTGATGTTATAGGGTACATAGGCTACTTTTATTTTAGGGTTCCGTTTAAAAAAATAGGATTCCGCTTTCGTTAGTCATAAATAAAGTCGCGGGTAAATTTCAGCGATATCCCAAAGTATTGTTCCACGCGGACGAAATCGCGGGCAAAAGCTAGTTTTAAATATAACAAGTTTTCAGAAAATGCATAATATAAAAGTTTATAATTGTGGTACTTGGTAGGTAAGTAGGTATAATTACAATATAAATATAAAATATTTTTTATTTTTGTATGTCCGTACGTTCATCAGCTGTCTATCTGTCTGTTTGTTCCTACTAATCTCTGAAACGGCAAGACCTATTTTCTCGGGACTTTCTCTGGCGGATTGCTGATGTGATGACTCAGACTATTTTGATCTTAGGGTTCCGTTTACAAAAATAGGGTTAAGTCTGCGTTAGTTCTACGCAAACGAAGTTGCGAGCACCAGCTAGTATGCCTATATAATTTCACTCGGTAATGTAGGACGAAACTTCACAACGTGAAAGTTAAGTTTTCAAACATGCAGATTACTGTCATGTTTGAGTTTTTAATTTTGTCGAGTTTTTTAAAACTAAATTTCGTATCTAATTAATAACACTATCAAAAGCGCTGCTTTAAAAAATATTATGTCCTGGTTAAACTTCAAAATAGATTTGGTACATTAATCGTATCAGCAATAGCCATAGGAGACAATGCTACCAATGGATCCTTTTCAGTTTAGATCTGCCCAAAACAACAAAAAAAGTCCCATTCCAATGATAAATAAAACAAAACGAGATTTTCATAAAAACGTGTAAAAATTTTGCAGGGAAAAGAGATTCGGAAAGTGGGATTTCTAGCGATTTGTCAAGGCAAACATTTGAGCGAGCGTATTGAAAAGGTATGCCGTGGATTTGGAGCAAATACTTACACATGTCCCGAGGACTTCGACGAGAGAGTGGACATGATGAAGCAGCTGGCAATAAGAATCAATGATATGAAACAGGTATTAAATAGAAACTAGAGGTTAAAATTATAGTTAAAATTCGCCTATAATTATTAATATAATTTTCAAGTTCGAACTTTATAGGGGTTCTTTTGCCTCTTAGACAGAAAAAAAAACCGGCCAAGTGCGGGTCGGACTCGCACACTGAGGGTTCCGTACAAACCCGTAGGTAAGTAAAAGTTCACCCATCATGACAATCGAGTCATAGTAGGGGTAGGTTCTTAGTAAGTTTAAAGTTATTAAAAATATTTTTACTATATGATGTAACTAATAATTTACGGTTTTTGCAATTTTTCCTTTATATAATATAAGAAGCTATAAGACGTTGCTTCGTACCAAATTTCAAGATTCTGAGTTCACGGAAAGTACCCTGTAGGTTTTGATTACGTTGCGAGTATCGAAGATTTGCGGAAATTTGCGGTATACGACTATATCTTTTGATTGCGTTGGCTTAGAAGTTTGATTTTTTTACAGCTCCAAAGGACAGTAGACCTGAGTATTTGATATAAATTCCAGCTTGATACCTCCACGTGTTCCTGAGAAAAAGGGTCTTGACAGACAGACAGACGGACGGATGGACAACCAAGTGATCCTATAAGGGTTCCGCTTTTTCCTAGGTACGGAACCCTAAAAATGTAAATGTTGTGACAGATTAATAAACATGAACGTGTAAAAACATATATTTATCAAACCCACGGTAGTGTGTGAATAATCTGAGGTAGTGTGTGTTGTTGTTATTTTTATTAATTTAATAATGTTTATTTCAAAACATTATTAAAAATGTATTAGTTTTTGCCATGCCTTTCCCCGCATAAACTTTAACTGTGCCAAATTTTATACTCATAATTACAATATTAAATAGAAATATTACTATCTCTGATCATGAGCAACTAAAGTATAACGCTCTCTAGATTCGTTAAAACTAGAGAGACAGGTAAACAAATATTTTATCTATATCCCAACATTGCTAACCAAATAATTATTTTAATGCTCTAAAATAATACGGCGAGCTTATTTTCAAAAAGGATTTGAAAATGCTTTGACAGTTTAGTATGTCTCCGGATTCTATAATATTTAGGTCAGTAGTGCTGCCGTCATAAGAAAGGAAGACGCATCTACACTGAGCTTCAATCAGAGTAAAAAAATGTTTTGTGTTGCTTAAATATAAAAATTCGCTGCTTGTAAGATAATAAAAAAAAACAAAATTTAGAAATTCAATAATGCGTGTGTAAACTAAATCTTTTACGTTGTAAATAAAAAGTATGAATAAATTATTTTTTTATTGTAAATATAAGACATTTTCCTTTTCTTCCTAGTAAAAAATATTCAAAAAAAATCGTAATACTACAATGAAAAGTCGCGTCTGGCTGGATGCGACTTTTCAATTTAGTAATTTATGTAGCATTCTTTTCTACTTAGTTTTATTACGAAACCAGGCTTTAAATAACTAAATAATAAAGTCATTTCTAGCCAGATGCTGCTTTTCAATTTAGTATCTCTTAAATTTTTTCGAAGAACTTGAAAAATACTTGACTAAAAACATCCCTATACTCTATTTTAAAATAACATTTTAAACCTTATAACCATTAATTTTGAATCATATTAGCACAGCTCTTCAGTTTAAAGGAGAAAAACGTACGTAATAAAAGACATATTTTAGAGAAGATATTATTTGGACCTATTTATGCAACTCACCAGCAAAACAGAACCACACAATGACAGTTTTGAGAAAAAGCCATTTTTGTTAAGTTATGTTTAATTTAATTATTCCGTAAAATTATGTGTAATTTTGAATAAAACTTGTATACAATATAATTCCTAATAATTTGTTCTATGTATACAAATATTATTTAAATGAAAGTCACTTTTTAATAATTTTGAAGAAAAACTAGCTGGTTCCTTTTTGCAAAACTATCAGTATGTTGTTTGATTCCTTGTTAATTTATGATGTGATGGGGAAAAATAAGAAGAAACATATTATATCTTTGAAATATATTTGTTGATTTCTAGCCGGTGGGTACTTTGTGTGCGTGGAACTACAGGATAAATGGAAAACGGAACCATTTTTTTAAACGGAACCCTAAGATAAAAGTAGCTAAAGTTACTCCTTATAACATCGCTATCTGCCAGTGAAAGTCTAGTCAAAATCGGTCCTATCATTGCAGAAATTAGCCAGAACAGACAGACAGACAGACAGATATCGGAAAGCCAGACAGACAAAAATAAAACAATTTCAATTCTTTTATAGAATTGTTGGGTGACCATGGGGCTTGGTTCTTGTTAGTTTAATGAACAAATGCAGCTATGCTGATTGATAACTTTGTCATTGTAATGTTTTGTCCGTTATAATTATTGTCAAATCGTTCTGATCTTTATAGGGTCGATAGAATGCTCATTTTTAAAAAATACTGTTCTGTCCTTATCTCGATTTTGGCATTAGTGTGGATTGGTTCCCGTTTGCATAAGTAGGTCCATTTTATATTTGAAAAAGAAAATATGAGCAATTCTAAAACTTAACATAACTTTTTATCAATTAAAAAACACTTTTTGGCTCCGCCGTATTGCGATAATAACTCTTACATAACCCTAAAATTAGTTTTTAAGTAGGAACTTTCCTTAATCCTTAATTCTAATAATTTTTTTATAAAAAATAGACTGTAAGTTATGCTTATTTCTAATACCCTGGTGTATTTAACCTATTGGGGGAAAAAATTAAGAATAAAAATATCAGTCTTCATCATTTTGAGTGAGATCAACACTATTATTACCTATTAGTTGGTAGATCATACCAAAATAATTTTCGGTTGTCAGGCATTAAGGGTGTCAGACGTACGATTGCTGACTTGCGCTCGTGAGTAATGCCTCTATATTCCGTCTTGGGGTTTGGTGGTGGTACTCCACATTTTATATTTTTTACTTGCAAAAAGTCAAGAGTGTACTCTTCCTCTTTAAAAAAGTCAGTCTTATAGCGCAGAACGTGGGTGCCTCTGGTAAATGTTACTGTACACATATCACTCAAATATGCTCTCGGTGAAGAATTTTGCAGTTTGTATACTGAAGAACAATCTTTAAAATCACAAAAATCACCCACATTCATTACTTTTACTGTTATATTTTTTCTGGTGCTCAATACTAACCACTAACCAATACTAAGTAGAATAGACGCGACTGCCACATGCGTCTGAGCTGGTAGTAGTCATACTACGATGAAATGTCGCATCTGCGCAGAAGCGTCTTTTCTTCTTGCGATCATGCAGAAACGTCTTTTCTTTTTATGAGCTAGTACAATTTTTATAAATAAATAAGACGCTTCTACTTAAATGCGTCTTTTTAACTTAGTTTTTATCAGAAGCGTCTTTTCTATTTAGTGGTTATAATTTCTTATTGCAGATCTGTCTTATTTCACTATGGTTAAATAGGGCTGTGCTTCATTCCGTACAATAATAAAAATTCTAGTAGATGCGTCTTTTTTTGCTGATTCCAAATATATATATAACTCAATTTCGAAAAAAACTGTAGATGCGTCTTTTTTTGTTATGACAGCAGAGTGGTAAAGAAAAAAAATTGCAATTTCTTTCAACCTTACTACTCGTATTTATTCGCCGAGATTTTTATGGGTTAGAATTGTAACATTTTTAACTTTAATTTAGTTAACTAAATTAAAGTTCAAAATGTTACAATTGAGCTGATAAATTAGTAGCAAATATTATTTCGTTATTTCGTGATACTAAAACTACAATATTATAAATATTATTGCAACGACTTTTTACTCCTTAATCTAAATAAATAAAAGGCAAACCTGACTGACTCATCTGTCAACGCCCAGCCGAAACTACTGAATGGATTTTGCTGAAATTTGGCATACAGATAGTTGTAATGACGTAGAGGGAAGGATTTTTGAAAATTCACCCCCTATGGAAGTGAAAAAGGGTTTAAAATTTTGTATACAAGCCGAACTCCACGCGGTCGAAGTGGCGGGCAAAACCTAGTGCATATTATGACACTTAATATTTAAAAATAGTTTTAAATATATTCATTAAATATTATTAGGCCAATAATTTTTTAGGTCAAGAGTAAAACACAGTTCCACCGCTGCAAAGCCCTCAGGACTGTCGGAGAGAAATGGGACACTTGGATGATTCAAATAAAAAAATCTAAAGCGGTGTATCATAATATGAACTTGTTTAGTTTGGACATAACTAGAGGGTGCCTGATTGGGCAGTGCTGGGTTCCCGAGGATGATTTGCCGCATGTATCGAAGAAATTGCACGAAATATCAGTACGTTGTTTTCTTATCTTGATTTGTGTCAATACAATTTCATCATAACATTTACAATGTAAACTATCCGTATTCATATTGTAAAGAACAAAGGAATTTTCGTATGAGCCCGTCCACACCCATTATAAATCTAAGTACCTGGGTAACCGAGACCTGTTCGGAACTCTAGTTGATGAAAAAAAAAAAAGAACCACATTTTTTTTACGATGGTATAAACACACCATATTCAGAATTTCCGAACAACGCAAAAAATAACCAAACCACAACCAAACTGCCAATCAGACTGACATTATTTGATTCGAAATTATTGATATATTATTGCACGATGAAAGAAAAAATATATAAATTCAAAATGCGTTTTCATCCCTGGGAATCTCCCAGGGATGAAACACGGCTAGACCAATTTTTTCGAAATTTCATGTAAATACTTGCACCTGTTGCCGAGATAACGATTTTATCTATATAAGATTGTCTCGCTTAATGTATAAGATGAAAGGGATTGAAAAGTGTATCATTTTATTTTATTACGAAAAATCTCTAAGCCATGCGAGAAAAAAGTTATGGTATGGGGGTTAAAAGTAAAAAATAGTTTTAATCCATAATATGATAATAGAGTTGCTAATAAGAAACAATTTCCGATTCCGCTCAAGATAATTTTTCCAAAGAGTTTTTAGCATGATCGATCAGCATGGAAACTTGCAAGTTTCTATCTCCTATAGTTTAGAAATCCCTGCGGAATCTTATAAACCGCCATAAAGACCGATTAGTCGAAAATGGCTGACATCGTAAAAAAGTCATATCTTATTTATATAAAAGAAAGTCGTGTTAGTTACACCATTTATAACTCAAGAACGGCTGAACCGATTTGGCTGAAAATTGGTAGGGAGGTAGCTTAGAACCAGGAAAAGGACATAGGATACTATTTATCGCGGGAAAATGTACGGTTCCCGTGGAATACTGTATTAACACTTTTACGTAAAAACTACTTAACCGATCATCATGAAATTTGGCACAGATATAAAGTAGACTACGAGGAAGAACATAGGTTACTCTTTGTTGCATAAAAATGTACGGTTCCCGTGGAATACTGTATTTACGCTTTTACGTAACTACTTACCCGATCATCATGAAAGTTGCTATAGGTACAAAGTAGACCACGAGGAAGGACATAGGCTACTTTGTATTGCAAGAAAATATACGGTTCCCGTGGAATATTGTATTTACGCTTTTACGCAAAAACTACTTAACCGATCATTATGAAATTTTGCACAGATATAAAGTAGACTACGAGGAAGAGCATAGGCTACTATTTATCGCAGAAAAATATGTTTGGGGATTTAGTAATTAAGGGATTTAGGGATTTACAAATAATGTGATTTACGCGACGATACTCAAAGGCAAATTCGAAGGTGAGGAAGTTCTCATTCCGAAGATCCCGATGATCCCTACCGAATACCGATATGCCGTTTGAGTTCAAACGACTTCAATTTGCGATCCGTCTTGCATTCGCCATGACCATTAATAAGTCACAAGGTTAGTTTAGTCCTTGAAAGTTTGTGGTCTGAATCTACAAAATCCATGTTTTTCACCCAATGACCTTCTAATACACATGGACAAATCACGCCATATAAAAACTAAGCGTAAGCATGGCACGCGTTTTTTATTTCACCATATTGTGCTTCGACTGCTCTGTACATACATTGCCGCTGATGTTCGTGTCCTTTCAAATGTCCGCGGTTGCTAAGCAGTAATGTAAAACAATTATGTAGTCGAAGCTACATATGCTGATTTTAGAAAGTGATTGGAACAAAGATAGTAGTGGAGTAACAACGGACTATAAATTTTTTGATTTTTCTTTTGGAAATATTTTTTTGTATCCGACTACGCCAAAAGGTTTATGGTATTTTTAGCAGTCTATGTATGTATTTAGGTATGTATGTGTGTTGGTTTGTATGAACATAATTATGTTCTACCCATAAACTACTGAGTTGATTTTTATGAATGGTGTGTCAATCGATTTTTTTATTATGGCCCGGATGACGTAGGCTAAATTCTTATCCGACTACGGTAAAGTCAAATGGAAGGGATATGATTTCGTAGTTGAATTACAGCTCTGGGTTACGCTTTCATTCTTTATACTGGGCTAGGTAGAAAAAACTTTGATTTAAAAGAATATTTAAATCATATACTTCAATGAATAAAATAATGTTACGTGTTAGGGTTCGAAGGATTTGGAGAGAAAGACCTGCTGACTCTTTTAAAGACTTTATTCACTAGCACTAGGTCCAACACAAAGCACTAAGTCCAAACACTAAGCACTAACGATGTCCTATGTCGTAGCCAAGTCGTGGGTTTCATTCACTGGTATCACTCTTGATCACTAGTTTTCACTTCGAAATCGCCCGAAGGTAGCTCGAAACTGAACTGAACTCGCTCGTATTCCTGCGGCTATTTATATGGGCCGAATCAGTCCCAGACTATTCCAGAAAGTTTCCGACTCGCGTAACCGTGTTGGATTTTTCGGGAAAGTTCGCACAGTAGCGCCATCTAGTATTGAGTTGGGGTTTCACGTTGTCTTTGTTCATACAAAGTGGTTTCATTGGTTGACACTAGATGGCGCTAGTCTCTTTGTGTGTTCGTACAAATATTCTCACAAGACTACGGCAAAATAATGTCTAACCCTATGTATGTATGATTGACCAGGTTAGTCGTTAGTCAGCTGTTATTAAAAATTAATGTAGGTTTGTATGTATGTATGCATAGGAAAGTAAGTCAAATTATTTTATTGCAATATTTTTGTTTAGTTAAAATAATCAAGTGCACTGGAATAGATTATTTTATTTTATTATTTTTAACTTCCCGCTAAGAAAATCTAAGATTTTCAAAAAAGTTATTGGTTTTACCCCGTTTTGCAAAAATCGAATTCTCATCAGTTCTGTCTCAGAAGTTCTGAGGTCACAGGAAGCTTCCCTGACTACCCCCGCAATGGTGTCACTATGTCTGTATGTATGTGTGTGTGTGTGTATGTGTGTGTGTAAGTATGTAAACCTTACACACACACACACACATAACTTTTGAGCGGTTTGACCGATTTTATTGCGGCTGATATGCTGCATGCTAATATTTCTTTTTTGCGATTGGGACAATTCTACTACTAAGCTCTATGAACGGAACAGTTGTCTTTTTTAAACGTTTAACTCCATCAGTGGCGCAATATAAATTACAATGCGCAGCAGTCAGCCCCTGAAAAAATAAGTTTTATAGTGAAAAGATGATGCCAGGTAGTATTTGAATAATTTTCATTTTAAAAACTTACAGGTACATCACATGTCTCTTCCATACCTCTCTTCCTTGATTGGCTCGGTCCAGAATCAACGCCAAACTGAAAAAAATATTAATTTAATTGCAGGAATACATATTACATTTGAAAAAATAAAATATGAACTTGAACTGTATCTAATAATAACCTCTATATGCGGAACAGCTGTCTTTTTTAAATGCTTAAATCCTTTAGCAGTGAAATAAATATAAGATTCAAGGAAGTGATCCGAGCAAATGACGCTCGACTCATTTGGTTTGTAAAATTCTTCGGATCTTTCTCTTGTTTCTCTCTTAATCTCGTTTACAGGAAAGCTAAAATAAGCAGTCTTTATATAGGTTGTAAAGAAATGTTGCAATTAATAACCGTGAAATAACAATCTAACCAATTGAAAAAAAAAATTAGAACCTGACTATAGAATTGGATATTATAGTCTGGTAAAAATGTACTCTTCATCAATTTTGGGATCAAAACTAATCTAACCACACGACACTTCGCAATCAGAAATTCATCAAGCCGTCTTGGCTACAGGCGCGGTAATAATGAAACTGATCTTCATACATAACACATAACACATTACATGAATTATACATACACCCGAAAAACATCACCCACACTCGAAAAATATTACCCTCCACTTGGTCAGTAAAGTAAAAATAATGGCTATTATACTTCAAAGTTTTGAACAAAAAGCGACTCCACGTTTTTGTTTTCTGACTATGTTCTTGTCGCGTCCTGTCGCCTGTCTCTTTCTGGCGTGCATGAAAGAAAAGAATAGGAATAGCACAGCCATACTCGTTAATAATTTACAACATTTATTGAATTTTCAGTGTTTTTTTCTATTTTTTACACGTTTTCGCTTGTTATCTTTTATAAATAAAATCAACTTACCAGTAGTAGGTCACACCATCTTTTTTTGCGTTGTTCTAGTATTATTTCTACATTTTTTCACGACGCACTTTGGCATGTTTACTGTTTTGCTGTCAAAACACGACTAACGTAAAAAGTGTGCTCACTTCGCATTTGCGCACAGTTCTGCCGTCCCGTTTACAGCGCGCTCATGCAATGTCCATGTATTAGAAGGTCATTGTTTTCACCTGATCAATTATATGTGGCATATTCACGGATCGGAAGACCATCTGCGTTATTTATTCTTGCGCCTGATAATAAAACGAAAAGTGTCGTCTATTGCAAGATGCTTTACTGAAGATTGCAACCCATGCACCAAAATACATGGCCCATTTTAACGATCATTAAAATAATTGATTTCTTTTTAATTATATCTATTATCCTAATGAAAAATTGCACTTAATGAAATCCAAAATCTGCTCATTTATTGCCTCTAAGGTAGAACAAAGTTTGCCGGGTCAGCTAGTACTTAATATAAAACCTTACCTTTATTTTTAAAAGACCTATTCAATGACACGATATGATAGATCGAAAAAATAATTTTCGTCCCCACTTCACAATTCACATGTATGGAGAGCCACCCTTAAAATATAAAATAATTATTATTTTATGATGTCGTAACTGAGATCTATACACATTTTTAACTATACCAAATTTCATCCACTTATGTTCATAATTACAGATGATAGGAGAGCGGACAGAAAGACAAATAGACTGACGGACGGACAGAGCGAAACTGTAAGGGTTACTTTAGTATGACGGAACCCTAAAAACGAGACAATCTTGTTTATAATCGGTTTCCCAAAAATGGCTACAAGCATTAATATGAAATTTATTAGGTATGCTGGCAGTTTTGGGGGAGGAAAATAATAATAATATCTATGGACGCTTCACACCACGTCAATCTGATCCCGTGGTAAGTTCTCGAAGAACTTGTGTTACGGGTACCAGACAACGGAAATTTATTTAATACTTTTATACTATACACATATTTAAGATTTTTATTATATTATACACATATTTAATACACATCCATGACCCAGGAACACAGAAAAACTTTTTGTTCCTTCGGCGGGATTTGAACCCGTGAACCCCGGCTTGAGCACCAACACGCTCAACCAACTGAGCCACAGAGGTCATCCTAACGTAAAAACCAACGAAAATGGATCTAGCTAGGTCTTTTCCCTGGGAAACTGCGCATTTTAAGCTAAATATTTAAATAGTTTTTTCTTTCGTTGTAACAATATTATGTCAAGTCAAGTCAAGTCGAAATCGACTGTATTATGTATGCCAGTCCGATTGGCAGTTTGACATTATGTATAATTTTTGCTTTGATGGAAAATTCTGAATCCTGAACCTCAATTCTCGTATTTAAAGTAGACAATTTAAACAGTCAATTTCACTTTGTTTGGATTGAAAGTGTAGCGTCATGTTACCGTGAACGGATTTTATGACGTTTCGACCAATCAGAGCGCGTTTCACGTTGGTTTAACGTTCATAAAAACACCTATTGGGAGTATAAGCGTATCGGGACTTGATTGTAATTGTATTAATGCAAGCTTTATTTAATAGAATTGCCCCTCAGTACTATATTTTTGTGATTCTTTTTATTTTTTAATTTATCAGAATTCCGAGCAAAGCTCGGTTACCCTGGTACTTATACTAATGTAGATTTAAAGTATAAACCTAAACTTACATTTGGATATTGCATATTAAAATTTATTAATTCTCTTAGGGGCAAGCCAGAAGTAATGTGCCCTCCTTTATATCTAACTCTGAAACATTTATTGAACCACCAACTTTCCATCGCACTAACAAGTTTACAAAGGGTTTCCAAGCTTTGATAAATGCTTATGGCATTTCCAAATACCGAGAACTAAATCCAGGTAATTCTAGCCTTGTATAAGCTTGCGGGCAGATAGGTTGCCTTACAAATTGATTTTGTGCAAGTATTAGGTATATTTAAGCAGAACAACTTCTACGGCTCAATTATTATCTGTAGACGTTACAATGGTTAGGGGGATTCGAGATAGCTTGACATTATGTAATAGGTACTATATTTTTAAACTTACTTTGCTACGAAAGAATTAAAACAAATATGTTAATAAGGATGATGAATTGATGACTACATCTAAAATGTTTAGTTTCATTACATAATATAATCAGTAATATTGACATTACTACTTGGTAAATGTAAAAAATATAATATTTTTCGTGTAATTTAGTAATTACTTAGATACATGTAAAATATACAAAAAAGATTATTTTTTCTAAAATAGTAAACAAAACCTACATCATTAGTTTACTTACAGCGTATACAAAAACATTAATTTAGGTTTTTATGAACTTAAACGCGTAAATATCGGAGATATATGTTACAAGTATGCCGTATCTGGGGGCACGGTAGCGCCTTCGTCAAGATAAGCCAAGCGAAGCGCAAGGGAAAGTACCAAACCACATTTTCTCGAAGCGTTTCGTCGATTTTTTGAACCCTCATAACTTAGGGTTTGGATTATTCCAGATTAATGTAATTAATTTTCAGGATATTATATGTTCCCAGGAGCAAACTTATCAAAAATGTAAAATTTTGATTGCATAGTAATTCTTTACTTTAGATTTTACTCACTGATAATCTATACTAATATTATAAAGCTGAAGAGTTTGTTTGTTTGTTTGTTTGTTTGAACGCGCTAATCTCAGGAACTACTGGTTCGAATTGAAAAATTCTTTTTGTGTTGGATAGTCCATTTATCGAGGAAGGCTTTAGGCTATATAGCATCATGCTAAGCTCAATATGAGCGGAGCACCAATCAAGAATGTTTCAAAATCGGGGGATTTTTTTTCCTTTTGAGAGCTTTCGCTGCGTACGCTGCGGAAACGGTAAAAGTTTCGCTAAAATGATGTATGACAGAATTGTTCCCCTTTAAAAGTTCTAAAAAAAAGTCCGCGACAGTATATGTCTATCTTTTAAGGTTGGCTCACAATAACCTTTTTATGCTTTCCAAATTTGTTCTAAAATTAAGCATTATTTGTGAGGGCGTTTTCATAAAGATGATATTAATCCTTATCCAAATAAATACGTTATTCATTACAAGCATTTAATTTAGAAGAAATTTTCCGTTTACATCATTTGATTTCAATGAGTATTTTAGAAGATATCGCAGTAATAAAATAATCAGCGCGCAATAATGATGTACGGCGCGCTGCGGGCAGTCGTGAGGGGGAAGCGCTCCTCCTTCTACGTAAATGAAGTCGGGGGTCAATTTTAGCGATATCCCAAAGTAATTGTTCCACGCGGACGAAGTCGCGGGCAAAAGCTAGTAATCAATAAAATTATACGGTAGGTATTTCCGGATGTTGTAGAAAGCTGAAATTTAGTACGAGACCTTGTATTATTACGCAACTAACACAATAATTATAACACTTAAGTATTATAATATTGTATTATTCTAGTCTAGTTAATAGTTATTATAAAGTTTAGTTACCAAATAACTTATTTAAATTAGGTATAGGATTGTTTACAACTATATTTTAAGACGTAATAAAATAAAATGCTTTTTTATTTTTTTATTTTATTTTAACATAATAATTGTCAAAGTTGGAACTTTTATCCGTTTGTTTAAAAGCGCCATCTATCGCGTTAGTTATGTCGTTGTTCGTTGCTTGGATTGGAAACTAATTCACGTAATATTGAAATAATTATTTCCTGAATGCCGGCTACTCACACGAATTTGAAAATTGTCCCGTTCCGCCTGAGCTGAGCGTGCAAGCGAGAGCGCGGAACAAGCGATAGAGGCACGATCGGCCTAAGCGTTCGGCTTGTGATGACGTTATCACGTAAAAATTTTAAAAACCCCCCGACACAAAAAATAAACTCTAAAAATTAATAAATAATATTTTAAACCTATTATAATTATATTATCACATATAATATTATGTAAGTTGAAATAATTTTATTTTACAATCGTCGCCTCGTCGGGGGACCGCTAAAGTTTATAAAGTATTTTTACAACAACAGCTAATTAATTATTACGAATTACATTTAGGTATGAGCAAATTTTTTTCGGAGTAAATTCTTTTGTTCATTCTGCGACTACACCTGTTTTCAACCGACTTCCAAAACACAAGAGGAGGTTTACAATTCGTGTGTATGTTTTTTTTTTTTTGTGTGTATGTTACACGATTACTCCACCGTTTGTGGACCGATTTTCAAAATTCTTTTTTTGTTGTAAATGATTGACTCCTGAATTGGTCCCATTGTCATCAAATGATAGATCTGGTGGTGGGATTCATGAGGAATTGAGAGTAGTCCTCAAAATTTATAGGGACACCGATAGTGATTTTGACTTTTTTTGAAGTAACTTGAGCAAATGCTACCAAAAAGTGAAATGTTGTGCCAAGGTATACCCTGGCATTTCTCAGTTTTTAAAGATATACGTTTGAAAATTTCAGCATTGTTTATAAAACTACAAGCAAATGTCAGTATTAAATAATAATTAGCATCATCACCACCAGCACCATCATAATCACACCCATACATCATGATAATTTATGATGATATAGGTATTTTTCATAGTATTTTACATCGATATCGATTCCTTTGAACATTCATAGCTACCAAAAAGTGAAATATTGTGCGGTATACCTTGGCACAATACTTCACTTTTTGGTCCAAAAAGGCTCAAGAGCACTCCTCAGTCTTTAATGGTACACGTTTGAAAATGTCTGTATTGTTAAAAGAACTGCAAGCATAGGTCACTATTAAATAATCATCATCACCACAACCATCATTATACCATACATCATGATATTATGTTGATATAGGTAATTCTCATAGTATTTTACACCGACATCGATTTCTTTGAACATCTGAATGTTCTACTACTAGCTACTAAGTTTTCTTACAAAATTTTAATTACCCCGCAACTTTTTCTGTCAACACAACACCACAAAAAATATTTATGAAAATTGGTGTAGCACTTTATGCAATGAATGACCAAGGGAAAGGGGGATTTTTTTTTATACAGAAGATGATCACTTACTAAGAACTAATCTGAGACACGGGCCACGGCGCTGCGCCGGCCGATTCAATATAGAATTATTCAATATACAATTCATTTTGAGTAGATTTCATTTTTGAAATCGTGAGTGTGGGACCTCTTGCTCCAACTAACTTCATGGAGGTGTTTTATGCAGAAGTGTTTAAAATCGACAGTGAAAACACATAATTAAACTATAGTAGACGTTAATCGCAACTTCGTGCGCGCAAAAGAATATCTCGCTGAAACCGCACACTTTGCCGCGATAAAATGTAGCTTCAGCTGGATGGTAGAATAGTAATTTGTACGTTGTTAACGAATTGGTCTCGGGTTCGAAACCCGGTCAGATGAATATTTTTGTGATTCTTTTTATTTCCTTTCTCTTATATTTTTATTTATTTTTGAATATTTGATCGTCCTGTAACAGCTCCAAACAAAGCTCGGTCTCCCAGGTACTAGTTAATAATATTATAATACCACTTAAAAGAAAAAAATAAAAAAATATTTAAAAAAATATAGAAACCGACTTCCAAAGTAAAAGCAATAACATTCTTAAAATCACTAAAAAGAATGAAATAATTCTTATTGTCGAAATAGTTCCCTTTCAAATCCTACTAAAATGTTACTATTTTACTACTCGATCTTCTTATTTTTGAAGTCGGTAGCAGCCCAAATAATTGTATAAATCCTTTCAATAAAAAATATTAATTTTAACACAACTACGTCCTTATACATATAAATAATATTTTAAATAACTCACGTTCAATTTGGCTGGTACCGACCTCAAAAATAAGAAGATTGAGTAGTAAAATAGTAACATTTTAGTAGGATTTGAAAGGGAACTATTTCGACAATAAGAATTATTTCATTCTTTTTAGTGATTTTAAGAATGTTATTGCTTTTACTTTGGAAGTCGGTTTCTATATTTTTTTAAATATTTTTTTTTCACATAGCGGTCCCCCGACGAGACGACGATTGGAAAATAAAATTATTTCAACTTACATAATATTATATGTGATAATATAATTGTAATAGGTTTAAAATATTATTTATTAATTTTTAGAGTTTATTTTTTGTGTCGGGGGGTTTTTAAAATTTTTAATTTTACTTTTATTTTATCCTTTTTAAAGTAGGTATAAATATACATACTTCCAACATCATTGAAGTAACATAGTACCAAATTTCGAATCGATAGGACATGTGGACGATAGTCAGATCCCCTCATCAACTAATAAAGAAAAGATGATCTTCAAACGGCTAATCAGGTCATGGTTACCTTACCATGTTCTTTAAATATCGTTGAAGTAACACGGTACCAAATTTCGAATCGATCGGACATAAGAAAGTTAGTCAGGTCCCCTCATCAACTAGAAAAGAGCTGATCATCTTCAAACGGCTGATCAGGTCATGGTTACCTTACCATGTTCTTTGAATATCGTTGAAGTAACACAGTACCAAATTTTGAATCGATCGGACATTGGAAAGTTAGTCAGATCCCCTCATCAACTAGGAAAGAGCTGATCATCTTCAAACGGCTGATCTTCCCACCACCAATTTTCTCATCAAACGAAGCTACGAACACTCTCGATTATGTCATCAATATTCTCTTTTAGTGCGCTTTCATTTGAGACCTTACTCGAGTATATTTGCACATTCGGTTTTTCTTCCCCGCTTTCACCCCCCACAACTTTTAAACGGCTCAACCGATTTTCATCAAACATGTCTAAGAACACTCGTATGTAAGTCACCCTTAATACAAAAGAAACTAAATTGAAATCGCTTCATCCGTTCGGGAGCTATGATGCCACAGACAGACAGACAGACACACCCACAGACAGACAGACAGACAGACAGACAGACAGACACGTCAAACTTATAACACCCCTCTTTTTGCGTCGGGGGTTAAAAATTATGGTCTGTAAACTGACTTAACAGACAATATTTTTTTATTTATTATGAAATATCTGTCGCTGTAGCAAAACAGCGAGTAAAGCTTTAAATTTGCTATCGCTAAATGTAATGTCTACAGGTAATTATTATTGTGGACCTTGAATGCTTAAATCGAGTTTTTCTTTAAACTTAAAAGAACTTAAAAGAAAACATTAATTTTCCACTTTAATGACAATATAATTTTCATTAACTTACTAAAAGTATTTATACAGGTTTCTACACAATAATTACTTTCCCGTTTTTGTTCGCTATGATGTTTGGTGATTTTTGTCATGGAATAATACTTGTAGCATTCTCTGTTTGGATGATAATGATAGAGAATAAGCATACGAATCGTAAGTCAAGGAATGAGATCTGGAATATTTTCTTTGGTGGTAAGTTTTGTTTTCGCATCAATATTAAAACATATTTAAAATTCTCGTGTGCTCGAGGGCACACTCCTCCGAAACGGCTTCTTCGATTTTTATGATATTTTTTTTGCAAATTCGGTAGGTCTGAGAATCGTTCGTTATCTGATAGTGCAGCCAGCGCTGTCGCCAAGTATTTAGCGGCCGTAACTATATTTTCTCGAAGCATTTTGCGGCTTTTTTGTGCCATATTTTCGTTTGTAGATTTTAATTCACATTTTGAAGTCGGTCTAAAGTAAAAATACACAAAAAAGTATGAAATATATCTTATTTTCTAAATAATTCCCCTTTAAATTCGGCTCGAACTAAATTTTAACTATTTCTCTGCACAATCTTCATAATTTTGAAGTTCGTACCTACTAGCTAACTTAAACGTTAGCTCTATAAAACAATCAGTATATTGTTTGGGCTGGTAACGACTTCAAAAAAATGAAGATTGTGTAGAGAAACAGTTGAGAAAATTTTAGCCGAAATTAAGAGGGGGATTTAGAAAAAAGATTTATTTCATACTTTTTTGTGTTTTTTTACTTAGGAAGTCGGTTTAATGTTTTATTTAAAAATATTAATTTTTAAATCCATTCACACCCAATTTATTAAAATCGAGTCAGTAGTTTAGGCGCTACGGTGGAACACAAATAGCCAGCCAAAATTATTATCCTTTCCTTTGGCTTAGATTTGACGTAGTCTGGTCAAAATAATGATTATTTATAATATGATCTAGCACTAGTCAGCAATAGTTTTCAAATCTTTGGATTGAATTTTCCTACTTGAATAATTTTATAACATGTACCTACCGCATTTCCTTAAATGTTCATATTATATATGAACATTTAAGTATTACTTTGTTGGTCTCAAAAATGGTCTCCCGTTTTTATCCTTTGAGCAGGGTATCCTAAAACGCGGAGGGTAAGAAGTTACCCAAAAAATCTAACAATATGCTCTCCATTTTAGGTCGTTATGTGATCCTCATGATGGGTCTATTTTCAATATTCACGGGTTTCTTCTACAACTCGTACTTCTGCAAGTCCATCACTTTGATGATGCCGTATTGGAAGAACCACTACAACCAGACGACTATTGAGAACAACAAAGTATTGACCCTGGACCCGGCTAGCGACACCAATCACCCTTACATATTTGGAGTCGATCCTACCTGGGCTGTAAGTGTGTATTTATTTTCCTATTGCATAGTGCACACATTTATAAATTTTTTCGTCTGTCTGTATGATGGAGGCTCTTTCTTTTAAATGTAGATTTTTGAAAAAGTCTTATAAACAGGTTATAAGATTCACAATAACATGCATTTGTTTTAAATCAGCAAAATCCTACATTTTTCTAAAGGCAACATAAATATGGACCAAAAAATGCAAAAAGTACAGTTCACCTACTGTAGTTGTAGTTCAGTTGCTAAATTAAAAAGTTACAGGACTAAAAGGACTAAAAAACGACGATTTTTTTGACAAAACGAAAATTACTGTTCAAATTATTATAATAGGTTGGGGAAAAAGTCTTTTCGCATTATAGTATGTATGAACTTGTCACAAAATATCTTGGGCTATACCAATTGTATCTGGCTGATTTTGGTATCATTAAAAAGTTTTAATTTTACAGAAGACAATTCCAAATTCAAATTAGGTAAATTTGAGATTTTCATTTGTTTTTCTTATTGTTAAAATGAGTGATTCTTATGAAGAATTTCGATACATTTTAAAATTTTATTACAAAAAAGGTACAAATGCAACACAAGCCGCGAAAAAAATTTGTGATGTTTATGGACCTAATGCAGTATCTGTGAGAGTAGCGCAAATTTGGTTTAAGCGTTTTCAATCCGGAAATTTTGATATCAAAGATGCACGTCGCTCTGGTCGCCCTGTTACGGACAAAACTGTTGCCATTTTTGAAAAAGTGGAGCAAGATCGGCATATTAGTAGTTACGATGTAGCTGAAGAACTGGGGATTGACCACAAAACGGTTTTGGCGCATTTGAAAAAAGCTGGGTACACAAAAAAGCTCGATATTTGGGTGCCTCATGAGCTCACTGAAAGAAACCTAATGAACCGTGTACTCATTTGTGATTCTTTATTACGACGTAATGAAACCGAACCATTTTTGAAAAGGCTGATAACTGGTGATGAAAAGTGGATCACGTACGACAAGAACGTGCAAAAAGGTCGTGGTCAAAGGCCGGTCAGGCTTCACAGACTGTGGCGAAACCCGGGTTAACTCGCAACAAGGTGATGCTGTGTGTGTGGTGGGATTGGAAGGGCATTATTCATTATGAGCTGTTACCGCCAGGCAGGACCATCAATTCTGAACTGTACTGCGAACAACTGATGAGATTAAAGCAAGAAGTTGAGAGAAAGCGGCCGGAATTAATCAACAGAAGGGGTGTGGTTTTTCACCATAATAATGCTAGACCTCACACATCTTTAGCCACTCAGAAAAAAATACGGGAGTTTGGCTGGGAGGTGTTAATGCATCCGCCGTATAGTCCTGACCTTGCACCTTCAGATTTCCACCTGTTTCGGTCGTTGCAGAATTCCTTAGGCAGTGTCAGGTTGACATCACAAGAGGACTGCCAAAACCACTTGTCGCAGTTTTTTCATCAGAAGCCCCAAAAATTTTATAGCAATGGGATCATGTACCTACCAACAAGATGGCAAAAAGTTATCGAACAAAATGGCACCTATATACTTTAGTCACTTGTAAATAAACTTTATAAAAAACCTTTTGAATTTTTATATAAAATGCGAAGAAACTTTTTCCCCAACCTAATAATATATTATTTGTGACACATTTTGTTATTACAATGATGTATATAAATACAGTATTTTAGTTAGTAAAATCAATTTTGTATTTATCTCCATACATTTTCAACTGGTGTGACGTCACTCGTGAAACATTTTTTTGTATCAGAGCGTTTATGATGCTATCCTACTATAATCATACTTTTGTGATGGCTGTATTTTGTCAATGGTTGATCGTAGATATGCCATTGCAAAGACAATATTTCCTGGCTTATTACGTACTTTTCGAAAAATCAATAATAACCCTTTTTTAGTTCCCCATTACAGAATTAGCAGGGGCAAACGAACGGCAAAGCGTGCATCTATAGCGACAGTGCGGCAGGTCACTGTACAATACAAAATATAGTACTGAATTGTTTGGGATGGCTTTCGAAAACGCTGCGTCAGTGTCGTCCAGTGTCGCGGCCCGCATACTTTCAAAAGCAATATTTCAGCCGAATATTGGATTAAATGTATACTTATATACTTCATTCGGATAAAAATGCACCTGTAGATTGATGAATTTTCGTATTTATAAATATTTCGGATAACTTTCTTAGATGTGTTTTAATAAAACTTTTACCATAATAATAATGCCAAGTTCTTTTGGACTCGGCGCAAGTTATACAGATTTTCGAATTAAGCACAGATTTTTCGAAGTGGGCACTTTATTAAAATAGTACACGATATACTTTCATCGTTGCTGCATTGCTTGGAGTGTGAAATATTATTGCAGTGGCGTATTTTATTAAAATAATATTCGTGAATAAAAGTAATAAATGTGACTTCTTAATTTTTCAGTTGGCGAGCAATGAGATAATGTTCCTGAACTCAATTAAAATGAAAATGTCCATAATCGTTGGTGTCATACAAATGATTTTCGGACTCCTTCTGAGCCTCGTCAATAACATGTATGTTAATATTATAACTCCTTTAATATATTAGTACATAACTCCAAAAATGGATATTTAGTAAACACTAACATAATACGTAACTCCAAAAATGGATATTTATTAAACACTAAAATACAAATAATATTAGGGTCATTTCACACCGCGACGGTACGCAACGCTACGCGGCGCTGCATATTTAAGGGATTCTAAATTGAACTTTATTTAATACACAAAAATATTATACACCTTTAATACATCATAATATATGACATCAGTCATAGGTACCAGTGGCGTGGGGTTCCTATAACTCCATTTCTATCGGCTTCATTTACGACTTATCTTTTGAAGACCCTCATCCAAATCCCTACCTATTATACACGCTAGGGCTTCCCTATGAAGGAGAACCAGTCTTCGCCACTGATAGGTACACATGCGCTGTGTAGCGAGCTGCCTCTTTATATTCGAACTCTTGTACAATGAAATGTGTACATATCTTCTTCTTCTTGTGTAATGAATAAAGTTCAATTTAGAATAGCTATCTTGAAATGCAGCACCGCGTCGCGTATCGTTTAGTTTCGGTGTCAATAGGCAATCGGACAATTTTTTTTTTATTGCATAAATGAATAGTACTCTTAAATATGAGTAACTTCTCAGAAGAAACCGTATATCAAAAGTCAATATTTTCAAAGGTACAGCGATTTGGATAAAAAATTTCGCGAGCCTCCTAAAAACGCTCCATACTAAAGTCGACCTAAAAATGACGTCACTTGTATATGAAGTAGTATGAAGTAGTATATGAAGTATATGGCCGCAGGAATATATTTGTAAATATCTCCGATATTTGTGCGTTTAAGTTCATACTTACCATAATGAATGTTTTTGTATATGATGTGAGTAAACTAATGATGTATGGTATTGTTTACCAATTTCGCAAAAAAAAAAAAATTTTTTGGTATAAAGACTCGCGAAATTTAGTATACAAATCGCTGTACCTTTGAAAATATTGACTTTTGATATACGGTTTCTTCTGAGAAGTTACTCATATTTAAGAGTACTATTCATTTATGCAATAAAAAAAAATCAGTCCGCTTGCCTATTGACCCTTACTGAATAAATATTACCAATGCACTTTCCTTTTATTCAACAAACGATACGTTTTATTGTTTTCAAATGAAATTATTTCAAAACAACAAAATATATTGTTTTGAAACGAGATAATGCTAGTGTTGATTTGGCATGTACCTACATAATTTCTACACATATTTTATGCCATAGACTGCAAATGATAAATCGTTGCCTTTTGTGTCTAGTTCGCTATCTTCGTATTATTAATTATATTTATCAATTTAATTTTGAAATTATGTTATATCTTTGATATTAGTTAAGCGTACCGTCAGCATACCTAATATTATAACACCTACCTACATAAATTATCAAGGCATAGGTACACCGTAACAACAACAACACCGTAAAGACGAGACGTATCTCAGTCGAAGAATATAATCTAACGTAAAGAACCGTCATTCGATAGAGTTACACGATTGACAGCTCGAAACTATGTGTACGTGGATAGATGTATGTTGGGGGTGCGCGCGGCAAGCGGAGCGTGAGTTTTTTCCAGACAGGATTTTCGTTCACGGGACTGGCCGCTGGTCGTTTCGTGCTTTGTACTAACACATATTAGACAGTATAATTTTATAATATTTATGATAGATTTGTCTGATACGACGCTTAAAATTATTTCGGTGTCAACCTTAAGGCCTACGTCAATATGGCTGACATTCGTCGGTGCTCGAGCTGTTATCGCCCCTGTGTCTCTGTCAAAAATTTTCACGCATGCTTATGCGTAAAAAGTAATGGCATCTACAGACACACGAATTTGGTACGGAGCGTACAGTGGACCATATCCGCGGACCGAATCCGGTGTCGCTACACACTACGGTACAGTGGACCGAAAAGTTCGACACACGTGTGTTCGATTTTATGCTCTATTGCATATAGCACAGAGTTCTATTTACACTGCTGTTTTTCAACGACGACGATGATTCCCGCAATTCATTGATAACGGGCAGTGATACGAACTCTCAAAAATATTTCTCCCCAAATTTTACCCCTGATTACTTATACCATTGACAGGTCTAAGAGATAATAATCTAGAAAGAAAGGTTATGTGTTTAACATAAAAACTAACGCGTGAAAAACATAAAACTAACTTGTCTTAATCTGATTTCACTCCCAAAATTGATTCATAAGGAGTTAACTCTAGACATCCTGTCCCCTAGTAAAGCCCCGTAGATATTTTCCCTAATGTTGGGGGTAAATCCCTAAGTTGGCAACACTGACACCGTTGTACGGCCTAACCCCCGGACTGCTCTACACACGCTCGAATTTGGTACGGAGCGTACCAGATCCACTGTACGCTCCGTACCAAATTCGTGTGTCTTTAGACACCATAACAGATAACAAATGTCATTGACCTACGCCCAATATATTCAATATTGCCTTCCATTCATTATTCATCCATCTTTTAAGACGGAGCGGTTCTCCCAGGAGGCTTTCCAACGTCGCACGTCAGTCACCATATAAACTTATGTTACGTGGTACAGTCAATGATTTCGAAAGCAAGGATTAACCCATAAGAACATTTTGCATAAACCTTCTATATACAAGTAAACTGACATGACTTTGTCATATTATGTTGCACAGTAATAAGACAATACTTCTTGCACTATTTCCACTTTACTAAGTATTTTACATTAATTTAAAAAATTACACTGTACTATAGACTGTAATATATTAAAATGAATGTAAAATACTTAGTAAAGTGGAAATAGTGCAAGAAGTATTATGTATTATTACTGTGAAACATGAATTTCCAAGAAGAACCTGCACCTACAGTACAATCAATAACATATATCATGTTGCGTGCACAGTGTTTACGAGTCTTGAGGATCATAGATGACAACGTCACAAATTCCAAGTTGGGACTTGGGGCACTTACGTTGAAGGCATTATAATTCTCAAAATGCTCTATCCCTTCCCTAGTAATACGTATTCAGTCTATAGGTGCCGGGTACTAGAATTATATGGAGTAGGTAACTTTATACAGAGTGTATGCACAACAATTTGGAGCAAGCTACGTGGCGATAACAAAAAACCTGTCGACATTTTGCAACTTCACAAAGAACATTTTGAATATTTGTCAGTAGTTTTTCAGAAGGATGTGAAATGCTTTGTGTTCCACTTGGAGTTTTTCTCGGCAATTGACTTTGATAGAATCATACGAACACACTTATTTCATCCTTAGTTAATTTAATATTTATCAAAACAATAGACTCATATCACGACATTATTTCAACACTAGCAGATACACTGATTTAATGATAGTATTATAATTTACTTTTTATTATTTTTAAGCTGTTGAAAATTTAGGTTATAAATATTTATTAATTAATTATATTTAATATTGTTAACATTTGTTTCAGATATTTCAAGGAAGACTATCTCATTCCATTACAATTCTTGCCACGAATAATATTTCTTGTTTTCCTGTTTCTCTGGCTATCTGTACTTATGGTCATGAAATGGTTTATGTATGGTCCGAAACAAGGTAATATTTTGTCATAACATCATATTTAGGGTTGTTATTTTCTTATTCTTAAATCAATAATATAATATCTACTGGTTTACTTTTTGTGGATTTAATGCAAATGCAAAAATCTGTATGGGTAGTGTCCCCACCCACAGATTTCAAACCTATCTCAGTTAATAGCTCTTGCCACGCACAGTGTATTTTTTGTCCAAAAAATTGGCCATGCCGTTTTTATTATTTAATTTTATAGGATTTGTGATTATAAATGCAGGACGAGAACACCCGACTGCCCATTTCATATAGAAGAATGTAAATTAATACTTGAAAAAAAATTCTATGGTTTCCAGAAAAAACATAGAAACAGTTATAGCTCAAAAGTTTGATATTCTTTTAAGATTTTATTAATTGGTCTAAATAGTGTCTTAAAAGCCCTACGATAGCGAAAAACATCCAGGCTTTATTAGTTCATGATAACGTATTTATGACTGATTTTGTAAATTTATGTTTTAATTTTTTTAACGCCATGCCGTTTCATATTTGGATTTGAAACTAAGACTGAAATATTCTTTTTATTGATACTTATAACCAAAAAAAAAATGGGATCCAAATGAGGCGGGGCATCGGAGTTATTCAATTTTATATTATTTTGGATAGGGTTGTCACCGCATAGTTGAATAATATTTGAAGTAGGTTTTTATATGCTCATTTTTCTAATGAAGTTCGTAACTTCAACAAAACAAATAGTAATAGTCTTTTTTACTTACTAGCTGCTGCCCGCGACTCCGCCCGCGTGGAAATTCATTATGTTATCCACAGTTTACATTTTTTTCGCGTTATACCTTTGCTCCCCTTTGCTTCACTGCTGTTTCACTCTTATATTGAGTTTTGAAGTCAGTGAGATACTGAGAAGCTCAAGGTCACTATTTGGTTTGCACCTGTTTTTGGTTATTTATGTTTATTATACTGCATATTATATGATGTACCTCCGCCGTGTTTCATATTATCGTAGTACAGAAGTATCGATCTAAATATTTAAGTGTTCAGATTTATTTCAGCATAAAATATTAGATATTGTGTAGATTAATTTTGAAATTTAAAAATGGCTGATATTTATTTTTCGTAAAATTGATATGGGTATCGTTTATCAGGTTTTTGGGAGTGCTGGATTACGAAAATGACATTCGTTTTGAAATTCCAATATGGCGGATATACTTAATTTTATAAAAATAATATGGGTATCCTTTTATTGGTTTCTGGGGGTGCTGATAACAAAAAAGTCATCCATTTTAAATTTCCTTAGTAACCCCGCAACCTCATATTTTCTTCATGATGGGAGAAAAAGAAATTTGAAAATCCTGAATTTTCCAACATTTCTATAGCTTTATACATTCCTAGTATCTCAATGTGCAGCATTTACATTTTTTTTTATAAAATTGATTCTATCTCGGAAACGGTGCATCCTAGTGAAAAAATAATGAAAATTTCGTCCCCCTTAGGAACCCCGCAACATCATATTTTCCTCATGATGGGTGAAAAAAAAATTCGAAAATCCGAAATTTTCCAACATTTCTACAGATATAATTCATCTCTCGTATCTCAATGTATAGCATTAACATTTTTTATAAAATTGATTCTATCTCGGAAACGGTGCATCCGAGTGAAAAAAAGAATGAAAATTTCGTCCCCCTAAGTAACTCCGCAAAATCATATTTTCCTAATGATGGGCGAAAAAAAAATTCGAAAATCCGAAATTTTCCAACATTTCTATAGATATCCTCCTGGGTGTCAGGCGCCGGGTGCCGCCTTTGAGAGCTAGGGCAAGAAGCGTCAGGGTCCGGGTGCCGCCTTTGCGGGTAGTAGTTATATTTTTTTCTTTCATTTAAAACCCTACAATTTTTACAATTTTTTTGCCACACCACGCTGGACATAAATAAAAAAGAAGGAGATATTGGGCATTTGCGTATAGATTTAATAAAAATTTTAGAGGGAATTTTAAAAATTTCTGCGACATACCGTCGTGCCGGCACCCGGCACGCGACACTGAGTACTTGACAGCTTTCGGTAAGTATGAAAAAAATTTCAAATTTCAATAATTTCAAATAGGAATGTAAATTGAACACTTTATTAGAAATAGTATGTATTCTAGTGCCTAGGAATGTCATTAATTAATGATAGAATTAAGTACATTAGTTACAATGATTGTTTTTGTAAGACAGTCCCGTCAAAAAAGCCTTTTTTCCGAGGGTTTTTATTCCCTCATTGTGCATTGAAAACAAACAAAAGTGGCACAAAATTGATTTAAAATATATTGAACTATTTAAAAATACAAAAACATGTGAATAAATATGTCCCAGCTACAGTTTATTGAGCAACAAACCATGTCCTGTTTTTCATAAAAACTGTAATTTGTATTATATCTCTGAGATCCAATCGTAGTAATAGTACAAGATGTTTTGTATTGAAATTAAATTTCTAAAGTATTCACCTATGTAAATAAAGCAAATTTTACAATATTAACACATAAATATGGCATTATTTGGGGTCTGAAATAAATAAGTTTGAAAAAAAAAGAACTCGTGTATTTTTTGCATCAAGATTCCTTTTATTTAGTTAGTTATTTTAAAATTATAATTCCGTCATCACGTAGGCAATTTAATCTAGTTTCTAAATATGTATAATATATATAGGTTTAAGTTACAATTTATCAATATAATCTTGAAAAACTACAAGGCGGGAGTCGCGCCCGTGATTCGCCAAATTGGCCCGCGATGGCCCGACGCCAGCTCATTTCGGCCATTTTTCGGCCCGACGGTCTAGAGGATAAAATACATTACTCGTATCTCAATGTACAGCATTAACATTTTTTTTTATAAGATTGATTCTATCTCGGAAACTGTGCATCCTAGTGAAAAAATAATGAAAATTTCGTCCCCCTTAGGAACCTCGCAACATCATATTTTCCTCATGATGGGCGAAAAAAAAAAAACGAAAATCCGAAATTTTCCAACATTTCTATAGATATAATACATCTCTCGTATCTCAATGTACAGCATTTACATTTTTTTTTAAATTGATTCTATCTCGGAAACGGTGCATCCTATTGAAAAAATAATGAAAATTTCGTCCCCCTTAGTAACCCCGCAACATCATATTTTCCTCATGATGGGAGAAAAAAAAATTCGAAAATCCGAAATTTCCCAACATTTCTATAGATTTATACATCTCTCGTATCACGGTGCATCCTATTGAAAAAATAATGAAAATTTCGTCCCCCTTAGGAACCCCGCAACATCATATTTTCCTCATGATGGGTGAAAAAAAAATTCGAAAATCCGAAATTTTCCAACATTTCTACAGATATAATTCATCTCTCGTATCTCAATGTATAGCATTAACATTTTTTATAAAATTGATTCTATCTCGGAAACGGTGCATCCGAGTGAAAAAAAGAATGAAAATTTCGTCCCCCTAAGTAACTCCGCAAAATCATATTTTCCTAATGATGGGCGAAAAAAAAATTCGAAAATCCGAAATTTTCCAACATTTCTATAGATATAATACATTACTCGTATCTCAATGTACAGCATTAACATTTTTTTTATAAGATTGATTCTATCTCGGAAACTGTGCATCCTAGTGAAAAAATAATGAAAATTTCGTCCCCCTTAGGAACCCCGCAACATCATATTTTCCTCATGATGGGCGAAAAAAAAAAACGAAAATCCGAAATTTTCCAACATTTCTATAGATATAATACATCTCTCGTATCTCAATGTACAGCATTTACATTTTTTTTTAAATTGATTCTATCTCGGAAACGGTGCATCCTATTGAAAAAATAATGAAAATTTCGTCCCCCTTAGTAACTCCGCAACATCATATTTTCCTCATGATGGGAGAAAAAAAAATTCGAAAATCCGAAATTTCCCAACATTTCTATAGATTTATACATCTCTCGTATCTCAATGTACAGCATTAACATTTTTTTTTATAAAATTGATTCTATCTCGGAAACGGTGCATCCTATTGAAAAATAATGAAAATTTCGTCCCCTTAGAAACTCCGCAACATCATATTTTCTTAATGATGGGAGAAAAAAAAATTCGGAAATCCTGAATTTTCCAACATTTCTATAGATTTATACATCCCTCGTATCTCAGTACAACATTGCCATTTTTTTTCTATAATCGCTTCTATCTCAGAAACGGTGCATCCTACTGGAAAAATAATGAAAATTTCCTCCCCCTTATAAACCTGGAAATTGCATATTTTCTTCATGAATAGCAGAAAAAATCGTGAATCCTGAATTTTGAAAAATGTCTATACATAGCTGTTACTTTGAACTACATAACATACTGTAATAATAATCATCAATCCTAATCAGAATCCCCAAGATCTTTTAATTTAGTATTTATATTCATTTTACGAAGATTGAATATTCTGCATTTTGGAAAATGAAATTGGAAGACAATTTTGTAATCAAAACCTCCAGAAACCTGGAAAAGGACATCCTTATTAATTTTAATAACAAAAATGTACGCCATTGTGGAATTACAAAACAGATTTTATTTTCATATTATTCTGCACCCCCAAACACCTAGAAAATGACACCCATGCCAAAGAAAAACATACTCCAACAGTATCCAAAAATAGGATTTTCCGTAGCCTGCAAATTGAATTTTTAGCAGCCATTAATTTATAAACCAAATCTGGTTTTATAGCTGCTTATATGGTATAATGGTCACCAACTCGGAAATTAAGTCACCAACTTATAAATGTCGGTGCTAATTTTGATTAAATTTCGCCTCTTTTTATCTGCCGACTTTTGAATTTTTTGTCACCTGAGTGATTTCGCCAGTTTAGTAATTTAGTCGCCAACATATTAATTTGCTGCCAAATTCAGTAATACAGTATGCTCACGTGCAGCCGCCAACTTATTTTTTGTTCGCTAGATTAATTATATCCCTTTTTTTTAATACTAAAGATTTATTTTAAGTTCAATGAGAGTCTGATAATTTTTAATATTTTCTATACAAATTATTATCCGGCATTGTAAATACCTAATATTTTTACAACAAATATGCTGATAATTCGGTCTGCCAGTGAAAGTCACGGTTAAAAATACATGCAGCCATTTCAGAGATTAGTCAAAAGCAAAACAAACAGACAGACGGGCATTCTTTTTAAAATCCAATGAAAGGTAATATGTGGTGCAGGGAAGGGTTCCGCCCTCGTTAGGCTACAACTAAAACCAGGTAATAAAATCCGAAACCGGACCCGGTGTGCATCGGCTACCTATTAAACAATAGATTTCCGGTTATAGTTAAACCTATACGAGTCCATTTTATACCGAAAATATATAAAAGATTTTAAATGTGTCACCATGTGTACATTAGAAAAGTATTAATTTGTTAAAAAAATTCCAAGTCAGAAAATCTTTAAAAACTTATTTATTGTAGGATTGACAGGTCAAATTAATATGAAAACTGCAAATTTGCTTTTGTAATAGCATATTGCTTTACTTATATTAAAAACTAAAATAAAAAGTAATCGTTTATTTGTTTCTGCTCAAAAATATTTTACGGCATTAATTAAATATTTTCTCGATTTATCGAGTCACTTTAGTGACTCAATGCAGTTTCTCTAATCTTCTGTTTAAGTATTAGTCAGGAATAAAAAAACAAAGTTCAAATGAATAAAAAAATTTGGTATAGAAATATTGACAACCCTAAAGCCATAGTTACCATAGAAAACTTTAGAAGCCTCTAACTTCGGTGCCCTTTATTATTTGGACCTAATTTTTTTACACGAATTCTAGTACATTTAAGTAACAATTCTGTATAAAAATAAAATCCAAATAATTAGAAATACGTTCATAAAAAATTAAAGAAAAAAAAACTTAAATCGTAAATAAATCTTTAAAAACTTATTTAAGAAATATGTAAATCAGGTTAAATTGTGTGTTTTTTGATTATTGTCGATCAGAATAATCAAGAAGACAATTAAGTAAATATTTAAAAAGTTATGGCAATTTTTAATTTTATTGAAAAAAAAAATAAAAAGTGTTTTTTTATTGTTCATAATAAGAAATTAACGCATGTAAATACTAATAAATTATTTACATAACATTTCTGTATGAGATTTCCAAAAAAAAAGGCATGGCCACTTTTTTGGACAAAAAATACACTGTGCCACGCTTGTAATATTATTTAGTATGGCGACGTTCACCTCAGGAGTAGGGTTTTGATAGAACTTGAAATTCAATTTTTATTATTCTATTTAAGCGACCCCACTCCAACTTCGCACGGCTACTGTCAACCGTGTATTATACATTGCTGAAAACTGCACTAAAGTATTTTGGTCAATAATTTGTTACATATCGTTTGCCCATTTTCAGCCGATTTTAAAAGAAGTCCGAGGTGTGCACCGCTAGTTCTTATATTTTTCATCGATATGCTGTTACTATCTACAACCAAACCAGTAGACGAAGGTTGCGATGCTTACATGTTCCCAAGCCAACCTCTTGTACAAAATATTTTATTATTTGTATCCCTGCTTTGCGTACCAATAATGTTATTTGGACCACCGCTATACTTGAGCAGAGTGTACAAAAGGAAAAAAGAAGAAGCTCTAGTAAGATTTTATACTAAGAAATCTTATTTCTACATCATTGCTTCTCCGAACCGATATCCGCCTATTAGGAGTAATTTTCCTTATAAATTTAAAAATAAGAAATATTTTATGGAATAAGTTTTATACCAACTTACATACAACCTACAGCTACATCAACATATTCTATATCTACATCTACACCTGCATTTAAATTCTTTATTAGTCCAGGAGTATACAGACTTACATAGAAAACTTCGTACAAAAAGAATTAAATAATAAGTAAAATAATGTAAAATATTAATATAATGATATGGAACCCTACGTGTGCGAGCCCAGCTCACACATATCACAGTTTTAATTTATTCCCCGCAATTTTTCCAATATTTCTCAACATATTATGTTAAAACGTTTCCTCATCACACACAATTATTTAGTATAGGTACTAAATGTTGCCCGCGACTTCGTGCGCGCAAAAGTTAATTTCGCAAAAACCGTACATTTTTCCGCGATAAAAAGTAGCCTATAGTCCTTCCCCGTGGTCTACTCTACATCTGTGCCAAATTTTATCAAAATCGGTCCAGTAGTTTCGGAGCCTATTCAAAGTAAAACAAACAAACTTTTCCTCTTTATTTCTGTTAGTAAAGATTAAGTAGGTTTTAAGATTGGTATTTGGTACCATGGATGCAGGTAATAGGTGTAGGTTGGTGTAGGTAGTTGTAAATGTAGGCAGTTATTTATTTATTTCAGTTCATAGATATGACAGTACAACGTCTGATGGTGACTATCCTAATACCTACTATTATTATAAATGTCAAAGTTTGTGGGGATGGATGGATGGATGGATATTTTTTACTCTTTCATGCTAAACTACTGAACTGAATGCAGATGAAATTTGCTATGGTAGTAGTTTAAGCTATGGATCAAAGCATAGAATAGGTACTTTTTATTCCAAAAAAATAGTATTCCCATGGAATACTGTATTAACGCGGGTGGAGCCGCGGGCGACAACTAGTATTAAATAATTTATTTTTTATCTATAGTTGAATTATTTAACCTACTTCCAAGAAAGGAGGCGGTTATTTTAATTAAATTACTCACATTTCATATAAATGTTACAGGCTTTAGTCGAAGAATTGCGTTCTAGGAACGACAAAATTGGCGAAGAACACGCTGAGGCTCTAGTTAAAAAGTATTCTGCCAATTTCGGTGAAATGTTGTTGAATGAAGCAATCCATACCATAGAATTTGTATTAAGTACCATATCACACACTGCGTCGTATCTCCGACTTTGGGCTTTGTCTCTAGCACACGAAAGTAAGTCAACGACTTATTAACAAGTATAAAAAATAATATATTATTATTTTAAGATTGTAGGGAAAAAAAGTAACATCATATTATGTGTCGATCTGTTCAGCTCAAAGTTAATCTAAAAGTAAACAAAGCTACAATGGCGCGCTATAAAACTACCAAATTAATTGTCACCTTTTTTGCCGTGCGCGGTGCATTATAGAAATGCAACGACACAATAATTTGATCTAATTTTGTTTTCTTGTTTACATTAGTACTAACAAATTAGATGTGAACAGAGTGTTTATACACAATCACAATAAGCAAGCGCTTGATACAAATAAAGTCTAAATGCGATAACTCAATTGCAAGTTAACTAAAGCTGCATAAACGCGTTAGGCGCTATCCGCTATATCTTTCAAGGATCGTAAATTGCTATAGCTGAAGGAAATTGGGAAAAATAAATATTGAAAAATGTGGCATATTAAATCACTCTCGGCTGTCACTGTTTGAATTGGGGCAGTCGTGCAGCAGACGCTCTGGATACGTCTCCAGTAAAACAATTTCTTGTCCAATTCTACGTATTATTAAACATTTGTATGACAAAGAGCATAAGTACCTAGGTCAGACTGTGGCCTAGATAGTAAATTATGCATCTATGATCCCTTTAGATTCTGTGCGCAGAAGATTGTCTCAAAACGCATTTGTATAAGCTCATAATATTATGAGTCGTGTGTTTCCATTAGAAATAATTATGCACGCCTAAGGGAGAATTTCGACCACTTATTATAAGTACTTGGAAGTAAAGAAGCCAAAAAGAAGGAGTAATGATTTTGGCAGTATATGTATGTATGTTTGTATGTGTTCCACCGAAGCATCTAAACTACTGCTCCGATTTCAATAAATGAGGTGGCAATAGATTCATAAATCATAATAATAGCCTGGGTAACATAGGCTTTATTTTTTATAAAAATTGTAGTTTAATTTATTCCTTTCAATGAGTTACAATTTTTCTTTCAGAACTATCCGATATGCTGTGGCACATGGTACTAGTAAAACTGGCTTTAAGGGACACGTCCATAATTGGAAGTGTGAGAATTGTGATATTTTTTGCCATTTGGGCGGCATTTTCAATTTCCATTTTAGTGGTTATGGAAGGGCTGTCTGCTTTCCTACATACATTACGTTTGCATTGGTGAGAAAACTTTGATACTGTTCAACCTTCTTTCGGGTTAAAATTATTATCAACCAATCAGGATAATTTAAGCTGATCTTTCAGTTTTCGGGTAAACTTCATTTTGTTGGTTATTAAAAGCCGTAGTCGAATTGGCGGTATTATAGTATTAATGCACAAATTGATTTGATCCGGATCAGACCACGGATGTGGTTGCCAACTTAGGGGTTTCTCCCTAAAATTAGGGAAAAGGGGTGAACATTTTGTAAGGTTATGTTTACACTTTACAGGTTTGTATTTTCTTGCTTGTAGGTAAATTAAATTTTAAAAGTCAACCTGTAGATCATAGTGGACTGGACATATGTTTAAAGGACATATATAACGTAGAACATAGTTTTTTATTATTTATTTATCAGTTTATTTAAGTTTGGGGAGAAATATTTTTAAGAGTTGGAACACTGCACAAAAATCGGAATGCACTGTAAATAGAACTCTGTACTAATGAAATAGAGCTGAAAATCAAACACACGAGTGACTCGTGCTGTCATAATGGTCCACACCAGACTAAATCGGTACGTGTGTAAGCAATACGAGCATTGTGATATGACGTGCTATTGATATTTTGGTCCGATGATAGGTGCCTCGGGCCAGCCTGCAGGCTGCTCAATGCATCCTACAATATCTGTCTACCGGAGGAAATCACAATATCCATTACTCGTTTAGCTGGATTTCAGTAAAAAAATTAAAAACCGGAGTTCTCAGTTATCCACATTTCCACGATCATGTCTGAATCTTATTTACGACCTGTTTCATAACCTATCTATCTATAACTTTGTAAGAAATGTCAAAGTATCGCGAAAAACCGGTAAATGATTGAATGACGAAGTTTGTAACAAATATCTATAGATAGATAGGTTATTGAAACGGACCGTTAATGGCTCTATTTTTACCCGATTACGTCTTACTGTAAGGAAGTGTTATTCTGGAAGTCTATGTAATGTTCGTATATTATGTTCGTTCTATCTTAGCACATAAACTCCTGATCTAATTTTAATGAATAAGGGGTCAATAGATTCGTAATAATGGCTCGGGTAACATAGGCTATAATATTTTGCGTAGTTGGGTTACAGTTTTTAACATTTTGATTTATGAGCGTAAATTGTAAAAGTTGTGTATGGAATGAAAAAATATGTTGGGGACAAAATTGTAATCCACAGAAAATCGTTTACACTCTCTTATTATTATGTTCCTGAACAAAATGTATATAACAAATTAAATTATTAAGTTTTTTGTATAACTTACTTTAAAGGCCAAGTTTTCACATTGCGCGGTGCGATATCGCAAGTCGCATCGATAAATAGCTGCTAAAGTACGCTCATATTATGTCCTTGGCATCAATGTGTTTTTGACAATGATAATACCAAAGACAGTGTTTCATATTAAAACAGATCGCTGTCTCTCTCATACCTTAGGGGCCATCCATAAATTACGTCACACGTTAAGGGGGAGGGAGGGGGTCGGGTTAACGAAGTGTGACATTGTGTGACAAGGGGGTAGGAGGGGTCCTAATTTTTGTGACGTCACATTTCAAAATCTATTTTAACCGTGTTAGGTTAGGTAATTAATACAGGCTATGATATGATAGCTATTGCCCCAGTGTCGAGGCATACTCATTTAAGAGATCATGTTGCATCAGTTTTCTATATTTTGCATTATATAAGGCCACTAATCAACATATGCAATTACATAAGAAACAACAATTTTGCCCATCGTTAAGATTCGTCTGCTAAACGTGCCAGAGATACTCTTTACTTGGATCATGACGAGATGCTGTATAGTTCGATAACCACCGTGGTCTAGTGATTTAAAGCTTGGCTCTCCATTCGGAGGTCGTGGGTTGGATTCCCGCGTTGCATGCAGGCTGATCACCTGATTGTCTGACAAGAAAAGATAATTTATGCGTATGGGCATGTAAAAAGTCGGACCTGCACCTGATCTCTCGCCCGTCGTGTCGGTCATCCGTCCCACCAATTGAAACTAAACAAATTTCGGAACTGCTGTTTTAATTGAATAATTATTTCTAGATGTAAAATTGTAAAATGTGACGTCTCACAAATGTGACCAACTGTGACAAGGACGGGGGAGGGGGTCAAAAATCATGAAATTCGTGTGACGTAATTTATGGATGGCCCCTAATAGTAATTTATCAGTGCGACATGCGATATCGCATCGCAAGATGTGGAAATACATAACAAGACGTGTCCAACTTCGTTTTAACAATACAAAAATTTCAGGGTCGAATTCATGAGTAAGTTTTACTCAGGCAGTGGCTGGATTTTTCGACCTTTTAGCTTTGAAGAGATTTTATCCCCCGAAAAGAAACATGAAAAACCAGAAGGTTATTGTACAAAAGCTAAAAGCGTATTCGAGGAAGCTTAAAACTTTTTTTCGTGTTCATAATTTTATTTGGTTTATTAAACGAATGTTCCTATGTTACAGTTAGATAAATAAAATTTTACATCAACACAAAATGTACAATATTTTGAGTAAGTTGTCGAATCTTCTTTAAATTATATGCATATATGCCTATTTATTGCTATTTTAAGATAACTTGTATACCTGAGTAACCTACGGATAATTTTATCCCATCAAAACTGGCTATGAGGGTCTGGGCCTTACTACTTGTTCTTTTCTTTGCATTTTCTGAGAACATTAACTATGGTAATGTATATTTTTTTTAGATTATCAGAAAGAAAAGATTTCAAGAAACAAAAGCCCACAAACTTAAAAAAAGCTAATATTTTGACGCGAGAATTTTCGATTGAAAATTAGGGTTAATTTTTCAATAATAAGTCAAAATAAAAATAAAAAACTAAAAACTTGGTTATTTCAATTTTACACATAAATTTAGAGGTTATGTAAAAATATAAATACAAAAGTTGTAGAGCTTTTTATTACAGGCTACAACTTTGCTATTTGACATTTTTCCATAGGACTTGCAGTTTTGCCGGAAATCAAGATAAACAGTTTTCTACCCTTAAAAACTCATCTCCTTCACTTTCCGACCTCAAGTCACCCGTAAATTACTTTTCCTTTTATTTTTGTTATATTCTCTTCCTTTTCCAATGGATTTCGTTATATCGTAGATTGTAATATTACTAGAGATATTATAATATGCTGACAGATTGTCAATTACAAATTTCTCCATACAATTGTACGCATTATTTTTCGATAAAATTATTATTATGAAAAAGCAAACAAATATCGCCATATTTGTTTGCTTTTTCATAATAATAATTTTATCGAAAAATAATGCGTATTTTTCGCGCGCGGGGCACATACCGTATAACCAATCGGCACGGTAAATATTACAATATAACGAAAAATAATGCGTACAATTGTACGGAGAAATTTGTATTTGACAATCTGTCAGCATATTATAATATCTCTAGTAATATTACAATCTAACGGTTTTTACAATTTTACGGTGACAAATTATACGTAAAACCTTGTAAAACAAGGCACAGCCAGCTACTAAATACCTCGTTAAAATAAACATGTGTGTAAGGAAAACAATGAGACGTCCTAACGGCTAACAGAAGTTCATCTCCATAGCAGACACTTAGGGCGTGAATACTCTTATAGCAGATAAAATGTGTGGACGCAACGATCAAACCCCAACAAACCCCTTTTAGTTAGGGAGCCAAAGAAGGAAGTTCGGGATATGCTAGAGCCCATCAGATTATTATAAGTGAAGATACCTTACTTAAATATTAATAAGTACCCCCAGCGAGTATGGGATCTTAATGTTAAACCTTCAGTATGCTAAACTGACGCATTCGAGTATGTCAAGTTAATTTTTTTTAAATATTTTTAAGAACTTGCTGCTCTAAATCGTCAGATTAAGAAATTGGAGCATCTGTGGGATTCACTGAACACCACCTTAGAAATTCTGATACTCGAGTGTTTTTTTTTATTATTTTCACATATATCAAAGACTTGTTGGCGCATGAACAATACTGACCTGACATAACCTGACGCGTACAGTATGTCCACGTCATGGTATTTTTTACAACTTTGCAGGACGACGACTGCTAAAAGCTGACACACAATAGTGTGTCAGCTTTGGTCAGTGTGTGTCTGGTTATTTAGTCTTTTTATTATCTAATCTACCACTTTTAATAGGCGACGTTCGAGCATGTATACTGATAGCATTCTGGGCAACCCCAACCATTTGATGTTTTGCAAAAATCAAATAACTCGAAGTAACATTAGCATTTATTGACGGTTTTCAATAGAAAAACCATAAATTAATGCTAATAAACTTAAATAACCTACGGCTCTTTACTATCGCCAATTAAGTTGTCGTTAATATGGCGGTGACATGTTGGCTGCTGTGTAGAGTTGCCATTAAACCCTTATTTAATTTGTAATTGTACTACAAAATGTTATTCTTATGTTTTGAATTACTTTCGAGACAGTACACTTGGATTTCATGCTTTAAGACCAGTCCCGAAATTCCCGAATTTCCCGGGAAATCCCGGTTCCAAAATTGTCCAGTCCCGAAATTCCCGGTTCTCAAAATCAGACCGGTTCTTCCATTCCCTAATACACACGTCGTACCTAGGTTAAGCTTGAACACATAGATGGCGAAACCATTGTAATAATTCAATATTTCTGCTACTAATTTAAATAACACATAGCTCACGTTACACTAGACGGAAAGCGATTCAGTACCAGCGGCTCGATTGTAACCAAATTAATCAGACCCCCACCCCAGCTCAGCGGTGTTAGGTTTTTTCGTTACGGAATTTCTTGATTTGGTCGCCGCGCTCAAAGCCCGCGATAAGAGCTATGCAATAGCTTAAAAAAAATCCCATTGTTTACTGTAGACTGTCATCAACAGGGGAAGCCATTAGTCAAGTCAACCCACTTGCGGTGCCGCAGCGGCGCCGTAAGAACATTGCGACGCCGCACTGCTCGTGTGGCTGCCAGTGCGGTGCGGAGTATTGGGGTGCCGTGCGGAGTATTGGGGTGCCGATGCCGTGCAGAGTATTGCGGTGCGGTTCGGCGCCGCCCTGTGTGGCCTCACGCTTAGTCTTTATTTTAAACACGTAACCTTTCTTTCTAGCTTGACCTGTCAATGGTATAACTAATCAGGGGTAAAGATTGGGGAGAAGTATTTTTGAGACTTGGTATCACTGCCAGTTATCAATGAATTGCGGGAATCATCGTCGTCGTTGAAAAACAGAAATGTAAATAGGACTCTGTGCTAATGCAATAGAGCTGAAAATCGAATACACGAGTGTCGAGCTTTCAAATCTTTCCGCCGCGCCGTACCAAATCCGTGCGTGTAGCGACATCGGATTCGGTCCGCGGATGTGGTCTCCGGACCAAGTTCGAGTGTCTGTAGACACCATTAGAAAGCTAATGTCAAAGATAGATTAGTGATCAACAATCAATTTAGATAGGCGCATACAAAGCCCAGTACCTAAATATTGATGGCTTTCTGAGACCGACAGGTCACTTATCTTAGACTCCAGTGCGTAATATCATTGGCGAACCGACCTAATATTCCATAAAGCCAGGTTTTCACAATACGAGTACGCTCGGACCGAGTGGGCTCGTATACGATTAGGCTCGTACGAGCGCACTCGGTCCGAGAGCACTCGTATTGTGAAAACCAGGCTTAAACGATATTCCTATACTATAGGCTCACAGCACATGGAGGAGGAGGGATTATACCAATCCTGATGTGACAGTACATATTGATAAGTAGGTTAAAAAAAAAACGAAATTTTGCATGACATATTATTTGGACGGCCCCTTATGTACAAGATATTATAATAGTATTATCTTGTACCTATGGGGCCATCCATATATTACGTATGAGCCGACTACAATTAATAATATAAGTGGATTATATGAAGTCTAATATTAGTTGAAAGAAAATAAAAAAATAAAAGTTAAAATTATAAAATCTGTAACAAAAAAATTAATTCATTTAATTCACGGAACAAAAAAGATTTATAATTTTGCTAATCTCAAAATCTATTCTTGAGAGGTTTAGATAAAAAAATCGATAATTTGTGACCCCTGGGGTCACAAATCCTACAACTAAAGTATTCTACGCAACATTTATATACTGATGATCATATCAAAATGACATTCCAGTTATATGAAATGCCTTTGTAATGTATGGAAAATCAAACAATAAGGACTTAATGACAACTAGAGATGCACTCAAAGACAAACAGAAACTTAACAATAATAATTTCAAGATCAACAAAGGTGCAAGGTTAATCACTAACGGTATTTGATTGACAATCTTGTTACCCGGTTTCATTTCCACAAAGCATTCCCGGTAACAATGGTTGCTTTGAAGCCGTTTGATGATATAGTAGGTAACAACCATTGGCGAATCGACATTGACGCGGACAAGTAATAATTACATTGCATTTTCAAAGGACACGGCCATGAGCCCGTGACATGCAATTACATAAGCATCCCGCCACGTGACATCAATAAGTTGCCGTCAAGCCGAAATGCACGTTTTCATTTCATACATGAATATGTACTGAATTGGTGTGCGTTACCCCAGCCAGATGTTGTGGATTTTGTTAACTATTTACCTATGCTCAATTAGAGCGTTGTCTCCTGTAATTGAGCGTTGCATTTTCATAATTTGCTCCTTTGTAGTTTTCGAGAAAAACTCGAAAAACAGATCTGGCTGGAGGAACGTTTCAAAACGTTACTCCAGCCAGAGATTTTTTCTTCTAAAGGATATTTTAAGAAAAATAATATGCAAATAATTAGAGCGTTGCAGGGTGTAATTGAGCGTATAAAAATTTCATTTGTAGCTTGATCCGTTATGAAGATATTCAAAATCCTGCTGGAGTAACGTTTGGCGATTTCTTAGATCTCGAAGACTGTTGGATGCAGATGTACAATTTTTGGCACACGGCTTCTCACAAATGTGCTTAAATTTGCTCGCCAATAAAAAATAAAAAATAATACACGCTTTAAAAGTTTTTTGATATTTTATAAAAACTACTTAGCACGTTCTAGCACTTTTTTTAACAGGTCTAGAGACCTAATTCAAATTTCATATTATAGTTTACATCAATCTTCAATTGAGCATTAAAGTCTTATCAAGATCCAGTTGGTAGTTATCTAATTATGACGAAAATTAATTCATAAAAGTGCACAATACCAGCGAGATCCTATAAAATCGGTATCTTGTGTATTTCCTATTTCTAGGTGATACCAATAATTAGAGCGTTAGTTTAATTATATACAGGTAAATTTTTACCTAAAAACACTCAATAATTTGGGAGATAATAGAAATAATAACAAATCGATAAATACGCTTGACAACCCGACCGAGTTAAGATGGTCACAAAAAAGCGGCCGTTTCATACATCAAGCATATATTCTGAAATGTATAGGATGATATTGGTACTAAAAGTACAGTTAAGTAAGCAAGTATTAAAATGTTATAATACTAGAATTTAAGAATCACCCATATACATAATACACAATAATACTTTTTAGGGTTCCGTAGTACTCAAGGAACCCTTTTAGTTTTGCTCTGTCCGTCCGGCCGTCTGTCTATCCGTCCGCCCTTCTAGCTTCTGTAGTATAAATATAAATTGATGAAATTTTTTGTTATATTTATAGATTGTAATATATAATAGATCTCGGTTTTGGCATAATATAATCATAATTTTATATTTAAGGGGTGGCTCTCATACATGTGAATTGAGGATTAAAACTATTTTTTCATATTAGCTCATCGTGTGGGGTGTCATTGAATAGGTCTTTTGAAATTATAGGTATTTCTAAACTATGAGACTTAAAAACTTGCAATTTTCCCAGCTGATAGATCATGCTAAATACTCTTTAGAAAAATTGTTTTGAACGAAATCGGACAGTAAATTTTGAAGTATTTTGAAAAAACCTACTACGCGTTTATAGATATGGAAACCTCCTTAGATATGTCCTGAATTCCTGACATGCTCTTGGTTACAATTATTGGTGATTAATACTAATCACTACATACTCGGCATGGAGAATAGAGGTAAGGAGAACCATCTCGTGTATTAAAAAGTGTCCGTTGAAAGGGAGCAAGATAAGATGGTGCAATAGTAGCGAGTGGAAAAATTTCAAAAAGAGCGCCAAAAAATGGCCACAAATATAGTAACTAACCAATAATTAACTTTCAAATAACTTCACTCCATCTCTTATTGCTAACTTCAAATCATTTCCACTTCCTTCACGCTAGTGTATAGCGCTATTTCGGTGAGTTTTCGAACTATAATATTTTGTTCTTTACGGGTGGACACTTTATCAAGTTATCCCCTTTACAAGATGGATCTCCTTACCTCTATTCTCCATGATACTCGGGTTGAATCGGCCCATTCCTCTCGAAGCATCTTCTCGAATTTAAAATAACCTACCACTTCTCAATTTATGACGTTTGGTAAACAAATAAGGATTACAAGGTTACCAGTGAACTTATACATTTTGTTTATGTGAATTCTTAATATACATACATACATATAATCACGCCTTTTTCCCGTAAAGGGGTAGGGAGAGACCACTTTTTGCCACTTTCTACGATCCTAACATACTCGTTTCGCTTTGTTCACTTTCATTCTTACCATCCATTCCTCCTCTTACATCCAACGTAGCAAAGCGGCTCTCCATGGTCCGCTTTTCATCTCCGCAAGAAACGAGACGTGATGGGTGGTGAAGTGAACCACATCGCCGCCATTTTGAATAATTAAATTATTTTTATGATTATCCATTGCATTTCCACGGATTGGTGGAGAGGGTAGGAATAGGGAAAGGGAAGGATAGGTGGTGTGGAAAGGAAGATTGGTAAGTTAGAGTGGGAAATAGGAAATGTAGGATATTACCGCCCAGGAGGGCAAGGGATAGGACAGTAATAGCTAGGGAAGCCGGGGTCGCATACCCGTATACTATACCACAACTACCGGACAGGTAAGTTGGGATGAGTATCCCATGACATACGCAACATCTAGTAAATTATATAATTATTATTTTTATTCAGAATTTTTACTTTTCCTATATTTTCCCTTTACTTGTAGCAAAATTACCTAGCCTGGCAGAAAAATTAAATTTCTAAGTCTGCTATAAGTATGCTTTGAATTGTGCTTACGATGGCTCCATACCTCCATCCATCTTTCAAAATCGTTTTCTTTCCCGCTTACCTAAAATGTATCTCCTAAACTATACACACGATTTTTATGAAATTTAAAATATTAGCTTGTGCCGCCAACGACGTCTTCGTTACAAAATTTCAGACCGCTAGCTTGATTACAAATACAAACAAAAATATGGGGGCACGAAAAAGCCGCAAAATGCTTCGAGAAAAGATAGTGCGCCCGCTTATAGACTAGCTAGCTAGACGACCTCTGTGGCTCAGTGGTTAACGCATTGGCGCTCAAGCCGGAGGTCGCGGGTTCGAATCCCGCCAGGGAACACAAAAAGTTTTCTGTGTTTCTAGGTCATGATTCATTAATATATATTAAATGTGTGTATTATATAATACAAATCTTAAATATAATATAACTAAATCTACACTATAATAATATTATAAATAAATAAATAAATTCTTTATTTGCATAAAACATTGTAGGTACAAAGGTGTTACATATTTATTTTAGTCACAAATGTTTCGTCATATACTGACATGCAAATATTATACTATTACATGAATATAAATTAAGCCATACAATTATTATATAAAATTAACTTATTTCATTACACAAAATTGATTAAAATTACCGCGTCATAAAATATAATTCATTCATTAATAATATCATCATCAGTCAGAAATTAATTAAAATGTCAATTACTTAAATATACCTTTATGCAAAATTATTTAAACAAATCACAATAAATTAAAATTCATTAAATTTAACACATTCCAATCAATGTACCTACTTATTATATTTTAACCAAATGTCAAACCATAAAATAAATAAAGCATGTCATGTCATGTTACGTTGATTAAAATTAAGAAGAAATGTCAATTTATAGTTAAAATGTCAATTTTATTTATTTTAGATTTACAGTACCTATATAAAGGTATGTCAAAAGAATTCATTTAAATTGTAATAACATTGGTCAACAAGCCAATTGTACAATTTTTTTTTAAATAATATGTCGTAAGGGAGTTCTGTTATGTCATTAGGCAATTTATTATATATTTTTATCGACATACAGTAGCAACTCTTACTGAGAAATGTTGTTTTTGCAGGTGGGAGTACTAACTTGTTAGGATATCTGGTATTCCTATTTATTACCGTAACTTTTTTGGTGTAAAATTCTGACATATACTTCCGAACAAACATGCTTATTTCAAAAATATACAAACAGGTTAATGTAAGTATTTTTAATTTTTTAAATAATGGGCGACATGAATCCATGGGTTTAGCTCCACAAATAGCCCTAATACATTTTTTCTGTCCAATAAATAACCGTGATATATCTACCGAGTTGCCCCATACTATTAGTCCATATCTGAGTGCAGACACCACAAACGCATGGTATGCAGTTAATGCTGTTTCTATGCAGGCCGTTTTTTGTAAGCGTCTAAGAACATACACATATTGATTAATTTTTTTGCAGGTCATTTCAACATGTGTCTTCCATGACAGATTATTATCAAAATTAACTCCTAAAAACTTTACAATATGTGATTCACTTATATTACTTTTGTCATACTTTATGCACAAATCCTTACCCTTATTATTTTTGTTATAAAATTGCATAAATGTGGTTTTTTTTACATTAAATTTTAAATTATTAAAGTCCATCCATTCAATTATGTCATTTACAGCATTATTAATTTCTAAATTATATGTCAAATCATTATTATTCTTAATTACTATGGATATGTCATCTACAAAAATTGTACAATAATGAGAGGTAATTTTAGGCATGTCATTAATATAAATAATAAAGAGAAGTGGACCTAGCACACTTCCCTGAGGTACTCCTTTAGTCTTAACTTTAATGTCTGAAGTAAATGATACAATTTCATGTTTATTATTGGCTTTTGCAATTTTAACATATTGAGTTCGGTTGGAGATATAGCTTTCTAGCCAATTATTTGCTAGTCCTCGTATACCATAATGTTCACATTTCTCTAAAAGTTTTTTATGATTTACGTGATCAAAAGCCTTAGTCATATCGAAAAACACTGCCGACACTGCGATCTTTTTATCGATACACTCAGCTATTTCTTTTGCCAATGAAAAACATGCTAACGTAGTCGATTTTCCTTTTTGGAACCCGTATTGTTGCCTGGCAATGATTTGATTTTTTTCAATGAACGACATTAGACGCTTATGCATAATTTTTTCAAAAATTTTTGATATTATAGGGATCAAAGTTATAGGTCTATAGTTATTAATCTCTTTTTTATCTCCGCCTTTAAATAATGGAGTTATAACTGACGTTTTTAACTTAGTCGGAAATTTACCCTCTTCTAGGGATAAATTTACCAGGTACGCCATTACTGGGGCAAGTTCGGATGCACAATTCTTTATGACTTTTGTAGAAATTTCGTCGTACCCCGTGGAAAAAGAATTATTTAATGATTTAATTACTAATATGCTCTCTTTTGCATTAGTTGGTTCTAGGAAAATACTTTTTTCGTTTTGTGTGAGTGGATAATTCTTACTTTTATGTGTTTTTTCTATGATTGATTCTTCTTCATTGCTGTTATTTAGAGTATTTTCGTTAAATAAATTGGCAATTTGTATTGGATTATTTATAACTTCTTTTTTGTAAATTATTTCATCTAGGTTTTTTGTGTTTTTAGCGTTTTGTTTGTTTTTATTAATTATTTTCCATGATGCCTTACATTTATTATTCGCATTCAGAACGTACCTTTTATTGCTAGTTTTTTGAGCTATGTCTATACATTTTTTTAAAATTTGTGAATATTTTTTAAATTTAGTTTTATTTTCCGTAGTTTTACATTTGTAATATTCAAATCTAAGCTTTCTTTTTCTGACACATGATATTCTTATACCCTTAGTTAACCATTTAACTTGTGTATCAAACATTTTTATCCTACGTTTTATTTTTGGGAAACATAGATTATATATCGTATTAGTTATTTCATAGAACTCATTAAAAGCATCTTCTAAATTTGTTGCCTGATAAACGTTTGACCATGATAAGTTTTTGATGTGTTTTCTAAAAGTATTTATGTTTCGTTCACCTATGTCCCTCTGAAAAATAAATTGATACTTTGGTAGCAAAGTGTTATTTTGTATAGGAATTGATAAAAATTGCGCTGTGTCATGATCAGATAACCCCAAAGGCTTCACTTCACCTATAGTGTCTTTCATATTGCTTAAGCATAAATCTATACAAGATTTTTGTCTAGTTGCCACATTTATGTGATTAAAAATATTATAATTACTTAATAGGTCAATAAATTCATTTTTAATTTTTGTGTTTTTTAAAATGTCAATATTAAAATCACCAACGATTACAATATTTTTCATGTCCCTATTTCTTAATTTGTATAATAACATGTTCACACAAAGAGGAAAACTTTGTATGTTTGTTTGTTTGTTTGTAATGAATAGGCTCAAAAAGTACTGGACCGATTTCAAAAATTCTTTCACCATTCGAAAGCTAAATTATCCACGAGTAACATAGGCAAAATTTTATTTTCGAAAAAAATAGGGTTCCGTAAGATATTTGGGTTTTTCGGACACAAGGTGTAAAAAATCAACCAGAAAAGTTACTTATTTTGCGTACGCTGCCTAAACTATAAAAGATAGAACCATAAAATGTTCTTATTAATTGTAGGTAGGTCTTATATATCTTATTATTAATATCTACAAAAAAGTCCCAACGACCATTTTTTTATTTATAAATCTTGATTTTTTTTGTACTACATTTAAACGCGTTTATTTTACTCATGCTATTAATCCTTATCAAAATAAATTATTTCATCACTAAATACAGTTTATGTAGATAATATTTGGTCTTTGAATGATTAAAATTGGACGTTTGGTTTTGAAGTTTTGGCGAAATTAAAATATTACGATTTCTGCTGCAAGGCCCGTTGCGAAGTGGGCGTCACAATGGCGGGCGCGGGGGTGCGCGTGCGGGAGGGGAGTTTAGATCTATGAGATATGAGTAAGGTACCCGCAGTATTAGTATTGTACCCGTGCGAAGCCGGGGCGGGTCGCTAGTATTATATATTTCCGATGTCTGGTACTCGTAACACAAGTTCTTCCGATACTTAGAACGGAACCAGATTGTTGTGAAGCGTCCATAGATATTATTATTATTATTATTATTATGGACTAAATACTTGACAGCCGCGCTGTCAGATTTGGTTTGAAAGCCTTATTGATATATTTTGGACCAGACTGCATGCAGACTGTTAGTATTACCTTAAAATTGTAAATAGTAGACCTTAAAATTGTCCGCCGTTTATTAGTTTATCTTGTATTAGATGTTGCCCGCGACTTCGTTTGCGCAAAAGTTAATTTCGCAGAAACCGTACATCTTTCCGCGATATAAAGTAGCTTATGCCTTTCCCCATGGTCTACTCTAAATCTGTGCCAATTTTTTCCATGAAAGAATCGTCCATACCGTAAACAAATTTTCTGAGCACACTGAGCATACAAAGCCCATTTAATCTGCCTTCGGTCATAGTCGATCTTATGGTGTCTACAGAGTACAGACACACGAATTTGGTACGGAGCGTACAGCGGATCTGGTACGCTCCGTACCAGATCCGAGCGTGTGTAGGGCAGTCCGGCCAACATAATTATGAAGAAGGCGAAGAGTTCGCCGTTGTCCGCATCGGATCTGGTTCGCTCCGTACCAGATCCGTGCATGTGTAGAGCAGTCCGGCGGTACGGCCGTACAACGCTATCAGTGTTGCCAAATTAGGGATGTACCTACCCCCCAAAATTAGGGAAAAAAAATTCGGGGGTTTACTAGGGGACAGGATGTTTAGAGTTTACTCCTTATGAATCAATTTGTATGTAATAATAAAAATTATTTTAATGTGTGTATATAGCCAGGGATATGAAAATGTATTGGGAGTGAAATCAGATTAAGACAAGTTAGTTTTATGTTATTCACGCGTAAGTCTTTATGTTAAACATATAACCTTTCTTTCTAGCTTATTATCTCTTAGACCTGTCAATTGTATAAGTAATCAGGGGTAAAATTTGGGGAGAATATTTTTTGAAGTGTTGGTATCACTACTCGTTATTAATGAATTGCGGGAATCATCGTCGTCGTTTAAAAACAGCACTGTAAATAGAACTCTGTGCTAATGTAATAGAGCATAAAATTGAACACACGAGTGTCGAGCTTTACGCTCCACTGCACCGTACCAAATCCGTGCGTGTGTAGCGACACCGGTTTTGGTCTCCGGATATGGTCCGCTGTACGCTCCGTACCAAATTCGTGTGTCTGTAGATAGCATTAGGATTTAGCCACGTTTTTACACGTCTAAGTTTGCTGAATGACCTTTCAATTGTAGCAGTGGAATAAGCATAATTTAACCAAAACTAGTTGTGCACTTTGAAAACTATATAACATGTCAAATAAATGCAAGCCGCTCGCTCGTGGGTACTCCCTCACAATTTGGCTATTTTCTACCAGCAAGCCAAATTTTCGGAATCATTTATTATTCCGAAAATTTGGCTTGCTTTTTATTTTTTAATTTTAATTTTATTTTAATAAAACCGACAAGTAACAGGTGTAGAAATTGCGAAGGTTATAATATTATAATTGTACCCAGAACCAAGTACCAAAATTGTACCAAGTACCCAGGGGGGCAGGGCCACATTTCAATGGCCGAGAACGACATAGGTAATAATTTTTTTCTTTTAAAATAAGAAAAAAGAGATTTAATTGATTTATTAAAAGTGTCACGACACGTAATAATTTTTTGTGCTTATTTGTACTATCTACCTATGTCCATTGTTGAGTGGACTAGAAAACTTATGCACTCAACGTCTTTTACGTAAAAGATGTTGAGCGCTTAAGAGTCCAAAAGCTTTGTTTAAAGCTCGCAATACATTTATTGTGTTATCAATAATTATGCCTACCATTTTTAGGAATGGTTTGATTTAGAACTTTTCGAGCGATATTAATAAAGTGAAGTCTGATGATCTCTTAGATTGAAATAAATTTAAATTTTTACACTTGCTTACATACCTGTACTAATATTACCCTATAAATTTCAGAATGTCAGCTTAATGTATAAAACGGCCGCTTTTTTGTGACCATCTTAACTCGGTCGGGTTGTCAAGCGTTATTTATCAATTTGTTATTATTTCCATTATCTCCCAAATTATTGAGTGTTTTTAGGTAAAAATTTACCTGTATATAATTAAACTAACGCTCTAATTATTGGTATCACCTAGAAATAGGAAACACACAAGATACCGATTTTATAGGATCTCGCTGGTATTGTGCACTTTTATGAATTAATTTTCGTCATAATTAGATAACTACCAACTGGATCTTGTTAAGACTTTAATGCTCAATTGAAGATTGATGTAAACTATAATATGAAATTTGAATTAGGTCTCTAGACCTGTTAAAAAAAGTGCTAGAACGTGCTAAGTAGTTTTTATAAAATATCAAAAAACTTTTAAAGCGTGTATTATTATTTATTTTTTATTGGCGAGCAAATTTAAGCACATTTGTGAGAAGCCGTGTGCCAAAAATTGTACATCTGCATCCAACAGTCTTCGAGATCTAAGAAATCGCCAAACGTTACTCCAGCAGGATTTTGAATATCTTCATAACGGATCAAGCTACAAATGAAATTTTTATACGCTCAATTACACCCTGCAACGCTCTAATTATTTGCATATTATTTTTCTTAAAATATCCTTTAGGAGAAAAAATCTCTGGCTGGAGTAACGTTTTGAAACGTTCCTCCAGCCAGATCTGTTTTTCGAGTTTTTCTCGAAAACTACAAAGGAGCAAATTATGAAAATGCAACGCTCAATTACAGGAGACAACGCTCTAATTGAGCATAGGTAAAAAGTTAACAAAATCCACAACATCTGGCTGGGGTAACGCACACACTGAATTGTTTTTAGGGTTGCGTGCAGCGTGCAGCGTGGTACGCAAGGAACCCTATATTTTTATAGTTTCGCTCTGTCCATCCGTCTGTCCTTTTAACTATGCATATAAATGGATGAAATTTAGAACAGTTTTAATTATGACATACTAGCTTTTGCCCGCGGCTCCGCCCGCGTAAATACATTATCCCACGGGAACACTGTACTTTTTCGGGATAAAGAATATCCTATGTCCTTTCCCGGGACCGAAAGTATGTCTATACCAAATTTCATAAAAATCGGTTCAGCTGTTAAAGCGTGAAGAGGTAACAGACAGACAAACTTTCGCATTTATAATATTATAGTAATAAGTAAGTATATAGTATAAATTATATATTTTATTTTCAGCGTCATTAAATAATATTTTTTATATTCAAGGAGTACTTCATACATGTGAAGTAAGGATGTTTTTAATTTAACCCCATTGTAGGGTGTTGTCGAATAGGCAATTTTAAATAAAGGTGAGGTATTTCTCAACTATGAGATGTAGAAAAGTGCTAGTTTCCATTTTGATAGATCATCTTAAATACTCTTTAGAGAAAATATTTTTAGCAAAATCGAACAGTAACGTTTGAAGTAATTTAAAACAATCACTTCACCCGTTGGTCATTACGGAACCCTCAAAAGGAATGGTAATGATTTCTGCAGTATATAAATGTACCAAAACCATAGCGCCTAACAGTGGCGTGGGGTATAACTCCATTCCTATCGGCTTCACTTGCCACTTACCTTTTGAAGACTCTCATCCAAATCCCTACCTATTATAATACAGGCTAGAGCTTCTCTATGAAGGAGTACCAGCCTTCGCCACTGGCGCCTAAACTACTGATCCGATTTTAACTAATGAGGTGTTAATAGATTCTTAATAATGGCCCGGGTAACATAGGCTATATACCTAGCCCATACCTAGTCCTTAATTTATTTAATCACTTATTCAGACCCGCCTAACTATTTTGTATCATCAAAATTTATCAAAGAGTGCAAATATTAAATAACCACATTTATCGCACTCTCTAGGATTTGTGGTACTATTATCACAGCCTATGAAACTTACCTACAGTCGTCCAACGGACACGTCTAGATAGAGCAATCGTGCGGGGCGTGCGGGGTGAGAGAGGGGCGGTAGCGAGCCCAAGCTGCCATACACTCGCTTGGGACACGTCAGCCGGGGTTGACGCTTTTTAATTTGATTGTTTTAAGTGGTTTGTGACAGTGTTTCGTTCGAGTTGTATATAGGTACTTATTTACAATGGTCAATTATATGAACAGCTAAAGAAGATTAATTTTAATACAAAACCATGCGCCTGTTTCCCGTCAGAATTTTTAATAAAATTGCATCTACGTATGAGAATTTACTAACTACATCGTCAAATTCAACAATCGCAATCTAAAAACTAGTAGATCCAAATGTCGAAAATACCTTTCAGTTTCGCATTTTGTAGCTTTTGCAGGGTTCGTAAATATCCGATATTTATAATAAATATCAAAATATCAGATATCTTTGATATATATCCGATATTTATGATTTTTTGATATTTTTGATACAAATTTCATACTCTGATATGTTTTTTCATAATAGTTGAATCGAAATAATTTGTATGTCTGATAATTTGAAGATAGGGAAGTAAAATTAAACTCATTTATTTATTATTGATATTCAAAGTTTTCAAATAAATTAAAAATCAACCATAGATACTTTTGAGTATCAATTTAAGTCTTAAAACCATAAAATTACTTTTGTTTATAACCAGAAAAAAAAGAGTATTAATTTTATCAGTCGAATTAATTTGACACATGGTATAAATGGTATAACTCAAACTCAAAACTCAAACTCAAATTTTTTTTCCATGTAGTATAATATAACGCTTATAGAATTGTCCTACATGATGCCTACCACCGGTTCGGAAACTATCCCGGCGAGAAGAACCGGCGTAACGAACTCGCACGGGGCCACCTTTTAGCAAAAGATGGGAAAATTGTTCTTTTCAAAAAAAAATAACAAACAAGGAATTTTCTTCCGAAAAACAGGTCACGTGGGTGTCATAAGCCTTTACAAGCCGCGTCGACGGCTATGATTAGTTAATGTCGTGTCAAATAGCAAGTTTTTGATGACCTAGGCTTGTGAAACTCTCGGAAAATAAGACCTGTGTTGATGTAAGATTTTTTACATTTAAAACATTCTTTTACATTTTTAAATATAAATATCAATCTTGATATATATATCAAGCATAAATATCAATTGATATATATCATGCTAACCCTAAGCTTTTGTATACGCATTTGTATTTTTTATAATAAAACTCTTCAGTAATACTTTTTATTCCTAGTACTCTACATACACATACTACGAATACACAAAATGTAGAACAGATTATAATAAAACACATTATTGTGACAACCCTGCAGCAATGACGAATACCAGACACAAAAGCGGCATTTCGCGCGACTTCAAACGCGTTGGCCCACTGTATCTCTTTATTACGCTGTGCTATTATCATGAAAAATAAACTTATTTTTTATACATCGTCTGTAATTTTCATTATATTATGATGTATAAAAAATTCATTTCATTCATTTAAATTCATATAAAAATTTCATTTTTGGTCTTGGTCGTACTGTAAATGTATGCAGTAAAACAGAGAATATGTTATTCGGAATTTGGAAGGCTGAAGAAAATTCAAAGCATTGAAAATAGATTTGCGAGTCAGTCTAACTCATGAAGGGTTCCGAACAAAACTGCAAAAAATCACATACAGCCTGGTAACAGACGAACGGACAGGCGATCTTATATATAGATATACCTTAAGATAGCGCAGGCAGCGCAGTCTTAGCAATATGATCCCGTTCTTACCCTTTGGGTGTATAACCTTTAAAATTAGAAACGAAATCAATAGTAACATGAATCTTGTTTCTTGGGTATTACGTTCGACTACCAAGAAAATCTTAAGAAAATCCTGGCTTTTTTTAGTTCGTATCACTTTCCTGTACCGCTTAGCCTCTTATTAGCATAAAATTAATTACTCTTCTTTGTCTACGTCATATAAAAATATTGCGTCGTTCTGCTTTTGTATAAAGAGGGTGAATTATTAATTAATTAATTTACGGGGAAAAATTTAATTTCGACTGTGGCCAGACTAAGGCGATGATGCATTATGTATACACCCTTATTAATATCTTTCATAATATTAAAAATGGTGCAAATTTTAATTAAAAATAATATTATAACATTATAATATAATAATAATTACTTATGATAGAAATAATAATAGAAATAATAAATGTCTGAGAAAAAAATATCAGTAGTTACACAATAATAAGAATAAGCATACATACATACATAACGATTAATGATGCTTGTAAGAGTTTCGTAGACAGTCTTACAAGTATCATTAAAACTTAATTTTTTATAAAAACTATAACCCGTCTATGTAAATTATTTAGCACTAAAAAGTATTGATATCAACTTTAAAGCAAATCGCTCCCAACTTTCTTTCCCTCTTTTGACCCCGTAAGGGTAGGTACCTACGAATTTTAAATAAATACGATACATGTACCTATTTCATCATTTTTCTTAAAGACATAAAATCATCAGGTCTCTGCGATTAGCGGTTGTGCGTTGATCCGTCTGTCAGTCAGTCATTTGGGATTTTATATAAGATAATATAGGTAGATTACACGGGCTAATATTAGATATGAATCTATTGATACCTAATTTATTTGAAAATCTTATCAGGCGTTACATAACATACATACCTACATACATAGACTGTCAGGATCATTCATTACCTTTCCTTTTAGTTTCGCCGTAGTCGCTTAAAAAATAAGATGTTTTAGAATTTAGACAATTTATTTTTTAGTTCAATAATAATACTATTACACACAATTTAGCCTCCCTACCTATGTTATAATGGAAATAGCAAATTTAATCACTTAACTTGTCTGATTACTCGTCATAATATCGTAACATTGTCTGAGCAATTACGCAGTTTGTGTGGATGCGAAGCCATTGACTCTGCATATCCACTTCAACAGGATTAAGTCTCACGAGCATTATCAAAGAGCACCATCAGTCGCTCACTAATTTATCACTTAGAAATTACGAACACTTACTCTAATCCTCGATCGATAAAATTATTAGTAAGGGAGCCTAAATAGGAGATTCTTGTAATCGAGCGCCTCAGATTAAGATTGTATAGGTGTCCCACAATATATTTTAACCTACACCTTAGTATAAAATCAGTTTATTTGTGTGGGCCTTTAAAAACAAAACAGAAAATGTAAGTATCAAAATTTAATCAGATCCGTCCGATTAAGATAGTGGTAGAGACTATTTAAACGTAGTTTTATTTGTATACACTTTATAGCCAAAAAAATAAAAGTTAGTATGGCTTTTTACTAGTCCCATTAGTAGTATCCTTGCTTGCTTCTTTTGTTGCATCACTTTTGATCGATGCTCTTCCTGTTATTTTGGCTTGCGACATATCTGGAATTGCAGTCACATTGCCGTCACTAAACTCCTCTTCGCGCGGTAAATATATTCCGAAACGGTCCTGAAAAAATTACAATATCATCATCAACTTCATCTGAAAATAGCTGCATGCCAATGTGTAGCTAAACATTGGTGAACAATAAAATACTTCACTTTTAATTGTACCTAAGATTTTATTTTAATTTTATTTTCCTGGAAATAAAATTATCTTGGCGTCGCACTCTCCGACATTATTTTTATTTCCTTCCCCGTATATACCCCCCCCCCCCCCCCTACTAGGACCCCTGTCCTAGTTGTAGCAAAAATTAAACTAAAAATCATAGGTAGGGCTTTTTAATAGGAAGTACCTCAGTTAGTTCTAGTACACCTGTAAAAATTATAAGAGGTGTTCTGAAATATACCTACATATTTCAGAACACCTCTTATAATTTTTTTCATTAAAAGTTTATTTTCAAATACATTTCTGTTTTATTTCTTCCTAATTAATAAATGTTGTAAACTGTAAGCGAATAATATTATCAAAAATAAGCTAATTTTACAATAAATTCCATCTCACGATTTCATTGAAATAAGCCCCTTATGCAAGAGAAATAGCAATATCTTATTATCGGTAAATAACATAGATTAATATTTTTTTCATCCCGCCTGCTTGACAATGTCCGATTTTATATATCAAGCAATCTCAACGTAAAGCATATCATTGACTCCCAAGGGATTAAAGTGATTTGAATATGGAACGTTAAAATTCGTATGAAAACTTCTAATATATACGTTTGTCTATCATAGAGTTTTTCAATAATAATATGGTATTGCTGAGAGTTTATTCGAAAATCGAACTGGCCACCTATAATTTTAACATTATCACGTGTCAAAATCGTCAGCCACAAGTTCCTCTTTAAGTACTCAAACTCCACCACAACTTCCATAAATGTTCCTAATAAAAATATTAGTCTGTCCCTCCATAACTGGACAAATGTGTCCAATATCAATATTAATTTTTAACAAAATAAATGTTTTATTTTTGTAGCCCTGGGTTTTTATTGCCTCGCAGTAGGTATGAAAAGTAGAGTATGCACCTCTGGGATAAAGCCTGTCTTCGTCTTGGGCAGCTTGAACCCCTCGCTTCACTCAGGACTCTATATAACTCCCTCGCTATGCTCGGGAGTTAACTCTAGAGTCCCTCGTTACACTCAGGGTCCAATATGCTGCCCGTGACGTAAGACACTGCTTTATCCCCTTGGTGCATAATCTACTATTATGAGTAACTTTAGAAAAAATTGCCATCACAGTTCAAAACTTTTTTTTTTTTCATCAAAGAAGGTCACAAAATTCAGCTAGATAATTCTGCAGTTAAAAATCTAAATTTAAATATACCAATTTTTTTTCTAACTTTCTTATTATGCTTCATATCAGAAATAATTTAGTGTATTTTATTCATTTGCATGATTTATTATGAAAAACTAGTAGGTAATAATCCGACACAAGATAAATGAAAGATAACGAATGTTTTCTAAAAGTGCAAATTTCTCGAAAATGGTGAGGTTTTTACAAAAGTTTTTAGATATTTTCACAGGTACCTAAGCTATCACCCCCTCAAGTTTGTCGTACTAGTCCTTGGACCCATATACAATTGCTCGTATAAATTATACGATAAATAATTAAATATGTTATCAAAACCGATATCGAGGACAAAATAAGCCAAACAAGTTACCTTCGGGTATCGATTAAACCTAAATTGAGGTGCGCATATGCAAGGCTTAGGCGGAGGCACTTTTGAGCCAATTGGTGATATTTCACTTTCCGTTTCGGGAGTTTCATATCCTGTTGAAACAAAAAGATTGAGAAAAACGCACTGTTGTTAAAATTTTGAGACAAAGTATTATAGTAAGTACCTATAATATAGACATGCTTAACCCATATTTCACGACACACACCTTAGCAGTTAGGTAGTATACCTAAGTAAGTAAGTAGGTATAATAAACTAATTCACAGAATGATTAACTCACATTATGCCTAAGCACCATTTTCAAATAGTTTACACGCTGCACAGTGTTCTATTTGACTCAAAAAATTTCCCTATGCTGTTTATTGCATAAATCGATGAAGAAATGCATTTTAAATGCAAGAGTAAAACACCCACGTGTCTATTTCAAATACTTTTTTTTATAAAAAATAATTTATGTTTCGTGACCTCGACGTAAAAAAAAGGCTTAATAAATTCTGTAAGCGTGTCTGATCAATATATATTTTTTTGATTAATATGGTTTAATGAAGGACCTTTAGGCGCATATTTTCCATGTTTTATTTTTTGAAGATCACTTCTGGTTACCGAGTTATTAATTTTTATTCAGTTTTTTGTTTTTATTTTTTTTCTCCCAAATAACTCAAAAGTGCGACTTGTGACTGACACTGAAAGATTGACCTTTAATGCGTCTATCATTGGTAAAAAAATCAAATTGCACTATGGAAGCGTTTACGAGTAATCGAATTTCAAAATATTGTGTTAGGGGTGTCATTCAACTTGACCTTTCATTTTTGCTCAAATTAATGAAATTTTTTCGTTAACTACAAAATTGTATATGATTTACAATTATGACTATGGTAATAAATCTTTAGACATATTTTTTACAATCTCTTGAGTTATTTTACAATTTTACGGTGATATAATATACAAACCTTTGAAAATATTGACTTTTGATATACTATTTCTTCTGAGAAATTACTCATATTTAAGAGTACTATACGTTTATACAATAAAAAAAAAGTCCGATCGCCTACTTTTTGACCTTAGTGATAACCCTAAAATGTACCATTTGACCTTTATTCTAACTCCCAAACGCTTCCATAGTGCAACTTGATTTTTTTACCAATGATAGACGCATTAAAGGTCAATCTTTCAGTGTCAGTTACAAGTCGCACTTTTGAGTTTTTTGGGAGAAAAAAAATAAAAACAAAAAACTGAATAAAAATTAATAACTCGGTAACCAGAAGTGATCTTCAAAAAATAAAACATGGAAAATATGCGCCTAAAGGTCCTTCATTAAACCATATTAATCAAACAAATATATATTGATCAGACACGCTTACAGAATTTATTAAGTCTTTTTTTTACGTCGAGGTCACGAAACATAAATTATTTTTTATAAAAAAAAGTATTTGAAATAGACACGTGGGTGTTTTACTCTTGCATTTAAAATGCATATCTTCATCGATTTATGCAATAAACAGCATAGGGAAATTTTTTGAGTCAAATAGAACACTGTGCGCTGTTAGCGTATCTCGCGTTATGGAACTACTTGGCTGTAAACCTAAATCTTCGCCAACTAAACTCGCATCACAGATTACAGAAATATGACTATTTTTTTACTCTGTACTCGCGTAAAGAGCCCCCTATTTTTGATAATTTGAGACGATCAAACGGTTTGACTTAACACGTAAATTTTGGTTTGAGTCAAATCTATTTGATTGTTTGAACGGTTTGTCAAACATTTACGGGTTTGAAGCTCGTTTGATGGATTTTACATATATTTTTTATTTTGATTGATAGTAAAGTTATAGTGAAACTGAATATTGGCAAGCCGATCAAGCCAACGTCAAACGGTTGCATCAAACGCGTAGGTTTGAGTCAAACCGTTTGATCGTCTTGGGATCCTTTATACTAAAAATTGTGTTCATCCTATTAATACTATAAATGTGAAACTTGGTGAGGACGAATGAATGGATGTTTGTTACTCTTTCAAGCAAAAATTACTAAAAGAATTTCGATTAAATTCGATATGGTAGTAGTTAATGCTCTGGATTTTAATCCAGAGCATTATCTTTTTCGGGACAAAAAGTGGCTTATAACAAGAAATGGCCTAGAAATGTTATTATAATATTAAAGTTAATATTAATATTAAAAGTTATTATAATATATTATACTATTACATCTAGTAAGTGTTTGTAAGCGTATTTGCCATGACAAACTTTAAAGTATTTTGTTATTGTAGTAATTTAATTAAAAGTATTTAAGTACCTATATAACTGAGCGGAACGCCTAGAAACTTTTTGATCAATTTGGCGTATTACAGTACCTAATATACAAGGTCTCCCAAAATCAATTACGAATACTTCGGGCACACGATCCACTGCTTATGTAAAGACGTTTAAGCAGAAAAATAATTGTCATACTCGAATTAAAAAATCATCTTATGTATGGGTGACTTTCCGCAAAACGCAAACTCGCCCATATAAAGAAAACATTTATTTTTCGAGTATGACAATTATTTTTCTGCTTAAACGTCTTTAAATAAGCAGTAGATCATGTGCCCGAAGTATTCGTAATTGATTTTACCAAACCTTATATTGTAAAAAGTGTAGGTATCTTAAATAAAAATAACATCAAAGTAATAAAAATAACATCATAACAGACTACTGTAAGGTCAACTCGTTTTTTAGCTAAAGTTCTCTTTGTTAGGTTATTTATTTTTTGTTTGTAAACAATACTGTCCTCATAATAGTATTTTAATCATAATCTAGGTCAGCCAATATCAGGTACATTAATATTCTGATTCATGGGATGTGCGATCAAGTATTATGAACGCTTTGAAGAAATTTTATATAAGCTGCTTATTACCTGATGCTTCCCAAGATATTTTGTGCCCTACTGAATTATTATATTAATACGTGCAGCAAACATTTAATATTAATAAACTCAATACAGGTTTACGACAATTATTGTGCAGCCGGAGGAGTTCGAAATATGCCCAGTAAATATAAAAAGTTTAGTACCTGGGTAACCGATCTTTGCTCGGAGTTCTGGTAAATTTAAACAATAAAAAGAATCGTAAAAATATAATTTGACAGGAATTTGAATCCACCACATACTAAAGAAGAAGGGGCAAAACGTCCCCCTTGTAGTACTACAAGACATAATTATATCAAATAAAAAGGCTTAAAAAGTGTGTCATATTATTGTATGACGAAAAATCTCTAAACCATGGGAGAAAAAAGTTAATGAGGTTAAAAAAAGCATTGTGTATTATTGCACCATTTCATAGTGTTGCTAATAAGGAACAATTTTTGGAAAGTAATAAAATGCTAAGATAGGTCTTTCCACAATTTTTTCGCACATAATTACTTTCCGGAAATTGTTTCTTACTTGCGATACTATCGAATGGTGCAATATACAGAATGGATTCAACTTTTTTTTAACCTTTAACCCTCATTAACTTTTTCATTTGATATAATAATATGTCTTGTAGTGCTACAAAGGTGGGGACGGGCTCCATACAAAAATGCCCCTTCTTCGTTCCGAACAACGCAAAAATTATACTAGACTAGAGCACAAGCCTTTGAAAATGGTGTGTGAAAAAAAGTGATTTTTATAGTAGGATGAAAGTTATAACCCACTGGAAAAGTAAGAGAATATAACAAAAATAAAAGGAAAAATAATTTACGGGCGATTTGAGGTCGGGAAGTGTAATTATTATTATCCTGGGTCTGAGCCGTACTACCTGTTCTTTTCTTTGCATTTACATTACTAGGGTAAATGTTCTGAGAACATTTACCATAGTAATATACATTGTTTTTACATTATCAGAAAGAAGAGATTTCAATGAATAAAAAAAGACGCGACTGCAAAAAACGACAAATATCTAAGGAACGCACTAAAAAGACCGAAATAAGATTAAGAAAACAGACTACACTATGAGCTGAAATCCTAAGTGAAATAATTGATGTTGTTTGTTAGCATGCGGGACCCATTTCCATTATAAATTGTACAAAAATATAACTAAACTTATTGATTTCTTATATTAGGTTGGGGAAAAAGTTTCTTCGCATTTTATATAAAAATTCAAAAGGTTTTTTTATAAAGTTTATTTACAAGTGACTAAAGTATATAGGTGCTATTTTGTTCGATAACTTTTTGCCATCTTGTTGGTAGGTACATGATCCCATTGCTATAAAATTTTTGGGGCTTCTGATGAAAAAACTGCGACAAGTGGTTTTGGCAGTCCTCTTGTGATGTCAACCTGACACTGCCTAAGGTATTCTGCAGCGACCGAAACAGGTGGAAATCTGAAGGTGCAAGGTCAGGACTATACGGCGGATGCATTAACACCTCCCAGCCAAACTCCCGTAATTTTTTCTGAGTGGCTAAAGATGTGTGAGGTCTAGCGTTATCATGGTGAAAAACCACACCCCTTCTGTTGATTAATTTCGGCCGCTTTCTCTCAACTTCTTGTTTTAATCTCATCAGTTGTTCGCAGTACAGTTCAGAATTGATGGTCCTGCCTGGCGGTAACAGCTCATAATGAATAATGCCCTTCCAATCCCACCACACACACAGCATCACCTTGTTGCGAGTTAACCCGGGTTTCGCCACAGTCTGTGAAGCCTGACCGGCCTTTGACCACGATCTTTTTCGCACGTTCTTGTCGTACGTGATCCACTTTTTATCACCAGTTATCAGCTTCTTCAAAAATGGTTCGGTTTCATTACGTCGTAATAAAGAATCACAAATGAGTACACGGTTCATTAGGTTTCTTTCAGTGAGCTCATGAGGCACCCAAATATCGAGCTTTTTTGTGTACCCAGCTTTTTTCAAATGCGCCAAAACCGTTTTGTGGTCAATCCCCAGTTCTTCAGCTACATCGTAACTACTAATATGCCGATCTTGCTCCACTTTTTCAAAAATGGCAACAGTTTTGTCCGTAACAGGGCGACCAGAGCGACGTGCATCATTGATATCAAAATTTCCGGATTGAAAATGCTTAAACCAAATTTGCGCTACTCTCACAGATACTGCATTAGGTCCATAAACATCACAAATTTTTTTCCCGGCTTGTGTTGCATTTTTACCTTTTTTGTAATAAAATTTTAAAATGTATCGAAATTCTTCATAAGAATCACTCATTTTAACAATAAGAAAAACAAATGAAAATCTCAAATTTACCTAATTTGAATTTGGAATTGTCTTCTGTAAAATTAAAACTTTTTAATGATACCAAAATCAGCCAGATACAATTGGTATAGCCCAAGATATTTTATGACAAGTTCATACATACTATAATGCGAAAATACTTTTTCCCCAACCTATTATATAACTAAACTTGTTGCAAGGGAAAAACTTCGATGGGGCAGTCCAAAGCGCCATCAAAGATTTTATTGATTCCTGTCCGAATGGTTTTTAAGGAAAGGAATCAATGAAAATTCTATATTTAAGTAGGTATTTTTTTATTATTTTATAATACGTACCTCTAAAATTGTTGCGGAGTCTTTCCCCTTTCCTTACTTTCTTACTCACTCTGTTCAGCCATGCCAATTCCGCAGCTGCAAGAACAAAATATATTTTTATTTTTATTGGAATAAGATCGGCAGATTAGCAGACAGATTGCCTAACGGTATGCTCCAACCGTAGACAGCTACTTCTTCATTTACTTTTGTGGGCTTTCGCTACCCCTCACTCATTCGTAGAAATAATGTGTCGGTTTTTGACGTGATAACGATTTATTATAAATCGACGAACGCCGGCGGCACGCACGAAAAATTGTCACGTTCCGCCTGAGCCGAGCGTGTAAGTGAGAGCGTGGAACAAGCGAAAGAGAGGCACGATCGGCCCAAGCGTTCGGCTTGTGATGAGATATCGCTTAAAATTATCATCCGTAAACCAACTTAACAGACAACCATTTTTAAGGCCTGGTATCTTTCCAGTTAATGTAGCGTATTCGTGTCTCTTTACTCTCTACTACTTACATAATATTAAATGATTTGAATTAAATCACATTCAAGAATCCATAAAGTCACATCGGAAATAATTTTTTCTTTGATATTGATATTAAGTGTTCTTGCAAACACAACACAAAATATTTGTCTTGTTACGCAACACTTGTATTATGAACAAAGCGAAGGATACATCACAATAATTCATATTATGATGTATCCTTCGCCCAACGCGACGACGCTTGGAAAATAAAAATATTTGAACTTACATAATATATGAGACGATAATATAATTATACTAGGTTTAAAATATTATTTGTTATTTTTAACTTTTATTTTGTCCTTTTTAAAGTAGGTATAAATAATACCTAACCATATAGTTTCAATATCATTGAAGTAATACGGTACCAAATTTCGAATCGATAGGACATATATGGAAGGTGGTCAGATCTCCTCATCAACTAATAAAGAATTGATGATCTTCAAACGGCTGATGTCATGGTTACTTAACATGTTATTTAAATATCGTTGAAGTAACACGGTACTAAATTTCGAATCAATCGGACATAAGGAAGTTAGTCAGATCCCCTCATCAACCAGAAAAGAGCTGATAATCTTCAAACGGCTGAACAGATTTTCATCAAACATAGCTAAGAACACTCCCGACTAATACACCTTTCAAACAAAAAAAAAATCAAAATCGGTTCATCTGCTCGGGAGCTACGATGCCACAGACAGACACACACACACACACACTGACACGTCTAACTTATAACACCCCGTCGTTTTTGCGTCGGGGGTTTAAAAGAGGTCATTAGGTATATTTTTTATGTCCTTTTCTTCTCCTGATTCATTGTTTTCATCGAAAAAATAATATTCCGATTTTAATTTAAAATGTATGTCTCGTTCTGTTACTTTATTTTTAACATTTTTCTGTGATAAAAAGTAGTCTATATCTTTCCTCGTGGCCCACTCTGTATTTCTGCCACAGTTCATCAAAATTGGTTCATTAGTTTCCGAGCCTATTCAATGCAAACTAACAAACAAACTTTTCCTGTTGATTATATTATTAGTGAATATTGCAAAAGGGCAGACAGATAGGAAGAAGGACAGAGTGAAACTTTAATGATTCCTACGTGGGTAACGTAACGTAAAAAAGCAGTGAAAAAAAACTAAAGTCTATCACAATATTTAATGTGTTACCCACGTAGCTTTGATTACAACTTAACATTCTATTAATATCTTGTGATTACCCGGCTTAGGAAACCGGAACTAATAACGTTTAAAGAGATCGATTGAAATTCGGTTAGCAGTTTGAGAGATTACGGCTGGATCCACTGTTGCCCGGTATAATTAATTGTAAGGAAAAAAAATTGAACATAAAGTAGCTTAAGAATCCTAGAAAATATTAAAAGAGAATATTTGTCAATTTCTTTGCGGTTATCAAAAATTCACAAATTGTAATACATGCTTTATAATAAAATAATGATTTATATCAGAACTTACTCTTTGATTTGAAAAAGATCTGCTAGAAATTGTTATTTTATTTTATGTAGATTTTATGCTTGACATATATTTAAAAAATATGAACATTGTAATTCTAATTTAACATTAAGCCTTCTGTAGGTACCCAGTTTTACGAGAATTGTGTGAACGTAGGAGTATGATCAATTGTGGCACATGTAAAATTTATGTGGAGCAAGGTGTGCAGAAAGCTAATATTTATTTATTGATTTATACTTAGAAATGCATAAAATTAATAATAATCTAACCGAGAGCATGTCAGAACATGTTTAAGGGGGGTTCCGTAAAGGTTAATCGGTAACACCCGTCTTTTTGCGTCCGCGTCGGTGGGTCTAAAAAGTTGGGGTGGGTCACACCTATCACTTATTGGCATTAAAATTGTTTACAACTCATTCTCATACCAACCAAATCCACCTGCAAAATTTCATAAAAATCGGTCGAACCGTTCGCGGAGGAGTACTGCAACAAACACCACACACGAGAACTTAATTTATATTCTTACCTTCTTACAAATAAAAAATATTTACCCAGTAGATAAGCAATACAATGTTTTACCAAGACCTTGACAGACAAGGACAAAACATTGTAAAGCTTATCTACTGGATAAATATTTTTATTAGTAAAGGGGCTTTAAAGATTATGGGCGAATTTCGACTACAGGGCGAGCTTTACTACTAATTAATTATTACTCACCAATCTTTTTTCTCTCCAATATTTCAAGTTCAAAATGCCTATAAGCGTTGAATAGTATATGAACGATATCTTCTCTGATCTCTACCACAGTTAAGTCCATCGCCAGTTCTACGAGTTTCATCAACTCTGTGTAGGCTATGTCATAGGTTAGTGCTTCATCATTCACGTGAAGGTATACAGCTTTGTTTAGGGCATTGGTGACTAGTGTGAAGCAATGTTCGGACAGCGTAGGTATTGGCGTAGGTACAGGCTCTGTAAAATTTTATGGGATTAAAAGAAAAGAAACAATTTTTTTAATTTTGGTCCAATAAATACCTTTTAAGTTTTAAAAACTGTAAACATTCACAAGTACTCCAGTTTTGCCGTCTTAAATATATTTTAAGACTAGCATTTGTACCCAACAGACGTAATAACGTCTGTTGGGTTAACTATACGAACTGGTTTATAAAAAAAAACCTGTGAGCCATGTATGATCAATTGTGGATGTTGCGTAGTTTACGTCTTATTATTGGGCATCGAACCTAGGGTATGAACCTTCCTTCAGCGCAGGAAACCATGCGAGATGTCTTAACTATACGAACTGGCTTATAAAAAAAAACCTTGGAGAATGAGCTTTGCTCAGAGTTCAAGTAAAATAACAGAAAAAATGCATATGGAAAATATAAATCTGACTGGGATTGGGCTTGAACTTACGTACCACCGACAAAGTTCCCGCTCGACCAGTCTCTAAACATTCACATTTGCACTAGGACGCTTCAAAATATTTAAACGTAAAGGAAGTAATCGCAACGACTGCAGACGAGTTTAAACTACGTATTTACACGTGAGTATTTTTGCGAGCCCACTTTCAACGGTGCTGTTGAGCGATTTTCATCTTATGCCTGGTCGAGCGGGAACTTGTTCGGTAGTACCTAAGAGGAATAGTTTTCAAAGAAGCTTCTCATTTCGTTTAAATTTTATCAGGGTTGTCACAGAAGTTAAGGGTAAAGGTCTAGTTGCTACACACCATAACCCAGCGTAGAACCTAAGGTTTTCCAAACCTAGGTTCGATGCCCAATAATAAGATGTAAACTACGCAATATAAAAATGAAGAAGAGAGGACAAAGTCATCAATATGATTTTGGAATATGGGTTTCATCGTAGAATTTATTGGGAATTATGAGAACTGTAACCCCTTACAGGATCAACATCAATTTAGCTTATAACTATACTAATATTAGTTGACCCCGAAAGAAGGCTGTTTTGAAGATAAAGTTAAACATAATACCTACCTGCTCTTTAAATCTCTTAACTCGGAAACAACACACTGGATAAGTCTATTTATTTGTTTTAATTACCTGGAGTAGGTAAAGTGGTGTCCGAAGTAATAATTGAGAAAAACAAAGAAGATTCAGTATATAAAGACGACGCAGAGGCGTCTGAATCTTGCCTCATCTTTTTCGGATTGTGTTTTAAAATTAGATTCCTTAAATCAAACTCAAGGTCTAGATCGTGATAAGTAAACTGAGCTTTTCCGGGCTGGACCTAGAAGTATTCAATCATTTAAAACACATGTTAATAAAAGTACCTGGGTAACCGAGCTTTTTTTTCACGATAACGTTTTCATTACTTATAGCAAATAATATTTGTAAAAGATTGTTAATTATATAGGATCTAGCTGAAGCTTTTCGACAAGAAATATAGTAGTTTTAGTAAATGAAAGCAGTTGATTGCTATCAATATCTCGATTAAAACTAGCAATACTCAAAATGTTCTTCCAATTCGAAATATGCAGAGTTGTTTCTGTGTATCGCAAAATGTATTGAAATATACATCTGTTAGAAATTGGATTGGAGTTTTACTGCACCTTTTTTGCCTATTAAATGTTAGTCAATATTCGGATACGCCTAAAACAAGAAATATAAAACGCATCCATATTCTGTGAAAAAGAATATCTCACGTGAGATAAAATTATAATGTATGGCTTATGCAATATGGATTCAAGAAACATTCTTTAGATTTGTTGCTTCATTGAATACTTAAACATGAATTTCAAGGATAATATCAATCATTTCTTGATATCCATTCGTATATTCAATTTAAAATGAGACCGCCAAACAAAGATACTATTATTGCCGACAATGGACACCCGCAACAAGAATGAAGTATCGACAATCTTATACTTTAAATGAGAAAATCTTGTATATTTATACTATTACTAGCTGACCCAGCAAACGTTGTTTTGCCATATATAAAAAATATATTACGACTGATTCTCGGACCTACCGAATACTCACAAAAAAATTTCATAAGAATCGGTCAAGCTGTTTCGGAGGAGTGTGTCCCCGAACACTATGACACGAGAATTTTATATATCTACTTGCTGACCCGGCAAATGTTTTGCCATATATAATAATTATTTTTTTGAAAAAATTAAACCGAATTCTAAAGTAAAAATACCCAAAAATGTATGAAATAAAACTTATTTTCAAAATAATTCCCCTTTTAAATTTGTCTAAAATTTTAGGGGAATTGTTTTGAAAATAAGTTTTATTTCATATTTTTTTGTGTACTCCACGTGGGCGAGCAAAAGTGTCTATATAAGTGTCTATATAAATTTTGAGGAAATCCCTCGATTCCTCACGGATCGCATCATCCATTTTAGTGACTATAGGAATAATTTCGAATTACACCATTTACAACAACAAAAGAGTTTTGCAAATAGGTCCATAAATTGCAGAGTAATGTTCAAAGATATCCGTGTCGGTGTAAAATACAATGAGAAATCATCATAATATGATGATGTATGGTGTGATGATGGTGTTGATGATGATGATTACCGTGACTGACATAGTAGCATATGCTTGCAGTTCTTTACACAACGCCGAAATCCCCATACATATTAAGGAGTCAGGAATTCTGTTTTGTTCTTTGGGATCCAAGGTATACAGACAGAGATTTTTAAGCTTCGGCCTCACATGGCGAAACAAAATTCAAGTGTTGTTTCACATCGGTTTTCGGTCAGAATGTGGTATATTTCCATTCAAGCTAGTCCATTTGTCGAAGCATGGCTTTCCCACGGTTTTGATCAAGTCTATATTATGTACTACGAGTACCTACATAATATTGTGTTTCAAGCTCAATATTGCTTACTCGGAAGCCAATGGATCTCATTACATTGCAGATCATTACACCCGAATGCTCATAGCTACAGTATATTGGAATGGCTCAATCAAATATAAAGTAAGAACATTGCAATGCAATTCAAATTATCGATCGATTAATTCAATCGATAAGTATTATTTATAGGTATACTAATAATATATTCATTACAAATCCATCATAAGAATATTATATAACACACTGTAAAATGTTAAATAAGTTATTTTCATACATAAACTATAGCAACAATTTTTGTGGCGTATAAAAATGTTGTATTTAGAGTAAGTAACTGAGCTTTATAAAATCACAATAAAATTTATTTGGCCGGGATTTAAGCCTAGCATATTCTGCATTTTCAAACAAAGCAAAAATTACACATACGCATACCAAACTGCCAATCAGTTTGACGTAATAGACACGAAATTAGTGAAAGGTATATTGTTGCTCGACGAAAGGAAAAACTTAATGAGCTTAAAAATATGCAATTACTCAGGGATAAGACCTGGCTAGATCTTTCTCCTCCAAAAATCAATGTATACTGAATTTCATGGTAATATTGGCAGCCGTTTTCGAGAAACCGATTATATATAATATACAAGATTGTCTCGTTTAAAGTATAAGATTAAAAGAATTCTTACATATGGCACATTTGGTGGCAAGGTGAGCCGTTGCCTGATTTCTAAGTCCAGCTCTTCGGCGGGTCTCGTGAAATGCTCCGCTGCCATTTTCATGATCCCAGACCTTTTGTTGGAGTGGACCATTTTACTGACGAAAATCTCCAACATAGCCTTTACCTGAATAAAAATTAAAAAATGGGAACGAGAGTTTAATATGTATTTATTAAACTCTCGTTGTAAATCGAATTATTTATTATTTGCAGAAAACATGTGTTACAATTATACATGGTTCAAGTGATTCTACCTAAAAACGAGGCATGCAAAATATATTATAGTTGTGGAAGTTATCACGAATTCAAATAAACTCAAAAGTAACTAATGCTGAATCGGCGATTACTTCGTAGTTAGTGATTGTACCTACTATTTTGAAATAAAAATATATTCCCTTGGTCATAGAATTGTATTTAAAATTGCTTAACCGACTACGTTAACTTAACGTGAAGGTTTGGTAATTAGAAAAGTATAAGAAAACTTCACGACCATATATTAACCTCTGTAATGTTACCTTAGGGAAATAAGTAGGTATAGGTGTATATATAATACATATGTTGTAGGTGTAGGTTGTAGGTGTATTATGTAGTGAAGTTTTAGGTTGTAGGTAGCAGGTGTTGGTAGGTATAGGTCTATGTTGTAAGTGTAGGCTGTAGGTAGTTGGTAATAGGTATAAGTGTAGTTGTTGGTATAGAAATTGTAGTTATTTGTAAGTAGTTACATTTCATTCATCGATTATAAGCTGTTTCTTCTTCTGCTTCTGCAGATAATGTAGCTAAGATTGTTTTATTAATATTTTACGAACTTTATATTCAATTTCCTGAGCTTAGTTTCACCCAGCTCTAACTGTGTCTGTCTTATGCTTGGGAAACTGTGCATTTTTAAGCTATTTTTTTTCCTCTTGCAATAACATTAATCAGTAATTTCGACTCTATTATATCAGTCCGATTGGCAGCTTATTATGTTACTACTCATAGACCATATCCTATTATTTATTTTGCACAAAATTAAATTCCCTCTCGCCCATTTGAGAGAAAAACGCGTAGAAAGGGTGTTTAAATCTATTTTAATTCCACGCAGGTGAAGCCGCTGACCATCGTCAATATAACATAAATCTGGAGCGCCATTAAACCGAAATGAACAGGTGTTGCTCTGTTTATGTGTAAAACTTGCTGTTGTTCGCAACTTCGTTTGTCTTGAAATAATCGAAATGGAACCCTAATATTAAAGTGGTCTATGTTACTCTTTACATCATTAGCCAAAAACATCAGCCAGGAAAAACAGACACAGAAATTTCAAAATTGATTAATTAATATCAGCTGTTCCGACACAGGTTGTTCTGTCTTAGCTATGAACTGGAATAAATAAATAGATACACCTACAGCTGAACCTATTGTAATATATATATTTACACCTATAATTACAATCTACATCTACCTACACTTACAACTATCCCTGTTTAGAAATCGATATAAATTTCAAATTACAAACTTATAGCTCATTTTATTTTATATGTATGTTTGTTAGTTAAAAGCATATTGAATAAACAACAATCTGCATTTATCGTCCCCACATCGGATTATGCCGACCTGTGACGTGTTACTTGTTCGTTCGATATTGTTTACCAAAAGAAAATATTTTCATACCATTAAATTGTACGGAATTTTACGTCGTATCCGTTGTTTATCAATTTTCATAGCATCGTAAACTTTTATTTTCTAGATACAGTTTTAAAATTATTGGTTATGTATTATAGTTAAGAAGTTAAGAACACTGTCGATCATATTATTATCATTATCAGCTTTCAAACGAAAAAAATATGGTTTTCCCATATCTGTGTCGGTTTCTTGGCGATAATTTTACATGATAACATTATCACAAGCCGAACGCTTAGACCGATCGTACCTCTCTTTTGCTTGTTCCGCGGTCTCGCTTGCACCCTCAGCTCAGGTGGAACGTGACAATCAGGCGGAATGTGACAAGTTGTCGTGCGTGCAGCCGGCGTTCATCAATTAATAAAACGTCATCACGTCAAAAAAAAAAAAATAGATCAAAATTGATTCCTCCATTTGTGAACTAGGTACTATGCTCATACCCAGACACACATACACGTAAATTTTATAACACCCCTCTGTTTTCGTCGGGGGCTAAAAAACGCCGCAATGAGTGTGCTGTGTGAGCAATCGGTCTCATTGCAGAATTAGGGTTGAAGACATAGCTGTAGGTATTATATTTTAAAAAGATGGTTGAAGAACTACGGCCAGGAGTAGACAAGTCTAATCTATACTAATATAATAAAGACGAAAAATTTGTTTGTTTGTTTGCATTGAATAGACTCCGAAACTACTGGACCGATTTTGATGAAATTTGGCACAGATATAGAGTAGACCACGGGTAAGGACATAGGCTACTATCGCGGAGAAATGTACGGTTTCTGCGAACTTAACTTTTACGCGCACGAAGTCGCGGGCAACATCTAGTAGGAAATATTTTGATAATAATAGTTAAGAACTATCTCCATAATGTCGGCTCTCAAAAACACTACCTCTGAATAGGGGATCGGACTACATCTGAAATATTTAGTTTCATTAATATATTCAGAAATATTGAGGCATTACTACATGGTAAATGTAAAAAAAAAATATTATTTTATGTGTAGTTTACTAATAAAATACATTTAAAAAGTACAATTTTTTTTTGCGAAATTGATAAAACAACCTACTTACATCATTAGTTTACTCACATCATATACAAAAACATTCATTATGGTAAGTATGAACTTAAACGCACAAATATCGGAGATATTTACAAATATATTCGGGCGGCCATATACTTCATATTATACTACTTCATATACTATAACCTACAAGTGACGTAATTTGTAGGTCGACTTTAGTATGGAGTGTTTGTAATTTATTAAAATCAGACCAGTTATAGCGTAGACCTGTGCTACGGTGGAACAAACAAACATAAAATATACATACATAGATTGCCAAAATTATTACCTTCCTTTTGGCTTCGCCGTAGTTTTTACAAAATTACCCAAACTGACCACAGTGGTGCTTTATACAGAGGTTACCTAAATAGTTAAGTTACGTACCTCCTTTTGTCGACCTCTGTGGCTCAGCGCGTTGGCAAGCCGGAGATCGCAGATTCGAATCCCGCCGACCGCGACGTAACGAAAACTTTCTGTGTTTCTGGGTCATGGATGTGTAATAAATATGTGTATAATATAATAAAAATCTTAAATATTAAAGAACATACTTTCCGTTCTTGTACACGTAACACAAGTTCTTCGGATACTTAGCAAGGGGCCAGATGGATGTGGCTAAGTATCCGTCCATGGATATAATTATTATTACCTCCGGGTGTTGAGTCAGGTAAGCCTCCTGCTCTATCCGGACCGTCGTGGCAAATCGCTGGGAGCAGTCCCGCTGACAGGCCGTAAGAGCTTCCTTATCCTGCAACAAGTATCCGTGCGTCTCGCCGATCGGATCTGGCTTAATATCGCTTCTGAGCTTCCACAGCGACATGATGAAAATAAAAATATCGCTTTTATGAAGTGTCAAGTGGCAAATAAAATTTCGGAAAACACGAATGTGATGTCTAGATGTCAGTTGGTATTTTTTTTTGCTAGTATGTTTTTTAAAGGTTTTTTCGGTTTTTTTTTTATAATTCAGTTAACAAAATTCACATCATATTTTGCATTAAATACGATAGAATTGCCAAAAATGATTTAAAATAGCAATAAAAGAAAATAGCGGCTAAGCCATTTAATTATGCATGTTACCAATTAGAAACGCACGTATAAAACTTAAAAGTCCCATATTTCTCACTCTATCCAGTGATAACTCTTTTAAATATTATATTATATCTATGACTCTATCCCTTATTATATAGCTCTTGCCCGCGACTTCATCCGCGACAACTGATGGCGCGTGCATTTATTTCGACCAAAGATTACCTACCATAAAAAAGATTATAGTGAGTCAATCTTAAAAGATAGACACATACTGTTGCGGACATTTTTTAGATTATTTAAAGAGAAAAAATTACTTATTTTTTTGGGTAAAGGAAGCCCTCAAATATGAATAATTTTCCCCGTTTATGCAACCTTTTTCACTGATGCTTCGCTTCTATTGGTCGCAGCGTAATGTTATATAGCTTAAATCTTTACTCGGTAAATGGACTATCTAACACAAAAATAATTTTTCAATTCGATCTAGCAGTTCCGGTGATCAGCGCGTTTAAACAAACAACGGAAGCCCTTAAATATAAATAATTTTCCCGGTTTTTTCCACATTTTCCACTGATTCTTCGCTCCTATTGGTCGCAGCGTGATGTTATATAGCCTAAAGCCTTCGTCGATTAATTTACTATTCAACACAAAATAAGTTACAATACAAATTGCGCGGATTTGTCAATCGATAATGAGCAAGTCAACATGTCTCATGTCAGAGCCTACAAGACTCTCGCATTCATGAAGCCATGAACATCACAATTCACAAAGCGATATTGCAACTATAGTGTCGAATATCACACTGTTACAAATTAAATTTGAGGCCGCGAAAGCAAGAACGGCCTCCTTCCTTAACGAACCGTACCGTCCTCTATCAAACACGCTCTAGATCTAGAAGATAGCTTTACACAAAAAGTGCCCGAAGTGGAAGCAGACTGTAAGTTGAAAAACCTTATTTCCTCTTAGTTAAAACCCTCTTCAGGCCTCATTAAAATACAGTTACAATACAGCGAAACCTAGCTAAGTGGGACGCAGATAAGAGAGAAACCACTTTTTTATCCAATTACCTCTGTTTATATTAAAACTTATCAAAATTGGTTAAATAAAAGTAGAGTTCTAGTAGATTAAAATTTAAATTTAATTAATAATAATTAAAAAAAAATGTAAAAATATTTATGACTGGTTTGAACCCACCATATTACTAATTTTCTTAGTAAAAGGAAAAAGAATGTACTAATTTGTCCTATACTTAGAGAAAAATAAAATAATTTTGACATTTTTCTATGTTATAATTTTTTTTGTTTAGGTAAGGTTTAGGTCTAGTTAGGGGGCAAACGAGCAAACGGATCACCTGATGGAAAGCGATTACCGTCGCCCATGGACGCCCCTAACATCAGAGAAGTTGCAAGTGCGTTGCCGGCCTTTTAGGAGGGAATACGCTCCCTTCTTGAAGGTTTGCAGGTCGTAGTGGTCCGTAAATACTGCTGGCGACAGTTTATTCCAGAGTTTTAAAGTGCGCGGCCGAAAGCTTCGGGTAAAGCGCACGGTGGAGGACTGCCACTCATCAAGGTGATGAGGATGATAAATATTTTGTCGCATGGAACGGTGGCGAAAAGTTGCAGCAGGTATAAGTCCGAACAATTCCTCGGAGCACTCCCCGTAATATAACCGATAGAGGATGCAGAGCGATGCTACATCTCTACGTAACTCTAAGGAGTCAAGCCTGTTTGAAACACTATGGCAGTCGACAATTCGAGCGGCCCTACGTTGGATACGATCCAGAGGGAGAAGCTGGTACTTTGGCGCCCCTGCCCAGAGATGAGAACAGTATTCCATGTGAGGCCGAACCTGCGCCTTATAGAGTTGTAGGCGTTGGACCGGACTGAAATACTGCTTTGACCTGTTCAGAACACCAAGCTTCTTGGAGGCTAACTTGGCCTTGCCCTCCAGATGATATCGGAACTGGACCTCGCTCGATATGTTAACACCAAGTATTCCAATGTTGGAGGAAATAGCTATGGGTATTTTATTTTTTCTGCTATTAAGGACTTTCAGTTTTTAAAAAAGTTTTTACTGTAATAAATGTGTTTACTAACGCCATCTCTTGTTGGCTCGAGAAATCAATGTTAGGCCATTTTGCTACTTTAATTTTTTTTTTATAAAATGTTACTTAGGCCGTTCTTGCTCTCGCAGCCTCATTTTAAAATTGTTGAAGAGACACACAAATCTTGTTTATATATTATCTATGAAAATTGATTGCAATTCCAAAGTCTCGCTAAAACTCGAGAACAGCTAGACCGATTTGGCTAATTTTAGTTTTGAAATAAATAAAGAAGTTCAGAGAAGGCTTAAACGATGAGAAAAGGTGGAAAATTTTCGGTAGAAATACTAAAAATGACGATTGAATTTTCCCATACTAACATGTACAATTTGTCACTTGCCTGTCAAATATTTATACCTAGGTTGGATTCTCTAAGACCCTAGGTGCGTTTAGTTTAAAGGACCATACTCACGGCCCACCCAGCAAATCCGCACTGGTACTAATAGCCGTCGTTAATGTCAATACCATCAATGATTCATAATTTTTGCCTACAAGTTCGAAAGTATAAGATATCTCGCAAATAGATACCTATATCAAAAAATCGTCTTAGCTACCTCTCAATGTATAAAAAATAAGAGCTTATAGGTCATTAGATAATGAATGATATCCCATACTGTGGGTAGACGCGAGACAAAAAATCATTCTGTACCTATACGTAATATGTAGGTACGAGCTACCCCAAAAAAATCCTAAAAAATCAACATGTTTTATTCCTAAACTAACTTAACCACTTATTAAATAATACAAAATCAGAATTTCTCTTCATAATCATTTAGGTAGCAAACTTTAAAAATTTCTAACTTCTTCAGAGTCTTAGGTATTAGGTATCTACAAAAAATGTATATTACATTGCTTACTAAAGTATTTAGACTAGTGCTTTAACCTCTGAAAATGGTCAAAAACAAAATAAATTTACAGTAGGATGAAACCCATCGGAAAAGGAAGAGAATGTAACAAAAATAAAAGGAAAAATAATTAATTTACGGGCGATTTGAGGTCGGGAAGTGAGGGGGGTGAGTTTTTAAGGGTAGAAAACGGTTTATCTCGATTTCCGGAAAAACTACAAGTTCTATGGAAAAAAGTCAAATGGCAAAGTTGTAGAGACTGAAAAGGTCTACAACTTTTGTATTTACACTCTTTTCACATAACCTAAAAATTTATGTGAAAAATTCAAATAACCAAGTTTTTGGTTTTTAATTTTTATCTTGTACAAAAACAAAAAAAAATCACGAAATTTAGTGAAAACTTACCTTTTTATGTCCTAAATACTCACCCCCTTCACTTCCCGAACTCAAATCGCCCGTAAATTATTTTTCCTTTTATTTTTGTTATATTCTCTTCCTTTTCCAATGGGTTTCATCCTACTATAAATTTATTTTGTTTTAAAACCTATCGGCACTGGTCTAATTAGGAATTGAATGGGAATCGATACACAGGTTACATAGATCATATAAACTTCAATGTAGTAAATATAGAACACACTGTTATTAGTTTATGGCACATTGTTAAACAATTTCAATAACGAATATTATTTAACTAATTCAGATATCAACTACCTTTAGTAATTCTAGTACTCCATATTGCATACTCTTGGAAGACTGCCAGGACATGACTGACGCTGATTAAGAAATTAGAACACAGCCATTCGTCTTTTTGGTTGAACGCAACCTATGGTCGGATTACGTACTAAATTATGTGGAATACCATACATAGGTTCAGTGAACATACGTCCATTTAGGGACATAAATCATTAACCTACAGTAACATATCAAAATCAGTAAATGAGTTTTATTAAAATATAATTTATTATTCTTGCGTAATAGATATATAATGATAGTAGGGAGGCGTAGTAGGAGATTTTTGTATTAACTCGAGTCCGTCAGATTTAAGTATAAGTGTCCCACATATTGTCTCTTGAAACCCAGGTATAAAGATCAGTTTATTTTTTTGCTTGAGACATTACATAAAATCGACTGTTCCGTACGTTATAAAGTATAGATACGACCACGGCTCTACCTTGACTATTTTTGAACCAATGCATTTCTGAATTACTATTTCAATTATTTTGTTCTTTCGGTCTCTTTTAAACCCCTTTTTACGTAGTCAAGTTGTAGTTCTTTAATTTTTTTATACGTAGTTGGGTTGTAGTATAAGCTTAATAAAGCATCACACGGCCACTAAAATAAAATAAAAAACAAGCGAGCCTTAAACAGTAGTCGCATAAGATGTGTAACATTTGACATCTCACCTTAGGCTTAGTAATAAGCAATTTTAAAATTTTATATTATAATATAATAAAGTTACTTATGAAAATATAAAAAAAACACAATGCAACACAGTTTTCTAATACGATAAAAATACGGAAACTTTTCCATTGAGTAGTAATAGGAGTCACCCTCAAATTTTTAAAAATCTAAATACCTACCTACTGAAATATTTTATTTGAATCTGACGGCCAACTTTACTACCGCGCTGTTACACACTTCCGTCCCATTTCACGAAATCACTCCCACAAATTGCAAGAAAGTGTCACAAAAGATGTCACACATCAAAAATTCCATAATCTCTTTTTCTTCCTATTACATACAATTAGCATCATGGGCTCCCTAATAATAAACCATTGGTAGATGTAACAGTAGTCGTATAGTTTTAATAAAAAGGCAACCCCTTTATACCTCTGCGGTTATTTAGATCATAATACCCATGTGCGGGGTGAACTCTCCCTTATTGTTTACAATATAACATGAACGCAACATGTATGCATCTAGATTTAAGCTATGTATGTACGTTTGTACAGGCTTGTTAACTTTTTAATGCGGTCTAAATGTTTCATGATGGAGATATTGTGGAGTTTATACAATAATATCTCAATGGTATTAACACCGACATTAACACAGGATTCAAACAAGACAAATTACCGTTCGTTATGGTGTCACTCATACAACTAGATTTTAAAAACCAAGTTTTAATATACTAACATAGCTCCTAAGTAAATATGTTTACTAGCACTTTGGCCTGTTGACAGAAATAAAAACATTTTTTATACCTTCTACATAATTCAATATGTTTCATCCACCTATCTAAGGAATTTCAATATTTTTCATAGAATTTATCCTCGTTTGGTCAAATGCTTAAGTATGCTCTAAGTCGGTGAGATTAAAATACATGATGTGAAATTTAGGTAGGCTTTGTATTAGCAAATACTAAAATAGGCTTCATTTTCGCCTCGCATACTCCACTCCACAAATTCACTGGAATTTCACGAAAGCTATTTCAACGGGTCCATTTGATGCTGAATCTAATAGTGTAGCTTCAGGTCGTAATAATTAGTAGTGATCTTGTAACAGCGTTTCTAGAAACATTCATTTGATTTTAATTACTTCATTGTAATAGGTCGCTTTGTAATCATGTACCGTGTATTGAAAGGGATTCTGCAGTATACGCAGCATATGCGTTGTGTTAATATTGTTTTGTACTGTGTGAGTACTAAGTAAACATTTAATTAATAATAATAGAACGCGTTAGCAAAATGAACGTTTGACAGCGCCCGAGTACGGATTGACATTTCTTTACATATGTTTTGTGTAATTATTTTTTTACCTTATTACTTTTTACACTTTGATTAAATAAAATACATCTTAGATGACTTTACAGCTTTATGAATGTATAATTTTTTAATAAAATTTAATGTATTTAAAAGAAAGTCGTGTTAGTTACACTATTTATAACTCAAGAGCGGCTGAACCGATTTGGCTAAAAATTGGTAGGGAGTTATCTTAAAACCAGGACAAGGACATACTTGGATATTTTTCATCCCGTTCCCGAGGGACTCAAAACTCGATAACGGCTGGACCGATTTGGCGAATTTTGGTCTTGAAATAATTGTGGAAGTTCAGGGAAGGTTTAAACAGTGAGAGATATTGAAAAAGGAGTAGGTTGTAGGAGTAGGTGTAGGTATAGTCATTTATTCATTCCAGTTCATATTTAATGGCATAGGTAAAATTTTAAAAGAAATAAACCGGTTGACTGAGAACCTCCTCCTTATTCTATTTACGGAACTAGAAGGAGGAGGTTCTTAGACATTGTCTAAGGAGAGTTTCGTAACTTTAAACATGTAATAGTTTTTTCTTTTTTTCAAATAACTTCAAAAATTCTTCTTCAAAACTTCAAAAAACTATCCGATTTCGTTTAAAATAATTTTCTCTATAGAGTATTGCTGATACTTACTAAACAAATTCTGGAAAGGTAACTAATTGACATCGTGGGTCAAAATGAGCCTTGTACTTTATCAGAAATCAATTAGACGTTCATAACATTTCAAGTAAAATACTACGTTACAATTAATTTTCCAAAGAATCCATAGCGGTCACGGGAAACTGAAATTTATTCGCCGGTCAGAAGTTTGAGAGCAATTGTAATTTGTAACTTTTGCTGTGGGGCCGCACCGTATAAACGATACCTTCAGCGTCAGTTCATACCGAGACGTGCCGCAACGTGACGCGGCGCTGTATTTTTAGGGTTCCGTAGTACTCAAGAGAACCTTATAGTTTCGCTTTGTTCATCTGTCTTTCCGCCCTTCCAGCTTCTGTAATTATGAATACAAATGGATGAAATTCGATACACATTACACATAGATATAGATTGTGTATAGATTTCGTTTTTGACATCATAAAATAATCATTTTTTTTCAATAGGCAAGCGGACTGATTTTTTTTTTATTGCATAAATGAATAGTACTCTTAAATATTAGTAACTTCTCAGAAGAAACCGTATATCAAAAGTCAATATTTTCAAAGGTACAGCGATTTGTATCCAAAATTTCGCGAGTCTTTATACCAAAATTTTTTTTTGCGAAATTGGTAAACAAAACACATCATTAGTTTACTCACATCATATACAAAAACATTCATTATGGTAAGTATGAACTTAAACGCACAAATATCGGAGATATTTACAAATATATTCCTGCGGCCATATACTTCATATTATACTACTTCATACTACTTCATATACAAGTGACGTCATTTTTAGGTCGACTTTAGTATGGAGCGTTTTTAGTAGGCTCGCGAAATTTTTTATACAAATCGCTGTACCTTTGAAAATATTGACTTTTGATATCTGGGGGCACGGTAGTGCCCCCATGCCAAGACGTCAAGCGAAGCGCAAGGGCACTACCAAACCACCTTTTCTCGAAGCGTTTCGTCGATATTTTGAACCCTCATAACTTGAGTTTGGATTGTACCAGATAAATGAAACTTTCAGGATTTGTTCCCGTCAGCGGTCTCATTAAACATGTAAAGTTTCGATTACCTACGTACTTTAGATTTTATTGATATGTAAAAACCCCTGATTCCGTCACTGACTCACTGATGATCAACAAAATTATATCGTACTTCCGGATGTTTTCGAAAGCTGAAATTAGTTACGTAAGATTGTATTAGTACACAACCAACATAAAAATTCTCAAAATTGGAACTTTCACCTTCCAACCCCTTAAACAAAGGAGTTAAAGTTAATTATCTGTGAAAGCGTCATCTATCGCGTTATTATGAACTATATAAGTTATGTCGTCGTTCATCGCTAGGCTTGTAAACTAATTGACTAATATTGATTGAAATAATTATTTCCCGAATATTCTGAATTTGAACTGAAAATTTAACATATATGCAACATTCATTTAATTATGTTAAGAATTATTAAGGTAAGAAGTCTCATATAAACTTTTATCCTTCAATCCCTTAAACTACAGGATGGAAGTTTCTAGAATATTACCACAAATTTAGCTAGAGGCCTGAAAATTGTTGTTGTTATTAGGGATCCGATAATAACAATAAAATTTAATAAAATAACCATGTATCCCTTTATTAACAACAAAAAACACAATATTTTTTTAAATCTTTATCGACATATTTTATTGCACTTGTTAATGTTACCCGTATGTATTTTCCGTTTAAATTACTAAAGAATACTCGGGAAATAATTAGGTATTTAAATATTACGTCAATTAGATTCCAATTCAAGCGACCGAATCCAATTCAGGTGAACGAACACATAACTAACATAATTCATAATGTACGAGATAGATGTCACTTTTACACAAAACTATAAAAATATTATGATTTATCATTATATCGATTAATAATAATTAACTGAAGGGAATGAAATAATAAAAAAACTATGTATCAAATTACAGTTACATACTTTTTAGTATCATCAAAATATGAACAGTATCCAAGTTACTTAGAATAAATAAAATCTAGTAAAAGCGCCACCTAGCATAGCTTATAAACCATAATCAATTATAAATGGGCATTCAAGTAGTACTTACTGCTACCGACAGATGTCAGTGCTTCGACTCCTATTTTTTTTACCCTGAAAGATTCTGATAGTTGTAAATTGTAGTAATTAGTACCTGGAAGACGGGGTCATGCTCAGGACTTCAGGAGTGACCCGGGAGATCGAGCTGTGCTCAGAGTTTAAACAATAGTACGGAAGAAGAAAAAATTATAAAAGGAATAACCTAACCAAAAGCATGTCAGGACATGTCTATAAACGCGTAATAGCCAATAGGTATTTATTTAAATTACTTCAAAGGTTATTGTCCGATTAGTTCAAATAATTTTCCGAAATAATAAGTAACGACCACTGTGGCGCAGTGGTGAGCGCGTTTGCACTCAAGCCGGAGGTCGCGGGTTCGAACCCCGCCAGGGAACAAAAAAGTCTTATTATTTAGTATGATGCAAAGGGAGGGGAGGGGGGGGGGGGTGACTTGTAAACCACTTTGGTTACAAAAGTTACTCCAAATTGTTGACTTTGTAAAAAAGTAATGTATGAAACCTTGCCTTTATTTTAAAATACCTATTCTACGATACCCCACACGATGGGGTAGAGTGAAAAAATATTTTTCATCCCCACTTCACATGTATGGAGAGCCACCCTTAAAATATAACATTATTATTTTTTTATGATCCCAAAACCGTGATCTATACATAATCTATAACTGCACCAAATTTCATTAATTTATATTCATAATTACAGGAGCTAGAGGCGCGGACAGACAGACAGATGGACAGAGCGAAACTATAAGAGTTCCTTAAGTACTACGAAACCCTAAAAAAGGCAAAGAGAGAGTGGGCAGAAAAAAAGCGTCTCTGTTGTGAAATAAATACACCCAAAAAAAAGAAAAAGAAAATAACAATTCTGTTATAACAACTTACAAAAAGAATTGAAATCCCACCAAAAACATTTTCATGTAAAAAAATTATGCCAAGACGATACCATATGACTAGCATTGTCAAAAAGTTATGAAATCTCATGTAAAACCAAGCTTATTACCCTACACGCCTTAACTCTGCAAGCGTAACTTCACAAACTCTACACCTTAGTCATTTTATGTGGCTTGGCCATTTCGTTATTATAAGAGAGTATAATAGAAAAACAGTCGATTATAAATTTTTCTCCTTACAGCCGTGAATGTAGCGAAATGGCCAGGCCACATTAAATGACTAAGGTGTAGAGTTTGTGAAGTTACGCTTGCAGAGTTAAGGCGTGTAGGGTAAGAAGCTTGGTTTTACATGAGATTTCATAACTTTTTGACAATGCTAGTCATATGGTATCGTCTTGGCATAATTTTTTTACATGAAAATGTTTTTGGTGGGATACGGTTTCTTCTGAGAAGTTACTCATATTTAAGAGTACTATTCATTTATGCAATAAAAAAAATTTAGTCCGATTGCCTATTATATAAATAATATACCTAATATATACCTAATGGGAATGAAAAATATTTTTTCATTTTTCACCATCGTGTATTTTCAGTATCGTCGAATGCCGACTACGGCGAAGCTAAAAGGAAGGGTTATGATTTTGGCAGTCTATGTACGTATTTACTATGTAGGTATGTATGTATGTATATTTTATGTATAAGGTTGCATTATGCATAACAATATATTTTTACAAAGTCAGCCATTTTCGGTTAATCGTTCTCTAAAGTGGTTTAAAGGTCGGTCTATTCATGGCATTTCTAAGCTATAAAGCAGTGCAACTAATTTGTCTCCTTCCTCCGCACAACGTGACCGAATAGCAAAACAATCAAGTTTTGCGGAAAAAGTAACGCTATTTTGCGTAAGCTAAAATTCATAATCGGAATGCTAATGATGGGCTGCTAATACAATTTTATTGCCAATATGCGCATGCACTAAGATATTGTTAGTTTCTGATGGATAATTATTTTGGGTGAAACCGAAAAATAACTTTTGAAGTAATTTAATGACAACTTATTGGCTATTGCTGTTGATAGTTGCGACCAGACCATCCTTACACATGTCCTTGATTAGGTTTTTAGGATAACGATAAGCTTTATTCTCTACACAAGAACATGTTACACGTTGCATTGCAGTATCGTAGCGCACAGCGTAACGCGCAGGGCCGCTCTTGTAACGTGTAACTTCTTGTGTAGAAATGAAAGATCAATTTTGAATCACTATCTTAAAAATTTAGCACCGCATAACGTTGCGTCACATTTCAGTGTGAGCTGACCCTTAATCTCGAACTAACTTAACGATCACAATATTGCCTACGATGCAATTCCAGAAGCATTTTGCAAAATGAAAGTTACAATTTCAATGTGTGAGGGTGCCATTTTAACAATTCAACATATTTTTCTTTGAAAATCAATGAAATTAAGTACATTTACTAAGGAAATAACATTTTTCAACGTTGTGCAATTGTATACCTACTACATATTAATACATTGTATTGGATTACAGTTAGGGGATGTTATTTTGCTCAAAACATTAAACTGTAAGTATTAGGTTATTAATACAAGCCCAAAAAATATATCTAGTAGCTCTGCACACCTCTCTTCAAATATACTTTAATTTACCGGCCAGATTTCACGCTCCTTCGGTTGACCAATTCTCGTAAAAATGTACCTACTGAAAATTTTGCTTCACGCATTATATTATAGTATAATATTATATTACCTGAGTAACAGTGCTTTTCTCGGAGTTCTAATTAAAAAAATAGTTATATATTAATAGTTAACACAGAAGGTGTACGGACGATAATTTTGCGTGATAACGTCATCATAAGCCGAACGCTTAGGCCGATCGTACCTCTCTATCGCTCTTGCTTGCACGCTCAGCTCAGGTGGAACGTGACAATCAGGCGGAATGTGACAATTTTTTATGTGTGCAGCCGGCGTTCATTGATTTATAAGAAATTATCACGTCAAGAAAAACAAATTTTATTTGACCGGGATTCGAACCCATCGCATTCCGAATTTTCGAACAAAGCAAAAATTATAGATACGCACACCAAACTGCTAATCGGACTGACACAATAGAGACGAAATTATTGTTATATTATTGTAAGATGAAAGAAAATACATAATATAATATAGCTTAAAAAAAGCTTCAAAATGCGCAGTTTCTGGATCAGTTACTGATGGATCGATTTTCCCCCCAAAACGGAAAATTTCCCCCCAGTTGCATATTAAATTTCATGGTAATAGTTGCAGCCGTTTTGGAAAAACTAATTATATATTATAGGTATACAAGATTGTGTCGTTTAAAGTATAAGATAATGATATCAAACTGACATCTTATTGAAAATTGTATTATGACTGCAAGCTGTCAGTAAAATACGAATAAATTATGAGTATAAATAATTAACACTTTACCTGCTTATGAATTATATTACCTGATAGTAATTAACTATCACTTTCGCTTTTAATTTACGATATCACACCCTAACTTATTTTGAACACATGAATAATTAAAAGTCACTAATAATAGATCGTTGAATACGGCGAGGTGCTGCGCATTATTCACCAACTAATTTTGCTAGACTCGCTACAGCTCCCCTTCTAACTGGGAATTTTATTATGCACCCTATGAATGGTGTAAAAATTGTGGAATGGTTTTCTACCAATGAGATTTATTAAATTCTCACTCAGCTGGCAAAAATTTATAAAAATCTAACAAACAGCATTTCGAATAATGTGAAATTATTCGAAATGATGTTTGTTAGATTCTTATCACAGGTTTTTATTAATTGTTGCCTACTGACTGACTCGTATTAATAGATGTATTTTTCATACTAGTAGTTTGGCTATCATATACCTACTTTAAGCGAGACAATCTTGTATATAATTATGTAATCGGTTTTTCAAAAACCGTTGTAAGTATTATCATGAAATTTAGTATGTAGGGAGTTTTGGGGGAGGAAATCGATCTAGCTAGGTCTTATCCCTGGAAACTGCGCATTTTAACTATATTATATATGTTTTTTTTTTATTTCATCTTGCAATAATTTATCTATAATTACGACTCTATTATGTCAGTCCGATTGGAAGTTTGGTATTCGTATTCATTCTTGCTTTGTTCGAAAGTTCGGAATGTTATGGGTTCGAATCTCGGTCAGATAAATATTTCTATGTTCTTTTTATTGACGTGATAACGTCTTATAAATCAATGAATACCAGCTTCACGCACAAAAAATTGACACGTTCCGTCTGAGTCACGTTCCGCCTGAGCCGAGTGTGCAAGCGAGAGCGCGGAACAAGCGATAGAGAGGCACGATCGATCTAAGCGTTCGGCTTGTGATGACGTTATCACGTAAAATTATCTTCCATAAGCCGACTTACCGCCTGCCCTTCCGTCGATAGGATTGGCTGTTTCGATAGGAAATGCATACAGTCAGTAGATTATTAAAGACAAAAACATAGATTTGCCTACCTTTAGTAGCAAGGATTACGGATGGATAGGATATTGAAAACGGCCGTTAGCAGACAACCATTTTTTTTTGAGTTATCAGAACTCCAAGCATAGCTCGGTTACCCAGTTACTTTACCGTTATGCGCATTATTTGTTTAATGATCGCTTTTACATTTTCATTAACTTCTATTACCTAATAGGAAAACATGGTGTTTTGATGGAGTACAAGGATTGACTTTTGTACTGCAAGCTTGACCCATCTGGCAATATAAATATGTATACCAATTGACTGCTTGAGCATCTGTTACCACATATTATCTAGTTTATCGTCAGTTTTAACTCGTTTTGCAATTTAACTCAATATTTACACTAAAACTCAATGCAACGCATAATAAATTTTATCACGTGCAAAACTTGTTTGTCCCTAAATTGTTTTACCGGGCTCCATTGAGTGTTACTAGGGTTGTCACAAAACATAAACTTACACCAGACACTGGTTATCACGGATATCACGGATATTTAGGTGAAAAGTAGCATACAAAGTGCTAAACCAGGGCGTAGCGAAGATCAATAATAATAATTAACAAAAGCAAAGTATATTACAAGTAAAGCTTTACTAGATTTCGTTGGATACGCAACTAACAACTTGAATGTAACTAATACCTATCTGGTTTTATTTCGACGTCTGGTAGCCCTAACTATGACTAACAATTTTGTTCATTTGACTGACATCTAATCAACTAACATAATGTAACCACTAACAGTATGACGAATGCTTGTTAATCGTATTTGTTTACAGACGAATAGACAAATTTTAGATTATTGTTTTTGTGTGGTCTTATTAAAAACACGATACAGTAATATGTTATGGTTTTAAATATTATGGTATGGTTCCGTATCTTTCTATTCGTAAAACTGTCTACTACGTCAAAAGTCAAGTCAAAACAACTGTCATGGCCGCCCTAAAAATAGTGTTCTCGCAATAAAAAACTCTTCAAATAATCATTTTTGTACGCATGTACCCTTCTTCAAATTAATTTTTTCGTATTTTTATGATATTCCCATATTTTTTCCTATTTACCTATGTATAGTACACATAGAACTGGCCCAAAATCAAACATGTCTTTTCCGCAAATTTTCGACACTCGCAAGGGAATCAAAACCTATACTTGCGTGAACTCAGAATATTGAAATTTGGCACAAAGCAATGTCTTATAGCACAGATAAAGGAAAAATTACGAAAACCGTAATTTTTTTGTAACATCATATAATAAAAATATTTTTGTAATTTTAAACTTTCTACCTCTTTCCTTATGAACGCGTAGAAGTATTAAATTGAAATTCATATCAAATACTATAATACCTTTAAGCTGTAACAAAATCACTACAGGTTTGTACGGAATCCTAGGTGCGCGAGTCCGACTGGCACTTGGCCGGTTGTTTTTAATTAAAAACAACGAAACCCATGTACATAACGTATAATAATAAGAACTCGTAATACTTGCTGCCAGACTTAAACTTTGATTGAGCTCGGATTGAGATGAGCACAGAAATCATTTTTAATTTAAAGTTGCTGTCGTAGCTGGTGGCTAAAATTTTGCAATTGTAATATTTATATTTTCTTAACATTCACTCATTGTTTATATCTATTTATTAACTAGTATTGTATAGAATAACGATTATACATTAATAATTATGGTAAAAAGGGTAATAAATAGGACAACTTTTTAGAATCAATTTAATCATAATCATATTAATTAATAACTTTAAAACATGGTTACATTGACTGTTTACAATTATTTTATAGTACAACATGTTTTGCTATAACAATAGCATGCAAAATAAAAACAAAAAAATAAGATAATATGTACAATGCCTGGGTTACTTCTGTAAACTAACCTGGATAACTTCTCGATAAATAAAAAGACAGTACCTGGGTAACTTCTGCTCGGAGTTCTGTTAAATAAAGTATGTCTGGTCGGAGTCGAAATTATTGATATTTTCAATATTCATTCACGACGACAGATTTTTTTTTAAATAAATAACCTAACCAAAAGCATGTCAGGACAATTATAAGGAGGGTTCCGTAACTATCAACGCTCAATAGGATTTCTTTTAATTACTTCAAAAGTTATTGTCGAATGCTAGGGGGAGGACCAACTTATAAAGCACTTAGGAGATATAAACTTGTAAGTATCTATGCTGATAGATCATGCTAAAAACTCTTTAGGAAAATTATTTTGAGTAAAATCGGACAAAAACTTTTGAAGTAATTAAAAAAAAGTTTAATTGATACGGATCCCTTCTTAGACTAGCTCTTAGGTAAGTATGATTCCTCCATAGTTATAGTATTATATTTTCTTGTTGATAGTGCGTCAATAGAAATACATCATCTGTAATTTGAACCTTATATCTATCACAGTTCACGAGAAACAGCCTGGTGACCGACGGACGGACTGATGGACGGAGAGCGAAATCTCTGAAATAGGGTCCCGTTTTTACCTTTTGGGTACGGAACCCTAAGCTGCACTTAGACAAAGTGCCTTCAGGTATACAATAAACAAGGTTTTTATGACTAAGGTAGGTATATTTTATTAGCACATAAAAAGTATAACTTTTCGTTACGGATAGCAGAATAATAAAACCTCCCTAAAATGTTGGTCTCATTCTAATTAAATTTTACTCTCCCAGGATTAATTTTAATAAATTGCGACACTAATAACGATACGTACTAGGAAATGTTAATAATAAAAGATATTTGAATTTGGGTACTGAAAAATGCATATAAATTGAACATCGTGAAATAATATTAGTACCTGGGTAACCGAGATTTGCGCGGAGCTTTATTAGATAAAAAGAAAGAATCGCAAAAATATTTTACATGGGCACGAACCTACAAACATTCCGAATTTCTTGATACATTGTTGCACGATGAAAGAAAATATATATTCTGTAGGAAAATTATTTTGAACGAAATCGGACAGTAACTTTTGAAGCAATTTGCAAAAATCCTATTACTCGTTTATAGTTACGGAACCCTCTTTAGACATGTCCTGACACGCACTTGATCAGGTTATATAGTGCTAAATATACATACCTGAACTATAATATTAACAAAATGTGCAAGTATCCACAAGTCAAACAATATCGAGGCGAATGGGGGCCGACGAAATTGAGCTAGAATCATTTATAAGAGGGAGAGACTAGGGAGGCAGTAGGGGAAAGGTGTTACTGCATTTTGCATGAGCCCCCATGGCCGTCACTGCTCCACGATTCGTACAGGTGTGTAATAAAGACTTTTTGGCCAAATTTTCCATTTATAAATGGTGACGATTTATCCCCTAAGTAGACTAGTCAGTCTAGAGGCTAGGATTACAAAATTGAGCAATTATCCGAGTGAGCCAAGAACTGAAATGACTAGTCTAAAAATTAAATTATATATGTATACTGTTTTAAAACTCGCAGTATAAAATTATTTTATTATAGGTAGGAACAGAAAATTTACTTAAACTAGACCCGACTAATACTAACGTACCTACGTTAATTTGCTCGAGTTAACGTTGCTTACACGTTTGACGCATGTTTACATGGCTTTTCTTTATCGTAATTGTATCGAATCTGACGATTACGATACTTTACTTGGTATTTAAATTCTGATATTAATCGAAAGTGCCACTTCTACATCCAGCTGAAGCTACATATTTTTATCGCGGCGAAATATACGGTTCCCGCGAGATTTCCATTTGCGCGCACGAAGTCGCGAGCAACGTCTACTATAGTATAATCGTGTGTTTTCAATTTCTATTTTAAGTACTTATGCACAAAACACCTCCATGAAGTTAGTTGGAGCAAGAGGTCCCACACTCACAATTTCAAAAATGAAATCTACTCAAAATAACTAATGTTGAACCAGCCGGCGCCGTGCCTCCCGTGTCTCAGATTAGTTCATAGTTAGTGATCATTAAAAAAATCCAAATTTCTCTTGGTTATTCATTGCATGATCTGCTAGATCAATTTTAATAAATATTTTTTGTGGTGTTGTGTTGATAGAAAAAGTTGCGGGAAATTAAAAATGTGTAAAAAAATTAACGATCATTAACTTTTCTAATAGAGTTTCCTCGATTCCTCATGGATCACATCATCATCGTTGTCAGCATATATAGGCTTGGCTACAATATACTAACATTTCGCTTTTGAGTAGCTCCGAATGTTCAAAAATACTATGAAATACCTATATCAACATCATGTATGGTGTGCTGATGGTTATGGTGATGATGATTATCTAATAGTGACATAATATAGCATATATTATGCAGTTCTTTTAATAATGCAGTTTCTAAACGTGTATTTTTAAAGACTGAGGAGTGCTGTTCAGCCCTTTTGCATCCAGGGTATACCTTGGAACAACATTTCACTTTTTGGTAACTGTGAATGTTCAATGGAATCGATATCCGTATAAAGCACGTACCATAGAAATATACCTAAATCAATATAATATTATCATGAAGTAGGTATGGTGTGATGATGATGATGGTGGTGGTGTTAATGATTATTATTTAATAATGACAGTTGCTTGCAGTTCTTTAGAATGTTATTTTTTACTTAATTATTATTTATTCAATATAAATCTATACATATATACAGATAAATATAATTGAAGTGTCTGTTTGTAATTTCAAATTAACAGCTTTTCACTTAATGCATATGGAAGTATATTCGATACTAACGATAAAATATCAATTTTTAAAATTTTTGTCTGTCCGTCTGTCTGTCTGTCTGTCTGTTTGTTCCGGCTAATCTCTGAAACGGCTGGACCGATTTTCACGGGACTTTCACTGGGAGATAGCTGATGTTTTAAGGTCTAATATAGGCTACTTTTATTTTAGGGTTCCGTATAAAAAAAGGGTTCCCTTTCCGTTAGTTGCGGGCAACGAAGTTATGCAAACGAAGTTGCGGGCATCAGCTAGTGTATAATAATATTATAAAGCTGGAGAGTTTGTTTGTTTCTATTATAACCAGTAGTTCCTGAGATTAGCGCGTTCAAACACGCGCTAATCTCAGGAACTACTGGTTAGAAAAGAAAAATTATTTTTGTGTTAATTTATCGACGAAGAATTTAGGCTATATAAAAACACGCTGCGACTAATAGGAGCGAAGAATCAGATGGTAAATGTGAAAAAACGGGGAAAATTATTCATCTTTGAGGGCTTCCGTTTGTTTTAACGCGCTGATCTCAGGAACTGCTAAATCGAATTGAAAAATTATTTGTGTTAGAATTTAGATAGTCCATTTGTCAAGGAAAACTTTAAGCTATATAACATTACGCTGCGAGATGTGACCAATAAGAGTGAAGCATCAGTGAAAAATGTTGCAAAAACGGGAAAAATTACAGATATTCATATTTGAGGGCTTCCGTTGCGTGCGCTGCGTAAACAGTTCAAGTTACCCAAAAAATAATTATGTAAGAAAGAATCATTCCCCTTTAAATGATCTAAAAAAAATGTCCTCGATAGTATATGTCTATCTTTTAAGATTGACTCACTATAACCTTTTTTATGGTAATCAAATTTGACCGAAATTAATGCATTATTGCGCCATCAGTTGACGCGGACGAAGTCGCGGGCAACAGCTAGTTACATATAAAAGTTGTGTAGTTAGCACAGTTAAACCCGAAGAAGGTTTGTCTCAATGTCATGAAAATTCCAAACGTGTATTTTTAAAGACTGAGGAGTTCTATTCAGTACTTTTGAATCTAGGGTATACCTTGGCACAACATTCATTTTTTGGTAGCATTTGCTGCTCCAGTTACTTCAAAAAAGTCAAAATCACTCTCGGCATCTTTATAAATTTTGAGGACTTCTCTCGATTCCTCATGGATCCCATCACCAGGTCTACCATTTGGTGACAATGGGACCAATTCAGGAGTCAACCCTTTACAATACAAAAATAATTTTGAAAATCGGTTTTTGTGTGTATGTTACACACAAAATAAAACATACACACGAATTGAGAGTTTCCTGTGTTTTGGAAGTCGGTTGAAAATGAAGTTTTATGTTTAATTGTCATAGGTACGAAATAGAATTAATGTATGAAGACAACAATAAATTACATATTTATTTAATTTGCCTATGTACTTACTTATTTCCTTATTATTTATTGCTAACCACAAATTACGCCTTCTATAGTTCCTATTCGAATAATTTGGAGTTGGTGGGTGATGAACTCTTCTTCGATATAAATTAAGCACGAAAGGTTTTCACAGTTTTAAAATTTCATCAGTAAGTTTTAAAGTTTCAGGCAGCAAGCTCGATCATATTATGTAATATAAAAGTCCCATTATTTTGAAAATATTTAAAAAACGACGGATTAGTTAATCAATCTTTGTCAGATACTTTTGAAAGATCACTTGAAAATGATTAGATAAGCTAACAGTTATTTTATGAATGAGAAAGTTGATAGTTTATGTCAGTCATTATGCAAGTAATTTTAAAAGTATATCGAGGATAATAGCAGAATCATTAATATTCTTACAGTAGCATAGTATACACCATACTACCTATCATCCGATCGACTTAACGCTATCGATTGGATCAGTTTCATTCTATATTCTATACAGATAAATAAAATTGAAGTGTCTGTTTGTAATTTAAAAGTAACAGCTTTTCACTTAATGCATATGAAAGAATATTTGGTACTTACAATAAAATACCATTTTTTAAATATTTGTCTGTCCGTCTGTCTGTCTGTCTGTCGGTCTGTCTGTCTGTTTGTTCCGGCTAATCTCCGGAACGGCTGGACCGATTTTCACGGGATATTCACTGGAAGATAGTTGATGTTATAAGGTCTAATATAGACTACTTTTATTTTAGGGTTCCGCTTAAAAAAATAGGGTTCCGTATCCGTTAGTTCTATGCAAACGAAGTTGCGGGCATCAGCTAGTATTGAAATAAAAAAGCGTCAACTGCCATGGCAGTCTACGCCTACACATGGCAATTTACGTCACAGATGAGCGTATCTCGCCGTCAAACACAATACAATTACATGCTGTATCTCGCCAAACTAGTTTGGCGAGATACAGCATGTAATTGTATTGTTTAATAATAAATTAATTAATTAATAAAAAAAAAAACATGGTCAATTCTAACTGATCCATATCTACTGCCTATCGTGTATCTTCCTATCGGCGCTACCGATTGGATCAGTTAGAATTGACCATGTTTTTTTTAAATTATTTTATTGATTTATTATTATACATATTATGGCTACACATAATAGCTTTTACCATTAAGTATGAGGTATAATTGGTATCCCACAAAAGCCATTACCTAAATGGAAAAGAGCCAAGTCTTTTTCACGTAAAAAGTTTTGAGATATTCATTTCGTACTATTGTAGAAACCAAGTCTAATTTAGGTTAGTCCCTAATTATTAGTATGTAATATGTATTAGTAATTATTTGTTATACTAGTTATTGATTAAAATTTTGTGATTGCATGCAGATCATTTTATTTTTTTAGTATTTATATAGTGACTTGGCAATGAGCACTATAAATTTATCTTTAATATCATGCGATGGTAACAGATTGCAGTAATTTCTTGCTATTAATGGTTGGTGGTTCGTTCACACTCAAGGATCAGGTACATACTCGTAACTCCTCTGGTGTTTCAGATGTCTAAGTGTGGAATCGCCTAATGCTTACCATGAGGTGATCCGTTTGCTCGTTTCCAGACCTATTTTATAATTAGAGCGACTACAGTCACTGATGGATATGTGCAATACCAGAGAACTTACAAGTGCGTTCGCGATCTTAAAAACCTAAACATCAGATGATCGTATTGCTCGTTTCCAAATAAATTAGTAAAAATTTATTACAATTTCATACCAAAAGTGATCCATTTAATCGTTTCCGTTATTTCTATATATATATTATAACGATAACAATTACCGCCAGTCACTGGACATCCGCAACACCGGAGGAGTAACTAGTGCGTTTCCGATCTTTAAAACCCACTATGAGTCGGTCTAGTCGGTCCATTAGTACGAATCTCCATCAGTCCATCAGCATAGGTCCATCTACTTCAATCCATAATAATCTACCACTTATTAATTTTTGGGGTTTCTTATACGAGTATAAATAAGGATTATAAAGTTATTAGTGAACTCGTATTCATACATTTTGTTCCTGTGATTTCGTAAAATTAAAAATTCTAAAATATATTTTTTTCTTTAGAATCTTTCACTTTTCTATATTTTCTCTTTATAATTATGTAGCCAATAACCTATCCTGATAGTAAATTTGAAGTTTCTAAGTCTGCTAGAAGAATGCTTTGAATTTTGCTTATTCTCCATCTATCCATATCTTCGAAAATCGCGTTTTTTTGTGCTTAATATCCCTTAAACTATGTATGTACTCGATTTTTGTAAAATTTAAAACATTAGTTTACGCCGCCAACGACTTCTCCACGACAAAAATTCAGACCGCTAGCTTTATTACAAATAAAAATATGGGGTACGAAAAACCCGCGAAATGGTTCGAGAAAAGATGGTTAACGGCCGCTAAGACTAACACTAAGACTTGGCTATAGCGCGACCGCGCTATTAGGTTAATTCCGATGTTTAACGATGTTAATGAAAGCTAACTAAGCGGAGACGCTCTGTTAGCTCAGTTTAAAAGTAGCTGTAGTTTAAATTAGTTTTCTGCCTAAAGGTCTTTACATAATACAATTGGTCATATGACGAAAATATCAGTAATTGATTTTACCAAACTTTATTTATACACAGGAGGATGGAAAGTTATTTTTGTTAATTGTATTATGTTTTCATTGTAAGAAAAACCCTGTGGCGTGTATTTTTGGACTTTTTTAACTTTTTTTTGGTTACAAGGCATACTTGGACTTCAAAGACGTGGACGGTCGCCCACACTGCCACGCGCTCACGTTTTTCGCTGCCTGCTAATAAAGATTGTTAAAAAGCCAGTAAGATAATTTTTTTTTGTTCTTATTCAGAACTATTTTAAGATATTAGGTAATACAATAGAACTCACAAGCGTCGTGTTTTTAATTGCGTTCACGTGTGCGTTGTTTTCGGTTTTCAGCATTGTACTCGTATAAACGCAGAGATCTATTTTCAGCACTGTTTTTACTATGTTTAAAAAAATATTTTAAGGCTCTCATGGTCGTTACGATCAGACAAACCATAGAGCGAGGGGCTCGTAGCATTTGCTACATCCGCTACTAAGCGGTACTGCTAATCCGGTACCTACTGCACACTACCTCACACTACAATGCTTTTGTATTAACGGAAAATTTGACACAATCGTCAGTATTTTATTTAAATCTAGACAGACGACAACATCTAAAATTTAATAGCTCCCCACACCGATTTCGGTGACTGGTGGCCGGTTTCATTGAAAACCAGGCCAGCTACGCAGGAGTTATTTTATAGTGCCCAAGTGTGTGCGCAGTACACAAGAACACTCTCTTTTCCTTTTACTCTCGTAACCCAGTGGAACGGAAGACCGACACGACTGGCGAGAGATCAGGCGCAGGACCGACTTTTTACATGCCCATCCGACGCATGGATCATCTTTCTTATCAGACAATCAGGTGATCAGCCTGCATTGTCCTAATGAAACTTGGAAACAACATTTTTTGTTGTTCCCATGCGGAAATCGAACCCACGATCTCCGAGTCGAGAGCCAAGCTCTAAACCATTAGACCACGGAGGCTGTTAAAATTTAGACAACATGCAAAAGAACCCTTAAAAATTTAAATACGAATTATGATCGAATTTCAACCACTAGCCTCTAAAGACTAAAACTATTAATTTTATGATTACTGCTGCTCACGAAGCGCTGGACGCATTTCCCGGCATCACAGTCTGAATGACCTCATTCGTCGGGCTCTTGTCACCGCCGGTGTGCCAGCTAAAATTTAGCTCTAAACCACTAGACCACGGAGGCTGTTAAAATTTAGACAACATGCAAAAGAACCCTTAAAAATTTAAATACGAATTATGATCGAATTTCAACCACTAGCCTCTAAAGACTAAAACTATTAATTTTATGATTTATGCTGCTCACGAAGCGCTGGACGCATTTCCCGGCATCACAGTCTGAATGACCTCATTCGTCGGGCTCTTGTCACCGCCGGTGTGCCAGCTATACTGGAGCCCTCCGGTCTGGCGCGCGACGATGGCAAGAGACCTGATGGAATGACCCTGGTTCCTTGGAGTGTGGGACGGGCTCTTGTATGGGATGCTACTTGTGTCTATACTCTTGCTCCGTCCCATGTCCAGGGCACTTCGAACTGTGCGGGCGCGGCTGCAAACCAAGCAGAGAACCTCAAACGGCGCAAATATGAGAACCTTAGCGGAGACCTTATATTTGAACCGTTTGGGGTGGAAACCCTAGGCGCATGAGGTCCGGGCGCACATAAGCTTTTTAAAGAAATCTCCAAAAAGCTTACTGAAGCCACCCGAGACCCCAGAGCCGGGAACTACCTGGCACAACGGATAGCCATTGCTATCCAACGAGGCAATGCTATCAGTTTGCTAGGTACTCTGCCAGATGGGGACGACCTGGGGAAGTTTTTCTATTTATAGACTTTTTTAGAGATAGATTATTTATAGATGTCTTCTTTTTATTAGTAGGTATTAATTTTTAGTTTTTTATTTGGCTCTAGTCTTATTGTTAATTTATGTTTCTTGTGTCATTTTATGATGTAATCGCATCATCTGCACAAACACTAAATAGGAATATTGTTTTACTAATCGTACTAATTGTGATTTTAATCACTTAGTAAATCTCCTGTTACGTTATGAATGGCGATTGGCACATTAGCGTTATTAATGTATTATCAGGATTAGGTTCCTGTACGAGGATCAATCACTAAATTTTAGTTACGGTTGTTTGACATGGCATATATTGCACTATTTACTACTTTTATCTATTCAAATAAAAATACCTGGGTAAATAAAGGCCCCGAAAGCACTGGACCGATTTTAAAGATATAACACACAGATGCAGATTAGAATTTAAATGCTACTTTTTATCGCAGCAAAATTCCAGCGAGATTTCTTTTAGAGTGCTCAAAGTCGCGGCTAACAGCAATTATAATTGGCGTCAAACTAACTCGACTTTATCTTATACTTCAAACGAGACAATATTTTATATTATTAAATATATACAGGAATACTTTTTCATCGGTACAATAAATTTCACCACGGTTGGTATCGATTATAAAGTACATTTCACAAAAAAAAAAAGTCATTTAAATTAATTTATCCTATAACCAATCTAATACCGCATGGGCGCACTAACTACAAGGCATCAACGGGTGCGGTATGAGGTAGGGGGCGGTGGGTGGGGTAAGCGATCGGCCGGGCGGCGCACGAGTTGTATTAGTTTAGCGGATAAGTTCGGGATTGATAATTTTGTTTTTTTGTACCAAAGGGGTAGTAACAAAAATCGCTAGTATTTTTTATTTTTTACAAATAATACGTATGTTGATTTATTGTACTGGTGAAAGAATAATCCTTTATAGTAATAGGTTTCTCGAAAACGGCTGCAAGTATTACCATGAAACTAATTTAGTAAGCAAGAAAAACTCCAGGGGGCAGAAAAGTAAGATAGGTTTATTCCTTGAGAAACTGCGCATTTTCAATCTATAGGTATTATATTATGTGTTTTATTTCGTCGTGCAACAATATTATAATATGTGTCCGGTCAAATTAGACCAAAAAATAAGAGTAAAGTTACATAAATTCCCACCAAGCTGAAAATCGGTAAGATTGTTTGAAATATCATTAAAAACAAAATTTGAAAGTTCCCCATCTTTCCCCTGTAAGGAAAAAATTTTATTCAAGGTCAAAGGTAATAAAATGAGTTTTTCGCGATTTTCAGCAAAACGGTAAGTTTTATCATAAAAATATCTCCAACAAAAATTGTAGATCATAAAATTATCTACAAAAAATTAATCTATACTTTTTTTCTACGAGCCACCGTTTTTGAGATACAACGATTCAAAAAGTTGTAAATGTTGTAATCGTCATAATATGCATGAGTACGCCACGTATATATACATCTCTATAGTTGTAATATATGTTAAAACCAAACTTGTATGCAGGGGTGTACGATAGGTGCTCTGTACAGCAGACCGCGTGCGCCGCGAACGAGGACCAACTGCAAAACTTTGGATTCAGTATTTTCATATGGCTTCTATTGCTGAAGAGTTCCTAAGAGCTGAGCGTATGGGGGATTGGAAAGCTCACTTAAACTGCGTCAAAGAAATGTCCTTATTTTCACGCATATGGACATTTTCCATATGCTAAGTCTGCACACCTTTACTTGCAGAATATGCAACAGTTACAAAATTTGATAGATCCTGAAGTTTACGAAAGATTTTCAGACGGATTTTTCACAGTTAGGCGTTCTGACAAATTGAGTTGTGGAACTTCAACGGACATGGTAATCGAGCAGTCTATGATGAAAGCCATGAAGACAGATGGAGGTATTGCTCGAGGGAGAAGTACAAAAGAGAGTGTCATAAGTAAATGGGTTTATAGTATGCATGCTACGAATACCGTTTGTGAAAAATTAGAAGATCTCGCTAACGTTAGGATGGACACGACCGAGCAGCATGTTGATGCAAGTGATTCGCGAATGAAAAAAGATGCTAAAGATGTACGAAAACTTTTAGAGTGGTTCTCAACGCATGATCCTTTTCCAGACGTTAGCAAAATTGTTTCTATTGCGAGTGGTGTCGTTGGTGATGATAAAATCAATTGTTATAAAGCTCGTGAAGTTGGGCTTGCTTCTATGGAAAAATGTCAGGACTCACATTCAATAATATTAAATTAAAACGCTCTGACAAAGTTGTTCCTCTTTTAGCTATGACTAGTACCATAAAAGTTCATGAAGAAAAAGTACCTGTTGACCCTGTATTGTTGTTCCAACGCATGAGTATTAGTGCAGCATTTCAAGATGAAATAGAAAACTATTTTGAATATGAACTATCTCCCTACCCTCTATTGTTATTTGATGACATCGGAATGCGTAAAACACAGAAGTCTGCAATTTACGATTGTTTCGAAAAGGTAGACTTTGATATTAACAACACAAATGCGACATACATCATTGACGGAGGATACTTACTACATCGCGTTGTATGGGATAGTGAAGAAACATTCAACGTTATATTAGAAAAATACGTACAGTATGTACGTCGACATTTTGGTTCCCGAGTTACTGTCGTATTTGATGGCTATAATGATTGCACGAGAAATACCAAAGCTGCAGAACAGCGTCGTCGAACTTTAGCAACATCTTCATCAATTGATATTTTATTTGATGAAAATATGACAGTTCCAACCAGCCAACAAAAATTTCTTTCTAATACTCACAACAAGTCTCGGTTCATTTCAATGTTGAAAGAAAGATTTACTACGGAAAATATATTGGTAAGACAAGCTAATAATGATGCTGATGTATTGATAATTGAAACAGCAATTGAGCAATTCAATTTGACAAATACAACTATTGTTGTTGGTGAAGATAAAGACTTACTCGTATTACTGCTCTGCTCTGCTTCTGCTCGAACTTCAACTGAAAAAACTATTTTCTTCTTAAAACCAGGAAAAGCTCAACATCAATCGGGAATGTATTCATCAAAAAGTTTATCTACTTTTGCAAAGTATCAAAATCATGTACTATTTTTACACGCAATAACTGGCTGTGATACGACATCTGCATTTTACAGGAGGGGTAAAATAACAGTCTTCAAACTATTTGAGAAACAAAATTTAATTGAATGTGCTGAAGTTTTTAAAAATAGTAATTCTACTCGACAAGAAATTATTACTAACGGCATTCGCTTTCTTCTTTCTATGTACGGAGCTCCTAAAAAAACTACCTGCTTAGATAAGTATAGATATGCATGTTTCCTTAAAAACACCAAAAGTAAAAAACAAGTACAATTACCTTGTCTTCCTCCAACCTCAGTTGCTGCACATCAACATCTTTTTAGGGTATATTACCAAGTTCAAGTGTGGCTTGGTTATCAGCTAGACCCTACAGACTGGGGTTGGAAGTTGGTCAACAATTTATTAGAACCAGTGCACACTTTACTTCCACCTGCGCCGGAAAAACTGCTGAACTCGATTTTTTGCAACTGCAAAAAGGGATGCAGTGCTAAATGTGGTTGCAAAAAAGTCGGACTGTTCTATTCTCTGGCATGTACACATTGTCAAGGCCGGTTGTGCTCTAATATTGAATCACCAACAGTAGAGGATCCGTTTGATTCCAACGAGGCAACATGCGATACATCGCTATTAACGCAGTTTACATGCACTCAGGATGAAGATGAAGAAGAACAAGAACAAGAAGAATAAGAACAAGACGAACAAGAACAAGAAGATCAAGAAGAAGAACAAGAAGAAGATTTTAAAAGTTACGACTCGGACGATTAAATTTCACTACTTTTTTTAACTTAAATTGCTTTTATCTTTTCAATATCTGCTAATATCCATTATTTTTCAATAGTGTCAAATTAAACAGGATCAAAACTGACCCGTGGAATAGGCCTACTGGGGAAACCACAAAAAAAAAAAAAAAACGCGCTAAGTACACTACCTCATAGATGGCGAGGAAACGTGTGCATATTATGACGATTACAACTTTAACAACTTTTTGAATCGTTATATCTCAAAAACGGTGGTTCGTAAAAAAAAAGTATTAATTAATTTTTTGTAGATAATTTTATGATCTACAATTCTTGTCTGAGATATTTTTATGATAAAACTTACCGTTTTGCTGAAAATCGCGAAAAACTCATTTTTTTACCTTTGACCTTGAACATTTTTTTTTCCTTACAGGGGAAAGATGGGGAACTTTCAAATTTTGTTTTTAATGATATTTTAAACAATCTTACCAGTTTTCAGCTTGGTGGGAATTTATGTAACTTCGAATGTCTAAATTGACCGGACTAATAATTTCGACTCAATTATGTCAGTCCGATCAACAGTTTTGTATAATTTTTTCTTTGTTCGAAAATTCGGAATATGGTGGGTTTGAATCCCGGCCAGATAAATGATATTTATTATTTTTGTTTATTAGAACTTATTATTAGTTTTAATAATATTCGTTACCCAGGTATTTTTATTTGAATAGATAAAAGTAGTAAATAGTGCAAAATATGCGATGTCAAACAACCGAAACTAAAAAGTATGAAATAAATATTATTTTATAAATAATTCCCCGTTTTAATTCGGCTAAAATTTAACTATTTCTCTACTCAATCTTCTTAGTTTTAAAGTAGATACCAACCCAAACAATACCCTGCAATCTATACATATAAAATCCTTGGTCCTGAATGACTGACGGATCAACGCACAGCCTAAACCGCTGATCGTAGAGACCTGAAACTTGCAGGGCTTGCTCTTTGTAACGCGTAGGCATCCGATAAGAAGGGATTTTTCTAAATTCGACTCCTAAGGGGGTGAAAAGAGGGAAAAAGTTTGTATGGAACAACGTGATTCCTTGGTCCAATCTACTTCATATTTTGCACAAACATTATGTAACAGAATTGATGGAATTCGTGTATCATAGTTTATTGAAATTCGTCCCCCCCTAACGGCGTTAAATAAGGGAAAGGAAGTTGTTTGGGAGCGATTTGCGTTAAAATTGATATTAATACTCCATAGTGCTTTTGATTTAAAGCTCCCACTCACAAGCGATCGATCGATTTAGTCTTTACAATTTAAACATTTACTGGATTCGTAGTTGCAAGTAAATCGATTTAAATAAAAAAATTTGCGACCTTTCCAAAGCATTTGATTGTGTATAAGGGACACAGCTCTTAATCTTTTGAGTTCTTATCTTAACAATAGGACTCAAAGGGTAGAGATTAATAGTAAAAGGTCCACTGGGACTAAAATAGAATTAGGTGTCCCACAGGGATCTATTTTAGGTCCATTTCTTTTTCTCATCTACATAAATGACTTGCGTTATCTAGTTCAAGATAGGCATGAGAGAGTACTTTTTGCTGATGACACTTCACTTATATTGAAAGTGAAATGACAACAATTAAATTACGACGAGGTAAACAGTGCTCTCTCAAGTATAGTAAACTGGTTTAGTGTTAATAATTTACTTTTAAATGCAAATAAAACAAAATGTTTAAAGTTTAGCTTGCCAAATGTTAGGAAAGTACAAACCAATTTTCTACTCAATGATGAGATAATGAACATGGTAGACTCCACTGTATTCCTAGGTATAACACTAGATTGTAAATTACAGTGGGGTCCTCATATTTCTAACTTAGCGAATAGACTCAGTTCTGCAGCATAAGTAGTCAGAAAAATTAGAGAAATGTCAGATGAAGAAACGGCGCGCCTGGTCTATTTCAGTTTTTTTTTTTATTAGTATCCAAGACACAAAAAATATATATATTTTTGTTCACAGTCATCATCAGAAGCTCTACAGGGACTTATATGTTGATGACTTAACAATACTTGTTACGTGGTAGAGCCATGCTTCGGCACGAATGGGCCGGCTCGACTGGAGAAATACCACGGGCTCACAGAAAACCGGCGTGAAACAGCGTTTGCGCTGTGTTTCGCCGAGTGAGTGAGTTTACCGGAGGCCCAATCCCCTACCCTATTCCCTTCCCTACCCTCCCCTATTACTCTATTCCCTCTTAAAAGGCCGGCAACGCACTTGCAGCTCTTCTGATGCTGCGAGTGTCCATGGACGACGGAAGTTGCTTTCCATCAGGTGACCCGTTTGCTCGTTTGCCCCCATATTTCATAAAAAAAAAATATATAACTATTTATTAACACTGACTTAACACTAAATTTTATAACTATTTTAATTAACACTGGTGACTTAACAGTATGTTGTAACTATTTTTAACACAATGAGAACAAAAAAGAAATTGTAAAGATAAGAACTCAAAATATTAAGAGCTTTGTCCCTTATGCCATAGTGATGTAGTTTTCTGACTAGTGTAGCATGGTCTACACAATCAAATGCTTTGGAAAGGTCGCAAAAAAAAATATTTAAATCGATTTACTTGCAACTACGAATCCAGTAAATGTTTAAATTGTAAAGACTAAATCGATCGATCGCTAGTGAGTGGGAGCTTTAAATCAAAAGCACTAAGGAGTATTAATATCAATTTCTTTCCCTTTTTTAACCCCGTTAGGGGATGAATAGGCAATCGGACAAATTTTTTTTTATTACATAAATGAATAGTACTCTTAAATATGAGTAACTTCTCAGAAAAAACCGTATATCAAAAGTCAATATTTTCAAAGGTACAGCGATTTGTATACAAAATTTCGCGAGTCAATCGCGATCGCGATCGAGTCGCCGGAAATCAGTCCGCTTTCCTATTTCAATAAACTATGATACACGAATTCCATCAATTCTGTTACATAATGTTTGTGCAAAATATGAAGTAGATTGGACCAAGGAATCACGTTGTTCCATACAAACTTTTTTTCCCCCTTTTCACCCCCTTAGGAGTCGAATTTAGAAAAGTCCCTTCTTATCGGATGCCTACGCGTTACAAAGAGCAAGCCCTGCAAGTGAAACTGAACTGAAGAAAAAGTCTCTACGGTCAGCGGTTTAGGCTGTGCGTTGATCCGTCAGTCATTCAGGAGAAAGGATTTTATATGTATAGATTGCAGGGTATTGTTTGGGTTGGTATCTACTTTAAAACTAAGAAGATTGAGTAGAGAAATTGTTAAATTTTAGCCGAATTAAAACGGGGAGTTATTTAGAAAATCATATTTATTTCATACTTTTTTGTATATTTTTACTTTAGAAATCGGTTTAATTGTATTTTTCGGTCCATAATATTTATGTTGTCTTTCAAAAAATATAAGAATTTTGCTGATTTAAAACAAATACATTTTCTCTGTTTTAAAATCTGACAATTAATATTTGTATACGATTGAAATGCATCTTATACTTTAAACGAGATATTATTTTAAAAGAACTTAAATTTCTATAGTACGGTTCAATCACAGAAGGTTCAATATACAGATGGCGCTAGGTGCACAATATCCAATCCATTGTCACAGTTCAATTAGTCAAAATTAGCACCAGCCTTTGTGATATTGACTTTGAATCTTTTACAATAGACCGGCGGATCTGTAATTTCAATACCCTTATCAATGCTTTGAAGAACTTGCATGATCTGGCCAAATGAAATTTGGACATTGTCCTCCAGTGTGCATTTTGTTTGATGTTCACTGCAGCTATATGAATCAAACGGCTGCGCCATAATTGTTTTGTTTTGTACCTACTAGCGAGACTTATTAATGAACAATACCAATAGAATAAACGCTTGAATGGTAGAGCAGATTTAAATTAAATATTCTTGCTTTTTTGATATTATGATAACTTCTTATAAATCGATGAACGCCGGCTGCACGCATGAAAAATTGTCACGTTCCGCCTAATTGTCACGTTTCATCTGAGCCAAGCGTGCAAGCGAGAGCGCCGATCAAGCGATAGAGAGGCACGATCGGTCCTAGCGTTCGGTTTGTGATGACATTATCACGGAAAATTATAGTCCGTAAACAGATAACCATTTTTGTGTCTGAACTGTATTTTATACAGGTCAACCTAATTCAGGTAGATACATGGTAAGTTAGATCATAAAATAATTTTCACCTCAGCAGCTCAAACATGCCGCTTTTGCTGCGAGATAACAGTGAACAAAACGCGATTTTGATTAAGTTTTGATTCGAGCGTAGGTCAAAGTAGCTTTTTAATTTTTCAATTTTCAGTGCCACGAATTTACATTGTTCAGCCATAAATTTGAAACATATTCGAATTTTACTGTGCTCTGTCTCTTTCACATGCATATAAAAAAGCGAGTGAAAAAAACAAACCCCTTCGAAATTCGATGTTGGAATTCGACCTCAAAGAAAACGTTCAGAAACACGTAATACCCTTAATTGTAATAAAGAAATTACGTTTTTTTAATGTTATTGTTTGATTTATTATTGGATTTTAATAAAAATAAGTCTAATTAATAGTATAAAATTGGTATTTAACCAATACATTTTTATTTAGAATTTCAACAATTATACATATTTTGAAAAATAAACATCAGGAACGCGGTATCAAACGCGATTAAAAAAATTGCGGGAATAAGAGTTTCGCTGATGCTGATAAGCGTAACGTGTCAAACGTTATTTCAATCTATTCATCTATTCCTGTTCATTTCTGTCTCCTAAGTAATATGTCTATACTAATATTATAATATCAATCTATACTAATATTATAAACCTGAACCCCCTTACTAATAAACGCTGTCATAATCTTTGAATAGATAAACAGTGTTTTGTTCCCGTCACACAAGTGACATTTTTAATTTGATTGAAGAAGACAAAACATAGTATAACTATTCAAAGCTTATGACAGCGTTTATTAGTAAGGAGGAATGAGTTTTTTTGTTTGAACGCGCTAATCTCAGGAACTGCTGGTTCGAATTGATAAATTATTTTTGTGTTGGATAGTTCATTTATAGATGAAGGATTTAGGCTATAATATAGCATCACGCTGCGACCAATAGGAGTGAAGAATTTGTGGAAAATGTGGAAAAAAAGGGTGAAAATTATTCATCTTTGAGGGGTTACGTTGTTTGTTTGAACGCGCTGATCTCAGGAACTGCTATATCGAATTCAAAAATTCCTTTTACGGCTCGTTACCAGCTCAAGTTACCAAAATAATATGTATGAAAGAATTATTCCTCTTTAAATGATCTAAAAAATCTTTTAAGATTGACTCACTATAACCTTTTTTATGGTAATCAAATTTGGTGGAAATTAATGCATTATTGCACCATCAGTTGACGCGGACGAAGTCGCGGGCAACAGCTAGTATAATATATTTAAACTAGCCGCGGACAACTTTTGTCCGCGGCTTCGCCCGCGTGAAATATCCAAAACTGTCCACTCTGAAGGATTCCGAGTGAATGTTATCATCTTGTATATTAACGTATCTGTTTAGTGTGTGATACGCTTAACCCTTTTTACCATAATTATTAATGTTTAAACGTTATTCTAAACAATACTAGTTTATAAATAGACAAAAAAAAAAACAATGAGTGAATATTAAGAAAATATAAATATTGCAATATTGCTATTTGAGCCACCAGCCACGACAGCAATGATTTTTGTGCTCATCTCAATCTGAGCTCAATCAAAGTTTAAGTCTGGCAGCAAGTATTACGTGTTTTTATTTTATACAGTAGGTTACATGGGTTTCGTTGTTTTTAATTAAAAACAAAAATTAATTTTGGAATCCGTGAATTTTTAAATAAATTCCGGGAAAGAGCCATATCATCATCATCATCAGTATATACCTAATACGTGAACAATAATATTAAGTTCAATTTCACAAGAGTTCTCCAAACGGAGAAGTGTAATTTTAATATTATATTGTAAGTAAAATTTCAAATATTAGCAATATATCGCTACCGAGTGTAAATATACCTAAATATAATAATTTTATGCCAGATAGGTTTTATTTTCCGTTCAAGGGTGAATTTTTGATACACAAGCACAGGTAAATGTTAGAGAGTACGAGGTCAGTCGCCGGCAACGTTTGCATTTTGCATTAGATCTAAATTGTTTACGTCGTTAAGAAAGGAAAGTCCTCAAACAAAGCAAAGGAGGAGAAAGATTAACAAATGTTTACTTTTCTTTTTATTTTGTGAGTTAAAAGCTTGGAACGGTATATTTTTAGTACTCAATTAATATGATACTATGTTGCACGCGACTTCGTGCGTGCAAAAGTAAATCTTGCGGTACATTTTTGCCACGATAAAAACTAAAAAGTAGCCTATGTCCATCCCCGTGGTCTAATCTATACTTATCTGTACTAAATTTCGTCAAAATATGTCTAGTAGTTTCGGAGCCTATTTAATGCAAACAAACAAACTTTTCCTCTTTATAATATTACTAGCTGTTGCCCGCGGCTCCACCTGCGTAAATATAGTATCCCTCGGGAACACTGTATTTTTTGGGGATAAAATATATTTTATCCCGAAAAAATACAGTATTCCCGAGGGATATAAGCCAATGTTTAAATCCGGAGCCTAAACTACTACCGTACCAAATTTCATCGAAATCCGTTCAGTAGTTTTTGCGTGAAAGAGTAACAAACATCCATCCATCCTCACAAACTTTCACATTTATAATATTACTAGGATAGTAGGAAGTAAAGATGACCCGACAGACGTTGCGTTATCTTAACTATGAACTGGAATAAAATATAAAATATTATTAGGTACTATATAATAGCCTTTTTTTTTTGTTTCCGGGGAGGAAAATGCATAACGCATACCACCCAGGCGCAGGGACCCAAGTGGTGATGTGGGACTCCCGTATAGGCTAATGAGACCCACGGTATACCCACTAAAAACCACCCCCCACCTTCCTCCTCGCCGCTCTGTGGCGGGGCCACGGGAACGATAAACACATCCGCGACCCCGCCGATGGCAGCCGCCCACAAGCGGCTCCATCTAAGGCACGAAGGCCCAGGCGCACCAGATGGTAAGGCGCGCCTCCCTCCTCGGCCTCCACCAGTACTGTAGCAGACTCCCCCCGAGTCTGCTACTAGGAGGCCACGGATACCAGCCTCATCAACCGGTACCCGGTGGCAGATCAGGTCTGTGGTTCTGCCACCGATCACACCTCGGTCGCAGAGGATAGGGCAAGCGGCGCACCGCAATGGTTCCCTATTTTTTCGCATAAAATCATATATCATAATTTTACTTGGCATAATTTCATTTGACCTAATAGTAGTTTCGCATAATATTCATTTGTCATAACTTTCTTAGCATAATTTTTTTTCGCATAATTACTAAAAGCATAATAATTGTTAGGCATACTTATTGTAAGGCATATATTTTTTTACGCATAATATTCATTAAGAATAATATTTTTATGCATAATATTAATAAGCATAAATATATTTACGCATAATGATATTTAAGCATACTATTATATTTACGCATACATCTTTGTAGCATTTTTTTTTTCACATACTAATGAATGATAAATTCTAATGGGTGGCGAGTTAAGACAAAATAACAATTATAATTGTAATTTTCGACTGATTACGAAATTAAACTCGGACAAAAAACACGAACTGCTATCTAAAAACATGCCGAGCTAATTATTTTAAACATGTTAGCGGCTTACGGGTGGCCCAAGGGCCACCCCACCGCAACTTAACCTATTGTTACACATGTTACACTAGGTATAATGAGTATAATACCTGCTTTTAATGTTTCATAAATATGCGTTTAACAACCTTAACCGTGTTTCATTATGTCCCATTTTATGCATATTTGTGCCTTGTGACAGAATGCCTTGAATTTATTATGACAAAAAAATATGCCTCACGAGTTTATGCCGAAAAACAATTATGCCTAAGTATTATTATGACAAGAAAAATTATGCCTTACGAGTTATGCCTCATTAAATTAGGACAAACAATATTAGTCTAAATGATATTTATGCCTAATGATGTAGTATGCCAAGAAACCATTATGCCAAAGTATTATTATGCGTAGTAAAATTTTGCCAAGTGAGGTATGCCAAATGAAATTATGACAAATGAAATTATGCGAAAGAAGAGGATCCCCACCGCAATACCGACATGCCTCTTCCTCTGCGGCCCCACCAATGCCGTTTCGACGGAACGGCCCCGCCAGCTCGCAGGGGGTAGGGAGAGTGGCGTACCGTAATACCATCACGCCTCTCCCCCTGCGATCCCTCCACGGCCGCAGAAGATAGGGAGAACGGCGCACCGTAATACCGGCACTCCTCTTCTTCTGCGGTCCCACCTCCACGCGCGTCCTCAGCGGACATGTACAGCCCGCTGGGAGCGCCCTCCTCGGGCCAGCCGGCGGCAAACAGGCCGGCCCCGGTTGCCTCTTAGCTTCACCGTGGGTGACCAGTCCACGGTTACTAAGCCCCACCGCCACGACAAGGCGTGCAACCATCGGGGGGACTATATAACAGCCTATATATAACTACAATTTCTATAGCAACAACTACTACACTTACAACATAGACTTTTACCAACACCTGCAATCTACACCTACAACCTACATCTTACACCCACAATCTACATCTACAACCTACACCTACACCCTACGCCTACAACCTATACTTTACACCTATACTCTACACCTACAGTCGTACAGGCTACACCTACACCTACATCTAAATCCTACCTCTACTACCAATCTATAACCTATACCTACATCCTACACATACACTTACACTAACTACGAACTAATCTGAGACATGGAGGAGTCAACTTATTCAACATTAGGCACCGTTGACTACAGGTTTTATTTTTGAACTCTTGATAACTTCTAAACTAATTCCGATGTCGATGAAACAAAGCATATTTAATTTCTAAAACAATTATTCTTCATGAGTAAGCTATTTATTTATTATATCACAAAAGAAAAGAAACAAGTATTTACCATGTCGACAAAGTGCTAAAATAAAATCATGAAAAATATATTTTTGAGGTTCTTACCTCCTATAGGTACCTAAAGTTACCCCACAGTGTGGGTATTATTAGATAGGTATTTTAAAAACATTAAAATGTATCTTAAACTATTTTTGGTTTAGGAATCCCTTTGCGGGATATTCAACTTTTTAAGCGCATTTTTTGTTAAATTAAGTATCTCTTTAAGCAAAACGGCAGGTTCAAAAAATCCGAAAAAAAAAAAATCACGCTGTTAGTCCATGACGTGATGAACTATAACGGCTCTTAAAACTTTGTTAGTTTAGGAGTTATAGATTCCTGACTAGGAAAATGCGCTAACAGCTTACTTGGAAAACAAAAATAATAAAATAATAAGAAAAGATGATATTGGTATAATGGTATGAAACTCTTCGTGCGCGAGTCTGACTCACACTTAGCCGGGTTTTTTGAAGTGATGTTGTTTAAGTACGATTAGAGTATTTTGGATTTAAAATTATAAATAAAGTTTCAATTTCTCCACGTGTACAACTGTACACTGTACACGTATTATTTTTAGTAGGTACCTAGTTATTAAACAAAAAATTAAACCGACTTCCAAACTATAAATACACAAAAAATATGAAATAAAACTTATTTTCTAAGTAATTCCCTTTATAAATTCAGATAAAATTTTAACTATTTCTCTACTCAATCTTCTTAATTTTGAAATCGGTACCAGCGCAAACAGTATCTATTTATTTTATAGAACTCACGTTCAAATTTGCTAGTACCGACTCTACCAAAAAAAAATTCAAAATCGGTCCACAGACGGCGGAGTAATCGTTGAACATACAAAAAAAAAAAACACATACGGTCGAACGTATAACCTTCTCCTTTTTGGAAGTCGGTTAAAAATAGTTAGGAATTATAGTTTAAATGGAGCTTTAGCTCCGTTTCACTCCCAAAGTAACAAAATATGTATGGGACTGTATTTTTCCACTAGGTTTTCACCGCCGGCTCTGATCAGACTCGAAGATAGCAAGGTTACACCGATTCGGGCAGAGCTGGGGCGTATAAGTAAAACCACTGATTTGAGGAGAACATTTAGCACGATAAGTCGTTAGCTTACCTGGCTCAGGGCAATGCCGTATAGGGAGCACAAATGTACTCTTCTAAGTTTCATATTAGCTATCTCTCTCTTATTTCTCTATACGGCTATTTTCCGTAATTTTCCCTAATTTCCCTTTATTTCCCCTGAGCCAGGATAAGTGAAACGCATAACGTGAAATCCTTTATTTACCATAAAACAATACATAATCACACAGTTTACATATATACTTAGTAATACACAACTTAAAGTTACAAGTATAAGAAAACCATATATTTTTCTCCATTATAATCTCATTTTCTCTAAAACCATTTACATTTCAATTTACCTAAACGTTATTTACTTTAGCCACTAATTTTCCCTATGTACAACACTAATTTTCCAAGTGAAATAAGGTACGGTTAAGAAATTATAACGAAAATAAACTCGTGATTCTAAAACAATTATTTACCACTATTTTAATGAATTTAACACTTATATACAACACTTATATTCACTATTTTCACTCTTAAGAGTTTATGTACTATTTACTCACGGTTTTTAGAAACGTTTTAAAGGACTGATAAGCGTTCATTGTCTTTAAATTCACTTTTGTTGAGGCGAGGCCGCTGTCCTTAACATCCTCCCCCCGGCGCAGTAGCCAGGTTCTACGCAGCCTCCTCTGGTGACCGCGGGCTCTCTGGACCCGCCGTGGACTGCTCCGCTGACTGCCAACTGTCTGTGTCCGCCGCAAACTGCTCTGGTGACTGCGGGCTGACCGTGCCCGCTGCAACTGGCTGCGACCGCGAGCTGTCTGTGCTCGCTACAGCTCGTGGTGGTGACTGCGAGCCGTCTGTGGCTCGCTCCGGCGACTGCGAGCTGTCTGTAGCTCGCCCCGGGGACTGCGAGCTGTCTGTAGCTCGCCCCGGCACTCGTTCCGCGCCCGGCACCGCCCCCGGCTCCGTCTGCTCCGCCAGCGGTCGCGGTTGCGACTGCGGCGCCTCCTCCAGCACTGCCAATTTTGATGTGGGCCTGCGGAACACACCACTGCGCGTGCGAACGTCCGCACAACGCACCTGTCCGTCCGGGCCAGGGTAGACCCGGTGCACGACCCCGCGCGGCCACGTATAACACGGCAGCGCCGGATCTACGACCACGACCAGGTCGCCCGGAACCAGGGCACGGCTGCTCTGCGGCGCCCCGTAGCGTGGCGTGAGCGTGGGGAGGTATTCCCTCACCCAGCGCCTCCAGAACTCGTCGGCAAGGGCTTGCGCGACTCTCCAAGTCTTCTTGTCCGCCGGCACACACGGTCCGACGTACGGCAGTCCGGTGGTCGACCCGAGGAGGAAATGGTTCGGTGTGATTGCCTCCGGGTCGCTGGGGTCCACGGAAACGTGAACTAGTGGTCGTGCGTTCACGGAATACTCCGCCTCGGCCATCAGGGTCTGGAGTACCTCTTCTTTCGGCGACTTCTCGTTCAGCGTAGCGAGTAAGGCGGCTTTCACCGACCTCACCATCCGTTCCCAGGCACCTCCTTGACTCGGCGCCCCGGGCGGGGTGAACTTCCATTGCATGCGGTGCGTGAGGCCCAGCTGAGCCATAGCCGGTGCCCACTCAGCGTACGCCTGCCGCAGCTCGACGTCCGCGCCTCTGAAGTTCGTCCCGTTGTCGCTGTACATGACTGACGGCCATCCTCGCCGCGCAGCCATCCTTCTCATGGCCATTATTGCTGAGTCTGTCGACAGCGAGGCCACCAGCTCCAGGTGCACGGCCCGCGTCGTCAGACAGGTGAAGAGCGCTCCCCATCTCTTTTCGTGACGTCGGCCGATGGTGATCGTCATCGGGCCGAAACAGTCGAGACCACAGTACGAAAATGGTCTATGGAACGCCCCCAGGCGCTCCGCCGGCAGGTCTCCAGTTTGTGGTGTTCTCGGGTGCGCCCGTCGTAGCCGACAAAACGCACACTTACTTGTTATGCTGCGCACCGTCGGCCGCAGCTTCAGGATCCAAAACCTTTGCCTGAGGTCGTTCACGACCCTCTCACGGCTCCCGTGTCCTGCCCTGGCGTGCTCCCGTGCCACCAGTAACTTCATAAACGGATGTCTTCCGTCCAGGATGATTGGGTCCCTCTTTTCAATCATCTCGTTCAGTTTTAGTTTTTTCTCTACTGCCTTTCCACTTATTGATGCGTCGTTGTTTCCCGGACTCCATCTCACCGGGGCAGCCTGCAGCTCCAATCTCGGTCTTGATTGCGCCTTCAGCGGCGACACCTTGGCCTTGGCAGCGGCCAACACGACTCGGACATCCCCATCTTCTCGCTTCAAACTGCAGCCCGCACGACTCCCCCCGTCGATCCTTGGGGTTATGACACCTCTCGCGTGCCACTGGAGTCCCGGTCCCATACTGCAGTTTGTCCGACCTCCCCCTGTTGTAACTCCGGGGTAATGTGACGCCCTCTTTGCGCCACTGGAGTCTCGTCCCGTCTCGACTCTCTCCCGTTCGTTCGTCCGGGTAGTCGACGGTCCATATGTGCAGGATATTCTCGTCATCCTGCCTTATAATGCGCCTCGGGATGCTGCCATGTATCACCCAGCCGAGTTTGGTCTTTGAGGCCGCAGGCTGGTTCCTTTTCCCGATTCTCAATTCTCTTGAGACGATGAGCTGCCAGTTGTCCGTACCGATGAGAAGTTGGGGTTTCTCGTTCTCATAACACATCTCTTCATCCCTGAGATCGTGCAGGTGAGCGAGTTGCAGCAAGGATTCCGGAACGGATTGAGTGAGCAAGTTCAATCCGTCCACCGTTCTCGCAGTGATGTCGTGCCTGGTACCGTCGCGACCCCGTACGCCCAGTTGTACGAGTCGGCTTTTTTCCTCATTCCTCTCGGCATTGATCCCGTGCATCCGCAGCACTTTCGACGGACCGTCTGCGCCGATAGCCTTCGCGACGTCTTCATCCAGCAGAGTCACTGTCGAGCCCTCGTCAAACAGCGCGAAGATGTCCGCTTCGCCCCGTGGACCTACGACTTGAACCCTTCTCATCTTGTGTTTTACCGCACGGTCGGACGTGACCGATGCGGTAATAACGGCGTCCTCAGCCTGTGGAGCGCCGCCGGACCTCTCCTCGTGCAGCAATGTGTGGTGCAGCCGCTTACAATCCTGTGCGCCGCACCCTTTCGCCTTACAGTTGAATCTTCTGTGTCGACTCGATATGCACAGGAAACACAGCCCCTCTTTCTTGACTGTGTCCCATCTCTTTGGTACGCTCATCTTCTTGAAGGTGGCGCAGCGAGGCAGAGCGTGATCATTGGCACATATCGGGCACTTCATTGCTTCCTCGCGTACCTTCTTGGGTTGGCTGTGGCTCGGCGAACCCCTTCCCTCATCTGTCACCGCGAAGACTGGCCTTCTTGTTCTGGTTTCACTCTTGTTCGGAGGCTGACGCGGTGTTTCTCTCTTCGCTGTCGTGCTGAATCCGTAGCGCAGTGCTCTGTCCGCTTCTCTCATTAAGAATTCAGAGAGAAGGACGACATCGGGCTCGTTCCTGAAGCGCGACGTCTCTTCTGCGTAGTCGTACCACTTGCTCTTCTCGTAGGGACTGAGCTTCTCTAGAATGTCTCTCGTGAGCAACGGGTTGAAAAGGTACCCGTGCCTCAGCCTCTTCAGGATAGCCACCATGTTCTGAATCTTCACCGCGAATTGGTTGAGTTCTGCCGCCGAACCTCCGAGCCTCGGTAGCCTCTTCAGTTCTTCCATCATGCGGTCCACCATAACTTCTGGACGGCCGAAGCATTGTTCTAGAGTCTTCATGATTTGTTCGGGCGGCGTAGCGACGCTCAGCAGTGGTGCCACGGCTTCCCTGGCTTCTCCCCGCAAGCAGTTCCTCAGCCGAGCTAAGTTCTCGGTCGGCTTCAGCTTGTAAAATGCAGTGGTGTCTTCCATGGCTGCTTTGAATGACAACCATTCAGTGGGAGCCCCTGAGAATGTAGGCAGTTCCGTGGTGTGGCGCGTCTGGCGTTGATTCAGCAGCTTGTCTAACGTTTCAGCGAGATGTTCCACTCCGTTGGCCCTAGACGTGGGCGGTGTGGGTGAGCGTGGGCGGCGCTGTTCCGGCCCCTCAAATCTCGTCTTCTGGCCTTCGCGTCTTCCTCCAGTTGGTGGCATGTCTTCTGGCTTCGGCGTCTCTCTCTCCTCTAACACGACCGGCTCTTGTCTAGCCTCTTCATGGTCGGGTCCCTGTTCGCTTAGCCAGGCTCGGACACGTTGCTCCACCTGTTCAGACGGCTCGTCGTCATCGGGGCTGCTTCCATCCTCTGCAGCGGCGACGTCGGCGACGAGTTTCTTCTTGATAAGTTCTGCCTCTATCTGCAGTTCCTTTTTACGGAGAGCGGCAAGCTTCTCTTCCGCCTCATATTGTATGCGTGCGACGACACTCGCTGTCGATCGACGCGACCTAATTGAAATAGCCTTCTTCCTGGCTAGTGTTTGCACTTCCGGAGCTACAGGTGCCTTGCTAGTACCTGGTCTCGGTTTTAAAATTGTTTGAAGCAGATCTGCCCTTCCCTCGGTCGGCGGCGGCTGGCTCGTGGCGGCAGCAGACGGCGATCGTGGCGGATCTGGAAATCTTCGCGGTTGTTGTTGTTGTGGTTGGTTCTCCTCGGCCCCGCTCTGACTCCTCGTGATGACCATAGTTTAAGTTAAATGTTACGTTAAGTTAAATCCTCAAATCAAAAATTAATCTTCAAAATATTCGTCTTCAAACTCCAAAATTCTTCAGAGTCTTCACGACTCTTCAAGAATCTTCGGTAGGTTTTTCAGGCGAAAAATCTGCGAATCCTTGCTTCCCTCTTCGTTGGTGTTGTCTTGTATCTTCGAGTCCAATCTTCTAATCTGAGTCCGTTGATCCCCGGTGTTGAATTCCTTTCTTCCAAAATTCTATGTTCGGCTTGATAAATTTTCTTCAAAAAATTTTCTATGTCCTTGGCTTGATGAAATTATTCTATGTCCAGTGTTAAGTAAATATTTCTAAGTCCGGTCTTCAATAAATTTTTCTGTCTCCTTGGCTCAGTAAAATTTTTCTATGTCCGGTGTTCAGTAAATTTTTCTATGTTCCGTCATCATCAAATTCTTCTAAGTGTCGTCTTGATTGTTTTCAACTGATATTGGACTTCGGAAATTTCTTCAATCTTGTATCTCGGATCACACGCGACTAACTCACTAACTTGCAATCCGGATCGCAAGGACCACGCACTACTGTATGGGACTGTATTTTTCCACTAGGTTTTCACCGCCGGCTCTGATCAGACTCGAAGATAGCAAGGTTACACCGATTCGGGCAGAGCTGGGGCGTATAAGTAAAACCTCTGATTTGAGGAGAACATTTAGCACGATAAGTCGTTAGCTTATCTGGCTCAGGGCAATGCCGTATAGGGAGCACAAATGTACTCTTCTAAGTTTCATATTAGCTATCTCTCTCTTATTTCTCTATACGGCTATTTTCCGTAATTTTCCCTAATTTCCCTTTATTTCCCCTGAGCCAGGATAAGTGAAACGCATAACGTGAAATCCTTTATTTACCATAAAACAATACATAATCACACAGTTTACATATATACTTAGTAATACACAACTTAAAGTTACAAGTATAAGAAAACCATATATTTTTCTCCATTATAATCTCATTTTCTCTAAAACCATTTACATTTCAATTTACCTAAACATTATTTACTTTAGCCACTAATTTTCCCTATGTACAACACTAATTTTCCAAGTGAAATAAGGTAGGTACGGTTAAGAAATTATAACGAAAATAAACTCGTGACTCTAAAACAATTATTTACCACTATTTTAATGAATTTAACACTTATATACAACACTTATATTCACTATTTTCACTCTTAAGAGTTTATGTAATATTTACTCACGGTTTTTAGAAACGTTTTAAAGCACTGATAAGCGTTCATTGTCTTTAAATTCACTTTTGTTGAGGCGAGGCCGCTGTCCTTAACAAAATATGTTTTTCATAAAACTGCTTACCTGACCAAAAAATTATAACGAAACAAAACACTCCACGAATTATCCTCGAATCTGAAAAAAATAAATATAAAATCATCTAGTGACTACTAGCTGATGAATCTGTTGGGGCTCTGTGCCAGATGAACTTATTTATGTAAAATCTTCAGAAACCAGGCATCAGACGTTAATAACCTCCCCCAGCATTTCCAAATTCTAAAAGGTAGAATTTAAAAAAAAAATTATTAATATATAAATTATTTATATTATTAATATTATTAATTTAATTTTAAATTTAAATTCTAAACTTGTAATTTTGCATGGCTTAAATCCTCTTCAGGGAAATAATTTTCAGCGAAATCGGATAGTAAGTAACTTTACAAGCAGTTTCAAAAAACTGATTTGAAGCAGTTAAAAAATACCCGTTTTATATATTATGTCACCGTAAAATTGTAAAAACCGTTAGATTGTAATAAAACTAGTGAAATTGTAAAATGTTAATAGACTTCCGATGCGTATATGTTGCCTATAATTTAACACATTATTTTTCGTAAGATTATAATTATATAGTTTCTAATCTTTCGACAAATTTTTACATTCTCGTTAGTTATTTGACAATCTAACGGTTTCTACAATTTTACGATGACATATATATTACAAAATTACTGTAAATTTTTGTCAGTTGACTAAAATATCTGAACCATAGGTATTGGAAATTGGGATCCCAGTGTTTTAAAAATTTAATAGAAGTATGAGCAAAACTGTTGTTAAAACAATCCATGCTTGTTATTTAATCACTATTGTTCTCTTATGGCATTGAATATTCATAATATTTTTGTCATCCGCTAAATTTACACATTCAATTAGTGACTATACTAGAAGGAGGGTTTTAATTTAGACTTCAGTGCCATGAAGTTATTTATCATCTTACTTTTAGCTGTATACCGACAGAGCAATGCAAATTTTATAAAATCGGTGTCAGACAAATTTGTTGCCTTGGGCAATTGTATCGTTGAACATTTCAAAACGCTACGAGTTAAAATAAGAGGTTTTCTATTTCCTGAGTGTAAAATAATTAAGGCAATGATTAGTGAGAATACTATTCATTTTGAACCTACAGAAACTGAGAAGTTCGACATTGTTGACATTACAGACAAGCCTATAGATGGTGAGCACATATTACAATTTAAATCCGAAACCAAAAGAATTGGGCCGGTTTCCGTTCCTCAACTGGCAATCCTTCATGGTAATAGAATAGAATCGCATGTTGTTCTAACAAGAGATGGCTATTTTATTACATTACATCATTTGAAAAGTATAAATGAAACCCAAAGGAATAAGACTGTATTACTTCACCATGGACTACTGGGCAGTTCAGCAGATTGGATGCTGTTGGGATCCAAAAAATCGCTTCCTTACCTTCTGTTAAGTGCTGGTTTTGATGTGTGGCTTATTAATGCTCGAGGAAACTACTACTCAAGAGATCATATAAGAGGCATTGATTCCACATACTGGAATTTCACATGGTTCGAAATGGGAAAATATGATTTACCTGCTATTGTTGACTATGTCTCACAAGTAACCAATCCCAATGATCAGCTCACGTACATTGGACATTCTATGGGATGTACAGCATTCGTAACAATGCTTTCATTGCATCCCGATTATAATTCTAAATTCAGAATGGCAATATTATTAGCTCCCTTGATATTTATGGCTAATGCGGAGGGTCCCTTACATATCCTGGGTGCAGTTGCATTAAATCCACCGGAGGAATTATTGTATATTTTAGATGCTCATGAGTTTTTACCAGACAAAAAAGTTCCCCTTTGGATGATTAAGGAATATTGCAATAATTCAGAAGCACAGTGTATAAATCCTTCTTTGTTTTTTACTGGAAGTTTTATAGATAATGATAAATGGGATAAAGCATTGATTAAGAGTATATGGAATTACCTTCCTGCTGGTGGTTCAACGAACACTATTCTGCATTATGCTCAAATGGTCAAAAGTGGAAAATTTCACGTATTTAAGGATGAGAATCTAGAGATTTCATTAAGTTCCGTGAAAGTTCCGATAGTATTAATTAGTTCAAATAATGATAAATTAGCCAAGGTGCCAGATATTTTAAGGCTTTATTTTAAACTTTCTTGTCCCATTGATCATTATACAATTCGCGATAAAGGTATTACTCATATGGATTTTGTATGGAATCCTTCGGCTGATACCATAATATATTCAAAATTATTAGATTACATACATGCTAATATCAGTTGTTACAAATTCAAAGCAACTAATATTTAAAAGAAGTTGAAAATATATATTTTGTAAATTCTACTTGTTTCAATTGTAATTTTTCTACCTCTATATCAAAAAAATCTTAGTTATTTGTTTTATCAAGCTACTTTAGAAGTTCAATACGATAAATTGAGTTTAAATAATAGTTACTCAAAGCTGTATGATGACCATAAAGTCCGCATTTGGGTTGAGTTGCTACTACATACACCTTACAACCTACATTTACTTCCTAGCCCTACAACCTACCTACTCCTGGTACTTACTCACACGTATCTTCCAAACGGCTGAATGGATATCAACAGTTAAGGTATCGTTAGAATTGTCTCAAAAACCCGTGTCCTTAAATAGGTAGTTAAAAGAAACAAAATGACGGATTTTGGCGCCAAATTGTAAGCAGTTCAAAAAAAATTTACCAAATCTATCGAGTAGATTTTGTAGAGTAGAGTATTAAAATAAAATAAATTAAAAGGAGATTCCAAAAATATACATATGTCATGTATTTACATTTTTTCATGGAATAATTAAAACCATTTTAATTAAATCATTTGAATAAATTTGTAAACAATGCATTCAAATAGTCGTGTTATTGCTTTAAATCGACCAAGTGTAACACACGCGAAAACGCCTGCTACCAAAAATAATGTCAATTATTTCACTTATTAGGCATACAGCTCATAGTGTAGTCTGTTTTCTCTATCTTGTTTCGGTCTTTTTAGTGCGCTGCTTAGGTCATATGTTTATTTTTGTAGTCGGATTTTTTAACATCCCGCTAAGAAAATCTAAGATTTTCAAAAATGGGGAAGTTATTGGTTTCACCCCGTTTTGCAAAAATCGAATTCTCATCAGATGTGTGTGTAAGTATGTAAACCTCTTATTACTTTTGAACGGTTTAACCGATTTTATTACGGCTGGTGCAATTCAAAAGGGCTTGGCCAAACTTAGATTTTAACAACTTGGACTGAACAATTTGGACTGATACGGACAGATATATAAAAAAAGACTGTGTTTTTTTTTAAAGTGATTTTTGGAATAATTTTTAAACAGCTTCATCGATCAACTCCAAAAACTAATCAGCTCTTAACCTTGAAAAACCGCGTCGATCGCCGCTAATCCGGTCAAAATCGGTTGATTGTTCGAGAGATATCGTAAAGGAAAGAAAACCGAAAAAAGTGTTTTTTCAGAATTACTCCGAAATTTTTCATCTTAAAAATTTTTGCTGTCGATTTTTTCAAAGGACATGATAAACTGCATCGATTGCCGCCAATCGCGTGAAAATATGAAGTATGAAGTGATAACTCGCAGTATTGAGGTGGACTGCAGCCACACACACACACTGTCACGCTGTCCATGCGCCGGCACTAGCGCCGGTTCTATTATGCCTTATGTCTTACTGTGAAAGTAATATAGGAATGTAAAGTAATAATACTTTACATTCCTTTAAAATATTAGCAAATAATGGCAAAATATAATATTTAGTTTAATTTACCCCAATTTTCTGTGACAACCCTGACAAATTAAGGATCAATTTCTAAATCTTCTAAGCTTCTAAGAAAGCTCCTCTGTATGTCAGTACTATTATTTTACTCTGTGCTACCGTTACCCCAGATTGTAGATAAAGTAGGCAAGTGGGCAGGATCGACAATAGCAGAAAAAAGTTTGCTTTATTTCATCTTATTTTGGCAAAAAATAAATTGACTGTCGAAGTCAATTTAATTACTGTAGCTATTATATTAACATTTTACATTCTCTTACGCCCGAAATTAATAATCAATCTTAATCTCATTTTAGCTATCTGAGATCAAGATTTTAATACATTTCAACTATCTTGAGAATTTTAAGATTGAAATCAATCTAAGATTGTAGATACATTATTAATTTCGGTCGTTAGTCTACTAACATTACACATTTAGTGAGAAAAAATTAGTTAGGTACTGAGATAAAAAGTCATAAGTTATTGATATTAGGCCGGTGTTAGTAATATATGTAAATATAGATTCGGTTGGCACATCGGACACACAGCTGGTGATTTCCCGCGGGGACGATTCTGGACGGACGCGACACGCCACCCTCGTGAAAACTAAACTAAGAACTTTAATTAAAACTACAATGTTGTGATCTGATATCGATATCTTATTTAGCATGTTTATTCTTTATTCAGTTATCAACTTATCAATAATTTCTAAGGTATGAGATAATGAGCCCCATAGACAAATGATTGGTCTCGGCGCTCGACCACTACCACTGGCATACTTGAAAAATGTGGCGATAAATAGTATGCCGAAGTCGGCATGCCCGATACATTTGACGACCTCTGTGGCTCAGTTGGTTGAGCGTGTTGGTGCTCAAGCCGGGGGTCGCGGGTTCAAATCCCGCCGAAGGAACAAAAAGTTTTTCTGTGTTCCTGGGTCATGGATGTGTATTAAATATGTTTATAATATAATAAAAATCTTAAATATGTGTATAGTAGAAAAGTATTAAATATATGTCCGTTGTCTGATACCCGTAACACAAGTTCTTCGACAGCTTACCACGGGATCAGATTGACGTGGTGTGAAGCGTCCATAGATATTATTATACTATTTATTGTCACATACGATGGGGCACTCACATATCTATACTAATATTTATAAGCTGAAGAGTTTGTTTGTTTGAACGCGCTAATCTCAGGAATTACTGGTTCGAATAAAAAAAAAAATGTGTTGTATAATCCATTTATAGAGGAAGGCTTTAGGCTATATAGCATCATGCTATATAGCCTAAATGCTCAATAATGCCAAAGTTACACCGGGAGTAGTTAATTCTAGATTAGTCACAGAATAGCTAGGTGTTAATAACGGTATTAATAAATACGAAGTAGGTTCGGAGTAACAATACAATTCTTACACTGAGATTAAGGTGTATGTTATGGCAACACACATGAAAAGAATGAACTAAATGAACTAAATTGAATGAAATGTCGATTAATAAGACACTGACAGTTAGCAAAATTTTGAAATTTGACACTTTTATTTGACAATCATAACTATCACAAGCGAACCTAAGTAAATTCTGTATTTCTCTTGTTAAAATCAAAATAGTGTTTTTAGAATTTGTGCTATTTTATATAAAATGTTATATTTATATAAAAATGTTATTGCGAGGTTTATACAATTTCACATGCCTTATTTAATGGTAATATTTCTTCAATTCCTTCTATCATTCTCAAATCGTCAATAAAATAATCTCTATTCATTTTAATCCATTTTTAATCCATAATGATTACAAAAACTGACACTAGTAAGTACTTGAACGAACACCAAACAAATATGAAAATATATTTAGGTTATGTTTAGTGTATATATTTTAATAGAAGTTGGAAATACAATACAAATCTAGGCTTACTCAAGCGTTAAACCATGTGGCTCCGCGGAGTAACTTTTACTCCCGGAGTAAATTTTGATTAGTTAACTCCGTCCTTATTCCTAGTTTATTAATACCATAATTGCCTAATCTTTGCGTAAGTCTTGGAGTAAAGTTGTTCTGACGCTAATCGTAGTTTATTAATAAGGGGATAAATGTCTATCTTTTAAGGTTGGCTCACAATAACCTTTTTATGCTAACAAGATTTGTTCCGAAATTAAGCATTATTTGTGAGGGTGTTTTCATAAAGTTGATATTAATCCTTATACAAGTAAACACGTTATTAATTACAAGCATTTAATTTTGAAGACATTTGCCGTTTACATTTTTTGATTTAAATGAGTATTTTAGAAGATATCGCAGTAATAAAATAATAAAACGCGTACTAATAATGTACGGCGCGCGGCGGGCAGTCGTGAGGGGGAAGCGCTTCTCCTTCTACGTAAATGAAGTCTCGGGTAAATTTTAGTAATATACCAAAGTAGGACGAAGTCGCGGGCAAAAGCTGGTTAGAAATATTTAACGGAAAAGCTTAGCTTGTGGGATACTGGCATAATTTAATTTTGTTGGAAATAAATTATTACAATGTTTCTAAGCTACATAATATTGCATTGCCGTAAGCCCTTTGAACAAACTGCAGATGAATAAAACAAGGTAAATGGAAAACAAGAGGAAATGTAAAACTCATTTAATTAGTACTTCATATTTTTTATTCCATGAGATCTTTTCATAGGATTTACAGGCGGAAAGTCTAAATGCAAGAATTAATAATGTATGGACAACATTAATGGTATAAATTTATATAATATAAGGTTTGATAAATTCAATTACGGATATTTTGGGTATATGATCTACTGCTTATTATAAAGACGTTTAGGCAAAAAATATTGTCATACTCAAAGTAAAAAAATCATCTCATAGACTCTCCGCTCAACGCAAACTCGCCCATATAAAGGATTTTTTTTCGAGTATGTCAATTACTTTTTTGCCTAAACGTCTTTAATATGTAAATAGTAGATCATATGCCAAAAATATCAGTAATTGATTTTACCATACCTTATATTATGCTATTATAATAGAATATTATAAGGTTTGGTAAAATCAATTATTTACCACAAGGTTATAAATCAAAATAACAAACAGGATAACGTCTTTTTATTTTTCAGGAACACAAAGATTTCAAACCAAGATAGGCTATGACGTACATATTTGACAGGACAAAATATGTTCAGACCACATATAATTATCACATAAGGTGCGCCATCTTTTTTTGCCTCGACATATTACTATGTCTATAACGTCTATGAGTGGAACATATAATAAGGAAATAAAGCTGCTGAGAGCACGTAGGTATAGGCATCGATCATTCTATATTTAGTTCAGTTACGAGAAACTTTGATATGAGATACAATTATCCATCGAACAAGTCTATAGACAAACATCCATCTAACCATACATCCATCCTCAGTCCTAACAAAATTTATTTTACTTTTAAGACCTCCGTGTAAAACTCAAGTAACCCTTAAAGTTTCGCTCTGTCCGTCCGTCTCTCTGACCGTCTGTCTGTCTGTCTTTCCGACATTCTAGTTTCTGTAATAGGCTACACGAATGAATTTTTTTTATTGCATAAATGAATAGTACTCTTAAATATGAGTAACTTCTTAGAAGAAACCGTATATCAAAAGTCAATATTCTCAAAGGTACAGCGATTTGTTTGCAAAATTTCGCAAGTCCCGTGAAAACGCTCCATACTAAAGTCGTACGTAGCTATGACGTCACGTCCATGTAAAATCGTATGAAGTAGACGGCCGCAGGAACATATTTGTAAATATCTCCGATATTTGTGCGTTTAAGTTCATACATACCATAGTAAAAGTTTTTGTATATGATGTAAGTAAACTAATTATGTAGGTTTTGTTTACTAATTTAGCAAGAAAAAAAAAATTTTTTTTGTACTTTTTAGATGTATCTAATGACTAAACTATAAATAAAATATTATATTTTTTTACATTTACGAAGTAGTAATGCCTTAAAATTTCTGAATACATTATTGAAACTTAATATTTTAGATGTAGTCGTGTACCCAATTATGCATATACCTACCTATAAGCATGTATAAGATTTAATAAGATATGGTTATGAATATTAGATTGTGTATAGATTTTGGTTTCGGTGTCATAAACTTATAAAGCTATATAAAAAAAAAACTCGTATCATAGACACTCCTCCGAAACGGCTTGACTTGCTCTAATAATAAATTTTTCGCTTATAGGTACGGTAGGTCTGAGAATCGGTCGTAATCATTTTTTAACTCCTATACGATAAGAGTGGCCTACCCTTAAATATACTTTTTTATTTTTTCGACAAAATTATACCTATATTTTTATTTTTATATGATGTGGCTTTCAAAATACAATATAACAACTCTAAATTTTCACCATTCTACCACCAACCGTTATTTTTAATAGCGATATTTTGATTCATGGATCAGTAATAGGGTTGATTCTAAAACAACAATAACCGTTGTTATCTATCAAAAATTTCATGTTCGTTCTAACAATGACAGAACTACGTCTGTCGGGTCAGCTTACAGCTAGTACCTTTGAGTAGGTATATAACTACTAGTACGTAGTATTATTATATTCTTTTAATTTAGGAGTGGCTCTCGATACATGCCAAGTCAGGATGAAAAATATTTTTTCATTCTATCCCATGTACGGTATCCCATTAAAATACCTATTCGAAGATATCTCTTCGAATAGGTATTTTAAATAATTTATTTTTTATTATTTTACATTTTCGAATGATCGCCCGCCTAAGCGGTTCATAAGTTGCTCCCACAACCCTAGCATTTCAAAACTATACCTACGAGATTGACCATGATGTCATGCTAAAATCTCTTAAGGAAAATTATTTTAAGCAAAATCGGATAATAACTTATATAGTAATTTAAAGAAAACCCTTTGCTCGTTGGTAGCGACGGAACCCATTCTTTGACTATTTGTAGGTATGTCCTCGTATGCCTTTTGGTTAGGTTAGTATAGAATAAGACCGGAAAACCTAAACGTCAATTTTCGTATTTAAAGTATATGTACTTTCATTTTACTTTGATGTGAAAAGACATGTCATAAACTGATTTTGTGAAGTTTCTACCAATCAGAGCGCGTTTCACGTTGGCTTAACATTTACGAGAATACCGTTTGACAGTTTTAGCGTATTGGAACTTGATTGTAATTGTATTATTGTAGGTTTTATTAAGCAGAATTGACCCCCCTGGCAAGCGATCTTACTGCAATGACTTTCGTCTCGAAACCCTTAACCCGTAGCCACGGCGAAACACAACGCAACTTGTGTCACGCACTGGTTATCCATGGCATCACGGAACCCAGTCAAGCCAGCTAGTCATTGCCAAAGGTTATTACAAATTTTACGTAAATTTTACCCTTTAGGTACAGAACCCTGTAAACTGTGGGAGCTATACCCACAGTTTATAGGGTTTCGTACCCAAAGGGTAAAAACGGGACCTTATTACTGAAACTTCACTATCTGTCCGTCCGTCGGTCCGTCCGTTTGTCTGTCACCAGGACGTACCTATCTAATGAATAGCTAGAGGGTTTATATTTTCACACATCAACAACAAATACTAATAAAAAAAATAAAAAAAATATTTTAGTAATCCCATGCAACAAACGTGAAACACATTTTTGATGTTGTGTACGGAACCCTTCGAACGCGAGGCCGACTCGAAATTGACTGGTTTTTTATATATTTTAAAGCACTGTAAATCTTACCAATCCGATCGTATTTGTATTTTATTTTTTTATTTTTATTTTTATTAAGAGGAACAGTAAACAGCTACACTATGCACTTAAATAACACAGTCTTATATGTAAGTTACAATAATAATAGTGTAGCCCGCAGCACTGTCCACAGGTTACCAAGAAAAATGTTTATATTAATACAAACGTAGATGATTACTATTCATGCCCTAGAATCTAGATGATTTAGTAGTGAATATACACTTACTTATTAAAATAAACCAAGAAATAAAGTAGAGAGGATATGTACACAAAATCATAAATGTATGTGTTACATTTATCATTCTGTTTTCATGTTATAACAAGAAACAAGAAAGTTTTTATGGCGATTAAGTCCACACATGACTGTCTACTTGTCTAAGAGGATCTAAGACTATCAGCCTATTGCCTAGCTAAAAAACTAAAACTAAACTTATCTAAGTGTAACTACATACACTTTACTAAAAATAAAAATATCACCAGATTCTCCTATTCAATATGTAATAAATGTATGTGTTACATTTATCATTCTGTTTTCATGTTATAACAAGAAACAAGAAAGTTTTTATGGCGATTAAGTCCACACATGACTGTCTACTTGTCTAAGAGGATCTAAGAGGATTTAAATTACGTTATTTTAAGTGTATCGTGTAAATACAATCGGAATCGCGACAAAGAACATGCAAAAATATCAATGTGTTCGAAGTTGGTGTTATACGTCTCAACCATTTGTCGTATAGGAGAGCGTTCACCACTGTTAGTGCGACAGGTACCCATAGCGAACAATTTGCCTGCGCGTACCTTTCGCCTATGGACAGTTCTGGGGACCGCATAACATAATATATTATTTGGTTCAACACAATCAAACCTGTTGTGTATAATATTGTACAGAGTCATGCCTTCTATTGCTATTACATAATAGAGAATGTCCAATATAGGTTTCTTAGAGCCATGCATTACAGATGTCGTAAATCATATCTGCCCTACTCCCAACTGCTCAGTAAATACGGACTCCTGCCACTTAGTGCTAGGCGCAAGCAATTAGAAGGCATGACTCTGTACAATATTATACACAACTATATACTTTTTGTAATATGGATTCCAAATTGGTATTGCGTACTCCAGCTGAGAACGTACCAATGTTTTATATAGGCATAAGTATGAGGAGGTGTAATTAAAGTCATTAGAAGCTCTCATTATAAATCCAAACATCTGATACGCTTTATTCACAATTTTGTCAACATGGGCGTTGAGACAGAGCTTTGCGTCAAGCATAATACCAAGATCCCTAACGATGTCCACCTTCCCTAGGGATTTATTACATATTGAATAGGAGAATCTGGTGATATTTTTATTTTTAGTAAAGTGTATGTAGATAAGTTAGACTTAGATAAGTTTAGTTTTAGTTTTTTAGCTAGGCAATAGGCTGATAGTCTTAGATCCTCTTAGACAAGTAGACAGTCATGTGTGGACTTAATCGCCATAAAAACTTTAAGGTCATCTGCATATAATAGAAATTTAGAGTTCTGAAAGTACTTGCCTATGTCGTTAATGAACAAGATGAAAATCAGAGGACCGAGAATGGAGCCTTGCGGTACGCCGGAAGTAACTTGGGTGACCTCAGAATGATAGCCATTAACTAAGACCTTTTGAACGCGGTTTGTGATGTACGAATGGAACCATCTCAACATTTGTTTTGCGTACAATGGGATACGTGGAGATTTCTCCACGTATCCCATTGTACGCAATTCGGTCGAGTAGTAATTCACGATCCACTTTATCGAAGGCCTTTTGGAAGTCAGTGTATATGGCGTCAACTTGCACACGATTATCAATATTATCGAACAGGAAGGTAGAAAATGCAAGTAGGTTAGTGGTAGTGGACCTATGCTTCACGAAACCCTGCTGCTGTTGTATGATAGCATTGTGTAGTATGGGGTATATCTCGTTATGTACCAAGCGCTCGAATAGTTTTGAAAGAGAAGACAGAATAGATATCGGACGGTAATGCTCAACATCGCGCCTAGAACCACCTTTGTGTACAGGGGTGATATTGGCTTGCTTCCAGATTGAAGGCATTACACCCTCCTTAATACAATATTAATATAAATTACGCAAATTATTAGCCTATGTTACCCGATTATTACGAATCTATTGACACCTCATTTATTAAAATCGGTCCTAGTAGTTTAGCCGCTACGGTGAAACAATCGTACATAAATACATAAACTACCAAAATCATTAATCCTTCCTTTTGTCTTCGTGTAAAAAATGGAGTCAAGGTTTTGAAGTCTACTGCCTACAGTTAGTGTTGATAGTTAGGTACTTGGAGAGCTAACTCTACAGACAACATACACTTGAGACGATATTTTTAGCCACGTTAAGACAATAACTTGTCTAGGGGTCAATGACCCCCGAAAAATGTTCTAGATTGTTCCGTTCCAAAATTATGCAATGAAATAGAACACAATATAATGTTATGAAGGACACAAATATTTAGAACATATACCGCCTCAAAAAAATTTCGGAGATTATAATATAAAGTTTAACTGTTGATTTTTTTTTATCAACCTCCGAAAACTTTGTACAATATCTAAAAGCAATATTTTCCATCGACTTCCAAAAGGAGATTTTCTTTTTGTCCGGATTTTTTTTGCCGTTTTATGAATACTGAAAGGATGGCTGTATCTGATGCATTTATTAGTGCAATGAACGGATTAAGAATTTCTCAACGCTGCACGCTGGGCGCACATCAAATAGAAAAGTAAAATTTCTAAACAAAAAAGTACCTACTGAGTACTGGGATATGAGTCGATTCTTTCAGCGTAATGCGAACAGCAATTAATGAAATAACTGGACAGTCTCCTTTTATCTGTATATCTGCATAGACCATAGTACATCATGTGAACATGCTACTACTATTAACATAATATTGTGAAAGTTTGTGAGTATTAAGGACTGCTGCCTCGCAGTGAAATAATACATTACATATAGTGCATAAACGAACGATCAGTGATTTTTAAATATTTCATAAGCTCTAAGAGTGAAAATATAGTGAAAATATAAGTGTTAATTTTCATAGCATCAGTGTAAAATAGTTGTTTTATGAACTTAACCTTATTTTGATCATATTTATAAAACCGTAACTTAGTTTAACTTATTTTTTTTGTATTGAGTCTAAATATTATATAAAGGTAAACTTGACTGACTCATCTATCAACGCACAGCCGAAACTACTAAATGGATTTTGCTGAAATTTGGCATACAGATTACAGATAATTGTAATAACGCTTAAAATACGCTAAGAAAAATTTTTTGAAACCCCTTATTCACCCTAAGGGGGTGAATAAGGCGTTAAAACTTTGTAAAGAAACTGAACTCGCGGACGAAATCGCGGCCAAAAGCTAGTATATAATAAAAGCTTTAAGCATAAAGTATATGGTAAATCATAAATTAAAAAGTTTTTGCTTCCCTTATTAGCTACGAGTATAAAATTTACTTACATCTATTACCTGTAATGATATTATGATTCTTTTTTTTTACTTTTATTTATTTTTCTCAACTTTTTCCAGGTAAAACCACACTACATAACGAATGTGAGCTGTGACACAATATTTACATTTGCAGTGCCCAATTAATGTGGCACAGCTGCATCATCCACTTTTATTACTAAATAAAACATAAAATATTGCTCGCCATTATAAGGGTTAGCGATTTATGATTAGCACAATATGTCACGACCCACAAGCGCTAGAATGCCATTGGTATGTATGTGAGTATACATTCAAACTCTTGAGTTTATGTTGACTCTATTTCACAAAAAAAATATTAATGCCCGGTTTATGAGGTTTTTAGGGTTCGTAGTTCACGTTTCGGAATTCTTAAAGTTTCGTCATGTCCGTTCGTCCAGCTTCGGCTTACCGTCAAAACGGTAATTGTTAATAGAGATGTTTTACCACGCCGACAAATTGCTAAAATAAAATCACGAATTCACAGATTTTGGTGACTAAATGACCAATTTCGAATTATATCTACCCTTTACAGCAAAAAATCGGAATCGGCGGAGTAATCGTTGAACATATTAAATAAATACACAAGCTCCTTTTATGGAAGTCGGTTAAAAAGTACGGGCATTTGATGAAATATCACTTAAATAATACAATTTACACCCTATGTGTAAACAATATGTTTGTATTAGTAATGGAATTACGCCGAAATTAAAGTATTGGTCAGTAGGGTGAATCAATAATATTTATGTGTGACGACATCTACCGACTCCAAAACATGCAAAATAGTTTAATTTCCAACTCTTTGCTTCATATATATAAGCGCTACAATCGAGTGGTGCGATAAATGTCGATTTATGTTATTTCATGGTCTATTGTACATTATTTTGTATTATACTCGGTAAGGACCCTCGAAATAGGGGTTGAAAGAGATGCACGTGTTGTATTGTAACAATAACTCTTATTAGCCCAAACATTCGAGGAGCTTAGCTAAAATTTATATCTACCTTGCAATTAAATTAAATATTTTGTTTGTTATAGAATTACATTTTTTTAACATCTAGTACACTATAGTATTTTAATCTGGAGGTATTTGATTGGGCAAAGCAGTGGGTTGATGGAACAGGTCGAAGTTTCTGTACTAAAGAACAGTGGCAAAGGCTGGTTCTCCTATAAAGGGAAGCCGTAGCCTGTATAATAGGGATTCGGATGAAGGTCTTCAAAAGGTAAGCGGTAAGGGAAGCCGATAGGAATGGAGTTATAGGAACTCCTCCCCACTGCTAAAGAACTTGTTTTGACTAACTTTGCTGTTTTGCTTGGTCATCCTTCTTGACTTATTAACTTAAGGTTTACTTCCTTTAATGCATCCAAAATATAAAAACTAAATTTTACTTTTCTTATTAACATAATATTCTGTTCTCTAATGAACAAATAACATGTTCTTTGAGTTGTAATTTATGATGTTATCAATATGTAAAATGTATTTACTTCTTCAATTCATAATTAAATGCCAGGGGCTACTCGAGCTTAATAATTACAAGCGCCTATTAGTACTCGTTTAGACTTCAAAAATGGAGGAGGTTTTCAATTCGATTCGACTGTATTTTTTTAATGTTTTTTTTTTACCTCTGAACTTTAGACTGGTTGAACCGATTTTGACGATTCTTTTTTTTCTGCAAGGTGGTGTTTCCCATGTGGTCCCATTTTTTGGTCCAGTTCTGACAATGTCATCTATGAGAAAACCATATTGTATGTCTTAAAATTTTACTTTGCGTTAAATTGAACTTTAAAGGTTTTTATTTTTTGATTAAAAATAATAATTGTACTTTAATTTCACAGCCTAGCAGATATTTCTTGCGTCTACCCAAGTTCAATGCAGGGTATACCTTGCCACAAAATCGGTAACAGCCCAAGATATTGCAGATATCCTTGAATAAAATATAAATAATTTCCACACACTACATTCTAATATAAACAATTATCTTTTAAAACACTAGCTTTTTCCCGCGGCTCCACCCGCCATAAAAGAGTATCGGGTATCCCACGGGAATACTGTACATTTTCAGGATAAAAACTATCCTGTTTTAATCCAGAGCCTAAAGTACTGCCATACTAAATTCGCAATCCGTTAAGTAGTTTTCGCGTGAAAGAGTAAATCATCCATCAATCGATCTATCCTCAAAAACTTTCACATTTATAATACAAGAAGGATTTTTAAATTCTCGTGTTTGGTGTTTATTGAAGATAATTTCCGAAAAGCTTGGCTATAGACGAGATTCTAAAATGACCTGATTATGTGAATCGTAATATAAAACATTAATTTTGAAGAATTTTCTCTAACAGTAGGTAACTTCTTACAATTATATTTTTACACTTAAATAGAATTGCGTAAATTGATACAAATAATATAAATGATTGTCTGTTAAGTCAGTTTAAGGACGATAATTTTACGTGATAACGTCATCACAAGCCAAATGCAGCCAGCAACGCAATTCTATCTATCGCTTGTTCCGCTCTCTCTTGCACGCTCGGCTCAGGCGGAACGTGACCGTTTTTCGTGTGTGCAGCCGGCGTTCATCGATTTATAAGACGCCATCACAGTTAATAGAATCAGGCGTCACTTTGCACAACCTTGCACAATCTTGCTGACTTTGTTGCTTGGGTGGTGGTGGTGTTTGCACGATCTTGTGTTTGATTGTATGCAGTGTGGAAGGAGACTTTACGCATGTTTGCGTAAATTCTTATATTTTCTTGCAGATTGTAGGTATTTTTTCGCGGAATATTGCTAGATAATAGATATTATAATCTTAATGCTCGCGTTCTTTCCTTGCTTTATAAGATTCTGTTTGATTCTCATTGCCCTACTTATTTAAAAAACAATTTTAATTTTCGTTGCTCTGATAGACAAGAGCTGCGATCTTCTAGATACTAATCTCCTCCTTAATATACCGGTCCACCGCAGTAAATACTTTAATTCTTCTTTTACTGTTAAATCCATTCTGCTCTGGAACTCTTTACCTGCCCAAATAAGACGAGCTGAAATCTTAAGTAGCTTTTAAAAATTACTTAAAAATCATTATATATTATATAAAAATATTATATATATCAATATTATATGTATGTATTTTTTTTTAATTTTAGAGAAATTTTTCATTACTACATGTACTTTATGCTACACCCATTTCCCAAAAATATATTCTTTCCAACATTATAAGGTTGTCTGGAAGAAATTACTACTTAGTAATAAGGCCGCCTTGGATACTCAATAGATCTCACTAAACTTAAGTACCATAATAGCAATAACAGTGTGCAATATAGAAGTAAGTTAGAAAGTAAATTAGAACAATATAAAAATAGTTATGATAATGATAGATTTAATAATGATAGTATTGAAGACAGTTGGAATAACATAAAAAGTATCTTGAAAACCACAGCTGAAGAATGTTTAGAAAAAGAAAAAATTGTACCTCGAAAAAAATGGATGACTACAGAAATAATAGATATGATGATAGAAAGAAGAACTTTAAGAAATAAAACAGATGACAACAGTATCCAAAAATATAAGAAAATAACTAATAATATAACTACTAAATGCAGGGAAGCTAGAGAGAAATATATGATTAGAAAATGTGAATACATAGAATATTATACTGAAAAAGGAAAAATGGACAAAGCTTATAATATTATCAGGGAAATGGAAAAGAAACATAAAACTAAAAGCGCGACAATTTTGGATGAACAGGGAAAAATTCTAATCGATAATAAAGAAATAGTAGCAAGATGGTTAAGATACATAGAAGAGTTGTACAAGGGTGAAGGATTGTCAGAGGATGATATAGAGAGGGAAGAAATGATAGAAGTAGATGATCTGGGCCCAGATATACTTAGACAGGAATATGACAACGCCATTAGTAACATCCAAAATGGAAAGGCTGCCGGATTTGACGACATTTATATTGAATTGATAAAATACTCTAACTGTGAATCCCTAAAAAACCAACTTTTTGAACTAATTAAATTAATGTATACTACAGGAAAAATACCTAAAGATTTTAAGATTAGCAAAACAGTTATGTTACCTAAGAAAGCGAATACTCTGAAATGTGAGGAATACAGGACACTAAGTTTAATATCTCAAGCTAGTAAGATACTTCTTAAAATTATTCAAAATAGAATAAGGCCTATAGCTGAAAATTACTTGGGACCAGATCAATACGGATTTCGCCAACAGAAAGGAACGAGGGAAGCCATATTAGCATTAAGATTAGTAATAGACAGGAGAATGGAATTAGATTTAGACACACATATTGCCTTCATTGATTTAGAGAAAGCATTTGACAAAATTAATTGGAAATACATGATGACAGTTTTAAAGCAAGCAGGAATAGATTATAGAGACAGGAGAATAATATTTGAACTTTACAAGAACCAAGAAACGGTTATAAGGATAGGAGAAGAGGAAGGCATGGCAAAGATCAGACAAGGTGTAAGGCAGGGTTGTCCACTCTCGCCACTCATATTTAACATCTTCATAGAGTGTGCAATCAGGAAACTTGTAGAGTCAGGGAAGGGGGGGATAAAAATGAATGGGCAAAATATCCAATTTATACGTTTTGCTGATGATATAGCTGCGCTAGCCGAAAATTCAAAGCAATTAGAAGAATTGGTAACCTACATGGATCTTGTATTTAAAGAATTTGGATTAAAAATCAACGTTAATAAAACTAAGACACTAATTACATCCAAGACTACAGCAAAACATAACCCCATAACTATCAACTCAATTATAATAGATCAAGTCAAACAGTTTAGATATTTGGGAAGCCTCATCACGAATGACTCCAGGTGTACATCGGACATAGCAACAAGAATAGCAATAGCAAAGAAAGCCTTCAACGACAAAAAATACCTTTTTAAAGCCAGCATATCACGTCACATCCGAAAAAAGCTAATTAAAATATACATCTGGAGCATTGCTTTGTATGGTAGCGAGACGTGGACCATGACACAACGCGATAGAGAGAGATTGGAAGCATTCGAGATGTGGTGTTGGCGAAGAATGGAGAGAATACGTTGGACTGAAAAGAAAAGTAATGAAGAAGTTTTGGCATTAGTTAATGAGAAGAGAGAGATATTAAAGACCATTGAGAACAGAAGAGGAAAGATGTTAGGACACTTGATACGGCACGACAACTTTATGAGAGGAATAATTGAAGGGAAGGTTGAAGGTAGAAGAAAACGTGGAAGGCCGAGAAGAACGTTTATGGACCAGGTGAAGGAGAAAGTGATGGTCGTGTCGTATCAGGAGGTCAAGAGAAGGGCGGAGTGCAGAGAGGAATGGAGAAAGCTCCACCGACAAGAGCGAAGCTCTTAAGTTGGAATGAATGAATGGATACTCAAAGTATCCATGCTATTAATTGTTATGTGCACAATAAAGTATATTTGATTTGGTTTGAATCAAATTGTAGACACGATCACGTCAATAATGATTGATTAATTGTTACCTATGAGAATTATTAGAAGTTACTGTAAGAGCAACTTCTTGAAAAGTTGATTTTACATAGGACGATTCACTAAATGTGGTCATAATAGACCTGCTGATGACTTTTTGACAGTGCAAGTCAATTGGGCATCGCTCTACTTGAAAATTATTTTGTGGGATTTAACTTCTTTTTGTAAGTTACTTATTTATTGCTGTCCAAAACTTAAGATTTCAGAATAAAGAAAAATCTAAACATTTAAAAAAGTTTTCAATCGTATTAAAACCGAAATTTCGGAATTTGATGACAAATACTCTATACATTTTCGAGACTTCATTCGGTACAGAGTAATCAGGAGGAAATCGTGCAGAAACCAGCTGAAGTTATCTAAAAAGGAATTTGTTCAAGAATCCGGTCCCACATATTAAAACAACGTATTAAACCCCTTTTTTAGAGGTTTGCTATTTTGTATCATGACCAAAAAGATAAACCGGAGTAAATATTGTAATAGATTTGAGATACATAAGGAAAATGTATTTGAAAATGTATTTCCAAAGTAAAGTAAGGATTATTAGGTATATTATGTTTAGGTACTGTAGTAAAGATATATCTAATAATGCTTATTTATACAGTAAATGTATACATACCTAATAATGTACTTTAATTTTAATTAAACGGCGAAAATAAGGGTAGAAAAGCGTGTTTAGGCTGCCGCGCGTATCGCCCGAATCTGACATATTATAAACAAAAAAAATAATTAAATATCATTAATTCATTTATTATTATTTATCAAACGTTAAATATGTTTTTAATAATACATCTATGAATAAACAATAATCCGTCAACAAAAAAAATATCCCAATTTTTTAATTAGCTAAGTATGTTTTTGTTAATTAATTTTCACCATAAAAACGTTGAAAATTACAAAACTAGAAATTCAGATTATTTAAACTTGTTGGAGCTAATCTTAAAAGGGTTAAGAAAAAAGGGAAAAATCAAAATTCAAAAATTATGTTTTTTTCTCTTTTTTAATTAACAGTCAAAGGCATTAAAATTGTTTTATTTTTTATTGCGTATATTTTAAGAGGCTTTTTCTGACAAAAGAACTCTTCTAAAGTTCGAACTTAAACATTAAATTAATTAAGGTCGACGTTCTACCACTAGCCGACCACTAGTTATTATAGTTAGACCACACAAACTGAAAGCCAAATTAATGCAATTAATTTGGCTTTCAGTTTGCTATTCGCATATTTCACGTTCACGAAATTCTACCGCGCGGATCATACGTCGGGATATTCAGATATTCAGAGTATCCAAACCTTTTGATTTTGCAACCAATTCACAGAGTCCCTTCGTAAATTCGATCAATAAACAATAGCAATTAGCGAATGATTTACATTTTAAAATACACACAATTAAAAAAATACAGACAGACAGACGAACGAACAGAGCAAAACTATAAGGGTTCCTTGAGTAATACGAAACTAAAAGTATAATTTCTTATTATAACTTAGAATACCATATTGAAGCCTAAAGTCTGACATGGCTAGTTTTCACATATGAATTATATCATAACCTTCACAAGTTCTAAAGCTGGGACTGATAAGGAATCCAGCGGACCGGGGAAAATTTTGATATCTGAAAAAAAAAACAACGGGTTGCACTCCGGAGTGCCGACAAAAGTGAACACTTGCACATTAAATTGAAAAAACCGCGATCTAAGTTAAAAGATACGAAATAAAATAGTTTCATGCTTGCGTGAGGGAACTAAGAAAAACCGCCATGTAGGTTAAAAGATACGAACTAAAATAGTTTCATGCTATGCTCGCGTAAGGTAACTAAGACACCAAACAGTTGCAAGTTGCATCTTTGTGATCAGGTCACCGTATGTCCTGACGCGAGTTTAACATTTTTTTACCCATCCCAAGAAAAGTGCACAACGCCTAAAGCAGTTTTCACTAACTATATAAAACTAACTAACTAAATAAAATCAATAACTCGGCGCTAATGCAATAGAGTTAAAAATCGAAGTGTCAAGGATCGATCATTCGTTATTGACATTGACATTTGACTCGACACTTATTTTTCAGCTCGATTAGAAATATTAGCGCAGAGTTTTATTTTCAGATCTCTGAATTTTCCCCGGCGTTCTAGATTCCGGATCATATATTCAAATTCAAATTCAAATTCTTTTTATTGCAAGAATGTTGTAAGTACAATGGTCTTAAAATTACTATATCGCACCTTTAGAATTGAAGTGGCTTAATCCAAAATTCTTGATTTTTGGTAAACGCCTAAAATGTAATTAGAGAATAGGCCATTTTTTGGTTTTTTGACTATAATAGTAAGTGTGAGCCTTATGTAGTTACAGTTTTTGTTATTTGCCGTAGGTGAATAGTTGTTTTAGTGATTTGTTATTAAAAATATGAGTTTAATTATTTAGAACCTTTTTTTAATTAATAATTTAAAAAAAGGTGTCACTTTATTACCAAAATATTTAAATTTTAATTGACTTATTTAGCTTTGTGTCTATTTTTTACTAAATCATTCGAAAATAAAACGTAACTATTTTAAAAATAGGCTATTTATTTCTAATGTAAAATTTATTTTTGGTGACTAATTTTGGAATATGCTGGTTTATTAATGGTTGACTTTTAAAATTAAAGGTAAATAAGAATAGAGAAAATTGAAAAAATCTTTTATTTTATGCGTAATAAAGCTAAAAATATACCTAATTTGTATGTATTAAGTCCTATATATTTTTATGTATTTACCGTGTACATAAAAATATAAGATACTTAAGTTACCGTGGCGTCTTCCTATCAAAATAATGTTTATTATACAGGAAAAGGAAAAGTTATTTAAATAAGCAATAATTAAATAAGCCTTTTAATATCAGAGGTCAATATTAATTATTATCGATGGGAAATTTCATCATCATCAGCCTACAGACATATGGATAGCCCATTGCTTAACGTAGGCCTCCACTAAAGAGGGCCAACCATCCCGATCTCGAATAGCCCTCATCCATCTGCTGCCAGCCAACTTTAAATCGGTCCATAGTGCCGCAGGTCGTCTTACACTACGTTTGCCTAAGCGTGGTCTCCACTCTAACACTTGTCTTCGCCGTCAACCGTCTATCCGTCTGCAAACATGGCCGGCTCACTTCCAGTTCAGCGTGCTAATTCTATGAGCAATTAAAGCTTTCGTTCTCTGTCGAATCACATCGTAGTAAGTTTTATAATCCACCAGAGATACCCTCAACATTGCACTTTCCATCACACGATGAGCAGCCTTGAACTTGTCAATCAGCAGAGTTCGCCGCTGTGTGTCTTTACTGGTAGAACGCATTGATTAAATACCCTGAAACTTTAGTTAAGGAAATTCGCTAATTTCGACATGCCTTATGTCAAATCCTCGTTTTGTTTTCGAACTTCGCCGTCGAAATTATCGAATGCATATTGACTAAAGGTGATTGTGGGATCGAGGATTTAAAGTTGTCCTGGAGCTTCCCGAATGCAACCCAGCCCAAGCTTATTCTTCTATATGCCTCGTTCTCAAAGTTTTGCCGTCCTAGTTGAATGAGAGTTTGCCCAAGATGTACGTATTCTTGCTTCTTAACTTCAAGACTAGTACCATTTACGACGACAGGTCCCTGGAGAACATGTTCAATATCAATAATGTTGGTTTTGTTAAGGTTTATCCGGAGGCCCACCTGTCTTGAACAATCGCTTAGGCTGTTCAGCATATCTTCCAGGTCCTGCAGATATTCACATAATGATTATTTCATCCGCAAACTCAAGTGTGAGATGTACTGGCCGATTATGTTCAGTCTCAGGCCATTTCTCTCAAGTGACTTGAAAACGTCCTCTCACGCATTAGTAAACAGTTTCAGAGAGATAACATCTACCTGTCTTACTCCTTGACGAAGTTAGATCGATTTTATGGTCTATTTTTTTACTTGGACGTTAATTGTTGCAGACTTAAATAGACATCTTAACACCTCAAAATATTATCGGCAGTCAACGAGGCATTTATGCATAATTTCCAGCACAGACCAAAACTTCAATTCTCGTACGAGTATTTAAAGTAGAATTCAGAACGCGTTTCTTGTTAGTTTAACGTTTATAAAAACACCGTTTGAGGTTAGGTTTTATTTAGCAGAATTGTCCCTCAGGTCTCGACGGTATCGAAGGCTTTCTCATAGTCCACATATGCTAGGCAGAGAGGCTGATTATACTTATCGATGTATGTATGTGGTTCCCGGTCTGCTCTACTGGCTGAAAGTCGTTAAACTTCTGGGAAGTATAATTCGAGATAGCCCTCGATAATAGCTAATAAACGTGGTCCAGGAGCGAGATGGGATGGTAGTTTTAAGTCGCGTGTTATCGCCTATTTAAAAAAATAAAACCACCATGCTCCTGCTCCATGCTTCCGGGGTAGTGCTAGTGTGGATGACGGAATTGAATAGCTCAATCAAGACACCATTCCTCCTGCCTTGAGCACTTCTGTGGTTATTTCGTCATCTCCTGGTCCTTTTTTATTATGAAGCTGCCTGAGAGCTATTCTAATCTCACCCATGTCAATATCAGGAATCTCGACTGTAAGGTGGCTCATTAGTCTGGCTCGTGAATCATCTGTAAGATGGGTTTGGGATGGGCTCGTGTTTTAAGTGTGCTGTTCGACTTGATCGAGAATCCTCGATTTCGTGGTGGCACAATATGTTGCAAGTTACGGCTGAGTTTTGTCAAAATATGATAACATGAGTCATTGAGTTTAGCAAATATCTTCGAGCCCTTATTTCGCACTATAGCTTGCTTGATGGCCCAAAAATACCCAATATTTTTATATTTATAGAAAAACCCAAGCCTTAAATATATTTTATACGTTTAGGTTCAACATAAGAACTCATCTTTTCTCGTATTGTATTTTCATTCCGGTTATATTTTAATAGTGGCAAAATATGGTCTTGTCTTTTCATTATTAGCCTCAAACTTTCACTGAAATAAAAATAAAAAGACGCAATCACAATTGTACTCACCAATTCATATCATTTTGTAGAATATAATAGACATAATTCCGTATACGTCACTGTAGTCACAAAAACGGTTTATAAAGTAAAGACATAACCCATAATCAGGCTTATGCATTTATGAAATGTTTAGAAATGAAATGACACTAATACAAATATGGCGTCAAATATTATTATCATTTAGATTTAAAACGCCCGAAACCTAAAAGAGGCTGTACAAAAATAAATAACACACAAATTACTTAACTTACGTTAACAATTAAAACAACAAATTACAGTTTACGTCACTTACGGATTAACCGCGCAGCACCCAACTTTTAGCATTATCGACTCAACACTAAAAAGGGCCCTTTAAAAGTGACGGAACGCGTGATAAGCGGTCGTTATGAAAGAGACACAACTGTACGTTTATCCTTTTCTAGCTTGAAAGTGGCTGTTTATTTCTATTAGACCGATAGATTATATGTTTCTAAGTCGTTTTATGTATAAAAGTCAATTTCTTAAATTTTTGAGTTACGCCACTTTAATTCTAAAGGTGCGATATTATGTTCTCACATTCTGCCATCACAATGGCGTGCAATTTGCAATTTTACAATAAAACAAAACGAAATTAGAATGAAATTTTACAATATATGTATATGGTATAATAGAGTATCACGTTATTAATATTAGATAATTTATTATTATTATTTTTTAATAATTTGTGTTATTAAATTCATGTACTTAATGTCATGTCAGATTTTTTAATATTAAATTAAGTTAATTACATAATAATAAATTATTTAAATGTCACATAGTATATTTAAACATTGTTTAAATGTCATATTATATTCATTTAATGAGTAAAAATAAATTATTTCCATTTAAAGTTTTAAAATATCATATTTTAATTTTAATTTATAAGTAAAATTTATAATTTATAAGTAAAATATAGTTTAACATGTCATTATAACCATAAAATAATATAATATTATTAATCTTTTCCATCATAAAATTTAATAAATTCATTAATTAAATACTATGTCAAATATCATTATAATGTCATGTATATAGTCAAAATTAAGATAATCTAATGTCATTTTTGATAATAATAATATTATTTTATGTTTCTTTAAATGTCATATATTCATTCAATGTATAAAAACTATTATTCAACAGCCATTTGGTTAGTTGTCTTTTAAAATTATTTACATTTAAGCTTTTGAAATGGTCAGGTAGCTTGTTATATACAGTAATGGCATTGATGTAAACATTTTTTTTAAAGATATCATACCGGCATTGAGGCAGATATAGTTTATACTTGTGTCTTGGTGTAGCATTTCTATTATTAATGTCAGCATTGTTAGGAAAATAGTGTGAATTTTGTTTTGCAAAAGTACAAATATCCCTTATGTATAAGCATACCAGAGGCAGGATATGAAATTTCTGAAATAATGGTTTGCAGCTGTCCGAGGGCCAAGCTCCACAGATGGCTCTTACACACTTCTTCTGAACCTTAAATGCCTTGTCAATTTCAACAGAGTTCCCCCATAGCAATAGCCCATACGAGAGTACCGAAGACACATATCCATGGTATGCGCATAATGCGGCTTCGGCCGAGACTTTAATACGTAGCATTTTGATTGCGTATACAAACTTGTCTAGTTTGTCACATACGTAGTTTATGTGATCTTTCCAATCACAGTGCCTATCTACTATAATTCCTAAAAATTTTGTGGAATTTACTTCTTCTATTTTAATGCCATCAAAGGTTAGATTTAATTCAATTGGTCGTGTCCTATAGTCCCTAAATTGTATAATTTTAGTTTTATTGATATTTATTTTTAGATTATTGTGTTTTAGCCATGAAATTATTTTGTCAACCGTGTTACAAATGTCATTTTGGAACGAGTCTACATTTTCACATTTAATTATAACTGTTGTATCATCCGCGAATAAAATAGTATTTTTGTCTGTCAAAATCGGATCATATAGTGGACTATGTGATCCGATTTACGACCTATTATAATATAAGTTACCAAAAAATTTAATTTATATCTCATTTCACATATTTATGTTTTTGGTGACATACAATAGGTTAGGTATACTTATTTATGACCTATTGTACAGATATGTATATATTGTATAACGCGGTAGGCACCTTGTGGGCGTTGTTTAGATTGTCTTCAATCGTCAAGTTGTCAGGAAATAATAGTACACTCATACACTGTACCGGTATATTGTTCGAGAAATAACAAAGTTTCACACTAAAATATTCACACACGACATTATGCAAACGGATTAATATCGAGACGTGGCGAAGTCGGAACAACTTGGCAATATGTGCGCCGCTCACGGTATCTTCTCTCCGAGTCCTCTAGTCGACCAGCGTTATTCTCCCATCGTTGTCAAAGTGACATTGACTATTGAGCTGTCAACCGCCAATTGCATCCGAACTCGTCAAATCAGATGTAGATTTTACGTCTCAATTCCGTTCTCAGATGTGGTTCTCCGACACGGCCATTCTGACCAGTCACACGTCCCCGTGTGATGCTTCTGTAAAAGAGAAAACCCAGCTGCAATATCACAAGTCTTTCGCTCGGCCTATCCTGATTAACTCACTTGGGTATGGTACTTTACTTGAAACAACTCAAGGAATCAACACTTTTTTCTCACACAATTTAGCTAACACTATAAAAGAGTTCAGAGGGAATCATCAAATAACAATTTACTGGCCATTGACTAGTATTCACACACCATACAACCAATTTTTTTTTCAACCATACAACCACACCAGTTTTTTTCACCAGTCTTACCACCACACACACCACTTTACTCTTAATTTAACTCTACGTACAGTCTACTCAGTATCAATCCTTACGGTCGTCACTTTCACCTAAATCGAGCGATAGTAACTCATGCCACTCCATCAACTGACGCTATCTCACAACAGTCGTCACTACCACCTAAATCGAGCGATAGTAACTTATTCCACTCCATCAAGTCACGCTATCTCACAACAGTCGTCACTACCACCTAAATCGAGCGATAGTAACTCATTCCACTCCATCAAGTAACGCTATCTCACAACAGTCGTCACTACCACCTAAATCGAGCGACAGTAACTCATTCCACTCCATCAAGTCACGGTATCTCACAACAGTCGTCACTACCACCTAAATCGAGCGGTCGCGACTCATGCCACTTGCGCGGTGCGCCAAGTGACGGTATCTCACAACAGTCGTCACTACCACCTAAATCGAGCGGTAGGGACTCATGCCACTTGCGCGGTGCGCCAAGTGACGGTATCTCACAACAGTCGTCGCTACCACCTAAATCGAGCGGTAGGGACTCATGCCACTTGCGCGGTGCGCCAAGTGACGGTATCTCACAACAGTCGTCGCTACCACCTAAATCGAGCGGTAGGGACTCATGCCACTTGCGCGGTGCGCCAAATGACGGTATCTCACGACAGTCGTCACTCTCATCTCATCTCATATCAACACCATTTCATTCTCATCTCATCTCAACACCATTTCAACACCAAAAACTTTCACACAATTTACACTCAATAAACTAATTTGCAATTGTTGGTTGAATAGTGGTCAATGGGTTAACCAACTTATTCTGCACCGCTATTTTCGCAATCTACAGGAGTCTCATGGTCAGGCATCTTTCTCAGACGGTCGTGCGCATACTTGTAAGTACGCTTAGAATTTACAGCTTTTAGTGTATAACGGTCTCTCTCTAAAATTTCAAATTTTCTCTGATTACGTCCCTTATTTTCAATTAATAAAAATAACGAATCGAAAATAGATTTACTTCCGCTTTACTGCTTTTCAAAACGTATTTTTGTAACAATTTCACTAAAGACTATACCGAGTCTCCACACTACAGTCACGAGATAAACAATTACGCTCACCAAATATCTTTAGTTCCAAATCCGATACTTCAATGAAGTACAGAGTGCAGATCCCTGGCCGCCACAGCACCCCGTCGCACGGCCCACACCACCTGCTGCGTCGCGTCGCGTCTCGTCACGTCGCGTCTCGTCGCGTCTCGTCGCGTCGCGTCTCGTCGCGTCGCGTCTCGTCGCGTAGCGTCGCATCGCGTCGCGTCGCTAGCCGCCGCTCGCGTACTGACCCCACCTGTACACGAAATAAAAGAGCACAAAAATTGTCCAAACTATGTACAATTACATTCTTTTTAGTGTTCCGTATCCAAAGGTAAAAACAGGAACTGAAAAATCTAAGACTTTGCTGTATGTCTCTCTGTCACCAGGCTGTATCTCAAGAATTGCAATAGCTAGAAAATTGATTTCCTTTTTTTGAGATAAAATGTCAGATTTGATTATGCAATCAAGTTAATTTCATTTTCTTTCAACAAACTGATTGAATTAGGGAAGGCTATTACAGTAAGAGTCTCACTATACCAGAAGACTCACAAGTGCGTTTACAACCTATTACATGATAACCAAGTTCACCGGAGTTCACGTGTGCCGCCGCCATCAGCACCAAATAGTCACGTCCACCACACCGTTGAGTGCGTGCCACCGTCACGCCACCATCAACACCCGCCACAGGAACCAGCCGCTCCGATGCTGCGCGTCTCGTTCTACACGGCACCGCCACTGCATGCTGTTGCGCGTCGCGTCACAAGTATTACAGCTTGGACACCAGACTGCAATATGTTCCATCTGCACAGAAAACACAACAGCAGAACAACAGAACACTAAACTATAAAGTTTATTTTGAGATTTAGGCAAGCAATTTCATGGACACTTTGTAAATGTATCCAGTGTCAGATAAATCACTGTAACATTGAAGGTCTTTCAAAATTATTACGAGGAATAAAAAGTTGGCTACCACCTGTTACCAAATCCACTAAATTCATAACCAAAGCCTGTCGTTGCCTCGCCACCACGCTCGTGTCACCACGGTCACTACGTCGCTGTCGTCACCGCAGTCGCCACGTTGCCATCGTAGATTCAGTCGTCACGTCCCCGTCGTCACCACGGTCACCGCGTCGCTGTCGTCACCGCAGTCGCCACGTTGCCATCGTAGATGCAGTTGTCACCGTTGTCAGCACCTACGTCACCGCCGTCAGTACGTTACCATCGTCAGCGCCGTTGCAATCTCGCCACGAACAAATAACCCTTTGTTACAATCATGTATCAACATGATCACCTTGCAGCACTCGGTTCGCTGCTGTCCCGATTTTCCGCAATTACGCCGTCTGTATGGCGTGCTGCCTTGTTGTACATACTGCCAATCTCGATCCACCACATTTGCAATGATTATTATCACTTTTTGTAGCTTTTGTGCGGGCTAGATTACATTTTTTTTTTCACTACCCTCATTTTTTTTCGTAAAATTACACAATTGATTATTCCATTTTGTGCCCTTAAATAATCTATCTTGATTTTCGGGGTTACATCCCAATTCTGATAACGCGGTAGGCACCTTGTGGGCGTTGTTTAGATTGTCTTCAATCGTCAAGTTGTCAGGAAATAATAGTACACTCATACACTGTACCGGTATATTGTTCGAGAAATAACAAAGTTTCACACTAAAATATTCACACACGACATTATGCAAACGGATTAATATCGAGACGTGGCGAAGTCGGAAACAACTTGGCAATATGTGCGCCGCTCACGGTATCTTCTCTCCGAGTCCTCTAGTCGACCAGCGTTATTCTCCCATCGTTGTCAAAGTGACATTGACTATTGAGCTGTCAACCGCCAATTGCATCCGAACTCGTCAAATCAGATGTAGATTTTACGTCTCAATTCCGTTCTCAGATGTGGTTCTCCGACATGTATATATAAAATATTACGTTTTAATTTAGAATCTGTCATATTATAATATGATGATTGTTCATTGCGTTTTCTCATTTTGGCGCCAATACATTGTACGTACAATATTTTACGATATTAAAATGGAGTGGTGTGATAAAGAGAACCGAATCGCTGTGATTGCATTACACAAACTAGGTATGGAGCCAAATGCAATTTTTAAAACTCTCCATACGCTTGGTATTAATAAAATGTTTGTGTACCGGGCTATTAATAGGTACAATGAGACCTCCTCTGTTTGTGACAGAAAAAGATCTGGCGTCCATGTAGTGTTTGTATGAAAAAGGTGGTCAAAGCAGGAAGGGAAAGTATTCGAAGAAATCCTGCCCGAAAGCAAAATATTTTATCTCGGGACTTGAAGATAGCACCTAGAACCATGTCGCGTATTTTAAAAGATGACTTAGGATTTGCAGCCTATAAGTTTACAATTGAGAAACATTTTATTAATAAAAAATGATCGTATTTATGCACAAAGCTCTAAGGAACCATCCCAATTAGTCGACAGAGTGCAACGTGGGCAGTATCCGACTTCAGTGATGGTTTGGCGGGGTATTAGCTATGAAGAAGTGACTGAGCCATACTTCTGTGAAAAAGGTATCAAAACATCGGCTCAAGTGTATCAAGATACCATTCTTGAGAAGGTAGTATAACAACACCATGTTCAATAATCAAGAATGGTAATAAAGCTCGGTCTACGCAGTCTTGGTTGGAAACGAACGTTTCGGACTTCATCAGAGCTGAAGACTGGCCGTCGTCTAGTCCCGATCTTAATCCGCTGGATTATGATTTATGGTCAGTTTTAGAGAGTACGGCTTGCTCTAAACGCCATGATAATTTGGAGTCCCTAAAACAATCCGTACGATTGGCAGTGAAGAATTTTCCCATAGAAAGAATGCGTGCTTCTATTGATAACTGGCCTCAACGTTTGAGGACTGTATTGCAGCCAATGGCGACGACTCGAATAAGCTTTTTATATTTTAAATGGTTTAATATTTATGTATTAAACTAACACACTGTAAAAGTAATAAATGTTATTTGCAATAGATTTTTTTTCTATTTGTTTCAGTATTTATGGCAAGACTAGGTACCTACATAGACGAATTCGCTTATAACTTCTTTATCATCTTATCTTTATAATTTATCCTTTTTCTTGGTGAAAGAATGAATACACCTGGAATTGTATCACAATATCTTGTATCAGCTACCGATACGAATTTTGTAATATGTTTGTAAAAGTTTCCCATCTCTGGCTGAACGTAAAACTAGGCGTACTGACTTTTAAATTTCTTTCCAATCTTGTTCCTACGTTTTATGGACAGAACAGTCTTATTCAAAATCCAAACTAATATTGGATTTCGTGGTTGTGGAAGTTAGGGTTTCAGTTTATTACATTCGTATAATAACTAGGCTCCGTCGTCTAGTGGTTCGACCATTGGCTCTCGACTCGAAGGTCGTGGGTTCGATTCCCGCATTGGAACAACAAAAAATTATGTTTTCAAGTTTGGTTAGGACAATGCAGGCTGATCACCTGATTGTCTGACAAGAAAGATGTTCCATGAGTCGGATGGGCATGTAAAAAGTCGGTCCTGCGCCTGATCTCTCGACAGTCGTGTCGATTATCCGTCACACTGGATTACGAGAGTAAAGGAAGAGAGAGTGCTCTTGTGTACTGCGCACACACTTGGACACTATAAAATTACTCCTGCGAAGCTGGCCGGTTTCATTCGGTGTGGGGAGTTATATAGTTATATAATAACTAGAAGTTGAATGAAATCCCGCGGGAACCGTCATTTTCCCGCGATAAAAAGTAGGCCTATGGCTTTCCCGTGGTAGGTACTTTATATCTGTGCCTAATATCATGACGATCGTATAAGTAGTTTTTATGTGAAAGCGTAACAATAAAACAAATGAACTGACATTCTCATTTATAATACTTTTTAACCGACTTCGAAAAAAGGAGACGGTTATATGTTCGGATGTACTTATATATAATTTTTTTTGTATGTTCAAAGATAATAATTCTGCCGTCTGCGGACCGATATCAAAATTATTTTTTTGATGTAAAGAGTATAATGCCAAATTGGTCCCATTTTCAAAAAAGTGGTGACCTAATTATGGGATCCATGAGGAATCGAGGGAACTCCTAGAAATTTATATGGACACAATATATAGTGATTTTCACTTTTCCTGAAGTCTAAGCATATGCTACATACATAAGTACAGAACAGAACTCCTGATTCCTTATAGATAAATATTTAGGGATTTCAGCGTTGTGTAAAGAATTACAAGCATATGCCACTATGTCGATTGCGGTAATCATCATCATCAACACCATCATCACACCATACATCATCATATTATGATGATTTCTCATTGTATTTTACACCAACACGGATATCTTACGAAGTGACACGTCGTAATAACGTTAAAATACAGGCAAAAGAGTAATTTTCAGCTATTGCAGTTGTAGTGTACTGTTATATCTCCTTATAAAGGCTAAAGCTACTTGGGCACCTTTCAAGCTTTTTCACCTTTATATTTTACCGCGTAATTTGCTTACCTTACCTTTCAAGCTTTTTCACATTTATATTTTACCGCGTAATTTGCTTTAAGTGGATTAAAATACTTTTATCACTAACACCGCAGCCTGCAGCTAACTCGGACGTGGTTTGCGATGGATCCGCTTCCACAATAGCCTTCAATTCTTCATTATCAACTTTGGTCTCCGGCCGTCCAAGGGGCTTGTTCTGCAAGTCAAAATCATTGGAACTAAAAACGCACTGTGTTTTCTTTTGCGACATCGCCGACATACACATCATTAGATAATCCTTCGAGCCGTTTCTGCAGCACTGATGCCACGGTGGAACTCATAGTCACTCGAAAATAATACGATATTTCAAGTTTTCCATTTTGTAAACAGAGTGATGCAAAGAAAAAACCAAAAGAGGATAAAACAAATGAATTACGTTTTTCGAAACACAAATGCATGAGTAAATAGCGGTATAAATTTGAAATTGGAATTTCTAACCGAAGAAGAAATATTTGAGGTAACAGTGGCCATTACGACAAACGCCAATTTCATATTATATTATATTATAAGGACGTAATATTTCGACTCTAATTTGTTTGTCCGATTGGCAGAATTTTGCTTTGTTCGGAAATTCTGAATGTGGTGGGTTCGTCGTTCCAATCCCGGTATGAATATTCTTTTTTTTTTAATCTACTAGAACCCCGAGCAAAGCTCGGTTTCCCATGTACTTATTATTAATGCCATAAAAAGTCAATTTTGATTGAATATATAGATAGACTGACCTGTATGCAGAATGCAAATGTGGTTCTAATCTGGGGCTCAATTAAATGCTATCGGCTAAATGCCCACTTACCAAGCTGATTGAAATACAAGAGCGTTGAGTACAGCTAGCCTAATTACTTCCTTCATGGTCTTTTATTCAAGGATTAAGTGTAATGGTAGGTTACTATTGTTAGGCCGGTTTCACGGTTACTTGTTAACTAACTAGCTTTTGCACGCGGCTCCGCCCAGTGTACAGTGTAACACGGGAACACAGTACCTACTCTTTCGGGCACAAAAAGTAATCTATTTGTTAATCCAGAGCTCAAACTACCAAAACTACCATATTCAATTCCACCAAAATCCGTTCAGTAGTTTTTGCGTGAAAGAGCAACAAACATCCATCCATCTATGCATCCATTCAATGTCAAGATGTAACTTACATTATCGTTCGTCATATTAAAACCAGCCAAGTGCGAGTCGGACTCGTGCACCTAGGGTTCCGTACCATAATACCAATATTTTAAACGTTTACTCATTATTTAGTTATTTACGACGATCTCTGTGGCTCAGTGGTTGAGCGTGTTTGTGCTCAAGCCGAGGGTCGCGGGTTCGAATCCCGTCGAAAGAATAAAAAGTTTTCTGTGTTTCTGGGTCATGGATGATTAAATATGTGTATATAATAAAAATCTTAAATATATGTGTATAATATAAAAGTATTCAATATATTTCCGTTATCTGGCACCCGTAATACAAGTTCTTCGAGAACTTACCACGGAACCAGATTGAGGTGGTGTGAAGCGTCTATAGATATTATTGTCTATATAATATATTAATAATATTATATTATTATTTATGTACGAAGTTTTCCAAGTAAGCTCATTTTACTAGTTAGGCATCTATAACTCCTTAATTAATAAAGTTATATAAACCGTTATAGTTTTCCTTTAGGTAAACTTCATCACGTGGACTACAATCTTGAATACTTTCAGATTTGCGAGCCAGTCATTTAGTTTTTAGAAGGGGGTGGGGGGTGCGGTTTTAGAAGGGTTGAAACTTGAACATATCACTTAAAATACCTATTTAATTATCCCCACTTTACTTGTACCCCAGGTAGGTGACCCAAAAATTTCAAAGTTTCATAAGTATTTAAAGCATTAGTGCTTTAAAGATGCCGGTTAGCCGTTTGGACGTAAGCCGAAGACGGATGGACGGACGGTCGTGACGAAATCATATGGGTTCCGAGACGTGAACTACGGAACTTTAAAAAAGTACAGCTTACAATAAATGCTCGTAAAATTGTGTTTTAAAATCACTCAGTCATATAGGGAATTAGTGTGAGTAGGAAATGTACTGGCACGGCGAAGCCGGAAATGGAAGATAGCAGCGGAAGTGACGTTCACTCACCTAATTCCAGGTATCGAATACGTCACACTGTATCAAAACGAAACGGAAATCAGACAATTTTTATATATGTGCATTGGACATCAACCCCAGTCCCGCCAGACTACCCTTATATACTTATTGATAAAATGTCTATGTAATAATGGCTGTTGGCTTTAATAGTTGTAAGTATTGATAAAATGTATATAATATTGGCTGTTGGCTTTAATCGTTGTAAGTATTGATAAAATGTACCTATATGTAATATTGGCTGTTGGCTTTTATAGTTGTAAGTATTGATAAAATGTATGTAATATTGGCTGTTGGCTTTAATCGTTGTAGGTAAGTATTGATAAAATGTATGTAATATTGGCTGTTGGCTTTAATAGTTGTAAGTATTGATAAAATGTATGTAATTTTGGCTTTAATAGTTGTAAATTGTTGGCTTTGGCGCCTATCTGAGAATAGGGATGATGACTACATCTAAAGTTCTAAACTATTTAGTTTCATTAATATACTCAGATATATTATTATTGCGGTACTTGGTAAATTAAAAAAAAATCCTACTAATATTTTAAATGTAAAAGTTTGTGAGGATGGATGGATAGATGTGTGTAATGGATGGACGCAAAAACTACTGAACGGATTTCGATGAAATACGGTATGTTAGTAGTTTATGCTCTGGATTAAAACAGGATACTTTTTATCCTGAAAAAGAAGTGTCCCCGTGGGATACTGTATTTACGTGGGTGGAACCGCAGGCAAGAGCTAGTAATATTTTATGTGTAGTTTAGTAAGTAGATACATCTAAAAAGTACAATAAAGTTTTTTTTTTTTGCTTAATTAGTAAACAAAACCTACCTATATCATAAATTTACTCAAAATGTAATGTATATTATTAATGATTATAGTAAGTATGTATGAACCTAAACGCACAAATATCGGAGAGACTTACAAACGTAAACTTATTATGTTTTTGCGGCAGTATACTTCATGCACAATACCTAGACGTGACGTCACAGGTACCTACGACTTTAGTATGGAGCGTTTTCACGAGACGCGAAATGTTGTATACAAATCGCTGTACCTTTGAAAATATTGACTTTTGATATACTGTTTCTTCTAAGAAGCTTCTCATATTAAAGAAGTAATTCATTTATGGAAAAAAATTAGTCTTAAAAAAGTAATATTACTATGACGTACGTCATATGTAAAATGTATATTGTATCCCACCAAAAACATTCTGTAAAAAACTAGCCAAGTCTCGATGGAGCTGCTTGTTTATCTCTAAAAAGTAATGAAATCTAGACAAAATCGTGCCAAGTCTAAGGTTCCTTACTGCGGTTTCTTTATTATTATAGTTAATGTTGAGTGACTTGGCCGTTGAACATTCTTTATACTTTAGTGGGTACAAGTCAATTTTGTTTACATTTGTAACTACCTATGTTTGTTAAGCGAGATAATAGCCCATACTGGTATTGGTAATTGGACGCTAGTGTCTCATTTTAGGCTGTTGTTGATTGTACAACACACGTATTGGAGCAATGGTGTCATGGAGACCCTTTTGTACCCTTGTGTGCCCTTCAACGGCCAAGTCACACAACATTAACTATAATAATAAAGAAACCGCAGTAAGGAACCTTAGACTTGGCACGATTTTGTCTAGATTTCATTACTTTTTAGAGATAAACAAGCAGCTCCATCGAGACTTGGCTAGTTTTTTACAGAATGTTTTTGTTGGGATTTCACTTCTTTTTGTAGAAACGTGGGCATATTGATTTATTTTCCTAAATTTTAGTGTAATTTGTTTATTTAATTTGTGTAATGTTCGAGTAGAATAAAGTTCGAGTAGAATAAAAGGGCCTGAAAATGCGGCAAAATGGTTCTAGTAAAGAATGGTACGGCAGTATTTGCTTCGCGCTCGACTTGGCGGGGGCACTGCCGTGCCCCCAGATCGATTATCCTAGTTTTTATAGTTTTCCCTTTATGTGGCCATTAAACCCCAACTCTGTACAAAATTTCAGCTCTCTAAGTTTATGGGAAGTACTAGTTCTATTTTGATGATCATGAGTGAGTGAGTGAGTGAGTGTCGAAAATGCGAAACTTTGCTTTCGCTTAACTTCGGAACTAAATGACCTACAAACTTGAAATTTTGGATTTTAAGTACGTGATTATAGCTTATTGGATGACGAAAATTTCTGCGTTCTGGTCTTATCCAGAGGTTCTCAAATAGGGGCCTGAAAATGCGGCGAAATGGTTCCAGTAAAGGATGGTACGGCAGTGTTTGCTTCGCGCTCGACTTGGCGGGGGCACTGCCGTGCCCCCAGATTAGTAAGAACATAAGGGGAGTCTGGCGGAGCTGGGATCTCAGTCCATATGTGAATACGCGATGGTTCAGGGGGGCAATTCTGCTAAATAAAACCTGCATTAATACAATAAAAATCAAGTCCCGACACGCTTACACTCTCAAAAGGTGTTTTTATGAACGTTAAACCAACGTGAAACGCGCTCTGATTGGTGAAACGTCATAAAATCCGTTCATTGTAATAATATGTCGCTACACTTTCAATCCAAACAAAGTAAAATTGACTCTTTAAATTGTCTACTTTAAATACGAGAATTGAGGTTCTGAGATGAACATTTAGAAAAGCGGCAGGATAGTATATGGGAAAAGATTAACCTCTTTAACTAAATTTAAATGGACCCGGAAATAAAAATATAGTGTTTTCTTTTCCTCTCTAAGTACCTGTATTTAAAAAAAAATGTAGTTTTGTATGCTAAATAAAAAAGTACCTATTTCAAAGCCATTAGTCTTTGCATTAATTTAATATTTCACTTTGTTTGCGTGGAAAAACTATCTAATGAACTAATAACTTGATTTTCTACTCGCAAGTCGAGCTTTCAGTTGAGCGAATATTTACAAAAGCAAACAGAAATATGAACATTGAATTGAGTAGATTATTGAGTTTCTAGTTGAAGATTTCAAATTTTATAAAAAAAATGGTGCGATTTTCTTTTACCTAGCTTTTTAGGGTTCCGAAAGACATAAGGAACCCATAAAGTTTCGCTCAGTTCGTCCGTCTATCTGTCTCTTAAATTTGGTATAATTATAGATTGTGTATAGATTTGGGCATCATAAAATAATAATATATTTACTGGGCAATTTCAGAACCGGGATTTCCCGGGAAATTCGGGAATTTCGGGACTGGTGTTAAGGCATGAAATACAAGTGTAATTACTGTCTAAAAAGTAATTCAAAATATAAAAATAACATTTTATGTTACAATTACAAATTAAATAAGGTTTTAATGGCATTTCGACACATCAGCCAACATGTCACCGCCATATTTATGACAGTATTACTGGCGATAGTAAAGAGCCGTAGGTCATTTTAATTTATTAGCAATTATTGATGGTTTTAAAATATGTTATTTCGAGTTATTGTGTATATATATAAAGTGGCAGATTAGATAATTAAAAGACTCAATACCAGATACACACTGACAAAAGCTGACACATTATAGGAATAGTGTGTCAGCTTTTAGCAGTCGTCGTTCTGCATGGTTACAAAGTTGTAAAAAAGATCATGACATGGATATGCTGAACGCGTCAGATTATAATTAGTGTTGTTCATGCGCAAATAAGTATCTGATATGAAGTATATATCAATCTGACGATTTGCGTGAAAGGTGGGGAGGGGTAAAAAAATTACTCGAGTGTCAGAAGTTCAAAGGGGTATTCAGTGAATCCCACAGATGCTCCAATTTGAAATTAAAATTTGTAATTAATATAATGCGTAACTATTTTTACAAGAACATTAAAGAGTATTTAAAGGACAATAGGTAATATCCATCTAAACTGCTCACCAACCCGAAAAGCAACCAATATGCATATTAGTAGGTATACAAATATATACGTATATATTTATCAAAAAATAAAACAGATACCACATAGACCTTGTAGGCCAAGTCCCAAGATGTTTTATTAAATCGTCAATACCATTGGCTCCGGTATTGGCTACTATGTCGGTCGATATGTGGTGCTATCATACTACATATTAATATTAAATACGGCATAATATTATGGTTATTATTGCCTCGCACCGCTCACAGTTAACTTTTATGTACAGAATATATGACCTACATATTCTATCCTTTTATCGTGTAATATTTTTCATTTTTGTCGTTAATTCGCTTTCGGAAATGATTAAAAATTATTTTTTAACTAATATTTACAATAACCGATGATAGTTTACTTAAATACTTGTAAATTTTAATACAATTTGTTCGGTACCGAAAGTACCGAAATTCCCGGTTCTCAATTTTTGATTCCCGGTTCTCAGAGCGATTCAAAATTTCGGGAATTCCCGGGAATTTCGGGACCGGGATTTCCCGGTTCCATACCCTAGGGGGGGGGCTCTCCGTGGTGGCGTTTCCCCACTTCACATATTTTGTGAAGTGGGATTTTTTTTTTAATTCTACCCCATTATGTGGCTTATCGTTAAATTACTAACTAATTACATTACTTTTTTACACAGTCAACCGTTTTCGAGTACTCGGCCTCCAAAGTGGTTTACAAGTTGGTACTCTGGAAACTCTAAACTATAGGAGACAAAAGTTTGTAAGGAAACTTATACGGGAAGGGAATGGATGCTTGCCTGGATGGGATGGATGTATAGATGGGTGGATGGATAGATGGGATGGATGGATGGATCATGGCAAAAACTCTTTAGGAAAATTTTTTTTGATCGAAATCGGACAATAACTTTTAAAGTACCTAATTAAAAGAAAACCTTTGGACATTGATAGTTACGGAACCCTCCTTAGACATGTCCTGACATGCTCTTGGTTAGGCCAGGTTATTTATGACAATATCCTTATATTGTCTTGCCTTATGTTGAACATCACATTTTTGGAAAATAAATTTTAAAATTGTTGAATAAAGATACAAAAAGTTATAAATTAGATTGACGCGATTAAATATTATATGCAAATTAAAAATATTGCTAATTTGGGTGAATTCTAAAATTTACTTTACCAATTTACCCAATATAACATGATACCTAAACGAAATGTCACCCATTTATAATATTTACAATTACAGAAGTTATAAGGACAGACAGACAGACGGATGGACAGAGCAAAAAATATGAGAGTTCCTTGAACTACGCAACTTTAAAAACAACAAGTTCGTATTTACCACTAAAATATTCATGTTTTAATTATTATTTCGAGTACAAAAAAACATTAATGAATAAAAACATTTATGACATAAACGCAACTGGCGCGAAATAACCCATTTTGTATGCCAGCTCAATGTTTTTGAAACCGATAAAAAACAACAGAGCTTTAATGTTATGAAACATAACAATCCACAAAATTTGTTCCATTATTTTATTACAAATTCTTGTTGCTCTACACAGTATTATTGCTAGTCTAAATAAATAAAAGGCAGACCTGTCTGACTCAACTATCAACGCACAGCCGAAACTACTGAACGGATTTCACTGAAATTTGGCATACTTACATATAGTTGTAATGACGTAGGCATCCACTAAGAATGGATTTTTGAAGATTCGCCCCATAAGGTGGTGAAAAGGGGTTAAAATTTTGTATGGAAACCGAACTCCACGCGGACGAAGTCGGGGGCAAAAGCTAGTTAAAGTATATTACTCGTACTGCCTGTTTATTCTGTAAGAACATTTTCAAATATCTCGACAGCTGATTCCGCGGTGAGTGTCAAATTTTTATATGATATTTGACACTCACCGCGGATTCAGCTGTCGAGATAGGTAATATATGAAAATGTTCTTAGAGAATAACACTGCTGATCTTAATTTTCAAAAACATGGCGAGGCCAGTAGCGCTGGAGAGAAAATAAACAACCTATCTCGTTGAATTGACCACTTTTTTAAATAAAATAGAAAAATAGATTTAAAACAAAATATTTTAAATTTCCGGGTCTTTCTTCAAATCCAAATGAGTGAAATTGAATACATCGCCACTATAAAATCAAAGAAAGTACCTACATGAAACAATGACTTCATAGTTTAACATGCGTCATGCACCATTAATATCGTATAAACGCAAAGAAATCGTAGGTAATGTGTTTATCAGCCTATGTATGTATGTAAATATGTTTGTGGGTTTCTACCTATGCGGCACTATTTAGATTTTAGACCAAATGCGTGGGCAGTATTTGATAAATGATATTTTGTTAGTGAATCGAACAGCCAGTCGGTGGTACTCGCTGACCCTTCTTTTATGTGCCTATTTTGTATATAGTTTACCTACTTGCTCACAATTTTTAATTTTCCAGTGTAAAATCAACTTTACAATTGCGGTTTTTATTCGGTAGAAATAATAAATAGCCATCCATCAGACTCATTTATTGTTGTAATAACCTAACCAAGAACATGTCAGGCCATGTCTAATAAGGAGAGTTCCGTAGTTCTATTAACGCGTAGTAGGGCATTTTTTTTTTCAAATCACTTCACAAGCTGTCTGATTTCGTTCATAATAATATTAATAAAGAGTATTTAACATGATCTATAAGCATGGAAATTCGCAAGTTTTTAGCCTCATAGTTTAGAAATACCATGGGGGGAGACAACTTTTGAGGCCGATCACGCGAAAATGGTTGAATTTGTAAAAAAATCACGTATTATCTTTATTTCAAAAGACCTATTCAACGATATCGTTGAATAAGTAGACCGTATCACACGGTAGAATGAAAAAATATTTTTCATCCCCACTTATCACCCCTAAAATATAAATTATTATTATTGTTTTATGATGCCAAAGATGAGAATGCTGAGATCTATACACAATCTATAACTTTACCAAATCTCATCAATAAGGTATATTTATAATTATAGAGGCAGGAAGAGCGAACAGACAGACAGACAGAGGGCAAAACTATAAGGGTCCCTTAATGTATGGCAGAACCCTAAAAAGGTCTCAGAATCACCAACCAAGCTAAATGAACTAGCAACTCAAAGCACATATTGATTGGTGCAACCCTTAATTGGCTTTTGAAATATTATTTTTGTCCATTGTTATTTTAAAATAAGTTTATTAGAAGAAAATATTATATTTAGAATCGACCTTCTTTCGCCTACACCATTCGAAAAAAGTTTGTAAACTTCCCTAAAATACCGGTAAATTACGTTGATAACGACTATATCTATACTAATATTATAAAGCTGATGAGTTTGTTTGTTTGTTTGAACGCGCTGATCTCAGGAACTGCTAAATCGAATTGAAAAATTATTTTTGTATTGTATAGTCCATTTCTCGAGGAATGCTATATAACATTACGTTGCGACCAATAGGAGCGAAGCATCAGTGAAAAATGTTGCAAAAACGGGGAAAATTATCATATTTGAGAGCTTCCGTTGCGTGCGCTGCGTTAACGGTAATAGTTACCCAAAAATATGTATGAAAGAATTATTCCTCTTTAAATGATCTAAAAAATGTCTGCAACAATATAGGATGACCTTTTTTGTGGTAATCAAATTTGGTCGAAATTAATGCATTATTGCGCCATTAGTTGACGCGGACGAAGTCGCGGGTCTTACCTAGTCTATAATATAAAAATGAATAGCTAACAGCTAGTCTATAATATAAAAATGAATCGCTGAATGTTAGCAACAAGCGCAAATCTCGAGAACAGCTGAACCGATTTCGCTAATTGTTTTTTGAGAATATTCCTTGAAGTACGAGGAGGGTCCTTACGGAGAGAAAAATGTTATAAATTGCCTGAAAAAGTCTAAAAACAACACTTTTCTATACTCCCATACAAACGATTCGTAATAATATTTAAAACTCAATTTGAAATTTAATACCATATATCATAAAGTTAGTGGAGATGTTCCGGGAAGGCAAAACAATTGAGTGACGTTAGTATCGTATAAAATATATAGGTATAGGTTTAAGGATCTTTTTTTAATATTTTGGATAAGGTGTAGGTTGTAGGAGTAGGTGTAGAAGCAGGTGTAGGCGTAGGTGTAGGAGTATGCGTAGGAGTAGTTGTATGTAGTCATTTATTCATTCCAGTTCACATTTAAGATAGAACAACGTCTCTCGGTGTCAGCTTGTTATTATTTTATTATATAATATTAAAAATAATAATAAGTCCCCACACCGACGGTGACGGTGGCCGGTTTCATTGAAACCAGGCCAGTTACGCAGGAGTAATTTTATAGTGCCCAAGTGTGTGCGCACTCTCTCTCTTCCTTTCCTCTCATAACCCAGTGGGACGGATGACCGACACGACTGGCGAGAGGTCGGGCGTAGGTCCGACTTTTTACATGCCCATCTGACGCAGGGATCATCTTTCTTGTCAGACAATCAGGTGATCAGCCTGCATTGTCCTAACCAAACTTGGAAACAACATTTTTTGTTTTTCCAATGCGGAAATCGAACCCACGACCTCCCGAGTCGAGAGCCAATGCTCGAACCACTAGACCACGTAGGCTGTTGATTATAATATTATTAATGACTGGAGACTGTAAATACTATCATGTTACATAGAATTATTGACCCATGTTATTTTGACACAAGCATGTATAGAGGTGTGTTTGGATGTGTAAAAGTTATATTTCTAGGTGAGAGTAAAAAAAGAAAATAAAATGGCGCCGAGGCAATTAACTAAAATCTAAACAAACCCTCTTGTTATTTTCAGTCACGATGGCGAAACTTGTAACAGCATCCAACTTGAGCATAAGTTTTTTGATAAGTCAGTGTTTAAACGATAGGGGGTGTGGGTGTTACAGGTTGCCCGGGTGTGAGGAAAGGTGAATTTAGTGTAGTGACGCAGTCTCTTGTCGATAGATTTTAATATCTGGCTATAAATACTTGATTTTACCTTTGATTTAAAATTTCACGCGATTATTATGGGTATGAAGAGATTGTTAATACAGTAACATATTTTATAGCACGGCGTGACCTAAACCCGCACTTTACGCACGCTTCGTGCGTAAAGTGCGGGTTTTTGTCACACTTGCTATAAAATAATATACGATACTTGTGGCCTAAGTTGTCTATTACTGCACGGCGTTTAGCACCCTCGCTCCGCTCGGGCGCTAACTTCACGCCGTGCAGTAATAGACAACTTAGGTCACGCGTATCGTAATGTACTATTAATACAAAAAGAGTTTCAGACATCATCTTGTTTTTGCTAAATTTGGTACCATACAAATATATAAAATATTTCCCACTTCTTATGCCTTTGTAGTTTGTCTACTCAAAAAAAATTCAATAGCATTTTAACGTAAATTGGATTATTAATAAGTATCAAAATAATTATACTTGACATATATATGTAGCTCTACTAAAACTACCATATACACAGTTAAAACACATATAAAACATCGTATGTACTGTATTATAAAATTTATGGAATCAAATACATTTTTAATCAAAGTATCGATACGCAGTTTCGTCCCTTCACTAAGAAGCAACAGGGTGCTGGACGCCTGCGCGTTTTCACCCCGTCGCCTTTAAAATGGGCCGTCGGAACCGCTAGGGTCTCAATTCCACTGCGATCGGTCCAGGAGTAAGGTCCCAGGGACCTGCGGTGTTAGTGACGTAGAAATGTGAGAACTGTGCTTGTACAAAACTGGGTGCTGTGATTTTGAAAGACAATGATTCTGGACATTGCTATTATTGCGCGGTTTGCTGTGAGCAGTGCTGAAGCTTAAAGGCAAGTTTAGAATTAGATTTTTTTCGCGGTCATTTTGTGGATTTTTCATAATTATTTTAAGAAAAAGTTTTGTGACATGTCAAAATACTTTTATAGATAGAAATTAGAAACATATTTTACCTTATGTTTAAATTTGATTAAAATTGTGTAGTACATAATTATTTTATTTACATTATTATTTTTATATTTTATACTGCATAGCGACGGCATTTTATTGAAATTGCTAGTTTTAAATTATGTTTTTATTGAATATCGTGCTACTAACTTTCAAAATAATAACAAGGGATACAACGATAAATAATAAGCTAGTTTTATCTATTCGAAGTTATCGTGTGGGTTTATGTATTATAATAAATACCGTCTATTAAATTTATTAATAATGGTTATTATCTGTTGCTTAGAAAAATGTTTTCTATGGAAGACTGCGAAAACCATTAATTTCGTACCTGAAAGGTAAATAATTACTACTCTTTTTAGATTTTAGATGTTCAAGAAACTTTTATTTAAGCTGTTTAATACTATTCTGGCCTGCTTTGTCGACAAGTTGGCTAACGAAGTCTACCTCATGATTTGTAACTCTGCCAAATGTACTTAAAACTTTACGAGTAATTGCAAAACAAATGTACATACACATCTGTGTATAAAGTTTCAATGATTTCTGCTGAGGATAGGCATTAGGCGTAAGCATTTTTTTTTTAAATAATAAGTGATCAAGTGATTTTTACGAGAACGCGCTTTTTAACTTGATGACATCTTGATAAAAACTGTCACACCACCACCACTGTCATTTTTCAACATTCCAAGAACGTGAGATAGATAAAAGTAAATTTCACGGAGAGTTGAGTGTTTTCCCGCATAAATGAATAATTTTTGCATTTGGTAATATCAATTACGAAAGTACCTACTTGATAATGATAAGACTGAGTTGAGGTAACTTAATATAAGTCAAAACGTCATAACATAATCTTTTATTATACTTGATGGACTGAGATCCCACACCCGCCAAACTACCCTTATATTCTTACTCATAAAATGTATATCATATTGTAGTATTACTGTGTACAATGAATGCGTACCCACATTTATGCGCGGTCGGCAATTCTCAGGTACAGGACGTCTAAGGTACAAAAACACTTACTAAGTAACTTTACTTACAGCGTTTGAAATGATTAAAACGTATTTTATAGTAGAATAATAATAATTAAATATTATTAAGTGAAATTTATAACGTTTTTTTATTGTTGTTTTAAAAAGCGAAGCGAATACAAATTTCCACTTAAGCACCACTTAAGCGCTTTTTGCGTAAAACTTGGTCCACGGCACAAATTAGTGGATAGATAGATAGGTATGCATACGTTGACTCAAACTAAAACTCATACTCAAAATTTTTATTTCCATGTAGGTTATAATATTGTCCTACATGATGCCTACCACCGGTTCGGAAACTAGCCCGGCGAGAAGAACTGGCGTAAGAAACTCGCACGGGGCCACCTTTTAGCAAAAAGACGGGAAAATTGTTCTTTTCAAAAAATATTTTTACAATGTTGTAACATAATATATAAAACATTACTCATAAGTACATACTTCATAGAAAGCAGCCTCGCATGAGGCCATCTTATTCCCAAGGTGTGCAATCGTTAATGAAATCACTGACTTTATAAATAAGCTTTAGCACACAAACGTTCTTTAACAGCTTTTTTAAATTTATTAATGGAAAGATTTTAACGTTTTCTGGGATTCTATTGTAAAGGCGTATACATTGACCTTTAAAAGATTTACTTACTCTACTTAGTCTGATCACTGGTATTTCTAACTTGTTCCTATTTCTAGTATTCCTGCAATGTGTGTCACTTTTCTTTTTAAAATTCTTTCTGACTGTTCACACAAATACTACAGAAATAGATTTTAGCAGTAAGAATATAAGGGTAGTCTGGCGAGTCTGCTATGTCAGTCCATGAGACGAAATACATGGTCCCGCGCAGAGTGGCAGATAATTTACTGTATTAAAATGCAGTAGCGCATAGTATCCTCGCGGAAGAGTGCTTTTACAGTGTGAGATTCGCCAAAGTTATACAACTACCGCAAGTTTCGTCACCAAGCTTCGCTTAATACCTTCGTATTTGGTCGCGACCTTTCTTATTAAACCAAATAAAGGTTAATTAAGTTGTTTATTTTTTTCTCACGTCATATAGATGGTAATGGAAGTTGATGGATAAACTTTTAATGGAAGGAAAAAGAAGCATAGTTTATCGCTATATCTATACTAAGTCTCTCTAAGTGTTTTGTGTAGGTACTGTAGCTTTGTAATTTAATGTCGTTTAAAATAATAATATAAATATAGTTAAAAAAAAACAAAAAACACGCTTATATAGCACATCAAACTAAAAAAAATATAATAATTATTAAACTAGGCACTGGCATTGTAGCTACATCACAGGTGCTAGTATAGATTTTCGTTCTACCAAAGTCGCGGCTAAAATGCTTACAATAAATAACAGTTAAAACGAGCGAGCCTAATACATTAGTCGCAAATGATGTGTAACATTTTAAGAAAATATTAAAAAAAAAACAGAATGCTTATTAATACGATTTTCTAATATAATAAAAAAAGGAAAGCTTTTTCATCAAGCAGTGACAGAAATCAACCCCAAAATTTAAAAAAGCTAAATACTGGAATAATTTATTTAAATCTGACAGCCAACTTTATCAACGCGCGCTCATTCGTCAAATCGAATAGCGCGCACGCGACTTCCTATTACACACTGTCTGTTCTGTCTGTTCTGTCTGTACCATTTCATGAAATCACTCCCACAAATGCTTGAAAGCGACAGAAGAGATGTTACACATCAAAAAATTGGCAGATGAAAACAGTATTTAAGTATACCGCTTTCAAAAATTTTATACAATATAGTAGGTACCTGGGAGACCAAACATTTCTCGGAGTATTAATAGTGCGAGAAAAAAAATAAAATCATAAAAGAAAAATAAATAAAAAGGATAAAAAAATTTCGTCTGACCGAGGTTCGATCCCGAGACCAATTATTATTAGAGACCAATTATTAACATCCAAGTGCCTCCGTAACTGCGTTACGCGTATCTGACATTAGTATTTAAAATTACTCATATTTTATTTGGCGCCGTAACGCGTTACGTAACGAAGCGATTTACCCACCCATATGAAGATATCAATTCCAACTGTTTACAAAAACACAATAGATGGTTTCATAGAATCACGCACGACACAAATCTGGCTACCGATGGTATTTAAAACAAGCACGTAACCGCGTGAGTCAAGCATACTCAAACTTTATTAATAATTAAGACTAGCATAGTTACGAGTATGTTAGTAGAGTTTTATAGCAAGCTGGCTTACATGTTGGTAAATGATTAGCGCTGCTATTGGACATTATTGCTTTAATTAAAGCTCTTAAGAATAAATTTAAGACCAGTAATAGGCTTAAATTATGAACTTTGTTTGACCCCGGGCTTGTAACGAAAACCAGGTATTTTTAAAAATCATAGCAGGAACCAATCCAGGATTAAAACTAAAATCATGGGCGCTTCATATACATATAATAATCACTGGGGCGCTTCCTATTTACTGCTTAGTAAACACAGACAGGATACTTCTTACAACCACATGGCGTCATCCCACGCAGATTAATTATCAATTTCAATAAAGGTCGGTGGTCAGTACTAAATGGATTTGTGGACTTTGTAGGTGTTGAAATTAATTGATACTGAAGGCTGGATGTGTGTATTGTATGGCATGCATTGGTATGCTTACGAACAACTTTTGTTCTTTACTGAGGTTTTAATTGTAATAAGGACGAGAAATAAAAATACGTATATATCCCGAATCAGAATAATACAACAGTCAAAGTACTAGTTCTCTTTTTAAACTGATTACAATACAGAGGTTTTATTAACCCCTCAAAATTCAATTAAGTAAATAATGTTTTAACATTAATGATGCGTATAGTTTATCTAGTCTTTTTTTCTGTAGTTTCTAGTTTTATATATTATTTTTTTGTATGTTCAACGATTACTCCACCGCATGTGGACCGATTTTCAAAATTATCATTTTACTGTAAAGGGTATAATCCCAAATTGGTCCAAGTTTGCTGTCAAAAGGACCAACTGCAATACTATTTTTTTTTTTTTCAAATAAAGAAGAAACGTGAAATAATGGTAAAACTGACAATGAACGTGTTTATCAAGAAAAAGTGAAAAATAAGGAAAAAATATTCTGTTTATAACAGTTATGTGAAAAAACTGAGTCAGTAAAACCACCCATGACGTTATTATCGGTCCTGCAACGGTTTTTCATGCTTTGGATTAAGTTATCCAAATCATGCTGCGGTATATTGTCCCAGGTCCGGCTAAGATGCAAAGAAAGTTGCTCTTCCGTCGCAATGTTTGCAGGGAAATTCCTCAAAGCCCTTCTTTGGAGCATGTCCCACACGTGTTCTACGGGGTTTAGGTAAGGCGATTGAGCGGGCCAGCCTAAGACCAATACGTCGTGCTCCTGCAACCAGCTCGTCACCTGTCTCGCTGTGTACAGACGGGCGTTATCGTGCATGAGCGTGAATTCTTGGCCCGTAAGTAAGAGTAAATTTTAGCTGAATTTAAAAAGGGAATTATTTCTTACTCTTTTCTTCATTTTCAATAACTGATCTCCTCTAACTTCTTTAAGAGAAGCTGTTTGTATCTAAAATCGTGAATCATTTATAAACCTCTTAAACATGATTAACCTATTTGCACACTAGATAGTTAACCTTCATCTAGTGGAATTGCAGACTAAGTTTGAGAACCACTTTAACGTGCTTAAGACTTAGAAGTTGTTTGAATAACGTATTACAAGATATATTATGCACACTTAAAGCTCGATTCCACTGATTCGATAAATTCGAGCTTTAAGTAATAATAATAGTTTTTACTGTAAGAACCAGCACCCGATAATTTAAAATCATGTGCAAGTATTATATTATTAGAAACAAGTATTATATTATTACACGCTGAAAACGCATGCGAAAGTGTGTCTGTCTGTCTGTTACCTATTCACGCTTTAACCGCAGAACCAATTTTGATGAAATTTGGTACATACATACTTTGAGTCCTGGGAAAGGACATAGGATACTTTTTATCTCGAAAAAGTACAGTGTTCCCGAGGGATACAGTGTATTTATGCGGGTAGAGCCGCGGGCATTATTTAAAAAAGGTGGTGCTCCGTATGTTTTGGGCCCAAGGTATTATATTTCAAATCGTAAAGCAAAATGAACATGCAAATGAAAGTCGACAAACTATAGATAGCAAACAACAAAGGATAAAATTAATAAAAGTAAAGATAAATATTAAAATAATAAATGAGAGTAGCTTTAGCAAACCGTATCTTTGGGAACGTTAAAATAAAAATAAACGAATGCTCTTCGATCCCCTGAAACTTTTATGTAAATCTGTTCACGTAAAAGACATTGAATTGAAAAATTGCAACTTGCACGACTTACCGTATTAGAATATTACTGGGCGGCTAAAAGAAATATTTTTTTTGTTGTTTTTGGGCTTATTTTTAAAGAAGTTGCTAGATATACTTTTATAGTAATTTAGTGTGTAGGTACTATTTGAGTGCCTAAAGAACATTACTTTAAAACATTAACTTGTGCACCTTGCCATCTGTGTATTGTGTTGTACATCAATATAAATTCTCTCGTGCGTACTACGCATACTTATAACGATAACAACGACGGGAATCGCTTGATACTGGTACCACGCACGCGCACAGTTCAACGAATCCTAATATTATGATAAATTTGACAGTTTGTGAGGATGGACAGATAGATAGATAATATATGGATGGATGGATGGATATTGTTGCTCTTTCAATCAAAATCTACTGAACGGATTTTGTATGGTAGTAGTTTAAGCTCTGGATTACATCACATTGGCTACTTTTCCCCCAAAAGAGCTCGGCAATCCAGGTACAATACTTTATTTAATAAGTAGGTAGTCAAACTCCTAAAAAACTTGTAAAAAGTCCTCGTCTCATATCACATTGAAAAGGAAAATGTGATCTTTTACTGGGTATATTGCAAATTTAGTATTCCATGGAGTAACAAGTCTTTCGACTTATTAATAAAACATTTGAGAAATTTCTCAGCTAACAAGGGTTTATTTCAACATTCAGAGTGCGCTGTAGATCTCGATTTCAGGCTAGTTTAAATGAATTCTTGTCCGTGTTAATGCATGCAAATGAAGTTTCCAGTTTTATAGATATTTTACTTCAATATTTATTACGACTGATTTTGTTATGACTTGAAACAGATTAATAAATTACATAAAGTAGCCTCTAAAATTGAAAGTGATGTTAGGAATTATCATTTTATATTATTAGAGTACCTGAGTAACCGAGCTTTGCTCGTAACTCTAGTAATAAAAAAAGAATATAGATATCAAAATCAAATCAAAATCAAAACAGAACACAGTACAAACCAATTCAATTTTCTTTTTATACAGTGATATCCGTATTTTCATAAATAACTAGTAGTTAAACTATTGATTCAAAATCTGAGTATTGACATGTAATTTTACACACCATGCAATATCATGGTAGAAGGACGGACTACTTTTAGAACTATAAGTAATACTACTAGTATTCTGCGAATAAAGAATTGATTGATTGAACAATAACACGATATTATGTTATTTCTTTCAAGATATAAATTCGGGTAGGAGCATTAGTATTTTTTGTGCTCCGAATAGCTTTAAGGGCAAAAGGGGTTGATATTTTAACAAGCTCTCTTAGAATGTGTCTCAGTTAACTAGACACGCCCAGAGCTTCTGCCTTTGTGTTATTATGACTTGAATATGTATACGAATATACAATATATTAAGTTACTTTTAACTTTTTAGGTTTACATAATATCAATATCGTATCTGCTAAAAGTACCTACTCATAAGAAAGTTATTTAAAATTATAAGGAAATGTATGAAAACCATAACAACCATGAAGGTTAAATAAGGTTTAGTAAGGTAAGGTGTCCCAAAAATGGCAAAAAAGTTTTTTTATTTTATTTTATTTTATTTGTTACGCATACCCTCCATATTTATAAATGCTTAAGCTAAATAGGAAGTTTTATTCTTCTAGGATGATTGCAACCCGTGCCGAATGACCCGCTAAGTTTCTACTACAAAACCAATATAAGTGCAAAAATTAGGTAAATAAGGATGAAAATAAAACAAGGCTGACATGAATACATACTTATTTTAACGAATAAAATAATAACAACAAGTTTGGATAACTTGTCTTTAGGTCAGCTTTTACAGGCCTGATACAAGTTTCTATGTAACTAAAACCTTCGTTAATTTAGCCGTGATTACTTTTTTTGAAGATTACTGTCTAAGAGTTCTGTTTAGATGTATTAAGCTTGATCTTTCCCGATAAGCTCTCTAGTGTTTTAAGTCCAAGAAGCTATTCTCTATCGTCAAAATATGTAACAATAATGTGATATGGCTTTAGTATGCAGGGGCTTTTGTGGGAGAAAAATCAATCTAGGTCTTATTATCCCTAGAGAACCACGCATTTAAAATTTAATTGCATACGGATGTAATTAAAATTTTTCGAACCAAAGGATTGTGCAGTTAAATATTCAAAACCATGACCATTTTGAGCATTGCGGATGTCCAGTAGGGGAACATTAAAAACAATGTGCTCAATAAACAAAGCGTATGCTAAAAAAATATGTCCGTTGTAACCCTCAAGGGAAGATAACAATTTTTAATATTATTATATTTTAATGAAGAAAATAAATGGAATATATGAACTCTTATAATATTATTTATTATTGTTCATTTCCATGTCATTATTTTGCGTATTATATTCTTATTATGCCTATAACGACTCTTGTAAATAGAACATGAGCGGCGTAATAAAGGAATATAAGCTGTATTGCGGTATGAGAAATGCTATGTAAGTATTTAGATACTTTTGTTCATTTCATTTCTTCTTATTTTATTTCTTCTTCATTTAATTTTTTAGGATATGTTCCCAGTAGCGCACTTATTAAAACATGTGAAGTTTTGATTGCATAGATCTTGAACTTATGATTTTATTGATATCTAAAAACCCCTGATTTCGTCAGTGACTCACTGATGATCAACAAAATTATGTGATACTTTTGGATGTCCTAGAAAACTGAAATTTGGTACATAAGCTTGTATTAGTAGTACACATCGGTTAATGAAATTATAATATAACGAAAAATAGTGCGTAAATTGGAAGCAGAATGTTTATTTGACAATCTGTCGTCATTTATAATATCGATAGTTATTATTACAAGTTATGTTTACGGTAACATAATTATACATAATAGCTCCCCACACCGATATCGGTGACGATGACTAGTTTCATTAAAACAAGACCAGTTACGCAGGAGTAATTTTATAGTGCCGAGTGTGTGCGCAGTACACAAGAGTACTCTCTCTTCCTTTACTCTCATAATCCAGTGGGACGGATAACCGACACGACTGACGAGAGATCAGGCGCAAGTCCGACTTTTTACATGCCCATCCGACGCATGGATCAACTTTCTTGTCAGACAATCAGGTGATCAGCCTGCATTGTCCTAACCAAACTTGGAAACAGCATTTTTTTTTATTGATCCAATGCGGGAATCGAACCCACGACCACCACAGTCGAGAGCTAATGCTCTAACCACTAGACCACGGAGGCTATTATATACAGCCAAACGTATAAGCGCCTCATTTTTTTGAAAGTCGGTTAAAAATGATTTTTGTATAATATAAATCCTCAAGTAATAGAATATTACCATTTCATTATTATTTTGTATCTAAAATTTGATTTGCTTCATTCACCCTAAGGACAAAAATGCGACGAAATGTGAAATTTCAATTTCACAGTAAGATTTTTATTATTGGAGCTTGGAAACCGCTCGAACATAGTTTGGAAACAAATGAACCCTTTTCTTGCGGTTTGGTTTTTATGGAGGTGATTTATTGTGGCTGCTCGTTTAGATACAGATTATGTATTGTTTTGGTTTTTAATGATTTTCGTTAAAAATTACATTAAGTTTAAGGAGGCATGGATTTGCCACGTTACGTTAATCGACGTTGATCTAAAACCATAATCATACTCTCTTATCACTACTGAAGTATTTTCAAAAAATAAAATGATAAAATTATTATTTTTAAACAAAAAATTAAACCGACTACCAAAATAAAAATACACAAAAAAGTATGAAATAAAACTTATTTTCTAAATAATTCCCTTTCATCAAAAATTTTAACTATTTCTCTTAATCGGGACCAGCTGAAACAGTATCCTACAATATTTTATAGAACTCAAGTTCCAATTTGCTAGTACCGACTTCAAAATTAAGAAGATTGAGTAGAGAAATAATTAAAATTTTAGCTAAATTTATAAAGAGAATTATTTAGAAAATAAGTTTTATTTCATACTTTTTTGTGTATTTTTACTTTGGAAGTCGGTTTAATTTAAAAATAGTAATATTTTTACCGTTTTTAGTGATATTTGTTAAATTATTATTAATATATTTTAAGAACGTTTAAAACAAATGATCGAATGTATAATTGAATACGCGCCAAGCTTCCATTAGGTATTTTAAATAAGATGATGATGATGATGATTATTGTAAGTGACAAAGTGGAATATGCTCGCAGTTCTTTAAACAATGTCGAAGATTCCAAACGCGTATCTTTAATGACTGAGGAGTTCTATTCAGTGCTTCTGGATCCAGGATATACCTTGGTGAAAAATCTTATTTTTTGGTACCATATGCTTGGACTACTTCAGTAAAAGTCAAAATTACTATAAGAGTCCATATAAATTTCGAGGGGTTCCTTCGATTCCTCATAGAGCGCATCGCCAGGTTTAGTGACTAAAGAACCAATTTCGAATTATAATCCTTTAAAACAACAAAATAATTTTGCAAATAGGTCCATAAATGGCAGAGAAATGTTCAAAGATATCCGTGTAGGTGTAAAATACTATGAGACCGTGTACCTTTTATACCATCATAATATTGTGATGATGTATGGTGTGATGATGGTGGTAATGATGATGATTACTCTAATTAACATAGTGGCATATGCTTGCAGTTCTTTAAACAACGCCGAACCCTCCAAGCATGTATCTATAAGGAGTAAGGAGTTCTGTTCTGTACTTTTGGATCCAGGGTATACCTTGGAGCAAAATCTTACTTTTAGCTTAAGCTTACTTTCGAAATCACCATATGTGTCCATAGAAATTTCGAGGAATTCCCTCGATTCCTCATGGATCCCATCATCAGGTTACCATTTTGGTGAAAAAGGGACCACCCTCTGATTATACCCTTTACATCAAAAAAAGAATTTTGAAAATCGGTCCACAAACGGCTGAGTAATCGTTGAACATACAAAAAAAAACACACTACAGCCGAACGTATAACCGCCTCCTTTTTTGGATGTCGGTTAAAAATGAGGTTCGTGCTCGCAACAAAAGTGTGTGCCGGCTACTCTTAAAAGCAGCGTATAAGATATTAGCAGATTATAAGATGATATTATGTTAAGGGTCACCTAAATATAAAGCTATGAAAATTCAAAATAATCATAAAATTATTTTTCAAACTCACCACATTCTCAATTTCTGAACAACGCAAAAATTACACATACGCGTATAGGTCGCGCAACGGTTTATGAGCGCTCAGTGAAAGTGGCGGGGATCGTTCGCGCATGCGACCAATAGCAAAGAATCTATATTACTAACGTACCAATAGCGTGTCGGCAGCCACGTTCGGCATGCGTTCAGCGCATCCACACCTCCCAGCCCGAGCCCGCTACTGCCAAACATACCCAAAAACTGACTTCTGCGCATACCCGCTCTACTTTTGTCGAAAGATCTTAATTCGTTGCGCGACCTGTACCAAACTGCCAATCTAACTGACGTATTAGAGTTGAAATTATTGATATATTGTTGCAAGGCGAAAGAAAAGACATAGGTATTATATAACTTAAAAAAGCTCAGTTTACCAGGGTGACCTGGCAATATCGATTTTCTCCCCCAAAACTCCCTGCACCCTAAATTTCATGGTAATACCATAGAGGAATTATGTATGATTCGTCTATGGTAATAGTTGCAGCCGTTTTGGTGAAACCGATTAATATATACACGATTGAGACCATTTAAAGTGCAAGAAGATTTAAAAAAAACTAGTAAATTTTGTTTCCACTCTCTTGTTCGCACTATAAAATTAATTTGATTTAGGTAGAATAGTTTCCTTTCAACGCTAAAGTACTTCCCGTTCGACTGTAAGAATTGAACGCTTTGAAATAGTTGGCTGTCGAAACGGGAAGACCGATGATGCTTTCTTGCTATTCTCATCTCGAGGATGTTGAGTTAAAAAAATCAATTTACAGTAGTGTGAACTGTGAGGATTCTAGTAGTTCAATTTAAAATGGAATCGTCTTACTCAACAACAAAGTAACTATATTTGCAAATTCCAGATTTCACTATATAATACTCGCATGTGTCACCGTAAAATTGTAACAATCATTAGATTATAATTTTACTAGAGATAATATAAAATGTCGACGGATTGTCAAATAAAAATTTTTTCTTACAATTTTTACGTTACTTTTCGTTATATTGCAATATAATACGTGCCGATTGGGTAAGCGGCCGCGCCGACATTTTTTTTTTTTGCTTTTTCATAATAATAATTATAACGATAGATAATGCGTACAATTGTAAGGAGAACTTTTTATTTGACAATCTGTTGACATTTTATAATATCTCTAGTAATATTACAATCTAACAGTTTTTACAATTTTACGGTGACATATACATTTTCAATTTGTGTTTAATTTCACAGCCTCCGTGGTCTAGTGGTTAGATCTTGGCTTTCGACGATCGGTCGTAGTTTCAATTCCGCATTGGAACAACAAAAAATGTTGTTTCTAAGTTTGATTAGGACAATGCAGCCTGCATTGTCTTATTCAAACCTGATTGTATGACAAGAAAGCTGATGTTCCATGCGTCGGATGGGCATGTAAGAAGTCGGACCTGCGCCTGATCTCTCGCCAGTCGTGTCGGTTATCCGTCCCACTGGGATATGGGAGTAAAGGAAGAGAGAGTACCTACTCATGTGCATTGCGCACACACTTAGACACTATAAAATTACTCCTGCGTGAAAACCAGGCCGGTTTTAATGAAACCGGCCAGCCCACCGTCACCAAAATCGGTGTGGGGAGTTATTATTACTAATTTCAGTACAAGTCATTAATAGTTATTTTAGGGATATACTGTCTTCTTCGAGGGTTATTAATAAGACAAGGTTGGTATAATACAGTTTCAATAATATTAATATTTTTTGTTCGAAATAATCTCATTTTTAGGGTTCCGTAATACTTAAGGAATCCTTATAGTTTCGCTCTGTCCGTCTGTATATCTGTCTATCTGTCTGTCTGTCTGTCTGTCTGTCTGTCTGTCTGTCTGTCTGTCTGTCAGCGCCTCTAGCTCCTGTAATTATGAATATAAATTGATGAAATTTGGTGCAGTTATAGATTGTGTATAGATTACGGTTTCGAGATAATAAAAAAAAATAATTTTATATTTTAGGGATGGCTCTCCATACATGTGAAGTGGGGATGAAAAATATTTTTTCACTCTACCCCATCGTGTGGGGTATTGTAGAATAGGTCTTTTAAAATAAAAGCAAGGTTTCATACGTTACTTTTTTATAAAGTTGACAATTTTCGAGTAATCGGCCTCCAAATTACTTTGTAAGTTGGTCCCCCCCCCTAGCATATTTAAACTATAGGAGATAGAAACTTGCAAATTTCAACGCTGATAGATCATGCTAAAAATTCTTTAGGAAAATTATTGTGAACCAAATCGGACAGTAACTTTTGGAGTAATTAAAAAAAAGGCATATTACGCGTTTACGGAACCCTCCTTAGACGTGTCCTGACATGCTCTTGGTTAGGTTTTTATTAACCCTTTGACGACCACGGGGAAATATGCTTCCCTAACAAATAATTAGAAAAATATCAAAAGTTATAAGGCCAATGCCTAAATACTTTTCTTTTATTAGTGGTTAAATGTTACCTTAATTATTTTTTTAATGTCAAAATAAAGTAGGCATTGCAGTATACTTTTTATAGAAATCGGAAAACAACAGTTTGCTTAGCACCTTTTCAGTATTTTTAACAAAAGTTTTGAGTGACGTTAAAGCGCTTTATATTGTTTTTTATTGAGCTAAAATTATTCCCTGGTAAGTAATTTTATATTTGAGATATTCTTCAAAACCATTATTTATGATTTATATTGAAATAAATCGTCATAAACCAAAAGGGAAATCAGCTTCCCTATGGTCGGTAAGGGATACTAATTCCTTCATTTATTACTCTATTGTATGCACAATTTATATGAAATTATTTCTATATTCTTATATTGAATTGAAATTACGCTGGATATTTTATCGATATTGTAGCGAAATATTATATTCCGTAAAGGATTTGAGATATATAACCTTAAGAATTATGAAATTCTACTGATCTTGGCCGATGGTAGTAGCGAGAAGTGATGAATAAAACGCATGCAACTCAAAAAAGCGTAGTAAGTTCCTCGTTCACCAAAACCATCTACAGCTGTCTGCGCGTCACCCATGAAGCAAATTATAATTGCTCCATGGTATCACCGGATTCGCTCGGTTATCAAGTAAATAAATAGTTTTTCTATGGAAGTCTCTACTTCTACTTTATAGATATTAGGTTGTTTCATTTTGAGATTTGGTCTACATAACCTTATAGGTATGTATAGAAGTACCATTTATGACCAACATTATGCCATATATTCGATTTGAACAGATACATTAAAATCTACATTTCTTTAGTAGGTAATGCAGAAGTTAGTGATGCAAAAAGAGTTATGACATAGATTATCGTATTCGCTCAATGATAGCTACAGTATCGACTGCACCTGATGGTAAAATTCCCTATGCAAAGTACAAGACTAAGAGGAATTTTGTTCTATGTAAAGTCTTCTTTGTTATGCTAATGAAATACACTGTTTGGTGAGGTACTATGTAATATCTAGTTTTTATATTGTACTTATATATAAATGAATACTTTTCTTACAGTATTAATAAAGTTAAATAAAAAATACTTCAAATATTGGTAAAATATCGAATACGTAAAGTAGCTGTTGCAAGGCTAATGTGTTACCGTTATGGACCATAGGGAAAATTGCTTCCCAACAATTTCCCAAAAACCTATAAATATTTTTTTGATTTTTATTAAAGATTATGTTTACTATGTGCATAATTAACTATTTTGTACAACTTTCATATTTATATACCCTCCACTTTCCTTATGGTCCTGAAAGGGTTAAAATTAGGCGTACGGTCTACGTTTAAGAGCTCGTAAGTCGTAACAAAGGAATATAATATTATATCGTAACTGCAGTAGGTACCTGTACAAAATAAATTGAAATAGCTAATTGAACAATTATAATATTTGCTCTCGGCTGAATTGTAATTAATTAAAAATGCAAATATTATTTGGGATTAAAATATGTACGGCGCTCATAAAACATATCCCTAAAATGTAGTTTTAATTAAATTATCAAGTCAAATGCAATTATTATAGTGACAGACTATAGCTGCTGGTGTACGCAGACGGTCATCAAATTTGCATAAGAAGCCAATTAATAAACCAAATTTTTGACCCTGAATTGTGTACTTGAACGTAATATTGTATTAGGTTGTGTGTTACCTATAGGAAGGCTTAACAGCCTCCGTGGTCTAGTGGTTAGAGATCAGCTCTCGAATCGGAGGTCGTGGGTTCGATTCTTGCATTGGAACAACAGGAAAATGTTGTTTCCAAGTTTAGTTAGGAGAATATAGGCTGATCACCTGATTGTCTGACAAGAAAGATGATCCATGCGTCGGATGGGTATGTAAAAAGTTGGACCTGCACCTGATTTCTCGGCAGTCGTGTCGGTTATCCGTCCCACTAAGATTTTTACTGGATACTATATTTGCGCGGGCGGAGCCGCGGGAAAAAGCTAGTGTAATATATTATGGCGCTCTCATATAATACCTATATCGGTAACGGTAAACACCTGACATTTAGCACGGATGGAGTGGTCATAGCCAGTACGTCGGGATAGAAGCTTCGCTTCAAAATAAGCTTTATGTCAACTGATCCAAATCTATACTTAATATAATAAAAATGATTTGTTTGTTTGTTTGATGAAATTTGGCACAGATATAGAGTAAACCACGAGGAAGGACATAGGCTACTATATTGCGGCAAAATGTACGGCTCCCGCGAGATTTCATTTAGGGCGCATGAAGTCGCGCCGAATATCTATCAATAATATTAACACCTTTGCTCCAAGGTATCTGGGCGTTTTTTGACTGTCGTGAATTAAAAACGTTATGTATAACTGAACGGAACTCCGGCGGTAGGTAGGTACTTTTAGTAAATGGAAAGGTAAATGGGATAAAAAATCGTATCAATACTGACCGTGTTTCATTCATCGTTTATTTTTTAGCGACTTGCCAAGGACTCGCCTCAGATTCGCACGGGTGCAATCCTTACTAATATAATAAATTTTAATGTGTTTGTTTGTTATGCTTTCACTTAAAAACTAGTAAACCGATCATTATAAAATTTTGCACAGATATAGAGTAAGTCACGGAGAAAGACAGAGGCTACTTTTTATCGCAGGAAAACCACTTGGGATAATTTACGCGAGCGGTTCCGCGGGCAAAAGCTAGTGTATTATGAATAAAATCATTCCTCTTAATCAATTTATCTATTGCTGAAAACTGTATTAATAAATCCGTTGAGTAGTTTAAAAGATCTAAGCGAACAGGAAAGAAAAAGACTTTATTTTATACTACCTATGTAAAGATAGTACCATCTATAACTGTGAAACTGTTCCTTATTATTATTCCCTTTCCTTCGAGTAAAGTGTGGCGAAAACCAAAAATTTGTAAAATTTTATTTCTCCTCTCACTTTACAATGTATTCTGCTATTTACGTTTAGCTTCAAAGCAAAAAGAGGTTGTACTGTTATGAGTTTGACGTGACTGACTGTCTTCTCTCTGTCCGAAGATACCGTAGTGATTATATAAGGTTTGGTAAAATCAATTACGAATACTTCGTAAAGACGTTTAAGCAGAAAAATAATTGTCATACTCAAAAAAAAATTTTTTTCTTTATATGGGCGAGTTTGCGTTTTGCGGAGAGTCACCCGTACATGAGATGATTTTTTAGTTTGAGTATGACAATTACTTTTCTGCCCAAACATAAGCAGTGGATCATGTGCCCGAAGTAATCGTAATTGATTTTACCAAACCTTATATTCTCTTTGGAAGATACCACGAAACGACTAGACTTACTTGTCTTATTCTTACAACCAGTTTCTTGGGTGATGACCAGTTTTTTAAAGTATTTATCTATACTTTAAAAAACTGGTCATCACCCAAGGATTCACAGAAGGAATTCCTGGAAATTCCAGGAATTCCCTGTCAATTCAAGCAACAAGGGTCTTGAATATTAATTTTTGTTTTTTATTTGGCTTTATGTTGTATTTTAATAATTGAAACTAATATCCCAGTAACTAATAAATTATTAAACAACATCCAAAGTAAACTTAATTTTTTTTCGTAAACTGTTTTAATAATTAACCATTCTTGAAATTAGTATAGCGCCCTTTTTCATTAGAGGTATATATAATTGAAGGGCAAAGCACAAAGGGAGAATCCAAGAGACATTTTCGTTTTGGAAGTATTTTGTTTCAAGTAGCAAAAGATAATGAGATTCGTTAAAATAACTAAAACTGCTTATCTTCAATACGGTATTATTTATTTAGAGTTAACCAAAGAAAAAATCAATAAAAACATGTGTCGCTACAGTAATAATTATTATTTGCAATTAACAAAAAAGTTAAAAACTTTTTAAAATATGCAGTTTTTATTTCCCTTTGAGCATAATTTAACTTTATAATATATATTGAGCTAGGGTGCGTGAAAAAATTGGAATCGTGGAACAAATCGGCCGGACCGACTGGAAAAATTACATAACCTCATAGAAAACCGGCGTGATAAAACCGATTCAGTTTGAAAAAAAAAATCCTTGTTTTATTATGTACACCATTCGACAGTATTGCTATTAAGAAACAAATCATAACATAAAAAATTAAAGAATGCAATACGGCTTTATTAATAAATCGCTTCGTAATTGGAAAGTATGGAAATAATATTATTTGGTAAGTACATTTAAATGCGGATTTTCTCTTAACTAACAAAGATTTGGGTCTTGGCGTAATAGTAACTTTTCATTAGCTCAATATACCAACGATGTATGTCACGTAACTCTATTGTAAGTTTCCATGCTGATAGATTATAAAATATGCTAAAAAAACTTTACGAAAATTTAGAAATAAAAAACTTTTACCCGGACATTTTTTAACGGAACTCTCCGTAGACGTGTCCTGACATGCTCTTGGTTAGGTTATTAATGTAAAATATTTATCTGGTATCCAGATAAATACAGATAATAGCAAAATTTCAAATTATATTCAATTTAAAAGGGGCACACGACCCCTTTACAAGTCAAAGATAACGGTTAATGTTTGCAAAAGAGTTGCTTTAGTCCCCTGCTTTACATAACTCGACATTTTGAATTTAAGGTTATTGCTATTCAATTTACGTTTAGGAAATACACAATATATTTTATTCTTAATATTAGAAGTGTATTGAATAATAAAAATATGCCACCGGAATCTATATAATTTAATTATATAGATTCCGGTGGCATATTTTTATTATTAAAAGACTAAACTGATTGACTCATGTATCAACGTACAGGCCAAGCTCTTTAAAGGCTAGAAATTTTAAATTTTGCACACGTAACTCTCATATTATGACATAGGCATCCAGTAAGGAAGGATAAAATTCAATCCCCAAGGGGGTAAAATAGGGGATGAAATTTGTCTGTCCATGTGTCCTTTATAGACTCGTGGACTATTAATTTGATCATGTGATGATCTTTAGCAAAGTTGTTGTGCATGAGCCAGGAAAGGTTTTTGGACCCTGGGGTAAGTCCGATTGGCAGTTTTTTATGCATATACATAATAATTTAATATTTGCATTGTTCGAAAATGAGGCGGGTTCGAATTCCGGTCAGATGATTATTTTTGTGATTCTTTTAATTTTTATTTATTTAACAGAACTCCGAGCAAATTTCGTTACCCAGTTACTAAATATGAAATTATAAAATATTCTTTGTTTTAAATCCAAAATTAATCTGGAATTTGATTGGTAATAATCACAACTTGCTACTAAATTGGTTAAAATACGTATACACAATATACATTACGAATCAAAAATCAATAAAATAAAAACACCAAACATTAATAAAAAACACGTGTTCCAATCAATGTTCCCCCAAACCGTATGTCGCATTGTGTACTTATGAATTTTTATTGGCTATTATTTGTAATCGTATTTATTTTTGCCGGGGCATTTGTATAGATTATCCGTAGAAATAAACAATAGGTACTGCCTGGGGTCGCGTGATAAGAGCGCGCGTGTGGGGGAATATGTTAGACACTTTTAGCTGATGCGGTCTCTCAGACTAAGTCTTAGTGTTTGTAGCAACTTTTTAGGGCTCCATACTCAAAGGGTAAAAACGGGACACTGCAGTTACCGAGACACGCTGTTTGTCCGTCCGTCTGTCTATCACCCGTGATATTACCGTAATAGCTAGACAGTTGAAATTTTCACAGATGATGTATTTCTGTTGCCCCATATAATAAGTAACATTTTATTCTAACCCCCTTACTAATAATCGCTGTATAAGCTTTGAATAGTTATACAGTGTTTTGTTCACGTCACACAAGCGACATTTTTAATTCGATAGAAGGAGACAAAACACTGTATAACTATTCAAAGCTTGGCTTAGCAAAGGGGGTAACAGTATATAAAATGTTATTTTTTCAATACGACATAATATTTGATTTTTTGACGTTTTGTACGCGTGCGTCCGAGTCCTACTCAGCCGGTTTTTATTGCGCTCTACATTTTTAACTGACTTCCAAAAAAGGAGGCGGTTATACGTTCGGCTGTATTTATATTTTTTTGTATGTTCAACAATTACTCCGCCGTCTGACCGATTTTTTTCTGTCATGTTTACGGTAAAATTCGAAATTGGTCCTTTTGACATCAAAGTGGTGACCTGATGATGGGATCCATGAGGAATCGAGGGAACTCCTCAAAATTTATATGGACCTTGAAATTTGAAAGGGGAATTATTTAGAGAATAAGTTTTTTTTTTCATACTTTTTTTTGTATTTTTACTTTGGAAGACGGTTTAATTTTTTGTTTAATAATAATAATAAGGTTAGCTTTTTGCTCGGATGGTAGTAATTTATGGATAAATTTATAATAAGAACCTTATATTTTAAGGTTTCAATTATAAGTTAAATGAGCTGTTACTAAAACGCATTTTAAAAACAAAAACAGTCACCCAAGATTTAAGAAATGTAAATATATGCCTCGCAGGTGAATACATTTATTTAAAGACAAAAAAAAATGCTTAAATACATGCGAGAAACGTTGAGCCACGTAATATTTTACAGGCAAATTTTTTACCTCTACGACTTGACTAATGGCCAGGATTTTGTGAACGAGACAAAAAGTGGAACACCTAGCCAAACGTGAGGAATTGTGTAATCAATTTTAACTGCTCGCCGTTTGCTGGTACATATTTCTAACTAGTCGCTTTTAATGAGAACAATTAGTATGAAAAGCGATGTTCAAGAAATGTATGAGGCCTGGGCCAGCCCTACGTACAGTATATGTAAATATAGCTACATAATATAGTAACCGTTTCCTATTCTTTATTTTGTTTAACTTCACTTCGTTTCCATGTACATTTAAATTAACTTCGTCAAGGAGAGCAACACAAAGTAAAATAAAACATGGCGGATCAGATCAAAATTAACTAAATAATGTAATTTTGTCAATGACATGACTTTCGACATAGAAAGACGTATGGCATTCAAGACGTCGTCTCTTCGTAAAACTGTCTACTACGTCAAAAGTCAAGTCAAAACAACTGTCATGGCCGCCCTAAATATAGTGTTCTCGCAATAAAAAATTCTTCAAATAATCACTTTTGTACGCATGTACCCTTCTTCAAATTATTTTTTTCGTATTTTTATGATATTCCCATATTTTTTTCCTATTTACCTATGTAGTGTACATAGAACTGGCCCAAAATCAAACATGTCTTTTAAGTTAGGTATTTGAAGTCGGTACCAGCTTAATTTTAAATTCATTTCTGTAAAATATATAAAAATATAACTTAAAATGTTTGTAATGATGCCCCACACTGCCGTTATCAAACGTCTACAAACATTTTGTAACACTAAAACATTTAGTAACAAATGTTAACAATTTTTACATTCTGTTAGGAACTGTAAGATGATTGCAATTTTAGCGCCTTGTACCTAAAAATTGGCCCACGACACAATCTGGCACCCGTATGCATATGTTCGTTTTACATACTAATACTTAACATTTTATCAGTGAGAATATAAGGGGAGTGGCGGGGCTGGGATCTCAGTCCATTACTAACATTACCTAATAAAATACTTAATAAAACATTTTTAACATTGTGATCAAATGTTTGTAAACAAATGTTTACTAACGTTAGTAGGTTAACAGCAGTGTGGGAGCACCGTTAAACGGATGTCTGCAAATGTTTGTGTTGGTACTTACACTGAGTTTTTAGTGCACTTTTATGAATAATATTTTTTTTTCGGCGTTTTAATATTTTTGTCATTACATGCCCATCCACTGTCATATTCAAGTGATCAACCTGCACTGTCTTAACCAGACTTGATAACAACATTTTTTTTGTTCCAGTGCGGAAATCGAACCCACGATCTCCGAAATCGAGAGCCAAGCTCTAAACTATGACCACGAAACCGTAAAGTTAAGCTTTTATCTCATGACATAGATATAAATGCTTTGTGGCAAATAGGCTATATAATATGTGGGACGCCGGGCTTAATATTGGACATTAAATCTGGTCTAAATTAACTACATCGTCTAACTATATCATAACTCCGCTGGAATATTGGTTCATTCCACTCATGCATACTCATCGGTTCGTAGTTTCCAGTACCAACTGCAGGAATAACTTACCTCCATCTATTTGGTACCTAAATACATACAACAGCTTCAGCTTAAACTACAAATCGTTTTACACCAGATTTACTCGGGCTTTCGGAATCAAACCGACCGTGTACCTGTTGTATGTCTATGGTAACTTGTTTAAAACGATATTTATCATTCATTATAAATTAAATAATTACTCAATATTATTAGTATTTATGTCACCGTAAAATTGTAAAAACCATTAGATTGTAAAATAACTAACGAGATTGTAAAAATATGTCGAAAGATTATCTAAAAACTATATATTTATAATCTAACGTAATGTGTTAAATTATAGGCAGCATATTCACGTCGGATGTCTATAAACATTTTACTTTTTCCATAGTTTTATTACAATCTAACGGTTTTTACAATTTTACGGAGACATTTATAAATCCTATTAATAATAATTTTATAAATGTTAAAGTTTGTAAGGATTGATGGATAGTTGGATGTATGGATGTTTGTTGCTCTTTCACGCAAAAACTTCTGAACGGATTTTGATGAAATTTGTTACGGTAGTTTAGGCTCTGAATTAAAACATAGGCTACTTTTTATCCCGAAAAAGTTCGAAGTTCCTTAGGGGATACTGTATTTATGCAGGCGGAGAGGCGGGCAACAGCTAGTACTAATAATCTAAACTAGACGTCGCCCAGTGGTTAAAATTCGGCTCTAATAATAAATAATTTACAGTGTATCTCGTCTCGAGGTTATGAGATTTTAACAGCAGTAAAGCAGTGAGCTGATGATGATGAATTATAGCAAAAAAGACTCGCGATCATGTCAGCTTTAAAGTATTATTAAAATCGGTTCATCCGTTTGGGATCTACGAAGCCACGGACAATCAGATTGACACGTCAAACTTGTAACACCCATCTGTTTTGGTATGGAGTTAAAAAATGTTAATTATTTTTGTTAAATTTTGTACACAAATTAAAACTCAAAACATTTAAAAAGGTGAAAACAAAAACGAATCTGCATGGATTTAGAAAAGGAATCGGTTAAACTTTTTACTAAAACATAAAAGGTTAAAACCGATTTGCATAGATTTAGGAAATGTATCATAATATGTTTTTGCCGTTGTAAACATATTACACCTTTTAGGCAACTTTTCCGAATGTCCATTAAAGGATTTCGTAGGATTAAACAAGTTGCCCTACAGGCGCGCTTTGTTTTTCGATCCGGTCAGGTACAATCAACTGCAAATGTACGTGAATTTTCTAGCACTCAATTTTTGAACGTTAATAGTAACAAACAATTGAAAAACTATAATCCGATTACGTGAATTATAAAGCGCTATCCGGGCTATTATTACGAATCCATCGAAACCTAATTTAAGCGCCACGGTGGAAATAACATTTCTTTTTGGCTTCGTCGTAATTGGGTAAAAACTGTATTTGAAACTTAAATAACAATGTATTCTTTTCTGAAAATTACTTCATTTTTTTAACACGCAGTCAAACTGTAGATTCTATGTGTAAGATATTTCCTATATTTTTTTACACAAACATAGGTCCAATGCATACGGGTTTTCTCTAGCAACAATACATACTGCTTTCTAAAGCAGGTGGTTTTACAAATGGCACAGGGATATGACGACCCCATCGCCCACTCGGCAGATATGGCTTATTGTGATAAGTCATATCAGCATCTATTATGTACGAAATTCATCAAGCGAATTCGAGGAGAAACAATTTCCATCACACCAAATACAACCTTATTATCCCAGCTACTAGGTTGAGTTTGGAATACAGGATTGTACCTCAAGACGGATTCACGTGTTGAGTTTGTTATGTAATGTGTCCCGAGTGCAGTCAGTCACCATAGGCATAGAGAGTGGATTGAGTAATATTCATTAATCTCCTGAAAGGGAAGACGTTGTTATATATAGCTGTCAATATTATCTATGGTATGAAGTCATATTTTGAGCCAAGTACATACTACATAATGCACTAACCAAACCACTACATAATGCTGTACGGACAAAAATATATTGTAAGTATTTCGTGGACATCAACTTATTCACTTATAGTAAGTAATAATAAATAAGATTCACTAAGCCTTATAAAAGAAAAAGCTAGAAATATATAACATAAGGCACATTGAACTTGACACCCATTAAGGTAGATCTCATTTCTTATGTCGTACTCGTAGAAAAAGCATATAAGTTTAAACTTTGCACTCAATTCACATTTTTGTTTATGATCGAATAATAATTAACTGTTTAATAAGTTATGTTGTACATTTGAACTCTTATTATCTAAAAAAATGCTTGTCTGTTAAGTCAGTTTACGGACGATTATTTTACGTGATAACGTCATCACAAGCTGAACGCTTAGACCGATCGTGCCTCTCTATCCCTTGTTCCGCGCTCTCGCTTGCACGCTCAGCTCAGGCGAAACGTGACTCAGGTGAAACGTGACTCAGGCGGAATGTAACAATTTTTCGTGCGTGCAGCCGGCGTTTATCGATTTATAAAACGTTATCACGTCAAAATTCAAATTAGCTTTAGAACAAATATCGAAAAAGTACCCCTTAACAAACAGGAAACGTTCCTCATAAGCTCGCGGATTTAATGGCGACTAAATTGAAAATGTTGCGGAAAAATATGCAAACGCACGCGCCTCGCGCGTTATCGTAACCTCATTGGCAATACCGGGCTTATTCCGATTCTATAAAAAAGCTCCGGCACCGTCAAAACTTATTATAACCCGCCATTCAACTTTCCACTTTAATATAATGGGATTACAGTATAAATTTGTTCACCCCATCAAGATTTATATCCATTAGCCGGATTATAGATATAATAGGTATTATTAAATATTAAAATTATTTATGAACATATTATTATGATATAGGACTAAATTAAAGAGTATATAAGGTAGATCTTCTCATCTGGTTTATCAAATGGATGCTATTTGAATTATTATATGACTTTATGACTTTTAAGTTAACAACTAGTAAGTTAACAAGTAGGTACCTGGGTAAGCTATACATTCAAAGATTTCAAACTAAAGATAGGCTATGACGTATATTTGACAGAACAGATCTTCATACAAGAAAAAGCTACGCCATCTTGGTTTTCACCATAGCCCAAATGTCAGCCATCTCGATTTCACCATACTTCGAATGTCAAAATGGCCCCAAAAACTCCAAAAGTGGAGCCATTTAAATGGAGATAGATCCCATACATTTTTTATTTCGAACTTCGCTGTTGAAATTATCGAATGCCTCTTGACTAAAGGCCCAGGTTGGATTAATATTTTTATGACTCTTTTTATTAGGGCTCGTCCGTCTGTCTGTCTGCGGTTCTAGCTTCTGTAATTATGAATACAAATAGATTTAATTTGGTCTACTTAAAGACTGTGTATAGAGATTTGAGATCATTAAATAATAACTAAGTATTTTATATTTTAGGGGTGTCACTCCATAATATATGTGAAGTGGGGATGAAAAATATTTTTTCGTTCTACCGCATCATGCGGTTGCCGTTGAATATGACTTATAAAATAAAGGCAAGCTTTCATACATGTTTTTTATAAAGTCGACCATTTTCGAGTAATAGGCCTCCAAAGTGGTTTAAAATTTGGTACCCTTTGGGATTTCTAAACTAAGTGAAATATAAACTTTTAAGTTTCCATGCTAATAGATCATGCTAAAAACTGTTTAGAAAACATATTTTGATCGAAATCGGACAGTAACTTTTGAAGTAATTCAATGAAAACATATTGCGTATTGATAATTACGGAATCCTCCTTAGTAGGTTATTATTTTTATTTATTTAGCAGAATTCCAAGTAAAGCTCGGTTACCCAGATACTAACATAATATTTAATACACATTTAAGACCCAAGAACACAGAGTTTTTTTTTCCTTCGGCGGGATTTGAACCTTCCTGACCTAAGGTTTGAGCATCGACACGCTCAACCATTGAACCAAAGATGTCATATACAATGTACATATACAATTTTCAATATTTTTACTATAATATTATGGTCTATTTGTGTTAAGAAGGCAGCAAATGTCAATAAATCACGGCTACATAATAAGTCAAAATGGCTTACTATTATTGATTAAAGTAAACACGGCTTATGCGTCATCGGTCTAAGTAGCTATTTTGAATATTCTATTTGACATTTCAATCGCTCTGCTTGTAGTTCATTTTTCTTCAGCAATAGGCAAGCGGACTGATTTTTTTTTATTACATAGATGAATAGTACTCTTAAATATGAGTAACTTCTCAGAAGAAACCGTATATCAAAAGTCAATATTTTCAAAGGTACAGCGATTTGTATACAAAATTTCTTCGAGTCTTTATTCCAAAAAAAAATTTTTTTTTTTGCGAAATTGGTAAACAAAACCTACATCATTAGTTTACTCACATCATATACAAAAACATTCATTATGGTAAGTATGAACTTAAACGCACAAATATCGGAGATATTTACAAATATATTCCTGCGGCCATATACTTCATATACTACTTCATACTACTTCATATTCAAGTGACGTCATGTGTATATCGATTTTAGTATGGAGCGTTTTTAGGAGGCTCGCGAAATTTTTTATACAAATCGCTGTACCTTTGAAAATATTGACTTTTGATATACGGTTTCTTCTGAGAAGTTACTCATATTTAAGAGTACTATTCATTTATGCAATAAAAAAAAATTTGTCCGATTGCCTATTAAATAATTTGCCATAGCGAGAGCGTATTTATAACGATTTGGCGCCCCTCAGTGGTGATTTCTTAGTTACCTATAGTACGAGCGAGCGAACGAGCAAAAACTTTTATCTATTTTAAAAGACAAAATCTAATGAATAAAAAAACTTTTAAATTTGAGACACGTGCGAGCGAGCAATTGTTTTTCCTATTTACATCTTAAATACTGAATAAACTTTAACCCTAAAAGACAGTGAGCAATTGGAAAAGTACAAGAAAATCAACATAACTAATGTGATATTATGCTCTTTGTATTAAACACGAGCGAGTATAAAATTTGATTAACCTTATAACCCTGAAAGTTTCTGAACTTCGAAAATAGTATACAATTTAATCGACAGTTTAAACCAGAACATCAGGACGTATAATTGTAGGTTATCTATGTTAAACCTGAGCGAGCGAACAAAAACTTTGATTTAAGTGTCCATAAAAATATGACAAAAAATAAAGCCTCCTCATTTTCTCCGCTCCTCCGTTTGTACGATTTTTCGTGGAATTGTACTGAAATATTTTTCTCACATATAAAAAAATAGTTGTCAGTTAAGTCGGTTTACGGACGATAGTTAATTTTACGTGATAACGTCATTAATCACAAACCGAACGCTCTAGGCCGATCGTTCCACACTATCGCTTGTTCCACGCTCTCCCTTGCACACTTGGTTCAGGCGGAACGTGACAATCAAGCGGAACGTGACAATCGTTCCTGCAGCCGGCGTTCATCGATTTATAAAGACGTTATCATGGCAATATTGATGATGATGATGTTATATAAAATATTCTACCTGTATGTACTTGCCTGCTTTTGATCTTTCCTTTGAGCCCCTACGTCCGTCAGTCTTCCCATTAATCCACTTTGTTACCTTGTCAACTGCACAGGTTATGCCCGTTATTACCACATAATATTTTGGTTTGATATTATTTATACCACGTCGAATTGGAAGTTAATATTCCATTTATAGATTGTATGAAGCGTTTAAGAATCATTACTGATAAATTTTAAGTAGGTACTTGTGTGTGACTACTTGGTGACCAGAGAATTTTAGGTAATAGCAAGAAGAAAATTACGGTCAATTACAAACTGTTATAAAATAATTACAACCTTGGAAGAAGTTGGTACAACCAACGAATTAGGCAATAACCGATAGAAATTGAAAATAATATTATGTTAAGCATAATTATATTTTTTAGTTGTATATTTAAAAAATGGTGCTTAATTTTAGATTACACAGAATATTCAACGTGCGTGGCTTCGGGGAAAATGGTAGTCCCTGATTTTGCTTATCTGTTCCTTTGCCCACAGATCTGTTCGGGATAAACAGGGATAAATTGATTAAAAAACATTCAGATTACAGTTTATACCCATATTTATTATTTACAATACCCCAGAGATGATATTAATTTAATATTCATGGTAGCAATATTTTATCTTATAAAAGGTTATATTGTAGAAGAGATTTTATGTGATTTATAAGATTTTAAGTACATTAATAACAATGATGACATGCAAGATGCTCATGGATCTGAGGTGCAAGACTGCATGGAAAGGACCAAAAGGAAAAAGAAAGAAAGGTCGCCCACAATAAGATGGGACAATTAAATTAAAATACTGCTGGCCCAAAATGGTTACAAGTAGCCCAGGACAGAATAAAATGGAATAGATTGGAGGATGCCTTCACCTGTTAAATCAGGGTTCCTATCTATTCTATAATATTATAAATGCGAAAGTGTGTCTGTCTGTCTGTTACCTCTTCACGCTTTAACCGCTGAACCGATTTTTGTGAAATTTAGTATAGACATACTTTGGATCCCGGGAAAGGACATAGGATATTTTTATTCCGAAAAATTTTGTTCCCGTGGGATAAAATATTTACAAAATTTAGTTGAATTATGAATACATAATTATAAGTAACTTTTAGATTCTATTTTAATTTTTTATTTTATTCTATTACATTTTCCTAACAAATACGTTTAGTAAATGAAATAGGAATTAAATAACTAACTAGTGCAAGAGTAAAATAAAACTATAGCAATTGCGTTTCTTTCAGATTTTAGGAGTAATAACTAGTATTAGTAAAACCTCCCTAAAATAATGAGGAGAATCCGAGCCCAAGCGGTGGTACCTATAAAAAATATTAATTTCGCGCCGATATTACAGGAAGATTAGGGATACCTTGGATTACATCTTGCGAAGACCTCTTGGACTTATTTCCTTAATTTATATTAAGAATTCACTAATAAAACCTTGTGCGTATTAAAAGACTCATAAAAAGTTTATAATATTTATACTAATAAAGAGGGCCTTAAAACGTTAAACCTGTGATAAATAAGGCACCATTACTTATTCGCAACATCTTTCCGTTTTAATTAGAATTAATGTGTAACGTGTATGCATTAGAAATGGAGATTACCTTCAGATGAGGATGGCTCTGAAACATTAGTAGGTAGATACATAAATTGAAGAAAATAACATAATATGTAATATGAAATCTGAGCTTTAAATTCGATATCTTAAAATTATACTTATACCTAAAATTTATTCAATGGTAGGTACCTAATCTAATTTCTAAAATCGTCGACTTATAATTGGCTATTTTTCCACTAACGGGGCGGCCCGTGATATGTGTCGTGTGGAAGTTATCGCTGGGGATAGTGGAAAAACAACCATCATACATAGGTACCTACTGTATTTTATCTTATCATTAAGAAAATAATATATAATTTGTGATAATCATAACATGCTGATAGCTCAAAATGTCTAAAAAATAATCTAATTATAGAAAACGTAAATTATGTATCATCACCACAAACACAAGAGGCGATATACAGTGTGTGTCGTCTCAAAGTTAAGAGACTTTAACAGCACATAATAGGTTGGATTTGATCTACAAAACACCCCCCTTTTGCAGTAAGTCGCAACTCGTATTCCTTCTTCGGCATTTCTCAACTAATTAGAAACTCGCATTTTTCCATACAGATAGATGCTCTTTAGGAAAATTATTTTGAACAAAACCTGAACCTGAAGTAATTTGAAAAAAAAACCTTCTAAGACATGCCCTGAGATGCTCTTGGTTAGGTTACTAATCTGAGTGTTATTGTGTTTATTTTAGAAGTTGGTTCATATATCATATACATCTAAATAATATATAAAAGGCAAATCTTAATGACTCATCTATCAACACACAGCCGAAACTACTGAACGGATGTTGCTGAAATTTGGCGTACAGATAGTTGTAACGACGTAGGCAACCGGTAAGAAAGGATTTTTGAAAATACGCAACTCCACGCGGACGAAGTCGCAGGCAAAAGCTAGTAGTTATATATCATAGACGAGGTATTACTGGCGAAGGAAAGTAATAGGTAGGGATTTGAATGAGACTCTTCAAAAGGTAAGTGGTAAGGGAAGCCAAAAGGAATGGAGTTATAGTAACCCTACGCCACTGCGAGGTAGGTACCTATGTTGAGGCGAAAACTGTCTCCACTTAAATGCCCTACTTTTGGAGATTTTTGGGGCTATTTTGACATTTGAAGTATGGTGAAATCACGATGGCTGTCATTTGAGGTATGGTGACAACCAAAATGGCGTAACTTTTTCTTGTATGAAGATTTGTTCAATAAAATGTACGTCATATCATATCTTTAGTTTTGAAATCTTTGTAATATATATAATTTTGAAATAATTATAATGTACTATGATGTCAATAGGAGACCAATTACATAGGCTGCACTAAAAGTATCGGGAATGGAATATTTCCACTGTTCCTGTCACATTAAAATCTTTTTAATTTAAAACTCCTTGGTTTTAAAAATTTAAGTAATACCGTTTATTTATTTAAAAAAAGATTCTCGGTCTTGTCACAAGGTCTTGTCAAACTTGTTTAGTCGTTGAGAAAATGGAATTGACTCGAGAAAATTCTAGAGCGATGATTTATTTCGAAGACTTTTGAAGTGGTTTAACACAGAAACAATGTGTTGACTGGATGATTTCTGCATTTGGTGATGAAGCCCCATCTAAAACCACAATTTATCGCTGGTTTGCTGAATTTCAACGTGGACGTGTCAAGCTCAGTGATGATCCCCGTCAAGGTCGTCCAAAAACTGCAGTCACCCAAGAAAACGTTGATGCTGTGCGTAAGCTGATTGAGGAAGATCGACATGTGACATACCGCGAAATTCAGGCAACTTTAGACATTGGCATGAGACAAATACAAATAATCTTGCATGAACAATTATGTGTAAAAAAGTTGTTTTCCCCATGGATACCGCATTTGCTCTGTGAAGAGCAAAAAGCGGCTCGCGTTACTTGGTGCGTCAGAACTTTCGAAAGATTCCACGCAGGATCCTCAAATACTGTGTACAACATCGTATCAGGTGACGAATCCTGCATATACGCGTACGAACCCGAAACAAAAAACCAGTCACGAACACCCAAGTTCGAAAATGAGTTACAGCCAACAAAAATTGTTCGTTCACGGAGTGTTGCAAAAAAAATGGTGGCCACATTTGTCTCCAAAACCGGCCATGTTGCGACTATTCCTCTTGAGGGACAAAGAACGGTTAATGCAGAATGGTATGCTAATATTTGTTTGCCACAGGTCGTTTCTGAACTCCGTAAAGAGAACTGCAACCGCCGCGCCGCATCATCCTCCATCACGACAATGCGAGTTCTCACACCGCGCACAGAACAAAAGAGTTTTTAGAGCAAGATATCATAGAATTATTAGAACATCCGCCGTACAGCCCCGACCTAAGCCCTTATAATTTCTATACTTTCCCTAAAATAAAGAATAAATTGCGTGGTCAGAGATTTTCATCACCTGAAGAAGCTGAGGACGCCAACAAAACGGACATTTTGGAGACCCCAACTTCCGAATGGAATGGTTGCTTCAATGATTAGTTCCATCGTATGGAAAAATGTGTCAAATTTCGCGGAGAATACTTCGAAAAGCAATAAATACATTTTTAAATAGTAATGTTGTGTCACTTCCTTGATTCCCGAAAATTTCAGTGCCGCCCTCGTATGACTCTTCTCGCACCGTCAAAATGTTATTCAGATCAGAACCCCAAATCTCGTAATTAAGTTGCGATTTTAATTTACTTTTATTGAATTTTAAATGAATCCTCTGGATATCATACAATTATTTTTGGAGCTTGGACCCATTAAAAACGTTAACGGGTTTAACGTTGGTTTGACGTATAAGAGAATACCATTTTGAAGTTTTAACATATTGGGGCTGGATTGTAACTATATTGTTGCAGGATTTAATTAGCAGAATCGACCTTCTCATCCAGAGCCAAGCTTCTGACTCTACATCTTAGTTAAGATGTGTAACTTGGCCAACAATTGACAATAACAGAAAAGTACTTAATCGAATACTTTAAACAAGACAATCTACAAGTATACATCAATTGGCAGTTTGATATGCTTATATTAGTACCTATACTTACCTAATTTTTGATTTGTTCTAAAATTCGGAATATGGTGGGTTCGAACCCTGGTAAAATATTTTTGTGATTCTTTATATTTTTTTAATCTACTAGAGCAAAGCTCGTTTGCCCAGGTAGGTACTGTAATTTAAGTAATGAAAATGTTTTTTGTAGTAGATATAATATACATATAATTTATTTAAGCCTGGCGTGTAATATTGCGAATTTTTTTATAAATCATTTGATAAACAAAGCCTTCCTTACATATCTGTAAATTTATAACGACGCAGATATAATTTAATGGCATTTGTTTCAAAATGGCGTGATGTGGTCGTTTGCATTAATCATCCGTTAGTACCCGGGCTATTGCGGAAACGTCATTTACCCATCTGTTTGAAACATTGCCTTTAAATTGTTTCGTTCTATGATATTATAAATTACCAGTTAACAAAAAAATTGTGTCATCTTCTTCTCATTGTATAAAAACGGAACGCTAAAACTTGGAAACGGCTGTCCAGTCTGATATGGCTAATTTTTGTCCTAAATGAAATAATAATATATTATGTGGAAGTTAAGGGAAGGTTAAACTTTGAGAAACATGAAATAATCGGCCGACCCCAGAAGGTAGAATAGTTGCAGCTGTAAGTGTTGGTGTGGGTGAAGTTGTAGATGAAAGTGTATGTGTAGGTGTTTGTGAGGTTTGTAGGTATAGGTGTAGTTATTTATTTATTCTATGCATAGCTATGACAGAAGTGTGTCAGGACAGCTAGTATCGAATAAATATAGGATAGATTTTTAAACATAAAATAAGTATTATTTTATGTTTAAAAATCTATTTAATGCGTAAAAATCATGACTCAATTTGTAATAATAAAATGTTTTAACATAATATTAACTAACTGAAAACATAATAATTATCAAAAACAAGTTTTGAAATAATTACACTTTATCTGAAAGTAATGTTCTGTTTTAAAATTAATGTGCCGTTTATTTGGAACAGGTTATAAAAATAACTGTTACATATCTACCAGGTAGTCAGATAGTTCTCAAATGTTATTTTTAATTACGAGTAGTGCCTAATATTCAAAGAATTATGCAAATCTATTAAGCCGTTAATGTATCCGACACAAACATAATATTATAGGTACTTCAATAATGTTTGGATGGAAGCCCATTCGGGTGTAATGAGGTAAAGGCAATGGGGTTGCATAGGGAAACACTCAGATCACTTAATATGCCAGGGGAATGACGTCTAGACATGACATGACGTTAGTGGGCAGAAAAGCGGAGTGAATGCGTCTAACATGCCATCCCAGTCAAACCGTGACATCAATACCTTGGGGGTTCAACTATAAACAAAAGTACCTATTAGTAAATATATCTATACTAATATTATTATTTTAATATTGTAAAATACTAATTTTAGTATTGATATGTTAGTAATTTATAATATGTTTGTTCCTAATTTACGTATAAACTACTGTGCCGATTTCAAAACTAACTTCAACATAAGAATTATTCTCAATACATTAAAACTCGTTACACACCTAAAACCTACATCTATGGCTTATACCTAACCTACAAGTAGGTACAACCTACACAGTACACCTAAAACCTAAAGTATTTTATTAAAAAAATTAAAATATTACGATCTGACGAATGATAATTAATCAAAGCCCGTATAATTTAAGTAAAGAATATCAATAAAGCTGCATGAATTTATATGGCAGATACACATATAGGGGAGATTCGGGTACGCAGGATGGCATTTTGAATGAATAATAGCGCCACAGATTTGACGTGAGGTATTTTTATTGCCTTCCCCCGTCCTCCCCTTGGCAATAACACAATTCTATATTTAAAAACTTACAATAACTTTTCCAGATCAACAATTAAAATGTTTATTAAAAAAAATGTAAATGGTACAAATTAATTTACACAAGAGGAGCATACTTTACCTTTATTACTAGATCTTTATTGCAAAATACCAAAATATCAATATTTACAAACAGCAAAGAATATGATTAATTTACAGTATATATATTTCACGTTAAGATCCGTCATTTAATGATTTTCAGAAATAATAGCTCGCGGCAATCATCACCTTGAAAGATCGGAAGTATGGTTAAAGTGACAAAGGTTCAGAAAGGAAAATTATCAAGAATGGGTAGTTATCCTGTAATTTAAACTATATATTTTACTTAAGGTGGTTCGTTTCCCATACAAAAAAACAATAGACATTAATTAGGTAATTTCATACTATTACTACATAAATTATATGCACATCTATTTATTTTGCAATACAATTGTCGCAAAATACATTTAAAATACTTTATTTCACACAGAAGTCACATTTTTATTGAATTTTCGACAAAAAGTGACATAAGTTACAAATGTGATATATATATATATATATATATATATATATATATATATATAAACACCTTCTCGGGCACTTAGTTGATCCAGCCGGACTCCCGTTCCTTATTGACTCCACCTTTTCCCTGTTATAACTCCACTCCGGATGCGTCGGTCCGAGCCGGAGTGGCAACGGTGCACGCGGAGCGGCAACGTGGCCACATATATTCGATGAGACAGCCATATACTCGCCATCTTTTTCCTTATAATTTCGAACTCTATCGACTCCGTAACCGACAAAATTCTGAGACCCTTGAACACTTGTTGGCTCCGTTTTATATACTGTTATATACCAAATACAACGTCGTATGTTGATCTGATCAGTATATATGCTACATTTTGTGTATTTAGTGGCTCCATTTATATTAAGAAACTTTGAACCTTGTTTGATCCGAGTTTTGGTATCTTTTTCTTTGTTTTTCGATAATTTTTAGTTTCACTTTATTTTTATCGAAGATATATTGGCGCCATTTTATATACTAAATACACCTTCATATGTTGATCCGACAGAATACATGTCTAAGCGAAATAAAGCTGTATTTGTGAGCAATAAGGTTGGTTTTCAAGCTAATATAATAAAAATAATTTTCGTATTTTAATCATCTTCTTTTCAACCGACTTCCAAATCGCAGGAGGAGGTTCTCAATTCGTGTGTATGTTTTTTTGTGTGTATGTTACGTGATTACTTCGCCGTTTGTGGCAGGAATTGAATAACCGAAAAATATCGGTAAAAAAGGTTAACGGTATGACGTCATACCTTTAAATTACGATAACCTTAAATAACGGTACTGCTATTTTTCGATATTGCAAAATTACGGTACCAATATTTTTTTTCGATACCTAAACCTGTAAAATATAGGTATAGTGCGGAACGGCAACGTCGCAATTCGCAAGCGAGCCGGACTGCTCGGTGCGACGTTGTCAACAAACAACCGATGTTTTTAAAAACCTATCTGAAACGCTGTCCACTTTTGAAGATCCTATATAAATATGATATAAATATCTTCGCTTGGGCGAGCAAATTTTTTTTTATCTTAAAGTTTATCTATAAAAGTGTAATATTAAGTATATCTATCGCAGACTGTGACGTATTATATATTAAAGACGAGGCATGTTGAGGCAAAAAGTGTCAATTAAATGGCCGGGGACTTTTCAATTTTTTGGGGCCATTTTGACATTTTAATAATGGTGAAAACAAGATGGGATATTGGGATCTAATAAGTTAATCTTGCGAACAAAAAGTACTTGGCAACTGCACATGAGCATACTGTATTACTGAATTTAGCAGCGAATTAATATGTTGGCGACTATATTACTAAACTGGCGAAAGCATCCAGGTGACAAAAAATACAAAAATCACCAGATAGAAAGTGGCAAAATGTCGTCCAAATTGGCACCGAAATTTATGAGTTGTAGACTGAATTTCCGTTTTGGTAACCATACTACGATGCAAGTAGCTGTAAAACCAGATTGGGTTGATAAATTAATGGCATCTAAAAATTCAATTTGCGACTACTGAAAATCGCATTTTTGGATACTGTAGTTTTTTTTTCTTCATCGGTATGGGTGTCGTTTTCAAGGATTTTAGGAGTACAGAATTATGTGAAAAATAAATATATTTTGAAATTGGCGGAAAATTTGAAAAAAAAAAATTACGTACATTTTTTTATTAAAATTAATATGGGTGTCCTTTCTTGATTTCTGGGGATTATAAAATTATCTTCCTGAGCGCGTCATTTGTAACAAAATATTGTATGCATTTCACTCGAATTGTTTCCCCGCGCGGGTTGCGGGGAAGCTATGCCCGCGCCGCCGCACGAGCACGTGGTACGATGTCGGCTATCGCACCGACAAATTACATAGGCGATAGGTGTGATAGAGACAGGTAAGGTATTTTAAAACAAAGTTAACGCGACCTGCGATAATGGTCTGGTTATTTGAAAAACGTCCTTATGCCAAAGACATAAGAGCGTCTTCAGTTTTTTATCGGATATTGCGATCGGTGTCGACTGTCGTGTAACGTGAAAACGCTGTAATTTTTTTAATTTTTTGTTCTAAACGAATAGGTGGCAATAATAAAGTATTGTATGATATAACGGTATTGTGTAGATTACTTATAAGTTATAACATAATAATTTTATATAAGTACCTAGTGTTAACTTAGTAGCCTACTTAATTTAATATTTTGCGTTTGTCACAAGTACAATTATTATACCTAACTATAGGTCGCGCAACGGTTTATGAGCGCTCAGTGAAAGTGGTGGGGATCGTTCGCGCATGTGACCAATAGCAAAAAATATATATTACTAACGAACCAATAGCGTGTCGGCAGCCACGTTCGGCATGCGTTCGGCGCATCCACACCTCCCCGCCCGAGCCCGCTACCGCCAAACACACCGAAAAACTGACTTCTGCGCATACCCCCTCTACTTTTGTCGAAAGATCTTAATTCTTGCGCGACCTGTACCTACTCGAATTAACTACCTATGTCTCGATTTTAATATATTAGGCTTAGATTTTTTGTAAGTATATATAATATTTTAGTTATTGCATTTAGCTAGTAGCTAGTACTATCTATTATTGGCAAAGTAAACACAGGACAAAACAATTTCGCTATTGATCATACAGTTTTAGACTTTATTCCCATAACTTTAAGGCAATAACAATAAAATAAAATCAGCAATAACACTGTTTCAGTTCTAAGACTTAAGATTTAGTTAGGTATTACGGTTTATTTACCTACTTCGCGATTTGGTACAAATAGAGACGTGTAGGGCCGATTCACATCGGAATGGCAGCGGGCGACGACGAACTTTCAGTGTGAAGTAGTTTTAGAACTATATTTCCCAGACTTCTTTTATTTACATACTAGCGACCCGCCCCGACTTCGCACTGGTATAATGTATGTATCTGTATAATCTATGGGTACAATACTGATACTAATCCTACCTCATAGATCTAAACTCTCCTCCCGCACGCACACCCCCGCCTTGGTGACGCCTACTTCGCAACGGGCCGTGGAGCAGAAATCGTAATATTTTAATTTCGCCATAACTTCAAAACCAAACGTCCAATTTTAATCATTCAAAGACCAAATATTATCTACATAAACTGTACTTAGTGATAAAGTAATTTATTTTGATAAGGATTTATAGCATGAGTAAAATAAACGCGTTTAAATGTAGTCCAAAAAAAAAATCAAGATTTCTAAATAAAAAAATTGTTGTTGTGCCTCACTCGACATAGATAGGTATAGTGTGTCGCCGACTTTTTTGTAGATATTTATAAGATCTACAATTAATTAGAACATTTTATGGTTCTATCTTTTATAGTTTAGGCAGCGTACGCAAAATAAGTAACTTTCTGGTTGATTTTTTTACACTTTGTGTCCGAAAACCCCAAATATCTTACGGAACCCTATTTTTTTCCAAAATAAAATTTAGCCTATGTTACTCGTGGATAATGTAGCTTTCGAATGGTGAAAGAATTTTTGAAATCGTTCCAGTACTTTTTGAGCCTATTCATTACAACCAAACAAACAAACAAACAAACAAACATACAAACAAAGTTTTCCTCTTTATAATATTAGTGTAGATTATAAAACAGTATCGTAAGTTCGAAACAGCCGCGCGGCCGCTCGAAACAGCAATACTAAGTCTTATACATATGTGTATAAAGTTTAAAATTATTTCACGGCGACGCGAACCTGCCGCGGCCGGCACGCCCGGCCTCGTCGCGGCGCGGCGGCGGCGCCCGCGCCGCTTCGTTGCTTCGCCCCAGACGGGCCCCGCGCGTTACTTTCAAAATGAGATGGCGCACGTCTGTTTGTCTGTTTTTCGCTAACTCCTAAACTAGAGTGTGTGAAAGTGGCAAACAATGGCATTACGCAATAACTTAAAAACTAATAAAGTAGTGATTGTGTTAACGTAAAATTGTAAAAACCGTTAGATTGTAAACTAACTAACGAGATTGTAAAAATATGTCGAAAGATTAATAACCATATATTTATAATCTAACGAAAAATAATGTGTTAAAATATTATAAGGAAGCATATTCGCGTCGGAAGTCTATCAACATTTTACAATTTTACTAGTTATATTACAATCTAACAGTTTTTACAATTTTACGGTGACAATTATAATAAAACATAAGAAGGTTTTTTATAATTCGAATAGTGCCCAAAAAATAGAATATTCGAATATTTTCAAGCCCTTGTGCCAACCTTATCCTTTTTAGAGTTCCATAATGCTTGAGGAACCCTTATAGTTTCGCTCTGTCCGTCCGTCCGTCCGTTCGTCTGTATGTCTGTCCGTCCGCGCTTATGGCTCCTGTAATTATGAATATAAATAGATGAATTATGGTATAATTAAAGACTATGTATAGGTCTCGGTTTTGCCATCATAAAATAATAATAATTTTACATGTGAGGGGTGGCTCTCCATACATGTGAAGTGGGGATGAATTTTTTTTTCATTCTACCCCATTGTGTGGGGTATCGTTGAATAGGTCTTTTAAAATAAGGGTACGGTTTCATACTTCACTTTTTCACAACGTCAACCATTTTCGAGTAATCGGCCTCCAAAATAGTTTATCAAGTCGGTCCCCCCCTGGCATTTCTAAACTATACGAGATAGAAACTTATAAGTTTCCATGCTGATAGATCATGCTTAAAAACTGTCGAGGAAAATTATTTTGAGCGAAATCGGACAATAACTTTTAAAATAAATTAAAGAAAACCTATTGCGCGTTGATAGATACGGACATGTCCTGTCATGCTCTTGGTTAGGTTAGGTTATTTCAACAACTATTCCAAGTCGTAGTCGGTAAAAGAACCTACATCTAGGGAATATTATTCGAATATTCATTTTATTCGAATATTCCTCAATTATGTTATTCGAATATGACGGGATCCAGTATTCGAATAATACGAATAAAGCGGAAAAAAATTACATTATTTAATAAATTATTATTATTATAAAAATTGAAAACATAAAGAGATACAAAAAACACGGTCAAGTTGAAATTCAAAAAAGATTATTTTTTGTTTTTAAAGATTTACCACACACGTCTATAAGAATATAACCAGATATGAAGTTTTTTAGATACAACACTCTTTTTCGAGTGCTTTTTTTTTGACAGTTATCTTGTTTACTTACCTATGTTGCTTACACAAGCACCTATTTAGTCTGGAGCGGATCATTATAACAGAACGACATCGTGGGTTGATCTTTAAACGACTTCCAAAAAGGATGCGGTTATAACCGTATGAATATAAATAAACGTATAAATACGTTCTACGGTTCTACTGCATACATTTTTTATTTTCAACTTTCCGCTAAGAAAATCCAAGATTTTCAAAAATCGGGCAGTTACTGGTTTTCAGTGGCGAAGGGTTCCTATAACTCCATTCCTATCGGCTTTCCTTGTCACTTACCTTTTGCAAACCTTCATAGAAATCCCTACCTATTATACAGGCTCCGGCTTCCCTATGAAGGAGAAGCAGCCTTCGCCACTGCTGGTTTTACCCCGTTTTGCAAAAATCGAATTACACGGATATCTTTTGGACATTAATCTGCCATTTATGGACCTATTTGTAAAAATCTTTTGTTGTTGTACAGGATATAATTCAAAATTGGTCGTTTAGTCATAAAAGAAGAAACCTGATGATGTGATTCATGAGGAATTGTGGGAACTCCTCGAAATTTATATGGACACATATAGTGATTTTCACTTTTTCTGAAGTAACACAAGCATATGCTACCATAAAATATGATTTTGTGCCATGGTGTTTCTTCAAAAGCACTGAACAGAACTCCTCAGTTTATAAAGATACGCGTTTGGAAATTTCAACATTGTTTAAAGAACTGCAAGCATATTTCAATTTGTAACTTAGAGTAATCATCATCATCATCTTATTAACTATACCTAATGGAAGCTTGGCGCGTATTCAAGTATACATTCGATCGTTTATTTTAGACGTTCTTAAGAGGTATTAATAATAATTTAACAAATATCACTTAAAATAGTAAAATTATTATTTTTAAACAGAAAATTAAACCGACTTACAAAGTAAAAATACACAAGAAAGTATGAAATAAAACTTATTTTCTAAATAGTTCCCCTTTTAAATTTGGCTAAAATTTTAACTATTTCGCTACTCAATCTTCTTAATTTTGAAGTCGGTACCAGCAAATTTGAACGTAAGTTCTATAAAATACTGTAGGGTATTGTTTCGGCTGGCAGCGACTTCAAAATTAAGTTATAATTTAAGCCAAATTTAAAAGGGGAATTATTTAGAAAAAAAGTTTTATTTCATATTATTTGGGTATTTTTACTTTGAAAGTCGGTTTAATTGTTTGTTTAACCCTCTGCGACTGACGTGGTAGTCCAACAGACACCGCGTAATATAAAATTCGGTTTATTACCGGTAATTTTCAAATTTAATCGCCGTTGCTCTTAGTACCTTCCTATAGTTACCTAAGGCATCGGTTTATGCAAGCGAGGTGGTTGTAACTAGTGCACGTAGAGGGCAGAAGGTGTCCACGAGACTACAACATCAGTGATAAGAGCTGTGTCTACCATACTACCACCTCAGTAAAATGGTTATATTTTCATAGTGTCTCCTACACAACCACGTCAGTAAATAAATTTTACTCACCTTTCGAAAACGTTTATGGCTTGTATTATTTTGCGCCATTTCAGAATTTGATTTTATTTACATCAATTATAAATTATAATGAGGAAAGAATAGTAATTATTTAAAAGGAAACTTGTTTTAGATGGCTTACTCAAGTAACAACTAACAACCATATGCCAAGCACTTCTTCTGCTCGAAAGAGAACTTCAGCTGGAGTGTGCTGAGAGAGTGTGGTTAGAACTTAGAAGACGAAAGTGAACATGAATTTAGCGATATTGCAATGAAGATGACATAATTTCATGTGTAGAAACCGTTGTAGAAATAGTAAAAAATATATTAAATGGCAAAAGATTTAGTGCTGAATCATATTTTGAAAAAACCGAGTATAAAATGAAAGATTGCCAAGGGAGTTGCGCATGACTGTCACTACGCAAGTAACAATTTACCGTCGTACAATAGTTTATAGGATTTTAGGTAAGAATATCCCCCCACCACCACCAGTAGTTCGATCTGTTCCATCAAGTAGTAGAAAACTGTTGTATTTGTCCAACAAAAATAAAAAGACAATTGTTGATGTGATTATTCGTAGCCAATTTGCCTTCAGTACTCTAAGTCAAATAGTGATAATTGTCAAACGACCCTATGATTTTGAAAGTTTCTAATTTTGAATTGAACCAATGAATAAATCTCATGTTTGCAAGACTTATTACTGCAATATTCGTTTTAAAATGTACAATGTTAAAATTTTAAATAGTTGGTTTTGATATTTTTTTTTATGTCATTAAGATGAAAGGAGAATTCATACACTGATTTTTGTGAAGTCAATAAAACCTACTTAATGTTGAAAATACAAATTGTTTTTACTATTTCAAGCTCATCTATACTAATATTATAAAGCAGAAGAGTTTGTTTGTTTGAACGCGCTAATCTCAGGAACTACTGGTTCGAATTGAAAAAATATTTTTGTGTTGGATAGTCCATTTATCGAGGAAGCCTTTAGGCTATATATCATTATGCTAAGCTCAATAAGATCGGAGCACCAATCAAGAATGTTTCAACATCGTTTTTTTTTTCCTTTTGAGAGCTTTCGCTGCGTACGCTGCGGAAACGGTTAAAGTTTCGTTAATATTATGTATGACAGAATTGTTCCCCTTTAAAAGTTCTAAAAAAAAGTCCGCGACTGTATATGTCTATCTTTTAAGATTTGCTCACAATAACCTTTTTATGCTAACCAAATTTGTTCTAAAATTAAGCATAATTTGTGAGGGTGTTTTCATAAAGATGATATTTATTCTTATCCAAGTATCCTTATCCAAATAAATACGTTATTCATTACAAGCATTTAATTTAGAAGAAATTTGCCGTTTACATAATTTGATTTCAATGAGTATTTTAGAAGATATGGCAGTAACAAAATAATCAGCGCGCAAAACGTTGTGCGGCGCGCGGCGGGCAGTCGTGAGTTGGAAGCGCTTCTCCTTCTACGTAAATGAAGTCGTGGGTAAATTTTAGCGATATCCCAAAGTAAATGTTCAAAAAAAGTCGCGGGCAAAAGCTAGTATAACATAAAGAATAGGCCAAAAATCTGATTGGTATAAATAAAATAACTGCATAATTAAATTATGTGAAAATATTTACAGTTAAAATGGTGTCCCGTGTACTACCACGTCAGTACAATCGCAATAAATGAGCCAAGTTAGTCGCAGAGGGTTACAAATAATAATTAGCTCTATTTTATTAAAACAGAGTACTTTTTACAGCATATTCCGATTTTTGTGCAGTGTTCCGACTCTCAAAAATGTTTTACCCCAAATTTAAATAAACTGATAAATAAATAATTTTAAAAAATCTGCAATATTATTGTCCTTTAGACATTAAAATGTATTTACAAAAGTTTACCAATATTCGTTTTATTTGAATTATTCGAATATATTCGAAATATTCGAATAGTAAAATTTGAACATACCCTACCTACATCAACTCTCAACACACTACGCCTGCTTAGTACCAACACCAACACAGTTACCTACCGATCTAGTATCTACCAGGGATGCCTGGAAAATATTATAAGGTCTAATTTTTATAACAACTGAAAGTTAGTCTCTATTCTGTGTCAAGTATCAACTAATGCGCCGCGACGCTCACCGCCAAATTCAAGGCATCCGCGGCGCGGGCGGTCTGGCTAAGTAGGTACTACTAAAATTTTGGGAGTATTTGTCCGGAATCCGGAAGGGCGAGGAAAAGTCAATATCGTGACAACTCGACAGTCGTGTGTTTGCTTTTCAGTTCTATTCTATTAGCGGAAAGTTCTATTTGAAATGAACTGAATTTTCCCCGGTCTTTTAAATTCCGGACAATATTATAGTCCCAGCTTTACATGATATAAGATTTTTTTCTCTGTTTGCCAGATAACAGAATTATCCAATTTGGTGTAGTTTTTTTGGACGTGATGAGCTTACCTAAGTACCTATATTTTGGGAGTTAGGTACATTCTTATACATTATTTTTTATACATAATTTATGTTTATTCGCAGAAACCGTACATTTTTCCGCGATAAAAAGTAGCCTATGTCCTTCCCCGTCGTCTACTTTACATCTGTGCCAATTTTATTCAAAATCGGTCCAGTAGTTTCGGATTCTATTCAATGAAAACAAACAAACAAACTTTTCCTCTTTATTATATTAGTACAGAAGATATAGACTAGCTGGTCCCCGCAACTTCGTTTGCATAGAACCAACAAAAACGGATCCCTACTTATTTAAACGGAACCCTTAGATAAAAGTAGCCAAAATTACTGCTTATATAACATCAGCTATCTGCAAGTGAAAGTCACGTGAAAATCAGTCCAGCCGTTTCAGAAATTAGCCGGAACAAGCGGACAGACAGTCGGACAGACAAAAATATAAAAAAACAGATTTTTACTGTTAGTCATATAATACTTTCAAATTAAATAATTTAAAATTGCAAACAGACACTTCAGAATGTGTCCATATAAATTTCGAGGATTTCTCTCGATTCCTCGTGGATCCCATCAAGTTTCCACTTTAGTGACTAAAAGACCAATTTTCAATTAAACCCTTTATAACAACAAAATAATTTTGCAAATAAGTCTATAAACGGCAGAGTAATGTTCAAAAGTCTCCGTGTTGGTGTAAAATACTATAAGTACCTTTTATATGTGATGATGTATGGTGTGATGGTGGTGGTGATAATGATGATGATTACTCTTATTGACATGGTGGCATATGCTTGCAGTTCTTTAAACAACGCCGAAATCCCCAAACATGTATCTATAAGGTGTCAGGAGTTCCGTTCTGTACTCTTGGATCCAGGGTATACCTTGGAACAAAATGCTACTTTTTGGTAGCATATGCTTAGACTACTTCAGAAAAAGTTGAAATCATCATATGTATCCATATAAATTTCTAGGAGTTCCCTCGATTCCTCATGGATGCCATCACCAGGTCACCACTTTTTTCAAAACGGGACCAACTTGGGTTATTACCCTTTACATCAAAAAAAGAATTTTGAAAATCGGTACACAGACGGCGGAATTATCGAAACCTAACGTAACCGCACACGAGAGACTAACATAACGCGGCAAAGTTACGGGCAACAACTAGTGTTTTAGAACATGATGAAAGATAAATGTAATTATAATACAAAACAAACAAAGGATCCAGCAGCAACCAATAGCTGAGCATCTCACAATATGGTGGTCTCTGATTGGCTCATTCGTATCGGATCAACAAGTACTGAAACGTCAAAAAGGTGGATTTGTATAAAACTGGCGTAATTATTATTATTACTTTCGCTGACACTGTTGGCTCCAAACGGAGCCACATGGGGACGGTGAAAACGCAATGGATCAACAAATACTGCCCGGATCAACAAGTGAAAACGGATCAACATTTTACTACCTATATGGCACGAATGATCAACGAAGTGCGGAAAGGGATATCTATATATATATATATATATATATATATATATATATATATATATATATATATATATATATATATATATATATCACGTCAAAAAAGTATGAAATAATTTCTATTCTCGAAATAGTTCCTATTTCAAATTCTGCTAAAATTTTAAAATTTATCTACTCAATCGTCTAACCCTTGAAGTCAGTACTAACCAATTTGAACGTGAGTTCTTTAAAATATTGTTTGTAGGTTGTTAGTTGTTTAACATATTGTATAAGGTATAAGGACGTAGTGTCATAGTGTGATAAATTATTTATTGTTTTGATTCAAGGATTAATACAATTGTTTGGGCTGGTACTGAATTCAAACGTAAGAAGATTGAGTAGAAACATAGTTAAATAGCTGTTGCCCGTGGCTCTGCCCGCGTAAATATAGTTTTTTCGCGGTCGCGGATATGTGACTGATGCAAAAAATAGATAAAAATAATCCTTGATGCGGATTATAATCATGCTCAAATTTCAGCTCGATCGGTGCAGAACTTTTTGAGTTTATAAAGCGTACACAAACCAACATAACATTTTTATATTTATAGATTTAATAATCTAATATAATAAGTATTTTAACGTATTTGCAAATTAAGTAAACGATGTTCATTCAGACCTATTATTTTTTACCAAGTATGTATTATTTCAGTTAAATTATTTAAAAAAATAAATTGGTCTCTATTTTCCTGACATTTATCATAACATAGTCGAAGTGGGGTGAGGAATTGAAACGCGGATTTGACGCAGAGAGCTTTTACACAACTAGCCAAATCACAGAACACATAATACTCGCGGAGGGCCAAATTGGTGGCTTGTATTGGGCTTGGATGATAGCAATTCGCTTCATTATCGACTTTAAAGTGTATTAGCGATATATCTGGTACAATTATAATATGCAAACTCAATTCAAGGAAGAAAAATATTAAAATACAATATGGAATATAAAATAGAAAAAGAAATGGGGAGTTAGCTATATGGACTGCCGATGGAAATAAAACAGTATTAAGCTATAATACTTTCAACAATATATAATATAGTACCTAAGAGACCAAGCATTGCTCAGAGTTTAAGTACTGTGATTTTTTTAAAATTATAAATAAAAAATGAATAATAGATAAATATTTAAAAAAATATAAAAACCGACTTCCAAAGTAAAAGCAATGACACTCTTTAAAATAATTGAAAGTTATGAAATAATTCCTACTCTCCAAATATTTATACTACGAGTACCCCTTTGAAATTCTGCTAAAAATTAACTATTTCTCTACTCAATCTTCTTATTTTGGAATGAATTGTACCGACGTACAAGCCAATTTAAATGTGAGTTCTTTAAATTTTTGTTTATATAATATAATATAGGATGTAGTTGTATTAAATTTAATGATTTTATTGATTAAATGATTAATGAAATTGTTTGAACTTGAACCGACTTCAAAATATTTACACTACATCTATATAAAAGTTTCACTTCAAAAATTTAATAACATAATAACAGCAAAAAATAGTCAACATTGTAGGTACCATGCAGTTTCATTTTCCTTGAGTCTACGGCTGGTGTGCGGCAAGATAAATAGAAAAATAGTAGATAAGTATTGAAAACAATATTTAATTTTTTTACTACCGTCATTGTCAAGCAGTAAAGCTGACGTTAATAAAACTTACACGTCACACACACATACATATTACGACGTCAAAATTATAACACACCTCCGTTTTCGTCGTGGATTAAAAATCGCGTCGAGAGTCGGTCGCAGTAGCTTGTCGCCCGTCTGCGCCGAGCTTAAAACAGCTATATTTGCTGCTTTCTTCCATTCATTTCTTCTGCTCATTTATTTTTTCTTTTAATCCGAAGATAATCCAATACCGTCAATTAAATATCATCTTTTTGATCCGGTGTTTGTGTTGAGAATGATTGTATGACTTTTATTTTAATGGGTAGATAAAATCAGATTTATTTAAGTGTAGGTTTAAAGATTTTATTATCATCCTACTAAAATTATAAATGTGAAATATTGTGAGGACGTATGAATGGATGGATGTATGGATGGATGTTTGTTCCTCTTTCACTAAAAAACTACTGAAAGGATTTTGATGAAATTCGGTATGGTAGTAGTTTGGGCCCTGGATTAAAACATAGGCTACTTTTTATCCCGAAAAAGTCCAGTGTTCCTGAGGGATACTATATTTACGCGGGCGGAGCCGCGGGAAACGGCTAGTTAATAATAAGTACAGTGTCACTGCCCTACATTACAAACAGAAAATTATAAAAGGTTTGTTTTGGGTTTTAAATTGGAGTTTCAATCTAAAAATTTTATTTATGTTTGAAAAGAGATGCATTTAAACAAACCATATAAAAGAAACTACTTTGTATAAAAGGTGTGATGAATGCGATTGAGGCGGTTTTAGAGTTTAAAAGTGTTTGAAATAATTTCAGTTATTCCTAAAGCAAGCCGCTATTTTATACCAACACAACATCGGTTACGCAATAATATCTGGAGCATAAAGCATATTATGTCTATATTTGTCTCGCTCGCGCAGAAAGGGTAGCCGAATCTCGGCAAGTAGGGTTGGTAGACACACGAGGTTTCTCGTACAAATCGGTAAGATTCGGTAATAAACCGTAGCACATTTGGCAGCCCTGGTCCCGGTCCTGTAATCGCAAGGGTTTAGCACTGTGGGGCACGTCAATATACCTACATTGTGCAAAGCGAGACGTATCATTGATGTATATTTTAATTATTACAGTTCGCCCGGGAGCAACCTTTGCGTGCGAAGAGTCTTTAATGAAACATCTCCGTTCGAAGGAAAATCCCTTTGCCTTGTTCCTTTTATCTTACCTCATTGTCATTTAATTATAAACCGGGTTTGGCTTCAAGTGCTACTTTATACTAATTCACCTTTAAACATGGGTTATTAAATTGAGAAGGTACTTAAATTATTATCATTAAAAGGAATTTTAATAAATATAAATCTATATTAGTAACAAAAACCGACCAAGTGCGAGTCGGACTTGCATACGTAAGGTTCCAAATCCCAGTGTATGCGTAGGGGAGATACCCTAAAAATATCTTTCGTGATTTTAATTAATCACTTTGTCGATGTAGTCTTATTATATCCTACTAATCCTAATATGATGTTTGTGACGATGGATGTATGTTTGTTACTCTTTCACGCAAAAACTACTGAACGGATTTTGATGAAATTTGGTTTCTTAGTAGTTTAGACTCTTTTCATCCCGAAATAATACAGTGTTCCCGAGGGATACTTCTTTTCTAGTCTTTACGCGGGCAACAGCTAGTCAATAATTACATTATATTATTATACATAGTATAAAACAAAGTCCCTTTTTTGTCTGTCCCAATGTATGCTTAAATCTTTAAAATTACGCAACGGTTTTTTTAATTAATTTTGGTAGGGTTTTTTTAACAGATAGAGTGATTCAACGGGAAGGTTTTTAGATATATAACAAGCATAACATAATAGAGGTTAACAGATAATTTTAGAGATTTGTAATGTCCTAAAAAAAACATATTTTTTGCGCTTACATTGCAAACGCTGACTGAACCCTACGAGATAGTTTGAGAGAGTGTTTTTAACCATTTGCATTGGGTAAACCTAAAAACATTTTCATGTATCAGAACTATATTGCTATAAGTAGAGTTATTCGCTGAAGTAGTTTTTTCTCCAAGAACACTATTCCACGCAGGCGAAGCCGCGGGTAAAAGCTAGTAATATTATTAATGTGAAAGTTTGTGAGGATGAATGGATAGATGTTTGTTCCTCTTTCACGCAAAAACTACCGAACGAATTCCGATGAAATTTGGTATGGTAGTATTTTAGGCTCTGGGTTATAACATAGGCATAGGCATACACACATTTTATCCCGGAAAAGTACAGTATTCCCGCGGGATACCCGATACTATATTTACGCGGGCTGAGCCGCGGGAAACAGCTAGTAAAATATACAAATAAAATCCATGACAAGTTTAATTTTTCTAGCACCTATGAAATCCTTAAAACAAATAAAATACTAATAACCTAACCAAGAGCATGTCAGGACATGTCTAAGGAGGGTTCCGTAACTTTAAACGCGTAATTATATGCTTTTTTTTAATTACTCCAAAAGTTACTGTCCGATTTGGTTCACAATAATTTTCCTGAAGAGTTTTTAGCATGATCTATCAGCATGGAAATTTACAAGTTTCTATCTCCTATAGTTTAAAAATGCTAGGGGGGGACCAACTTACAAACTACTTTGGAGGCCGATTACTCGAAAATGGTTAACTTTATAAAAAAGTTATATATAAAACCTTGCCTTTATTTTAAAAGACCTATTCTACGATACCCCACACGATGGGGTAGAGTGAAAAAATATTTTTCATCCCCACTTCACATGTATCGAGAGCCACCCCTAAAATATAAAATTATTATTTTTTTATGATCCCGAAACCGTGATCTATACACAATCTATAACTGCACCAAATTTCATCAATTTATATTCATAATTACAGGAGCTAGAGGCGCGGACAGACAGACAGACAGACGGACAGAGCGAAACTATAAGGGTTCCTTAAGTATTACGGAACCCTAAAAATTTGTTTATTAACATTGAATAAAGTAGACTCCGAAATGGCCGGACCAATATGTATGACCGCGGCCGGGGAAGAACATATGCTACTTTTTAATACGGTAAAATGTACGGTTTCTGAGGGATTTCCTTTTGCACGTTGCCTGCGTGGCAACATCTCGATTTTAATGATTTTCTTCTTTACAACGAGGCGTCCAAAATTGGCAATTCCGATTTTCCCAAATGTTTATGCCATAATATAATTTATCCAAATCGATCCACGCATTTCAAAATACAAAATTCATTTTTTTTTTCTTATTCAAAGTTGGTATTTTTATACACTTTCTGAACGTCGGTACATATGATGTCTACCACCAGTTTGGTTTTAACTATGCAACAAAAATACATACAAACATACACATAGGCTGATAAACATATTACCAATCTATTGCCTCACGCAGTCGGGTAAAAACCGTAGGTGCGGACTTTTTGTAGCAATTTTAGCAAGCTCACATGTCATTTGTCATGCTGCGGATTAAACGCAACGCTCGCTAATGACACCGGGTACATCAATTCCAATTTGGCGCCGAAATTAAAACCGATCTTGTCATGAATACGTTATAATAATTATGCACGAACTGTATGAATTTAAAATATACTAATTTAAGAAATAAATGTGCAAGTTTTTGAGAATGGATGGATGGATATCATGTTTGTTACTCTTTCACGTGAATAGTACAAAACGGATTTCAATGAAATTTGGTATGGTAGTAGTTCAAACTGATTAAAATAGTATACTTTTAATCTCAAAGAGTACAGTGTTCCCGTGAGACAAGGAGCCGCGGGCAGCAGCTAGTCTGTTATAAAACAGAGTTAGTGTTCGCAACTACGTTCGCGAAGAAGTAACGGAAACGGAACCCTATTTTTTTTAACGGAACCCTAAGGTAAAAGTAACCTTAGTTACTCCATATAACATCAGCTATCTGCTATTGAAAAGCCCGTGATAATCGGTCCAGCCAATCCAGAAATTAGTCGGAACAAACAGATAAACAGACAAACAGATGATTTTAATTGTAAGAACCATATTATATTATAATGAAAGTATTTGAACTTAGTGAAAAGCTATTTATTTAGGTACATAGATTTACTTAAAATTACAATTACTAAATAACGATACTATCTAACTCCTAGATTATTATTGTTGATTGGCGTAAAGTGTCGCATTCAACAATATCTGTAATGATTAAGTGATACGCAATAACAAGATTAATACTGACAAAACTATTTAGGAATCCTAATGGGGGTGTCATAATTGGTCCTATTCCACTTGATTATAATTAATTTGTAGACATCGCTTTACATATAGGTACGAGACACGTTAGCAAGGGTTCTGTTAACACTACATGATGGGGTGGCGCAGACGTGATGCGAATAACAAACATCTGAAGAATACACAGGATTAGTAACACACACTTTGTAAACATCCAATCAGTATGTTGACACAGGGTCGGTGCAGACCGGCCACAAGACGATACAACTAGGTAGTTGAAATGGATTTATTAGAACATACATTTATACAACGTTATTTATTTTATTTATAAATTTATTTATCTTTATTTATTCATCAAACGTGTAACCGGTTAAGTTGCGGCAATTTAAAATGTATGACAATTGTTGAGCTAGGACGAACGGACGATCGCTTGTGGTCCGTCTGCACCGAGCCTTATACACATATTGACTGTTTGTCTGCACCACGCTTGAATATCAACTTGGTAAGACGCCATGAATATTTATAACATACAGATGCCCGCGGCTTTCCTTTGCTTAAATAAGTTATAATGTTCATCTTGATGGGTAAAGCTTAGGACAGTTAGCGTTGGAGAATTAGACACTTTTAAATAATTTAAGAACATTACTTCAATTTAATACATAGATAGTTTTTGAAAAGTCTTTAGTCTCATATACACAGAATAACTTAATCAATTTACATATTCTATTAGATACATACAACATACAATATATTTTTATCATTCTGCGTGTATATTCGTACTAGCTGTTGCCCGCGGCTCCGCCCGCATAAATAGAGTATCCCTCGGGAACACTGTATTGAGCCGAATAAACTACTACCATACCAAATTTCATCAAAATACGTTCAGTAGTTTTTGCGTGAAGGAGTAAAAAACATACATCCATATTCCATAGGATGTATGGATTCCATACATCCTCACAAACTTTCACATTTATAATATTAGTAGGATGCCATCTACTCGTATAAGCTTACAAAATCAGCAAACAGTGTACCTACCAACTATCTGGTGCAATAATTGAGTTGTAATGCCTACGTTGTGTGCCTCCCGTAAACTGTGTACGAGCCTACGAAGTCTTGTTGCCTGAGTGTTTTACTTTGATATGACCTACACCTACGCACTCAGCCCGATTCGATTATCAACTCCATCTTGTTTTAGAATCGATGGGCTTTCCTTGAATCGGTCTTACCTTGGCCAAGCAAATTGCTATATTTTCCATGCATATTAAATCGTAGTTTGTTGTACTAAGGCTAATGTTTAGCAAACTATACCTAAACCTGAGCTGAAAGGGACGCGGTTGAAGTCAGTTAGTACCTATAACAGTGATAATATGTACTTCAGGTGTAGAATAGTTTAATAAATTTATCAGAAATTAAATTTAAATAAGTAAAGGTAAATTAAAAAAAAATGGTTGTCTCAAACTCAAAATTTTTATTTCCATGTAGGTTATAATATAACGCTTATAGAATTGTCCTACATGATGCCTACCACCTCATTTCTGTTAATTGATCTACGGACGATACGCGATAACGTCATCACAAGCCGAACGCTTAGGCCGATCGTGCCTTTCTAGATCGTTTTCAAAAAACCAATTATATAAATAAGTACAAGATTGTCTCATTTAAAGTAATAATATTGCTTTCTTTAGTATTTACTCCTTGATAGTTGAGGAGTGACTTTTCAAAACGGCTTATTTCGGGTTCCCATTTTACTTATTTTTTTAATGCCAATCGGGACTTTGTGTACACTCACATCGCATGACGTGAAGTATCCGGTTCTAAAGTACTTAAATCTCGAAGAAAACTGGCCATAGAAAATGCTTTCCGCAACAAAATAGCTTAATTCACGTTAATTTATGGCGAAGCATGGCTCTACCACTTTACGTGGTAGAGCCATGCTTCGGCACGAATGGGCCGGCTCGACCGGAGAAATACCACGGGCTCACAGAAAACCGGCGTGAAACAGCGTTTGCGCTGTGTTTCGCCGAGTGAGTGAGTTTACCGGAGGCCCAATCCCCTACCCTGTTCCCTTCCCTACCCTCCCCTATTACCCTATTCCCTCTTAAAAGGCCGGCAACGCACTTGCAGCTCTTCTGATGCTGCGAGTGTCCATGGGCGACGGAAGTTGCTTTCCATCAGGTGACCCGTTTGCTCGTTTGCCCCCTTATTTCATAAAAAAAAAAAAAAAAAAATTCTCGGACCTACTAATTATGTTATGAGTTTTTTTCAAAATGGCTCATTTCTAGAACATTTGTAGGGAAATTTTGTTAATACTTATCAAAAAGGCTTATTTCTAATCTGGTATCACAGGTTATTTTGGAGGGTTGAAACTTGAAAGATTGCTTTAGTATCTGGAAGTGGATCCGCAAATATATTTTTAAACATTGGCAACACTTTACATTTGACTACGGCCAATCAAAAAAATATTAAACGTCTCAGCCGAACAAGAAAATCGTAAGTAGTTTTCAGCAATGTATGAACGGCTCTCGTTTGAATTGTAATTTAATCCTACTAGATACCTATTTCTTAACAATTAAATTTATATATTGCTTCAGGTACATTGATAAGGATCCTTTGGGTTTAGAATTCAGGATTCCATGTCGGCACAAAGAGGGCAGTAAATATAAATGTATATCTTTCACTACGCGCCAAGTTCTAAAAAACCGTAGTGCGTTTTATGCTAATATGTCCAAAATTGATCAGGATACCTATCTTTGTAGATATTACATTCGTATGAACCACAGGACAAAACCAAACCATCAAATAATATGAGAAAGAGAACTGTAAGCTGCAGTGCTGTTAGGAGTGCCAAAACAAAATGGCTTATTTCTTAGGAGTGCTGAAACAAAACATCTTATTTCTTGGAGTTTGCAACTAAATGGCTTATTTCCTTAAATCATATGATAATAACTCATAATTTAGAGTATTAAAAAAAATATATACACTGTGAAACGATCTATTAACCTACCTAGAATATGTACATAAAAGTTTGTTACTAAAAATGTTCATGTATGAAAAGTTTTCGTATTTTTCTTGTTCCTGAAAAAAATGATTATACAGAAATAAGCCATTTTGAAAAGTCACTCCTCAGTTGTAAATATAGTAATAAAATTATATATATTCCTCTCAAAATATTAACTTCTAGAAAAGAGTCGATATCCACCGTATCGACTCCTCACATATCTGTCACGAACAGATGCGAGAGTCGTACTCAGACTGTAAGCATTTCTGTCCGACAAAGACAGGAATGTGACAAGTAAGTTTAATAAGTGTCTCCTTTAAGATATTGTTAGTTAGATATAATAATCTAATAATAGTTAGTGAACTGAATATCCAGACGATAGTCATCTATCTGAAGAAACCACTTTTGAGGTTTATGAGGGAAAAAGAAGCCTTTTGCCCAAATATGGGATACAAACCGCTAATGTAGACTGAATAATAATAAAAATTTCGCAACAAAAATAAGTATCTACAAATTTAATTCTAGAATTTATTACCCGTTTGAATCTTTTGAAAACTACTGAAGTTGGGTTGACGAAGTACCCAATTCAGTGGTTATAATATTATGTATAATAATATTAAGGAATAAATAGGAAAGCTGTTTTTGTTTGTTTGCATTGAATAGGCTTCGAAACTACTGGATCGATTTTGATGAAATTTGGCATAGATATAGAGAAAGACATAGCCTTTTAATTTATTCTAGCGGCAAAATCTATGGTTCCCACGAGATTTCCTTTAGCGCGCACGAAGTCGCGGGCTACGTCTAGTTGTAAATAAAAAGTTAGTGCCCTTTTGTAGAATAAATAATATATTCCTGTTGTACCACTACATCACTAGAATAAGGAATAAACACTGAAAATAAGCCGCTTAACGTGATGTACGATTTTTATACACAACAATATCTAAATCTATACTAATATTATAAAGCTGAAGAGTTTGTTTGTTTGTTTGTTTGTTTGTTTGAACGCGCTAATCTCAGGAACTACTGGTACGAATTGAAAAATTCTTTTTGTGTTGGATAGTCCACTTATCGAGGAAGGCTTTAGGCTATATAACATCATGCTAAGCTCAATACGAGCGGAGCACCAATCAAGAATGTTACAAAATCGGGGGTCTTTTTTTCCTTTTGAGAGCTTTCGCTGCGTACGCTGCGGAAACGGTTAAAGTTTCGCTAAAATGATGTATGGCAGAATTGTTCCCCTTTAAAAGTTCTAAAAAAAAGTCCGCGACAGTATAGGTCTATCTTTTAAGGTTGGCTCACTATAACCTTTTTATACTAACCAAATTTGTTCTAAAAGTAAGCATTATTTGTGAAGGTGTTTTCATAAAGATTATATTAATTCTTATCCAAGTAAATACGTTATTCATTACAAGCATTTAATCTAGAAGAAATTTGCCGTTTACATCATTTGATTTCAATGAGTATTTTAGCAGATATCGCAGTAATAAAATAATCATGCGCGCTATAGTACGGCGCGCGGCGCGGGCGGGTAGTCGTGAGGTGAAAGCGCTTCTCCTTCTACGTAAATGAAGTCGCGGGTAAATTTTAGCGATATCCTAAAGTAACTATTCCACGCGGACGAAGTCGCGGGGAAAAGCTAGTATCTATACTAATATTATAAAGCTGAAGAGTTTGTTTGTTTGTTTGTTTGTTTGTTTGAACGCGCTAATCTCAGGAACTACTGGTACGAATTGAAAAATTCTTTTTGTGTTGGATAGTCCACTTATCGAGGAAGGCTTTAGGCTATATAACATCATGCTAAGCTCAATACGAGCGGAGCACCAATCAAGAATGTTACAAAATCGGGGGTCTTTTTTTCCTTTTGAGAGCTTTCGCTGCGTACGCTGCGGAAACGGTTAAAGTTTCGCTAAAATGATGTATGGCAGAATTGTTCCCCTTTAAAAGTTCTAAAAAAAAGTCCGCGACAGTATAGGTCTATCTTTTAAGGTTGGCTCACTATAACCTTTTTATACTAACCAAATTTGTTCTAAAAGTAAGCATTATTTGTGAAGGTGTTTTCATAAAGATTATATTAATTCTTATCCAAGTAAATACGTTATTCATTACAAGCATTTAATCTAGAAGAAATTTGCCGTTTACATCATTTGATTTCAATGAGTATTTTAGCAGATATCGCAGTAATAAAATAATCATGCGCGCTATAGTACGGCGCGCGGCGCGGGCGGGTAGTCGTGAGGTGAAAGCGCTTCTCCTTCTACGTAAATGAAGTCGCGGGTAAATTTTAGCGATATCCTAAAGTAACTATTCCACGCGGACGAAGTCGCGGGGAAAAGCTAGTATAATATATAAAAGGCAAACTTGACTGACATTTATCAACGCACAACCGAAACTACTAAACAGATTTTGCTGAAATTTGGCATACAGATAATTATTTGTAATGACGTAGGCATCCGCTAAGAAAGGATTTTGAAAATTCACCCCCTAAGGGGGTGAAAAAAGAGGTAAAAATTTTGCATGGAAACCGAACTCCACGCGGACGAAATCACGGGCAAAAGCTATTTATAATATAGAAATAAAAAAAAACCTTTTTTCGCGGCTGCCGTGATTTAAAAATAAAAGAGCTTTATTATTCACACTTCACAAACCCTTCATATGTCAAATACACGTTAAAGCCGAAAATAACGGCTCAAAATCTCGTCTGGTTATTAATTGATGGAAGACACTAGACAGTATAGCTTTTAATAAATATCAATCACTATATTGCATGAACTTAAACTACATGAGAAAGCTTTCTTTTCATTAAAAGGTCATTTCATTAAAATGGCATAGCGGATCAGGAAAATATTTATAACTGCCTGCATAAAGTCACTTCATTTGCCTGCCAGACCAACTTGATAACCGTTTAAAAGTAATTTTTCACTTTAAAGTATCATGAACTCTGCGAGGGTATCTTCTGATAGTTAATATTTATTTATTCGCTTACGTTTCCAAATTGATGTCATTTACTAGTTATCTCAACTTCATAACTTTAAGGGTCGATTTACACTACAACGATATTCGACGTGACGTAGCACTGCATTTTAAATACGACTATTCAAAATTGAGCTTTATTCACTATACAATATGATACACGTTTCATTGCAAGAGCATTTCATTGACTTAACATTCAAACTGTAGCAATGAAAAGTGTATCTTCTTGTGAAGTGAATTAAATTTAATTTTGAGTACTTATTTTTAAAATGTATCACCGCGTCGCGTCTCTTCTCATCGTGGTGTAAATTGACCTTTATATTTATTAAGTTAGATTAATTATTAACTTGCACTGGTAGTTGCTGGTGTATCGACTAATGGCGCTTGAGTGTTGTAAGCAAGGAGTCAAGGCCCTTTAATCTAGTTTAAGATTATGTCTAGAAAGCGCGTTATCCTAATTATGCACGTAATGCCGACGCTCGAGTCGAGGTAATAGGTATTACATTGCGTCCAGAAGCTACGTACGTATTTTTATACTAATTCGCATATCGTACTAAACTGAAATAATTTTTGTTTAGAAGCTATATGCATTACACACGTAGGTTTGCGCGCGTAATTCACCTTTCTGAACAAGGTCTTATCTTAATTATGTTTTGAATTTTGGACTTATCAAAAAGCGTTGAGCGGCGACGTGTGATGTCGGGATAAGAGTAACCTACATTAATCATTTGCACTGCTATCTCAGGCCGGTCGGCTCATCAATTTACATTTCTTGTTTATTTTGGTACTTTAATGAAGGCAATTAATACGTTTGTATTTGACTTACACGTACCTACTAATTGTGTATCTCTTTACACTTGAAATGTACCTATGCAAATAAAGCGTGAGAATAATGACAACGGTTGAATTAATCTTGTGACAATTAAAAGCTTAAATTCGTTTAAGGCCCTCCCCCGAGCAAAAGACCTTGAGGCGGTCAGCCGCATAAATTTTTCACATAACTTAGTTCAAAATTGACCAAAAAAAAAATTTAAACGGCGAATATCTAGCTTATGAAATTGCCTATCTATTGGTGTGTGTCCCAAATAAAGTTTACTTGTAAATACTATGGAGATGCTGAAACTATAATTCAATGAACATTCAATTAAAGTTTCAGCGTCTCCATAGTATTTACAAGTTAATTTTATTTGGGACACACACCAATAGATAGGCAATTTCATAAGCTAGATATTCGCCGTTTAAATTTTTTTTTGGTCAATTTTGAACTAAGTTATGTGAAAAATTTTCAACTGAGTTATGCGGCTGACCGCCTCAAGGTCTTTTGCTCGGGGGAGGGCCTTAATATCGTCCGTAATTAAACAAAAAATGAAAACTGACTTCCAACGTGAAGTTCGAACGTGAGTTCTATCAAAATATATTGTTTTATCAGGATATTGTTCGGACTAGTACCGAATTCAAAACCTATAAGCTAAATATAAAATAGCTAAAATTTTTACCGAATTTAAATGGGAAGATTTAATTCATAAATTTTTGTGATTTTTTACTATGGCAGTCGGTTTTAATTTTTTGTTTAAAATTCATATTAGAATACGAATAGGTTTGTATAATGACTGAATGCAGAAATATCCTATGTAAACTCGTTAAAGTAATGTTGTTAATTAGAAAAATACTCGTACAATGAATTGTTAAAATTATTATGTGTTACTCTCATATTATTATAATTAAAAACGTATGTATTTCTAGACCATGCTCCATTATGTAATAAAATATGCGCGTCTTTTAAAATACGCTGTATTTTTTACATCCACTATTTTTTCTTTTGCGAATGTACTGTTACAGTATATTTTTCATTTTAATAAATGTATGCGGATTGTGGCGACATTATTGGAATATAATGGCGAGAAAAACACAGTGGAATCATTAAGAATGTTACATTGTTACATGCCTGTAGCGCTTCGAAGTTGATATCTAATATTTTTGAAACAGGTTTTTACCAATCGTAATTATTTCGCAACCGTATATAAGGTTTGGTAAAATCAATTACGGAAACTTTGGGTACGTCATATACTGCTTGTGTAAAGACGTTTAGGCAAAAAAAATATATTTGAAACTCGTGGATTTTTTTTTTATACAAAATTAAATTATGTTGCAGGAAATTACATCTTATTGCATTATATCAACCACGCGCGAACAGCTGTTCAGATATGAACTCGAATGACCTTTCCTGGCGTAATATGCAATATGTATCGCTGTCTCTGTCGTGCTACATCTGCTGTCCTTGTCGCGCGCGGATGCTTTATGCAAAATATTATAATTTTTTTACACGGGTTTAATTTTTTTTTTTTGCCTAAACGTCTTTACACAAGCAGTAGATCACGTGCCCGAAGTATTCGTAATTGATTTTACCAAACCTTATATATAGCCCATCCATAAAACATTCAGATCTGTCATGGTTCCATTCATTTATACAATCCATCATCCAACTTTGAAATTCAAAAATTATTCGGATGGCAAACTTTGATGATGCATAAAATAAATACAAGGTACGGCGTCGAACAATTTGATCCGGTGTGGGAATTTCGATTAAAATTCCCTAAATTCATTCGCTTCGTTTGATTACTGAATAACGCAACAACACACGATAACGGGAGAATGTTTATCGGAATAATTAATTAAAATATAAACAAAACGTATAAAAAACTATTTCAAAAGCTACCTATTTTTGGGTAAATGTTTTTTTTTTAAGATATCAAGATATTATTTTTTTACTTAATTAGGTATTATTATCACAAATTAGCCTAGTGTAAGTAATTTGTTTTTGATTTTTTTTATAATAATATCCTCACTAGATAGAAACTATGGTGAAGTTTGGATGGTTGTTTTAATTTAATTTGGATACACTAAAAATATATATATTTGAAAAAATATATATAGGTATTCCTCTTTGGGGTGAAATAGAGTGCAATGAGAAATGATTTCGAAAAAAAATCTCTTTGGAGTGAAATAGGGATTGCCAGTTTGTATGAAAAATCCTTAAATTTTCACCTATTTCGTTGAAAATAAATATGCATGCTCTTGAATACATTAATTCTTTCAATAAATATTTCGAGGTTTATTACAATTTGCCCTCGAAGGGTGTAAAATTGGGGTTGAATTTTCGTATGAAAAATATTTAAGTATACCTACTTTAATCGATACAATACTCCATATTATATTATGTACTTAATATACAATATTGTCTGAAAGTACAAGATAAATAAAACTGAGTACGTATTAAATAGTTTTTGTTCCCTAGGGGGTGAATCAGGGTCAAATGTATAGAGTATTTTGGCACGCAGATAGTACTTATGATATTCGTAACAAAAAAAGAACTTTTCTAAATTCATTCGCCACGGAATTCAACAATCCACGCGGACGGAGTCGCGCGTAAATGCTGGTAATATTATAATATGACTTCCATAGCACAGCATGAGCATTGTGCACCATACGACCGGTATGGTCGTATGGAACAAAAATACGTGTTACATTTAAATATAAGGAAATTCAATATTAAAATACACAAATGTATTGCAAGGGATAAAAGTAGGGCACTATAATATTATCATATCCACCTGAAGATGCAACGCGCGACGCAGACAGCTGTCTTGTATTCAAAATGCACAAGAAATTACAAAGAAATTGTATCAAATTGTTTGTGATATAATTTTTTAGGATAACTTTTGAACCAGCAGGTTTTACAAACAAGAGCATTTCAGGATAATATGACTAAGGGTTGCTGATTTCTCGACTTAATTTTTTCCCGGATCTTGAGAATTCTCTGAAAAAAATGAAAAGTAAAATAAATTTTGCAACATACAAAATGAAATCATACCTGTGCAATCATAATTATTATCAAGATAATATACAAAGCACGATATACAATATTGTATATATCGTGCTTTGTATATTACCGATATACGCACGCGAACGCACGAGATTTCACCCATCCAAAAAGCGTCTAACACCTCGTCCAGACTACTCGCGAAGTAGGCCGAGGTTGGCCGAATAAGACAGTGTGGGCAGTGGGCACGCACTTCGCTTCGCCTTTTTATTCTTCGGGTTACTTCGCGGAGCACTTCCTCGGCCTACTTCGCGAGCGGTCAGGGTCCCGATTCTCGTACCTCGAATATCGGTTCGATTGTCAGCCTGTCCTGCTCGCGCGCGCATTATTTGACGCCTGTGTGAATGAGACAGCGTGAGAATCGAACCGAGATTTGAAGTACGAGAATTGGGGCCCTGGACGGGACATAACGTGTACAGCACATGGCCGTTGCGCATGCGGCAGTCATGAGCATGTCGGTGTCTCAACCCAACGCTCTATAACTGTACAAAATTTCGTCTTTTCATATTCGTAAATCATATTGTATTGCCGAAGTTGTCAATGGAGGACAGATGGACATAAAGAAACTTTATGGGTTCCTTGTAGTTACTAGGAAACCTTAAATATTTAAGACTAGCTGTTGCCCGCGGCTCCGCTCGCGTAAATATACTATCCCGCGCGAACACTGTACTTTTTCGGGATAAAAGTAGCTATATTTTGATCCAGAGCCTAAACTACGAAGATACCAAATTTCATCAAAATCCGTTCAGTAGTTTTTCCGTGAAAGAGTAACAAACATGCATCCATCCATCCATACATCCTCACAAACTTTTACATTTATAATATTAGTAGGATAATTCGTAGATTTACACACTTAGTTTTTTGCTAAGCCGTTCTTGATTCATAGACCAAATAAATTCACCAAAACTTTGCCAAGCGCCCTTAGAAGACAACCAACCTTTTTAGTTAATAGCCTACGCGGCACAGATATTTTTAATACTGGCCGTAATCTTTGCCGTAAAGAGGGGCGGAAAAAGATAAACATAGCCGCGCGCATTATAATAGTCACTATCAACCACTTAATGGGGCAATAAAAATATTTTACCTGTCCCGTCCCATTACTCCCATAGTACTAGTGGTCACGCAACACCCAAGTACACCCATCGCTCAAGTACCATTAGTACTAATGTCACCCAGGAACTTTACGAGCCAACTGTGTTAGAACTGGGATCCCTTTATTTCATCTGCCGAAATGATAACCGAAGTTTTATGCTGTTCATAAAATGTTATTATTGTATCCACTGCGCACTGCGTGTCCCTTATATTTTTATCTTCGCTATCCGTATTATCCATACTAATATTATAAATGCGAAACTCTGTCTGTCTCTCTCGCTTTCACGCTAAAACTTCTGAACCGATTTAAATGAAACTTCGTACACAGTCTAGAGCTTAAGAAAGAGCATAGGCTTACTTTTTATTGCGGGGAAATGTACGGTGCCCGTGGGATGCTTTATTTACAGTTTCACGTAAAAACTACTAAACCGATTATCATGAAATTTGCCACGAACATAAAATAGACCACGGGGAAGGACATAGGCTACTTTTTACTGCGGAGAAATGTACGATTCCCTTGGCATACTTTATTTACGCTTTCACGCAAAAACTACTGAACCGATTTAAATGAATTTTGGTACACAGATAGTCTGAGAAAGGATATAGACTACTTTTTAATTAGACAAAAGTGTTGTAAAGGGTTGAAAAGGGCATGATAGTTTGTATGAAAGTATTGTCATTTTCAGAACTAGAAGTCTAAAACTTATGTTTTAGGTTGTTGATTCAATGACCTTCTAATACGAGTACAATAGTAATAATACAATTCTAATACAATAATTGTATATTAGAAGGTCATTGTGTTGATTAGATAGATATAAATAAATATGGCATTCAAAGTTTGTTAAAAATGTTAACCCATAAGGCTGTAAAATAAACATAGGCGATAATACATTTTTCAATATCGTATACAGAAGTGAGTAAAGTTATTTGCCTAAGAAGTTTTTTCTCCGAGAACACTATTCAACGCGGGCGAAGCCGCGGGCATAAGCTAGTTTTTTTTTTAAATAAATTATCGGGTACATAACAATCGTCAAACTAATTTAAGCTATACTACCTAAATGAATGATCCTATTATGTTACGTATTATCGAACAAGTTGCCGCTGGACCAGGCATAATATCAAAATTCCTGAACAGCGCCGATGAATCAAGCGCAAGCACGCATACACATGTGTAAATACGGATGTGCACCACAACCACGTCTACAGTCGATGCGATTACATCATTTGTGTTTAAATATTTTGGAGCGAACTAGTGCAAAGTGAAATGTTTAGAAACTTGTCGAGCAGGAACATTGCCGACATTGTACTTAATTATTTATTATTTACGTGATTTGCATCAAACAAAGCTTTCCAATTCAGATCAGAAAAATATCTATATGAATATTCAACAATTTAATAAAACAATATAAAACGCATCCTGCACTCTCGTGCTTTTATTTTATTCCAGTTTTAAAATTACATCAATTCCCCATTAACGCTTCCATAAAGATGGTTTCCGCAGTTACACCGTTAAATCTGACAGATGACGAGTTGGACAACAATGGCTACCACCCCTTATCGCTCAGAGGGAAATAAATGAGGCTGCTTTTTCCTATTTCATGAGCAAGTCACTTTTTTCTGTATTGTTAACATTGCACTTTCAGAATTGACCTCTTTTTCTGTTAAGTCCTCCTAACAGTCTTAATTAAATAATAATAAAATGATAATATTAATAGATTCATACCACAGAGTAAAAAATATTCCTACTTTAATCTGTGTTGATACTTTGTCTGCTACAAAATCATTTCTAAGAGTGAGTGCTCACTTGAGACACGACCGTTTTAGGACATACTTTTTTATTTTAGCCAAGTCTGTCTTAAGACTAATACGAAACGTAAAAACGTTTTGTGTTAGTCTGTAGGTATTTAACCTAACGTTTTGGTTATACCTATAATAATAATAATAATATCTATGGACGCTTGTTCACGTCAATCTGATCCCGTGGTACGTTCTCGAGGAACTTGTGTTACGGGTACCAGACAACGGAAATATATTTAATACTTTTATACTATACACATATTTAATACACATCCATGACCCAGGAACACAGAAAAACTTTTTGTTCCTTCGGCGGCATTTGAACCCGCGACCTCCGGCTTGAGCACCAACACGCTCAACCAACTGAGCCACAGAGGTCGTCAAACCTATAGTTTTGAGATAGCGACAGCTATTAGAGAGTTTTGTCTATGAGACGTTTTGTTTCAAGTGAGGCCCTGAGGTTTAGAGTAATTAGATAATTAGAAATAAGATTTATGCCAAGTCGCCGCTACCGCGACGTACAGTAATGTGGTGTAGCTGGTCGCAGCGACAGGGTGTTTGGTACACAAATCATTTTATCTCCATTTGTATGGCCGATATTGGACCGTTTTTGAGATATAATTCGCCATTTTGTATTTTTTCAGAAGTGGGTGACCAGGCATATATGGGCCATAAGAACACATTGAAATGGTTTTCATCAATTATTTAACTTCCTCGATATAATAGAAGTAAAATTAACTAATCTAATTTCAATTAAAACATTTATTGATCTTTTATTTAACGCTTGATGTAATAGGTTGGGGAAAAAGTATTTTCGCATTATAGTATGTATGAACTTGTCATAAAATATCTTGGGCTATACCAATTGTATCTGGCTGATTTTGGCATCATTAAAAAGTTTTAATTTTACAGAAGACAATTCCAAATTCAAATTAGGTAAATTTGAGATTTTCATTTGTTTTTCTTATTGTTAAAATGAGTGATTCTTATGAAGAATTTCGATACATTTTAAAATTTTATTACAAAAAAGGTAAAAATGCAACACAAGCCGCGAAAAAAATTTGTGATGGTTATGGACCTAATGCAGTATCTGTGAGAGTAGCGCAAATTTGGTTTAAGCGTTTTCAATCCGGAAATTTTGATATCAAAGATGCACGTCGCTCTGGTCGCCCTGTTACGGACAAAACTGTTGCCATTTTTGAAAAAAGTGGAGCAAGATCGACGTGATTCTTTATTACGACGTGATGAAACCGAACCATTTTTGAAGAAGCTGATAACTGGTGATGAAAAGTGGATCACGTACGACAAGAACGTGCGAAAAAGATCGTGGTCAAAGGCCGGTCAGGCTTCACAGACTGTGGCGAAACCCGGGTTAACTCGCAACAAGGTGATACTGTGTGTGTGGTGGGATTGGAAGGGCATTATTCATTATGAGGTGTTACCGCCAGGCAGGACCATCAATTCTGAACTGTACTGCGAACAACTGATGAGATTAAAGCAAGAAGTTGAGAGAAAGCGGCCGGAATTAATCAACAGAAGGGGTGTGGTTTTTCACTATGATAACGCTAGACCTCACACATCTTTAGCCACTCAGAAAAAATTACGGGAGTTTGGCTGGGAGGTGTTAATGCATCCGCCGTATAGTCCTGACCTTGCACCTTCAGATTTCCACCTGTTTCGGTCGCTGCAGAATTCCTTAGGCAGTGTCAGGTTGATATCACAAGAGGACTGCCAAAATCACTTGTCGCAGTTTTTTCATCAGAAGCCCCAAAAATTTTATAGCAATGGGATCATGTTCCTACCAACAAGATGGCAAAAAGTTATCGAACAAAATGGCACCTATATACTTTAGTCACTTGTAAATAAACTTTATAAAAAAACCTTTTGAATCTACACTAATATTATAAAGAGGAAAACTTTGTTTGTATGTTTGTTTGTTTGTTTGTTTGTTTGTTTGTAATGAATAGGCTCAAAAAGTACTGGACCGATTTTAAAAATTCTTTCACCATTCGAAAGCTACATTATCCACGAGTAACATAGGCTAAATTTTATTTTGGAAAAAAATAGGGTTCCGTAAGATATTTGGGTTTTCGGACACAAGGTGTAAAAAATCAACCAGAAAAGTTACTTATTTTGCGTACGCTGCCTAAACTATAAAAGATAGAACCATAAAGTGTTCTAATTAATTGTAGATCTTATAAATATCTACAAAAAAGTCCGCGACACACTATACCTATCTATGTCGAGTGAGGCACAACAACCATTTTTTTATTTAGAAATCTTGAATTTTTTTTGGACTACATTTAAACGCGTTTATTTTACTCATGTTATTAATCCTTATCAAAATAAATTATTTCATCACTAAGTACAGTTTATGTAGATAATATTTGGTCTTTGAATGATTAAAATTGGACGTTTGGTTTTGAAGTTATGGCGAAATTAAAATATTACGATTTCTGCTGCACGGCCCGTTGCGAAGTGGGCGTCACCGAGGCGGGGTGCGCGTGCGGGTTAATGTTTAGTTTAGTTTAGTTAAATAGTTTAGTTATTTTATAAACATCAAATTGATAATATCTTAAAATATAATACATTATAATATCTATACATCTATACAGTTAAATACAATTTAAGTGTCTGTTTGTAACTTCAAATTAACAGCTTTTTACATAATGAATCTGAAAGTATATTCGGTGCTTACAATAAAATACATTTTATGTAGATAATATTTGGTCTTTTAATGATTAAAATTGGACGTTTGGTTTTGAAGTTATGGCGAAATTAAAATATTACGATTTCTGCTGCACGGCCCGTTGCGAAGTGGGCGTCACCGAGGCAGGGTGCGCGTGCGGGTTAATGTTTAGTTTAGTTAAATAGTTTAGTTATTTTATAAACATCAAATTGATAATATCTTAAAATATAATATATTATAATATCTATACATCTATACAGTTAAATACAATTTAAGTGTCTGTTTGTAACTTCAAATTGACAGCTTTTTACATAATGAATCTGAAAGTATATTCGGTACTTACAATAAAAAACATTTTTTTTTTAATTTTTGTCTGTCCGTCTTTCAGTCGGTCTGTCTGTCTGTTTGTTCCGACTAATCTCTGAAACGGCTGGACCGATTTTCACGGGACTTTCACTAGCAGATAGCTGATGTTATAGGGTCTAACATAGGCTACTTTTATTTTAGGGTTCCGCGGGTAAATTTCAGCGATATCCCAAAGTATTGTTCCACGCGGACGAAGTCGCGGGCAAAAGCTAGTTTTTATATAAAATGCGAAGAAACTTTTTCCCCAACCTAATATAAAACATCTACATAATCATCTTAATAGAACCCACTTTGAAATTATCGCGACCATAGAATGAATTTTCCATATTATTATATACTAGAATAATTTTTAAATTAACTTAAAGACTATTCCATTCAATGTTCTTTTAAATAACGTAAAACACTAAAATCGTATCTTTTTGCGTCAGTATTTTGGACGTACCTACTGACCGTCCAGGAATACAAATGTTGAATAAATTAACTATCAAAAAAAAGTTTTTAATTCATTTGTTTTTTTTTCTGGGTTAAATCAATAACGAGAATAAGAAAATAAACGTGTTTTGCCTATATTTTTTCTACCAAATGTTACCTAACCAGCTAGAGGAAAATCAACCCCAAAACTGTCTTAATTTTTGCTTGGAAGGTCTTTTTTTAGATATCATATTATACTTTTAACTAATCTATATTTTACGAATTGACTACGTTCTACCAAACAAGCTGTAAAAAAATGTAGCGGTCGCAATGCGTCTGTAGCTCGTTTGCGCCAAGGCTTGGATAAAAAAGTTTCTATTTCATTAGATGGTATGTATAGCCTTCAATGCTTTTGTGTAAAAACTTTATTGTTAGTACTGAAGCGACAAACGAAAAAATCTAACGCGAGAAGGCTTTACAAAACCAGGCATTGTTAACTTGTAGGACTGAACACTATTTCACAGAAAAAGAAACTCGACCGATTTCGATGCCTATGTTCATTTTATTGGGCGGACAATTCTTAAATTTTGAAAATAGATTTTCAAAATTTAAGAATTGTCAATTTAAGAATTGTCAGCAAATTTTACGTGTCCGGGCTTGTTTATTCCGTAATATTATCATATTCAATCATGCATTTTTTTATATGTTAGATAGCATCCGTATCTATCTGCAAACAAAAACATTGGCTTCTGTTTTAAGTTATTATGACTAAATTAATTTAACTTATGTTCAAAAAACCTCTATTCTCTAATTACCGTGGCGTGTCCGCACACCAACTTAATCTTTAAACTTGCTTGTAATTTTTATAACGTACAGATTTACTTTGATTCATTTAACTTTTTAAACGATATTAAGTAACGTGTATCGCATAACAAAATATCGACTCAATAGAACCAGTCTATAATTAATTATCATTAAGTAATCGCATGTCCAATCGAAAGTTATAATTGCCGTAACATTTGCTTTCTCGGGTGCACATCCCTTAATAAAAGTATTTGGCACATCACTACCGTAGGAGTCGCGTCTCCTCCGTGTGTACTGAGGCTCAGCAGCAGTTGCACGTCTCTAACGTTAGTGTACCGCCAATGAAGCACGTGAGTATATAATTACCGTAGCCTTGGTTAAAAACTTTTCTAATTACCGTTGTTCTTATTTTAATACTTGATTTTTTAAGATAGACCCAAGTTGATCATGTAAATGGAGACAGTACTTTGGCCTCCGTACGTTGTAATAAGCTAGTATTTGCATACTGTGTCGGTTTTCGAAATTTTTAAGAAAAACTATCGTTTTCTAATTACCGTATACTAATTACCATATGTTTATAATTACCGTTGTATGAAAAATTAATACTCGTTTACTAACTGATGCCGCGATTTCTTACCAATGGAAAGTTTTCCCGCGGTTTTCATAGATTATTATAATCATTGTCCATAAATATGTCTATATTATATGCTGACTATTCATTAAATTATTTAATTTATAGGATGGGAAATCCCAAAAAGACCAAAGAGGAAGTTAAAGAAAAGAGAAGGCTTGCCGCTCGACAACTCCGAGAACGAATTAAATATTGTCATCCAAACTAAAAAAACTAAGTGTGTACAAAATTTCAGCTCAATCGGTTGAAGATATCTGCTTCAAAATTGAGTAGCAAGATTCCATCCGAACTAACATACATTGCAAGTTAAATAAAATATGCTTTTAAAATAACCCTGTTTTGTATCAGAAACCAAAAGAAATGTCAAAAAAGTGTCAAATTTTTATTTAATTATAGCAATGATAAAGTGTCTGTTTTTACTATTGGTAGGTTATAGTTATGAGAGACATCGTTAATTCTATCGCTTCAATTATAATGATATGTGTACAAAATATTAATATGTGTTATTATCATTTCATTATATCATATTTTACATAGACTTGATGATATTTTGTAATTACCGTTACATTAAATATTATTTTTGTTCTAATTACCATAGTCATAAAATTTTTAAGTCTCATTATCTAGAAAACAACAATTAATTTTTACATGCCTCATTAATTATTGAATTCGTATCTTTGATTTGCTTCATATTTTAATGTGTTTAAGTCAAATCAGTGAAAAATAAAAAAGGTTACGGTAATTAGAATTACAAAGAACGCCGAATCGGAGAATGACCGAAAAACGGTACATGCTATAAATGAAATTAAAGAAGCAAATATAGGGAGGTACCAAAATCAATACATTTCATATGGTTTGCTTATGACATAGCTGCCGTAGCTGAAAACACAGAACAACTAAAAAACTTCTTTATCACATGAAGACAATATTTTCGGAATATGGAATTTATCAACAAAATTACCCATTTTCTTTTATTTTGATAACTACCAGTAACTTTCAAACCGTACTCACAACAATTTGAAAGTCATAGAAATATATTACATTGGACGAACTGACGAATGCAAAAAGTAATAAAAATTTTAAATCGGCTTTTCGTCCCATTAGGACGAAACTTAGTGGGACGAAAAGACGAACGACTCCGTAATTGTACCTATGTCATATTATCCTCATTGTATTACCAAATGCACGGTATTATACTTTCAACTTCTGAGGTAGTGTAGTTAGTAGTAGAGTATTTTATATTTATTAACTAGCTGGTGCCCGTCACTTCGTTTGCATAGAACTAACTGAAACGGAACCCTAATATAAAATAGCGTATATTTTATCTTACAACATTTTTTTTCCTTCCGAAGGCAGGTCAAGATAGAGCCTGACGTCACTGCGACCCAAGTGGATCTATTGTGACTCCTTCGCGTTATAGTACCTGCCTCAGGCCTATGCTGCTCATAAACTGAACGATCTTACAACATAAGCTATCTGCCAGTGAAAGTCCTCTGAAAATCGGTTCAGCCATTTCAAAGTTAAGCCGGAACTAACAGACAGGCGGACAGACAAAAAAATGCATGAAAAGATTTATTATTTAAGTGCCGTATTTAATATAGGTTCTTATGCATTATGTGAAAGCTGTCAAATTAAAATTACAAATAGACACTTCAATTTTATTGGTTTGTAGGGAAAAATAATAAAGTATTTCTACAGTATAAAAAAAGTTTTTCTACACACCTTCAGATGAAGGTGTGATAGTAGTACATAAATTAAACTGTGCCAAATGTTAAACTCCTTCATTCTCGTTAAACTATACTAAAAGGTTTTGCTCTACGTATTAATAAATTATGTTGGCTTATGGTGATTGGTTTTGTTATAATTCTGAAGAAAATAAAACATAATATTCTGCAACGGTCACAAAAAGCTTCTTCGTTATTCACAATATTCATTATATTTACTTTCCAAATATCACATACTAATCATCCAAAATCCCAACACATGAAATAAAATATTCCGTGAAATACAAGCCAACTACGCCCTATACAAACAAAATCATAAAATCGTCCCTTACCCATTGAATATTTAAAATGGCCTAGCAATATTTATCTCAAATATTCTTATATTCAAAGTATCTTAGAGTGCTGTAGTGTTATCCCTGTTTGGTTAACCTCTCAAGCATAACAAGTAGTACCTAAGACGAAGAGAATACAAGATGGCGCATACACACTACATTTTATTTAACCAACGGTCCTTTATATTTAAGTGGATAGGCAAGTGTACTTTATGCAATAAACTACTGGAATTCTTTCTACTTTATTCAGTTAAGAAATTTTAAATGTTTTATCTTCATAATCGACTAACAAAAGAAGGCGTTATTCAGTATGTACTTCGTCATGAAATGTGATTCAAGTTGTTTAACCTCCATAATAATTTAATATGTGTCTATTATTGCCATTATAGATTACAATAATAATAAATAAATAATATAAAAAGGAGGCGTTATTCAGTATGTACTTCGTCATGAAATGTGATTCAAATTGTTTAACCTCCATAATAATATATTACTGTGTATTACTGCAATTATAGATAGCAATAATAATAAATAAATAATATTCAATATAGATTGCAATAATTCTTTTAAATTTTTAGGAGACATACCTACCTAGATATATCTACAGTATAAGTTAGTTAAATGCAACTAAACTAAACTCTTGTAGTTAAAATTTTACGTACTGGATAATAAAAACCAGTTTTCGTTTGATGCACAGCATCCGAGATAGTAAATGTACTAAAATTAATTACATTTCAACTAATTCTCATAAAGCAAAAGGAATACAAGAGTTTTAATTATTTCCGCTCACCTGCCTGAGGTAGATGCGACGGCACAATAATTTGATTTCGCTCGCTACACGAAGGAATTATTCAAAAAAAGCGGAGAAAAACTCATAAAGCTATTACTTCGCTTGGAAACGACTGACGTAGCGTTTACGGCGTACGAAGCACAAAATTAATATAAGAATCCACCTAAACTTCGAATTCTTGAAATTAGTACGCAATAAAAATTTAATCATCTGTATTAATTTGTGGGACCCTCGAGGGTCTTTTTCTACTTTCACTGGAAATATTTATATATCACAGAGGAATTGATTTTTAGGGTTCCATACCTCGAAAGGAAAAAACGAAACCCTTATAGGATCACTTTGTGGTTCTAATGTCTGTCAAGACCCTTTTTATCAGGAACGCGTGGAGGTATCAAACTGGAATTTATATCAAATACTAAGGTCTACAGTCCCTTGGAGCTGTGAAAAAATCAAACTTCAAAGCCAATACAATAAAAAGATACAGCCGTTAATGCCGCATATTTTCGACACTCGCAAACTCAAAACCTACAAGGTACTTCCCGTGAATTCAGAATCTTAAAATTTGGTACGAAGCAACATCATATAGCACAGATAAAGGAAAGTTATGAAAACCGTAAATTTTTAGTTACATCATCATATAATAATAATAATAATAATAATATAATAATATCTTTTTTTTTTATTTATATAAAAAGAGCTCCGTAGCCTAGTGGGTAGACCGTTTGGTTCGCACTCGAGAGAGTGCAGGTTCGAATCCCAGGTTGTGGCGTGTACCAATGAGACTTTTTCAGATCTCAAGTACATTATACGGACGCTCTAACGGTGAAGGAAAACATCGTGAGGAAACCCGCACATAGTTTCCCCAGACGTATTGACTAGTTCATTCCTCTGGACTAGGCTGACTATGTTGTGAGAGTGCCGTATGTGCTTGGGCATCCATACGACATTTAAAAACCAACTGTCCCAGGCACTACAGTATTTCAAGAGTGGTTACTTCGCTCGAAGAATACTGTATAAATCATCCATTAACGGATGCAAAGGCCTAAACAATAATATCTATGGACGCTTCACACCACGTCAATCTGATCCCGTGGTAAGTTCTCGAAGAACTTGTGTTACGGGTACCAGATAACGGAAATAAATTTAATACTTTTTATACTATGCACATATTTAAGATTTTTATTATATTAAGCCATGCTTCGGCACGAATGGGCCGGCTCGACCGGAGAAATACCACGGGCTCACAGAAAACCGGCGTGAAACAGCGTTTGCGCTGTGTTTCGCCGAGTGAGTGAGTTTACCGGAGGCCCAATCCCCTACCCTATTCCCTTCCCTACCCTCCCCTATTACCCTATTCCCTCTTAAAAGGCCGGCAACGCACTTGCAGCTCTTCTGATGCTGCGAGTGTCCATGGGCGACGGAAGTTGCTTTCCATCAGGTGACCCGTTTGCTCGTTTGCCCCCTTATTTCATAAAAAAAATAAAAAAAAAACACACATATTTAATACACATCCATGACCCAGGAACACAGAAAAACTTTTTGTTCCTTCGGCGGGATTTGAACCCGCGACTCCCGGCTGAGCCACAGAGGTCGTCGAATATAATATAATACATTTATAATACAATATAATACCAAATATTTTTAATAATTTTAAACTTACTACCCCTTTCCTCATGAACGCGTAGAGGTATTAAATTAAAATTAATATCAAATACTCAGGTCTTTATTACCTTAAAGCTGTAACAAATTACTATAGGTTTGTACGGAACTCTCGGTGCGCGAGTCCGACTCGCACTTGGCCAGTTTTTTTTATATAAGTACCTAAATAAAAATGTTAAACGAAAGATGTAAATGTAACAAAATATGTTGAGCACAAAAGTAAACTTCTGTACATAACCAGCAGTATGATGGCGTTCGCCAGTTACACTTATGGTGTCGTAACGCTGATTCATCACCAGATGGTGATGATCAGTTTGTTATAAGGTTTATATTTTGAAGACTACAAAACGTTTAATTGTTGACAGTCCTTGGTTTGTTATGCAAATTTTCACATTTCAAATGCTGAAATAAACCATTTTCTCATTTCAGGTAAGAGTCAAGCGCCGAAGGAAATTTTCATCTACTTGTGAGTACTAGATATAAGTGCCTCATTTCAGTAATGGAGTTTTCGTTTTAGTTTACTTATCTATGCATATAAAATGCTCGATTCTGAATGACTGACTGACTGAATGGCGGATTAACGCACAACCCAAACTACTCGGTGAAGAGACCTGAAACTTGGAAAGTGTGTTCTTTGTATGACCTAGGTATTTAATAGGAAAAGATTATCCGAAATTCTATCCCTAAGGTGAGTGACCTAGTGATGGTGGACTCGAGTAACTAACTCGAGTTCAACCCGAGTTATGTGAATTTTAACCCTAAACTTGAAAGAAACAAAATATGATTTAACCATAAATACTATAATTCTTCCGAGTTAGCGCATCATTACAAAAACCTAAGTCCTAACCACACACTATTGTGCATTTGATCACACAACGGGAAGTATAATATTTAATACTTTTATACTAAGTATACATAAATATAAGATTTTATTGTAATGGAAGACCAATTTTAGGGAATTCACGAATTTTGTTTTATTTTTATTTATTTTTCGATGCGCAGTAAGATATGAGCTATTTCGCTGTTTAATATCTTCATATAGGGCGTGCGCTACACTATGAGTTGTACTTTTTTCAGTGTTCAAAAATTTGGTGTCTCGGAATCGAGTCCTGATTAGATTACCAACAAAAACAAAATATTGATTATTTAAATACCTATTCTTCTCTGTTTTTTCCAGATACGAGAAACAAAAATTCTGTGTTATACAGTCTGGCGATAGGCAGATAGATAGACGGATTGTGACGTCTCAGTAATAGGGTTTTTATTTTTTTCCCTATGAGTACGGAACCCTTAAAAATGATTCCTGAGAGCCAATGAGATCGTGGTCGAACTGTGCTATCGCTGACTTCTTTTGAATCTTATTGCGATAGTAATAAGTTCGAAATGTGGTAAAAGTTTGTCGAGCTTTTAGAAATACTTAATTCATGTTTTTGTCTGTGGTAGCCTTATGTCTATAGATAAATATAATTAAACGACTTCTATGTCGGATACAAAACTTCTTTACATAGCATACACTAATATTATTGCAATAAAAAAGCTATTGCTGATGCAAAATTTTGCTAGACGAATATCCTAATATTCTCCTTTTGTAGCACATCACAATATAGATCAATATGACTTCAACATTGAGTACAAATAAAATGTATGCTTGGTGCAATTTTGATTCCAGCGTGCACGTCGACGCCAAATTCTTTTCAACCATTTTCCGTTCCGCTTGAATGGTTAGCATTCGATTTTATCATGCAGTGCCCAGATTTTATTTGGTACTTTTATTACCCCAACAAATGTTAGTCCGTTTTTAGGGTTCCGTATCCAAGATGAGCCAAGTGAAGCGCAATCCCACTCCAGACCAGACCACCTTTTCTTGAAACATTTCGTCGATTTTTTGAACCCTCGTAACTTAGGTTTGGAATCTATCAGATACATGAAATTATACCTTTATTAGAAAATATATTTTTCAGATTTATTATTTCATAACTTTTGTTTATTATGGAAAAACAAAGCTTAGGCTAGTTACTTAGATGCCAAAATTACTAAATACTCATTAGATAAGATTCTACTTATTCGATTGTTAGGAAACAGCCTTCAAGCTATTCAAACCAATAAATACCTAATTACAGTTGCAGTTGATTTGACTTCTAATTGAAGCGTCTTAGCTCCCAGCTAAGTTTAATTTACTTGGCCGGAACATGCTCGAATCTCGTAAAGATTCGCCCTCTCGCTTGTAGACTACAAATTATCTCGAAAACCTATCTGAAGGAAATTGGCAAAGCGAAAGATTCACTTGATCTAATATATAGCAAACCGTGTTAGAGAACAATCACGTCGAATTCCATTGAATTGATAAGGGATAAGAGATTGCTTATGTTTTTATTCACTATCGAGATAAAATTGTTAACCTAAATTAAGCAATAATAAGGAAAATGAAAAACTAAAACCCGACAACGTTAATTATATCATAGCATATGCTACCCGAGCCATTATTACGAATCTATTAGAGGGGTATATATCTATATTATACCCCTCATTCAATAAAATCGGATTCGAAGTTTAGACCCTACGGTGGAACAAAAATTTATGCATATATAATACATATTATATACATACATAGACTGCCAAAATCATTACCCTTCATTTTGGCTTCGCCGTTGGGTAAAAGAAGTCATGGTTGTGAAAAAACTACAAAATAAGTTTTGGAGCGAGCAATCATTCTGCTTCAATAGATTTTTTTGTATGAGATATGTATTATTAAATTTTACAATGTCCATATAAAAATATACACATTACCTAGATGTTGCCCGCGACTTCGTGAGATCAAGGAGAAATCTCGAGCCGACCGTACATTTTGCTGCAATAAAATGTAGCCTATGTCCTTCCCCGTGGTCCCCGTTATATCTGTGCTAAATTTCATCAAAATCGGTCCAGTAATTTGGGAGCCTATTCAATGCAAACAAACAAGCAAACTTTTACTCTTTATTATATTATTAGTATAGATAATGAGTTTTAGCTTCCATTTTAGTTTACGAAAATGGAATTAATATTGACATCGCGAAACATCGAGCCATTACCGTGTCAATATAATTTTTCACTCAAGTTTCATTTTCGTACATTAAGCCTTAAAGCAATTTAAGCAAAACATTTATGGCGTTCAATTTAACTTATCAAACTTCCGAACTGCCAAAAAGTATTAATTTTATCGAAATTTTGTGTTTCACTCAAATTCAATTAAGGTGAAATTCTAAATTCGTAATACCTTAAGTCGATGTTAAACAATAGAACCAACCTCGAAGTAAGTACAATCCCTAAATAAATTGTACAATGACTAGCCTCGATAGATAGCAGACGCTCACAACTTTAATTAATTTGAAGTTTTCAAGTTTGAAAGTAAACGTGATTGGCCTACTAAATGTACTTAAGTAATTATTAATTACTTTTAAGGATGTATTTCCAAAATGGGTTGTTTGACAGCGTCCGACTACGGACCAGCTGATGTTTTTTAGAAATGTTTTATGCAATAAATTCAGACAGTGACCAAATAAAATAAACCTATGTTGCCAAACATTAGTATTCGTTCATTAAGGTCCATTCATTAAAATGCCATTCATTCAAGACACGTGAAAAATTTGGGGAAACTTTTAGGATTTTATAAGCTTTTATTTAGTTTCACCAGTCCCGTTGTTGGTCTGTAATGGAATCTTGCAAGTTAAATTTGACCCACTTCCCGGTTTCCGATTGAGTTGAAATTTTACACGAATATGTAAATCGCCTAATAATGCAATATTATGATGACGTGGAGCTGATCTGATGATGGAGCTGGAAGGTGGCTACAGGAACTCCGAAATAAAACCACATAATCCCATCAAATTTGGGCTCGTTTGATTCATCTTGACGAGTAAGTACTCGTCAAGATGAATCAAACGAGCCCAAATCTATATGGTAACTAGGGTCTGATGATGGAGCTGAAAGGTGGCCATAGGTTTCATACGTGACTTTTTTTACAAAGTTTACCATTTTTATGTAATCGGCCTCTAAACTGGTTTATTAATTAACCCCCCCCCCTGGCTTTTCTTAACTATGAGACTTAGAAACTTGAAATGTTCCATGCTGATAGACCATGCTAAATACTCTTTAGAAAAAAAATTGAACGAAATAGGACAGTACCTAACTTCTGAAGTAATTTGTAAAAATCTGTTTTGCGTTTATAGTTACGGAAACCTCCTTAGACGTCCTGACATGCTCTTAGTAAGGTTATTATAATATATACTAGCGTTGCCTGCGTCTTTGTCCGCGTCAACTGATAGCGCAATATGTTAATTTCGACCAAATTTGATTAGTATAAAAAAGGTTATAATGGGTCAATCTTAAAAGATAGACATATACTGACGTGGACATTTTTTTTTAATTATTTATAGAGGAATAATTCTTTCGTACATATTTTTTGGGTAACTTGAACCGTTTACGCAGCGCACGCAACGATAGCCCGCAAATATGAATAATTTTCCCCGTTTTTGCAACATTTTTCACTGTTGCTTCGCTCCTATTGGTCGCAGCGTAATATTATATAGCTTAAAGTCTTCCTCAACAAATGGAATATCCAACACAAACAATTTTCCAATTCGATCAAGCAGTTCCTGAGATCAGCGCGATCAAACAAACAACGGAAGCCGTCCAAGATGAATAATTTTCCACGTTCTTTCCACATTTTCCCTTGATTCTTCGCTCCTATTGGTCACAGCGTGATGTTATATAATCCTTCCTCGATAAATGGATTATCTAACACAAAAATATTTTTTCAATTCGAACCAGTAGTTCCTGAGATTAGCGCGTTCAAACAAACAAACAAACAAACAAACAAACAAACAAACTCTTCAGCTTTATAATCTTAGTATAGATAAGACTATAAACTGACTACGTAAATTATATAGCGTTACGTGACTATTATTACGAATCTATTGACAACTCATTATTTTTAAATTGGACCAGTAGTACATTAGTAATATAAATATTATATGCTAGTAGTTTATACACACATACATACATATATACATAAATAGACTGCTAAAATCATTACCCTTTCTTGTAGCTGCCCCGTAGTCGGGTAAAGGTAAACTTTGCATTATTTTAATTTTCTTTTTACAATGAAAATATTTAATGTATAGTTTGGAATAGTAATAGTAAAAATTTTAATTTAGGAAAGTCATTACACCGCAGTAAGTGAGCGAGTAATTGCATGCCGAGTTTTATACTTCAGCGTCTTGAAATTCTACGGCGAAACTCCCAAGTCCTTTTGTCTTAATATTATGTAATTGCAGTGTGATCTATGTAGTGTGTACACAGTACACATAGATAAATTATTGGTCTCGCAGTCTATGTGTGTACAGTCAAAAGTGCAAAAAAGAATTTTGAACGAACGAAGTGCAAAAAAGCATTTTGAACGTTTGGTTTCTGTAATAATGATTATATTAAAACCCTCTTTTTAATATTATATAATTCTATGATTAAAAAGTATAACGTGAAGATTTTCAGATCAGTTTTACAAGAATTTTGCAACCGGAGAGTATAAAATTTTGCCGGTAAATTAAAGCTTATGTGGACGAAGGTGTGCTGAAAGCTAATATTTTTTCAATTAATATTAAAATATTACCTTCATTTAAGCTGGATTTCCTTATTGGCATGACGTTACTCCCATACCCGTTAATACCTAAAATATTATATACTTACTAGATGTTGCCCATGACTTCTTGCTTGTAAAAGTTAATTTTGTAGAAACCGTACATTTTTCCGCGATAAAAAGTAGCCTATGTCCTTCCCCGTGGTCTCTACATCTGTGCCACATCAAAATAGGTCCCGTAGTTTCGGAGGTTATTCGATGCAAACAAACAAACAAACTTGTCCTCTATTATATTAGTATAGTATTATAGATATACATATTATAGAATTATAGATAAATAAGCGGCTTACTTATTTCGTACATAATTATATAAGTATCGCATCCAATGTTGAAAGTTGAAACGTTACGTAACGTTAAACGCTTAATGTTTAATTTAATTAACGTTATTGAGCAATATACTCATTGATGCTTGTAGCTAATTTTGCTTTATTAAATTTTAAATAAGATTTATTCTGCTTCGCCGAATTTTATCCGTGATACGTTTTTGTATTTAATAATGTAATTATATCCAATTAACATAGAATTGTATCTTTCACCTTTTTTGATTTACGCGTTCATACCAGATATATAATGATCAAATATATATTATTAATTATTGCTAGCGCATATATGTTAATATCATAACGATTTTGTCCAACTAGGTCCAAATTAATGAGTTTATGATATCCCATGGGCCTAGAATGTGACGTGTCTACTGTCTACGTTACACCATTTTCTTAATGTTTAATTGCAAGAATTATTTCAAATATTACGAATTTCTCATTTATAAGAAAACTAAACCTGCGACTTCCTGCGCGAATAAGTTAATTTCGCAGTAACGGTTTTTCTGCTATTAAAAGTAGCTTGTGTCCTTCCCCGTGGTCTACTCTACATTTGTGTCAAATTTTATCAAATTCGGTCCAGAGTTTAGGAGCCTATTCAATGCAAACAAACAAACAAACTTTTCCTCTTTATTACATTATTATGCTAGATGTTGCGACTTCGTAGTTCGTACGCACAAAAGTTAATTTCGCAGAAACCGTACATTTTTCAAGTATCTTTTGTCCTTCCCGTGGCTTACTCTACATCTGTGCTAAGTTTTATCAAAATCGGTCATGTAATTACGGAGCCTATTCAATACAAACAAACAAAGAAACTTTTTCTCTTTATTATTAGTACATAGATATAGTAGGTATAGATATAGAAAAAGGATTGATAAAATCATACCTAATTAATACGCGACCATTTAGTAAAGTGGCCAACAGATTAAACTTTACAGAAACTTAAAACCTTTCTTCCTATCTGTAAGATAAAGCAAGTTTTTCTGTAATTTCACAGATTAAAGTGTTACAAGATGTAAAATATATTTCAAGAAATGCTGTACATATCTACAAGTACTTTAGATAATAGATATTCTTATTTACCTAGTAATATATTTTGTCAATAATCTACTCGTCTGTTATGCAATCACGCCTAAACCTCTAGACGGAATTTGATGAATGAAATAGATTACTCATTTAAATAAGAAGTGGGAACTTCCTACTAATCCTACTATGTTTTGTTGGATGTTTGTTTCTCTTTCACGCAAAAACTACTGAAGAGATTTTAATGAAATTCTGTATGGTAGTAGTTTGTGCCCTGGAATAAAACATAAGCTACTTTTTATCCCGAAAAAGTACAGTGTACCAAAAGAGATACTATATTTACGTGGGTGGAGCCGCGGGCAACAGCTAGTCCTACATAAAAATGTGAAAGTTTGTAAGGATGGAAGGATGGATGGGTGTTTGTTACTCTTTCATGCAAAAATTACTGAACGGATGTCGATGAAATTTGGTACGGTAGTAGTTTAGGCTCTGGATTAAAATATAGGCTATTTTTTATCCCGAAAAATACAGTATTCCCGTGGGATACTGGGTTAACGTGGGCATGGCCGTGGGCACCAATTAGTTTCATATAAATGTAATCAGTTTCCGTATCGTATGAAGACTTTATTTGTCTCAGTCCTAGTCTTTGTTTAAAAGAATTACACTACTTCATCGTGTATTCGTAATTTCGTACCTTAATGTTTAAAAACGAAAGTACGTGTTACATAACCTATACACATTCGCAGTTGTGGAGTGAATAACCCATTTCCAATAATCCCGTGATCCTTATTTACTGGCTTTTCGCGGTATTGACTTCCTTTTTGCTTTCGAAACATTTGCCAATACCTTCGACATTTCTCAGCATTTTATTACAACACAAATTTACGTCATATGTAACATATTTTACGGTGACGTAATGTAGTTTGTTATACTATTTTTATCCGACTACGCCGAAGATAAAAGAAAGGGTAATTGGGGCATATATGTTTGTTCCACCGTAGCGTCTAAACTATTAGTCTGGTTTAATAAATGAGGTGTCAATAAATTAGTAATAATAGCCCGGGTATTTATTTATTATTTATTGCTACATTCAATACAAAGTTGTTAGCATCAATAAATGCTATTATATCATAAAATGAAAACTTCAATTTCAATGAAGGAGTAAGATATTGAACAATAAAGAATAACAAAGGTACAAGTAATGCGAAAAATTCTTGAATAACAAAAGAAAACTTGCCCTTTAAAAGCTGGTAGCTGAACCCGGAATGCGCTATGCTCCGATAACATTGAAAATAGCTAGAACCTTCAAAAGACTGAAGTTAATCTTAAAAATTCCTATTAAATGGCAGTTGCTCAAACACTTTAGAAATAAGATAGCTATCAATTAAGTTGAACTATACGAGTAAGCATTTCATCCTAATGTTTAAAAAAGTGCTCAAGTTAAAGTGGAATGTCATCCAATACTAATAAAAGTCCTGGGATTTTTTAGAAATGATCGAAAAGTTCAAAATGTGAAAATTAAATCTTACAGTTAAGTAGTAACTGTTAAGTTATCTGAGCTTACAGTCACAATATGGTAACTATCACAAATATTATTACAATTAATAATAGGGCTTTTGTGCCTTTGCATTAAAACAATTTATCATTAAACTCAGAAACTTTAAACATAAATGAAAATTTACTTTAAACAGAATTAGTTTAAATCAAAATTAAAATATACGTTACTTTTTTATAAAGTTGACCATTTTTGATTTTCGAGTAATCGGCCTCCAAAGTAGTTTGTAAGTTGGTCCCCCCCCCCACCTAGCATTTTTAAACTATAGAAGGTAGAAACTTGCAAATTTCCATGCTGATAGATCATGCTAAAAACTCTTTAGGAAAATTATTGTGAACCAAATCGGACAGTAACTTTTGGAGTAATTAAAAAAAAGCATATTACGCATTTATAGTTACGGAACCCTCCTTAGACATGTCCTGACATGCTCTTGGTTAGGTTAGGTAATTTAAGAAATTAATCGAAAAAATATCCAGATATCTTATAAATCAGACAGCTGATATTAAAAAAAAATTCAAATTTCAATATAGCAACTGATTAAAGAATCTATTACGCTAAGTTATTTTAAGTAAAGTATCACAGTGACGCATTACGCGCAGTTGAGAAGAAAGTCCTGGACATAATATTATAAACGACATTTTTAAGAGGTTCCGTTCAGGTTCCTTATGGTCCCGTATGGTTTTGTTATGTCCGTCCGCCCGTCCGTACAGCCGGCCGTCCTCCGTCTTCGACTTACCCCTTTAGGAGACGAAATAAAAAAAACATTAAAATACATACATTTTATTACCTTAATTTCTATATTTTATTACCTCCGATATTAAATTTCATGAAAATTGGAACAGATTTAAATATATTTCAATAAATTTTAAACCCTATGGACCCATCCTTTAAGGGGTGATATATCGCCCCTTAAAGGATGATATTTTTGAAATCCTCTCTTAGTGTGCGTCTACATAGTAAATTAAAACGACTGTCTAAATGTCACGTTTTTACCACTAGTGACTACATAAGATCACTGCCTCGAATTTCGTGATGAGCGACGCGGGGTGCGGCGGCGGGTAGAGACAGCAGTGCCGACCCGCGAAGGCGGGCGCTATAGTCATCGCTTGAAAAAGCTTGAAACACAATATTGTAGTGAAACTTAGCCGTATCCTTGAAATTTTAACCTGCGATTGAGCGTGGCCAAGCGGAGCGCTAGGGCTATACGTCTACAAAGAAGACGTTGACAGTGCGCAAGCCTCGTGGCACAACTAACTAAAACTCATTAGTCGTTCAATGTCTTGGTGGCGCGCTGCGACACTACATACTTCTGCTATTTGAGGTATCGTTAGCGGCGGTGTAAATGACGCATATATGTGCGTGTGCTGATTCCACCGGTCTAGTAGGAAGATTATCTACTATACATTATTTATATTGTGCTTGATAGCGTATTTCTGACAAGCAAATGTAAACAATTCATTTATTTTAACATGTACACGACACGGGATTACCGTGCGTGTCCGTAGGCCCGGGGGAGGCAACCTTCGATGCTTGGCTACTCTTCAACGAGCTTAGTAATTGTGTTTTTTCTTCCCCCTATGTTTGTATTTCCCTTCTGCTACTGTGTTTAATACAATTTGTTGATATTGGCATTTATAACGTCCTTTCATTCGCATGTTTGAGAAAAGTAATTGGATTTAAATATTGTGACTTGGTGCTTTTCCCTAAAATACACTTAATTTATTGAACATAATATGGCAAATACAATTGATAATAAAAACAATATAATTTTTAATTATTATTTTTTTCTATTGGCTATATGGCTGTTTTACCTGTCACTAATATGTATGTTTGTATTAAATAGTGTGATGGTTGATTGAGTTACTAATGTCGAAAAATAATTCCTAAGCTTAATGGCATAATTTGAAATAAAAGTTCTAAATAAAATGTTTATGTGGATGTGGCGTGTACAAAGTACCCAAGTCTTACGGCTACGATGCGGTGATTCACAGTTCGCACGCAACTCTGCGGTTCCCAAAGAAACATACATGAAAGATAATAATAATTTTAGTATAACTTTGTAATTGAAAAAAGTCCGTACTTATTTCGCCTTTTAAACAAATCTTAATAATTATATTATTATCAACAAATATAATGTGACAATTTAAAATAAAATAATCACTGTATATATAAGGTTGGAGAAAAAGAAATCTATTATGTTTTCGATAAATTGAAAGTGCGGCACCCAAACATCAAGCTTCGTAGTATCAGCACCACAAAAACTATTGACAATTTCAGCCACCTGGCTAGCATTCTCACCTTTATCAAAGAAAAACTGTAAAATGTACCTAATTTCCTCTTCGTCGACTTCCATTTTTAACACCCTGTAACTCACAACTGAATGGACTAATCACGAAGTATAGATACCAGGAGCCCGAACATAATGTTAAAATAATGATCTCAATTTAGGGGACAGATTTTTTGCCGGTAGAACGCGTCATTTTTTCAAGAAGTACCAAGCGCGATTCAGGACTGTGCGCTGATTGGTCCGCCACAATAGCATCGGTACGTCCAACATTCTAGCGCAGCCAGTGGCAGAAGAGAGAACTAAGATCTGTTTTTTTTTTTTTAATGTAATGAACCAGGAAACGAGCAGACGGATCGCCTGATGGTAAGCGATTACCGCCGCCCATGGACACTCGCAGCAACAGAGGAGTTACACTTGTAACTCCTCTGGTGCTGCGAGTTGCGTTCCTGATCCTTAAAATCCCCAAGTTACCGGAGGCCCATGGGGGGGCCATGGGCCTCCGGTAACCTCACTCACTCGGCGAAAGACAACGCAAGCGTTATTTCACAACGGTTTTCTGTGAGGTCGTGGTATTTACCCGGTCGAGCCGGCCCATTCATGCCGAAGCGTGGCTCTCCCACAGTTATTGGTATGGATTTATTATTTTGTACATAACATAAATACTATGGAAAAGCCTATACCGTTCGGACTCCTGGTATTCTATACTTCTTGGGACTAATGAAAAAACAGCAAACTATTTTCTTTAAGTGTAAAATGTCATCTTAACAACGAGTATAAATATGAAATTGTTCGATCGATAATTTACGAGATATCGATCTCGCCAACCCCCAAACCTAAAAGTTTTTCTCGTCTCATTAATATAAATTTCATTAATCCCCTAAATTTGACTTTGCAGTATAATAAAATTCGTACAATTAGAATTTATTGAATAAGTAGTTAGGTAAATACAATGAATATAAAAAACTTACTATCTAAATACAATATAGTGTGGATTTAATAAAATAAAATAAAACAATGAAATAATACACTATAGTCTATACCTACCTACTAGTACCTACGAAATTAGCCTCAGGAGAAAAGCCCACCCCGCAGCGTACCGGGCTCAAATGTTCCCATAACGCTAGCCGCATTGCCGCGCTGAATGGCCAGGGAAACATGCTGGATCAAGTACGCACCGGAGCGGGGATCGTTGCCACAGTCCCGCAGCCGTCGGCCCAGCTCACGGATCAGACCCTTCACTTCGTCGCACCAGGGACCCCCTGTTTCGACTGCGAAAGGCACGAACAGGTACTGCCGCTCCAGTTCCGCGTACTTAGAGCGCTTATGCCTGGCCGCAGACTCTGCAGCAGAGCCAGCTGTGCGTACGGTGCCGGGAGTGTGTGAGGCGGCGAAGGTGCTCACACACGTGGCGTCCCAAAGGAGGCAGCGGCCTTTCCTCTACGGAACCAAAGTGAGACCATCTGGGCGCTTCACTTCGGCTCAAACCAGTGGGCTCAAGCGCACAGGGTACGTTCGCCGACACCAATGCTCGACGAAGGATATCGTTCAGGGCATGGTGTCTGGCGAAACGTCCGGCAGCCTTTATGCAACTGAGCCCGTGGTAGCCGTAGGGGTCAGTCTCGGCACCGCAGGGGCAGCGGTGGGGCTCGCACACTTTACATCCCAGTCTCAGTGCCGCCGCTACACGTAGGGTATCGTTATCAAGGAGTGTGCCAAGCTGAGGCGAAGGCAATGCCTGAAGCCAAGCACCCGATTCCAAGCAAGAAGAAGCCTTTATTCTCGCTAGGGATGTCCCCAAAAGCGAAGCGGTCAATTTTAACAGGGTGCATTTGGAACTAAGGTCCCAGGCCCGCTGGGAGTCGACATTCTCTGGAGGGTTGGTACCGGGAAACATCGCACACCAGGCAGTCTCAGCATCGTGCTGAAAGGGGACGCTGCATCTTGCACCTTGGATTTTGAGGATGTTAGAGCAACCCCGTTCGACGATGCCAGGAAAGCCGGCAAACCGACAGAGTGAATGCTCCTGATACCAAAACCACCGTGTCTAACCAGTAACACCGCTTGTTGCCACTGGTGATCATGTAGAGTGACGTTAAGGATATCTTCCAAAGTTGATCGGATGGTGGTGTCAATGTCGGAAACCTCATTAGGGAACAGTCAAGTTGGAGCCGTCCGTATCAAGTAGGTGAGTTTTGGCAGCGAAAAACAACTACGGAATAGGGTTAGGGCCACGTGAGACGATAGTTGCCCAAGAAGCTCCCGGGCTTGCATAAGCATCCTACCTTTTGCTTCCAGGGACGCGGGGACGCCACTGGGAAAGATGGGGGCGCCGAGAAGTAAAAACGTCGATTCATTGACCGTTTTCATTCCTGGGAGCAGAGTATCGAACATTCCGATTTTCTGTATGGCTGAAACACCGCAAGGAAAAATCTCACATTTGTGGGGATTTAACTGAAGACCTATTGATGATAGGTTACTGCAAAGGGTTTGTATGTCTTCCGCTACTGTCTCTGGGCAACCACCGATTGTACCATCGTCAAGGTACCAAACATTTAGGGGAGACTTTATGGATGCAATGGACTTGTGTATGGCTAGGCTGAAAATCAGGGGACCTAAGGGGTGGCCTTGTTGGGCGACTTGGGACGGGATTTTATGGTGGTCGTAGGTCAAGTGGCTAGGCGTTGCGTAGCATTGATAGAGAAAGGGATACAATGATGGAATATATTCCTTGGCCTCGGTTAAGATAGTATCCCTCTCTACAGCGTTAAAGGCGTTTTTTAAGTCTACCTTGACGATGACACAATCGGCGTTTTTCGGGTTAGATGCAAAAGTCCGCGTCGCATGTATCGATGCCTCGCAGCCTAAGGTGGTGCCGAAGCCGAGCTGGGTTGGTTGGAGGTGGGCCGCCATGTGTTCCCTGACAGCTCGGCAGGCACACTTTGCAACGAGGCGCCGGAATGTCGAACCTATGGCTATGGGTCTTATTCCTCCGTCCTTTTTTACGAGAGCACACAGGGTCGCACCGTACAAATGAGGTGTTACTTCGGAGTTCAGCGAGCCTTTCAGTAAGAAGTTACATAATCGCGATAGGGATTTTAAGAGACGCGGACCGTTGCTGCCGGCAGAAAGTGACGTCAGTTCTTTAAGATGAAGGGGGCGTAGACCATCAGGGCCAGAAGCTGATGAGCTGCGAAAAGACTGTATGGCACTAGCTATATCTTTGGAGGACAACACTAGGGAAAATTCTCCGTGGACAGGGGGGCTATACCTGTTGGCCGAGAGGGTGCCGGATGTTTTTCGATGAGAGAGGCGAGTGTACTTTCATTGGTCGGCGCAATTTTGCAATCGGAGACGAGGAGACGCGCCGCGTCTGCCAAATCACCTTCATGTGCTTTGGACTCTACCCTCTTGATCAGATCAAGGGGCCGCCTGTCTGATCTCTCACTTGGCTTGGGGCAGGGGCTATCTATATTGCGATTTACCTTGCTTGTCAGGGATGAGGCACCTGAGTTTTCGGGGACTCTTAATACTGTGAAAGAGAAAGTTAGTAATTTGAACCATGATATCGTATAATAATACTATGGTTCTTGCAATAAAACATTAGTGTTTTATTTCATTCTAGAAGACTTTACCGTATATACTATAGGCCATAAATAAATTCAATAAAGGAATTACGGCACAATGTTAGATGTCCAAGATATAAAATCGCCTACAAATAAAGATTCACCAGAGAGCGTCCTATCTCGCTGCGTCAAAAACAATAAATTGGCCGTAAAATATTTTAAAAAGAAAAGTTATGTAACTAACTGCGGTACAGAATGCAGCAATCTATAAAACATTCGTGTACTGCATTGGATTGTAAAATGGGAACATAAGTGGTCTCTTACATGCCGCTTACCTACCAGTGCCGTACTCACTATTATATTTATATGCCTGTACATCTCTGAGTGAAGTCATTAAAGATACATTAACACCGGTATTTAGTGTAAATTTAAAGTAAGTTTTACATTCAATCATGCAGATGTAATTTTTTATTCAAGAGGCTTAGAAATGTATGGTTTAGCTTTGGGTACGTATAGGGACTGAAAGTAACGCGTATAAATTAAAGTGATTGGTAACCGACGCGGTTAAAATCCTACCTGCCGACCTTATATGAAAGTGTTCTCAATGTTTCAGAGAAAGTAAACAAAACAGAAAAAAAACAAAGGTGTAGTATAATCGATGTTCACTTAAACGACAGATGCTACAAACGAGTACCATCAATCTATCCCCCTTCTCTCCCTTCCTCTCCCCCTTTCCCCTTCCGATTCCTACCCCCCAACGGCCGAATTGTTATTCACGTTCCATTACCTCAATTTTTTAGAGCCGAAGATGCCTGAAAAGGAACCCTTTCACTTATTGTGTCTCGGCCCTTAATAGGCACTGAACTCGTGTAAAATTAAATTTGCTCGGAAGTCGGAACATTCATTTTTGCATGCCCTTTATCTATTGTCTACTCAAATATTTTAATTTACAATTTTAGATAATTTATTGTCCTATTTAACTATGCATGAACTTATTTTATTATTATACTTATTTAATAATGCTTATGTCAGCCTTCGTTCGTGGATAGCGAAAATATCTATCCCTCGGAACTGTAGAGAAGATATTAAAGGTATGTATTCGTATTCGTAGTAATCCAAGCTATAAACCACCCGTGCGCCAATTGAGATCGTTTTAACGACTTACGGTAAATCCGAAAAAAGCTTTATACCTTCCCATTCAACTTCTTAGGATTTAAGAATAAAATTTTATAATCTATTGAAAACACGCGCGAGCGTGTGGCGAGTCGATTGTTCGAGAATCGATTATAGTCGGCACATGTACGGGCATCGAGCCCGATGGCCCGATCGTGGACAAAGTTCAATCACGTACCGGCGAGCTATAATTCAATAAGATGCGATCCAAACTCAAAGTGGAATCGTTCAGTCCACTATTTATGTAATTGTAAACAAATACTCGATTACAGGTGAGAAATCAAAGGGAAAGGAAGGGAAATTACGACTTATCTATAATAATCTTATTGTAAAAGGTAAACAGGTACTTTTAGGGTTCCGTAACGGTAAAACGGGACCCTGTTACTGAGATTCCACTGTCCGTCCGTCTGTCTGTCTGTCTGGCACCAGGCTGTGTCTCATGAACCGTATTAGTTAGACAGTTTAAATATTCAAAGGTTCTGGTGCCACTATAACAACAAATAATTAATATTTAGGGAGGTTATACAACAAACATCAATTTTGGCCACCAGACCACCAAGAGCAATAACTAAATTATGACACGCTTTTCGGGATAAAACAATGCCTTCGCAGCCTGGTTAGCGAAACAAAGGTTCATTATACGTTTAGCTCATTAAGTAAATTAATGATTTCAAGGGAAGGGTTTTTGGCACGCGCTTCCTTGATGAGCCTCATCATATAGATGGCATCTACGTTTCAGCTGAGCATTGTCTTCGCACAAAGTGAAAATCGTATGACTTTAGCCTCCTGACATAAAAACCTTCTGCTCTATTTCATTTACCTGCTATTCTTTATATTGTAGAGATTTCAACGCATTCAATAGCGTACGTCAAAGACTTTTGTTGTGATATTTATTTCGTAACTATTAAATATATTTTTAATTAGTCTTCTATATACAGCTGCTTTGCAGGGGAGATTTTGGTAAGATTTGGCCTGGAGATTTGGGTAGTTAAATGTGTAGGATTTTTTACACAAAACCCCTATCGATGTTAAAGCTGCGTAATACTACAGAACTACACAAGATACTACTAATTTTTCAATTTTATCAAATTGTAGATAAAAAGCTTACAATGGTTATCATCTACCTAAATTGTTCTTTTCATTTAACAAACACCCTTGAAGAATTAACAAGTGAGTACATAAACCACGCATGATACAAATTAAATTCCAAACAAAGTTGTTAAGTAAAGTTTAATACAAGTAAACGTTGGGGCACATCAAAAGTTGTTACTGATATTTTCACAGTACATACAAACACTTCGCATATAAACAGTCACGAACCTGCGCTATTAACACTTGATGTAAGTATAATGTTTTGTTTTAAATTACGATGAAAATGTAGCGAAAATAAGGACAATTTTAATTGTTACGTAGTACAAGCAACGCTTATAATTTCGATCTGTCCGTCCGTCTTTATATCTGTCTTACTGTCTCTCTATCCGTATGTGTGTCTGTATTTCTGTACGTACAATATACGACATATGCTGTTTTAATCCTCATGCAATTACATCTAAATCAAAACGGATTTTATCTTTAGTTGCCGTGCATTTATTTGTCCTTAGCGTAGCGACTTCAAAATTAGGAAGACTGAGTAGAGATTTACTTAAAATTTTATTTCATTCTTTTTTATGTATTTTTACTTTGGAAGACGGTTTAAATTTTGTTTGTTGGTTAAATAATATGCTGAACGAACACCTAACACTTATATATAGATGACAAAAAAACAATAGTACCTACATAGGTAGTAGGTATAATGCCTGTAGCCAACTCATGTAGTTACCTCGTAGTAAACCACAGAAAGTGTAACGCAAGTGAATTCCAGTAAAAAATAATAAATGTTCCCAGTGAAGTCTGCATTAAACCGTCGTCGTACCTGCAACGAAATGTTGAGTAAGTTAAAAACCATGTTCCCGTACGTAACGCCGGAGAAACGGGGAGGGAAATAAGGAAATACTTCCGCTTTGTGTTCCAATACATCCAAGTGTTTCCTGTCTTCCTCGAGCCTATGCTCGACTTAATTCTTGAATATAGTATTCATTTTTGAATTTGTTTACCTGATTTCGACATATTTTAAAGCATCTTATACTTTATACGAGACAATCTTAATATATATTTATTTTGTGCGTGTGTATGTCACTGAACTCCTAAACGGCTGGACCGATATCGATGAAACTTTTTATATACAGTGTTCATGTGGATTTGAGAATAGTTTAGATTTACAATTGGACCCGGTAGGTGGCGCTGCTGTTAGTGCGTCAACTTTAATCCTAACTCTAAGGCGGTACGAAGTTTGACGGGATAGTTAGTCTTGTATTATACTATACTATAAAAGATAGTACCTGGGTAACCGAGCTCTGCTCGGAACTCTGGTAGATTTTAAAAAATATAAATAATCACAAATGTATTTCACAAGGGTTTGAACCCACCACATTCCGAATTTTCGAACAAAGCAAAAATTATATACGTAGCTTAAAAATGCGCAATTTATGTGTGTGAGTGTTCCAAATTACTTCAAAGTGGTTTCGTTCAAAATAAGAGCATGATCCTATTTGGAAAATAGGGGATCGGACTACATCTGAAATATTTAGTTTCAATAATATATTATTCAGAAATATTGAGGCATTACTACTTGGTAAATGTAAAAAAATATATTATTTTAAGTGTAGTTTACTACTTAATTAAATACATTTAAAAAGTACCAAAAAAAATTGTTTTTGCGAAATTGGTAAACAAAACCTACATCATTAGTTTACTCACATCATATACAAAAACATTGTATGAACTTAAACGCACAAATATCGGAGATATTTACAAATATATTCCGGCGGCCATATACTTCATACACCTTAACCTACAAGTGACGTCATTTGTAGGTCGACTTTAGTATGGAGCGTTTTAGGAGACCCGCGAAAATTTTAATACAAATCGCTGTACCTTTGAAAATATTGACTTTTGATATACGGTTTCTTCTGAGAAGTTACTCATATTTAAGAGTACTATTCATTTATGCCATAAAAAATCAGTCCGTTTGCAAGTTTCTAAGTTATAGTTTAGAAATGCCAACGAAGGAGTGCGACCTACAGCTGCAAAAAGGGTGTTTTGTTGATAAAATTAAACCTATTATCTGCTATTCAAATCTCGAGAAGACACATACTGTATAATTGCCTCTTGTATTTTTGGACATGGTACATTTTCTTTATCTAAATCGTTTTTTAGATATTTTGAGCCATCAGCGTGTTATGATTATAATTAGGTATATCCTTTAAATGTTTTTTCTTTTGTCGTCGTCGTGCAAAAATATTATATCAAAAATTTCGACTATATTATGCCAATTTGATTGGCAGTTTGGTAGCGTATTATGTCAATTTTTTGCTTTGTTCGAAAATTAGGAATGTAGTGGGTTCGGACTCTTTTGGTTTTTGGGTTTAGTATAATATTATTGTGATTCTTTTTATAAATATTTTTTAATCTACTAAAGTTCTGAACAAAGCTCCGTTACCCAGGTGCTAGATTTTTGACTTAGCTGTGAGAAAGTTTTGTTTTTTAACTTTGACGATTTTTTGATATAATGTTTAAAAAATTTGGCTCGTAATTTGAAAATACTTATAAACTGCAAAAAAAAACAGTTCAATAAAAACAAGTCAATCCAAAATAATAAATATCTTAAAATAATAATTAATTACCTAAACTATAATATAATGTATATAAAATAAATGTTCTCTAGAGTTACTTATTATAACAATAGCCGTGATGGAAGATATACCTAAAAATATTATTTCCACGTCTGACAATAAATATTCTATTTATAAAATTATGATTCGTTTGAATACTATAATACGTTCGCTCTTTGAGGTTTATAATAAATACTTTATTATATTTTTACTGAAAAATACTAAATATTTTTCTAAGAAAATTACGAGATTTTTCTTCTAACGTAGATTTGCCAACCATTACCTCTCATCTCAATTATTATTATACATCGTGGGGTGCCGTAGTAAGAATACACCGCCCCATATACCTACCATCTCTTCCCGTGGGTGTCGTAAGAGGTGACTAAGGGAAATAAATACCGGAAATGGGCAGCAGCATTTCCACGAACTTTTTTTTTATATAATACTGCGTTGCCAATACGTCTGCCAAGCGCGGTGAGTATGGCATTTTTACTATTATATGAAGAGTGAAGACCAAATTTGCGACCAGCTGCCCTAGTACCTAATTTTATGGACTTCAACTGACAACTGGGAATGGTCTTCATTTTGACGTTTGAACTTTTTCAAAACACTATTTAAAAAGTTAAAATGTCAAAATTTTGACATAAGTAGTTTTCCAATTTTATTTTAAAAATGTCAAACGTCAAAATGAAGACCATTCCCAGTTGTCTGTTAAAATCCATAAAATTAGGTAATAGGGCACTCAGGCCCCTAGTCCCCGGCAGCCCCGCTAGTCTTGGCTACGGTAGCGGCCATGGACACGGCGGGGCAGGGGGTGCTAAGAATATCCAGCAGAGATCTGGCTACCACTTTCAAAGACGACCTCTGGCCCTGGTAACATACAACGCACGCACATTGAGGAAAGACGAGAAGATAATAGAGCTGGGATATAGTTGGTTTAACGGAAGTCCGAAGAAAGGGAATAGACACGATGACCCTGGCATCCGGTAACTTGTTCTTCTACCGGGAAGGCGACCAACAGTCCCAAGGTGGAATCGGGTTTTTCGTCCACAAGTCTCTTGGTAACAACATCGTGGCTATCGAAAGAGTGTCGAGTAGGGTTGCGTACCTTATACTCAGAATATTTCAAAGGTATTCGTTGAAGGTCTGGGTTTACGCACCTACCTCATCTCACCCAGATAACGAAGTAGAGGTTATGTATGAGGATATATCTAAAGCCATACATAACTCGAAAACGCACTTCAATGTAAAATTTTGTCATGGGGGACTCCAACGCGAAACAAGGCAAGCGAGGTGAAAACGAGTTAAGAGTGGGAAACTTTGGTTTTGGAGTTGGAGCTGGGGCGTTGTAGTCTCGTTCTTCAAAAAAGGAGATAAGACTTTGGTGAAGAATTACAGACCCATTACGCTGCTGACCCATGTCTATAAGCTGTTTTTGAGAGTCATAACTAATCGTCTCGAACGGAAGCTTGATGACTTCCAGCCTCCCGAACAAGTCAGTTTCCGAAGAGGCTTTAGTACCATAGACCACATATATACGCTACTACGTTATAGAATCAGAAATGAGGAAATCCGTAGCAGAACTAAAGTTATCGACATAGCCCAGCGCATTATCAAGATTAAGTGGCAATGGGCTGGACATATAGCCCGTAGAACCGATGCCCGCCGCGCTGGGGCCGAAAGGTTCTCGAGTGGAGACCACGAACTGGACATAGAAGCGTAGGACGGCCTCCCACTAGGTGCACAGACCACCTGAGAAAAATCGCAGGGAGTCGGTGGATACAGGCCACGAGCGACCGGTTGCACTGGAAATCTATGGGGGAGGCCTATGTCCCGCAGTGGACGTCACCAGGCAAAAACGACGAACTACAATTATTACAAACTACGCTAATTGCGTCTTTATTTCTTGAGAATAATAAACCGGCCAAGTGCGAGTCGGACTCGCTCGTATAACATGTTATGCGGTGCGTCGTAAGATTATTCTACGCTTGGCATAGCATAGGCCAAGCTCTCCAAATCTTAATTTCATAAAGAGTAAAAACGTTTACATAAATAAGTACACAACATTATTTTCTCCATATGTGCGTCTCCAATATAATGTGATGTATACATTTTTTATTGAATGATCACCCCAACATATTGATTGTTTCAATATCGAATTTTCTATATCGGATTGAATCTAATCGTTTTCGTACACCGCCACACGTCGGTTCGCCGTTCCGACGGCGTACCATAAAATTAGGTTACCTCGCGCTGCCTGAGTACGTTCTAAAATTCCGAAATCCCGATCCAATTCCGAGGATCATTCTTGAGAATTCGACGTACAATTGACATTTCGCCATTCGGTACACTTTTAAATGTCGCGACGAAGTAATAAGTCGAATGTTTTTATTGGCGTGCCACTAAAACTGTTCTACCCTCATATTTTTTACGTTGGCGTGCTAAGATATCGTAAAAGCGGCGAATGTATAATAGCATCGTTTTATTCATAGTTTCCGCTCATGCTATTTATTTAAACATAAATCGGTTCGCTATTGATTTAAGAGGCGAACGCATTATTACGGGGATATCGTTTAGAATAAATCACTAAACGTCCTGCTAGTATAAGAAGTGCTGTATAAAGCTAGAATATAATATATTTGAACCCATATTTGCACTCAGCCGGGGAAAATATGTGTAGTGATACAATATTTATTCTCGACTTTTGGATCTTTTTGTTCACATAATTTTCTTTCCACGACGCACGTGCTGTGAATTTTTATATTATGTTATCTTGAGGATTATAATAATATGGAACGTTATCTCTTGTCAATTATTGTCTTAAGGCCCATTTCAATAACCTATATTTCAATATCTATCTATACCTAACTATTTGTTAAAAAAAATTGCCATTCAATTATTTGCCGGTTTTTTGCGATAGAAAAGAGATGTTTGATTTTAGGCCAGTTCTATGTACACTACATAGTTAAATAGGAAAAAAATATGGGAATATCATAAAAATACGAAAAAAATAATTTGAAGGAGGGAACATGCGTACAAAATGATTATTTGAAGAGTTTTTTATTGCGAGAACACTATTTTTAGGGCGGCCATGACAGTTGTTTTACGTATGACTTTTGACGTAGTAAACAGTTTTACGAAGAGACATCGTCTTGAATGTCATACGTCTTTCTTTGTCAAAAGTCATGTCATTGACAAAATGACAATCTTTAGTTAATTCTGATCTGATCCGCCATGTTTTATTTTACTTTGTGTTGCTCTCTTTGACGAAGTTAATTTAAATGTACATGGAAACGAAGTGAAATTAAACAAAATAAAGAATAGGAAACGGTTACTATATTATGTAGCTATATTAACATATACTGTACGTAGGGCTGGCCCAGGCCTCATACATTTCTTGAACATCTCTTTTGACGTTCTTAACGAATAGTTATTGCTAGATATTATGTTATCGAAACGGGCCGTAAGAAAAATACATTTCTTTTTGTAACTGCCGCCTAAAAAAAATTGCTGTACAACTACCTACATAATTATATAAAATATGAGCATATTAATCTTTTTAAATGTGAACCTAACCAAGAGCGTGTCGGGACACGGCTTATGGAGGGGTTCTGTAGTAACTACAATTTGGTATATTTTCGCACTGTCCCTCCGTTCGTCTGTCCTTCCTTGATAACTTCGTTAATTATGAATTTAAATAGACAACATTTTGTATAGTTATAGATTGCATAGTATATACTTTATTTTTGGCATCATAAATTATAATAATAATCATTATTTTGTATTTTGGAGGTAGCTCAACAATTACATGTGAAGTGGGGTTGTATTTTTTTTTCATTCCATTCCGTCATGGCGGGTATCGTCGAATAGGTATTTTTAAATATAGGCAAAGTTTCATCCATAACTTCATAATGATGTAAACCATTTCTGAGTAATCGACCTCTAAAGTGGTTAACAAGTTGTTGATCCTCTCCCTGGCATTTCTAAACTATGAGAATTAGAAACTTGCAGTTAAGCATGTTGATAGGTATTTATTTATTTTAGTATCATAAAATAAACGCTCTTTATGGAAATTATTTTGAAAGAAATTTTTGCCAACTTTTGAAATAATTTAAAAAAAAAACAATTAGGTTACTGACTAGTTACATATTCCTGGTTAGGTTAGGTTCAGTATATAATAAAAGATTATTAATATATAGTTAATGAGTTTCAAGTATGATAATATATTTTATTAATAAAGGGAATCTATGTGATAAAAAGCAAATCCCTAGTTCATTAATCATCCTAACATGACGTGTTTTAAATGCTATCTTGTGGACCGATCACGTTATGCAAAGGGGATTCTAAATAAATATAATCATAAACGGCAGAAATATTCTAATTCGTTTTAGAAAAATATAGACACATTCAAATTACTGGGTACTTTTTCATTTTCTTCATAATTTAATTATTTAGACACGTGGCATGCGGTAGCGTGGCAAGCCAAGTTCAAGTTTACAAAATTTTGTGTAATATTTCATTAACCATTTCGAGGCCTTTCGACCCCCTCATAGCTCAAAAATTATTTCAAATATAACTCATATATTATATGACAGACATAAAAAGGGTATTTAGATATAAACGTCAAAAAATCGTCATTTTGATCACTGACTGACCTATACATCAACATTCTCACCAATTTCCAGATGCCCAAGAAAGTTAGCTACCAGAAATAGATAGCATTTGGATAATTACGAAGAAAGAAATCAGAAACTAGGAATTTTTTATCATTTTGTGGTCGATTTTAATTTTCAATTAAGTGGTCGATTTTACGTATAACACGAGTACTTTATTAGCATAAAAGAAACCAAAATCGGTATGATCATTATACGGTGATATTTCACCTGTAGCTAAATAATTTGCAGTAATTACAAAAGTTTGTTAATGTAAAGCCCCGACAAAGGAACGCCCGAACAAATCTGAACTGTTTTATTTTGACTGATTCGAATTAAACAGCCATGTTTTGTTTATTGTCTTGTTTGTTTCAGCTCTTGTTTGTGTTTAATTATTTAAAAATACTTTCATGTTTATGTTCTTTGTGTATTCAAAGATGAGTTTCTGATGTGTAGTATCTTTTCTCTCGCTTTCTTGAAATATGTGGGAGTGATTTCGTGAAATGGGACGGAAATGTGTAACAGGATGTCGCGGAAGCACTTATTTGAATTTGACGAATGATCGCGCGGTGCTCTACCACCGTCTCTATCGTCAAATTCGAATAAAATATTTCAGTATCTTTGATTTCAGTAATTTAGCTTTTTAAATTTTGCCACTGCTAGGAAAAGTTTCCACATTTTTTTATGATCATATTTGAGAATCGTACTAGAGCTACAGCTCGCCGTCGAAAAAGGAGTGAACAAGCATTGGACCACTGCAGATCACATTTAAATGACCCAAGTTTCTGAGTATTAAATCCATAGATTTTATATTTCATAGATACCTGAGATACCATAGTCTTTACGACAGAAAATTGTGTCATAAGTTCATAGCTTCATATTATAGTTTTACTTAATTACTAGCTGTTTTTATGAAGCAAAAGAAAGTCAAAATCGTAGGAGATATGTAGGTATAAAATAACATGTCTGTCATTAATCAAACTTTCAAAGTCTAACAGAATATCGTACAGGTACGTTGATGTTTATATACGTACTCCATTTAATTTGAACTCGGCATATACCTTCCATTTATATTGTAACCACAGAACCTCAGAACACACCAATCTCCGTTATGAATTGACTGACGAACCTATTGAATGGTATTGAATAGGGCCAAAGTCACGGCGAGTAATCTTAGAGCCAATTATTATATTGTGTATAAAGGAATTACTCTCAAAGGCCATTTTAACTATAGTTTAATCAAATTGTTTAAGAGCTTTTAGATTAAATATACACTGATAAAGGAATACTTTTATAAGAATGGAAAATAAAGTTGGGGCAATATGGGCCATACTTTTTACCCGACTACGGTGAAGCCAAAAGTATTTTGGCAGTCCATGTATGTACGAGTAAGTATATATAATATGTTTATTCTACCGTAGCGCCTAAACTACTGATTTAAATTAATCAAGTATTTCTAATAATTGCCAAAGTAACATAGGCTATTTATTTTACGGAATAGGGGCTAGTTTTTTAGAAAAATATAGTTATTGCGTAGCCATATTTTCCCGTAGCCGAAATAGAGAAGATGCATTTTTTTTATTGGCTTTTCAAAAAGTAACTAATAAGTCAGGAAATATTGTCTTTGAAATGGCATATCTACGATCAAGCGTTAACGAAATACAGTCATCACAAAGTGAAAATTTTGGAGTGCATTTAAAAATGCTCTTTACAAAAAATGTAGCAGGATATCACGTCACAATTGTTGAAAATGTATGAAGATAAATACACAATTGATTTTATTAACTTAAATATTGCGTTAATGTATGTCATAATAATAACAAAAAATACACATATAACATAAGGATTTAACGGTAATTTTCGTTTTGCGATTAAAGTAAAAAAATCGTCGTTTTTTTTTTCAATCCTGTAACGTTTTGATTTAACACTTTCTACACGTTTCTCTACTCAATCTTCTTAATTTTGAAGTAGGTACCAGCAAATTTGAACGTGAGTTCTACTAAATATTGTACGTTAATGTTTGGGCTAAAGTAGAGAAATAGTTTAAATTTTAGCTGAATTTAAAAGGGGAATTATTTAGAACATAAGATTTATTTCATACTTTTTTGTATATTTTTACTTTTGAATTCGGTTTAATTGTATTTTTCGGTCCATATTTATGTTGCCTTTCGGAAAATCTAAAATTTTTTCTAATTTAAAATTTAAATGCATCTTCTTTTTAGTGTAAAATCTGACAATTAGGCAATATTTGTATACAATTGACATACATAATATGATACTTTAAACGTAATATTATTTTAAAAGAACTTAAGTTTCTAAAGTACGGCTCAATACACAGATGGCGCTAGGTGCACAATTTTTAATTGTTCTATCCTCTTTGTAGTGTTTATGTTTTAGGCACAATGAAAGTGTTTTAAAAAAGAACTTTCCTCTTTCAAATATTAATATGGATTAAACGTCTGTCTTGTTCTATGTCCAATCCATTGTCACAGTTCAATTAGTCAAAATTAGCATCGGCCTTTGTGATGTCGACTATGAATCTATTACAATAGACCGGCGGATCTGTAAAATTCAATACCTACCCATAACAATGCTTTGAAGAACTTGTATGATCCAGCCAAATGAAGTTTGGAGTTATTGTCCTCCGGTGTGCATTTTGTTTGATGTTCACTGCAGCTATATGAATCAAACGGCTGCGCCCAAATTGTTTTGTTTTGTACCTACTAGCGAGAATTATTAATGAACAATACTAATAGAATAAACGATTTAAAGGTAGATCAGATTTTAATTAAATATGTTTGCTTTTATGACGAGATAACGTCTTATAAATCGATGAAAGCCGGCTGCAGACATGAACGATTGTCACGTTCCGCCTAATTGTCACGTTCCACCTGAGCTGACCGTGCAAGCGAAAACGCGGAACAAGCGATAGAGAGGCACGATCGGTCCTAGCGTTCGGTTTGTGATGACATTATCACGGAAAATTATAGTCCGTAAACCCACTTAACAGATAACCATTTTTTGTATCTGTAAAGATTAATTTATAAACACTAAATTTTCTGTTAAACCTGAACCACAGGTCAACCTAATTCAGTCAGATACGTGTTAAATTAGATCATAAAATAGTTTTTAGGTACTTTATATTAAACATTGTAATGCACAATTATTTATCTGAATAAATATTTAATTTGATTTAATTCGAATTCTAGTTCTGGGTAACATCTGAACATATAAAATCTACCTAGTAGAATATAAAAATATAAATAATGACAAAACATTTACCTTACCGGGATTAGAACCCACTACATTTCGGATTTCGAAACAACTCAAAAATTATACTTATACGCATACCAAATTGATTTTTGCATGACAGGAAAGAAAAAACATAAATAGCTAAGACCTATCTAGATCATTAATTTTTCTCCCCAAAAACTCCTTGCATACTAAATTTTATGATAATACTTGCAGTCGTTCGATAGATTCCGATTATACTATAATATAAAATATATTTAATATAATCGGAATCTCGGAAACAGCTCGTTTAAAGTATAAGATTTTGAAGTCTAAATATGCGTACCTACCTAAACAGAAACGTGATAACTGCAATATTAAATTACCCAGCTATAATATTCCTTAAATTCTTCATGAAAATTCTTCTAGAAATATCTAAGAAGTCTTTCGCATTATTTTTTTAAACGCTGATTGAGACGTACACGGCACAGCTGTAGAGGCTTCAACTAGCGGCACGTGTACGGAACTGATAGCCACACGTGAGCTCTCGACCTTCAATACAAATTTCCCCATTTTTTATTCGCAATAACACTGATGTTTTCATTCTATCCCAGAAGAATAAAATCCATATGAAGAAAATTATAGTTCCCCATTTTGTTCGGGTAAACTGTGAGATATTTTGATCAATCCTTATTATATTATCTAGTAAGTTAAAATATTTTCTGTAGTTTTTTATAAAAATAAAGCAGCTATACATTTTATTTCCTTTTTGTGTAAATGTGTAATAAATACTTAGTACTACTTTTTTGCTTACTATTAAATAACGTCAAAAACACTAGTTTTAAACTCTTTACAGCAAACAATTTGCTATCGTAAATAGCAGAAAATTTTAGCTAAAATCATATTGTATTAGCAAGTTTATTACTTGGACTAATAAGTCTTCAGCCGTGTCGTGAGCTAACCACTGCACTGGCGAATGACGTCATTTGCATTTTATTGCGAAACTCCGTGGCTACTAAAACACCCATTTTCAGGGTTCCGTACCCAAAGTCTAAAAACGGGACTCCATTACTAAGACTTGACGCTGTCTGTCCGTCCATCTGTCTATCTCATGAAGCTTTTACAGCTTAAATTTGACTGTTGCTGTTAAAGCCAAAATTAAATAAATATTAATGTGGTGTATAATGGGAATACTACAAATGTGTTTTTTGCCGTTTGGTACAGAACGGAAAATCCGTATATAAATATTTGCACTTATTCAAATTAACAATACCTATTTTTGTACTTTTTTAGAATTCCATATCTACGAGAAACCCCTGTAGTATGTTAGTCTGCCTGTTTGTTTGTCCGCCTTTCTAACTTTTGTAATTATGGTTAATTTGGTTCAATTATAGATTACGAATAGGTTTTGTTTTTGGCATGATAAAATAATAATAATAGTTTAGGAATGGGCAATGAGCATACATGTGAAGTGGGGATATTTTAGGGATCCGTACCTTGAAAGAAAAAAGAAACCCTTATTATAGGATCACTTTATTGTCCGTCCGTCCGTCGTCTGTCTGATAAGACACTTTTTCTCAAGAATGCGTGGAGGTATCAAGCTAGAATTTATATCAAATACTCAGATCTACTGTCCCTTGGAACTGCGAAAAAATCAAACTTCTAAGCCAACGCAATCTAAAGATGCAGCCGTTTATGCCGCAAATTTTCGACACTCGCAAGGGAATCAAAACAACATCATATAGCAGAGATAAAGCAAAAATTGCGAACACCGTAAATTTTAGTAATATCATGATAATAAAAATATTTTTTGTAATTTTAAACTTGACTACTATGACTCGATTGTCGTGATGAGTGAACTTTTACTTATACCTATACCTACAGGTTTGTACGGAACCCTCGGTGATTCCGACTCGCACTTGGCCGCTTTTTTTTCCTTCCACCCCATTGTGTGGGGTATCGCTGGATAAGTATTTTTAAATAAAGGCGAGATTTCATATTTTCTAATTATAATTATGTAACTTTTTTGTCAAGAGAACTATTTTCGAGTACGCGACCTCAAAAGTAGTTAATAAGTTGATTATGAACCTGGCATTTCTATACAAGGAATAATCTTTTTGAAACTTGTAACTTTTCATTCTAATGGCTAACGTTGAGTACAATTATTTTCAGCGAAATTGGACAACAATTTTTTTCAGTGAAATCGGACAATAATTTTTGGAGAAATTTGAAAAAAAAATCATATATTCGTTGATAGTTGATGAGAATGGAACCCTTCTATGAGCCATTTCATGAGTCCTGACAAGCTCTTGGTTAGGTTATTTATGAAATTGTCCACATAACGAGCAGACACACTTTCGCCGCCTACGGACAACCACAATCTCACAGGAGCTAAAAGCGTATTCCCACGTGCTGAGTGTCACTACTCGCCGCTACAACCAAAGACTTCTACTACAAGTTTAACAACAACGCCCCTAGTGACAAACCCTCGTAACTAATTTGATGCCATACAAATAGACAAGTGGACTGATTTTTTTATTGCATAAATGAATAGTATATTAATATGAGTAACTTCTCAGAAGAAACTGTATATCAAAAGTCAATATTTTCAAAGGTACAGCGATTTGTATACAACATTTCACAAGTCTCGTAAAAACGCTCCATACTAAAGTCGGGTTTCAAGTGACGTCACGCTTGGGTTAAAGTGTATGAAGTATACGGCCGCAGGAACATATTTCCAAATAAATCGAGGCGCACGAGCGTTTACAAATACTGTTGTAAACGCTCGTGCGCCGCGATTTATATAGTAGTTTTAAAAATTCATATAAAATTCGTCAAACTAATTTAGTTAAAAATTTAAATAGCATAATAAAGATAAAAGGTTCTTCTCATAGATTATGTAAGTAAGAAACAAAAGGAGCAAGTAAAATACATAAATATCATCATTTTAAATAACTATAATTCCTGATAATTTCGCATTCTTTAAATTTTATTTTTATGAGATAGAAACGTACTTATATAAAAATAATCTGAGTTACAGATAATCTAGAAGAGGATCCAACAAGTTTGTAAAGATTTTTTGTTTTTAAAAAATGTAAGCGGTTTTAGCTATTATATGTTTTGAAATTGCCCCTGAACCTAAAGTTGTAAAAACTTCTGGTTAGTTTTGTCAGTTTTATTCAAAAGTTTGAAATTATTTCAAAATAAATGATAAGTGAAAAATTAGAATACAATATTTTCTAGTGTTTTTCTACATGTAAAAATCAGAATAACCAGTTTTTGTTAGATTTGCATTTGAAAAGTAGCGTTTTTCGTGAAATCTGAGTCGCGCGCCGATCAATGCTCTTAAGATTTATTAAGTAAACTAATGATGTAGGTTCTGTTTACCAATTTCGAAAAAAAATATATTTTGGTACTTTTTAAATGTATTTAATTAGTAAACGACACAAAAAATAAAATATTTTTTTACATTTACCAAGTAGTAATGCCTCAATATTTCTGAATATATTAATGAAACTAAATTTCAGATGTAGTCCGATCCCCTATTGTCGATAACTTCTTCAAGGCGAGTAGTGACAACAACTTGCACTTAACTCATGGGTCCTTAAAATCCTTAGGCCTCCAGTAACCACGTTCACTAGACGAAATGTGTTTAGCAAGCGTTATTTTACGCCGGTTTACTGTGAGGCCGTGGTACTCATCCATTCGAGCCCGTCCATTCGTGCCGAATCATGACACTGCTTCGTAAAAATTTATTTTTATATCAAACTTATTCAAATGCACGCCATCATAAATTGGAAATGTCCTGGTACGGTGAGCGCAAACTTTGTACGCTGTTAATAAAACTATGCCTACATAGTTCACAAGATTTATGACGGGTAATGTAAAAGATATGGGAAATTTATTTTCATCACTTTTATATCCATCCAAAAACTTTTACATAACATTTTTAAAGTTCCTGGAACCTTAAAAGATACTATCGGTGTTAATACATACATAGAGCTCCCACACATACCTAATAGGGAACATGCATTTGTTTTAAATCGACAAAATTCTTGCATTTACTAAAAAGCAACATAAATATGGAAAAAAATGCAAAATGTTTTTTTTTTTTTTTTTTTTTTTTTTTTTTTTTTATGAAATAAGGGGGCAAACGAGCAAACGGGTTACCTGATGGAAAGCAACTTCCGTCGCCCATGGACACTCGCAGCATCAGAAGAGCTGCAAGTGCGTTGCCGGCCTTTTAAGAGGGAATAGGGTAATAGGGGAGGGTAGGGAAGGGAATAGGGTAGGGGATTGGGCCTCCGGTAAACTCACTCACTCGGCGAAACACAGCGCAAATGCTGTTTCACGCCGGTTTTCTGTGAGCCCGTGGTATTTCTCCGGTCGAGCCGGCCCATTCGTGCCGAAGCATGGCTCTACCACGTAAAATTGTATTTTAACGTAAAATTGTAGCTCTACCACGTAAATGTACAGTAATCAGTGCTAAATTCAAAGTTCCACGATTAAGAAAAACGACTCTTTTTTTTTTTGCTGTATTCGCAAAATTAAAATTACTGTGCTAAATAAAATAAAATATGTTAGTAGTGATATTTTTTGTTAAAACGATGATATACATAAACGCAGTATTTAAGTCAATAAAATCTATTTTGTATTTATCTTCATACATTTTTAACAGCTCGTCACTTGTGCTACATTTATTATACATGTGACGACTGTATTTTGTTAACGGTTGATCGTAGATAATATATATGCCATTGCAAAGACAATATTTCCTGGCTTATTATGTTTTTTTTTTCGAAAAATCAATAAATAAAACTATGCATGTTTTTAAAACAACATTATTGCGAAGGGCTCTAGGTTGATGTGAATTCGTAATTATGTGTGGGAGCCCTTTATAAGGAAAACTAAATAATGTTGGGAAGTTGTCTTCCCTTTTTTTTCTAGAAAATAAAAACATGTAAAAAAAATATTGTTACTAGGTAATGAAAATTCCAAACTTCATTCAAATTCCGCATACCGAAACATTAACAAAGATGTTACATTTAAGAAAACGAAAGTGTATAAAGGGTGCCATCCGAGAAAATGAGAAAAGGGAGCGAAAGGTTATAGCCAAATTAAATATTTGCACGGACAACCACTTCCGAGCTAAGTGCTTATAGTGTTTGAATCAATTCGGACTGCTTATTACGTTTTTGTAAGCTTTTTAGGACAATGTTTTGTCGCTTTTTCTTCCGTCTGTCTGACTGTCTGTCAACTGAAATAGGAAGACTTTACTACTTCTAAAAATATTATGAACATAAATCGATGGAAAAGGTTTTTAATTGCGTATAAATTTTATTTTTGGCGTCATGATTTATATAAAGAAGAATGGGCAAAACGTCCCCACCCTTGTAGCATTACAAGACATATTATATCAAATGAAAGGGTTTTAAAAGTGTGTCATTTTATTGTATGGCGAAAAATCTCTAAACCACTTTATATGTATATGGGGGTTTATAGTTTAGGCAGAACAACGTATGTCGGGACAGCTAGTTATGCATATAAATTGATGAAATTTTAAAATCGTGCTTATTCTACATCATACTTATTCCTGTTCAACCTACTCCTTAGAATGGGCCTTTAATATAATAAAAGTAGCCGTTCTGAATGTAAATCAATTTGGTACTCTTGCAAATTTTACCCACCCGCCACCTGCGTCGCGGGTGCTCAATCAAAACTTGACGAAGTACAGCTCGGCCTCAATATTATAATTACCCATTTGAATTACATAATTGATTGAGCTTTAAAAATAAGTGTGTTTTATTTTCACTCAAAATTAATAAAAATGTTGCCGGGAAGTAGGAACCTTCATCTTGCAATGTTCGTATTTAAGAACGTATTTATCACAATCTTTCATCTCATTTCTTAGTTCATTTCGAAGTGAAAATACCTGACATGACTATTTTAATGTAAAACTATAAATATAGGTTTTTCATTAAAATATCACCAGTTCAGATGCCGAGTTTCCATTTATAAATATTGGAAATTGGCACGAATTTTTTGCGAACTACGAACTTTGATATTGCTCCTAGTCTGCTATTAGTTCAGCAATGTAGAAAGTGTATAGTTTCAAAAGTTTAAAAGAGACCAATACCGAGTCAGTCGAAGTAGCTTGCTTATTGATGTATTTATATATAGATGAGTCTAAAAGTATCAGTCGAAATGAAATATCTGTTGTTAATTTTTATTCTGAGTTATTTTTGAAACAAGCGATATTAACCTGCCTTATATTCATCGCTATTTTAATATTTCGTAACTATACCCTTTACTAATAATCGCTGTATAAGCTTTGAATAGTTATACAGTGTTTTGTCTCTTCTATCGAATTAAAAATGCCACTTGTGTGACGGGAACAAAACACTCTATAACTATTCAAAGCTAATACAGCGATTATTAGTAAGGGGGTATGAGTATAATATTAAATTTAAAGACTTTATCGTCATCAAGTTTTAGGTTGTAGCGGTAAAATGACAATTACCTCAGGTGTCAATAATTTTAAAATAATAAAAAGAGAGAGTATTAATTTGCGACGACTACGAACAACGTCGTTTAAGATATTCCTTGACCTTTAAAATAAAATTACAAAGAAAACTACCCCATATTAAACAAAGTCTTCTTCAAATTGCTCTTGTCTTTTGGGTTGCAGCTCAAGGAAAATAGCCTCCTAAGCTACAAAATGTTAATTTTTTTTTATAGTTATGTTAGTTTTATAGTTAGCATGTCAGAATAATATTTAAATATGTCTAATGAGGGTTCCACGCGCAATTTTTTTAACGTGATAATGTCTTATAAATCGATGAACGCCGACTGCACGCACGAAAAATTGTCACGTTCCGCTTGAGTCACGTTCCGCCTGATGCGAGTGTGCAAGTGAGAGTGCGGAACAAGCGATAGAGTGGTACGATCGGCTTAATCGTTCGCCTTGTGATGACGTTATCACGTAAAATTATTGTCCGTAGATCGACTTAACAGATAACCATTTTTTTTCATTCTAAAGAGTTATTTATTATGATCTATAGGCATGGAAAATTACAATGTTTCAGTAGTCTCAGTTTACAAATATGGGCCCTTTGGGAAAATATACCATCATTGGCGAAGGCTGCTTCTCTGTCATAGGGAAGCCGGAGCCTGTATAATAGGTAGGGATTTCTATGAAGGTTTGCAAAAGGTAAGTGCACTTTTACCTAATCGTTGTATGTATAAATCGCTGTACCTTTGAATTTTTTTTTTACTTATAAATAAGAAGGAACAGCTCTCAACTCTTTCTTCTTATTTATGCAATAAAAAATCAGTCGTCTAGCCTATTATAGCGTTCATATTTTAGTGTAATAGTGACCATATTTTCAACGCAATATGTTTTGTTTAAAAAGCTTCATGTGATAAAAAATGATGAACTGAGCTCCAACATAAAATATTCCTCTCCACGTAAAGTTATTTATAAAATTTGTTAAATTCCAACTTTGAAATTTAACGTGTTGAAACTGCAATTAGAATTTTGTTCGCTTTAGGAGGATGGCACGATAATATTAAATTTTTAATTCCTTTTACTCCTCGTATTAAAATTCCAGAGTTATTGACAATGTGTCATAAAATTAAAAAATTACCTGATGCAATAATAATGTACTTCCTAGTTCCTTAATATCGCGGACATTTGAAATTTTTTCAAAAAAATCAGGGAGCTGCTGAAATACCGTTCTAATGAAGAAAAATTGACACTTTAAGATATTAAATATTTCTTAGAGTTCTGCAGTACTATAAAAAACCTTTATAGTTTTAGTCTATTCGTCCGTCCCTTCTTCTTTAATATTTATAGTCTTTATTCATATACACATAAATATAGCGTATAGACTTTACTTTTGGTAAAATAACAGCAAATATATATTTTAGGGGTTGCTCGGGGATACAAGTGTGGATGTTTTTGACGTGCTAACGTCTTGTAAATCGATGAACACCGGCTGCACGCACAAAAATTGTCACGTTCCGCCTGAGCCGAGCGTGCAAGCGAGAGAGCATAATCGGCCTAAGCGTTCGGGTTGTGATGAATATAATTTAAATTCTATTTTATACCTTGTGGAATATCTACGAACATGTCTTTTGACATTTTATCATGTGAACCATTTTCGAGAGACTTGGAATTTTTAAACTATAAGAGATAGAAGCCTCTTACTTTCCATACTGATAGATCATGCTAAATACTGTTTAGGAAAATTATTTTGACCGAAACCGGATAAACACTTTTGAAGTTATTTGAAAAAACCTATTGAGTGTCCATAATTACGGAACCCTACTTAGACATCTCCTGACACGCTCTTGGTTAGGGTTATTACCTTAAAAGGCGACTTACATAGCTTATATGATTTTAATCTAAAATTTTAAACTGAAACTAAGTGGAAAGAATTAGATTGGCCCTCTCAACTGTGCCATAGGGAACTGGATTATAATGAATTAAAATCCGCAGGGATAAAAGTTTTCCTTAATTAGGTACCAGAATTTTAGTCGCGCTTTTTTGAGGAAAAGTTAAACACAATATTATTTAAATATAAAATCTAACCAAAAGCATGTCAGGACATGTCTAAGGATGGTTCCGTAACTATCAACGCGCAATAGATTTTCTTTGAATTACTGCAAAAGTTATAGTCTGATTTCCCTCAAAATAATTTTCATAAAAAGTTTCAGCACGATCTTTTAGCGTGGAAACTCTCAAGTTTTTTCTATATTTTAGAAATGCATGGAAGGTGGTGTAGAGTAAAGAAAATATCCCCACTTCACACGTATGGAGATCGAGCCACCCCTAAAATTTAAAATTACTAGCCTTTACTCGCGGCCCGATATATCGCTTAGTTCGGCACTACCTCTAGAAATCGGTTTTTTGGAAACCCGCAATTGTAACTTGCCGAAGTGACAGCAATACATAACACGTATAAACGTGTCCTAAGGGTTTCTTCAGTGTTACACAACCCTAAAAATTAGAATTCTAATGATTTCTAACGATTCGACGACGACGAATCTAAAAAAAAATCTAATGATTCGCATATTTAACACTGCTACGATAGCTAGGAGGTTAAATGCAAACGGGCTACAGACTATCGCGACTCGCGGTCGCTGCCTTGAGCGTATGGCGGTCTCTGGCCGGCGCGGCGGTCCCACGCAGTAGCCCAATGTTGCCGCGCGCTGCAATTCAAAAGAAGATAATTGTGTAGCGGTAGTGCGTGACTGCCAGTGGCTCGTTTACACAAAACCTAATGTCTAGTTATGTTTTCAAATGCATTTTCTGCAGACATTATGCTCGCCTAGATTTTTTTTTCCATTTTTGCAGTCACATTTCAGTGAGCTGACACTAAATTTTTTCGTCCGTTTCTGCAGTAACATTTTAGTTCGCGACCTGACGCTTCATTATGAGACTCGTATTTGATTATGCCAGACCTCTTACCGGTCAGAGTAGTTCATTTGCACGTTTCCCCACTTTCGCATTACGAATACCTTTTGCATTTGTTGAAAATGAAAATATGTATCTGTACTAACATTATGTACAGTTACGATCACTTTTTTGGAAGAATAATCAAAATGTGTTAGTGCTGCATTAGTAGATAAACAAATGCTGTCTTTTTTGTTAATAAATAGCTTTAGCGCGCGATTCGTCCATGTGAACTCGTGGAAATTGTACACACATGTAGAAAATTTCTAAAAATCCTTTCTTAATAGATGTTAACGTCATAAGAACTATATGCTTGCCAAATTCGTCATCACAATTGATCCAGTGGTTGATATTTCAGTTTTCACCACACGTACTTAAGACCCCTATTTCACCCTTTTTTCAAAAGAGAGTAAATGGTTCTTTCTATTATGGTTATTATCTACGGATATTTTTCATGAAAATCAGTAAAGATTTACAATTTTTACTATACGATATTATATTATTTTTACGTGGTAGAGCCATGCTTCGGCACGAATGGGCCGGCTCGACCGGAGAAATACCACGGGCTCACAGAAAACCGGCGTGAAACAGCGTTTGCGCTGTGTTTCGCCGAGTGAGTGAGTTTACCGGAGGCCCAATCCCCTACCCTATTCCCTTCCCTACCCTCCCCTATTACCCTATTCCCTCTTAAAAGGCCGGCAACGCACTTGCAGCTCTTCTGATGCTGCGAGTGTCCATGGGCGACGGAAGTTGCTTTCCATCAGGTGACCCGTTTGCTCGTTTGCCCCCATATTTCATAAAAAAAAATACGAACTTTCAACCCTTATTTTATACCCTCGCGGGTTATATTCTAATAAACACCGAAATACGTATCGAATGAAATGTATTTAAGATCATGACTCTCGATTTTCAAAAAAGTTCCTGCAAAATTAAAGTTTTTACATACAAACTTTTAATTGCTATTTCACACCTTTAGCGGTGGAATTTACAGAAAACAAAAAAAGTATTTTTATTATATAAAAACTTAGGTACAAAGGGAAAATCATAACAGCAAAAAGTATTCAAACATTCTCTTAAACAGTATCTAGCTAAATGAATTCCAAATGAAATAATATAATACGTAACTTGATGTATAATTATGAAGAGAATACAGTAAAGAACTTATCTAGTGGAAGGTACACAGTGTACTTCAAAAACAGAGGGATCGCCCCAAGCTCACTTACCGCCGAGCTAAAAGGTTGCCCTGTGGCGCTGACCCATTTTAATTTTTTTGAATGAAAGATAACACATAAAATTAGCCATCTTTGTACTCGCAATTTGAATAATAAAGGAATTTATATTTGAAGAATAAATACTGTACTTACATAGTTATCATTATATTAATACGTGAAGCAAAAATTTCAAGTACTATTTTACGAGAATCGTGAGAACGGATTAGAGTGAAATTTCTCACAATTAAAGTTTATGCTAAGTAAGGTGTGCGAAAACTTAAATTTCTTTAAATAGTGCCTAGAAATACATTTCATTAATGAAAATATCAGTAACACACACTACCTCACTCATACTAGCAACATTATCATTACATAGTATAAAACAAAGTCCCTTTTTTGTCTGTCCCTATGTATGCCCTATGTATAAATCTTTAAAACTGCGCAATGGATTTTGGTATAGTTTTTTTTTTTATAGATAGACTGATTCAACAGGAAGGTTTTTATGTATATAACATGCAGAAACACAGATAATTTTAGAGGTTTCTAATGTCCTAAATAAACACATTTTTTGCGCTTACATTGCAAACGCTGGCTAAACCCTACGAGATAAATCAAAATAATGTGCTACAATTTTGTTCATCTTAAAAAAGTCTATAAAAAAGTCCGCGATAGTCTTATAAGGATAACCAATAATAACCATTTTTTATCCTTTACTTTGATTTAAATTTAATAACTTATTTACGAAGCGACATTAAGCAATACAGCATTAATCCTTATCCAATAAGTACCTTAAATACATTGTGCATTTAATGTAGATCAAAATGGCCTTTTGCAGCATGTAATTTAAATGTATATTTTCAAAGATATTAGACATTTAAAATGCGAGGACATGTTGTCTCGGCGGTCATCGAAAACGCATAGACGTATTTACAAGAGACTCACGAATATTTTGTACTGCCATGCCAGTACTTAAATATTGTCCATGGAGGTAGTTGGAATAGTTTCGTTGGAATGTCAAATAATTAAATGATTAATCACTACATAGTATAAAACAATTCGCTTTATCTGTCTGTCCCTATGTAGGTATTGTATATTGTATGCTTAGATCTTTAAATCTACGCGATGGACTTTGATGCGGGTTTTTTAAATAGTATTTAAGTATTAAGTCTTTAAGATATAAGATATCGTAAAATTAATATTCAAGCTCGATAAATATAAAATTATGTATATCAAGCGGTCGCGCATGTCGTGTCGAGGTGATAAGGTCCCATTTTAAACCATTTGCATTGGGTAAACCTTAAAACACTTTCAATATTATATCAGAAGTATATTGCTGTAAGTAGAGAGTTATTCGCCAAAGTAGTTTTTTCTCCAACACTATTCCACGTGGGCGAAGCCGCGGGCAAAAGCTAGTTTTTGTATATAATGTAACAAGAGGTTTGACACAATTGTCATTGAGTGTCAATTATTGGTTATCTTTCATAATCCTACAACATTTACATTAATTTTTATTGCGTATCTAAGAGGCATCGTCGAATTTCGGCCACAGGGCGACCTCTAGTATTGGCTAATTAAACTAACTAAAGGCCGCCTGAGGACGTTAATGCTGTGACAGATTGACAATGCAAAGTTCTGGCGCTTGATTTGCAGGTTGGATGATTGTTTTATAAGCCCATAAGTAAAGTAAGTTACTTGGATATTATTGTCATTGACAAAGATATTAACGTTTTTAGTTGGAGTTTTGCCGGGAATGTCAATCAACAATGTTGTGTTATTTTGTATTATTTTTCTAAATTCGTGTTATTTCGGTTGTTAATGTGTAATATTGGTGGAATATTAACCATTAATTATTTGTTGAGGTGCACTAGTATGGAGGAGTGATGCATTCTACAAAATGCGTGCTAAATTGGGTTTCCCGCCAAAACTCCCTAAGAAGTTTCAGTAAAGCGTCTACCACTTTATTGAATCGACTGACTTGACTGATTGTCTACCGTGACTATTTATTAGGACTTTGACTAGACTTTGGACTTTTAGAAATACGTTGATGAAAATATACTCGACACTGGCAAATAGCGATAAGCCGACGCCATAAATAATAATAAAAAAAAAGTTTTCAGTTAATTAAAAATGTCGACCGTTCATTAACACGCTATAAGCTTTACTTGTATGTTTGTGGGCTAGTATGTTTGTAATCAACTCCTTTTTACTATTCGACCCATTTTAAACGGACAGATTTAATTCAAATTTTGTCCACTGATCAAGAATCGGTGACAATACATTTTTTTTATATACCTAATTATTATATCAATCTTAGCTTTCATAGCACATCAAACTAAAAAGTGAAAAATAAATATACTTTAAAAAACTAAAAAAACCTACTTTTAAACTAAACTTTTAAACACAAGAACTAAAAAGTGATTTTCATTCATTTTTGTTTTGAGCCTATTTTAATTAGACTTTTTTTTACTTTTATTTCGATGTTTTAAAATCGTGTTTTTTAGATTTTTTAAACTATATAATTTATATTTCTTAGTCTCAAGCCGTGCAAATTCTCATATCGTACCTACTGCTACGATTCGCTACGAGGTGCTACGGTAGTGGCTACGATAAGCACAAACCGCTACGCACGACTACACCGGCTTACGATTGATTACGCAAGCCTAGGGCAACGACGCAATGTTTTAGACAGCGGAAAATTGCGGAAAATTCTTATCACATTTTAGGACCCTTAATATTATGTTAACATAATCATAGTTTTTATAAATACGCCACTGTTAATATTTTTAGACTTGCAGTGACACACGCGACTCGTCCACATATTATCTTAACATTACCTCATACTTTGAACGAGACAATTTTGTATATTTTATATATAATGGTATTCTCGAAAACGGCTATAAGTATTACTATGAAATTTAGTCTGCAGGGATGTTTGAGGGATAAAAATCGATATAGCTAGGTTTAATTTATCAGAACTCTGAGCAAAGCTTGGTTGGGTAACCGTAACTAAATCTTAATATTATTACGTTTCTTTAACCAGGTATTATGTTTAAAGAAATATAATAATGTTAAGATAAAGTCATAAAGATAATCTAATTATTTTTAAGCAAAATATTTAACCGACTTCCAAAGTAAAAATACATAAAAAGTATGAAATAAATATATAATATTTTCTAAATAATTCCCTTCTTAAATTCGGCTTAAATTTTAACTATTTCTCTACGAAATCTTCATTATTTTGAAGTCAGTACCAGCCATGACAATATTCTGAAAAATCATTATTTTATAGAGCTCACGTTGGACTGGTGAATACAGTTGGCTGGTACCGATCTCAAAATTATGAAGATTGAGTAGAGAAATAGTTAACATTTTAGCCAAATTTAAAAGGGGAATTATTTTGAAAATATATTTATTTCATACTTTTTTGTGTATTTTTACTTTGGAAGTTGGTTTAATTTTTGTTTGAAAATAATAATTTTCCCTTTTTAGTAATACTAATTTTATTATTATTATCATATTTTAAGAATTTTTAAAATAAACTATCGAATGTATATTGATTGAATACGCGCCAAGCTTCCATTAGGTTTTGTAAATTAGATGATGATGAAGTTAAATAGTGGCATATATGCTTGCTGTTCTTTGAACAATGCCGAAATTTCCAAACGTATATCTTTAAAGACTGAGGAGTTATTTTTATTGCTTTTAGATCCAGGGTATACCTTGGTGCAAAATCTTATTTTTTGGTAGCATAATATGATTGTGTTATTTCAGAAAAAGTTCCCTCGATTCCTTATAGATCGCAAGGTTTTCATTTTAGCGACTAAAGGACCAATTTCGAATTATACCCTTTAAAACAACAAAATAATTTTGCAAATAAGTCCATAAACGGTAAAGTAATGTTCAAAGATACCCGTGTCTGTGTAAAATACAATGAAAAGTACTTTTTATATCATCATTATGAGATGATATATTTGTATATTGTAACGATGGTGATGATGATTGTGATTACTCTAATTTACATAGTGGCTTAAGCTTGCAGTTCTTTAAACAAAGTCGAAATCCACAAACATATTATAAGGAGTCAGGAGTTCTGTTCAGTGCTTTTAGATCTAGGTTATACCTTGGTGCAAAATCTTACATATTCTAATTACCATATGTGTCCATATAAGTTTTGAGGAGTTCCGTCGATTCCTCATGGATCTCATCATCAGGTCACCACTTTTGTGAAAACGGAACCAACCTTGGATTATTACTCTTTATATTAATAAAATAACTTTGAAAATCAGTCAACAGACGGCGCAGTTATCATTAATCATATAAATTATATGTAACCGCCTCCATTTTTTGGAAGTCGTTTAAAAATGGACGTGATTCGATAAGGTCAAGAAGATTTTCATTTTTTCCTAGAAGGTGCGAAACATTATATCAAAAACCTTTGTTGGGCCAAGAGCCCTGATAAGGTTTAATGCGGTTAAATCGAAGGGCACCAGATTGACCGTATGATTAAACTGGTATTAGCGCTTATATATTATTTGTGGGCACCATGAGGACATTCATTTTTCTATTGCCACCATTATATAAACCGTTTGATGTTAAATTGCGGTCTGAACTAGGGTTGCTAGCAGATATTTCTTGAAGCGACATTTCTCGGGAAAACTGACTTTACTCGAGACGAGAAAATAGTATCAAGAAATCGAGAATTGGCACCTTAATTATAATACTTGCGTGAAATTAGTTTTTAAACTTTCATCACCTATATGGATAATATATGCGGGTGTAAATTTTAAAAATCCTTCCTTAGTGAATCCCTACGTGATCTTCTAACAGACAACCGTATTTTTTATTATTTTAACCGACTTTCATTGCATAATATGTGAAAATATTGCGTAAGTTACATTTTGAAAGTTGTCAAAAGAAACAAAATAATTTATAAATGTTGATGAATATTGCTTAACAAGCGTAATAAATTTTGGATTAAATATAAATACGAAGATTTGAGACTTCCCGAGAATTTGTAGTTTAGGATTCTCAAGATCCGGGAAAAAAGACGAGACATTAGCAACCCTAGTTTGAACGTAAGAAAAACATTTTTATTGAATGTTCCTAAATCTATCATAAATCATATTGACCAACATACAGAGATTTTCTATTCCCCTACAATGGCGAAGCCAAAAGGAAGTGTAATGATTTTGGCAGTCCATGTATGTATGTTTGTTCTATGATAGCGTCTCAACTACTGGTCCTATTTTATGAACAAGGTATTAATAATGGCTAATAATTAATAATGGATTCGTAATAATAGCCCAGGTAACTCAAGCTACCTAATTTGCGTGGTTGGAATAATTATAGATTTTAACATTAATAATAATTGATTAGGTATAATTAGTATTCGTGAGACATTACGGAATAGATTAATAATTTATTATTACACATTATAATTTATTATCATACATTAAACTATCAGTAACTAAATATTATTTAATTTAATACTTCACTTCAATTAAAATATCAAAAATGTTCATTAAAATACGTTGCCTTCAGTATCCATCTAAGATTAAAATAATTAATGTTACTTTTAACATTTTAATTAGATAACTTTCTATACAACTTTGCAATATCAGTTGCAAATCCATTTATTATTTATAAACGTTAGTTTAAGTTGGAAAGATGGATTTGCGTTGAATAGGTAAGTCTAGTATCAAAGTTTGGTAACCGCTAACTCCAGGGAAACTAGAGGTTATAACTGTCCAACTTATTGCTTTATATAATATTACTATTTTACCCTTCCAGATCTTTCCTACAGCATTCTAGCTGGCCCGACAGACGTTTCTCTGTCTTAAATACGAACTATAAATAAATAACTACACCTAGGTACCTACACCCTACATCTACAGCTTCAATGTATGACCAAAAACTACATCTATTCCCTACATCCACACTAATCTACACTAATATTATAAAGAGGAAAACTTTGTTTGTATGTTTGTTTGTTTGTTTGTTTATAATGAATAGGCTCAAAAAGTACTGGACCGATTTCAAAAATTCTTTTACCATTCGAAAGCTACATTATCCACGAGTAACATAGGCTAAATTTTATTTTGGAAAAAAATAGGGTTCCGTAAGATATTTGGGTTTTTCGGACACAAGGTGTAAAAAATCAACCAGAAAAGTTACTTATTTTGCGTACGCTGCCTAAACTATAAAAGATAGAACCATAAAATGTTCTTATTAATTGTAGATCTTATAAATATCTACAAAAAAGTCCGCGACACACTATACCTATCTATGTCGAGTGAGGCACAATAACCATTTTTTTTATTTAGAAATCTTGATTTTTTTTTTTGGACTACATTTAAACGCGTTTATTTTACTCATGCTATTAATCCTTATCAAAATAAATTATTTCGTCACTAAGTACAGTTTATGTAGATAATATTTGGTCTTTGAATTATTAAAATTGGACGTTTGGTTTTGAAGTTATGGCGAAATTAAAATATTACGATTCCTGCTGCACGGCCCGTTGCGGAGTGGGCGTCACCAAGGCGGGGTGCGCGTGCGGGTTAATGTTTAGTTTAGTTTACTTTAGTTAAATAGTTTAGTTATTTTATAAACATCAAATTGATAATATCTTAAAATATAATACATTATAATATCTATACATCTATACAGTTAAATACAATTTAAGTGTCTGTTTGTAACTTCAAATTAACAGCTTTTTACATAATGAATCTGAAAGTATATTCGGTACTTACAATAAAATACATTTTTTTTTTAATTTTTGTCTGTCCGTCTGTCTGTCTGTCAGTCGGTCTGTCTGTCTGTTTGTTCCGACTAATCTCTGAAACGGCTGGACCGATTTTCACGGGACTTTTACTAGCAGATAGCTGATGTTATAGGGTCTAACATAGGCTACTTTTATTTTAGGGTTCCGTTTAAAAAAATAGGATTCCGCTTTCGTTAGTCATAAATAAAGTCGCGGGTAAATTTCAGCGATATCACAAAGTATTGTTCAACGCGGACGAAGTCGCGGGCAAAAGCTAGTCTTAAATAAAACTAGTGTGTACGCATACGTTAATTGTACATCCTCATACTGTATATAAAAACTTAGGCCTTTACATCCGTTAATGGATGATTTATATAGTATTTTCAGAGCGAGTAACCACTCTTGAAATACTGTAGTGCCTGGGACAGTTGGTTTTTAAATGTCGTATAGTTGCCTAAGCACCTACGGCATTCTCACAACATAGTCAGCCTAGTCCAGAGGAATGACTGGTCAATAGGTACGTCTGGGGCCAACCATGTGCGGGTTTCCTCACGATGTTTTCCCTCACCGTTAGAGCGTCCGTATAATGTACTTGAGATCTGAAAAAGTCTCATTGGTACACGCCACAACCTAGGATTTGAACCTGCACTCTCTCGAGTGCGAACTGCGAACTAAACGGCCTACCCACTAGGCCACAGAGTATACACGGCCACTACAATATGATATTCGTTTTATCAATAAATAAATGAAAAACTTACTAAGCTACTTACTTTATACTGAGCGACAGAAGCAAAACATGCAAATAAGCTATCTGATACGTAATAGGGGATCGGACAACATCTGAAATATTTAGTTCCATTAATATACTCAGAAATATTGAGGCATTATTAGCTGGTAAATGTAAAAAAATATATTATTTTATGTGTAGTTTACTAATTAAATACATTTAAAAAGTAGAAAAAAACATATTTTTTTGCGTAATTGATAAACAAAACCTACATCATTAGTTTACTTACATCATATACAAAAACATTCATTATTAAAAGTATGAACCTTAACGCACAAATATCGTAAATATTTACATTTATGTTCCTGCGGTCGTATACTTTATACCTACACACTTATACACTTTAATCCAATAGTGACGTCATTTGTATGGCAATTTTAGTATGGAGCGTTTTTACGAGAAATTTTATATACAAATCGCTGTACCTTTGAAAATATTGACTTTTGATATAATATGGTTTCTTCTGAGAAGTTATTCATAATATTTAAGAGTGCATGAATGACATGCAATTAAAAAAATCAGTCCGCTTGCCTATTATCAGTAAATTGCGAAATAGGCCCCAGTAGTAGAATAATATTAATATCAACTTTCAAGAAAAAAATATTATGCTTATTTATGATCTCTTTGTTTTATCAAAAGTAAAAAAAAAAAAACAAAAATATTTATTCAAATAAACAACTTATACATTACAATAGATTATTTAAAAATTCCTAAAGACTATCTTATGGACTAACAATAAATATGTATCTGCCTGAACTAGGTTGACCTGTGTTTCAGGCGATAGAGGCTAATAAATAGGTTAACATAATCACTGATTAGACTACTTAAAGCTAGCATAATATATTAATTACATTATTATTAAATTAAGCTACTTGAAATAAATAGTATTAACTTACGAAGAGAGAGCAATTAATTGACAACTAACTAGTAGAAATAACAACAATTGTAAAAATAAACCACTTAAATACAGTTAAAATACTTAACACTAATTAATTTGTTTATTTATAAACTAATAATAACTTCTCAGTGTCATCATAAGACATGCATTGTAAAGTGTCTGTTAGAGTCTTTTTGCAATTGCTATAATTTTGTGAGTAGATATTTGTTAACGCATTAATTCTATTATACAGAAGCGGACCTAAGAATATGTAGAATTTTGATGAGAAAGCGTATTTGGTTATTACGTTGAACCTACAAGCTATATCTTTTCGTCTTTCATTTTCATGGTCAGGGTAAAAAGAAAGAGATGAGTGTTGTGTTAAAACTATATTCAAAATAAATAGCTGCCGGACTGTGAGCAATTTGCATGCAGAGAAAAGCTGGTTAGTGGGATACAGGAAAGGGCGGAATGTGGCTACCTTAAGTATAGCTCTTTGTGCTCTTTCTACAGTAAGCAGCAGTGTCTTGCCCACGCCACCCCATGACGTATTGCAGTACGTTATTATGGATTGACAGAGAGCAAGGTATACTTGTCTTACTAATTTTTGATCTAGGACATTGCGAAGGATTTTGAAGGTGAAGATAAGCTTACGTAATCTGTTTGTAAGAGTCATAATATGTTGCTTAAAGGAAAGGGTCTCGTCTAAATACACACCTAAGTATTTTATTTTGTTAACAGGTAATATTATATGTAAAATGCACATTGGGTATTGTTTATACAGTGGTGCGCATATAGTAACTCAGACCGGTCGCGGCTTGATGATACCTTGCTCTTTGTAAACTTAATAAATTTTGTTTTATCGGAATTTAATGTTAGTAGGTGCTTATTAAGCCACTTATTAACTAACGTAAAGCCTTTCTGTGCAAAATTATAAGCGTCTGTTTCCGAATCAGCAGAGAAAAGTAGGGCGGTATCGTCGGCATAGGATATGATTTTGCCGTTTTGTAGTACTATATCACAGAGATCATTAATGTATATTAGAAATAGCGTAGTACCTAGGACACTTCCTTGGGGAACACCGTAACTAGTATTTTTTAGGTAATTACTGATTATATCATCTATTTTAACACATTGCGTCCGTTCTTCTAAGTAGCTTTTGAAGAGATTGTACTGAGTACCTCTTATACCGATAGCGTCTAATTTTCTCAAAAGTATTGGGATAGATACTGTGTCAAAAGCTTTAGAGAGGACCTCTCTAAAGCTTTTTTTTTTCTAGACCAGAAAAATGCCGATAGTGTGTTTCCCTTTGTCGAGTTCTTGTGCCAGATAATCCGTTAAAGTATGAACCGCATCCGCAGTGGAAACTCTGGGTCGAAAACCAAATTGTGTTTTGGACAGAACTGATTTTGCATCTAGGTATTTTACTAGTCTAATATTTATGACTTTTTCTAACACTTTAGAAATGGAAGGTAGTAGTGAAATTGGTCTATAGTTCGTCATTTCCTTCTTATTACCTGATTTATGCACAGGGATAACAACGGCTTTTTTAAGATATTTTGGGAAGTATCCGTTAGTTAAACATTTTCTAATTATGCAAGTAAGCGGTGGAATTAATATACGCCTAAAAAGCTTAAGTATTTTATTAGAGATATTATTATTTTAGACTCATAATAATATTTTCTACCTCTGATTCGTCGGTGTCCATTAAAGCGAAAGATGTTAGAATTTTTCTCGGTGGCGTGTTAGTCTAAGCGCTATTTACTACTAGTGTAGATTGAAAATTGCCATTTTCCGCTAAATCTTTTCCTACATTTACGAAAAAATTATTTACACTGTTAGCGGCATTTAAATGCGATGACTGGCCTTGGAGTAATGCCGATTATTCATGTTGTTTTGACTAATAATTTGTTAAATCTTTGATGCGTTTCCAAATCTGTTTACTGTTTTTTCCCGCTTCTTCAATACACTTTTTTTCGTAATCAATTTTAACTTTTCTTAACAGGTTATTACAAAAATTTCTGTACCGTTTGTATGACAATTGTAACACTGTATTTTCAGGCTTAGCTTTTGCTAGCATTTGCAGTTTGTCGCTATGCCTAATACAACGAATAAGACCTGGCGTAATCAATGGTTTTATATTATGATATTTTTTATTTAGTCGATATACAAGTGTCTTATTTTGAATTGCATATTTAATATTATTTATAAGGTAAAGCGTGCAGAACTCTGTGTCATCAGAATTGTAAAGTGGAGCGAAGTCAATATTGCATAAATCTTTTTCTAGTTTATTTATGTTTAATTTAGAATAAGTGTGCATTTTGTTATGTTTAGGTAAATTAGTATTTAAGGTTAATAGAGCAGCATTATGATCGGTAATAGTTGAGTTGAAAACCATTGTACATGATGGAATTTTTGACTTTAACATGATATGGTTCAAACATGATCCACTTTGATGAGTGGGAAGGGTGTGCGCAGGGAGTAAGCCGTGAAAAGCACAAAGGTTGAGGTATTCTTCAGCAGATGCGTCAGTTGATGATGGATGAATATTGATATTAATATCTCCAATTAAAATGATATTTTTATAGCATGACAGTTTCTGTAATATAAAACTCAGGGAATTAGTAAAACTATCCGTATTTCTGAAGGAGGGAGGTCTATACAAAGCTAAAATTGCATATTCTGACCCAACTGTAATAAGCAATCTGTTACACTCATTAATATCTGGTTCCTCGACTGTAATTTTTAAGTTTTCTTTTGTATAGACTATCACTCCGGCATTCTGGTTGTAGTTAGTAGTGCTATTGTGCATAGTGTATCCAGGAATTATTGGAATATTGTAATTTTTTGATAGCCAACACTCTGTTAAAACTAATATATCACAGGACAAATCCAACCTTTGTAAAAAGATACTGAAATCATGAAAGTTTTTAAATACGCTACGTATGTTTTGAGTTAAAATAGTAAAAGGGTTGTTAAAATTAGCTAAGTGATGTTTATAATTTTCTGGATCGCACACTATAGATTCTGATACTGAGAAGTTATCTAAATCCTGAATAACATTATTCATTATAAGTTTTTACAATAAAAATTCTAAAATATAAATTTAAGTATAAGGGCCTAACTAAATAATTAGAGTGCGGCGCTCTTAGACGCCCTCATATTAATTGAATTTATGTACCTTTTTTCGGCTACATTTTTTGCCGGGCAGTCAGGTGAGCCTGTGGTGTGGTTGCTGGGTTTCTTGAAATGTAAACACGTTGCGCATTTCCCTTCCTCTGTCTTTTTAGGGCAATCCTTGATAGAGTGGCCGATGGTTCCGCAGTGGCTACAGGTGTAGTTCGTTTCTCTGCAGGATTTTGCGGCGTGTCCATACTGCTGACATTTGAAGCAGCGAGTAACAATTGTGAAGTCTCTAACGGGGCAGGAAGACCAGTTTATAAAAACTCTGTTCTTTGTTATGAGGGCTTTCCGGATTACAAAATTGCAGGCCTCCGCATCTTTTTTCCCGATTTATGGCTGAGCTTGGTCTGGGCTAAAAATTGTTCAATCTTCAAATCGTGCATTTGGTCTGATAGATTTTGCTGATAAAGGCACGTCAGTAATTCTTTTTCCTGCATACAAGACGGGACTCCAACAATCACAATCCGGGGATTTCGTTTGCGGGGCTCATCGACAGAAAGGTCTGAGTTTTTTAAAACTGCTGAGTTTTTAATCTTCTCAATGTCTTCCTTGGATTCTGTGCTGATTATAATACCGCCATTTTTTGTTTTCCGAAGACCTCTTACTTGCAGTTTCATTTCCTCCGGGCAGATGATCTTCTGGACAAGGGTTTTCGTCTCGTCACTGGTTTTTGTCTTATTGTTGGGATAGATGGCCACAGCGCTAAGATTTGATGGCTGGATGTAGTTATTCCCTTTCTTGACCATATCGGCAAAAGATACTCCTGAGGTCGAGTTTGGAGATTCTGCTATCTTGGTGTTGATTTCTCGTAGTTGTTGTTCTAGGTCAAGTTTATCTTGGAGGCTTTGAATGGTGAATTAAGCTTGTAGTGTTCTTTGCTTTATTTGCTGATAGTGCACTGCCATCGAAGAAGTGCCGTGTCCAACTTTGCGGCAAAGAGTTTGAATTCTGGTCTTTTGTTCCATATTCAGCTTCCCTTCTGATGTAATAGTGCAGATTTCGTTGAGGCATGATTCAATATATGACATCCAGTTTAAAACTTCGGAAGTGGTGACAGTGGAGTGGTGGAGCTTCATCTTCAACGTTCTGGGAAGGCGAGGTGCGGGGCTAGGCGGCGGGGTGCGAGCAGTCCTGGAACTTCGATTGAAGGAGCTGTCCATGTTGTTTGAATGTAACTAATTATTTCAAACACTTAATTCAACATTATAATTTGAATATTCGATAATAATCAATATAAGATCAAACTAGGCCACGAGTCAGCACGTGATTATTAAATTATTTTAAATTAATTGAGAACACGTCCGATTGCTGCGAAAGCCAAAAGACAATCTATCAGTAAGAATATGAGGGTAATCTGGCGGGTCTCGGATCTCAGTCCATTTTTTTTATTTTTAAACGACTAGAGGTCGCCCTGTGGCAGAAATGCAACCATAATTTCATGTTCATGTTTTAATTTTAAAATTTCATCTTTTTAGGCTTATTTTGCCTCTTAGACCATGTCCAGAAACTGCGTATTCTTACGCACGTGAGGTCTACGCACGTAGTCGAGGTACTAGGGCCCCATACATTGCGTCCAGGAGCTACGTGCGTATTATTTTAGCTATGCGCGTATCGTACAAAATTGACCTATTAAACCGCTTTGGTTGATTCAGGCACGGATCCAGCTCTCAAAAGAAGATGTGGCCCGAAAATTTTGATTTTATTATTTCCTTCATAACATGGTTATTAGAATTTTAAAAAATAATAGTATTAATTTCTTTATAATATTATGTTAATTAAAAGCTAACGCGCGGAGTGAGCGAGAAAGTTTTTCGCTTATTTAGCAAAAAAATTATTTTATGTTTGGTAAAAAAAATAAGCTTTCAATATAGGTACCTTAAACAAATTAACATCAACTAAGATTATAAATTAATTAAATAAAAAATATATGCATATATAGTATAGAAACATACACAAATTATATAACATCGGCAGGAGTAATTCCTATCGGTTCAATCAAAGTATTATTTTTTCTTAAATCTGTTGGTTAGGAAATAAAAAAGGGCTGAAAATTTATGGAGAGGTGATAAATTTTGCGCTTTCTTCAATCTACCTGACTAAAGGTCCGCTTAACACTAAATCCACTACTATAAATATGTATTTTAACAATAATGTAAGTATGACCAGCAGGTAAAAAGCACCAGATAAGACTCAAAAGGTTAACAATATCAATACAACTACCCACTGAACCTATTTTGATTATAAATTAATAGACCTTGAAAGTATGCACTCACAAGGCTGTTGGGATTGTGGGTATGCCCATACTACACGTATAGGTGCTCCGCTCCTGACTCAAATAGGAGCAGCAATTACGCAGTAATACGCAGCTACTCGAGTACGCGCGAGACACAAAGTGAAAGAAAAATGTTTTTCTCGCTCCGATTGTATGATTCAGAGTGAGACAGAAGTATTCAGTTCATTCGTTACACAGCATTCAGATCGGTTGACACTGTTGGCATTTTGCTTTACAGAGTGTTCCGAAATTTTGTGCTGTCAATGTTTTGTCAAAACCAATTATTTCTGAAGACACTTTATATTAAAACCTTCAACACACAATTGATATCGATTTGAAATAGTCAAAAGTGTCATCCCCTGTATTTTGGAGTGCAATGAAAGCGTAGTATGATCGAGTTGCCAAGTTTCAAAAAATATTTCTCCTTAAAACAAATAGTACGGTTCCCGTGGATTTTACCTAGCATGCGAATACTCTCAAATATAATTATTAAAGTACTTATGCCTCATCGAAACTTCATAAAGTTACATAATACGATAAAATATATAGGTACCGTTAAAAATCAAAAAAGTTACATACCAAATATGTAAGTATTACCTTTTTAGAAAAACATACCTATAAAGATACTTTATACAGTAAAACTACTTTGCTAATATCTTTCGGAAGTCCCACACATGCTTTCCAACATCCGTCATTTCCGTAGAAAAAAAACGATGATTGCCGAAGGCATTAACAAATTAGTTGCACTGTACGCAGCACATTGAATGACGCGGTCGCGTCCTATTCGTGTCATATAAAGTCTATACTTTAGCCTATTCACGTTATGAAGGCAGTGAATCATGCGTATCTACATACTATTAACGACCTCTGTGGCTCAGTTGGTTGAGCATGTTGGTGCTCAAGCCGGAGGTCGCGGGTTCAAATCCCGCCGAAGGAACAAAAAAGTTTTTCTGTGTTCCTGGGTCATGGATGTGTATTTAATATGTGTATAATCTATACTAATATTATAAAGAGGAAAACTTTGTTTGTATGTTTGTTTGTTTGTTTGTTTGTTTGTAATGAATAGGCTCAAAAAGTACTGGACCGATTTCAAAAATTCTTTCACCATTCGAAAGCTACATTATCCACGAGTAACATAGGCTAAATTTTATTTTGGAAAAAAATAGGGTTCCGTAAGATATTTGGGTTTTTCGGACACAAGGTTACTTATTTTGCGTACGCTGCCTAAACTATAAAAGATAGAACCATAAAATGTTCTAATTAATTGTAGATCTTATAAATATCTACAAAAAAGTCCGCGACACACTATACCTATCTATGTCGAGTGAGGCACAACAACCATTTTTTTATTTAGAAATCTTGAATTTTTTTTGGACTACATTTTTGGACTCATGCTATTAATCCTTATCAAAATAAATTATTTCATCACTAAGGACAGTTTATGTACATAATATTTGGTCTTTTAATGATTAAAATTGGATGTTTGGTTTTGAAGTTATGGCGAAATTAAAATATTACGATTTCTGCTGCACGGCCCGTTGCGAAGTGGGCGTCGGGGCCAGGCCACACGGTGCGGTACGGCTGCGGCGCGGCGCCTGAGCGGTATCGCAACAGGTCTTTTTCATATAAAAAGGCATGGTATGCCACACGGTGCGTACGGCGCCGCTCCGGCGCCGCACCGCAGGCGCACCGGACAGCGGCGCGAGGCAGATGAGGCGGGGAGGGGTGAAAGCAGTGCGGTGCCGCGGCGGCACCGCTCAGTTGTATGTACGGCGTAGGGAGAAGTGTACGCTCGTTAGAATCAACGTATAATTACGTGATACTGATACATATTATACAAAAAAATAAATTTTCATTGTTTATTGGAGACTGTCGTCAACAGGACAAGCCATTAGCCAAGTCAACCCTGTTGCGGTGCCGCAGCGGCGCCGTAAGAACATTGCGGTGCCGCAGCGACGCCGTAAGAACATTGCGATGCCGCATTGCTCGTGTGGCCGCCAGTGCGGTGCGGAGTATTGCGGTGCGGTGCGGCGCCGCGCCGTGTGGCCCGGCCGTCGCGTCGTCGCCAAGGCGTGCGAGTTTAGATCTATGAGTAAATTTTTTTGTTTTGTGTTCGTTGTAACTATGATGGATAGATACTTGAGTAACTATTTATTTAGTGATTGTTGTATTGTTAATTCTGAAAAGTGTAGGTATTTCATACGATAAAAGTATACCCACTTACTTATTTCATTAAGTATTAGTAGGTACCTATATTAATTTGTTTCTGTTTGTTTTGACTAAATTTCACCCGTTTTGTTAGAGGCTTAAAGACATTCTGTTATCTGTAGTATTAGTATCAGTATTGTACCCGTGCGAAGCCGGGGCGGGTCGCTAGTATAATAATAATCTTAAATATGTGTATAGTATAAAAGTATTAAATATATTTCCGTTGTCTGGTACCCGTAACACAAGTTCTTCGAGAACTTACCACGGGATCAGATTGACGTGGTGTGAAGCGTCCATATATTATATTATATTATTATAATTATTATATTATATGTCAAAATGGCTTACTTTAATAGGTAAATTAATGTAATCACAGCCAATGCGTCAATTTTGACATTTGTATGCATGATTCACTGCTTTTTTTAACACTTACAGACTATAAGTTATTTCGTAGATATCTAGAGGGTAAAAACTGTATGTCTGTCACCAGGCTATGTCTCATAAGATCATAATCCTTGATAGCTAGACAGTTAAAATTTTTAGATAACCTTTACTAAAAATAGTCGATTTCGTAATAAAAAGGAACTCTTATAGTTTTGCTCTGTCCCTCCTTCTGTCTGTCTGTCCACGCCTCTAGCTTCTGTAATTATGAATATAAATGGATGAAATTTGGTATAGTTTTTTGTATATTATATTATCTTGGATTTAGCATCGTTAAATAATAATAATTTTATATTTTGAGGGTGGCTCTCCATACATGAGAAGTGGGGATGAAAAATATTTTTTCATTGTACCCCGTTGTATTGCATAACGTTGAATAGCGCTTTAAAATAGAGTCAAGATTTCATACATGACATTTTTTCAAAATTTTCGAGTAGTTGTAGAGTAGTTTTCTAAATTATAGGTTAAACTTGTAAGTTTCCATGCTGATATATAATGCTTAAAACTAAGGGAAAATTATTTTGAACCTAACCGGACTGTGACTTTTGAAGTAATTTGAAAAACCTATTACGTGTTGATAGTAACGGAACCCTCCTTAGACACAACAAACGTGAATTTTTTGACGTTTTTGGCGTGATTCTTTAATGGCAAGTTGGCAACAGGTAGACGCTTGCAATAAGAATTTTGGTTTTTTATACAATACATTTTTTATACCAATAAGTGTTAGGTCAGCTGTAATTAAAGAATAATAGTATATTATATAACTAATCGTCAAGCAAATCAGTTGCATATTTAAATAAAACAAGCATAAAACCCCCCCTAATAACCCCTTCAGATACCTTTTCTCCCTAAATTTAGGGAAAAAGTCCCAAGTTGGCATCACAGATAGACCGGCAGACATTTTCTTGTGATAAGATAAGAATCTCTACGTGCGTAGGTTTACGCAGGCTTACGCACTTTCTGGACAGAGTCTTAGATACGCAAAAAACGTAAATTATTGTTTATGGTATGTGAAAGACAATTGACACTCATTGACAATTGTGTAAAACCTACTGTAATATAGACAAACATACTAGTATGGTAGTGTGTGTTGTTATTATTTTTATAAAAGAGATGTACTAGAAATGTATGAGGCGTGGGCCAGCACTAATGTACACTATATGTAAATATAGCTACAAAATATTAGAGTAACTGTTTCCTATTCTTTATTTTATTTTATTTCACTTTGTATCAATGTACAATTAAAATTAACTTCGTCAAGGAGAGCAACACAACGTAAAATAAAACATAGCGGATCAGATCAAAAGTATCCAAAGAATATAATTTTGATGATGACATGATTTTTGACAAAGAAAGACGTATGACATAAGAATACGTTTCTTCCTAAAACTGACAACTACGTCAAAAGTCAAGTTAAAATGTATGTCATGGCCTCCCTAAAATAGTGTTCTCGCAATAAAAAACTCTTCAAATAATCATTTTTGTACACACGTACCCTTCTTTTTTTTTTGTATTTTTATGAATTCCCATATTTTTTTCCTATTAACCTATGTAGAGCTGGCCCAAAATCAAACATCTCTTTTAATGTATTTCTAAGCCTTTCTCCACTTGTCAAACTCTAAATGTGTCTAATTTCATACTGATCCGTATGCACAATTCTCGTAAAACCGTATTTGAAATTTTGCTTCTCGTATTAATATAATGATAAGTAAAATCTTCAAAGGTAAACCTTCGAATTGAATATAGCAGATCATATGTAGTAATATAATATATAAAAAGGAAAATTGAACAACTTAGTCTATTGTAAGAAATGATTTCCCAGTGCGTCCGAAACATCCCTCCTCTAACTCTTGAATGGTGAAAAATAAAGCGAAGTAGAGTTTTGTAGCATTATCGAAATGGATGCAAACTAGGGAGGCTTTGAAAGGTTCTCCCGAGGGAACCGAGCAAGGGTATTCCATCTTACGAGTTCTAGCTCGTCTAAGTAAGGAATTGTATGAAACTTATATGTAGTTTTTCGTACAAAATCGTTTTTTTTTTTTTTGTTAGTGTCGCGGTCGTACAGAATTTCGTTTTTCCTTTTTTTTTTGGATAGTTTGATATGCGTTATTAGGTTGATGGATGTATTATTTAATCATAAAGTACCTGGGTAACCAAGCTTTGCTCGGAGCTCCAGTAGATTAAAAAATATAATCACCAAAATATTTTACCGAGATTCGAACCGACACATTCCGAATTTCCGAACAATGCATAAATTAACCAAGTTGCCAATCAGAAACTGACGTAAAAAAGTCGAAATTATTGATATATATATATATATATATATATATATATAGTTGCACGACGAAATAGAAAAACGTAAGTTTCTATAGGATAAGACCTAGCTAGATCGATTTTCTTCACTAAACTACCTGCATACCAAATTTCATGGTAATACATGTAGCCGTAGGTACCGATTATTATTTATATGCCTACCTATATACAAGATTGTCTTGTTAAAAGTATAAGATAAATATACTTTCTTACATCTTAATCTATCCCAACTAATTTTAGGGTTCCGTACCAGAAAGGTTAAAACCCGACCTTATCACTAAGACTATTCTGTCTGTCTGTCTGTCTGTCACCAGGCTGTATCTCATGAACCGTGATAGCTACACAGTTGAAATTATCACAGATAACGTATTTCTGTTGCCACTATAACAGAAACACTAAAAACAGAATAAAATTAATATTTTGTACGGAACACTTCGTGGGCGAATCTTACTCGCACATGACCGGTTTCATTCTAAACATGTATCTAATTTTTCAACAGTCACTTTCTAAAGACCTAAACTTGTGAAAACCATAACAATCGACGGAAGCGAAGTCACAGGAAAAGCCTATAATTACTCACGCGAAAGAGTTGCTCGTTCCTGCGACGTAGTGCTAAGTGCAGACAAATAAATCCATTAGTTAAGGACAAGTCGAGTTACCGACATAATATCATACAGACGTATGAAAACGCTAACATATTCATGATTTTACATATTACGGAGAAATCTCTAGAGTTTATAATATTTACTTTCTTAACCGAACTGATTATAATGTATCATACTTTTATTGAGTCAGATGACAAGGATAATGCTATTAAATTGGCCCGTTCCAGTCTTCACTTTTTACGCGCAATACCATATCCAACTCTTTTTAATATAATAACATCTATGGTTACAATACATTTTGTTATTAATCTGCCTAGCAATATATATCTAATATTATGTAGCGTAAACTTAGAGTGAATGTTAATACTATTAAATCATACAAAAAATAAGCCCTCTCTTAAACTGGTCTGGTACTATAACCATAATTATATAATTTCATATTCCTTTTAATTACGGGCTACGGCTGTGTTTCGCGAATTTGTCGAATTTAAGTTCAAACAACTTGAACTAGTTTTCATTTGACGCGCAAAATGAATTAATGTGTTGTACTCACTAGCTTTTCCACGCGACTTCGTCCGCGTGGACCCCTGCATTTATACCCCATGTGGAATGAATTTCATTAAATCCTTTCTAAATTGATGTTTACGTCATTAGAACTATTTGCTTGCCAAGTTTCAGCACAATTCGTCCAGTGGTTGATATTTCACCTGACATACTTTGGACCCCATTTCAACTTTTGGGGAAAGAATTTAAAAGAAAATGTGTGTGTTGGCAACGCATGACTGTAGTTTACTCTAATAAAAAATGAAACCGAGTTCCAAAGTAAAAATACACAAAAAAGTATGAAATAAAACTTATTTTCTAAATAATAATTCCGTTTTTAAATTTGGCCAAAACTTTACTATTTCTTTACTCAATAATCAATACAAACAGTAGAAATAATAAGTAATTGTCTCGTATTGGTATTTATAATTATTATTATGACAAAACTGGTTATCGTTGAGTTATTAATGAATAATAATAAATTATTAGTACAAAAAGCAGAGTGATGAAAAAACCTTATTTTGTACGTGGTAGAGCCATGCTTCGGCACGAATGGGCCGGCTCGACCGGAGAAATACCACGGGCTCACAGAAAACCGGCGTGAAACAGCGTTTGCGCTGTGTTTCGTCGAGTGAGTGAGTTTACCGGAGGCCCAATCCCCTACCCTATTACCTTCCCTACCCTCCCCTATTACCCTATTCCCTCTTAAAAGGCCGGCAACGCACTTGCAGCTCTTCTGATACTGCGAGTGTCCATGGGCGACGGAAGTTGCTTTCCATCAGGTGACCCGTTTGCTCGTTTGCCCCCATATTTCATAAAAAAAAATTGAGCGGCACGCTCAATAAGGTTTTACTTACAGTTAACAGTTGGAAAAAAAAATTCAACATAAAATGTTCTATGATACAATGAAAGCAATATACAATTGTAATCTAGAACACATCATTTTGGGGCCAAATTTATAAAAGATGAAAAAAATACTCGCAGAACAACAACAATACTAAAAAACAAAATGTTATTGAAATTTTATATTCAAAACAAACTTCAACAATGAAAATGATTTACAAAACTAAGTAGGATAAATTCACAAAACATAATATTGTTTAACATTCCTGACTTAATTAAAATACTAGATATTCATTACAATTGCAAAGTTTTTATAATCTAACTTTAAGCATTTCAACTCGAAATGGGTATTTAAGTTTGAAACTAAATCCTCAAAATGGCGGGCCCTTGAGGTATAGTTTCGGTAATAATACCCATGTGGTCATCCCTTGTCAATCAAATGAAGGACATCTGCGGTTCATCGGGGATATTGATTACGTCCCTGGACATGAAAAATGTCGGTTTAAAATATTATTAATTGCTGGTAAATCCCATATGAATTGAGATATATCTACGAGCATTTAGTTTGGTTTATTCCTTGTTAGTTATAATCAGAATAATTTACACATTTTAGCAAGGTTAAAAGGTAGAACGCGCGTAAACAAGCACAGCATACTGCATACCAATCTGCCAATGGGACTCACATAATATTAGAGTTGAAATTATTGATTCATTGTTGCACGACAAAAGAAATAAAAAACCGGCCAAGTGCGAGTCGGACTAGCGCACCAAGGATTCCGTACAAACCTGTATGTATATAAGTAAAAGTTTACCCATCGCGTTAATCGAGTATTAGTGGGGGTAGTAGGTAAGTTTAAAATTATTAAAAATAAGTAACATTTTAATATATTATGGTGTAACTAAAAATTTACGGTTTTCGCAATTATTCCTTTATTTGTGATATAAAACGTTGCTTTGTACCAAATTTCAAGATTCTGAGTTCACGGGAAGTACTTTGTAGGAAATTTGCGGCATAAACGGCTGTATATTTTGATTGCGTAGCTTAGAATTTTGATTTTTTCACAACTCCAAGAGACAGTTACAGTAGACCTGAGTATTTGATATAAATTCCAGCTTGACACTTCCACGCGTTCTTGATAAAAAGGGTATTGACAGACAGACGGACGGACAACAAAGTGATCCTATAAGAGTTCCGTTTTTTCTTTTTGAGGTACGGAACCATAAAAACACATATAGCTTAAAATGCGCAGTTTCCTAGGGATGAGACCTAGATCGAATTTTCAACTACCTGCATACAAAATTTCAGGACGTGTAGCCGTTTTCGAGAAACCGATTATTATATGTTACATACAATATTGTCTCGTTTAAAGTATATTACCTACCATGTATTACAACGTTTTCTTTTCTTTCCAGGCACGATGCGGCCATTAGCGCCACTAGTGATCCGGCTGCTGGCCGTGTCACTGGTGGCGCTGGTCCTAGCCGAGCCCGGTCCTGGCACCGCCGTGGTCACGCAACTGCCAGAGAGGACGACGGTACCGATACGGGTCACTCCGCAACGCAAGCAACAACGGCAACGCAACCGTCGTCGGACGACCACGACGACGACCACCATTGACCCGTACGACGATGAGGACGATCACACCACTCCGGTTACCACCACTACCGTCGATCCGAGAAGCTTCGATCACAGTAAGTGTTTTTTTTTTTTTATTTTAGATTTTGCAGATGGTCAGGCTGGGACTATATTGTACGGAACCCGTAAGGCTGAAGGTAATTGAGAGCACTGAAATTTAACTCTTCGCTATTAATATAATAGAGCTTAAAATCGAATACACAAGTGTCGAGTGATCGAGTTTAATGTCAATGACATAATATATTACAGCTCGACAGTTCCATTTTGAACTCTATTGAATTTAGCACAGAGTTCTATTATCAGTCAATAAAAATGTCCTAGCAAACTCTCAATGTATTTAAAAGATCTTTCTAATGATCCCCACACTAATGGTAGCCAAGAAATTGTTCGTGATTTATTTTAGCACTTTGTCGACGTAGTAAATAGACATATCCATGAAAGTTTCATCTTTCTAGCACAAACCGTTTGGACGGTAAGCCGAAGACGGACGGACGTGACGAAACCGTATTAAGAGTTCCGAGACGTGAAGTAACTAATAAAGTTTTATAATTTATATAAAACATTAAGACGTCCAAGCTAAAGTAAATACAGTTGTCGTAGAAGGAGAACTCAATAACTACGATTTTCGTCAAAATTACTTTTTACCATTTTCGTTACACCCAAACAATGCCGCGTGTTTTAGCCTAACAAACATTTACATATTCCTTTCCTACCCAAAGTTATAGGGTTTTTAAGTTTAAAATGGAAAATAAATTATGTTCAAAACCTAGGTACACTAAACCAAAAAAGAAAAAGTAAATAACTTTTGCTTTGACCATTTCGATCGACTGTAATTTAAAGATTAGTAGCATCCGATAACAATAAAATCTGTAATTATTCAAATTATAAGTCAAAGAATAGATTAAAGTCCTAATGAACCTTATTCCGCGAATATAGAAACTAACCCTCGTATCTTTCCTCGAAGCATTTCGCAGGATTTTCATGCATGCGGGATCCTCATACGAGTAGATTTGTTATCAGTAAAGCTAGAAGTCTGGATTTTTGTTAATTAAAAATCATTATTAATATGTGTAAAATTCTAAAATTTAAAAATAATTCTTTATAGTTAACGAGATATTAATTAAGTGGCAAAAAAACGAAATTTGTATGGAGGGAGTACTCACCGTCAGCATTTTTGCAATTTCGCACTAACTATCTTTATGAAAGTAAGTACTTTTGTAATACTTAAATACGTAAAATCTACATTTTACAAGTTGTAGCTTACTTGATTTTATAGATCGTGTGAGGGCCGGGTCCGGTTCGACCGGATAAATACCATGGTTCCACAGAAAACCGACAAAAACAATTTGGTCTAAAGCGGCTAAGTTCATATTCAAACGTATTAGACGGGTCTGGATAAGTTTTGAGGGTGCAAAAATTCTAAAGTCTTTTATTTTTTGCATATAGTTTCCGGACCTTCTTCTTAGTCTAAAATTTCATTTTGTGCCGTTTTGGATGGCTGCGTTTGTAGCAATTTAGGTTTTTGTGTCTTTCATGGATATTGGCCCAAAAGTAAATTATAGCTAAAAATTTTACTTTCACGATATTAAGGAAAGAGTAACCGATGCACATATGCAGTTTGAGTTGTATCCAACCAGGGGTTTCCTGGTATTCGGCTACTATATAAAACATGGCCCCACCAGGCCCACAACTATTCTAATGTCTGACAAATCTTAAAAAACTGTTCAGAGTGTTAATATCTGAGTCTGTAAGAAAGATGTGCCACATTCGGCAATTTCGTATAAAGATATTTCATTTTTTTTCCTCAAACTCGCTATAAAAACTACTAATGAAACTTTTAGTTATTAGATTTCATATCTATATGATGATTATGGTGTTACAAAACACTTTCTATAAGTTTAACCATGTTTATCCGCGGGATTTTTTATTAGAATGTAAAAAACCAACTTTTATCATGTATCAATGGCGAATACGGGGTGCGGGCCTCTCGCCACGCGGGGAGGGGCCCAAGTTTCGTATATTAATACAAAATGAAATGACAATTTATGTGACAACTTGACAAGTAATAATGTTCTAAATGCGAAATTTATAATTTCAATGTTAAATTTATTTCATGTTTAATTATGCCAAGACGAGACCATAATATTATGACTCGCCAATAAAAAATGTCTTCAGATCTCGTCTAGAACCTTCTGACTCCACTCTACGTTCTCTAACTCTATAAAGCTTGAATTTACAAACTCGTAAAGTAGAAAATAGGCTTAAGATAAAAAATATTTTAGTCACTGTTCATAGCTTTTCTGTTAGAGAACACAATGTTCTGGCACAACGACGACGCTCGAATATTGCCAGTGTGGGGTGTGCCTTATACAAAAGCTCATGAAGTAATGAAACGGTCAAGCTATGCATTTTGACTCATTAGACGGATCGCGCTAGCTGTTTTTTAGTGGGAAGTGGAAAAATTCTAATGTTGCTGAATTGTTTTCTGTACCTATGTAGTTGATAGAGTAGTCCCTAGGGAGTTAATAATTGAGTTTTGTGCCATATCTGCCTATTGCCTTTTCAGCAATTCTATTATTTGTGGTTAATTTTTCCGTGGCTGCGTAACGTGAGACTTTAAAAAAATAAAAAGTCAAGGAGTGTTCCCAAAAAGGCAAGCAAAGTTTAAAATTGATGTAATTCAAAGGTCAGTTATACAAAAAACAAAATAACTTAAAGATAAAAAAATCATAGCTTCTAATACTACTTACCGTACCTACGCGGGCGGAGCTGCGGGCATCAGCTAGTTTTAACATAAAACTAACAAGCAATAATAAATAAATAAAAATTCAAAAATAAAAAAACCTTTTATTTCCAGTTTCACAAATTAATGCTTTTTATAATACTACTTAATTAAAAATTATAATAAAATTACAAATTAAATTAAGACTAACGTTGGGTATTATAAATCAATTATTTTATAAGACTAACATTATTATAAATTAATGCTAAACATAGTAAACATATATCGAAAAGCAGTACAAGGATCGGTCCACATTCGTACGTAACTACGTAGTGCTCTGATGTTTCACTAGGCTCGACTTGGCGGGGCCCTGCCGTGCCCCTAGATATAAAATTGACAACGGGATGAATAACAATATATACAAATATTATTTTGTTGGTTTGTAAAATGTATTTAATTATATAAATTATTACAATCAATTAATAACCTAATAAATAAGTCCTTAACCACGAGTATTAGAAACATGTATTCAGCAAACTACGTATAAAATTCAAGCGTTGAAATAATTTATTTATTTTTTATTAAATAATACTATATATACAATAAATATGATGTAACTGAAGAGACTATTCGGTTAAACGACTAATTTCAAGAACTAAAATTAGGTATTTGAAATTGTAATTTTTTTGGTGTTAGATAACCGAAGTTTCATGTGGAAGCCTATCGGATATCAAATTTTATTGTGCATTTATGTATTGTATAAAATCAGGCGACAATTACATTCAGCTTCGTCATTCGTGCTACGCAAACAAAGTTGCGGGCAAAAGCAAGTTTAAATTTTGTAATCGCTGCAAAATGCGAAATATAAAAATGTTGAAATGTAGTCGAATTAATGACATTTTATCACACACATTTACGTATATATGTGTAATGTGTATGCTGTAGTGCGAATATTCCACAATACTACGACCGCAAATTATAATAATATTATTTTTGCATTTTATTATTTAAACCCTGCATGAAAAAGGCACAAACTTGGAATATAGATTCTTTATGACTTAATAATATTGAATACGTGAACTTTATTTAACGATTATGTGTTTTTGGAGCGCTTTTAGCTTAGGGAAACTAAAAAACTTAATTTCTCGAATCGCAGTCGCTTAATGTGGCACAAAATTTGGAATTAGGCCTATTTTAGTCGTCTTAAAGAGAAAATAGTCGTTTATCACACTTTAGAATTTTTGCCGGTACTGTTTTCAAAAAATGACCCTAAGTCATTTTTTACTGGAGGAAAACGACGCAAATTAAGTTTCCATACTCTGGAAGCTGTCCCAGTTAAGATACCATTAATATTTTAAACTTTAAATCAATATTGCCACTTTTATAGCCGTATAAAAAAATCAACCACAAATAATGGAATTGCTGAAAACGCAGTGGGCAGAAATGGCACAAAACTTAATGCTAAGCTTCCCAGGGACTACTTTATCAACACACAAAAATTCAGCGACTTTAGAATTTTTTCCACTTACCACCTCGAATACGCCTAGCGCGACCCGTCTATATGTTGAAGTTGATGAATTCAATAAGTGGAGTCATTTGGCTTTTATTTATATTATTGTATGCATTTGAAGTATAGAAAAACTAAATAACTACCCTATAAAATTAGCTAGCTCCATTATATTTACAATATTATGTTGTGTCTAAATTGGAAAACTTAGTTCTTTATTTTTTTTTTATATACGTCGTGAGAGAGATTCATTTGTTTATGCATATATTAAAAGGTATCTAATGAATTTAAAATTACTGACATGAAATTGTGTCTTCTTTTTAAATGAAAAATAAGAAAAAAAACACTTAATCGCGATTTCTCGAAACTAGAAAATTTTGAGTTATATAGTTCTCGGTCAACGCCGACTCAAACTGAAACTCAAAATATTTATTTCCATGTAGGTTATAATATAAATACCGCTTATAGAATTGTCCTACATGATGCCTACCACCGGTTCGGACGATACGACAAACGTGTATTTACTAGTTATACTGAGACCAATACTTCTATTTAATATTTACTTGCATGTTACTCAATAAACGCCCTGACTTCTATTAATATTAGACACAAGTTGTAACTAATATTTATTATTTGACACTAAGTAGGTACTGCAGTCTGCACGAGTTTATTATTTTTAAACTCATCCAATCTAATATGAAATACCTACATATCGGTTTATTCAGGCATAACTTTCATTTAGAATTTACTTCCAAGATGCAAAATATAAATACCTGTGGGAATATACTAGTTAATTCCATTTATAGCATTGCCATTTCAACGCCAAGAGCCGAGAAAACTAAGTAAAGGTATACATTGCAAATTAATATTTACATTCATAAACTTCACAAACTTTAATGCAACTGCAAAAGGAAACACGATTTATGATAGTGCAAATATCTTCTATTTGACCGTCATCCGTCCAGATAAATAGCGATGTTTTAATAAGATCTTTTGGAACACGGTTTATGTTACCGAAGCAAAAGTTTTGTTAATCTGGATAAGTTGCCGTAGGTAAATTCTATTAATTATCTGACATAACATCGTTGAATTTAATTTTAATTTCAACTTTTAATTACTTGGTTTTTGTTTCTTGGTTGGACTTGGAAAAGATTCTCGATTCGATAGTACTTTTCATTTAATAATTCGATATCACAAAAGCGCACTCACATTATTTATAAAAATGTATTTTTCATAATAAAAATGTATCCCCACACGGATTTCGGTGACGGCGCGGTGGCCGGTTTTATTAAAACCAAGCAGTTATTTTATAGTGACCAAGTGTGTGTGCAGTACACAAGAGCACTGTCTCTTCCTTTTACTCTCGAACCCCAGTGGGACGGTCGGACTGACACGACTGGCGAGCAGTGGCGAAGGGTGGTTTTTCTGCAGAGGGAAGCCACTATGATCTTTATGCATATTAAGCAAGTACATAGTACCTACATACCTAGAGGCTGCTTCGTGGGATTCTATATATTTCGGTACAGAGTTAGAGTTTCGTTCTTCGAGATGTACCAACCGCAGCTCACCTTCATTATACAAGTAAGCACTGATATTATAAAACAGCGTCTTTCGAGAATGACAAAAGGCGGCTTTGGAAAAGCCAGTTATTGAATTCAAATCAAATCAAATCAAAAAAGTTTTATTTCCATATGGGTTACAAAGTAACGCTTAAAGAATTGTCCCTACTTGATGCCTACCACCGGTTCGGGAACTAACCCGGCGAGAAGAACCGGCGTAAGAAACTCGCACGGGGCCATCTTTTAGCAAAAAGATGGAAAATTGTTCTTTTTAAAAAAAATGAAGTTGTTTACAATTTGAAAACTTAGGTCTAGGTATATAATATTGACAAAAGTCAGATACATATTGTAGTACATAGAAGTAGCCTTGCAGGTGGTCATCCTATTCCCAAGGTGTGCGATCGTCAATAAAATCATTGACCTTATAATAGGCTTTTGCACACAAACGTTCTTTAACTACTTTTTTAAATTTATTAATGGAAAAATTTTGAACGTTTTCTGGGATTCTATTGTATAGGCGTATACATTGACCTTTAAATGATTTGCTTACTTTACTTAGTCTGATCACCGGTATATCTAGCTTGTGCTTATTTCTAGTGTTTCTACAGTGATTGTCGCTTTTAGTTTTAAAATTACTAATATTCTTTCTAACATATAATACATTATCCAAAATGTATTGAGAAGCGACGGTTAGAATACCTATTTCTTTAAACTTTTCTCTCAGAGATTCAAAGGGGGACATTTTGTAAATTGAACGTATTGCTCGCTTCTGCAGCACAAATATCGTATTAATGTCTGCGGCACTTCCCCATAAAAGGATGCCGTAAGACATTCTACTATGAAAGTAACTAAAGTAAACAAGTCGCGCCGTGTCTTCGTCAGAAATTTCTCTAATTTTTCTGACTGCATATGCTGCAGAACTGAGCCTATCTGCAAGATTAGCAATATGAGGACCCCACTGTAATTTACTATCTAGTGTTATACCTAGAAATACAGTGGTGTCCACAAGATTCATTTTCTCATCATTTAATAGTATATTGGTTTGAACTTGCCTAACATTGGGCAATGTAAACTTTAAACATTTTGTTTTTTTGGAATTTAAAAGTAAGTTATTAACATTAAACCAATGTACTATTTTTGAGAGAGCACTATTTACCTCGTCGTAGTCTGACTGCTGTCGCTTCACATTAAAAATTAGTGAAGTGTCATCGGCAAAAAGTACTATCTCGTTATCATTATCTTTAACAAGATAAGGTAAATCATTTATATAGATGAGAAAAAGAAACGGACCCAAAATAGATCCCTGTGGGACACCTAATTCTATTTTGGTCCCAGTGGACTTTTTACTATTTATCTCCACCCTTTGAGTTCTATTGTTAAGGTAAGAACTCAAAAGTTTGAGTGCAGAGTCCCGAATGCCATATTGGTGCAATTTTCTGATCAATGTAGCATGCTCAACACAATCAAAGGCCTTGGAGAGATCGCAAAATACACCTAATGCATCCTGTAACCCCTCCCAAGCTTCAAAGATACTACAAAGAAGACCTATACCAGCATCCGTTGTGGATCGACCCTTAGTAAAACCGTATTGATTATTATGTAATAATTTGTTTAAATTAAAATGCACTAATAACTGTCTTAAAATAATTTTTTCAAATATTTTACTAAGAGTCGGTAGAATTGATATAGGCCTGTAGTTTGTCGGATCAGATTTATTTCCTGCTTTGAATAAGGGTATTACCTTGCTATGCTTCATTAAATCAGGGAATACACCACTTTTTATACATTCATTGAATATTGTCGCTAGATAAGGAGCTACGATGTCAATTATTGATTTAATAACTTTTGTAGACATGCCCCAGAGATCAGCAGTATTTTTAATATTCAACAATTTAAATGTGTTAATAATATCTCTGGAGTCAATTTCTTTAAACTTAAAATTGACATCACATTCCTTTACATTATCTCTGAGTAGTTTTTCAGCAGCTGCAGGTGAGGAATTTAATTTTTTTGTAGTTGAGACCGGAATGTCAGCAAAAAACTTTTCAAAGACCGTCGCAACTTCCAAATCAGTAGTAATTTTTTTATTTTCAAAATAAAGTTCAAATTCAGAGCTACGACAGGTGACGTTTCCAGTCTCACCAGCTATTACCTTCCATGTAGTTTTTATTTTATTTTTAGAATATTTAATTTTATTCTTTATATAAAGAGCCTTAGCAGCTTTACATACTTTTTTGAAGGTTTTTGAATAGTTTTTAACATATGTTTTAAATGTTTCATTATTATTAATACTTTTTTCAGCATATAATTCGTATAGTCTTTGCCTGCTAATTTTAATTCCTGCAGTTGCCCATTCAATAAAGTTACTTTTTTCCTTAGAATTTCTAACCGTTTTAGTTGTGAATACTGAATTAAATTGGGTTCTTATTACCTTAAACAATTTACTAAAAGCTTCATCTGAGCTATTTGACCCATCCAATAATTGAATATTTGTACTTAAATTATTTCTAAATTTCTCAATACGTTTTGTATTCACAGGAATAAACACAAACTCTTCCTTTTGGTTACGGTCATAATTAATATTAAAAGAAGCTAACTGTCCACAGTGATCAGAACTGAGCTTATTAATTATTTCTTTTTTACATGGAGTAATATTCGTGAAAATGTTATCGATACAAGTAGCAGTTGTGTCACACACTCTTGTCGGTTCAAGAAATAAATTAAAGAGGTTATACGATTTAAACAAAGATGTGAATCTAACAGTTGTGGAGTTTAAATCTAATAAATTTATATTAAAATCGCCACATATAATAACTTTTTTGTTAGATGCACATATTTTTGACAATACTCGTTCCATAGTTTGTTCAAATGAATCGTATAACCCTGATGGAGGCCTGTATACGCTTACAATAATAAGTTGACTCAACTCTATGCAAGCTACTTCAATAATTCGCTCAGTTGAGAGGCTCACGACATCTTTGCGTTCCTTGAATTTCAAATTTTTTCTAATTAATATTAAAGAGCCACCTCTAATGGCATTTTCTCTACTGAACGAACTTGCTAACTGGTGATCATTAAAATTGAAAATGAGTTCATGTTGCCTGAACCAATGTTCAGATATACAAATAATGTCAACATTAAATTCATTTAAAAATAACTCAATTTCAAGTTCTTTACCTACCTACTATTCTACTCACACACTAATCTACTCACCACAATAATGCAATTTACAATCCAAATAGGTACACTACACAACTTCACAACATAAATATACCTACTATTTTACACTACAGTCTACACTACAAAATATTACAATTACACATAATAAACAATATGCAGTCGACTGTCGTACTATCGTATGCAAAAAATGGCAGAAATAATTTTCTAATGTTTGGGATTTTCAACCAATGAGAGACCATAACCGGTATCCGAGCGGCTTACTGAATGATCATTTCGACCAATTAAATTATAAAGAATATTTTGTCATTTATTTCCAAAACGTATTAAGAGCCATTAGGCCTACATTTTAAATTTAACCTTAAAACAAACGCAATAATGACTTATAAAATGAAACATATATTTCATTACTAAATTGCTCAGACACCGTATTACGATTTTCAAAATTCGAACTGGTCGTCCAATAGGACGGCATATTTAAATTTCAACTATATTTCGAACGAAATAAGGTCTTTTATACAATGCGAAAAGCCCTTATTGATCGGCTTATGTAATATTGTGATGTCTGTTGCATAGATGGCACTCACGCGGCCCTACATCGCGCTATAGCTTGTACGATAAGAAAAGTATATAAGGTATATAAGTCATTGCTGTAATTAATTAATTAATTAATTTTCGAACTAATTTGTCATACTTAGTTACTGAAATATATCCAACATAAAAGGGAAGCCGATGGGAATCGGCATCTATACACGCTTCGCCACTGCTGGCGAGATATCAGGCACAGGTCTGACTTTTTACATGCCCATCCGACGCATGGATCATCTTTCTTGTCAGACAATCAGGTGATCAGTCTGCATTGTCCTAACCAAAGTTGGAAACAACATTTTCCAATGTGGGAATCGAACCCACGACCTGCGAGTTAGAGCAAAGCGCTAAGCCGCCGCTTGTCAAATAAAAAGCTCTGAAAACCTCAATAGGTTTTCAGAGCTTTTTATTTGACATATAAATAAAACTTAACTATTTAATATTATAAAAAATGATCATAATATTGAACATTACTTCGACACTATAGAGAACATTAATTCAACTGTAAAATGATTTCAATGTAAAGCAAGAATTTATATGCATTGGATCATAGTTACTATCATGTAATTCTTAGCACACGTCTGTGATTTAGTGGATACCAACGCCACTGGCATTGAAACACGCGATAAAGAATTTAGTACAAAGTGATAGTAAAGATTTGTCTTATACCGTGTAATAAATGGAGTTACAGTTTCTTACAGAGTTGTGGATCTAAAATAAATTAGTTTTGCTAGATCAAATAACGGCCAAGTGCGAGTGAAACTCGCGCACGAAGAGATCCGTGCTATCTATACAACTATTGAAGTGAAATGGACAGAAGTGTGGAGGACAGGAAGCCGCGGAAGCGCGCGCTGATTGAATTGACGAATGAGCGCGCGGTAGTAGAGTAAACCGTCAGATTCGATATTTCAGTATTTAGCTTTTTTTTTAATTTTGACGTTGTTTTCTGTCACTGTTTGATGGAAAAGTTTCCGTATTACGAGTGTTTTATCATATTAGATGTATTTTTTTAGATATTTTCATAAAATATTCTACATTATATGCGACTACTGTAAGTGCCGTTGTACACGTTTCGGTTGCCGGGTAGCCGGTCGCGAAATGTATGGCCGTGTACACCGTGTGGAAGCTGTCGTACACGGCCATACAACTCGCGACCGACTACTCGGCACCGGCTATCTGGCCACCGGAACATGTGCAACGGCACTGGGCAAAGGCTCGCTCGTTTTTTTGCAGCAGCTGCAAACTCGCTCGAAGTTTGCAGCTGCTGCACGCACGAAAAATTGTCACGTTTGAGCCGATCGTGCAAGCGAGAGCGCGGAATAAGCGATAGATAAGCACGATAGGCGTTCGACTTGTGATGAATGACGTTAACACATAAAATTCTCGTCCGTAAACCGACTTTACAGGTAACCATTTTTTTTTAATAAGGTACCTACTCAACCTAAATAACTATTTAAATGGGTAATGCGTTACTGTAAAACAATTTTTCTCTATGTTAGAAAAAAGAAAAAAGGTAGATAGACTAAGTATGTCATGCAAAGATGTATAATATAAAACCTAACCAAGAGCATGTCAGGACATGTCTAAGGAGGGTTCCGTAAACTATTAAGTTTACTATACACTATAGTACACTATAAAATTTTAAACGTATGATAAATTAATAATAATATAATTATGTAATATTATATTGTATTATTTCTTTATTATTTTGAATGTTCATTAATTATCAAAATATATACAACCCGTCGGAAATATCTGCGAACCTCGCTGGAATGTGCTTCCCTCGCAGTTTACCGGACTTCGCCCCGTTTTCGCGCCTATCCAGTAACGTTGCCAACGCAATTACCGACGTACATGTATTACCTATCTATTCTCGCTTTAGTCATCGCATTATTGTTTCTCTATTTGGTGAAATATTCATATCAATTTGCATGACGTCACTAAGCCAAGTTCGCAGATATTTCCAACGTGTTATACTACCAGATGTTCTTTAAGATTAATTTTTATTCGATTTCGATGATATTAAATATTTTAAAGAGTTTTTATTAATTTTAATATTAGCTAATTCACTTAATATTTGATTAATATTTGAGCATATTTAAGTCTAAGACGATATCACCCATAGATTATACAGATATATACTAGTATTTACAGATATCACCTATCTCAGTGTATAAAAAATACAACCAGATACTTATTACTTATACAATATATCAGTGAGGTTTTCGATAGCGTGATACAGAATTTAAATCCAATAACACAGCGACATCTAGTATTATTTTTCAAAAACAATCGACGATTTAAACAGACTAGCGAGTAGCGCCATATTGTTTTCGTAAAGTTACTAGCAAATTGATGATTTTAATATTTAATGTAGGTATTAAATTATAATAAAAAACAATAATACTATGGTAATTAATAATACATATAAATGTGTTTTCAGTGTTATTAAATTATTGTAATAATTGGTAAAAAAGGCACATATTCGTAAAATTAATTATTAATTAAAATTTTACATGTGTTTCAAAACTTAGCTCTGATTCTGGTAAAGAAACATAAATTCGTAACAATCTATACAATTACTGCAGCTCAGTTAATCACAGTGTTTGTCCTTGAATGTAGGTTCAAACCCGACAGCGTATTTTAATTATTATTGATTCCTTTTTTTCTATTAATTATTAATTTCAGTATTTTTTTAATTATGCAACCAATTTTGAAACATTATTTGAAATAATCATTTCACAATAAGTATAATTATTCTTATTTTGCTCTATGTTAATTTGTTTTTCTATAATTGCTCTAGAAATAGAAATTATGATGCGATTTTGTTCGAAATAGTTTTCCTAAAGAGTTTTTAGCATGATCTATCAGCATGGAAATTTGCAAGTTTCTATCTCTTATAGTTTAAAAATGCTAGGGGGGGACCAACTTACAAACTACTTTGGAGGCCGATTACTCGAAAATGGTCAACTTTATAAAAAAGTAACGTATGAAACCTTGCCTTTATTTTAAAAGACCTATTCTACAATACCCCACACGATGGGGTAGAGTGAAAAAATATTTTTCATCCCCGCTTCACATGTATGGAGAGCCACCCCTAAAATATAAAATTATTATTTTTTTATGATCCCGAAACCGTGATCTATACACAATCTATAATTACACCAAATCTCATCAACTTATATTCATAATTACAGGAGCTAGAGGCGCGGACAGACAGACAGACAGACAGACAGACAGACAGACAGACAGACGGACAGACAGACAGACGGACAGAGCGAAACTATAAGGGTTCCTTAAGTATTACGGAACCCTAAAAAGAGGTAGATATGGCAATGCGCGTAAAAAGTGAAGACCTAAATTAGGTTAGTGTGCTCCGCGAGTAATAGCGTGTTCTGTGTTAGTGTGCGACGTTGACACATTGACACGCGTCCCATGTCAATGTGTGTCGTGGCACAGAAATATTGTCAGTTTTGTAAGGATATTATAACGTATCTAATTAATCAGAGATGCCATGTTAATATATTTCATATACCTTTAATTATACCCTATTTTTCTCCAGACGTTATAAAAAGTCACCTAGTTATAATGATAATGGTGATGATATTGTAGCTGTGTAGGAAAAATTCAAGAAATTCTAATAAATAAGAAAACCACAAATCTAACTCAAGTCCAATTGAAAGTCTAGTAGTTATTAAGAATACTTTTGTAAAAAAAAAGTTTTTATTAGCATAGTTTTTGCAGATGTAACAAGCAAGCACTTGGAATCAAATATGGCCCATTGCCAAATATCCCGTAGTATGCTGTAAATAAAATTTTACAAACTTTTTTATAACTCGTTTAAAAACTGCTGATCGATAGAGTTTAAATGTAATTGCCAATTATTTCTGTCTAACAAAACTTATGTAATGGTGATTCTTAAATAGTATTGGTATCAGCTAAATATACAAAAGGCAAACCTGACTGACTCATCTATCAACGCACAGCCGAAACTACTGAACGGATTTTGCTGAAATTTGGCATAGGTACAGATAGTTGTAATGACATAGGCAAGAAATTTGAATTTTTGAAAATTCACCCCCTAAGGGAGTAAAAAAGGGGTTAAAATTTTGTATGGAAACCGAATTCCACGTGGACGAAGTCGCGGGAAAATACTAGTAGAGAATAAGAGTCTTTTAATTATTTCGTTAAAACAATCGAATTTTCTCCCCGCCAAGCCAATCATTACATTCCGAAAGGTGCGTTGTTGGTGGTGTTGTACATACGTATCACGTTGTAATATAAATAAGTATAAGTATAACGTTGTAAATCCATGGGTAATGTTAATAACATAGACAAATCATTGGTCTCACTGGGGTCGAGCGCCAGCGAGACCAATCATTTATCGATGATTAATACATTCATCTTCAAAAGGTTCCTGCCATTTGAATGGTGTTAGTACATGAATACAAAACGAATTGTAACATATCGAAACTACATATAAGGCTAAGAACTCACGCAGCGACTTTTAGTCGCGCCCGCCGCGATCGTGGGCCCGCAGCTTCTGTAGAATCCAAATATATATTTAAAAAAAAAATTTAAAGCAAAACTCACGACGCAATTTACGCCCGCGGTGGGCGCAATTGTTTGCGAAATCGCTGCACCGGCGGCAATCGGCGAGCGACTAGTAGAATCGCGTGGGCCGCAATAACCCGCAGCCTAGGCGAATTATGCCCGCGTGCTCTGCGATCGATATTATATTATGTTTAGATTTGCAGTCGCCCGTCTTGCAATTTTCGCCCGGCGCGAAAATCGCAACTGCGGTGACTTGTAATCGCGCAAATAACCAGTCTCGTGAGTTTTGAAATAAAATCGCAATTACACGATCGCAGTGGGCTTGACTGAAAGTCGCTCCGTGAGTTCTTAGCCTAAAAGTTACTTGTACTATGGAACTACGAACCCCTAAAAATATCTTTATATTTCTGTCATTTAAATACGGTATGGTGCATTGCGTTTTGTTTTCATAATATTAAAGTCCATACACCCACATTTTCCTTTCCATTATGTTCAAAAAGTGTGCTTTGAATAAATTTAAGGAAAAAATACAGCGTAAGATACAATCAAAAGTTTCCCTTCGAATCTCCTTAAAAGTCCTTTCTGAAATTGATTCGATAGCTTTTGTTAGAAATTTTATTTAATCATTGCATTTTGAGGGGTGTGGTTTTTCCAAGGGGTGTTATCAGCATGTCGGTCACGTACCTACTGGGGTTGTTTCTAGGTGTTCATATAAATTACCGACAATTCCAGTTCGATGTTTTTGTTTATTTCCTTCATGACATTACACATGAATTAAGCATGCAATATAAAAGTATACTCTTTACCCGACTACGGCGAAGCCAAAAGGAAGGCTAATGATTTTGTCAGTCTATGTATGTATGTTTGTTCCACCATAGCGCCTAAACTGGTGATCCGATTTTAATAAATAAAGTGTAAATTAATCCGTAATATTAGCCCGGTTAAGGCTATATTATATTGCGTAGTTGGGTTATAATTTTAGGGTTCCGTAATTCACGTCTCGGAACCCTTATGGTTTCGTCCATATGTCCTTCCGTCCGTCCGTCCGTCTTCGGCTTACCATCAAAACGGTTAGTGCTATTAAAATGAAACTATGCATGGATATGTGTTTTCACCACATCACAGTGTTTTAGAAATCCTCAAAATCGGACATTTCTAAACTAAGCCCATAGATCGATGGCGTCTTATATTCCAAACTTAAGAGTAGAACACCCGTGTGCCAATTCTGCTTAGTTTTTGAGATAAATAATTTGGAAGATGGGCATTTTTTCAAGTCATCGATTCATAAAAGTATTTTTTTACGTCAATTGCGAGGCGTTGTAAACTTGTTATATACTTTGTTCGATACACCATTTAGACGCGCATTTTTTAAACTTTATTATGTTTCTGCCACTTGAGTACTTTTAGAGATATTTAATTTTTTTCACTTTTCAAACTTTATTTTTTTCTTCGATACTAAGTTGTTTCCGCAATTGTTTTTTGAACTCAAATATACTTTATAATAGGTTCTTTGTACATGATTTTTTTCTATTGCCAATCAAAGTAGGAACGGGAGAAATAAGCATTCTTTTATTTTTAATTAGCCCCTGACCTATTTTTAAGAGCAAAGTTTCATATACCATAGATTTTACGAAAATAAAAAAATCATAAACCCCGATGAAAGGTTGTGTGTAGAGCGCGAAGGGGTCCACCCTAGTTAGGCAATTGCTAAAACCGCGTGGTTATACATACAACCCGGAGGAGCGGAGGTGAAGCATCACGGAGCCGATCAGAACCCATGACGCCGCTAGGCACGGATTTTTAGCAATTGCCTAAGTAAGGTGGACCCCTTCCGGCGCTACACACTACCTTTCATCGCAGTTTATGATTTTTTTATTTTCGTAAAATCTATGGTAAGTAAGTATATGAAACTTTGCTCTTAAAAATAGGTCAGGTCAGGCTAATTAAAAATAAAAGTAGGTATGCTTATTTCTCCCGTTCCTAGTTTAATTGGCAATAGAAGAAAATCCTGTACAGAGAAGCTATAACAAAGTATGTTTTAGTACAAAAAACAATTGCGGAAACAACTTAGTATCGAAGAAAAAAAATTAAGTTTGAATAGTGAAAAAAATTTAATATCTCTAAAAGTACTCAAGTGGCAGAAACGTTATAAAGTATAAAAAATGCGCGTCTAAATGGTGTATCGAACAAAGTATATAACAAGTTTACAACGCCTCGCAATTGACGTAAAAAATTACTTTTATGGATCGATGATTTGAAAAAATGCCCATCTTCCAAATTATTTATCTCAAAAACTAAGCAGAATTGGCACACGGGTGTTCTACTCTTAAGTTTGGAATACAAGACGCCATCGATCTATGGGCTTAGTTTAGAAATGTCCGATTTTGAGGATTTCTAAAACACTGTGCACATCGAAAATAAAATAAAATCATGAGAAATATTTTTTAAGGTACGTCCCCTACACGTAAAATGAGGATTTTTTTCTCGTTTCTACCCTACCATTTCACGTCAAGCGGACAACCAAATAACCTAACCAAGAGCATGTCAGGACATGTCTAAGGAGGGTTCCGTAAATGTTGAATGTTGATTAATAATCAAAATATATTTAAGTGAATAGTAAACCAGATGTTCTTTAAAAATATTTTTTATTCGATATCGATGATATTTTAAAGAGTTTTTATTACATTTAATATTCGCTAATCAAGTAATCACATAACATTTGAGCATATTATTAGTCTATTACGATATCGCCTAGGTATCACAATCAAAGAAAATTTCGATAGCGTGATACAGAATTTAAATCCAATAACACAGCGACATCTAGTATTATTATTCAAAAACAATCAACGATTTAAACAGGAGACTAGCGCCATATACCTACCTAGTTTTCGTAAAGTTACTAGCAAATTGAAGCTTTTAATATTTTAGAGGTACGTATTATTAAATTATAATAAAAAACAATAATACTATGGAAATTATTAACATAATTATATTAATGTGTTTTCAGTGTTATTAAATTATTGTAATAATTGGTAAAGGAAGCACATATTCGTAAAATTAATTATTAATTAAAATTTTACGTGTTTCAAAACTTAGCTCTAATTCTAGTAAAGAAACAAAATTCGCAATAATCAATATAATTCTTGTAGCTCAGTTAGTCACAGTGATTGTCCTAGGATGTAGGTTCAAACCCGACAGAATATTTCATTTATTATTAATTGTTTTTTTTATTAATTGTTAATTTCAGTTTTTTTTTAAATTTTGCAACCAATTTTGAAACATTATTTTAAATAATCATTTCACATTATGTATAATTATTCAGATTTTCTTTATGTTAATTTGTTTTTCTATAATTGCTCTAGAAATAGAAATTATGATGCGATTTCGTTCAAAATAGTTTTCCTGAAGAGTTTTTAGCATGATCTGTCAGCATGGAAATTTGCAAGTTTCTATCTCCTATAGTTTAAAAATGCTAGGGGGGGACCAACTTGCAAACTACTTTGGAGGCCGATTACTCGAAAATGGTCAACTTTATAAAAAAGTAACGTATGGAACCTTCACTTTATTTTAAAAGACCTATTCTACGATACCCCACACGATGGGGTAGAGTGAAAAAATATTTTTCATCCCCACTTCACATGTATGGAGAGCCACCCCTAAAATATAAATTTTTTTTTTATGGTCCCAAAACCGTGATCTATACACAATCTATAACTGCACCAAATTTCATCAATTTATATTCATAATTACAGGAGCTAGAGGCGCGGACAGACAGACAGACAGACAGACAGACAGACAGACGGACAGAGCGAAACTATAAGGGTTCCTTAAGTATTACGGAACCCTAAAAAAGGTGAGGTCGTGAATTTTGTTTATATTCTGGTCAGTTGTACTTCTAGGTGACGTAGATGTGTACACACAATATTTTTTTCGTATTATACTTTATTGCTGAGATAAGAGCTTTTAAATATTTACTAACAGTGAAGTCCGTTATTTTTGGATTCTAATTCAGCAATAAATTATGATACGAAAAAATATTGTGTGTACACATCTACGTCACCTAGAAGTATAACTGCAGAATATAAACAAAATTCACGACCTCACCTTTTTTGGTTATCCGCTTGACGTGAAATGCCCCGGGTATTAATAGATAGATATTTTTTATAACTTTAAGATGTTGCTAAGACGATTTTTCGGTATTAGTTTGAGAGATATTTAACTTCAAAAAATAGGACTCACCCCGCTAAAAGCTAAACAGCTGGCTCGAAAAATCAGAAAAATAATAATAATGCTAGTAGTCCATGTGATGAACTTTGAAGGAAAATTAACGGCTTATATAACTTAGCTGGTGTAAAATGCGCTTACTTGTAAAACTTCGTAAAAATTACAAAATAATAAGTAAACATGTAAAATATTGTTGTAAAACCCTACCCTACCTACCACTTGGCCGGTTTTATTATAAAAATATAGATATTATTATTGTTGCTTACATCTATAAAAACCACCGGAATAAAAAATGTTTAAAAATTGTGAAAGAATAAGAATAATTTCTTCACCCATGAAAATCATCATCATCATCTTGCTACCTAAATCAAAAGCTAAAATAAAGAATTTCTTTGATTACACAATCTTTGATTAAAATATTTGTTACTACTTAGCCTGGAGAGGATAAAAGCGGGAGGCAAAATGAAAAATCGCTTTTTACTACAGCCCATCTATCTAATAAACCTAATAATGGTTCGATACGCGCTCAAGAGGCGTATAATAACCCTCGCCCCACCAAGAGGGAGAATTAGAACTCGGCTATTTATGAGCCACCGCACAAGGTGCTCTAAAAGAGTTTTTAGTACTGAATACGATCATACGTTATTATGACATTTCTATAGGATAGTCTATAAAACTAGAATGGATAAGTTTTAGTATACCTTACCTTAGTATCAATACGTCATTCTTTGTTTGTTTTTATTAAGAGCATTGATCGGCGCGCGACTCAGATTTCACGAAAAACGCTACTTTTCAAATGCGTCTATATCTAACAAAAACTGGTTATTCTGATTTTTACATGTAGAAAAACACTAGAAAATATTGTATTCTAATTTTTCACTTATCATTTATTTTAAAATAATTTCAAACTTTGAATAAAACTGACAAAACTAACCAGAAGTTTTTACATCTTTAGGTTCAGGGGCAATTTCAAAACATATAATAGCTAAAACCGCTTACATTTTTTAAAAACAAAAAATCTTTACAAACTTTTTGGATACTCTTCTAGATTATCTCTTTGTCAGATTATTTTCATATACGTTTTTATCTCATAAAAATAAAATTTAAAGAATGCGAAATTATCAGGAATTATAGTTATTTAAAATGATGATATTTATGTATATAACCGTAATAGTTTTAGCAACGTGAAAATACTTTAGAAATATTATTTTATGTGTTTTGTCAATGAAACCTACATTTTCTTGACAATCAAGAGTTAGAAAATGTAAGGATTAAGCCGTTGTACTTACATCTTTAAAATGTTATGCTGAAAACATTCTCGTGAAAATGTTGAAAATTACTGTCAAAATAACTTTCTTTACTAGTTAACCTATTTTGTGTAGGTTTAATACTATAGACGCTTAATGCTCGAACTGCATACATCTGGAATGTCTCCGGACGAAAAAAAAAGCTGAAAGTAGAACTCTGCGCTAATACTATAGAACTGAAAATTGAACACACAAGTGTCGAGTTCATAAATTACTGCCAGGTGTTCGACTTTAGGCTCTATTCTATTAGCACAGAGCGCTATTTCCAGTCGGTCGGATTTCGAGTGCATGTAGTCCGAACCTAAGACACTACTTTCGTAAAGTATCGTATTGCTTAAATAAACTTTCGCAAACTGCAAACGACTGTAGAGCAAACAATTTAATACATTATGTATTCACGTTAACGCATTCCTTGTGAGGGTTAGGGAACTATGTCCATAACTACCGGACCCGCTAGACTCGATTGTCCTTCTTAAATTACATTTTCTTGTGAATGCTGAATAGATATTACTGTCGTTACTTGGGTGTTGCTTGGATGCATTATTTCAATGCACATTCTAAATTTTTAGCTGTCTATTATAGTGACGTATAAGTACGTCAAACGAGACAATCTTGTATATATATTATCGGTTTCTCGCAAACGGCTTCAAGAATTTCATTGAAATAAATTTCATATAACTACATATCATACTGAAGTACGCGGGGAGTTTTGGGGGAGAAAAACGATCTAGCTAGGTCTTATCCCTGAGAAACCAGGTCACCACTTTAAAACGGGACCAACTTGGAATATATCCCTTTACATTAAAAAAGGAATTTTGAAAATTGGTCCACGGGCGGCGGAATTATCTTTGAACATACAAACAATATATAAAAAAAGTATATACAGTCGAATGTATAACCGCCTCCTTTTTTTCGAAGTCGATTAAAAACTACTTAGTAATGATAGAAGCTAATTAAATGCATACAAACCATTATAATCCGTTTCCGACATACTATTGTGTATACAGTATAGACTGCAATTGTATATGTGTAGACACAACAATTATGCATTCTAAAACTCATGTGCTGCATGCAGTCTGCAAGACGCACACGTTGGTAAGTGCGTAACAAGTACGACTTTCGAGTTGAGAGTAGTTTGCAAGATCTCGTTACTGTATAAAAGTGTAGGGACATACTATATATACACACACGTATATATAATATATACACATATGTATACACACACGTTGACGAACTAAGGCTCAGTGGACCGTCGGCGCTCAAGCTCGAGGTCGCGGGTTCGAATCATGCCAGTGATCACCACCAGAGGAACAACCATACACATACAAATGCATGTATGTATGTAAATTCTACCGCAGCGCCTAATTACTGGTCCGATTTTAAAAAATGTAATGTCAATAGATTCATAGACTGCAAAAATGGTTATACTTCCTTTTGGCTTACCGTAGTCGGGTAAAACTATAAACCTATACTTCCCGTTGTCTGGTCCCCGTAACACAAGCTCTTCGGATGCTTAGAATGGGGCTAGATCGATTATTTTTAGCCTATCATGAGCATGTCAGAACATGTCTATGAAGCGTTTCGTCTCAGATCAAATAAAAAGTATAGATGGACTTCTACGAACAACATAGTGAAGCCGGTTTTTTATGCATTGCGTGTGCGTGAGCCGGTGTTGCCATACTAAATTTTCATTACCATATGTTGGCTAAACTTTCGAATAACATCCCACATTTGTACTATTAATTGGTTTATGGTAATTTTACCGCTTAAAGTTCTTTTACTGTCGCAGTAATTTCGCAAATTTTCAAAATTATAAGATCCGTAGTTTTCGAGATAACAATATAATAAATTTTCGAAAATTGTATAGGAATTCGGCCATGTTAACGTTTCTGTGACATTTATGTTTCGTTTTCCATAGCTTTATGTCAAAAAACTTTGCAGAGCTCTATTTTACGTAAAAGTTGTAACACGGCCTCACAAAAACCTGGCGCAAAATAACGTTGTCACAACTCTCCCCAACTATGGAATTCTAAAAATGGGTTAGATTAGAACATTTTCATTGCGTTCAAAACGTCTTTAACTATGAAAAAAAAACCAGAAAGTGATAATTCTGTTTATTATTTATTTATAGATAAATTTAGATAAAGGATAGGTAAAGATGAAAAGTTTCGATTTAGGTGTACCAATACATAATATTATGGTAAGTAATAGGGTAGGTAATATACGATCACCGACAAGTCAGTGTACCACTTGCCTATTTTTTTTTGGTAGCATAATATGCTTGTGTTATTTCAGGAAAAATCTAAATCATTATATGTGTCCATATAAATTTCAAGGAGTTCCCTCGATTCCTCATGGATCCCCCATCATCAAGTTTCCACTTTAGTGACTAAAAGACCAATTTCGAATTTATACCCTTTACAGCAATAAAATAATTTTGCTAATAGGTCCATAAACGACAGAGTAATATTCAAACATCTCCGTGTTGGTGTAAAATACTATAAGAAGTACCTTTTATATCATTAAAATGTGATGATGTATGGTATGATTGTGGTGGTGATGATGATGATTACTTTAATTGACTTGGTGGCATATGCTTGCAGTTCTTTAAATAACGCCGAAATCCCCAAACATGTATCTATAAGGAGTCAGAGTTCTGTTCTGCACTTTTGGATCTAGACTATAACTTGGAGCAAAATCTTACTTTTTGGTAGCATATGCTTGGACTACTTCAGAAAAAGTCAAAATCACCATAAATTTCCATAAAAATTTCGAGGAGTTCCCTCGATTCCTCATGGATCCCATCATCAGGTCACCACTTTTTTGAAAACCGGACCAACTTGGGATTATACCCTTTATATCAAAAAAATAATTTTGAAAATCGGTCCACAGACGGCAGAATTATCGTTCCCGATATTTTCCGTATACCGAATATAGGGGCATTTACCTTAAATTACTTCAAACTTCAAAACTTCCTAATTAAAAAATAAAAATATAGTCTGACTCTCTAGTTCATAATTTTGTTAAGAATTTGCCTACAAATTACTTACCTTACTTTAGGCTATTGAGAATATGAAATCCTGGCAACACTCTCTCGATCCGCCATTATGAAATTGTCATTATTTGTTTCGAGTAACCTCTAAATTGTGATAAATTATCTTAAACAAACTACAGTTTTGTGTGTACTTACTTATGAAATGTTATTCCCTTTTTGTTCGCCTTCGTACAGTTTTTACACCACTTAATAGCGCAGGACGGCATTTTTGTGGCAAAATCACTGCACGACGACTCGTTCGATACTGACAAAAAGTAGCGTACTTTTTTTGCATGAGTGTGCGTGACCGCGTGTGTTTACACAAAGTAGCGTAGTTTTTGAGGCTTCAGTTGAAACAAGCGCCATGCGCAATCTAGTTTTTTATTTGATCTGAGCGTTTCGTAAGTAGTTTTTTTTTCAAACTACCTACTCTAATTAAAATTACACATATTTTCAAACTTAAAAATTAAATTAATTAATTGGCTGATTTTAAATCACAGGACGAGTATAACTAAATGTATTAAGTTCACATACTAATTTTTGAGCTTACAAGCTCTGTATAATATACCGATAATAATGAGACTTTCCGAACAAACACAATTAAAAGTTGTACCTAAGGATTGTGTACCTAACGAAGTTTAGACTTGTACCACTATTCTTGTATCTGACGGGCTATTCAGTAAACAGACATACGTTGTAAACTTATAACGCAAAAAGGAATAGTTACATATTTTCTGAATTAATTTTCTATGAAATATTTACACTGCATTTTTGGCTCCTTCCTTTTTAGGGTTCTGTTTACTACAAATGACCGGTTCCCGTCCGTTTGTGGTTGACTTCTAACTTCTAACTTCTGTGATTATGAATATAAATGGATGAATTTTAGTATAATTTTAGATTCTGTATAGATCTCGGTTTTCTCTCGGTAGCATAAAATAATAATAAGTGTTTGGGTTTGGCTATCAAAACACGTGAATTGGGGATGAGAAATATTTTTTTCATTCTACCCTACATCATATGGGGTATCGAGAAACAAATATTTTTAAATCAAGTCAAGGTTTCATACATGACCTTTTTACAATTAAAATTTAAGAATAATCGCAAAGTTTAAAAACATAACCCAGTCGGGTAAAAACAATTAGATTAAAAATTATTCGCAATAGCTACTGAACAGATTTTGATAGGTTTTATGGTATTAATTTAGGCTTCGGATTAAAATATAGGTAGGCTATTTTAACGGCAGCATAATACGGTTCCCGCGAGATTTCTTTTTGCGAGTATAAATTCGCCGAAAACATTACAACATAAGTTCATTGTCAAATTTGTTTCAAAATCAAAAGAACAGGCAAAATTACTATATTATAAACAATACGTCAAATAAAATTTTACAGTACAGTCTTACGAGAATGATGAAACTGGAGGAGTATATATATTTTTTAATGAAATGAACCACGAAACGAGCTGACGGATCGCCTGATGGATACCTACTCGCTGCGTTACCAGTCGTTTACACTCACTCGGTGAAAAACAACGCAAGCGTTATTACGTCATGTCAGTTTTCTGTGAGGCTGTGGTAATACCCAGGCCGGCTCGGTCCATTCATGCCAAAGCGTGGCTCTCCCCCTTATTTATTGAAAACTTTCCTCCACTCCCAACGTGGAGGAAAGTTTTCAGTAAACTTATATTATTATAAGGAATGCTTAGAAATACATAAAATAAATAAAAATCTCAACAACACACCATTACCTGATATTTCTAAAAGGCAAAGGAATCCTTACAAAGTTCAAACTCAAAAATTATACACTATGCGCATAATAACTATGTACGTACTTCGACCACAGGGCGACCTACATAGTATATTATGTCTATTCGAAGATAATATACTCGGTGTGAAAACAATACGAAGATTAACAAAACTAGGGAAATCATAAGCCGGCTTAAACCAGTATTGTGAAATTCGCGATCCAGTTACAACTGGTCCAAACCGGTTCAACAAAGAGCTGAAATTAAATTTACGCTCCGCAAAGAAAAAACTAGTTACAAGAGGAAATTGGCGGAGACAGTGACAAATTGTATCCGCAAGAGCAAGGTATTCCGGCTCACTCTAACATACCTTTGATTGTATTTTTTATTTCAACTACAACTGTCGCCGCGTTTTATTATTTTAAGAAAAATTTAATTTAAAATATAAGTATGACATTTAGCTAAATAAGACCCTAATGTTGCAATTTATTTTCGAGAATGGACTCGGGAGGATAATACAAAATATAATAAATTGAGTCTATCATTACTAAGCTACATTACTTTAATTACAAAGGGAAAAATATTTATTTTTATTTTTCTCATAAGAGAAAAAAATAAGCAAAATAATATTTTAAATAACAATAAATATTAATGACAAAAATTCAGCCGATAATAACGCTAGCCTGTCATTTTTTTAACACTTTAAGCTCTCGTTCTCACAAGCCCTTTTTTCCTTCGCGTTAAAAAGCGTATGACACGTATAAGTAACAAATATTAAAGAAACAAAATATACGCATTCACACCGCACACGGCAGCAATTTTTGTTTCTTCCGAGCTATCTTCGCACTACACTGGCTAGAAATACTTGCAGTCGTTTCCGTGATAACGATTATAATATACCTACTTAAACAAGACTAACTATAGAAAACATCATCAAAAGGACACATTTTAGAATTTGAATATAATATCTTGGCGTTTGGCAACTCAAGCGCTCCCCAGACTTTTCTTCTAAGCTTCAGAAGCTTTTACTTCTGAAGCTTGAAAAAAATATTTTTTTACTGCGCGGTTTCAGGCAGTAATAAGATGATGAAGTATGCTGCCCTGAAATGGTAAAAATTAAGAATCAAAGTAATACTTTACCTGCTACTAAACTCACTAAATTTGTGATTTGCCGATGATGGCGCGTCCATGGCAAAAATTTCAAGGCCTGGATCATGCTCCATGACTCTTGCTCCATGACTCTTACTCTATGCTCTTTAGTGGTCAAACCTTAGGATGAACATGAAATAATCATAAATTATGTCCATCCATCTAAACAGCTGTCGGTAGCCATATACTTGAAGTTGTTAACGCGGACTTTCACCTAGGAAATAAACACCATTTAGCTAAATTTGGAATGTTTCATAAGAAACTTTTGACTTGAGAAAAGAGGTCAATCATCGTATCCAGACAACTGATGAGACTTGGCTAAGTTTAAAATTACATTTACAAATTACGTTAATAATTATTTCGTATACTACACCATAAAAACGAACTAAAAATCTATCAAATAAAAGATTCCTAATATACCTACATTAAATACATTCACACACAAAAGCGTTAATTGAAACGATCCCTATAAACACTATCTCATAAATGATTTTATTGAAATAATTATATTACACTTGTATCAAGTAGAGCGAGCGAACCGAGCGCTCTTAATGAAGCGGAATAATTTAATAATCAAATACCTTATTTCATAATGTTGACTTATATTTTTCGCGTTCATTTATTACATTAACATACATATACCTTAGAAAGTGTTTGAATCAAGAAGAAAAACATAAAAACTTTATTTTAATGGTAAATAATATAACTAATTAGGTATTTTTATTTATTAATATGTTTAATGATTATCTAGTTTACAGCGTTTGAAATTAAAACATACTACATAATGTGTTAATATTATTTACAATTACAATTAAAAATTTAACATACTATTTTCTATCCATGTCTTAACAATTATTAAAAATATTATTTAATCCACATTAAGTATTAAAAATAATATTTTGATGAAAAATGTCGGAATTTATAATGTCGTCGATCACTTACTACAGTCCGCGTGTGTTAAATATGATAAAAATAAGAAAGAGTCAGAGTGATCAAAATAGCTACTATCAAAAGGATACTAAGTAAAATAATAAAAGCATTGCTAAATAGTTTTATTGTACAAAAGTTTTCCTTATTATAATAGTAAACACTGATAGTTTCAAATCACAACCTAATTTATCAACTAAAATTACCTTTTATCAAAAACTGTAACCAAATGTAGGTAATAGGCAAATAAAGATACAAATAAAGAAATACTGATTATCATAGTCTATAATAACTAATTGGTATTTTAATTACTGTACATGTTATAACAAATTTAATCACAATAAGAAATACTTATTATAATATTCTTTAATAAGTTGATATTTTATATCTGTACGAGATAAGTATAGCAATTCAAACCATTTACATTAAATACCAACACTTCGATAAACCTATTTATAATGTAATTCCAGAATAGAATTCTAAATATTCAAAACAAAGTAATTATTAAACCAAATTACTAAAAATAAGTATTAACTAACATCATTAACATCTTAACACTATAATTATAAAAATCATCAAAATCAATCATCCAATAAGACATAAGACATATAGGTACATAATAATTTAGCCACTACTTATAAAATAGGTTTACTTATCTTTAATATATTGAACGATCAATCTCACAGCTTCGCCAAGACTAACTTTTAAAAATGGCGGACCAATACCAAATATAAGGATAAAATGGCGCCAACAGGAAGTAAGGTTGATTATGGAGCTTACTAAAATTGTTATACAAAAGAGAATGTTGCTAATGATCCTAAATTACTTGATAATTTAGATCAACTAATTATTTTACTATTATTAAATTTTAAACTGAACACTATGAAACAGGAAATATTAAAATGATATTGTGACATAACCGTCAAAGTATAAAAATGATTACCGGTATATTTAGTTTTTGAATAAAATTTGTTATATTCTAACACGTGCGCGTTTTCGGGCATGTCAGCGATACGGTCGTTGCGTGCGCGCCCGCGCCGCGAACGCGCTGCGTGTCAGCGATGCGGACGCTGCATGCACGCCGCGCTCTCGCGGCGTGTCCGTGATGCGGCCGCTGCGTGCGCGCCGCGAGCGCGCTGCGTGTCAACGATGTAGGTGCTGCTCGCGCCACTCACACGCCCGAGGAACGCGCACGCCTAATGTGGGATTAGCCTAAGAGTATTCATAATACTTATTATGTATTTACAAGTATAGCTCGTTTTAAGTATAAGATTATTGTTTATATAATTTATATTAAAAGTTTTTGAAGCTAATGATAATTGCTGTAAAGCGCGAAGGAAATATTAATAACAATTAATTAAGTTAACCCTTAAAATCAAACTTAACGATATTTCATACATTTACGTCGTTGATACTTGATGTTAAAATTAATATGATACAACCAAAGTACATTTTAAAACGTCATTACCGGTAAATGCGTAATTTAATACATTTTAACATACAAATACATTATGGGGGATTATAGCCGCTACAAACGATGGAAAATACTGTAGTCGATAATATTGAGTGAGTTAGATTTTATTCGCACTAAAATATAATTATTAAATTAGTTAACATGAGACTTTTATCAACTTTATTCTTCTTTTTGACTACGGTGAAGTGAAAACTAAAGGTAATGAATGATTTTGGCAGTCTATGTACTTATTTATGTATGTTCGTCCCAAAGTAGTGACCAAACTACTCAGGCGATTTTAATAAATTAGGTATAATCAATAGACTCGTAATAATAGCCCGGGTAGTATAAAGGTTATTTATTAATTTACGTCGGGTCATTTTTGTACAAAAATATTTGTTATTTAGATTGTTCTTTCTGAAAATGACAGGTAAGTTTTTACAAATCCAAACTACTTAGAAAAATAATAGGCATAAATACATTAAAGTCAACATGTAAATGTAAAGAAAAGCAAATGGCTCGTAAGCACTAAGTGCTAGTGGGCCAAATAAACGCAGCGTTGGTGATCATTCGCATTTCAAAGTTCATTGGGCTTGTTGCTGGGGGAAGTTGTAATCAACTTCTGCACTTGCGATTGCCACGATTCCCTGTGACGTCATTAATTCCAGCGAACGTCACTGCCACTATTATCTAACATGTGTTTCTAATTAAATTTATTTACCTATTAGGTATGGGTCAGAAAAGACCCGAGGTAATCGTTTGTAAAGATAATTACGGTAGCTATTAGGAACATAGCCTATTGTTAGTACTGCAATAAACCTATTTTAACCAACTTTTAAAAGGAAGCGATTATCTTATACTTTAAACGAGATAATCTCGTATATAACGAGACAATCTTTTATATGAACGACCATGCTACATATATTTAAAAAGGTGTAGAGTTTGTGAAGTTATGCTCGTGGAGTTAGGACATGTAGAGTTAGAAACTGGGTTTTACATGAGAATAACTTTTTAACGGTGGAGTCATAGATATATTATATAGATATAGATACACGTTATAGATAGTTTTCGCCGTTGTATAAAGAACTGCAAACATATGCTACTATATAAATTACAGTAATCATCATCATTATCACCAATCTCTTCATACAAAACACCAACATATTATTAGGATAACACAAACTTTTGGACAATAACTTTTGAAGTAATTCAAAAATACCAATTGCGCGTTGACAATCATCGTATCCTACAGACAATAATATGTCACGACATATATAACTAAAAGTTATTTTATGTAAGATTACTAATGTAAACGCATGTACTTTTAGTTTTGATGATAAATTATTTATTCTACAATCAAACCGTTTCTACTTTTAACTAAAAAGAAATAAACGCTATACGAATATCGTGAAATTACTTCCTTTTACGTAACGTAGATAGTCTTCGCCGTTGTATAAAGAACTGCAAACATATGCAGCTACTATATAAATTACAGTAATCATCATCATTATCACCAGTCTCTTCATACAAAACACCAACATATTATTAGGATAACACAAATTTTGGACAATAACTTTTGAAGTAATTCAAAAATACCAATTGCGCGTTGACAATCACCGTATCCCACAGACAATAATATGTCACGATATATATAACTAAAAGTTATTTTATGTAAGGTTACTAATGTAAACGCATGTACTTTTAGTTTTGATGATAAATTACTTATTCTACAATCAAATCGTATCTACTTCTATCTGTAATTAAAAAAAAATAAACGCTATACGCATGTCGTGAAAATATTTCCTTTTACGTATCTAAGCAACGAATCTCTCTCATTTACGCTTAATCTGATAAGTTAAGGTTTTTCCTTCAAACTAATTAATTGATGATACAACTTAATCTCTCATTAGGCAAAGAAGTGTTGGAGACAGTTTTTTATGTAATCAAAATTATCACAATTTTTACCCGAATGTCAGAGAAATTTATTATAATTATTTCATCCATTTATATTCATAACTAGCTGATGCCCGCAACTTCGTTTGCATAGAACTAACTGAAACGGAACTCTATTTTTTTAAACGGAACCCTAAAATAAAAGTAGCCTATGTTAGACCTTATAACATCAGATATCTGCCAGTGAAAGTCCCGCGAAAATCGGTCCAGCCGTTTCGGAGATTAGCCGGAACAAACAGACAGACAGACCGACAGACAGACAGACGGACAGACAAAAAATAAAAAAATTGGTATTTCATTGTAAGTACTGAATATACTTTCATATGCATTAAGTGAAAAGCTGTTAATTTGAAATTACAAACAGACACTTCAATTTTATTTATCTGTATAGATTACCGACGCTAGAAGCGCGGACAGACAGACAAACAGACGGACAGAGTGAAAGTATTAGGGTTCCTCAAGTATTACGGAACCCTAAAAACGGGATCCTATTATTAAAACTCCGCTGTCCGTCTGTCTGTCACTTAGCCGATTTTTGGAATCGAAATTGTAGGTGTGTATAGCTAGTGGGTCGCGATAGAGCGAAACTATAATCATGAAGCGAAAAAAAAAATTGGTTGTCAGTAAAGTCGGTTAACTGACGATAATTGAACGTGACAATGTCATATGGAATGCCTCAGAGCGAGGTAATGGTGTCTACAGACACACGAATTTGGTACGGAGCGTACAGCGGATCTGGTACGCTCCGTACCAGATCCGAGCGTGTGTAGGGCAGTCCGGCGAACATATGAAGAAGGCGAAGAGTTCACCGTTGTCCGCATCGGATCTGGTACGCTCCGTACCATATTCGTGCGTGTGTAGAGCAGTCCGGCGGTTTGACCGTACAATAGTATCAGTGTTGCCAACTTAGGGATGTACCCCCCAAAATTAGGGAAAATATCTACGGGGTTTACTAGAGGACAGGATGTTTAGAGTTTACTCCTTATGAATCAATTTGTATGTAATAATAAAAATTATTTTAATGTGTGTATATAGCCAGGGATATGAAAATGTATTGGGAGTGAAATCAGATTAAGACAAGTTAGTTTTATGTTATTCACGCGTAAGTCTTTATGTTAAACACATAACCTTTCTTTCTAGCTTATTATCTCTTAGACCTGTCAATGGTATAAGTAATCAGGGGTAAAATTTGGGGAGAAATATCTTTTAAAGTGTTGGTATCACTGCCCGTTATCAATGAATTGGGGGAATCATCGTCGTCGTTTAAAAACCGCACTGTAAATAGAACTCTGTGCTAATGTAATAGAGCATAAAATCGAACACACGAGTGTCGAGCGTTTCGCTTCACTGCACCGTACCATATTCGTGCGTGTGTAGCGACACCGAATTTGGTCTCCGGATATGGTTCGCTGTACGCTCCGTACCATATTCGTGTGTCTGTAGATAGCATAACACCGCATACGTCATGTTTTTTCGTGCGTGCAGCCAGCTCCATCGAATTATAAGACGTTGTCACGTCAAAAATGAATAAAAAATAATAGCTTCTCAATACAAACTTTCATTACCTATCTGGCTTGACAAAAACTGCGAGACTAGATTCCTGAACTATATAAGATGTTTTTGCTTTGTACGGAAACCTTAGTGGACGAGTTCCACTTGCGCTTTTCCGGTAATATCTCACATACCTACATCATTGAGCTTACCTCAATATTTTACGTAAATATTCATTTGAAATATAATGTGATTGTCTGTAAAGTCGTTTTTAACGGACGGTAATTTTACGTGATAACGCCATCACAAGCCGAACGCTTAGGATGATTATGATTATTATTCCGCGCTCTCGCTTGCACGCTCGGCTCAGGCGGAACGTGTAAATTTTTTGTGCGTGCAGCCGGCGTTCATCGATTTTTAATTATAATACTTTATAAAAATAAAAATATATAGGTACTATATGTATTCAACGTTACATAGATACAACATCTTATACTTTAAATTAGACAATCTTGTATAATATATAAAAACGACCATGCTACATATCTTTAAAAAGGCGTAGAGTTTATGAAGTTATGCTCGTGGAGTTAGGACACGTAGAGCTAGAAACTGGGTTTTATGTAATCGTAATCTCGGTAACGGCTACAAGTATTTACATGAAATTCAGAAGGTCGATTCTGCTATTTTAATCCAACAATAATGCAACTTCGTTACTGTTTCGATACAGTCCGGAACCTATCAAACAGCAAAATGGTATTCAACTAAACTTCAAACAAACGTCAAACGACGAATTACACCGCGATGCGATTATCATTGTATCACAGCTTGATTATAGATTGAGCGAACCACTTATCCATAGAAAATGGTATTCTCGTATGTTATAAACTTAACTCCAATATGACTCAAACCGATCCGTCAGCCGGATATTTTTTTCACTTTGACATGTGGGGATGCCGTGACATAAAAATATTTATTTTACGCAAAAATCTCTTGTTTTGCCTTCCCCTCTCTAATCACGCGGAAAATACTTTCCGTCCGTCTCAGAAGAGGATAAAATCGTGTATGCGTACACAAATGTGCATAGCCATGCCCCTAATTCGATGATTTTGTGTAATGTTTCAAAAAACACGAGCAGGAGACGCGCCTTAACTGACAATAATTGGCAACACTGGATCGTAATTTTTGAAAATCCTAAAGGGGTGAAAAAGGGGTTAAATTTTTGTATGGAAACCAAACTCTACGCGGACGAGCTAGTGGGCAAAAGCTAGTTCAGTTATATATTTCGAACAACACAAAAATTAAACGAACTGCCAATCGGACTGACATTATGGAGCCGAAATCATTGATAAATAGGTCTTTACCTATGAAATTGCCGTTCTGCAGTACTGGCCATTTTAAAGCAAAATAACTTTTGTTTGGCTAAGAATTCTAATTTCAAATTAATTTTATTTTAAAAACATGGAATTCATTTTCCAAAAGTAGTCATTTGTTTATTGATTAGTGTTACATTTTTTCGCATTTCAATCTTTTTCGTCATCATGGATACGTTAAAAATTCGAGTAATTATGGAATATGAGTACCGTCGTGGCAGCAACGCGGCACAAGCGGCACGCAACATCAACGACGTTTACGGAGCTAACACTACAAACCAACGCACCACATATTATTGGTTTGCTCGCTTCCGTTTTGGAAATTTCGACCTGAAAAATGAACGTCGCGGTCGCCCGAAGACTTTGGTCGACAATGACGAATTAAAGGCGATTGTGTAAGCTGATGATACACAATCTACGGCTGAATTAGCAGCAGCTTTCGACGTTAGCGTCAAAACAATATTGGTACATTTGAGTCAGATTGGCAAGGTAAAAAAGCTTGACAAATGGGTGCCCCACGAGCTCAATGATCGCCAGCGCGAAGTACGCGACGAGACGTGCCTAGCAATGCTCAACAGACACACAAATGAAGGAATTTTAAACCGCAATGGCACCTGCGATGAGAAATAGATTCTGTTTGATAATCGTAAGCGCTCAGCAAGTTGGTTGGATCAGGATCCAACCAACTTGCTGAGCGCTTACGATTATCAAACAGAATCTATTTCTCATCGCAGGTGCCATTGCGGTTTAAAATTCCTTCATTTGTGTGTCTGTCAACCAGGGTTCAGCGCCTAAACAATGCCCTAAACGAAAAGTGATGGTCACTGTTTGGTGGTCTAGCGCCGGTTTGATTCATCACAGCTTCTTACCAAACGGGGTGAGCATTACTGCAGATGTGTACTGTGAAGAACTGAACACAATGATGGAGAAGCTGGTACATCTCCAACCAGCATTGGTCAATCGCTCGTCTCCGCTGCTCCTGCACGACAACGTGCGACCACATACTGCACAGCAGACGCTCTCCAAGTTGCAAGAACTGGGGTCTTCGTCATCCGCCCTACTCACCAGACCTTACGCCTACAGACTACTAGTTTTTCCAGAATTTGGATAACTTCTTGGCGGGAAAAAAATTCAATACCCGAGAGGCAGTACAAAATGCCATTGAAGAATTTGTTGCCTCCCGTCCAGCTGATTTCTTTAAGAAGGGCATCAATAAACTGCCACTGCGTTGGCAAAGATGCATTGATTGCATGGGTGATTACTTCGATTAATACAAATAAAAAATACATAAATTTTTTTTTCATACAAAAATTTCGTAGGTAAAGACCTAATATAATATTGTTTCACAACGAAAGAAAAAACATAAACAACTTAAAAATGCGCAATTTCCCAGTTCTAAGACCTAATTTTTCTTCCCCAAAATTCATTGTATAATAAATTGCATGAAAATACTTGCAGCCATTTTCGAGAAACCGATTATACATATACTAATTTCTGTCGATTTTGTCGAGGGTTAAAAATAACTTTAACTATAAACAAGAATATAGTGGCTAGTGGCTACCAATCCGTATATTTTGCTAATCCCAATAAAGTAGTTAGTTCCAGAATAGTTAGGAACTAATCATAGCAGGTGCACGACTTACACAGTCTAGGAGAAATAAGCAATAACATGCACGTTGCCCTACGGATTAGCTAACTTTATATAACGTTCACAGTTTATGTTGTCGCAATGTTTCGCGGTAGTTAACACAATCGAAAACAGCTTGGCTTTTGCTCAGTACATTTTATTGAAAAAGAAAGCAGATGCCTTTATTTTCAAAAAATTTGTTAACTGAAGGTCGATTCTGCTAATGCTAAATACAATCTCTAGATACAATCCAACTCTTAGAAGTTAAAATTGCAAAATGTTATTCTCCTAGATACAATCCAACTCTCAGAAGTTAAAGTTGCAAAATGTTATTCTCATAAACGGCAAATCGAGGTTAAACTGGTTTTGATCTGTCCAAACTCCAAAAATCAGTTTATGTCATCAAGACGATTCAGTAGTAATTCAATAAAAGTAAAATGAAAGTGTAAGTTAATTACGAGAATAGTTGTGACTTGTGATACAATTCGTGCCGTAAGTTATACCTCGTATAATGAGCATAATTTATGTAAAAATAATAAACAAAATATGACTTCCCACTTGCTCCAAATAAAAATATGGCTGAAGTTTCTATACTCATATACTCGTACCAAAGAGGAGAAGTTTGTTTTTGTTTGCTTGTTTGCATTAAATAGGCTCCGAAACTGCTAGACCGATTTTGATGGAATTTGGCACAGATGTAGAGTAGACCTCGGGGAAGGACATAGGCTACTTTTTATCGCGGAAAAATGTACGGTTTCTTCGAAATTAACTTTTGCACGCACGAGGTCGCGGGCAACATCTAGAAATTCAATAAAAGTAAAATTAAAGTGTACCTAATTTAATTATAAGAATAGGAGTTGTGATAAAGGTCGTGTCATAATTTCTATCATATGAGCATAATTTGTGTAAAAATAAAAACTTGAGAGGTGTCAAGGGACACCCGGATGGAACGAAGTTCTGGATGAAAATATCTGGCTTGCTTTCTATAAGAGAGAGAGAGAGACAGACAGAGAAACATGCGACGCCGCACAGCTTACAATAGCTTACTATAGCAAAAAAAAAAAAAGAGATACAGACAGACAATTGTACATGTATATATAAAATAAATAATAATACAATATCCGAACCGATATTATCCATACATACATTACATCATACATACATACATACATACATACATACATACATACATACACACACACATACATACATACATACATACATACATACATACATCAATATAATAAATGTATACGCGTAAATATTTATTATAAAAAATAAAATTATCTTTTGTAATTAAAAAAGGGTCGTGACAACTTTTCGTAAGAATTTTTTCCGTCTAGCCCCCTTTCACAACACGCGATAAGGAACTTCGTTCCAATAAACAAAATATGACTTCATACTTGTTCCAAATAAAAATATAGCTGAAGGTATTATGGGCTAAGTAAACTCACTTGATAACGAGTTTGAAAGTCGTGTCAGTAAAATACAAGAGTTAATGTAAATTCTACGCAAATTACACGTCGAAACTTCGCGACTCGATATATCCCTTATTTTGTACTGAATTTTTCCTTAGATGGTATCAATTTATCTGTTTATAATATGGAGCCTCCTTTTGTAGTTATTTTTGTTTCTGCTGATATGAAATTTTCCGTACAAATAAATTTACTGACTGTAAAAATACTTATAGTTTAGTTCTGACTTCTGTGAATTTCTACTATTTACTTCAGAGGTGTGAAAAATATATCAAGACTAATTTGTGTTATTACCCCACTACGACGAAGCTAAATAAATGGAAACTTAATGATTTTATCAATCTATGTAGTTTATTCCACCATAGAGTAGTAGTAAGAAATACAAAAAAATCCGACTGCAATAAAACACAGATGCCTTAGCAACGCAAATAAAAGACAGGAACAAGATTGTGAAAACATATTACACTATGAGCTGAAAGCCTAATGCCCATTTGCACTAAACTTAAGGATCGCCTAAGTTCTTTCCTAACTTGTTTAGGCTGCTCCTAGCAAAAAATACTATTGCACTAGCCTTAGGCCATTCCTAAGTCCACTTAGGATATTCTTAACTTTATGAGCCCGATTAGGAAGTGCGTAAGCGTAGGCAACACATAAGTCGGGAGTTTTATCTAGTCTTGTAGTATTATTTGTAACTATTGATATAGTTTTATTGATATACTATTGTCAGAAATCTAGCTTTAGATGTATTACAATAAAAAGAGGTATATTTTTAGCAGATTTTTTATTACAGTGGTTTTAAAAATTCGAAGCATTAATAGTCAGATCGCAATCACCATGGCAGGGGATTTAATATTTATTGAATTTCCTTGAATTTGTAGAAGTCGATTTTCATAATGAACGACACGCGAGAACTAGAATAACAAGATCACGACCAAACTGCTCCCAAAATTTCGATGAAATCGACTTCTTCTAGCGGTATAGGATGTGCAAAAGAATTATTTCTCTTTATTCGTCGTGGCATCGTGAGAAGTTACTTTCGATAGAATGCACGGACCTTCGTCGCACAACAATCGCACAAAATTTATTTTTTCCTCCGCCGTAAAGTTTGCGGTTTTTACTTTTTCTTTTAATTTATTTTCCATAATAGGTATATTAATAACAATTCGAAATCAATCGTAATGTATAATTTTAGTCAACAGTAAACACGTATATAATATTTCTGTTTATTCTATGAAACACACCGAATTTGACACAATATGACAAGACAATTGACAGCCTTTTCGTGAATTTACGTTACCAAACAAAATAAACCATGGTCTTATCTTTTGTCACTTTTTAACACACGACAGAATCAATGTAAAGAGAAGGCCAAAATATTTTCTATGGACTACATTACTTAGCCGGTTTATAAAATCATAAACAACCAATCTTCACATTCGTTCAATCATTCACTTAACTAAGCAATGCCAGCTACGACCTATATAATGCTATCTACAGACACACGAATTTGGTACGGAGCGTACAGCGAACCATATCCGGAGACCAAACCCGGTGTCGCTACACACGCACGGATTTGGTACGGTGCAGTGAAGCGAAACGCTCGACACTCGTGTGTTCGATTTTATGCTCTATTACATTAGCACAGAGTTCTATTTACAGTGCGGTTTTTAAACGACGACGATGATTCCCGCAATTCATTGATAACGGGCAGTGATACCAACACTTCAAAAAATATTTCTCCCCAAATTTTACCCCTGATTACTTATACCATTAACAGGTCTAAGAGATAATAAGCTAGAAAGAAAGGTTATGTGTTTAACATAAAGACTTACGCGTGAATAACATAAAACTAACTTGTCTTAATCTGATTTCACTCCCAATACATTTTCATATCCCTGGCTATATACACACATTAAAATAATTTTTATGATTACATAAAAATTGATTCATAAGGAGTAAACTCTAAACATCCTGTCCCCTGGTACACCCCCGTACATATATTCCCTAATTTGGGGGGGTATATCCCTAAGTTGGCAACACTGATACCGTTGTACGGCCTAACCGCCGGACTGCTCTACACACGCACGGATATGGTACGGAGCGAACCAGATTCGATGCGGACAAAGGTGAACTCTTCGCCTTCTTCTTATGTTCGCCGGACTGCCCTACACACGCTCGGATCTGGTACGGAGCGTACCAGATCCGCTGTACGCTCCGTACCAAATTCGTGTGTCTGTAGACACCATAAGTTATATCTGTTAGTGCAAACAAAATGTTTAGCTAGGCTGTTCTTATGTTTAAGTGTATCTTAACTAGGACAAGCCTAACTTACGTTTAGTGCAAATGGGTATAAGTGATATAATTGAAGTTATGTTTGGTAATTGGTAGCAGGCGGGACCCATTTGCTAATTATAAATCATACAAAAATAAATGGGGTTAGGTTAGGTTTTCAGCTCAGAGTGTATTCTATTTTCTCAATATTGTTTCAGTTTTTAGTGCGTTGCTTAGGTATTTGTCTTTTATGCGCTCGGTTTTTATTTTTAAAATATATTTTATTGTTCCTTATATATTGTTTCCTCTAAGAAGTTAGTCATATTTAAGAGTACCTACTATTAATTTATGTCTAGCCTATTAATAATTAGTAAGTAACCTAATTACACATTTTCAGCAGCGAAAAGCTTATCGAGTTCTCCAATTTAAATACGAACGAAAAATTAAAACGACGCTTCGTGAAATGACAAATGGCTATTGCAAACACTTTCATTAAACTCCATTGCTAAAGAGAGTAATTTCAACTTCTTTAATTCAGGCATAAATTATTACGGGCGAACTCTATGTTTCAGCGCACCGAAATATAATAATTATTCAACAGTATGAATTATTAATTTCGTTAAAAATAAATGTCTTAATTACTTTTACTAAACCCATTGAGTTACACAAACAGCTTTTGAAAACATCGTATCGTAACACGGCGTAATATGGAGAATATCCTACTAATGTTTTAAATGTGAAAGTCTGTGAGTATGTATGGATGGATGTATGTACGGATAGATGGATGTTTGTTCCTCTTTCACGCAAAAACTACTGAACGGATTTTGATGAAATTCGGTATGGTAGTAGTTTGGGCCCTGGATAAAATATAGGCTACTTTTTATCCCGAAAAAGTACAGTGTTCCCGAGGGCTACTATATTTACCCGGGCGGAGCCAAGGGCAACAGCTAGTACCAAATATGTTGGAGATAAATTATGTTAAATACGATGGGAGACAAAGTTTTGTTTTGAATTTTTTGGAAAGCATAATAGATACCATTATAAAGAGATAATAAAAGTCAGAAAAAATGAAGCACGAAATAATAATTTAGCCCCAAGACGTAGCTATTATGAGCTTACACTACGCACCTGCACAGCCTACGATAATGTACCCCTAATCAAATAATAATGAGCGGGTCGGTTTACGAAGACATATATTTCTCTCTAGACTGAGGAATAAGGGAACATTAAAGAAAAAATGTTAAGAGGGTTCATAAGATTATTCTATTAAGTTTTTTGCATTCCGTTAAGGGGATAACAAAATATTTTGTTGTCTTTTGAATGTTCCAAATAATGTATGTTTAGATTGGGGTGTCGGTGGTCCCGACTCGGATCGAATTATAGCTTCAACTCGACATTACCTCCTTTCTTCCATGCTCAACAGCTGATTAACATCTTAAGTAATATATTTAACGTAGAATTGCTTTCAGATTTTAAAAATATTTCGCGCTGTAACGTTACATTCAAACAATATCACAAGCATGCGGGGGTATTAACAAAAATTTATTAGCGAAATAAAATCAGTAAAACGCGTATTCTACTTAGGGTTCCATACCATAAGGGTAAAAACGGGACCCCATTACTGAGACTTTGCTGTCTGTCTGTCAATTTTTAGTAAAGTTATATTTGAAATTTTCATAGAATATGACGTGTTTCTGTTACCGCTATAACACCAAATACTAAAAACAGAATAAAATAAATATCCAATTATTCAGTAAGGATGCTCACATTCAACAAGCGTATTTTTTTTAGTTCTGTACGGACCCCTTCGTGATCGAGTTCGACTCGCGCTTGGCCTGTTTCGCAATATGTAGCAATGAAGGTCGTTGTAACTACTGCGGTTTCGATGCGGCACGGCCACGAAATTTATGTACCACCGAGCCTGCAGGCTAGCTACCCGGAAACCATAACCGCGCGCAGTTTTTCTCTACTTCGCTTTTCACTGCCGTTGCTCCTTAAAACGACGAAATACATTTCATATAAATGCGGCATGGTAACGCGTGCAACTCTACATACTCAACATTTATGAAATGTTATCGGTCGGCTCTAAATCCTCAGAGGGCTGGCCCCCGGTTAAATATTAAATTTCGTAAGAATTTTAAATTAGAACATTAGGCGCGGCGTCTCAGCAGAATTTAATATTAATAACGCTATCAGAACGGACTCGGTAGGAGGCAGCAAACAATGAATTTTTAATAGTTACTTTGCGACGGGCAATTAATGTAATGAGGTAGCAAGTTTTAGTCCACCCCTGGGGGCGCTGCAAATTAGAGTTAATTCAACGCTAGATTCTCGGGTGATTATTCTGTTTGGAGCGAGCAATTAGTATCGATAAGTATCTATAAAATTTCGGTACCGTAATTCGTGATAAACTTTTCTAAATCTTGAAAAGAAAATTAATATCCAACTATTATCTTACTATTACTATAAACGTGAAAGTTTATGAGGATGGATGGATGTATATTTTCACGCATAATCTATAACGAACGGATTTCGATGAAATTTGGTATGGTAGTAGTTTGAACCTAATAGTAAAAAGAAGAAGTAGATTTAACACATACGCTACTTTTTATTAAAAAAATGTACAGTGTTCCTGTGGGATAGTGCATTTATACGGGTGGAGCGACGGGCAATAGCTAGTCTTCTATTAATGTTATATTACTTTTCTTCGTGAACCTTGTCTTAATATGACACATCACCCAATTTATATCTTGGGGCATCATAATCGAAAATCGATAAGTAGAATAAAGTTGTGCAGTATCCCATACTATTGATGGAGTATGAATAACTTTATTAATATGATCTCTGTTAAATAACCCCGATGCGATGCTGTTGTTTCACGCAGGGGAGACTACATACATGTAAAGTATTTAGTTTAATTTATATACTCAGAAATATTGAGGTGTTACTATTTGATAAATGTAAAAAGTATTTTTTTATGTATAGTTTAGTAGTTAGATATTATAATCTATAAAATAAAAAAGGTTTTTTGCTAAATGAGTAAAAAGAAACAAACATCATTAGTTCACTTACATCTTAAATTAATCGGATAAATATCGGAGATATAATATACAAATATGTTCCTGCGGCCTTATTAATACACTTTTACCGGATAGTGATGTAACAGTTAATTTTTTGTACGACTTTTGTTTGGAGCGTTTCTCGGTGTACCTTTGAAAATATTGATATTTTATACATTGTTTCCTCTGAGAACTTATTAATATTTAATTATATTATTCATTTAAAGAATAAAACAAATTTGTCATAGCTATTTTATACATATTATATACTAGCATTAATTGCCCGCGGCTTCGCCCGTGTGAAATTAGATTTTAAACTTTCATCCCCTACTTTATCCCCTTGCGGGTTTCATTTTGAAAAATCCTGCCTACGTCATATGAGGAATACATGTATACGAATTTTCAAATTTCTAGCCTTAGGGGTTTGGCATGTGCATTGTACATTGATACATTAGTCAATCGGCTTTGCCTTTTATATAAATAAGATAGATAGAATATAGATAGATAGAAGATAAGATTATTATAGTTGAGGCATGTCGAAGCAAAATCTGTCCACACGTAAAAGGCCGTTAGGAGTTGTTTGAACTTTGGGGTATAATGAAATCAAGAATGGCGTAACTTTTTCTAGTATAAAGAGTGTTTCTATTAAATTGTGTCATAGTCTATATTTAGTTTTAAAATCTTTGATTCTACCCCTATTGAGAAATGAGCGTAAGCGTATGTATATTAAATATGAGCGTATACAATAGATAGGTTCATGTTTATGCTCGCGACTCAACTGTGAATAATTAATTGTAAAATACCCACTGAGCTTAAGCTCGTCATAATTGGAATTACCTTGACAGACACTTTGTCTAAGTTACAAATTGTTTTTCTGTTTGGAGCGTTTCGCGTAATTTGCCCCAGCTATATATCACACGTGTCACCGGGGCGGTCTGGATTACACACACACACGCATCGCTCAGGCTGTATGATTAAGATGGCTCAGATATCCTGACAAATCACCCGAACTCGTGTAAAAATGTGAAATTTCTTCATTAATTTCAAGTTTTTTTATAAACTAGAGGGATAACGAGCAAATGGATCACCTGATGGAAAGCGATTACCGTCGCCCATGGACACCCGCAACATCAGAGGCGTTGCAAGTACGTTGCCGTCCTTTTAGGAGGGAATTCAACACTCCTTCTTGAAGGTTTGCAGGTCGTAATGGTTCGGAAATTCTGCTGGCGATAGTTCATTCCAGTTTTACAGTGCGCAGCAGAAAGCTTCGGGTAAAGCGCACGGTGGAGAACTGCTACTCATCAAGGTGATGAGGATGATAAATATTTTGTCGCTTGGAACGGTGGCGAAAAGTGATTTTTAATAATTTGTTAGAGCTCGGGATGCTTGGAAAGGAAGGGATAGTAGCACTTAGGAGCTATAGTTATTTAATAGGAACTTTTGCCCGCGGCGCCGCCTGGGTAAATACAGTATCTCACGCTGTACTTTTTCAGGATACCCGTGTTTATCCAAAACCTGAACTACTACCTTACCAAATTTCATCAAAATCTGTTGAGTATTTTTGCATGACAGAGTTACAAACGTTTATACATCCATCCTGACAAACATTCTCATTTTATACTTTAAACAAGACAATCTTTTACCACGAAAATTAGTATGCAGGGTGTTTTCGGGGAGTAAAACTTGCCCTAGCCAGGTTTTATTCCTGGAAAGCTGCGCATTTTTAGGGTTCTTTAACGTATCGGAACCCTTATGGTTTCGTTGTTATTTCTTATATGTTATTTCCTTGGCCGTACAACATATCAATAATTTTGACTATTATGTCAGTCCGATTGGCAATTGTATATTTTGTATAATTTTTGCTTTCTTCGGTTGTTTTATAGTTTGGAATGTGATGGGCTTGAATCGCGGTCAAAAAATATTTTTTTGATTCTTTTTATTTTTAAATTTATCAAAACTCCGAGTAAAGCTCGGTTAGTCAGGTACTAATAGTAATAGGATAACAGATTATTAAAGTGAAACTCTTTAGTGGCATTGGGAGTGAAAATTCAAGATCGCGTCACAACAAGACACGATTTTGGATGTGGCTTATACTAAGAACATAACAACATAGCTTTCTAAAGTAGGTACGGCTCAATACCCAGATGCGATAAGGGTACACATTAAACTTATATGGCATTTCAACATTAACTATGAAAAAGTCATGTATGAAACCTTGCCCTTTAGATCTATTCAACGATATCACACGCGAAGTGGTAGAATGGAAAAATATTTTCATCCCCACTTCACATATATGGAGAGCCACCATAAAATATATATTATTATTTTATGATGCCAAAACCGAGATTTATTCATAACCTATAACTATTGCCAAATTTCAGCAATTTATATTCATAATTACTATAAGCTAGAAGAGCAGATAGATAGACTGACGGACAGAGCGAAACTACAAGGGTTCCTTTAGTAAGACGCAACCCTAAAAACCTACTAAATATAACAACCATTGAAGAGGGTGACTATCCAGCATAATGCTACATTAATTTAAAAACATACCTTCCTTAGAGATATGTAATACGCGATTATAAAAGAGGGTAGACAACAAAAAGCTTAAACATGTTTAAATTTTGGTACCCTCTTTAAAGTCCGGAAAACGGGATTTGAATTTTTCCTTTGTATTTCACCGTCAACGTGGATCTATTGTATTTTGTTTTATTAAAAGGAAAATAAACAAAAATTCGGGGCTTATGCTACATCGCCTCAAGCCGAGGTATGTTGCCGTACCTTTGAAATTCCCGTTTAAACGGTTTAGGGATGGGGCATATCCATGGATCGATACCCTTAATCTCAACACATCATCATAATGATCACAGTTATATTTTGGCTACTGTATTCTGCGTATAACTGTTACAAAAATATGACTGATGTAGTTATCGATAGATTACGGGGAATGACATGGGCTACTTTTTATCTCGTAAAAATATACGCGAGATAACCCTGCGCGCACGAAGTTGCGGGCAACATCTAGTGTACATATACTAATAATATAAAAAAGAAAGATTTGTTGGGTTATTTTGATTCCTAAACTACTGGGACGATTTTAATGAAATTTGGCAAAGATGCATAGTAACGAGGAAGGACATAGGCTACTTTTTATACCAAAAAAGTACGAAGTCCCCGGGGGATACGGTATTTATGCGGGTGGAGCCGCGAGCTAAATCAAGTAGTAGATAAAGAACTAGATACTTATAAAATAAAATTAAAAACCAGCCAAGCGCAATTCGGACTCGCGCACCTAGGCGCGCACATTTTACATGTTTACTTATTATTTCGTTATTTTGATACAGTTTTCTAAATAAGCGCATTTTACAAGTTAAGTCTCTATAACTCATAAACTAACAAAGTTATCACACAAAAATAATTAGTAAATTAAAAAAGCCAAGTATTTCCTTTGCAAGAAGTTATGAGATGTCGTAGAGACCAACTGAAATTTAAGATAGTTCATCTAATTACTCATAAAAAACTTGTAACCGTATGTGGAAATTTTTATTTTAACAATTTATTATATTAAATAGTGACTTGGCAATATGACAATATGACTCTCTATTTTTTAATTACTCTCCCTACCTCTATATCTTTCAAAATCGTGTTTTTGCCGCTTTATATATCTTAAATTATGCATTCGATTTTTATGAAATTTAAAATATTAGCTTCCGCCACTAACAACTTCTCTGCGATAAAAATTCATACGGCTAGCTTAATGACAAACGATAATATGGGACCCTGAAAAAGCCGCGAAATGCTTCGAGAAAAGATGATTACGGCCGGCCACTTAATACTTGGCGATGCCGCTGCCACGCCATCAGATATTACATAGTTATAGTTTTCCTTTGAATTTTATTACAGTCATGGACTACCATTCCCACTTTTACGTGGTAGAGCCATGCTTCGGCACGAATGGGCCGGCTCGACCGGAGAAATACCACGGGCTCACAGAAAACCGGCGTGAAACAGCGTTTGCGCTGTGTTTCGCCGAGTGAGTGAGTTTACCGGAGGCCCAATCCCCTACCCTATTCCCTTCCCTACCCTCCCCTATTACCCTATTCCCTCTTAAAAGGCCGGCAACGCACTTGCAGCTCTTCTGATGCTGCGAGTGTCCATGGGCGACGGAAGTTGCTTTCCATCAGGTGACCCGTTTGCTCGTTTGCCCCCATATTTCAAAAAAAAAAAAAAAAAAAAAAAAAGGGGGAAGTACCCAAGTACCCAATAAAAATATTTTTCATGACTTCATTTTAGCACTTTTTAAACGACTTACAAAAAAAGGAAGCAGTTACATCGAACGAAAAAATATATTAGGGAACATAACGACTTTAATAATCGGGAGCCACTTTGAGGAAGTGGGATTTTTAATGTGTCCCGACTATTAAAATAGTAATGTTTATAATTGAATGTAGGTTTTCGTTTTGAATGTATCGATCACGAAACTATTTCAATGGTAAGTAAATAATAATAATATTAATAGTTCAATAATATTCGATAAGTGTCGATTACTGGACTTTCTTGTTTGTTTTTTTTTTCTATTCAGTTTTAACGCAGTAAAGTTTTTTTAATTAATTTATTTTATTTTACATTTTAAGTGTTTATTTGTTTTTTTTTACCTCAAAACCATCTGCAGTTTGTATTAATTAATATCTGTTCTGTATATAATAATCTGTAAAGATAATAACCCTTTGAGAATCTTTATAGATTCTAAACGGTGATACTATTGAAAAACTTTATTATTTTATTTCTAATAGAAATCATAAAATTATTTTAACATTTTACCTATTCAACGATAGGTACGTTTTAATAAGAACAAATTTAAAACATAGAATCGAACAATTTTAATTATTGTTTTCTTTTTACTTTTTTTACTTTTTACAATACGGCGTCCATAATCGGCCATTTTTATTTTCCGAAATGTTTATGCTTTCTGCGACATTTGAGTCGTCGCGTCGAGACGAATCAAACGACGTGTGATTTATCAAAATCTAAATCTAAATAGTCTAGTGCTACAAATGTACAAAGTACAAACCCACATACATAGATAGACTGATAAACACGTTACCGTTACGTTACCTCCCTTGCATCGCGCAGTTCGGTTAATAACGTTATACATGGACTCTACCGAACACTACCAACCTTTTTTTTTTTTTTTTTTTTTTTTTTTTTTTTTTTTTTTTTTTTTTGATATCGCAGGGGAAAGGTCGTTACGCCTTCCCCGGGAGAGGGGTATCCCGGGGATATGTGGGACTCCCGACGCGACTCGCCGGTTTACCCACTAAAACTGAACCTGCGGATTGCCATCAGCCGCTTTAATGGGAAATGTCCCGGATCTGTCTAACACAGGACACTCCCCGCGACCGGCCGGTCTACCTCTATAGGGACCGGACTTCCACCACAATTAGGGGCCACTTCGACAACCTGGAGTGTCCCCCTCGGCGCCGGGACTAGCTAAGCCGGGGAGGTTCCCATCCTCTCCCGGAGCCCCGGTTGGACAGGAGACTATTGGAGGAGGTTCGCATAGCGACGCCTCCTCGCTCCCGTCCTACGCCGGCGGAGCGGGACAGAGGATGGATCGTTCTCTCTGTCCCGCTCCGCGGCCTCTTTCTGCGAAATGACGGCTTCGCAGAAAGAGACCGCCGCCTGCCAGGCCTCATCGCTCTCGAGCATGCAGCGCACCACACTCGAGAGCGAGAGGTCCCGCCCAAGCACTGCCACGAGATCGTGGCGCTGCACGGCCCATCTGTCGCACACCTCTAAGGTGTGCTGGGCCGTGTCCTCCGCAGCGCCACATTGGTGGCAGGCTGGCGTTGGCTCCCTCCTGGCGACCTTACACAGGTACGCACCGAAGCAGCCATGCCCGGTGAGTACCTGTGTAAGGCGGAAGGTGAGAGGTTTCCGCTTGCGACGCATCCACGCCGCAAGGACTGGATGCAGTGCCGCGGCCGTATGTTGGCCGTACGGCGACTGCTCCAGGACCTCACCCCACCCTCGCAGCAGCCACTGCTCTCCCAGCCTTTGGAACCGCCTTAGCTCCTCCCACGAAGGGACCTCGCCATGTGACCTCCTCTCTGACATGAGGAGGTTCGTCTCGGCAAGGACCCATGCCGTGAGCTCCCACGGCGGTTCCCCCGCCAGGGCAGTAGCTGCCACCCAGGAGACTGTACGGTAGCCCCTGATTACTCTCACTGCTATGACCCGCTGCGCTCTTCGCAGCTGGGCCTTGTTGCGAGCAGTGAGGGAATCCGCCCAGATGGGGGCACCGTACAGAGCTACACTCCGACAGACTCCGGAGTATAGCCGCCTGCAGGCCTCGCTGGGCCCTCCTATATTCGGAAGGAGTCGGCCCAGCGCTGACGCCACCCTCACAACCTTCGGCCCCAGTTGTTGAAAATGGGGGCCGAAGGTCCACCTCCCGTCCAGGGTGAGTCCGAGACACTTAAGGGTTGGACTCACCCTGACCTCCGTCTCTCCGATAAGGAGTCGTGCACCCGGTGGGGGTCCTTTCCTCCCAGGTCCGCGGAATAGCAGGGCTTCGGTCTTGTCTAAACGTACCCGAAGCCCCAATCGCTCTATGCGGCTGATTACTAGGGCTGCCCCCTCCTCAGCCAGCCGCGCGGCCTCCTGATACGTCCTCCCCCGGAACGTGACGTAAGTGTCATCTGCATAGCAGATGACATCTGTTCCGGGGAGGATGCCGCTCCGCAGGACCCAGTCGTAGCCGGCGTCCCAGAGGTTCGGACCCAGAACCGAACCCTGGGGGACGCCGCACTCGACCTTCCGCCTCTCTAAGGACCCCAACCGATCCTCGAACACGATCTCCCTATCGGAGAGATACGCGTCCAACAGCCTCCCGAGATACGGAGGCACCTCGAAATAATTCAGTGCCTCGCGTATTACGCTGTGGGGAAGGCTGTTGAAGGCATTGGCGATGTCCAGGGACACCGCCACCACCACCTCCCTCCCGCGTTCCGCTTCATCCGTCACCGACCTTAGGCGCCTCACAGCGTCGATGGTCGACCGACCGGGCCGGAAACCAAATTGTACGTCTGACAATCTCGGTCCCGGGCCCTCCTCCAAATGCCGAACAAGACGGGAGGCCAAGACACGCTCAAACGCCTTGCCCGTCTCGTTCAGCAGCACGATCGGCCGCACCGCCGACGCACCGTCCGGTGATCGCCCACCCTTTGGTAATAGGGTGAGCTTTCCCTCCTTCCATGCCTTCGGGAACTGACCGCACTGTAGACAGCGGTCAAACAGTTTCCGAAGGCTATCTCCGAGGTGCACGAGAGCTATAGAGAGAACTCTACCGTGCACCCCGTCCGGACCGGGCGCCCTCTTCTTACTACGGAGGCGAGACAGAACCGCCTCCATTTCTAAGTCGGTGACGGGTGGCGGAACACCCTCCTCCATCGAGCTCGTGGTCCGTCGGGCCATCCGCGGCGGAGCAAATCCTCCCGGGGGGTCCGGGAACAACTCCCGGACGATGTTCCCCAGCAGTTCCGGCTGGAGCGTTTCCGTCAGTGGGGCCGACTGGGCGCGAAGCTTGTCTCGCGCCCTCTTATACGGTCGGCCCCACGGGTCATTCTCTAGACCCTCCACCAGCTCCAGCCACGCTCGCTCCTTGGCCCGACTGATGGCCAGCTGCAGGATCTTCCTTTTGGCTTTGTAGACCCTGAACAGCCGGCCATCACGCTCCTCGTCCTGAGGACGGCGCCGCCTGCTGCGAACGTAGGCGCGGCGCGCCGCATCGCAGGCGGCGCGAAGGTCGGCCAGCTCGGCCGACCACCAGTACACCGCCCGTCGAGGAGGGGGAGGACCCCATACTCTCGGCATGGCTGCCCGGCAGACGTTAGTGAGCACGTCACCGAAGCAGCCAGCCATTTCGTCCACCCCCAAACCTTCCAACGACGGGAGGCTCCAGCGGCCAATAATGGCCGCCTCCTCCGCCAGTTCCCGGTTGAGCTTAGTGAGTGCCCAACGCGGGAACCTGCTACGTCCTCCGGACACCGGCTCCGAGCTCGATGCGGAGGCTGGAAACACCTCGAACCGTATGTAGCGATGGTCCGAAAGTGTCTCCACCTCCGTAACAACCCTCCACCCTGCCACCCTGCGCGCGAGGTCGGGAGTGGCAAACGACAAGTCCACCACTGATCCGCCCGTCCGACGCACGCAGGTGAGGACCGTCCCTGTATTGAGAAGGGACAGTCCCGAGGCTAAAGCCCATTCCTCCACTTCCCTTCCCTTCGGGTCGGTGACACGGGAACCCCACGCCGAGGACTTGGCGTTGAAGTCCCCTGCCACTATTACGGGGAGGGGGGATAGCCTCCTGATCAGCGGCCCCAGAGCATCGAGGAATTGCTCTAGGGCGGCTAGGTTGCGGTTCGGAGAGAAGTAAACACCGACTATTACTACGTCCCCCCGAACGGCAACGACATATCCAGCCCCCCTCATTCTGGGTATGAGGGGGGGGCCAGCACCTGACCTCGTTACAATGGCGACGGAGCTTGAATCGTCCCCTGCCCAGTGCGGCAAGGGAGGAACAAAGTAGGGCTCCGCCACTACCGCCACATCGATCGACCACTCCGCCATCGACTGCAAGAAGAGGTCCTGAGCTGCGGCGGAGTGGTTCACGTTGCCCTGTAAAAAGCCGAGATGTCCTGGCATTATTCGGACATCTCAGCCTCTGGCGCCACCGATCCTCCCCCCGATGGACGTGGGGAGAGGGATATCTTACCGCGAGTGGATGGGGGATTGCAAAATCTCCCGCCCATCATGTGATCGGCCTTTCGGCCAGCTTCGGTGCACACGGCACAGCGTAGCTCAGCAGTACAGCCAGGTGCCTTGTGGCCTGGCTGGCCGCAACGAAAACATAAACCGCGACGGTCCTTATCAGAAGGGCACAGAGAAGCGGTGTGCCCCAGGCCCTGGCACTTGAAGCAGTGCATGGGCCGTGCTCCGTCATGATGCAGCTGGACCCTACTCCATCCTACAACCAAATGGCCCAGCTGCAGCAACTTTTTAGCCGCCGTCACAGGACACGACATGCGAGCAAAGCCGAGCCCACGCGGGCTGCGGTGTATTTCTCCGACTCGAACTTGCGCAGGAGAACACCCGCCCTCCGCAGCGACCGCCGACCGCACTCGATCTTGTGTCGCGGTGTCATCCAAACCCGTCACCCTGAAGTCAGTTGACTTGACGGGTCTGGTCACTTCCGCGACATCAGCCAGTGCCTCCATCAGCTTATTAGCCAAAACGTCTGCTTTCTCTCCACTAGTACGTCCCGGCACCTCAATGAGACGGCCCCCTGTGGCCGAACTTCTAATACGTAGGGGCCCTATTCCCAGCTCCCTGATATCACCTATTTTGAGCTGAGCTTTGGTGAGGGCCTCACCGTACGTAACCCCCGATTGAGCAGCTTCCGGGCGCAACTTTACTATGACCGCTGAAGAAGTGGGCAGCATCAGTTTTGCACCGTTGGCCGGTTTGTTTTTCGGGGGTGCATCCTTCTTTTTCGGCACCGTCTTCTTTTGCGGCGCTTTCCTCCTTACTATCGTCGACCAGCCGTCTCGGGGAGTAGCAGTTGCAGCTGGTTCTGCGGCCTCCGAGTCTCGCTGCGATACCGCAGTCCTCCCGTCTCCATTCGAGGTGGAGGGGCCGAAACTAGACCATTGTGCCTCCTTCTGCCCCTTCCCTTTGCCCTTCTTTAAGGCCGGGATCGGCCGCGCCGCAGGACGAACAGGCAATGGAGGAAAGTCCTCCATCGCCGTTTGATTATGCGCCCTCTTCGTCGTTGGCACATCCTTTTGAGGAAGCGCCATGATCGGCGAGCTCGGTCGCTCAACTGGCACCTTAGTTGCAATTGCGGCCCGGGTTTCGTTAGCAACCCTTCTCTTATCTGCCGCCAAAGGAGGCCGGGTGACAACGGGAGGCAACAACCTATCCTCCAGAGCCGCTAGCCTACCATCCACCAGGTTGCCAACCAACCTGGCGATATTGGACTCCAGAATGCCCAGCTGCTCGCTGGACATTGGGCTCGTGCTCTTTCTTTGAGCAGCCACCGCCGTCTTGGCTTCCTCGAAGTCCCTTCGGTAAGCCCGAACCTCCTCCCTGAGATTTGCCACCTCTCGCTTTAGCCGTCCATTATCGGCTTTGAGGCGACGAGTCTCTTCAGCCTCCGTACGAGTGGACAGGGCATCGAGGACAATCCTCACGGCACCTGCGGCCCGACGGATCTTGTTAGCGTAGCCGCCTTTTAAATTGGTACTTCGACCCGTCAAGTCCAGAATCACCCTAAGGTTGTCCCCGGCTGCCGACTTCAGTTCCTCTGTGCCCATCTGGTCCGGATCGATGTCCAATGGGCCAGGGGGCAGGGCGTCCACATCAACAGCCTCCTCATTTGACTTGAGATAAGCCCTGCGTTCAAGAGAAGCCATAAAGTTTTCTTCTCTGGCCTCCTCGGACGTATCCCTAACTTCTTGGCGAGCAGTTGTGGGTCTGGTCGCCGTGCCCCTAACCCTTCCTCTCTTGGCCTTGGCTGCTTTATCAACCGAGCCCCCAGTATCATTTAAGTGGCGCTTAACTGCGCAAGGCTCCGACTCAGAGTGTAGCGACCACCAATCGACCCCCATCAACTCGCTGTAGGTGATGCCACTCCTGACATTGCCGACCCGGTCACTGGAGACCTCACGTGACGCCTCCGCACCACTCTCCATACCCACCGCACCCCTGTCGCTATCCTCTGCTGCTGAGTAGCTGAGGACTCCCTCCCTTCCTTCAGGCTTAGTGCCACGCTGAAGCCGTGCCGATCTTCTAACCCCCCCTAAAACATTATTTTGTACCCCTCCCTCTGGTTTACTACCCCCATCCTGACTTTCGCCATCCTTTTCAAAAGGATGTAAACCAGTCATTATTTGGTCCTTATCCAAGTCCGTTTCCCCCCCGCTTCTGCTCCTACTTCTACTTCTTACCACACCCCCCTTCTTCCTAGACCCACCCCCTTGACTCCTACCATCCTCTCCTGACATGTTGACGCAAAATGGCCAACAAAAAGGAGGAAAAGAAAAATTCTACCCTGTGGAGTACCACAGGGTAGTTCCCTAGAACCCGGTGTACCACAGGGCTGTCCTGTGGGACCCGGAATAAAAACTATACAAAATTAATAAAACTAAACCTAACGTAAAAAACGAACATAAAATGTAACCTAAACATTAAAAACAACAAGTTAAAATATATACAATAATTAACACGAGTTGATAAAATCCAAAAGTTGAATTTCTCCGCAACCAGATGGCGTACGAAAGAAATTCAACCGTGAAAAGAAAGCTCCGAAAACCCTCCTTTCAACGCCACCAAGAACTTAAAAATCTCAAGATTGGTATAGGCTCCGCCCAAGGAAATTCCGAACACTACCAACCTACTACTAACTTCGTTATTCATAGTTAACTAATAAAGTTTCTGAGGATGGATAAATGGAAATATGGAGGTTTATTACTAAAACTACTAAACGGATTTTGATGAAATTTGGTAAAGTACCTAGTAGATACGGTTCTGGATTAAAACATATCCTACTTTCTATCCCGAAAATGTATATATTTACGTGGGCAGAGCTGCGAGAAGAAGTTATTGCGTTTATAAACAGTACCTAGAGCACCTCTACCTACTTTGTCTGGTGTTTGACAATGTGTCAAACACCAAACAAAGTAGGTTGTATTGCACAACTAAGCCTTTGACAAAAGAAACTTTATAAAGTTCAAACTTAAAATTAAATTAATTAAGGTCAAATTTCGACCCCTAAATGAAAGGTGATTTATAAATACTTCCCGACCAATGTTTCTATAGCTAACGAGCTAACGTTTTGTGGTTACTTTGATAACAGTAAATGCTCTACAATAGGATGAAAGCTAATTCAAACCTGTAACGTGCGCATCACTAAACTGTGTACACTGTAGGTACATGAGCGAACCGCCTCGGGCGAATATGGCTTAAATATACAGAAATACACAGAGGGGCGCTTTGATTCAAAATGCTACTTGTATTAAAATCATTAGGAGAACACTGTGTTGTTATACTTTCTGATATAATGGCTGTTCTTGTTCGAGAACGTCGTTAACATATTTCTTATGATTTTTACCTCAATATTTTATAGATTTATTTGGCGTAGTATTACGAGCAAATAACATTAGAGACATGAAACAAATGAATATAACTATAAACTACGACTAAGATTATAATAGCTATAATATGCATACGGCTGAAAACTTTGTATCTTATCTAATAAAGGTACGCTAATGTTTTCTTCCCACTGCAGGGTCAAGTCACATTGACAAATTCAAAATTAGTCTAGCCCAAAGAGAGCCCAAACTGTTATAAATCTTAAAGCCAACAGCGCTCGGTGGGTTTGAAAGACATTGTTTTACAGCCTTACTCTTAGTGGGCTTTAATACATTGACTAAATTGACGGTTTTATATATCTACGAATAATAATACTAGTTGTAATATAAAACGTGGGCGATGTTATTAAATGATGATGATTTCCTGCTTATGTAACTAATTAAAAATAATTAGTAAATGCAAAATAAAAATACATTTCTTTGACCACACAGCTGATTATAAAAATATATTTGCTTAAAACAATTAAATCGTTAGCTGTAAGAGGCAGAATATGACCTTTTCAGCGTCTGTATTTTTTTTATTACAATTTTACTTCCTACATAGGCAGCAAATCATTTCCACAATGTTTATGGAATTGATTTTTTAAAACTTTTTATTATAAAACTACTAAAAATATGGTTAAAAGACGTTTATAACACTCAATTCATCATCATTCTTAAAATCGAATACAACCCAAAATAAATTCGAATCAAATATTTGGATGCAGTTCAAACAAATTAAATACTTGTATTTGAACTGAAATTGTATTAAGTGGACTGTGAATTTCATTACGCACTCTTGGCGCACTCACGTGAAAAAAATATTGAAAATGAATTATTTCTATAAACATTATACGAAAATATAAAAAGAGAAATATTTCATGCAAATATTTCGTTACGTTAATTTTCAATCAGTGACTTTTTCAATGTTTACCTATTATATTAATTATCGTCCACTGGATTTCACTCAAAAGTTTTTATTGCAATTACAGTTCAGTAACAATAGAACAGACTAAAATTTATTAATATAATAAATTCATGGTTGATATTTTATAAAACGTTATAAAAATAATACCATTGAATATATCTAGGATAACGATCCCGAAGTGAACAATAACTTGAAAGCATATCAAAAGTATATTTTATTTTAAACTAGCTGTCTCGACACACGTTCTGTCGCACCTATAAAATATATAGTGTTAATATTTTCTCCGCAATTTTTTCAACATTTCTTACCGTTTAAACCTTTCCTGAACTGATATGATTACTTATCTACGATAGTATCTATTTATACCACTAGACCACGGAGGCTGTTTGACATCTAACAGCCTCCGTGGTCTAGTGGTTAGAGCATTGGCTCTCGACTCGGAGGTCGTGGGTTCAACTCCCGCATCGGAACAACAAAAAATGTTGTTTCCAAGTTTGGTTAGGACAATGCAGGCTGATCACCTCATTGTCTGACAATAAAGATGATCCATGCGTCGGATGGGCATGTAAAAAGTCGGACCTGCGCCTGATCTCTCGTCAGTCGTGTCGGTTATCCGTCCCACTGGATTATGAGAGTAAAAGGAAGAGAGAGTGCTCTTGTGTACTGCGCACACACTTGGGTACTATAAATTTACTCCTGCGTAACTGGCCTGGTTTCAATGAAACCGGACACCGTCACCGATATCGGTGTGGGGAGTTATTATATTTATACCAAAAAACATATCCTCACCTCTTGGTGAGGATATGTTTTTGGTATATGTTCTTACATATCAGGATATATGTCTAATTTCGTAACAACGAGAATTTTTATTTCGTTGTTGGCAAAATGGTATATGTCTGAATTGCCGCAAAACAAAACTCAATTTTTTCCGTGTTGGTTGAAATTTAAACCTTTTCTATTTCATCCTTGTGGACGTATATTTTTCACATGATGTTATGTTGTCAGATTTATTAGAAGGTGTAGACGAGATGCAACAGCTTTTTACAGTTCTTAAGAATTTTTTCAGAAAGCATAACCCAAATTTAGGCTACATTATATGATTGATGATGATGATTAGCTGAACTGTTATTACATTAAGTAACATATCTAACAACTTTGTTCTATTCAACTATGAGTAGAATATTTTATGACAACGTTTCACTCTCCTTTTTAGTGTTACATCTTAATCAAATATTGTGATGTATTTACAGCCGACCTGGGCAGCTGCGAGGTGCCTCTGGGTATGGAGAGCGGTATGATTTCCAACGAGTCTCTCTCCGCCAGCTCCAGCTATGACATGAGCGTGTCTCCATTGAGTGCCAGGTAATAAGTTAACATATTTTTCGTCTAAGATTAATGCTAAAATTATGTAGGAGCTAAAAACTCCAGAAAAATCTTTTAATTCTACTTCAGAACAATCAATGAAATATTTTTAGGAAAAAGTTTGACATATAAGAAGTATGACATTTTAGAATGGAAATAATATTCACCAGTTTGAACGTGAAACAAGAAGATGCAATTGATTCGCATTTGATTGATTTCATACTAGCCCTGGAACTTCACAAACACGCTAATAACATAATATATTATTGTAACGGTTATATAACTACATTACAAATTAACTGTTAAATGGGAGATCTAATTAATATTCTAAATACACAGTGTGCCTTTGATGTAAAGTAAATTGTCTCAGATCGATATTGCAAATTTAACGGCCATTGTCATACGACAAAGCGTTATGATACGGCAAAGTTGTTACAATAATTGTGAATCCGGCAACCACAAAACGCTCATACTTAGCTCAAACAATTAACAGAGGGTTTCACATTCGGCTGTAAGCCCGCATAAGCCCAACAAGAGACAATAGAGCGAAAACTCGACGCCCGTTTAAGCAATTCAGTAACAGAAAATTAAATTTTCATATGAATTTGCAGAGACTGTAATCCTACAAAGCCTTTAGGGTCTCGAACCGAAAGATAACGAGAAATAAGAAAGGTGGGATATACGAAGATTTTATCACCGAGTCAATTGGGTCAAAAGTAATTAAGCAAACACTATTTTAATTCAGCGTTTAGGGGAGTTAACGTTGAGACGGAGATAAGATGTTATCACAGATATTCCAATTAGACTCAAAAGGGATCTTGCCGACAGACCTTTGATGATTGAATCCATACTTTGTGTTTTGATCAGTGTGTTTAGCATTCAATTATTATTATCTTTAATAATAAAATGGAATCAGATTGTGATAATACGAAAAATTATTTATCTTCTACTCCAAATGTTGTGATGTTCATGTGATTTTTTTTAAACATGTCTCAAATCTGTTACCAGGATCCGAACTGAAATACGAGGTGGGGCCTGGTGTCCAAACGGGTTGATCACGCCAGCCAGCCGACAATACCTCGAGGTAGACCTGCGAGACGAATACCTAATCACAGGAACCGAGACCCAGGGACGGTTTGCGAACTCCGTCGGCGTGGAGTTTGTTGAGAGTTACTCTCTCGAGTACTGGAGAAACTCTCTTAATAGATGGGTCAAATATAAGGATTTTAACGGCAGTCGGGTAAGTGTGAAATCATTATTTGTCTATCAATAAAACGAGAGTGCCATCTTTATTTTTAACTTATTTACTAAAAGATTTTTGTTTTCGAAAACTGTTTTGGTTTTGTATAAAGATTTATCATTATCTGGTCTGTGTTTTTCTTTTCTACAAAAGAAACATAATACAAAATGTATGCATTGTCCGAGTGAAACATTTAAAATTAGCTGTATGAGTGTATAGAAGCCTGTGACACAGTGCATCTCTTTATGTAATGGCTCTAAAGCCAGCATCTGTGGACGTCTGCTTTTAAACGAAGATTGCCTCAGAAACTACAAAGATTTGTATGAGTATTTGACGTCACTAGCAGCTTAAGCGTTCTGTTTAACTACTTGACACACAAGTTTAGATGATTCACTTTGTTTACTTCTTTAAAATAATCTCTACTAATATTAAAAAGAGTAAAAGTTTGTATGTAAGTTTTCATTGATTACTCTGAAACTACTGGGCTGATTTTGGTAAAATTTAGCATAGACATAGAGTAGACAACGGTAGCGGCCATAGGATACTTTTGTTATTTATAAACATGTTACTATGTTTTAGCTAATACCCGGTAACACAAACACATACACGCCGAGAAATAACACGCTGGAGGCACCGTTTGTTGCGTCGAAAGTGCGTTTTTTTCCGTACGCCGCACACCCGAGGACCGCGTGCATGCGAGTCGAGCTTTACGGCTGCCGATGGAAACGTAGGTACAACGAAGATGAGGTTTTGATAGCTGGTGGTGTCCCGGGACTTTTTGCTAAGCGACATGCGCTATCGCGACTTCATGTTTTGCCGCTATGCGATTCTTTCCGCCATTGGCGAATGCTTCAAGCTCGATATTTATCGTGCATCCAGGATATCGATTTATTGCGTGTTAACGTATCACAGAATACAGGTGGCGATACGGATCGCTGAAAGAAAAAAGATAAATATCGAGCGACAAAGCACACAGCCCTCGCTATTGGGTGGTTAAATGTTTATTTGTTTGCACAGAGGCGCTTGTTTCTTACTCGGCGCCCCAAGGAGGCGACATGCAGACTATGACTGGGGGTGCGCGGTTTGAAGATCTGTCCTACGATGGTATCCTCCGAAGTGGCAAGATGCTGAACGGCTTGGGACAAATCACGGACTCGTATTTGGGCCCAAACGATTTTGAACTTCCAGATCCATTGGATACAAGAGGTTAGGAGATATTTTGCACTTTTTTCCTTTGCGATTTTCTATCATAAGATACTCGTATGCTGTGCCTTTTTATATGATACATAAACATAAGTGTTTTAAAATGATTTCTGTGCAGTAACTTTGTGTGTCTGTACATATTATTTGGATTTACCTATATTTTTTTTATCATAATAATAATATGAATTCTTGTTCTGGTAACAGTTTCTAGTTTCTTTATTATATTGAAAATATTTTTGTTGTTATTGTTAAATAATGTTGTTGTGTAGTTTAGTTATTTATTTTTTTAGCTGTGACACAGACTAGAAAATATAATATACTTACGAACAGAGAAACAGCTTTTATATTGTAACGATCCAAATCGATCCAAAAGAGATATTTGATTTTGGGCCAGCTCTATGTACACTACTACGTAGGTAAATCGGAAAAAATATGGGAATTTAATAAAAATACAAAAAAATATAATTTGAAGAAGGGTACATTGCAAAAATGATTATTTGAAGAGTTTTTTATTGCGAGAACCCTATTTTTAGGGCGGCCATGAGAGTTGTTTTGACTTGACTTTTGACGTAGTTGGTTTTAGAAAGAGACGTGTTCTTGAATGTCATACGTCTTTCTTTGTCATAAGTCATGTCATTGTCAAAATGACATTCTTGTTTAATTCTGATCTGATCCGCCATGTTTTATTTTATATTGTGTTGCCATCCATGACGAAGTTATTTTAAATGTACATTGAAACGAAGTGAAATTAAATGAAATAAAGAATAAGAAACATTTAGTATATTATGTAGCTATATTTACATATAGAGTACATAGTGCTGGCTCACGCCTCATACATTTCTAGAACATCTCTTTTGAAAATTTTGTCGTCCCCTTCAACGGCTCATTATTTTTCCACACAATGGTGGATAAACAGTATGCTTGTAGTGGTGCAATGAAATCAATAGCTAACTATGCTGTTATTCTGTTCTTCTTTAATATGTGGCTGTGATGCATACTTTAGAATAGCTTATTACTTTTAGTTGGTAAGTCATGGCGTCTACAAAATATCCCATATGAAGGAATAGTAATCCTTATAATTTTGCCAGGAACACGCTGGGTGGGCTGGAACAAATCCATGGTGGTGGAGGACGAGGTGAAACTGACGTTCAACTTCTCGGACACACGTCTGTTTTTTCACGTCGATATACACACCAACAATATGTTTACAAAAGATGTACAGGTATTTAGTTACATTATTCCTATAGATATATTATTATTTATTACATTTTAAATCAATAACATATTTTCATGAAGCATAATATAATTTCTTGTAAGAAAAATTCAAAGAACTTTAACATCTAAAGCATCTAAGACTGAGACTATATTATTATGATCCGGAATTTGGGGAAATTCAGAGCACTGAAAATAGATCTCTGCGCTAACGTAATAGAGTTGAAGATCAACGTATCGAGTGTCGAGCTATCATATATTACATTGACATTGGATTCGCATTTTGGTGATCGATTTTAATCTCTATTGTTAATACAATAGAGATGAAAATTGTTAATACAATAGTGCAAATGCACAGAGTTCTATTTTCAGTGCTCTGAATTTTCTCCGGCTTCCCGGAATCCGGATCATAATAATATAATCCCAGCCTAAGGTTAACGTTGGAAATAACCTTAGGCTGAGACTATATATGGTTCGGAATCATTTTATCTTTTAAAAAATTTAAACGGCTTCCGCGTGTATATTTTAAATTAAACATTTTGTTTCAGCTCTTCAAAGAAGCTGAAATATATTTTTCACTGGAAGGCGAAAGATGGCAGGAGGATTATATTTCATATGAGCCGAAACAGGATAAAGTGTCGGAGCACGCCCGCAATGTACACATTGATTTAGAGAACCGTACCGCCAAGTACATCACGATCAAATTCAAGTTTCAACACGAGTGGATATTGATTAGTGAAGTCACTTTTAAATCTGGTAAGTGTTTCATTAGGCCGAAGGGCATTTTATGGGGGAAACGATCACACGGGTCGACTGATGGAAAGCGATCGTCGTCGCTAATGGAATCGACATTTACCTAGCACAGTTGCCGCGAACGCGACGCGAGTCGAGAATGGTAAGGGTCATTCACACCGAAACACGACGCTTCTTTTATTTATTTTTATAGTTTTCTTGAGTCGGTGGGTCATGTGTATTACATCCATTATGTAAGAAAACGTAAACGTAAGATTCCGGTTATTTCACTTTTTTCACCTTTTAACATCCCCTGAACTTCCAAAATTATTTCAAGACCAAAATTAGCCAAATCGGTCCAGACGTACACGAGTTTTGAGTCCCTCGAAAACGGAATAAAAAGTATTATATTATGTCCTTACCGTAGTTTTAAGATACCTCCCTACCAATTTTCAGCCAAATCGGTTCAGCCATTCTTGAGTTATAGTGTTAACACAACTTTCTTTTAAAAAGATAAAACTTTTCCCAACTGTTTCAAACTGTCAAACTAACTGTTTCAACCTGTCAAATATATGATTGATAAGCGTCGTTAGCGTGTTATGTGTTTGACGTGTCTGTCTGTCTGTATGTGTGCGTGTCTATCCGTGCCATCGTATCACCTAAACAGATGAACCGATTTTCATATAGTGTTTTTTTTTTTTTTTTTTAAATTGACCTGATCGAGGGTGTTCTTAGGTATAATTCATTATCATTAGCCAGCTAACTGCTTGACATTTTTTTTAATTTTTCTTATAATTAGTTTCCACTATCACCGCGTTATACACGTTTTTGCCAAGCCGTATGCAGTATGCATAATAAACGCAATTATTTAATTTTTACCAAACAAACTCTTTAAACATAATATTATCAAAGTCTCTTCTAACTGCCGGGGTTCTAGAAAGTTCTATTCATCACTCCAATGTCTACAAATCTTTTAAAAATCAAGCTTTTAACTCGTTCGATCACATCACCGTTAAATGAAACAGCTCTAAATCAGCGTGTGCACGATATGTAAACTTGGCCCGGAGTCAAATTTACAGCTTTGCACACGTCTGGCACGTACGCCGTACCGTTTTTTAATCTCCTAATGCCCTTTAATAATTAAATAAAACGTCTACGGCACTAGAAATTCCCTTTGTGCTGTTTTTAATCGAGGACTATGTTTCGTAATGTATTTTTAATCATTTAATCAAACTTGACTGCTTGAAAATTTTATGCAAGTGCGTGCGGTAAGTGCCTGAAGTTAATCTAAAAAATATGCATATATCATGTATTTTCATACTCTTAGGAAAAATTACAATCGTCACAATGTCTCATACTTTAAACGAGATAATCTTGTATATAATATAATATAATCGGTTTCTCGATAACCGCTACAAGTAAATTACTATGAAATTTAGTAGTAGGGAGTTTTGGGGGAGAAAAATCGGTCTAGCTAGGTTTTATCCTTGAGAAACTGTTTTTTTTTTCTTTTATTGTGCAACAATATATCAAAACATTTGGGCTATAATATTATGTCAGTTCGATTGGCAGTTTGGTATGCATACTACGCTTAATTTTTGACTTTGTTATATCGTGAGTTCGAACCCCGGTATATGTTTTTGTTATACGGGCAATTGGCCCACCACACTTACCCACCGGTATATGTTTGTGATTCTTTTTTTATCAAAACTCCCCAGGTACTTATTAGTATTATTAGCTAAATCTCAAAAATCATTAGTAGCAGAACTCTGTAACCATCTCTGTAGCATCATATCCTTTTGATGTTCTACAGCAGCTAACGAACCTCGCTTACTTAACTCTCAACTAGAGCACAGTATTATATTATGTTACAGGTAGGTATTCTGAATATGTCAAATATTATGTAGATTGCATAATCGAAATAGGTATATAAAGGTTGGCTTTGTCCACTAAAACATAATGTACAGGTATATAGTCCGAATCTCCGCAAAGTGTTTCCATGAAATTTAGTGTGCAGGGAGAATAATCGATCTAGCTAGGTATTATCCCTTGAAACTGCGCATTTTTAAGCAATATAATTATGTTTTCTATTGTCGTGCAACAATATATCAATAGTTTCGACTATCTTACGTTAGGGCCAGGCCACACGGTGCGGTACGGCTGCGGCGCGGCGCCTGAGCGGTATCGCAACGGGTCTTTTACATATAAAAATGTATGGTATGCCACACGACGCGTCCGGCGCCGCTCCGGCGCCGCACCGCAGGCGCACCGGACAGCGGCGCGAGGCGGGGCGAGACAGATGAGGCGGGGAGGGGTGCACACAGGGCGACGCCGCATTGATCGTGTGGCCGCCAGTGCGGTGCGGAGTATTGCGGTGCGGTGCGGCGCCGCGCCGTGTGGCCCGGCCCTTAGTCTGATTGGCGGATTGGTATGCGTACCTATCTATGTATAATTTTTGCGTTGTTGCGGAAATTCGGAATGTAAAGGGTAAATTCGAATCTCAGTCAGATAAATATTTTTGTGATTCTTTTTATTTTTTTATTTCTAAGACCTCCGAGCAAAGCCGGTTACCCAGGTACTAGCATTATAGAACTAGAACTTTGACTCCCTATTTATTATCTACAGTCAGTAAAATTCAATAACTAATTTGTTTGTAGACTTATGGCGGTTGGCACGTAAAATTACATGGATTGTAATTATTCTTCTTTAACCCGTCCAGTAAATCAAGCGCTACAAAAATAATAATTAGACCCATAATATTTTAAATTCTACCATTGTTTATGAAGTCCCAAATTGCTCATGTGAAATATTCTTCGTGGAATTTATTGGGAATAAAAAGTGTCGCAGTAAATAACTTTTATTACTTAGGTTTGCTTGCGTTGTTACAAGAGATTAATCACGGGCTTTTACTGTTTTTCTTTTCTGAGTGAGTTCGATAACGCCGTCATTGTGTGAGAGAAATCCGATGAGCCACAACAAATACAGTTTTTTATGCGGTTACGTTTTGTAACTCGAAATATTATTTAGTTCGTGCGACGAGAATAAAACTTACGAAAGCAATTCACTTTATTAAAATAAACAGTAGTGAAATGTGTATTAAAGTCATTCAAGTAAATCTTCTTTGTATGTATGTTTTACTTTTACGCTCACATAAACATTCACTGATAATACATTCCCAAGTCAACCTGACATTTCCCCCTGAGGTTGCTAAAAACCAGTCATGCGCATTACATGTTACAAGAGCAAGACCCTCAGTCTCCTTAAGGGCGCGTGTCAACGAGCCGGTTTCTATCCGGCACGGCGCCGGGCCGGTGCCAGTTATGTATGAAACCGGCTTCGAGTCGGACCGGCGCTAGTGCCGTTGGTGCTTCGTACATAACTTCGTACATAAAAATTTCCGGGTAGAAACCAGCTCGTCGACACGCGCCCTAACCTTATAGCTCAATAGCTTTAACAAAATCAAGCCAAATTACTACCTTATGAGATGCAAGTGTATAATATAACTCTGGAAACACTGCAGTAGGGAAATCCGATGCTACACTGTAAAATTTTAATGATGATACGCTGCCAAGTTTAATTATAAATAGAAAAAAGGTGATGATGATGACAAAACCTTATAATACCTTATTTAATTTAACCATCGTTAACATTTTACTTCTTTTATTTTCCCGTTTTCGGTACTCTTTTATTTACAGAATAAATATTTATGAGGGTACTTTGTTTTGCAGAGCTATTTATAAAGATTTCAGCATGATTCCTTGTGTCAGTAATGTAATGTTCTGCAGCTTTGCGGATAAAGAACCGGAACTTTCTCATACGCTACAAATAAAAAAAATATACTTAGTATAAAGTATAGTTTCAGTCGTTATAGTAGATCCTACTCACTATCATAAATGTGAAATGTGAAAATGGATGGATAGCTTATCGTAACTCTTTCACGCAAAAACTACTGAATGGATTTTGATGAAATTTTGTATGACAGTAGTTTAGGATCTGGATTAACACAAGCTACTGTTATCCCGAAAAAGTACAGTGTTTTCATGGAATATTGTATTTACGCGGCCTAGTAAATGATAATAATAATTATACTCAGTACTGCTGTAATAAAATAATTATTACATAATGCAATTTGAAATATTCAATATAATAAATAGATTATAAAAAATTCACTATCATTCTAGAGTGATGCACTTCGTCGCCATTTTTCTTAGAAATTTCTCGCATTCTCAGCTGATCTGCGAATAATTGGCATAGCAGCAAAATAATTAGGAATTAGCACAGTACCTAGTAACTCTTGGCAGCTAACTACTGCTCTACTGGCACAAAGCCATTTCTACCTACGTTTAGGATTAGACCTAGTTTCATAGTTTCCCACTGCATCTAACGAACTCACTTTTAGCATAGGTACTTTATAGACTCGGCATGTTCTATACCAAAGCTAAACAACTACATTTTGGCGACTTAAAACTTATTGCTTATCTTACATATTGAAATCAATTGGCATATGGGGACAATATCTATTAGCCATCTCAAGGATGGAGGAGGTGGAGTAAAGAGGCTATATTATAATAGGTTTTAGTTTATCCCGCAGCCAGTCTAGGTATATAATATAATTATGTAAAAAGATATGTTCCCACTGACTGACTAACATACCTATAGACATACGCACAGACGTAACCGCTACTGAGAACTAACTAAGAATGTGAAATTTTATTTGGAAATTTAATATTTGCTCGACATTAAAATTGCATGACGGCACGGCTTTGTAAAGAACTTTCAAAATGAAATAATACAATATCGTCATGGATTCATGTATGCGTATTCCAGGGGCGGTCAACATTTGTTTATTGAATACAAAGTTGGGCACTATTCACACATCGCACAATACCTCCGGTTCAAACTGAGGCCAAACCAAATATTTACGTCACCGTACAAATGCAAAAAGAGTGATAAATGACCGCCAACACAAATTCTTTCTCTTTTTAGTGTTCTGCAGTAAAAAAGAGTTTTAGTTTCGCTATGCGTCTGTCTAGCTGAAGCTTTGTTCAATATGGGCACAAAACGTAAAGAGTTATTGATTGTTTTCTTGCTTTCAATATTTTACATTTTCTTATCAACACGAGGGAAAAAAGAGCATTACCGTACGTAAACTCATTATGTTTTTCCGGCTATCAGGTTGGCACAAACTCAACACAGAACTTAGTTTCCGTTCCTTTGTAGTGGTACAATTAGCCCTGCGCCCGACACCTATTCATTCCGTTTCATTGTCTTAGCCTAAGACCGCCTCTGTTTGCCTTCATTCAATGCTCTAAGATATAACGCCAACTTCTCAGCTCGAATTCAAAGAGGTGACTTGTGAGTGCTCTATTAATTCCTTTTTATTAAGACGTGAATAACTTTGTACTTTGTAAAGCCAGTTTATACATAGAACACCAGAACCTCAATTCTCGTATTTAAAGTAGACTTTCATTTTACTTTGATTGTATTATAATTGATATGTAAAGCGACTTGTTATCATAAACTGATTTTATGAAGTTTCGACCAATCAGGACGAACGACGACGACGACATTCACGCTGCTTTAACGTTTACGAGAATACCGGTTTGACAGTTTTAGCGTATCGGAACTTGATTGTAACTGTATTAGTGCAGGTTTTATTTAGCAGAATTGACCCTCTGGTAACGTTCTACTGTATGAATAAAATATTTTAAAATATACATATGAAATCAAATTCTTAAGTAAAAAAAAAACTTAGGCCTTTACATCCGTTATTGGATGATTTATACAGTATTCTCCGAGCAAAGTAACCACTCTTGAAATACTGTTGTGCCTGGGACAGTTAGTTTTTAAATGTCGTATGGTTGCCCAAGCACATACGGCATTCTCACAACATAGTCAGCCTAGTCCAGAGGAATGACTGGTACGTCTGGGGCCATACCATGTGCGGGTTTCCTCACGATGTTTTCCTTCACCGTTAGAGCGTCCGTATAATGTACTTAAGATTTGAAAAAGTCTCATTAGTACACGCCACAACCTGGGATTCGAACCTGTACGCTCTCGAGTGCGAACCAAATGGTCTACCCACTAGGCCACGGAGCTCTTAATTCATATGTAAATAAGCAATAAAATCATAACCAAGGACATGTCATGACATGTCTAAAGAGGGTTCCGTAAGCAAATCCAGTAAAGTTAGTGCTTCATCGAAGGGACGTCAAAATGTTCAAATTTTGTGTGTGAGTTTTTATGTCACGATATTATAGTAACCGAGTAACCGAGTCTTGCTCTAGTAATACGGAAAAATAACGGATTGTTATAGGTACCAACAAAATTTAATAAAAAAATCACAATTCCTCAGACTGAGATTCGAACCTGAGACACCAATTTGCAAACAACGCAAAAGTTATACATACGCATACATACCAATTTTCTACTAGGACTTACACCAATAGAGTCAAAATTATGCATAATATATTATTGTAATAAGCAAGAAAAACGTACATAACTTAAAAATGCACGGTTTCGCAGGGATAAGACTTAGGTACATAAATTTTTCTCTCTAAAAGCCCTCTACATATCAAATTTTATAGAAATACTTGCAGACGTTTCCGAGATTCATACACAAGAAATACTCGTTTAAAGTTTAAAACTAATAAAAGTAATTATAATATATTAATAATAAGCCTAGTTTCTTACACCTGTTATATTTTTTTCAGCACCAACTGTAGTCAATTCATCAGCTGAATTTATCGAGGAGTATTACCGAACTGACACCACACCATCTTCGAGGAAGAAACGCAACTCATCTTTGCGAGTATCAGTGGGGTTGGCCTGTGGGGCTTTGGTAGGAGGAGGTGCTTTTATAGCTGCTGCAGCTGTACTGTTCACGAAGAGAACCAGACGACGCATTCCGAATATGCTGAAGAAGCCGTTCTGCCCGTCTCTAAGACATAACTCTAGTTCGCGGAATAACAGGAGAGCACCAAGACTCGCTTTGGCACTCGCGAACTGCCCACCGATTCATATGCTCAGGTAATCATTAGTAAGAAATAAAGCAAAAACTTTCAGTACAGTTTAACAAGAATTTTGCAAACGGAGGAGTATGATATTTGGCATAGTTAAAGTTTATGTGAAGAAAGGTGTACAGACTGATGGATGCTAATATTTAAAAAAATGCATAACATTAATAAAAACAAACAACACTGCCTTAAGTTATTAACACATAGTACCGTACGTTTGATAGATATACGATTTTGTTATACGTTGACATTTGTCTATTGTTGGCAGTTTTTTCTATTGAGGCAAAATAATATAAAGTTTAACCTTAAAATTATTATGAATTTCTATAGGTCAATTTCGACCACAGATGACCTGTAATTAATATGATAAACTTATTTTGAAAAGTATTTGTGACTTGTAAAGTTTTCATTTGCAATTTTCTAAAAATATCCACCTTTGTATGAAAACCAATAGCATTTATTATCTATGAACCTATTAACTATAACCTATCTTGTATTAATATCAACTTAATTACCTTTTAATTACTTCCAAAACAGACCGGCGATTGTTGATGAAGACTATCGGGAGCCCTACAATATATGGAGAGAAACTCTAGGGCGGCGCGAGAAACGTGAAAATCCAGACCAAAATGAATATAACGGTATGATTGTTTAAACTTTATAATAATTATACATACAACAAATAACAAACTTTCCAACAAAAATCCCGAGACGCCATCTGTCGAGCAAATGTGGCTTAGTCTTAAAATTAATAGGATTAAAATTGCAGTAGGGACAGCATATAGACCGCCTTGGATGGACGTGAACCTATTTATTGATGCTTTAACTCAAACTTGGTGCTCTCTAGCGTCTTCGACTACATTATTTTATTAGGAGATTTTAACATCAATATGCTGCACCCCCTAGATAACAAAACTAAATTGCTCTCACAGTTTCTGGATTCTCTGCACATCAACCAAGTCGTAACTACACCCACACACTTCACAGAGCATTCGGAAACACTTATTGATGTGGTGTGTACTAATGCTGTGGCACGTTCTGTCCTGGTAAGTCACATACCGGACCTGGGCAGCCATGCTGTGGTCACTACGCAGTTCAACTTCAAAAAGCCTGGTTTTTCACCTTTTGTGTGTTCATACAGACCATTTAAGGATATACTGCTAGATATTTTTAACAGGGATTTGGATGGAATTGATTGGGGATACTTGGATAATGCGAATGACATTAATGAAATGGTTGCAGATTTCAACAAACTGATTATTTTACTTTTTGACCTTCATGCTCCCATTAAAAATATCACGATTAAAAAACCTTCCCCACCTTGGCTAACTGATACAGTTAGACAAATGATGGAACTGAGAGATAGGAGTTTTTCGAAATGGAAAGTGACTAAGAACATTGCTCACAAAAAAGCATACAAAGATCTAAAATCATTAGTTGTATCAGCTATCCATTTTGAAAAACGCGCTTACTTTAGTAAAAACATTAACCGTAACATTAATAATCCTAAAATTTTATGGAAAAATATAAAGAATAACCTAAGCTTTTCTACAACCAAAGAACCCCTTTTACCCAATTTTTGTAATGATCCTAATACCCTTAATCAACACTTTCTCAATATTCCCGGTGAACCTTTAAATTGTCTTTCTTTATTTAGTTATTTTGAGTCACACACAGTAGGTGAAACCAGATTTAGTTTCTCTTCTGTGTCAGAGAGTACAGTTCTTAAAATAATTGAAGGTCTCAAATCCAATGCTATTGGTGTGGATAACATCTCTCTGCAGATGATGACATTAACACTGCCTAATACCTTAAGGGCTATCACTAACATAGTAAATAAATCCCTACTAACCTCTACCTTTCCCTGTAACTGGAAAACGGCTCTAATTAAACCCATCCCAAAAAAACCTAACCCTTCCTCTCCCCAGGACCTCCGTCCAATTAGTATCTTGCCCTGCTTGTCCAAAATCGTTGAGAAGGCTGTATACAATCAGGTTATTGATTACTTGAAGACCAATAAAATTCTACCACAGTTTCAGTCTGGTTTCCGACAAAAACACAGTACTGTAACAGCTTTACTTGATGTTATGGACAACATTATTTCTGCTCAAGACCAGGGCATGGGTACTATCCTAGTCCTGCTAGACTATTCTAGGGCATTTGATACAGTTAATACTCTTCTTCTTCTTTCAAAACTGTCATATTATGGTTTTGAGCCCTCTGTTGTTCAATAGTTCCACAGCTATTTAACAAATAGGTCACAAAGGGTGGAAATCACGGTTTGCAATGGTGGTAAGGCATACTCTGAATGTGCTCCTGTTACCCAAGGTGTACCTCAGGGATCCATTCTCGGCCCATTATTGTTCATCTTATTTAGTGCCGACATGTCACATAAGATAGTTCACTGCAAGTACCATATGTATGCAGATGACACACAAATATACATTAGTTTTTATCCTCAAGATATGCTTGTGGCTGTTAAAAACTAAATGAAGACCTAAAACATATTGCTGAGTGGTCTAACTCCTGTGGACTGGTCCTGAATCCAGCTAAGTCGAAGTTTCTCATTCTGGGCTCGAGGAAACAGGTTGCTGACATCCTGGATAAACAACCAGCTGTTGTGATCTCGGGACAACAGATCGAACATGTCAATGTAGCGCGGAATCTGGGAGTATTAATTGACTCGAATCTTAAGTTCGAACAACATTTATTGGAGGTTGTCAGTAACTGTTTCTACCGACTCAAAACTTTATACAAGTATAGGACATATCTTAGTGAGGATCTTAGGATCAGGCTCTGTGAGACACTAGTACTATCTAAGTTGAACTATGCGGACACTGTAATAGGTCAAAACTTACTTACAAGAACAGAAAAGCTTGTGCAGAGGGTCCAGAATGCCTGTGTGCGCTTCTGTTTTACAGTTCCACCACGTGCTCATGTTACACCATTTATCAACAATGCTAACCTTCTTAAAATGAAGGAACGCAGGAAGCTTCATTTTGCCGTACTTCTTTTTGATATAATTCTTACCCACACGCCTTCTTATTTGTATGAAAAACTATCTTGGGCAAGTGATGTCAACACGCGAACCAGAGCCTCTCATTATCAGATTTTAACGCCACAGCACAGGACGGCAGCATTCCGTGGATCTTTTAAGTATGCGGCCTCCCGTTGTTGGAATAACCTTCCACCTCCTCTACGGGTGCTGAAATCAAAAAACTCATTTAGTCGCCATTACAGGATTCACCTACTTAAAATTCAAAAACAAGTTATTAATACCTAAGATATATGCACCATCGGAGTGTAATGAAGGTTATAATCAAACTGCGGGGCGAATGCATTCTTCCATTGTTTTTCTTCTGTTTGTCGTTGTCCTGTATGCTGTGTCACAATATGTCCGTTGAATTTAAAATATCTTGCACTATAAAATTTTACACTGTTTTTTGTTCATATTTTATTAATGTCGCTATAGGTATTTATGTTTTATATTATTGCCCACAATATGCCACGTCACAGACCATGCTTTTTGTAGAATGTGGATCATAGATTATACAGCTGATATATACTAGTATTGTCAAATTACCCATCATAGGTATCTTAATTCAAATAATTGAATTACGATAGATCATATTTTGTTCTTTTATTTATTTTATTTTTTTCCTATTTTTATTCCATAGATAGGGCGCAAAGCCATTACTCTATTGTGTCGTAATTTCTTATGTCTTGTGTATGGAATTTTTGTTTATTTTTTTTTTTTTATGTGGTGAAGTCACTCATTGGCCCTTGCAGAATACCAGTGCAGCAGGCTTGCTTGCTGCGTATAGCTGAGCTGGGGTCAATTTTTGGCATCACACAACATGCATAGTATAAATAATAATGTGCCTAATTTTAATTTATTCTTTTGTATTTCATTTTGATGTGTGTTGTGTGATGATAAAATAAACGTATTCTATTTTATTCTATTCAAACATAATAACAATAACAAAAATAACATATTACGAACTTTTAATTGGCTTAGTAAATATGTTTTCTGTTTCTAACTCTATTGTATCTAGCTGTAAGTTTTCCATGTATTTTTTATACTTTCATCCCTATTTTACCCCCTTGCGGGTTGAATTTTGAAAAATCTACGTTATATGAGAAATACGTATGCAAAATTTCGAATTCCTAGAATTAAGGGTTTGCCTTTTATATATTTAGAAGACTATTAGGTAATACCAATAATACCATTCAGCCACACAATAATAATTTTTAGCATTTTTCAACTCCCGACACTGAGATAATTCGCCTGTACCTATGTAATACGGAATGTTCCTGTATTTTTTTATATTACACAAATGAATAGTGGTCTGAAAAATAAGAAAAAATATTCCAACCTTTTTGTTACTTTGAAATGCATCTAAATACAAAACTACACATAAAACCTTTATTTACTTTGAACAAGCTGTAATACCTAATAATTTCATTTCATCAACTTTTACATGTAGGCAAATACTTAATTATGGTGATGTTTATTTAGACCAAAACAAACCCTTCATTAAGATACTTACATTACAAATATAAAAGGGGTTGCACCCACAGCCAAATATAAGCCAACTGCGCTGTACTGTGATGCATAAAACCATTGATCTTTTTTGCAATTAAACTACCGGCTGATGGTTCTTATAGACAAACTCCTGTAGGCTATTTCAATTAGGGTGCTTCCCTTTTAACAAACAGTTCATAAATACATTGTAGCGTGGTATGTTCCGCTCAGTCTTTTGCAGTAGGAAATTCCGAAGGGGAGTTTTTAATTAGGTTTTTAGTACTTTCGCCCAGACACACATTAGCTTGGAATTAATTACTGTATGTGAGTCATATGCAGATGTGGAAACGTATGCTATATAACGCAAATTATTAGGTTATTTATGACGAAAGCTTAGCAGCTGATGTTTTGTAAACCCATTTGAGTCTAGACAGAAGATCCTAATCTGGCGTTCGTGAGAAAGAACGTCAACTAAAATAAGATATTATGAATGTACATTTTGCATGACGCGGTTTATATATTTCAAATAAATATTGCTCTCAAGTTACATTTTTCATTTAGTCTATTAATTTAGAATCTATTCACCCGCAGTTAATATTGTAACTAGTCAAAATAAATCCTAATTTGGCGGATAGCAATTAAAGTTCACTTTCCTTCAGTGCACCTGATTCTTTGTACTGATTACTGTATCTCTGACTGAAAGTAGCCTAGCCGGTGCTCGACTCGCCTCTCGACTGCACTCGTTAGCTCTCGAGCACACTTACCCGTACTTGTTACTTACCTTGCAACCTGCTATAGCAACTTTAAATGTATCCTTGCTCAATACCACAATTATATAATTGGTGAGATTTACATCTTTATTTTTATCTAGAAACGGAACATCTAGTTCGAAATTATATTATAAAGTTTTTTTGTTTTTATTCTGATAGTATATTTTTTAAAATACTTTCCGGCTTATCGGTCTTAAACTATTTAGTTAGATATTATGTTAAAGTTTTCACCGAGAAACCAATTTTGATTTCGTCGACGAAATCAATTTTGAAAAGTTCGATATTTTTAAGAACAAAACATCAAAATTATGATAATAACGAATAATAAAATATTCTAAGCGATATGAATTTCACATAAGTTTTACGTAAAACATGTAAATAAAATAATATTAAATCTTGACAAATTTACATTATTACATAGATCATACTTAATTATTACGTTCATTTCAAAATTGATTTCTCAGTATAAAAACGTTAACTTAATATCTAACTAAATAAGTTTAGATGTCTTATCAAACATCTAAGCCAATTTTTCTTTGTAGTGTTGATGATTATTATGTAAATGTGACTACTGTAATAAAATCATTTTCTAAAATTGTAAGGGGATACAAAGAAAATTGAATGAGAGGGTGTGCTCGTTACGGCGACCGGACGTCCGGTCGGATAGGCGGCCATTGTTCAACCGCCATATTGAAAAGATGACGCGACATACTACACGATAATGGTATACCGATTTTCCTGAAATTATGGCAAAATATCTCGATATTTTATCGACAATTTTATGTTAAATTGGGATCAAGTTCTTCAACCTTTTTTGTATTTAATCGATTACCAAAAAAAAGAAGTGCTTACAATTTAACTTTATGTTTATTTTGTAAGTATGTTACGTGATTAGTGCCGTTTGTTGACTGGTTTGCATTTTTCTATTGTAAGGTTTACTTATAAATTGCTCCCATTAATATCATCAAATAGTACGACCTGATGTTGGGATCCATGAAGAATGGAGGGAACGCCTCGAAATTTATAGGGACAATTTACAAATTAAAAGCTTTTAAAAATTGGAATTTATAAATCTGTTTCGTACGATAAGTATTTGCTTAAACTTTCACATATTATTATATCGACTTATTTAATATTTATAGGTGCGTATTACATAATACTTAGATACAAAGGCTTGGTAAAAAGTAATTATAAATGTATCAAACCATTCAAACCTAACATTAATCACATTTTCAGAATGAAAATGTGTTTGATGTTAGTTAACGCCATAATATCAGCACAATATCGATTGCATTATAAACCCCAAAATAAATTTCCCCCGACCACATTACGTTCCGGACAACTAAATATTTTTTTAATTTTCCACCAGAAATCTGCGAGGATACGGACTTCCCCCGGCCCTACATGATGAAACGACCCGACCCGCACGAAAGTTTCTACGCCGCCACCGACATTATACACCACGTAAGTAAACTTTTATGTATTTTACGCGACCGCATTTTACGGGAGCTGTTTTCATTTAGTTTTTAATTTTTTACCTGATGAAAGAAATAACTCGCACTACCAAGCGTTTGTATATCAGTCTCATAACAGTAGGTGTTTATTTGACACAATTCTCCTAACAATTATAATGATCTATGAATAACCTATGACAGTTACATATTATTTTATTTAAAGAGAAACTATAATAGGGGTTCTTGTAGTACTAACGGTCAAATTCTGAAACGATAGTTAAATTAAGTGAAGCTCGAGTCACATGCTATCCTTGTCATTTCGACTAACAGAGACAGTGACAGCTTGTAGTAACCTGTAATAGGCGTGCTCTTATTTTTGATAAAAGTGCCTATAATTAATATATGGGCGTAAATACATATTTGAAAAAGTAAGTAGGTAATGTGCATGTGTACATTATTATATCTAGTAAAGGGTACCCTCCACATGTGTGATTCAAATTGGAAATATTAATAATTTACGTGTTTAATAGTTGAAATATAAATCATGATAGTGGTTTATCTAAGCTTCAACACCGCCCTAGAGGCTGGCTCATCAATTTACTAATTTCAAACTAAATCATAATTCGCATCATCGAAAATCCATCATTTTGGTTGCATCGTATAGCCATGTAATTATGTGGGTTGGTTATTGCGGTCCGTATATAATATCTAATAACTGTAGCCCAGCGTTAGTGGGTCGCCTTGATGACAGAATGCCATATTGAGGCCATTATAACGTCATAGCTCGCCCATATGTTTGCTATTCGGATGGAGAAATTCTACCTTTTAGAACATATTTTAGATTACAATATTTAGTTTGAAGTATGGTTATAATTTTTAATAATATTACAGTATTTGTTTGTGAAAATATAAGCTCGTTAAAAACGAAGTAAATCCGTTCTTTGTTCAATACCTATAATTCGATAATAATTATGCTTGTTTCTTACGTTTTCTATGAAGTGTGTTATTATAGAATACCTTCCACTATTTATAGAGAGCTCACTCTTTGTGGTTGTGTCCTCTTTAAAAGCTAAACGGCTGGCTTTGAAGATCTGAAAAAATTCACGATGTTAGTCCATGTAATGAACTTTAAAAGAAAACTACAGCTTAGATTATTACTTTGTTATTAACTATAGAAGACTAAAATTTGGAAAATTTCAAACAAAAATAAATATAAAATATAATACTTATACTTACTAATTTTCATCCATGAGAAAAATTATACATTTTTTCTAACGGTAGTCATCTTGTGAAAACCTACAGGGGCTTATATGTTGATGACTTACAATAAAATTATAAATGGCTACGGAACCATTTTCTATGCGTGGCCTGATACGCACTTGGCCAGTTTTGCTATTTGAGTTCGCTGTAAAAACAAATCCTACAACAGCCAATACAACATTATTTACTCAAAATATAAACTTGCCATACTTAGTTTATTATTCCAGTCGTATAAAAATTCTCGGAATATCCATTAACAGTTCAGTACCTAGAATTATTAAAATTAGAATTCCCGTTATTTAAAAACTATGACGTTCTTAAAATAATAACAGGCACTAAAAACTAAAGCTAGGGCTGAGACTAGCTCAAACAAAAATTTTATAAGAAGCATAGCTTAAGAGTGGTTTAAAGTGAACATAAATCCTTGTATTATGGCGTGCTCACGTAAAGTATTGTATTCTAATGTAGTGTACCGACCGACGTGATTTCCCGCAGGATACGCCGCGCCGCCCATGCCAAACAGGCAACAGCCAATTGCTGGTTAATTCATAATCAACCGCATTGTTTCCCACTCGCCTTATGAAACATTCACTCGCAAAGTCTCAAAAATATTGTTTTTGGGGTTCCGTACCTCGAAAGGAAAAAACGAAACCCTTATAGGATCATTTTGTTGTCCGTCCGTCTGTCTGTCAAGACCCTTTTTCTCAGGAACGCGTGGAGGGAGGTATCATTCCACTTTTTTTCACAATTTCCGCAAGTTTTCGACACTCGCAAACTCAAAATCTACAGGGTACTTCCCGTGAACTCAGAATCTTGAAACAAAGCAACGACTTATAGCAGAGATAAAGGAAAAATTGCGAAAACCGTAAAATTTTTGTTACATCATATAATAAAAATATTTTTAATAATTTTAAACTTACTACATACATAGCAAATACTCAGGTCTATAATACCTTTAAGCTGTAACAAAATCACAACAGGTTTGTACGGAACCCTCGGTGCGCGAGTCCGACTTGCACTTGGCCGGTTTTTATTGAAGAAAAATTCACCATCATTACACACCACATCACGAAACCCCCAAAAACATTTCGTGATTTAATTTTAGCACTTTGTTGGCGTGGTAAATTCACACATCCATGCAAAGTTTTTATCTTTCTATCACTAATCGTTTGGAAGGTAAGTTAAAGGGTTCCGAGGCGTGATTTACGGAACCCTAACCAAACTATTTTTAAACTTCGTTCATAGTTAAACTCGTTCAAGTTACAAAAAGTGTCATGAGTCATGACTCGAGAATAGTTTTATATCACTAGAATAGTGATTCTACTATCATTATTATTATAAATTATCAATTCTCTCTTTCTCTCTCTCAGCTCGACCCTCCGTTGTATTTGTAAATGAAAATATATAAGAATTCTGTTATAAGCTACACTTGAAAGAATCGTAACTTTTCGAGTTGTTCAGGCGGAAATTGCCTTGTCAATACTCTGATTTGTATTGATTAGAGATAAAATTATCTTCAACGTTTACCTTATTGGAAAAATATAAATAAATCAATTTACCGAAATCGTTGAATGTTTTCAGGGTTCTGTATCCAAGGGGCAAAAATTTTTCCCTAATAAGACTCCGCTGTCAGTCTGTCTATCCGTCTACCTGTCTGTCTGTTACCAGGCTGTATCTTATAAACCGTGATAGCTTGATGGTTAAAATTTTCACAAACGATGTAGAAATAAAAAATAATTGCCCTGCGAGTGAATTATATTTCCGTTGTCTGGTAGCCGTTACACGGTTACGGGACCATGATTAAAAGCGTCCATAGATATTATTATTATTTCCATGAAATTAAATATCCGGGCTAAGAAATATAGTTTTTCTCTGTCCGTCTGTCTGTTTGTCCCCTGTCGCTTCTAGCTTCTGTTATTATATTAATTGATATATTATCTCGATTTCGGCATCATAAAGTAATAATAATTTTACATATTAGGGGTGGCTCTCAAAAAATATTTTTCATCCCCACTTTACATGTATCTCAGAGATACGTGTAAAGTGGGGCTGAAAAATTTTTTTTTATTCTACCCTATCGTGTGGAATATCGTTGAATAGGTATTTTAAAATAAAGATAAGGTACATACATGACATTTTTACAGTCAACCGTTTTCGAGTAATCGGCCTCCAAAGTGGTCAAGTTGGTCACCCCACTGGGTATGCCATGGCCTTTCTAAAGTATAAAAGATAGAAACTTGTAAGTTTCCATGGTGATGATCATGCTAAAAACTCTTTAGAAAAATTATTTTGAGTGAAATTGGACAATATGTTTTCAAGTACCTAATTCACAGATAACCTATTGCGCGTCGATAGTTACGGAACCCGCCTTAGACATGTCCTTTCGTGCTCTTGTTTGAAATTCATCCTTTAAGGGGGTGAAATCTGGGTCCAATGTTTTCATTGTGAAATTTGATTCGGACGGAGTGTAGAGAGTGTTGAAATATGGCAATGAGATAGTTTTTTTATAATATTAATTATCGTATTCTTTGCACACACCTTTTTAATATAGTTTTATAGTAGCTCTGTTTATTTATTCCTGAAATGTTGGTTTATTTTTGATACGAAACTCGCATTATCTTCGAGTAGCAAGCACCACTAGTGGGAGTTGATAATACTCGCCGTAATTAGGTTGTTAACGCTCTTGATAAGTTTCCTGTTATTTCAATCGAATTCTGTACAGTATAAAATAAATTCCCTATAGTTTAAAATAATTCAATATGACAACAGACTGTTGTAAACGCTCGTGCGCCTCGATTTATATAGTAGTTTTAAAAATTCATATAAAATTCGTCAAACTAATTAAGTAAAAAATTTAAATAGCATATTAAAGATAAAAGGTTCTTCTCATAGATTATGTAAGTAAGAAACAAAAGGAGCAAGTAAAATACATAAATATCATCATTTTAAATAACTATAATTCCTGATAATTTCGCATTCTTTAAATTTTATTTTTATGAGATAGAAACGTATATAAAAATAATCTGACAAATAGATAATCTAGAAGAGGATCCAACAAATTTGTAAAGATTTTTTGTTTTTAAAAAATGTAAGCGGTTTTAGCTATTATTATGTTTTGAAATTGCCCCTGAACCTAAAGTTGTAAAAACTTCTGGTTAGTTTTGTCAGTTTTATTCAAAAGTTTGAAATTATTTTAAAATAAATGATAAGTAAAAAATTAGAATACAATATTTTTTAGTGTTTTTTTACATGTAAAAATCAGAATAACCAGTTTTTGTTAGAAATAGATGCATTTGAAAAGTAGCGTTTTTCGTGAAATCTAAGTCTCGCGCCGATCAATGCTCTTAAAACTCATTGACGATTGTGCCATACCGACTGTAATGTATACAAAAATGATAGACGTATATTATAGACGAGGCATGTTGAGGAAAAAAGTGTCTCCAGTAAATTGGCCCCAATTTTTAAATTTTTGGGGCCATTTTGAAATTCGAAGTATGGTGGAAATAAGATGGCTGACATTTGAGTTATGGTGAAAACCAAGATGGCGTAACTTTTTTTTTGCATGATTTTTTTTTGCGTAATAGGGTAAGTAGTCTAGTATAAGTGAGTATGTGTTGTTATTTTTATAAATTTAATGTATTTCTAAGCGTTATTTTTTAAAATATTAGCTTTCGGCTCACCTTCCTTCTCTTAAACTTTAAATGTGCCAAATTTCATACTGATCCGTATGCACATTTCTCTAAAACTAAAATAAAACTGTACCTTAAAATTTTGCTTCACGTATTAATAATTATAATGATACCAAAGGATACTGGACATTTTGTATGAAGCAATTTGCTACGGCGACCAAAGATAAAATTAGTTTAGATGTAAGCGTGACACCTGGATTACAATGATATAGGTCGCATATCTGTGGGATGTGGGGTCAATGAGAAAATGATAATAGGCAAGCGGACTGATTTTTTTTTATTGCATGAATGAATAGTACTCTTAAATATGAGTAACCGTAAGAAACCGTGTATCAAAAGTCAATATTTTCAAAGGTACAGCGATTTGTATTTAAAATTTCGCAAGTCTCGTAAAAAAGCTCCATACTAAAATCGACATACACATGACGTCACTATTGGATTCAAGTGTATTAAGTAGGTATAAAGTATACGGCCGCAGGAACATATTTGTAAATATCTCGGATATTTGTGCGTTTAAGTTCATACTTATAATAATTAATGTTTTTGTATATGATGTAAGTCAACTAATGATGTAGGTTTTGTTTACCAATTACGCAAAAAAAAATTTTTTTGTACTTTTTAAATGTATTTAATTAATAAACTACACATAAAATAATATATTTTTTTACATTTACCAGCTAGTAATGCCTCAATATTTCTGAATATATTAATGAAACTAAATATTTCAGATGTTGTCCGATCCCCTATTAAAGATTAATAATTTCATACAGTCATGTACGTGCAATATTATTCACTTCATTAGTCAATAACGTCTGGAACGATTCCAATTTTGAATCGGTTCAGTTCGAAATTCGAATTTTTGTTTGAAAGAGTGTACTCCGTAGTTGGTCCTATGATCATGAAGTCTGACGATGGGAAATATAGGTAAATATTAACATTTTCTGGCAACGACACTACCAGCCGCACTACCAGTAGTGTCATTGCCAAATGAACGACACTACCGCACCTATTTGGAATCAAATTGTACAGTCAACAACGACATTATGTCTTTCGTTAGTACTGAGACCAAAAAGATTAACTCAAAGTTCTAACTTATGATCAACCTCTTGGCTGATAAAGTAGTGCTATATTCCTAAATCACGCTATCGAAGCTTTCACAATTCACCACCCGCTCGGTCGGAGATCTCCCTTTGTGGCCCTTCCATGTTTCCACATTGGTGACCCTCGATAGAATACGCCTCCTGCTGGACATTATCTCGAACTAAAAATGATGGTTCGAAGCCAATGATGGTTCGACCAGGCCGCGGTGCGTTGAGGCTGGTGGTCGAGATACCCGATGAGGCTGAAGCTGGCTGGCGTTGCACGGAGGGTCGGGCAGGAGAGATAATGTCCAGCAGGAGGCGTATTCTATCGAGGGTTACCAATGTGGAAACATGGAATGGCCACAAAGGGAGATCTCCGACCGAGCGGGTGGTGAATTGTGAAAGCTTCGATAGCGTGATTTAGGAATATAGCACTACTTTATCAGCCAAGAGCAACAGTTAGAACTTTGAGTTAATCTCTTTGGTCTCAGTACTAACGAAAGACATAATGTCGTTGTTGACTGTACAATTTGATCCCAAATAGGTGCGGTAGTGTCGTTCATTTGGCAACGACACTACTGGTAGTGCGGCTGGTAGTGTCGTTGCCAGAAAATGAACATTCATTAACAGGTTGTTTTTTGCTGTATGCATAGTTATTATTATAATATAAATAAGTGCAGTCCTACATTTATTATTAGTTATATATAATTATTAATATAAATTAATATATATAATTATTAGTTGCGGTTGCTGTAGCAACGGCAAGAGTAGTGTAATATATCACTTAATTTAAGTCAATTCAATTTATTGAAAACATTAACTATGATTTTTAATTTTTGAAGTAAATACTTCTCTAGCGGCGCTGTGCACTTTTCTTGGGATGGATAAAAACTGTTAAACTCGCGCGACAGGTCACGTGTACTGATCGCGAAAATGCGTAAGATTTGCTGTCATGGTTTACGCGAACCATATTGACTTTTAACCCCAACCTTCCCAACACATTGACATTTGACCTTTACCTTTGACATTGACCTTTAACCTTTACCAATGACCTTTACCTCCAATCCTTGATTTAAATCTGAATTGTTAAATTTTTTATGTAATATAAATTGTCGTTATGTTTGTGTAGATTAGCGCAATAAATTAATATTGTATTTTACCAAATATATGATAGTACCCTTATACTGAAAATAATTAAAGCAATTCGTGCAAATTATTCCCTAACCATTCCAAAATATCAAAAATGCACAACGTTATTCAAGTTTTTACTTCTGCCGGCACTCCAAGGTGCAACCCGTCTTTATTTTATAACTTCATGTTATCAACCCATGGACCTGAATTAAAATGACTTCCGAAAATGAAATGTGGATGAAAATAGTACATTATAAAAGTATTTTGGTTTGTGGTCGCGACTTTCGTAAAGCCGGTCAAAAATGCCCAGTGTCTTTTCATCCATTTATATTCGTAATTACAGAAGTTGAAGGGCGGACAGATAGACAGACAGACGGACGGACGGACTGAACACTAAAACGGAAAGCTAAAAAAGGCCATAGATAAGATTGTTACAAAATAATATTATGTTTCTATCTTAATAGAAACAATATTATTTTAAACTATATTTTAATGTGAATAAAATTCTAAGCAATCTTAAACAGGCTACCGACTGTAATGTCACGATGATATACAATTTTACTAAATTTTGAGTTGCTGTGACCTGACACCGCATTACCGCATGCAAAACAGCTACAATTGGTAGTCACAGATAACACAGAGGGCTTATTCCATGGGAGCCTGATAAAAGGGTATACAAGATTACCTGTCATTCCAAAATTACGTGCCATTTAACAATCAACAGAGTTTCAGCAACAGTATCATGACGCATGTTATAAGTATAACAAATCAATTAGGAAATTGGTGGCTAATTGAATTATTCGGATAGTGCGAACGTCACAGCAATTGCAGCCGAACCGGCTAAACAGATTAGGAAACCGCATCACTGTGTCGAATTGCGATAGAGTTGGGCATTACGGTATACTCAGTGATGAATACTCCATAATGTTTACCTTTGTTGATGTGTAATGTTATCTCAATTTCTTCCATCTGTGGGAGTGATTTTGTGATAGGTATTATGGGGCCGAAGCGTGTAACAGGAAGAAGGTGAATACTGTAATACTTTCATGGTTCCATAGCCAAAGGGTGAAACAGGATCCTATTGCTGAGACTTCGCTGTCCATCATCTGTCTGTCCGTCTGTCATCAGCCTGTATCTAATGAACCGTCATAGTAAGACAATACAGCCTCCGTGGTCAAGTGGTTCGAGCATTGGCTCTCGACTCGGAGGTCGTGGGTTCGATTCCCACATGGGAACAACAAAAAAAAAAAAATGTTGTTTCCCAGTTTGGTTAGGACAATGCAGGCTGATCACCTGATTGTCTGAAAAGAAAGATGATCCATGCGTCGGATGGGCATGTAAAAAAGTCGGTCCTGCGCCTGATCTCTCGCCAGTCGTGTCGGTCATCCGTCCCACTGGGTTACGAGAGTAAAAGGAAGAGAGAGTGCTCTTGTGTACTGCGCACACACTTGGGCACTATAAAATCACTCCTGCGTAACTGGCCTGGATTCAATGAATCCGGCCACCGTCACCGAGATCGGTGTGGGAGTTATTATTATTATTATAGTAAGATAGTTGAAATTTTCACTGATGATTTCTGTTGCCGCTATAACAATAAATACTTAAAACAAAATGATGTGACGGACAGACAGACAGACAGCGAAGTCTCAGTAATAGGAGCCCGTTTTTATCCATTAGGTGCGGAACCCTAAAAGCACTTTTTTTCTGAGAAAATAATAAGTTAGGTATATTTTCTATCAAAAATAGGTATGTTGTGCTACCTCACGCTGTAAAATTTGGATGAAAACTAGATAGTAGGTATCAAATATTATCCATCTATATAACATACCATCAATTAATCTAAAAATAATATTTATATTGTTCATTTTAAATTTGCAAAGATCTATTTTCAGGAACAATATTTACGATGCATGAATAAATGAACGAAACAATTTAATTGAAGTTTTATATTATTATTCAATATTCAGGGCATACATACAAGTTAAAATATTTTATACAATTAGCAGCAGACAATATTCATTTAACAAATTGTACATCAAAGTTAACTGAGGCGGATATTTTTAAAGCTCTGATTATTCACGTAATGAAAACAAATTATATTAAGTGTGTTATGTATTCATTTCAATCATGATCATTAAAATTACCTACTTATTCCAATGGTAAATATTGTTTATTATTATTGTTGTTTCATTGTCAAGTTCTTGTACAACTGGTTATCAATAGAAAAGGCGTTTGTTTATAGATTTAAAATAGTACCTATATACTTTGATTGCTAGTAGGTGACAACGATAAGTTTGAAGTATATAAGGTACTTTAAAGAAGTAGAACCTGCGTAACCGAGCTTTGCTCGTAACTCTAGTAGATAAAAAAAGAATCACAAAAATATTTTACGGGCATTTGAACCTACCATATTTGGAATTTTCGAACAACGTAAAAAATTTACCAAACTGCAAATCGGACTGATATTAGTAGAGTCGAAATTATTGATATTATGTTGTTACACGAGAAAGATGCGCAGTTTTCTAGGGATAAAACCTAGCTAGATCGATTTTTCTCCCCCAAAACTCCCTGCATACTAAATTTCATGTAAATATTAATACTTCCAGCCGGTTTCGAGATTATAAAGTGTAAGATTTTAGTAGTAATTTTAATAGTAGCACAATTATTAATATCATACATAGCAGTATGTGCTATGTATGATATTAATAATTAATAACAAATTGATCGGTATTCTTAACTTATATATTAATAACTATACGAGACGTGAACTAAAGAACCCTAAATAGTAGGGTTCTTTAGTTCACGTCTCGTATAGTTTCGTCATGTCTGTCCGTCCATCCGTCCGTCCGTCTTCGGCTTACCGTCTAAACGGTTAGTGCTAAAAGATGAACCTTTCCTCGGATTTGTGTATTTACCACGTCAACAAAGTGCTAAAATAACATCACAAAAAAGTTTTTTTTTTGGCGATGATTTTTTTTCTCGCGTCTTTCCCATCGTGTGCGGTATGATTAGATAAGCCTTTTAAGAATATTGACTTTTAATTAGGTCATGTTTATCTAAACACCCTCTAAAAGCTAAACTGGCTGGTTTGAAAAATCTAAAAAAGTGATGATGATAGTCCACATTGAAGAAGGAAAACTATAACGGCTTAGGAGTTATAGAGACCTAACTTGTAAACTTCGTACAAAAATAAAGAATTAATAAGTATTCTTCTAAAATATTGGTTAAATAAATAATACGCGCGTGTATGACTCGCACTTGGACAGTTTTTTATTATTTTAAGGCCAACATTCAATAAAAATCATACACGTTGACCGTATTTTATCATTCACAAAAATTAATTGAAATGAAAAAGAGTTCTGTGAAATATTGGAAAAATAAATTCTTATTATTTCAAGTTTTCGGGTGAACGGAACAATGTAAAATTGCTTCCGTCGTACTTTATATAATTATTTTGTGGACTGTACCAAGTCAGACCATCCGTATTACCACTATGCACGAATGGCTATCCAAACAGGGGTGACACGCTTTCGTATGTTTCAAATTTCAATACGTCGATACCAAAGAATATATATCACTAACGTAAAGAACCGTCACTCCACCGATTTACACGACTCGCCGCTCGCAGCTGTGTGTGCGTGTCTGGGCGAATGCGGGGGCGGGTGGGGTGTAACTTTTTCCCAGCCTGGACTATGGTTCACGGGGCTGGCAGTTTCGCCGACGCAGCGACGCGACAGTGTAATTTCAAAAGAAAGTAAACGTATAAAAAATATTTGTTTTTTGTTTCACTAGTGATGTCATGCAATACTTAATTTGATTTTATCGATATTTTTAACGAAATATGATTGGGTTGGGTAAAGTTTGTAGGACGTTAACCTCGAACGTATATCTAATTTTTATTAAAACCCGTTCAATAGTTATTGCGTTAAAGAGTAACAAACGTGTGGTATGCCATTTGCCCGTTTAAGGTTCATCCGTCCATCCATTCATCCATCCATATTATATCCTCACAAACTTTCATATTTATAATAGTAGTAAAATATTAGTAAGGATTTCAGCATAATATTTTAGGTTGAATATTACATGGAGTACTTAATCTCATTTAGATCTGTCGATACCTATCGATATTGTGCGACGATCTTAATTGTGTTACAACACTTATTGAGTGGTAATAAGAATTTAAAATTGCATTGATATAATTAAAATACTCTTTGTACTACTTAAGAATTAAGTACAAATTAAACCCAATTGCTAAGGACACAAGGTATATTTTTCCAATATAAGGGCCAATGGTCTGAGTACATTTTTGATTAAAAAAAATATGACTATTAGACGTTAGACATTTGGAGACTATTTTGAATTTACATTGTAAATATCAGTATCCTTTAAAAGTTCAAATCGCACGTACCGTGTACCTAACATAATATTAGGAATTTCCTGATCGGCATTAAAATGAGTGGGCTTAATTATTGTGGTTGTATGTATATGGTCGCCGTAATAACCAAGAAAAAAATTATGACAAAAGCTTATTCCGCTTGCCTAATAATCCAGAAAGGTAAGTACCTACCTACCTCGATAATTATTACTTATTTTTTCTAACCTAACCCTTGCTGTCATACGCAGTACAATAAATAACTGAGACGTGGATTAAAGTAGGTAGGTAGGTATGATTTCTCTTTTCATATTAAGTATCTAGCTCTTCCCCGCGGCTTCGCCCGCGTAAAAAGTATTATATTTACGCGGGCGTAAAAAAATATTTTAAATTAATTCGATGTCAACCCTAGGCTTAAGTCAACATAACTGACATTTGTCGGTGCTCGAACTGTCATTTGTGGAGAGTGTCGCCCCTGTGTCGATACGTAGAGACACATTTATCTACTGAAGGAAACGCGACAAAAAATTTATACCTAGATGTTGCCCACGACTTCGTTACGCAAAGGAATATCGCGCGAGAGCTGTATATTTCACCGTTATTAAAAATAGCCTATGTCCTTCTCCGTAGTACCGTAGTAATATGTCAAATTTAATTAAAACCGGCTTAGTAGTTTCTGATTATATTCAATGCAAACAAACAAATATTTCCTCTTATAATATTAGTGAGATATAAAATACGTGGTTGATATGAATACTATTTTATGAAACTTTGTAATTACGTAAAGGCCCCCACAGACGAGAGGCCGATCGTTTCAGTTAGAACTGACGTCAGTTCGGCCTGAACGGATTCGAGCACACACACGGAAAAAATCGCATCCAACCCAATTTACGTCAGTTCGGCCTGATCTGATTCGGGCCCACACACGGAACAGTCGCATCAGTCCATTCTGGTTTGCCGCGCGCTACGGTCGTGTTTATCAATTTTGTATTTAAACACCGCGAAAACTCATACAACGCTTGTACACGATACACGTCCGCACGGCCGCGGCTCGGGCAAGAACTGAAGCGATTTGTCCACACACGGTCAGGACAGGCCGCGCGTTCAGGCCGCTCGGTCAGGCCAGAATTAATGTTGCCAACTTAGTTATTTTACAAAATTTTACTAAATTGAGTATTTTATTCCCTCCTTGGTAGAAATTTAGTTATTAGTAGTGTTTTAGTAGGAAAGAGCCAGACAGTAATCATATGCAAAATGGCCTAAGTTAAACACAAAAAAAAACCTATCATATTAGGTTGGGGAAAAAGTTTCTTCGCATTTTATATAAAAATTCAAAAGGTTTTTTTATAAAGTTTATTTACAAGTGACTAAAGTATATAGGTGCCATTTTGTTCGATAACTTTTTGCCATCTTGTTGGTAGGTACATGATCCCATTGCTATAAAATTTTTGGGGCTTCTGATGAAAAAACTGCGACAAGTGGTTTTGGCAGTCCTCTTGTGATGTCAACCTGACACTGCCTAAGGAATTCTGCAGCGACCGAAACAGGTGGAAATCTGAAGGTGCAAGGTCAGGACTATACGGCGGATGCATTAACACCTCCCAGCCAAACTCCCGTATTTTTTTCTGAGTGGCTAAAGATGTGTGAGGTCTAGCGTTATCATGGTGAAAAACCACACTCCTTCTGTTGATTAATTCCGGCCGCTTTCTCTCAACTTCTTGCTTTAATCCCATCAGTTGTTCGCAGTACAGTTCAGAATTGATGGTCCTGCCTGGCGGTAACAGCTCATAATGAATAATGCCCTTCCAATCCCACCACACACACAGCATCACCTTGTTGCGAGTTAACCCGGGTTTCGCCACAGTCTGTGAAGCCTGACCGGCCTTTGACCACGATCTTTTTCGCACGTTCTTGTCGTACGTGATCCACTTTTCATCACCAGTTATCAGCTTCTTCAAAAATGGTTCGGTTTCATTACGTCGTAATAAAGAATCACAAATGAGTACACGGTTCATTAGGTTTCTTTCAGTGAGCTCATGAGGCACCCAAATATCGAGCTTTTTTGTGTACCCAGCTTTTTTCAAATGCGCCAAAACCGTTTTGTGGTCAATCCCCAGTTCTTCAGCTACATCGTAACTAATATGCCGATCTTGCTCCACTTTTTCAAAAATGGCAACAGTTTTGTCCGTAACAGGGCGACCAGAGCGACGTGCATCTTTGATATCAAAATTTCCGGATTGAAAACGCTTAAACCAAATTTGCGCTACTCTCACAGATACTGCATTAGGTCCATAAACATCACAAATTTTTTTCGCGGCTTGTGTTGCATTTTTACCTTTTTTGTAATAAAATTTTAAAATGTATCGAAATTCTTCATAAGAATCACTCATTTTAACAATAAGAAAAACAAATGAAAATCTCAAATTTACCTAATTTGAATTTGGAATTGTCTTCTGTAAAATTAAAACTTTTTAATGATACCAAAATCAGCCAGATACAATTGGTATAGCCCAAGATATTTTATGACAAGTTCATACATACTACAATGCGAAAAGACTTTTTCCCCAACCTATTAATAATACATTCGTCCGTAATTTTCTTCAAACTACCCATTTAATTACTATATACGTAATATTTGCTAGTATATTTTAATTTAATGGTAAAATTTATAGTAAAATTCAATGAATGAAAAAAATAATAATATAGCAAAACCTAAAATGCAATAGTTTTTGGGGAGCTTCAGGAATTCCTAAGTAGCTTCTTTAGTAGTTTTTTAGTACTTTTTAATAGAATTCAATACGAGTTTAGTAGTTTCACAAAAACAGAGCTGGCAACACTGAAACGAATCGCTTCAGTCCGTACGGCCGATCGCATCGATCTCGAAATTGCACACAGACGATACGATTTTGCATCGCGTTCAGGCCGAACTGAAAGCAGATCGGATCATGTATGGGGCCCTTTAGTTATTCATTAAATTTCCTCGTAGCAAAAGATGACTCTCGTAGCATATTATGACGTAAGTGCTACGAGAGCTACTTTGTCGTAGAATTTGCTACGCATTAGCTAAGAATGCGTAGCAAATTCTAAATAAATTACGTGATGTATCAGGTGTTTTGGGTTTATTAATTTATTGATGAATTACCATATTTAAGCAGTCTATATTTTATATTATATATTTAATATAAAGGGCGCGCTTACAAAATGTGTTGTTATTGGACGAGTACGTACTAACATTTTATTTAAAAATATTTTGGGCCGTAAATCCAGATAGTGACCAAATAAAATAAGCCTTATTGCCATGCCTTATTGGCAAAAGAGTGAGTGTGTGTTTTTGTTGTTTTTATAAATTTAATTTATTTCTAAACGTTACTTTTAAAAATTTTAGCTTTCAGCAGACCTTCATCTACTTAAACTCTAAATGTGCCTTTCATACTGATCCTCGTTGAAATTTCTAGCTGCATACGCACGTATTATTGCTTCATGTATATAATATAATGATGGTAAAATATGTGAAATTTTTGAGAAGACTTTTTGAATTGTTAGTTTTGTAGAATTTGGGTTCATTTGATCGCAATACGGACCGAAAAACAGTAAATTTATGTATATTAATTAATATATATTTACAAAAACTTAAGATGAATGAAGGGTTCAATAATTTTCATAAAAATAACCTGCAAACATAATAAAACTTTTATATTATTTTTTGAAATAGATTTTGATAAAATTCTAAAGTTCTAAAAATTCTAGTTATTACTAAGTACTTCTAATAGATACTTATAAATGAATGTTATCAATATTCATGTCGCATTATAGCTCACAATATCCGGGACACCAAATTAGTTATCAAACTAGTGCATGCATGAAGCTAAGTTAGTTTAACTGCCTTTACACTATACAAACTATCACACTAACTCACAGAACTGTAGACAGTTTAATACAACACTTACCTCACTTATAAGCTGTCACTTAATCCAACATTATGAATGCAAAAGTTTGGACGGATACTGAGTGTGGCATAATATTAGCTGCATTAAATACTGCCATGTTAAGTGGCAGATATGAACTAGTTTCTAGGGTGCAAAAAGATGAGAACAAAATATCAATAAGTAATTTTTTCTGTATTTACCTGACTGTGCCAGAAGGATGGTTATGTTTTTCGAGTGTATATATCTCTTTGGCACGCTCTAGAGCTATAAGCGGCTTGTCGCATTTGAGTTTTAGAGGTATCATTAGATTCATCTTAGTCGTGAAAGTAACACCGGGTATATCAAAATGACGCAGTCGGCTTTTATTGTTTTTTAAACATTTAGTTTAACAAATATATTTACCTATCAATATACTAAAATTTTTTTTAATGTTATCTAAAAGTTGAGGCGATTAGTGAACCAAAGTTATGAGGTCAAAAATGTGGTTTGTCGACGACTTTACGTTGATTTGCAGATATCGTAAACTAGTTAAATTTTCTCGGTTACAAATAATAGCCAGCTAAGGGATGTCACTAGGTATTTGCACTTAAGGGTGACACTTAAGTGCAAATACCTAGCCATTACCGGTACATAGCCAATCAATTTGGCGGCTAATTAGAGGTACATCTCTAAATTCAATGGAGATCATAAGCTATAGGTAGAGTATAACACATCACTATATTCAATGGAGATAAGCTATTGAGACAGCCTCCATTGAAACTCCTATATTAAGTTTGTAAGCCCAATTCAATCTGGCAAGATATCGTTTATATACAGCCATGTTTGATGGTCAGTTGTATGTGTAGTGGTCTAGTGGTTCGAGCATTGGCTCTCGACTCGGAGGTCGTGGGTTCGATTCCCACAAGGGAACAACAAAAAATGTTGTTTCCAAGTTTGGTTAGGACAATGCAGGCTGATCACCTGATTGTCTGACAAGAAAGATGATCCATGCGTCGGATGGGCATGTAAAAAGTCGGTCTTGCGCCTGATCTCTCGCCAGTCATGTCGGTCATCCGTCCCACTGGGTTAGGATAGTAAAAGGAAGAGAGAGTGCTCTTGTGTATTGCGCACACACTTGGGCACTATAAAATAACTCCTGCGTAACTGGCCTAGTTTCGGTGAAACCGGCCACCGTCACCGAGATCGGTGTGGGGAGTATTATTATTATTATTATGTGTAAGGTCTGATCACAAATTAGCAATCTATACAGCATTGTTATTTCAGAACTTTATGTATTTTAAGCGATATGCAAACGAAAACAAACATTGTGAATTCCATGCGAATATTATTAAAGATCTCAAATGGAAATTGTAGAAATAAAACAATAGCTTCATTATATTGTATAGTATCATTATATACACTAATAAAAGATAGTATAGTATCATTATCATTAGTAAATTATTACGTAAAGCAAATACTTTCAGTACAGTTTTACGATATTTGTGAGAACGGAGGAGATATTTGGCACAGTTAAAGTTTATATGGAGGAAAGTGTGCATAAAGCTTATATTTATGAAATCAATGCTTGGAAACATATAAAATTAATAAAAATAAGGTACCTCACTATCTCACTCACACTACCGTGCGTTTGGATAATAATATTAGGTGTGACACAATGGCTGTATTCCGCGGAAAATAGCACTTGTTAGCGCTTGCTAGCGCTAAAGAAAAAAAAACAAATTACCGGCCAGGAAACGTTTGCTAACTTCAATACTGCTAACATAATCCGCCATTTTGCTTATTTAATGCCAGCGGTCGCCATTTTGCTTGTGTTTTTTTTTACCGCTATTTTCCGCGGAACACAGCTAATAATTGTCTATCTTTTTTCATAATCCATAGACAACATATAATAATTTTACTGTTTATCTAAGAGGCAAAAGAACCCTAAAAAGTTGAAAATTAAAATATGAAGTATATAATATTTTGACTTTAGACGTAGAGTTTGTAAAATTAGGGCGCGTAGAGTTAGGGCATGTAGAGTCAGAAACTTGACTCTATATGAGATCTGATTACTTTTTACCCGACTACGGCGAAGCCGAAAGGAAAGGTAATGGTTTTGGCAGTGTATGTAATATAATATTATGTATGCTTATTCTCTCGTAGCGTCTAAACTACTGGTCCAATTTTAATAAATGAGGTGTCAAAATATTTGTAATGAGGTCGCAGGTAACATAGGCTATTTTTTTTTGTATTTCGAAAATTTTACCTCAGATCCTAAACATCTAAACAAATTGAACCGAGATAATCATGACATGTTTGGTATACAAAAGGTCTTGACATTCACATCACAAATGTATATTATACAGTCGACCCCCTTTTTACGTAATCGGGCTAAAATATTAATAAGTAATTTGGTCTCGTCTTGGCATCATTTTACTTTTTTTTTGGGGATAGTTATATACTTGTATCTATATTATTATTTTTTTCATTTTGCGAAAGTTCACTTTTTGTCGCCACAACCTGTTATTTATTATTATCCCTTCGTATATTTACAGTATCCCCCTACCTATCGTGTTGGTCGTAAATAGTACACAATGTTAGGGTTGGCTCCTTTTCCGCCATTGAGAAATTACATGCCAGGTAATAGCTATTATGATAGATGATAGAATATCTAAGGTATTGGATTTCATTATTTTTTCACCGTATGCTTTGCACGCCCTTAAATGGCCACGGAAAGTATAGTATAGTTACTAGTAACTTTGCTAACAGGGCGACAAAATTTACGTATCCTTTTTATAACAACAAAAGCTATTGATATTAAATTTTATTATTTTCAAATACTATTTATAATATTGAACAGGAATCCATTAGAATAATTGATATGAGCAATTTCAAAATCCATTTAAATCAACGTCCGCATAGACACTCGACATATAATATGATGTCAGGAGAATTGTCCGAAAATCATTTATTTTTAGTTACTGTTGCCGGATGATATATTTTAACAATTGCGCCGCGCCGTTGACTGACAAATCACAAATTGGAATATCAAAATAGTTATAGCTATTTAACCTGAGAATCATCATCATATCTTTACTATTCCTACTAATATTATAAATGTGAAAGTTTGTGATGATATATGGATGGATGGATGTATGTTTGTTATTCTTTCAAGCAAAAACTACTGAACGGATTTTGATGATGGTATGGTAGTAGTTTAGGATCTGGATTAAAACATAGGCTACTTTTTATCCCGAAAAGTACAGTGCTCCCGAGGGATACTATATTTACGCTGGCGGAACCGCGGGCAACAGCTAGTATACGTTAAGCAAATACTTCGAGCACAGTTTTACGGGAATTGTGAGATCATAGGATTATGATATTTGGTACAGTTAAAGTTTATGTGGAGGAAAGTGTTCAGAAAGCTAATATTTTTTAAATCAATGTTTGGAAATACATAAAATTACCAAAAATAAAGTTACACACACTACCATGCATTTGTATAATAAAAACAGTAGGTATTGGTTTGACACAATTGTCAATATTTCTTTTACATACTACGAGTACTAACTATACTCCTATAAGTAATCTTCAATTATGAATCAATTATGATAAAGAATATGTTCAATTAGGTACTTACATTTCGATTCAAAAATATCTATGAAATAAAAAATTATAAACACAACATGTTACATATTAACCATGGTAATTCACAGCTATATGCTTCATGAAGGTAATTTGCCAAATACATGAAACCATTCACGTCTATTAAATGTTATAGTTAACAAAGCAAATATCAACAACTGCTTTGACTGTAAGCACTGGCTTGGAAGACTAGTTACTTGACTTAGCATACCTAATTTGATATCTTTGAATATGTTCGAAATTATCTAAGCGTCTATCGTTTGCTTATGTTTCAACATGATCCAAATCTAGCTTGCGAAATTAATTAGTTTTCGTTGTACCGGCATTATAAAAGCGTTTACAAAATTCGTGGTTAGGTTAGAGGTTCTTCTGTCTGTAGGTTCTTGATTTCTTCTGTTTCATAACATAAAAATAAGTAGCTTTTTGATTTGAATATAATCGCTGATTTTTTTACAGTAGTTTTTATCAAAATCCATATTATTTCGACTAAACTACTTACAATATTAACTAAATTAATGAAACATGTATCTATAAATAACTGAAATTTCAGTTTGTTTAAAAATATACTGTCTTCTTTAAACGGACGGTACATTGCGATTATTTAATTAATTAATTCTTTTTTCGTACTATATTTAACAGCTGCATATTGATAATAATATAGACAAACTAGAATTCAATAAAATGCTACACCTCAATTCGCATGAAATTAATTGACTCTGAATTCTGGAGGGAGCAATGCGTGGTCTGTGGTTCCCCACCAGCCGCGGTGCGGGTATGGCCAATTATTGTTCAATGTTGTGGTTGAAGAAAAAAATATAATATTGACATTGAGATAAGACTAGAGCAGTGACAGATACAAATAACCAAAGATTAAATTGTATGGGCACTTGAGATATGATACTTTAAACGAGACAATCTTCCATATATATGTCACCGTAAAATTGTAAAAACCGTCAGATTGTAATAAAACTAGTGAAATTGTAAAATGTTGATAGACTTCCGACGCGAATATGCTGCCTATAATTTAACACATTATTTTTCGTTAGATTATAAATATATAGTTTTATTCTTTCGACATATTTTTACAATCTTGTTAGTTATTTTACAGTCTCACGGTTTTTACAATTTTACGGTGACAATATAATCGTAATCTCGACAACGGCTGCAAGTATTAACATGATATTCAGTATGCAGGGAGTTTTTGGGGAGAAAAATCGGTATAGCTAGGTTTTATCCCTGAGAAACGCGCATTTTTAAGTCACTTAGGTACATAATATGTATTTTTTCGTGTCTCAATAATTTTGACTTTATAATGTCAGTTCTATTGGTAGTTTGGTTAATTTTTGCGTTGTTCGGAAATTCGGAATGTGGGTTCGAACCTCGGTAAAATATTTTTGTGTTTTCTTTTTTTTATATTCTATAGTGAGCTCCGTGCAAAGCTCGGTTACCCAAGTACTTATATTAATACGTGAAGCAAACACTTTCACTATAGTTTTACGAGAATTGTGAGAACGGAGGGGTGTAATACTTAGTACAGCTAATGTTTACGTGCAGAAAGTTATGTTTTAAAATAATGCTTAGGACTACATAAAGTTACATACGGATCACAAACTAGATGTTGACGTTTGTTAGTTTGTCACAACATTTAAATTTTTTAATATAGTTATAATAATTATATCGAATCGCCAATAAATTATTGGCGATTCGATTGACTGTAGCGTTGACTGACCTAATTCTTTAGACTAGAAAGCCTTAAAAAATTCCATGAATTACAGTTTTATTCGAAATAGAGTTGTACAAACAAATATTCCATATACCGAAAGCGAAAAAAAGATGCGATACGGCTTCGGATAGGAGATTTATGATGAAAAAAGTGCGAAACGTTGGAAGTATTTTTCAATATAGGAAGCAGAGGTATGATAATGAAAACATGTTATGTTCAGTTCGTAGACAATAAAACAAATATGTCTGCCGGTGGGAATTATCATAGTAATTAACAGGGCCTCGCCAGACGAATACCAGGTGTTACTTTTTTCGTGTTCCGGCTATACGATGTTTTATGATTTCGACGATTCACGAATAATTACTCGGCAATTTAAAAGGGGTGTGCACACTAATTACTGTTGCCATGCTCGTCTCTCGTTAAGGATTTCGGAAATTGTACCCTACCATTTACGGAGATATAAGTAGCTTTAGCGTAGAAATGTTTCCATTTCGTTTATGTTCTTCTTTAGTATATACTAGCTGTATTATAGTTAGCTACTCTCTCCTTTCTTTCTTTGAATTCTCGATATAAAAATATTAAATTGAAGTTAACAACTCATACTTAATCAAAATACAGAATCTCTTCAATTCGTTTGATCAAAATTTAAACTTTCTATAAAATAACTTTGAATATTGTTTCGTAAGATTTTAGAAATGGAATATTACATTTAGTAGGGTCCATTTAAATCGATATTCGTTACGAAGTTATTAAGGAGCCGCAGTTAAGAGCCTCAGCTGGGCTTTGTAAATGTGATTATCGATTAATGCAATAATGCAATTCCATTAAGGCATATCAGAAATACAATCGCCCGTTCACTGCGTGCACTTACCGTACGGCTCGGATTTACTCAGGGGCTATTTCGGCACATTCCTAGGCATTTTTGGGATCGTCATCATATTACGTCACGCAGAATTTCGACTTTTTGACTAATTCTAGCCTAGTGAATATTGCACATTTCCAACCACGTGCACAATTAGTTAGTATAATAATATGTAACATTATATTATTATGAAACTATACTGTTGATGTTACGTCTATAAAACGTTTTCGTAAATTTTGATGCTAATTGAATCACGATGCGGTAGGTGCGCCGTGTAAGGGCTTCCCGAAATTAATTGAGAACCAGCGCCAAATTTACAATACAAGTAGGTAACTTTATAATTTATGGCACATAGCAGAATACATTTTGGATTAATAGTTCATTTTGTACCGTAATATAATATAGGTGGTATGGTTAGGTTTTGTTTCTGGAATATTCTACTCAGGTTTTTGTGGTCTATATTATTTTTTTTCTTTCGAACAATCAAAAGTTAGAAACTAGATTCCGACTACGCAAATTATAAAGCCTATATAATCAGGGCTATTATTACAAATCTAGAGCTCCGTGGCCCAGTGGGTAGACCGTTTGGTTTGCACTCCAGAGAGTGCAGGTTCGAATCACAGGTTGTGGCGTGTACCAATGAGACTTTTTCAGATCTCAAGTACATTATACGGACGCACTAACGGTGAAGGAAAACATCGTGAGGAAACCCGCACATGGTTGGCCCCAGACGTATTGACCAGTTCATTCCTCTGGACTAGGCTGACTATGTTGTGAAAATGCCGTATGTGCTTGGGCAACCATACGACATTTAAAACCAATTGTCCCAGGCACTACATTATTTCATGAGTGGTTACTTCGCTCGGAGAATACTGTATAAATCATCCATTAACGGATGTGTAAAGGCCTAAGTTTATTACAAATCTATAAACACCTCATTTATTAAAATTGGATCAGTAGTTTATGTGCTACGGTGGAACAAACATATTATATGCACAGATTGCCAAAATCATTACCCTTCCATATGGCTTCACTGTACTCGAGTAAAAAGAGATAAACTTTTGAATTCGCGGTCAGATCGATCCAAGAAAAGCATGACGATTTTCCATTTTACTTGCAAATCGAGTAATCGTGATGTAATTACTTTTAATTTTTCGTTTATCAAGTAAATCACGTACTGATTTGCTGACATAACGCAAAAATTACACAAATTAAAAGCGTATTTCGTACGTTTAAAAACGTATTCAATAAATTCAATAGAGCGAGTGTTTCTAGTGAAAAAAGTAAAATAACAATGACATAGCAGTTGTTGGAGCGTCCCAGGTGTCTGTCGCCGGCCCTCTATTTCTCAAAGTGAATTCATGATGTAGCTTGTGTTATAACGGCTGAGCTCCGCGCGGTGCCCATTCAAGGATTATATTTGAGCCATGTTTATCTATGTCTATATTCTTCTTATCTCTTTTCTTCTCTTCCTTTCTTCTTCTTCTAATACATAAAAATGAATTGCTGTTCGTTAGTCTCGTCAAAACTCGAGAATGGCTGGACCGATTTGACGGGTTTTGATCTTAAAATAATCGTAGTTCAGTGAAGGTTTAAAAGGTGAGAAATTTCAGTTCATAGTTAAGGCAGAACGTTTGTCGGGACAGCTAGTCTTTATATATATATATATATATATATATATATATATATATATATATATATATATATATATATACTATTGTGCGTGTGTATATCACTGAACTCCTTCTAAACGGATGGACCGATTTTGATGAAAATTTTTGTATGCGTTCATGTTAATTTGAGAACGGTTTAGATTTACAATTAGACTCGTTAGGTAAATTTGCTGTCAGTGCGTCAACAAATTTAATTCTAACTTCTTAGGCGGTACAAAGTTTGCCGGGACAGCTACAGCTAGTCTTAATATAATATATATGTAAGGCGCGCATCCGTGGGTTTAGGCGCGAAGCAGCGAACCCTAAATCATATACTTACAGCATTCATCCGCGTCTCGATAGAGTAGTGACCAATGCCTCTAGTAGCAGTGAAGAGTTTACAGAGCTCACACTCGCCCGCGTCACGCGTCATTTCGTGCCCTCGTAATTCATCGTTTCTTCCATGACCACATGCCTTCTGCACTAGTTTATAGACATTTTGTACTACTGTGTAATGTTAAATGTGTTATGTTTAATCTAAGTGTGTAAAATTTAATGCAATAAACTGTATGAAGCATTATAGTGGCTGCCCAACTAGTGGCTTCGAATTACGAACTATTCCTACTACGTAACAAGTTTTCGTCGCGAGTGTTGGAAAACGTTTACCTACTCGGACAATACAAAAAACAGGTCATGCCGATGAATACGAGAAGTCGACCTCAACACGACAACATGCACGAAGACCGCGTGGACATCCTGGACGAAGCACCAGAGCAGAGCGACGAAGCGCGAGAGCTGCGCGCCGAGGGCGCCCCCGCCGCCACCGTCCCTGCACCCGGCCGCACCGGCGCATCTACTTATGTGGACACCGAGACTTTCCTGGCCGGCGTGATGCAGTCCTTCATCAAGATGCAAGCGGAAAGTAACAGAACCCTAGTGGAAACCCTGAAAGCGCTCCCTTTCAACGGCTCCGGGAACACACCAACATCGACGGCAACGCCCGAGACGCATCCGCCCAGTAAACACTCGTCCGCGGTCACCGGAGGCAACTTCGCCAAGTGCACCGCACGTTTCGACGGGAGGTCACGCGACGCGGAAGTCCTGGAGGCGTTCATCGATGCTGTGCAGGTGTATAAGGAGTGCGCGGACGTAAGCGACGAGCACGCGCTGCGCGGCTTGCCCATGCTGCTGGAGGGCGACGCCGCCGTGTGGTGGCGCGGCGCGCACGCCGCCGCCGGCACCTGGCCCGACGCGCTGGCGCGCCTGCGCTCCATGTATGGAGTACAGCAACCGGCCCACAAGGTTCTGCGTGAAATCTTCGCTACGGAACAAAAAGACTCCGAAAGAGCGGAAGTGTTCATTAGTAGAGTGCGTTCTTTGATCGTTAAATTGCCATACGACGTACCTATTTGTATGCAAATTGACATTATTTACGGTTTGTTACATCGTCGAGTAAGAAAACGGTTATCTAGAGACAGTATTCATGATGTTGATAGTTTTGTAGAGAAGGCGAGGGTCATAGAGGACGCGATAGTTGAAATTAACGTAAGTACCTACTCAGCGAACCCGAGCGTTGTTATGACTTCTACAAGTTCAAACGCGACCGCGCGTCGATCACTCGCACCACAGCCGCGTGAATTCTCGGAATCGGCCGAGCGCAGCGTTACTACGGGTCCGAGCGGTACCATTGTCGCGAAACTCGCCTCGAACTCGAATGAAACTTCGAAACGCGTTCGTTGTACTTTTTGCAAGTTTTATGGTCATGCAGTAACCGAATGTCGTAATTTACAAAATAAGAATAATAAACCGCGAAATGTAAATACGGTTTCTAGTAGTAGTGATAATACCGGGCCTAACCCGATACGATGTTATGGGTGCGGTCAACCCGGCGTGGTGAGATCGAAATGCGAGAATTGTCGTAGCAAAAACGTACCCGCGAAGTCGGCTGATTTTAATGTCGTAATTGGTGATGACGTCACACGCACGCCTTGCGCGACAGAGGCATCGCACCCTACGGTATCCGTCACTATTGCGAATAGGGAAGGCGTTGCGATCCTCGATACGGGGGCTACTTGTAGTATTGCTGGTTCCCTGTTATATTCTATTTTACGAGCGGACGGAATACAGTTCCAAGAGGTGAACCGCACCATTGGGCTTGCGGACGGCTCCCGCCAGGTAAAATCAGTGCTGATTGCATCAGTACCAGTATTCTTGGAAAGTAGGCAGGTAGATACCGAATTCGTAGTGTTCCCCGGGGAAAACACCCGAACATTGCTAGGCCGTGACTTTATTTCTAAGGCAAGGGTCACACTGGACTTAGCCCAGGAGTCATGGTATTTTTCAGACAGTCCCGAACAGATATTTCCGTTCGTGCGATATGTCATCCTCAACAGCACAGAGCTGATGCGCGCGGACGTCTCCGACGTCTCCTTGCGCAGTGACGAAGGGACGAAGCTGTCACCAGAGCACAGGGCCAGGCTCAACGCATTTCTGCGTGGCAGAGTGAACCAGTTTGCTCCTGAGGGACCCCCTACGGACTTCGCCACCCATAAAATCAAGGTGAGTGATGATCAGGAGCCCCTCGCTTCGTCACCGTACAGGTTGTCGCCGTCGAAGAAAGAGGCTTTGGAGAAGGAGTTGCAGAAGCTGTTCAGCGCCGATATCATTGAGGAATGCGAATCCCCGTGGGCTTCTAACGTCGTCCTGGTGAAGAAGAAGGACGATAGCTTTCGGCTCTGCGTTGACTACCGCAAGCTCAACGCGGTTACAGAGCCTGATCGCTACCCGCTCCCCAGGATCGAAGATATACTCCACACCGCAAAGACCTCGAAGTACATGACTACGTTGGACCTGCGATCTGGATACTTTCAGGTGAGTGTTGACCCTGCTCATAGGGACCTCACCTCCTTCATCACACCACTGGGCACCTTTAGGTTTAAGCGCATGCCCATGGGCCTTCGTAACTCTGGCGCCACATTCCAGAGACTGATCGATCGGTTCAAGTCCAACTTACCAGGTATAACCTTAGTCGCATACTTAGACGACCTACTGCTGCTGTCAGAGTCGTTCGAGAAACACCTCGCAGATTTGGAGGCTGTGTTCGATCGCCTAGCAATGTTTAACTTGCGGGTGAATCGTGAGAAGAGTCACTTCGCGAGGGAGTCTGTCAAGTTTCTTGGCCATGTCATCGTGCCAGGTGGTATTCACGTGGACCCGGACAAAACGTCCGCCATAGCCGACATGCTGCCTCCTCAGAACGTGAAGCACCTGAAGTGTTTTCTGCAAACCTCCAGCTGGTTCAGACGCTTCATACCTGGTTACGCAGAAGTAAGTAGACCTTTAACGTCGTTGCTTAAGAAGGTGAGCACCTGGAACTGGGGCCCCGAGCAACAGAGCGCTTTTGAAACTATCAAGTCTCTCCTGATTACAGCGCCGATCCTCCGCCAGGCTGACGTGACGAAGCCGTTCGTCCTCAGGACTGATAGTAGTGGGTACGCACTTGGAGCGGCTCTGCTCCAGGGGGAGGGGACCAATGAGCGACCAGTTGAATACGCCAGTCGCCTCCTCACGGCTGCTGAGAAAAACTACAATACGACGGAGAGAGAGGCTCTGGCCGTCGTGTGGGCTGTGTCAAAGTTTAGGGGGTATATCGATGGTGCGGATGTGACAGTAAAGTCTGATCACCAGCCGCTCAGGTGGCTCATGAGCTTGAAGTCACCAAGCGGCCGCCAGGCCAGATGGGCGCTTAGTCTTCAGGAATATAACCTGAAGATCGAGTACACACCTGGTAAGGCAAACGTGATCGCGGATACGCTGTCACGTCCTGCATGCTCCACGGAGGGGACCGATTGCGACTTGTGCCTCGCCGTGGTTAACCTGCCCACACGCAACCCTAGGGAGGTCAGAGACGGCCAGCTCAAGGACCCAGAGATTCGTAAGATCGTCGAGGCGTTGGAATCCGACGATCCCTTCAGGGGGAGGTCCTGGGCAGATAAGGGGTACGTATTGGTAGACGGTGTATTGTACCGTTATGGTCCCGACAATGAAGAAGACGATGACGCCAGTTTGATGGTACCGGAGCATGAGCGCAAGGACGTGCTAGCCGAGTACCATGACGCTCCCACAGCTGGCCATTTCGGTGTGGAGCGAACTCTGCAGCGTCTCGCAGGTAAATATTACTGGCCTGGAATGAGGGCCTATGTTACTCAATACATTAAAAATTGCGCAGCATGTCAACGGTACAAGGTAGACACGCGAAAACCCGCCGGCCTGCTGCAAGTTCCAGCTATGTCTCGCCGTTTCGAGGTGCTCGCAGTAGATCTGTTTGGGCCACTCCCGGAGACACCTTCTGGCAATAAGTGGATCCTCATATTGGAAGACACCTGTACCAGGTGGGTTGAGTTATTCGCTCTTTCATCCGCCACCAGCGAAGAGTGCGCCAAAACACTGGTGAATGAGGTGTACCTGCGTTATGGAGCACCCAGAAGACTCATCAGTGACAACGGCGTACAGTTTGTGAGCGAAGTAATGCAGCAGACATGTCACGCCATGGGCATTAAACAGGCTCTGACATCGTTTTACCATCCTGAGTCCAATCCCGTCGAACGCAAGAACCGCGATCTTAAACCGCAGCTTGCGATTCTGGTAGGTAAGGAACATGACTCCTGGGATAGTCACCTTCCCGCAATCCGGTTCGCCATGAACTCCGCGGTCACTGCAAGCACGGGCCATTCCCCTGCTTACCTAAATTTCGGGCGCGAAATACGCGCGCCCGCCGACGTGTTGTCTGACATGCGCACCATAATAGAAAACGAAAACGTAGTCTTATCAATTACCCCGCTCCTTAAGAAGCTTTCTGCCGTGCTGATCGATGCACGGGATGTGCACGAGAAAGCCCAGGAAGCCCAGAAGAAGTATGCCGATGAGAATCGTCGCCCCGCGCCGGACTATAAGGTAGGAGATTTCGTACTACTTAAGACCCAGGGTTCAAACGATACGAGCAAAGGGCAGACTCCGAAGTTCATTCCTCGTCGAGATGGGCCGTATCGTATTCAAGAGGTGGTCGGTAGTACGACATACGTTTTGGAGCGTATAAGTGATGGCGTCTCGCTCGGAAGGTATCATGTCTCGTTGTTAAAACCGTTCGTAGGCCCCATCCAAGCTCCTATTCAGGAGAAGCGTAGGAGGGGGAGACCTCGTAAGGCTAACCCGGCTTCGAGGACGTAACGCCTGGGTTAGAGGGGGAGGTTGTAAGGCGCGCATCCGTGGGTTTAGGCGCGAAGCAGCGAACCCTAAATCATATACTTACAGCATTCATCCGCGTCTCGATAGAGTAGTGACCAATGCCTCTAGTAGCAGTGAAGAGTTTACAGAGCTCACACTCGCCCGCGTCACGCGTCATTTCGTGCCCTCGTAATTCATCGTTTCTTCCATGACCACATGCCTTCTGCACTAGTTTATAGACATTTTGTACTACTGTGTAATGTTAAATGTGTTATGTTTAATCTAAGTGTGTAAAATTTAATGCAATAAACTGTATGAAGCATTATATATATTTCTTCTGTACGTGAGTATGTCACTGAACTCACTCCTAAATGGCAAGACCGATTTTAATGAAATTTTTTGTGTGTGTTCAAGTGGATTCGAGAATGGTTTAGATTTGCAATTGGACTCGGTAGGTACCGCTGCTGTTAGTACATCAACAAATTGAACTATAAGGCGGTCCGAAGTCCGGGAGAGCTAGTCTTATAAAAGTGAATTACTGAAATGATTGTTAGCGCATAACTTCCAAACGACTGCGCTAAATTGGATAAATATTTATTTTATATATTCATTATTGCCAGGAGAAGGTTTGTATGGAAAACAATATTTTAAAAATAATAGAAAATATAATTTAAAAATCTCCGAAAAGTGAGTGAGCGAATAAGTCAATATGTTGACAAAACTCTGACAGTATTGACGGCAAAGAAATATGGCGGTACGAAGTTCGCCGGGTTAGCTAGTTGATCATTATTCTCTTGTTTTTTAGTAAAAAAAAGTTAAAGTAGATCAACTTTTATAATTGTTTACCCGCAACTTTGTTTACTTAGAAATAACGGAAACGGAACCCTATTTATTTAAACGGATCCCTGAGATAGAGTAGCATTTTATTTATTTATTTGTATAGAATTTTTCAATTTTATTTATTTGTATAGATTTTAAAATTAGAATGAGTTACTAAGACATTCGTTAGCTAGATCATACGAGTATGAATGCTTATCGTGTATTTTAGATCGTATCAAAGGACGCATAGTAAACAAATTTTACATAGGTACTCCTAAGATTCCATCAGATGATTTGCTCGTTTTATAAGCAACCTAGCCAAGAGTATGTCAGGTCATGTCTACGGAGGGTTCCGTAACAACGCGCAATAGGTTATCTTTAAATTATTTCAAATAAATTGTCTTAAAGAATTTATGCCATGATCTATCAGCATGAGAACTAACAAGTTTCTGTCTCTTATATTTAAAAATACCAGAGGGCAACTTATAAACCCTATTCCGATTACTCGAAAATAATTGACTGTGTTAAAAAGCCATGTATGAAATGTTGCCTTTACTTAAAAGATAAATTCGGCGATATAAAAACACGACGGGGTAGAATGAAAAAAATCTTTTTCATCCATTAACATGTATAACCTCTAAAATATAAAATTATTATTATTTTATGATGCCAAAACTGCAATCCATAGACAATCTATACCGAATTTCGTTTATTTATAATTACAGAAGTTAGTAGGGCGGACAGACAGACGGATAGACAGTGCGAAATTATAAGGGTTCCTTGTATTACTACGGATCCCTCAAAACTTTTACAGCTTAGTTAAGTACAAAGTTGATGTCGTGTATCATGTTTTTGAATGCGGGCAACTGTCTAAATTCCTCATAAATCCCGGGAAACTTTTGTACTATATCATGTTGGGGATTGCGAAAAGACAAAATTTTTAACGATATTGAATTATAAACAAGCGTTCAGGTAAGGTACTAAATTGTGTCTAACAAAGAGATCTTAGTGACTATAGTAAATACAATATGTGCCCTTGAGAGGATTAATTATAGGAGAAAAAATATATTAAGAACCTAAAAATTATTAGTTAGTAACTTAAATTTCCAACCAACCAACTAACTTTCTAAATAGACAAATTTTGATGTACGTATAGAAATTTTTTTTTCTTTCATTCTTTATTTATTTGTACATAGTACTCAATATACATTGTTATTACAAAAACGATTTCCCATTTATAACTCAGAAACGTACATAAAATAAAATGCGAAAGTCAACGAAATTCGCGCATAAACTTTTTAATCATACGCTTATAAGTACGCAATTAAAAATTAAGTGACGCCCAGGTGTTCTGCGGCAAATGCATCAATTAAAGGGAGACCTTAAACAACGCGCTGCGGGCTAATTACTGCGTGCGTTCCCGATAGTATCACCCTGACCTCAATAGCTATTGATTAAAAAGTATAAAGATCAAAGAATCGAAGCTTTTTCACTAGAGCTCCGAGCAAAGCTTGGTTACCCAGGTACTTGACGTAAAAAGTATTAAAACTGTCATGCCAATCCACGCCCACACACGGTCAGTTCTAATGGTGTCTACAGACACACGAATTTGGTACGGAGCGTACAGCGGATCTGGTACGCTCCGTACCAGATCCGAGCATGTGTAGGGCAGTCCGGCGAACATAAGAAGGCGAAGAGTTCGCCGTTGTCCGCATCGGATCTGGTCCGCTCCGTACCAAATCCGTGCGTGTGTAGAGCAGTCCGGCGGTTAGGCCGAACAACGGTATCAGTGTTGCCAACTTAGGAATGTACCCCCCAAAATTAGGAAAAATATCTACGGGGGTTTACTAGGGGACAGGATTTAGAGTTTACTCCTTATGAATCAATTTGTATGTAATAATAAAAAATATTTTAATGTGTGTGTGTTTTCATATCCCTGGCTATATAGCCAGGGATATGAAAATGTATTAGGAGTGAAATCAGATTAAGACAAGTTAGTTTTATGTTATTCACGCATAAGTCTTTATGTTAAACACATAACCTTTCTTTCTAGCTTATTATCTCTTAGACCTGTCAATGGTATAAGTAATCAGGGGTAAAATTTGGGGAGAAATATTTTTTAAAGTGTTGGTATCACTGCCCGTTATCAATGAATTGCGGGAATCATCGTCGTCGTTTAAAAACCGCACTGTAAATAGAACTCTGTGCTAATGTAATAGAGCATAAAATCGAACACACGAGTGTCGAGCTTTACGGTCCACTGCACCGTACCAAATCCGAGCGTGTGTAGCGACACCGGATTTGGTCTCCGGATATGGTCCGCTGTACGCTTCGTACCAAATTCGTGTGTCTGTAGATAGCATAACTGATCCAAACAGTAGCGTCAAGTCGACTGAACGATTGGCGTATTGATACCCATACCAGAGTGCTACGAGGTTTTCTTTTCGCATTCGATCAATAACATACAAATTCCTAGTAACATTTCAGCTAATAAATACAAATCATTGAGTACGTTTTTTTTAATGTATGAATTTAGTGCCTTAAAGGTGCAATAGGGGCAAAAGTTAGTGAAGCGAAGTATCAATAACTGGACGTATTGCTTTTTTTGACAAGCAGATATTATGACGTAGGCAGTGGGACGGCTAGATAACTTATTACTACTATAACCTTTCAAATAATCTATTGTTTAAAAGGGTTTTTTGAAATTTATCCCAGATAAATATAGACAAAGCTACGCGCAAAACCTTGTAAATCTATACAATGATACAATATATCAACTAGCTAGAACTACCGTAACGTAGCAATATCGTAGTAATAAGTTATCTAGCCGTCCCACTCGCACGTCATATAAAATATTCAGCAGCGAGCTGAGAGGGTGGTATTACAAACTATTTCACGACTTTTCTCTTTGTTCCCCCGGGATCTACTTATGTGTATTACCTAATGCATTGTTTATTGTTAACACAACTCGTGTAAATAAATAAAAAGGTCGAAATTACTTTCGATATATTCTCATGCGAAATAACTTCCTTATCCATCAAATTAAATCGTTTCTGTGTTTTGACGTTTAGCAATTTTGATGAACAATCCGGGAAAATTAGTAAATGCCGACTATATAGTTAAATAAGCACTAAAAAGTAAAACTTAGTTATTAAATAAAATTAAACTCAAAGACTTTAGACTACCGAGATTTGTAAAGGTCGGTCGGTAAACAACGGTCAAATTAGAACAATTCCAGGTCTTGAAAAAAGTATAATACGAAATGCACGAGGAAAACAAATACATTCTTGGGAACCTCGAGATTACTCGGCTTCATTAATATGGAAATAAGTAAAATTTTATTATAAAACAAACCATTTTTATTTCGACGTTATTACGTTTACAGAACCACTCCGCGGGGAGTCTCAAAATGAAATACTTTTGTAATCATTGTTGGCCGTGTAAATGGAAGTGCACTAAGGGGTCGTACGCACTACTCGACTAGAAGACGCAGTTAAAAAATATTTTTTGCTGTTTGCATGAAGATTGAAAGTGTATGAGTTTTATGCTACGTGGACCGTAGAACGCTCTACGAGTCGTAGCGCCGTCTACGTCGCGCTACGTTTACGTCCAGTCATAATAAACTAATATGGATGTTTTATTATTCTTTCTTTTTTTTTCAATGATTAATAATTGTGAACAGTTTCACAATCTCAGCAGTTTAATATTACTCATGCAATTTCATACACAAGAGTGTCGAGTCGCCAAGTGCATAAGCGCCCTAAGTGGAACCCGTCGGGAAAAACTTCCTTGAATAATGAGAATTTTCACCTTACTGCTACTGAAATCTTCATAAGTGTAATTAATTTTGAAACTTAAGGAGAACTTGAGAGACACTTTGAGAACGCACTTAGTTTTGTACGTGTTCTGTCTTCGACGTCTTTATATACTTTTTGTGATTATTCTAGCTGTTTAACCCTAATAAATAATTATCAAAAATAAAAATCTTCTCTATTATATAGTAACTTGTCCTGTGACGATTCTGTCATAATTTAGCGAGAGATAATATTGCATAATATTCTAAAATTGTCGCTTCAATGTCTAATATCACGTACATTTATCACGAAACTAATAAACGTACAATCAATCCGTAAGTCACAACAGTGCTGACAAGTGGAATTTAGTTATGAAATTCCTAGAACTCCCATGGGTACCTAAGTACCAAACTCGAGGGATTTCATGCAAGATTCTGCTCCACTCCCGCCATTTGCAACTATAATATGCAAACTACGGCGTACTAATGTCAGAAAGCGTATACGAAAATGTGTATTTCAAATATACAGTGGTTCGGATCAAGTTGGAAAACCTTTCATCCAAATAAAACTGAATCTGCGTATAAAGTAGAAACGGCATGATAGAAATAATTATTCAAATTGTTTCCATTTTTAGGAATAAAATTTTGTTACATTTAACGCCTTTTGCGAATCTATCGTTCTGTTGAATCTTTTGTATCAAAATATTTAATTTTAAATATATAAATACATATCATTTATTTTTAAATACCTACTTTTTAGCGTTCCGTACCTAAAGGGTAAAAACGGGACCCTACTAAGACTTCGCTGTCTGCCTATCTGTTTCTCTGTCCGTCCGTCTGTCTGTCACCAGGTTGTATGAAATGAACTGCGATAGCTAGACATTTCTGTTGCCGCTATAGCAACAAATACTTATATTATATCGCATAATATAATATAACAAACGTGATTTTATTTGTCCTTTTGTACGGAACCCTTCATTCGCTAGTCTGACTCGGACTTGACCAGTTATTTTATATTTTAATCTACTTATACTACTCACATGAATTTTCGCATAAAGTGCGCGCCAGATAAGTCTGCGCACAGTCAAAATCCCCGGGCCGCACTACCAAATTTTATGTATACTCGTAGTGCGCGCCAGATAAGTCTGCGCACAGTCAAAATCAGATACTAATTTTTCCTATTAGAACTTAGAGCTTAGAACAAAAAAAAGTACTGTATTATGCAAAGAAAACACCCCAGTCACGCGCAGAGTTATCTGACACGCACTCTACGTTTAAGGCTGCGCTAGTCGGTTTTTTCTCCATACAAACGCTGTTGGTGATTTACTCCAAAGTCAAACATTGCAGACCCAAATTCTAGCGTAATATCGATTTTTATTACACTTATCTAGGTCGGTATTTGCTTATATTTCTGAAATTCAAATTAGTGTAAAGGATAATAGCCACCAAACATCGCATTTTTAGCGCAACTTTGAACGTAAATAAAAATTAAATGAAGAATGGTAATAAAAAAGCAAGCAAATACCGACACGGTTCAATTATTCAGCAATTGAGATAATTTTACTTCAGATAAAAATATTATATAGTTTTTTCATAAAACACCAACAGCTGAGTGTCGATTTGCGTAATTTGAAGACGCCTTTTCTAAAATACTTTACTCAGCTGCATAAATGTGTGCAGTATAGCTTCTCTTATAAGTATAGATTACTATTTTATGGGTATATCCTTTTTTCCCCAATATTAGGTGAAATAACAAGCATTTTCCCCGCGCGCAGCACTGAGTTCGAGCCGTTGACTAGCGCACTCTTAACTCTTCACCGTGTTCTATTTGTCACTTGACTGTCAATTATCAAATATTTATTGGTGCGTTCAGTTTAGTTTATTTGTAAAAATCAGCCGGCACCAGTAGATTATTTATTTATTCCAGTTCATGGTTATGACAGAACAATTACGTGTGGCGGGATAGCTTGTACTTAATAAAAATCATTGAACGTGCAGAAAAAAACAATTTGTCGGTAATCCACAGCGAGCATTACGCTTATGAAACGATGTAAACAGTGAAGCAGCTGGGCGTCTAATCGTCGCTGTAATAGCGCCATCGCCACATTAAATTTAATTAACATTTAAGATTCGATCACACTTAACCTGCAGCAGATTTCAAGGAAGCCAATTTGCCTTCGAATTGCTAGATTTAGCTATACAAAGCGTGCTAGCTAGCTCCTAACTTGACATTTAGGTATACTTATAAATTCTAAATAGTAAATATGTTAGGTATATATAAAATATAACAAAGAGCATATCAGGACATGTCTAAGGTTTTTTCTTTCTATTTCTCTTCTAATTCTAACTTTGAATAAGCAATAGGTTTTCTTTAAATTACTTCAAATATTTTGTGCGATTTCGTTTAAAATAATAATTATCCTGGGGAGTTTTTAGCATCAACATGAACATTAACAAGTTTCTATATTTTATAGTTCAAAAATACCAGGAGGAGGACCAACTCTTTGGAGGCCAATTTTTTTGTTTGTTTGACTTTGTAAAAAGGTCATGTATAAAACTTTACCTCTATTTAAAATACCTATTCGACGATACACAACACGATGGATTAGTATGAAAAAATATTTTTAACCCCACATCACGTCGTGTATGGAAATTGGAGAGCAACCCAAAATATTTTTTATGAAGCCACATACTAAAACACAATCTATCATCAAATTTTATCCATTTATATTCATTATCACATTAGTTAGAAGGACGGACAGACATACAGACAGCCTGACGGACAGGGCGAAACGGCGTGGTTAGAAAGCGTTTTAGCCTTTCCAAATGTTTTCTAAGACCAGAATGATACGATGTCATAACTAATCATGACATGATCATGACATGGCTATAGTGTGTTTCAGCGCACCCCCGCCATCTTTCGCCGTTCTCAATTACGGGTTATTATGCTGCTACCGCACTGTATCCGATGTAAGTACCCCCGAGAGGCGCGTGAATATGTCACTTCCACTAAATTAGGACTCCCACGTATTGTCTTATAATTAAACTAACTTTTACCGCATATACCTACGGTAAAGGATTTTTAAAATGTTCGTGTTACACCAGCATTTAAAATATAAAAATGTTTTTATTATAAGGATTGTGTAAATCAGTAGTGGGGTTTCTATAACTCAATCCCTATCGAATTCACTTACCACTTAATACCGGCTTCCTTATGAAGGAGAAGCAGCCTTCGCAAATGATCGGGATCGCATCATCCGAATACCTTGGACATTATGCCATAAACGGGCAATTTTCTAACCCTCATATGACACTAAATATAACGATCCCGCCATTATGAAGATAAATTACCATTTAGGTACATGTGTCTTACAGCCTAAGTTCGCACTATCTATCACCATCGCCTATAAGAGAAGGTCCAGGTAAAAGGGCTGATTTAAATCATAAAGTGAAGTACTTCGTTATTCCCTTTGATAGTTACTTATGCGATCATAAGGCCTCTTACTGGTGTATGATGGATTATATCCCCCTATCATAAATCATTCATTTTAAAAGGCTTTGTTTAGAGTACGTCTTCAAGTATCAATATCGTTTTTCACCCCAATTTTGAACATTATAATCTGGATAAAGCTTTTGACCATTGTGTTTTAAAGATTTTTTTCATATATTTTGTATAATATTAGATACCTACTAGAAAGCTTTTGCTCACGTGAATACAATATACCTATCCCTCGGGTACATTGTACTTTTTCCACATACTTCATTTTTTAATTTGTTTATTCATTAAGTAAACAAATACAATTAGGTACAAGTTATACGTAGTTATATACAAAACTAAATTATTAACTTCAAAAAAAATTTACAATTTACCAAACAATATAACTGATTAATTTAATTTAACATATTATATATAAGTTGCATACACTTGCTTTTTATATTTACTTTTTTAATGTAGCTTATGTATTAATTCAAGGCCTTTTAAACTACTAATATGCCAAACTTTATCAAAATCCGTGCAGTAGTTTTTGCGTGTAACAGTCACAAAAATCCATCCATCCATCCATTGATTCATTCTCACTTTTCGCATTTATAGTTCGTATATAATATAGTTTATATAGTTTCGTTGCTTTGAATAAAAATAACATATGTTATTTATCATAATATTGTATTAAAACATTTACATAAGTAGAATAAAGCAGTTTAAATAATTTAGAAACGGCTACAATAGAACTCATCATCGAACAATTAATATTCCCATTACAATAATAATTAATTTGTAAAATCATTTACAGCTACCGAAACTAACAATAGTTACTATATTTACTAAAAACATGTATGATGTAATAAATATTACAAACAATATGCGCACCCTTTTTGGTATAAGTCGGCTTTAAGTTAAGCATAGTAAAGTCACCTTGTCCCTTAAGCTGGGTGTTCACTAGGAAGCATTGTAATACTTTGCTGTAAATAAAAAATGTGACTGAAGTTTGCGTGCGCCTATTTCGACATGTTTGTCACTCACACTTAGGTTCAGTTCACACCGTGACGAAATGCGATGCGACGTGGCAAGGCATTTATGAAAATTTTATTCAAAATTGAACTGTAGTATATCTTAGTTTTTATGTGGTAGAGCCATGCTTCGGCACGAATGGGCCGGCTCGACCGGAGAAATACCACGGGCTCACAGAAAACCGGCGTGAAACAGCGTTTGCGCTGTGTTTCGCCGAGTTTACCGGAGGCCCAATCCCCTACCCTATTCCCTTCCCTACCCTCCCCTATTACCCTATTCCCTCTTAAAAGGCCAGCAACGCACTTGCAGCTCTTCTGATGGTGCGAGTGTCCATGGGCGACGGAAGTTGCTTTCCATCAGGTGACCCGTTTGCTCGTTTGCCCCATATTTCATAAAAAAAAATATATTTTGAATAGCTCTTCAAAATGCAGCGCAACATCGCGTTTCGTTTCGGTTTGATAATCCTTATGGTTAGCACTTAGGGGATTATGGTTAGCAATAATAGGTGATCGGACTACATCTAAAATATTTAGTTTCATGAATATACTCAGAAATATTGATACATTACTATTTGGTAAATGTAAAAAGTTTTTTTTTTCCTTTTGCTAAATTAGTAAATTAAATCTACATCATTAGTTTAGTTACATCGTATTATACAAAAACATTCATTATGTTAAGTATGAACTTAAACGCACAAATATCGGAGTTATTTACAAGTATGTCCCTGCGGCCATACACTCCATACACGCGTAGCGTGACGTCACTTGTGGACACAACTTTAGTATGGAGCGTTTTCACGAGACTTGCGATATTTTATAAACAAATCGCTGTACCTTTTAAAATATTGACTTTTGATATAGATACAGTTTCTTCTGAGAAGTTACTCATATTTAAGAGTACTATTCATTTATGCAATTAAAAAAAGTCAGTTCGATCTCCTTGGTCCAAATTCGCCCATAATAATTTAGGTATATAATTTTAAGTTTGAATTTTATTAGGGTTCTTTCTTAATGCTGTGAGTGCTGTGACAGATTGCAAAACGTCAATCGGTAACAAAATTGTATCGATCAAACGCACTTTATAGTGTGTTATAAAATCAGAGGTAGAGCGGGTTGTTGTTATTTATATCAATTTTATGTATTTCTAAGTATTTTTTTAAATATTAGCTTTCTGCGCACTTTCCTCCACTTGAATTTTAATTTAAATTTTCCGGCCAAATTTCATACTCCTTCCGTTGCACAATTCACGTAAAACTGTACTGAAAGTTTTAGTTTCACGTATCAATAAGTTGATACTAATTATTATCAATAAGATTATTTTTTACAATATCAGTTAGTATTTAATTTTACAAAAACTTGTAACAGTTACAACTAGCATATATGGCGATAGCTCGCATTATACAAGAGTGTAACAGTTACAGATGAAATTAATTTTAATTGTATACACAGCTTTATTTACACGAAAGTGTTAAAGATAGAATTCGCTAGCTTTTAAAGTAGTGTTATCAGTTGCAGATACGCCAGTGGATACAGAGCTTTAGTAACACGAGCTTTAGTACCTAATGTTACGGTTTAACTCGTTTATCATTTCGCCAACAACCCCATAATCCCTAATGAGTAAAATCCAAGCATACCTTGGGCAATACCATTAATATTAAAACCCCGGCCTTTCCCCCTACGTCTATACAATAGTTACATAATAGCTTTGGAGTTATGCGCCGATGGTTTTGGTTTAGTGTTATAAATCTGCGTTTTGAATTGAATACTATTTTTACTCGACTACGGCAAAGCGAAAAGGAAGAGTAATGATTTCGAAAGTATATGTTCCACCGTAGCGCCTAAACTACTGGTCCGATTTTAATAAATTAGGTTTTAATAATTAAACATAGTGTATATAATCGTAGTCAGGTTGTAGTTTTTTAATAAAGGAGTTATCAAAATTTGTATCATGTCTGTACAATAACAATTGATTGATTGATTGATTGAATATACACACATTAAATATGTTTACAAAAGTAATAAAAACATGGGATGCGTAAGCTTGTGTTCCATTGAAGTTTATTATGCTTGAATTACAACAATCCAAGCCAAGCCAATATGTAATGGGTATATGACATTACGTGAGGCGAATTTATAGGGTTACGTAGTACTACAAGGAACCCTTATACTTTCGCTCTGTCCGTGTGTCTGTCTGTCTATCCGCCCTTCCAACTTCTGTGATTATGTATATAAAAGACGTGAAGTAAAAATTTTTATTGTTCAACCTTATCGTATGGAATATCGTTTAAAACGTATTTTTAAATAATATTAAGCGAAGTTTCATTCATGTTATTTTTTTTTGTAAAGTGAACCATTTTCGAATAATGTTTACTACCTTGTAAGCCTCCAAAATGGTTTACAAGTTGGTCTCCCCCTGGAATTTCTAAACTCTAAGATATAGATATTTGTTACTTTCCATGCTGATATCCATGCTAATAAAAATATAATACAAAAAATATTTTGAGAGAAATCGAATAATAAGTTTGAACTAATTAGAAGAGTTGATAGTTGCGAAACCCTTCTACATGTCCTGACATGCTCTAAAGTCTAATAGAAGTCTAAAAGCCATTAAATACTAACTTTGCGAATTACAACCGAATGAAAACATTTGTTTCTAGGTATAGGACTATTTTATTTTTAGGTGATTAGTAATGGTAGAGTATTGAATATTCATAAGTATTATATATTATATGCTTCGATTAATACGAATTTGATGTGATTATTATCGAGGCCAAATAAATTTTAACGAGAATTGCGGTTGTTTGAAATCGTATAATATGTGATCATTTGTAATTCATTTACAAAAACAAGAATGCGGTTTATGGTTAGTTACTTCTATTGTTATTATTTTCGAGTAATAGTATGGTATTTATTTTTCAATCGGAAAAATGTGAACATTTCGGGATCAGAACTGATTCTGATCCCGAAATGTTATATAGATACGTGTTTATCATCGAATGAAAGTCAATAGTAGTATATAGAATTAATAAGTAATAAAATCTATATTTTTATACCACAGATTCATTAATATATTCAACATTTCCTTTAAAAAAGTTTAAGTGCTATAAAAAAATTAAGTAAAATAAAAAAGCGGAATGGAATCGTCGACGCGATTCACTTAGATATGCGATTGGTTACCCGTGCTCAGTGTGGCAATTATGTAAATACCTCCCCAGTGGTCGGCAATGTGAAAGAAACGACCTAGTTGCTGGCAGATCAATCGCATTGAGGTTTATTGAGGAAAGATTGTGCGAAGCTGTAAACAAACGAGGACTGTTGCGGATCGATCGATTAAAAACAAACAAAAAGTTTGCGGAGCTTATTTTTTTTAACGTGAACTCATCTACTTAAATGAAGATTAACTTCATTACATTATTATTTTAAGATAAGAGAAGAAGATTAAAATACATAATATTCTTCTCTTATCTTTATAATATATAATATCTTTTGTGCGTGTGTATGTCACTGAACTCCTCCTAAACGGCCTGACCGATTTTGATGAAACTTTTTGTATGTGTTCATGTGAATTTGAGAATGGTTTAGATTTACAATTGGACCCGGTAGGTGGCGCTGCTGTCAGTGCGTAAACAAATTTAATTTAATTTCGCTATAACTTGAGAACGGCTGGACCGATTTGGTCGATTTTGGTCTTAGAATAATTATAGAACTTCAGGGAAGGTGAGAAACATTGGAAAAATTGCAGGAAAATTTCTATAAATTATGATTAAATTTTCCCATTCTAACTGGTTACAGTTTTTAATTTGTCACTTCACTGTCAAATATTTACGACCCGTTATGGCGTGGCCTGTTTCTACCAATAACTATCTGTTAAAAATTTAACAAATAGTTATAGATAGATAGATATAGGTTATTGAAACGGGCCGTTAAAGGTGTGTACAGTTCATCCGCATTACAATTCATTACTTACGCAGGATAGTAATTGTAGGATGTACAATGTAGATGTAGGTTCAATTCTAGGCGTAACTGTAGTTTGTGGGTCTAATTAATTGTATGTGTAGGTTACAGGTGTTTTTTTTTATTCCAGTTCCAAGCTAGGTCTAAGCAGCGTGTGTCAGGAAATCAAATATTAATTGATTTTCCATCTATGTGAAAAATCAAAAAGACCGAAGTAAAATAATTTCAAAACGAATAAATCTGTTTTCCTCTACAAGTATCTAAAACTAGAATTTGTTCAATATGAGCAGCAGTGACGTTATTAAATTATATAATTAGAAACAGCAGGTGTGTTACTGAAAGCGCTAACTGGGAACCATCAGGTGCTTCGAGCGCGAAATTTCTGCAAATCTTTCCTTTCTTTGATCGCAATTTCTCGGAAAATTCGAAGAATCTTTGAAAACATTTATATTCGCAATGGACCATAGATTTCAATATTCGTTATTACATATTAGCTGATTATTTGAGTAATTTAACATTGATCTTAAATTCGTTCACGCCTACACCACCACCATACTTGTAAGTATGTCGCCTATAAACTGAGGGTTAATTCACACCAAAACGAAACGATACGCGACGCGGTGCTGCATTATTAAGATTACTATTCATAATAGGCAAGCGGACTGATTTTTTTTTATTGCATAAATGAATAGTACTCTTAAATATGAGTAACTTCTCAGAAGAAACCGTATATAAAAAGTCAATATTTTCAAAGGTACAGCGATTTGTATACAGAATTTCGCTCCGCTCCAGTACCAAAAAAAATTTTTTTTTTGCGTAATTGGTAAACAAAACCTACATCATTAGTTTACTCACATCATATACAAAAACATTCATTATGGTAAGTATGAACTTAAACGCACAAATATCGGAGATATTTACAAATATATTCCTGCGGCCATATACTTCATATACTACTTCATACTACTTCGTATATTAGTGACGTCATTTTTAGGTCGACTTTAGTATGGAGCGTTTTTAGGAGGCTCGCGAAATTTTTTATACAAATCGCTGTACCTTTGAAAATATTGACTTTTGATATACGGTTTCTTCTGAGAAGTTACTCATATTTAAGAGTACTATTCATTTATGCAATAAAAAAAAATGTCCGATTGCCTATTGAACTTTATTCATTACACAAGAAAATACACGTTTCATTGTAAAAGTTCGAATGTCATGTTGCACCGTGCTGCATGACTGACGTTAGATGAAACGTGTATTTTTGTGTAATGAACAAAGTTCATTTTGAATTAGTATCTTAAAAGTGCAGCGCCGCGTTGCGTCGCATATCGTCGTGGTGTGAACTGACCCTAAGCCTAGCCATGCAAAAATAAGTTTTATTCCATACATTTTTGTATATTTTTACTTTTATTTTTGTTTAAAAATAATGATTCCCGAAAGATAATAATAAAGTGTAGAGTTTGTGAAATTATGCTTGTAGAGTTAGGCAGTGTAGAGTCAGAAGCTTGGTTTTACATGAGATCTTATATCTTTACATGAGATCTTATATCTTTTTGACAGTACGAGTCATATGGTATCGTCGACTTGGTATCATTTTAACTTGAAAATGCTTTATGTGGCATAATATAGGTTGATACCATACTGAGAGGAAAGCCCTGTCGTATCTCCCTCGGACTAACGGAATGAGTCATAATTTAGTATGGCCTATCAAGAAAGACTGCAGAAACGAGGGTCTAGACACTTTTCTCTCGTGCCTCTCACCCGCGGTAGACTAATGACTATCTCCCACCGCAGACGTATAAACTACCTCCCACACGTCAGTTTGCGACCATTTGAACGGAAATTAGCCCACCACATACATACTGCCACTACTGCAACTCCCACAGCCAAGATCAACAGTGGTAACCAAGCACAAAAACCCTTTGATATGATCTCAGGGGTGCCCAAGGGACATGCTAAATCTGTCTTGGGATCTACGAAATTAATCAGCAGAAAAGGTTGAATGAGTAATTCACCATATATTATACTATCTGTTGCCCGCGGCTCCACCCGCGTGCATACAGCATCCCTTGGGAACACTGTACTTTTACTTTTAAAAAGTATCCTATGTCCTTTCCCGGGATTCAAAGTTTGTCTGTACCAAATTTCATCAAAATTAGTTTAACGGTTAAAGCGTGAAGAGGTAACAGACAGACACACTTTCGCATTTAATATTAGTATAGATTGTATTTTTTCGGGTTAAAAGGTATCCTTTGTCCTTTATCGGGTCTCAAAGTTTGTCTGTGCCAAATTTCATCAAAATTGGTTCAGCGCTTAAAGAGTGAAGAGGTAACAGACAGACAGACAGACAGACAGACAGACTTTCGCACTTATAACATTAATATAGATTCCACACTAATTGTTATCACCTTTCAGACGTACCCGGAGGAGCGCTCCTGCCGCCGCGATCGGCCACCACCAGGCCTGTTCACGTCCATCAAACTACCCGAGGCCGAGCCCCCAAACGGGGTGGCGCCCCTGCTGGATTTCCCGCGGGGGCGCATGCGACCAGTTACTTTTCTGGGAGAGGGACCTCATGGAACTGTAAGTATTTCTCGTCATCACTGATGATATGATCATCTATATATTTATATCTATATACATAAAAGCGTTCTTTAAACAATGCCGGAATTCCCAAATATGTATCTATAAGGACTCAAGAGTTATGTTGAGTACTTTTGGATCCAGGGTATACCTTGGTAGAAAAGCTTACTTTTTGGTAGTATACAAGGGCGGCACTGAAAATTTCGGGAATCAAGGAAGTGACACAACATTACTATTTAAAAATATATTTATTGCTTTTCGAAGTATTTTCCGCGAAATTTGACACATTTTTCCATACGATGGAACCAATCATTGAAGCAACCATTCCATTCGGAAGTTCACACACCTTCTTCTTCCACAGCTTCTTCAGTTGATAAAAATCTCTGACCACGCAATTTATTCTTTATTTTAGGGAAAGTATAGAAATCATTAGGGCTTAGGTCGGGGCTGTACGGCGGATGGTCTAATAATTCTATGATTTCTTGCTCTAAAAACTCTTTTGTTCTGTGCGCGGTGTGAGAACTCGCATTTTCGTGATGGAGGATGATGCGGCGGTTGCAGTTCTCTTTACGGAGTTCAGAAATGACCTGTGGCAAACAAATGTTAGCATACCATTCTGCATTAACCGTTCTTTGTCTCTCAAGAGGAATAGTCGCAACATGGCCGGTTTTGGAGACAAACGTGGCCACCATTTTTTTTGCAACACTCCGTGAACGAATAATTTTTGTTGGCTTTAACTCATTTTCGAACACCCAAACTCGTGACTGGTTTTTTGTTTCGGGTTCGTACGCGTATATCCAGGATTCGTCACCTGATACGATGTTGTATACAGCATTTGAGGATCCTGCGTGGAATCTTTCGAGAGTTCTCACGCACCAAGTAACGCGAGCCGCTTTTTGCTCTTCACAGAGCAAATGCGGTATCCATCGGGAAAACAACTTTTTTACACCTAATTGTTCATGCAAGATTATTTGTATTTGACTCATGCCAATGTCTAAAGTTGCCTGAATTTTGCGGTATGTCACATGTCGATCTTCCTCAATCAGCTTACGCACAGCATCAACGTTTTCTTGGGTGACTGCAGTTTTTGGACGACCTTGACGGGGATCATCACTGAGCTTGACACGTCCACGTTAAAATTCAGCAAACCAGCGATAAATTGTGGTTTTGGATGGGGCTTCATCACTAAATGCAGAAATCATCCGGTCAAGACACTGTTTTTGTGTTAAACCACTTCGAAAGTCATAATAAATCATCGCTCTAGAATTTTCTCGAGTCAATTCCATTTTCTCAACGACTAAACAAGTTTGACAAGACCTTGTGACAAGACCGAGAATCTTTTTTTAAATAAATAAACGGTATTTGATTTTTAAAACCAAGGAGTTTTAAATTAAAAAGATTTTAATATGACAGGAACAGTGGAAATAATCCATTCCCGACACTTTTAGTGCAGCCTATGTATGTGTCTTTTTTGGAGCATATGCGTGGACTACTTCAAAAAAGTTAAAATCACCATCACATATGGACACATAAATTTCGAGGAGTTCCCTCGATTCCTCATTCCATGGATCCCATCATCAGGTCACCACTTTGACATCAAAAAGACCAATTTGAGATTCTACCTTTTATATCAAAAAAATAATTTTGAAAATTGGTCCACAGACAGCGGAGTAATTATATACACAACCGAACATATTATAACCGCCTCCTTTTTTGGAAATTAGTTAATAATTTTAACCCGATTATACAAACCATATAGCCTAAGTTACTCGAGCTATTATGAATCTACTGACACCTAATTTTTTTAAATCGGATCAGTAGTTTAGGCGCTACGATAGAACAAATATACATAGACTGCCAAAATCGCTACCCTTCCTTTTGGCTTCGCCGTAGTCGGGTAAAAATAGTTATCATCTACAATCTACTTAATAGAAATATAAATTGAATACTGCAGTAAAATCAGCTTATGTTGATTATTAATAATATATAGACTTTGAATAGTTCGAATTAATCATACATCGTTTAACTCCATTCAGCCTTGGAGTTAATCAATGCTCGATAGTGTGTACGGGGCTTAAGGCCACAATGCGAGTGCTTGCAAAGCGTTGTAAAACTTATAATGAATAAATACGCCCAGAGTTAAAAGTTTAAAAATAACTTAACTGTCGTCTCGAAACTTTCATTCTTATCAAGCAATTATAAAATGGATATAACTTAAGAATAATATTAATTATTATCGTTGGATACAAGTTTACTTATGTCGAAGTTTAGCGTTTGTGTGATTGACTTCTTCAGACGACTGTTGGGAAACATAATTATTAACGTTGTAATATTATGATTTAGAATACTATATATTATACAGTCTTGAATGTTTTGTAAATTGACAATAAATAATTTAACCGAAACTAAAAATGTGTAAATGTATTATGTACTTTAATACGGTACCTAATTCAAAATATAATATTTTTCGAATATGATCTACTGCCTAAGTAAATATGTTTATATTGTTTATTAATTAGATCATGGATAGTAATAATATATTGTTGCATAGTAATATAATTATAATACTCGTAATAGCGCGTAATAGCATTTAACATGTAATTACCTTTAATTATTCTAAGCTGGACCACTCAAAAGCATAGGTTTCTTAGTTCACTTATTTCATACTTTATATTATTAAATATGGATTAGAAGAAAGTAGCCGATTTTTTATCTCCTAAAAGTCCGTAATTTAATTATCCAAAAAATATTTTTAAAAAGAAATAATACTAATTGTACTTATATAAAATTACATTGTGCCTATTAAGGCGCTGAGGTCATTAGCCTAACAGAAACAGGTGATTTAAAGATGAAGCAAAGGCTTTGCCTTATTAACATCAAAACAATCTACTTTGTGTGGTCAATAACCTAAACAGCGCTGTGCCCTAAAGAGCGTAGTGTAACTTAATTTATTATAAGTTTCTTTTTATTATTTTTCAGTCTAAAAGTCTTGACATGACCAGTATATAATATACCCAAAATATCCGTAATCTAAACAACCTTATATTCTGTATCTATATCCAAAACAGACCCCATACAGAGGTAGAACCCGAATTTTCAATACAAAAGATATAGAATTACGTTTGTATCCACATCGCAAATTTGTAGGTAAGTAGTAATTTTGGACAAAGCCGCTCCATTGGACCGAAAAGGAACAATAACCTCACCTTGGCTCCACTTTGATTTTCCGCTTTTGGCCAAACCCTCACAGTTTTACAACTATGAAAGTTGCTACAGAGAATATTAAAACAGAGTTTGCCTCCAATATTATCAAAGTGTTTTATAATGTAAAAGTTGTAATTAAGACTAGGCTTTTTGCTAACATCAAATATTTATCTAGGTAGGTACAAAGGCTTTGGGATTTTATTGAAGCAGAGAAGGTTACAAGCTTTGATATGTACGATTTTAAGTCGAATAATAAGCGCAGATCTTGTGTAACAAAATATTTATAATATAGGTAGCTATTAAGTACGTCGGTATGAGGTATCATTTACGTGTAAGCTTACCACATCAAAGGGAGCGAAACAAACAGAGAACGCAGGTGGGTTGCGGCTCACTAATTCACAATGTTTGTTCTTTTATAATGAAAACACAACATCGCTACTTATATCAGTTTGCTCGCGTCGTCGCTAGGGGCGCCACTTTCGCGCCCTGGGTTATGATTAGATTGAAAAAGATGCGCGCCACTGTTATTAAATTTTCAGCTCAATTGCAAAACGTACGGAAACGTACGTTTTAGTATGATGCAATATGTAACTATTTAATTATAGAATGTTTTCTATTCCATCGCGTCATTAGAACTTTAGCAATCAATGGAGAAAGCCATAAAGCTACCAACCGAAAGTTTAAGTAGCCATTAAAAACAACATTTCCAATAAACCGAACAGCTTGTTGTTTATCTTTTCTGTAGGTACAGTGCTATGTTTTAAAACAATATGTACAGGTCCATTATGAAGCGGTGCCCGCGGGTAATTGACCACAGTCACGCCACCACCTCTGCCCGTCAGGACACACTGAAACAACATTTTTTATTCACCCCCTCACAATGGGCATGAAAAATGGCAGTTAAAACAAAGGAACGTCGAACTACCCGACATTTCACAGACAATATTTGTTCATAATCATGAAACTGTCGCACTGATAGATGATAGAATTATTGGAGGGACGACGCGCCATCAAAAAAGTAATATGTTTGGAATTTTCATCGCACGAGCCGTGTGAAATTTATTGAATTAAATTCCAGAGTAATTATCGTGGGGGCGACTTAATTCACGCGCCGCGCCGTGTCGCTAGGGCAAAGTTTGCGCATCGCCCTTAAAGAGGGACGAAACGAGCACTGGACTACGAAAATACTCATAAAAATTGATTACTGGCCGTAGCAAGAAAATGCAATCTGCTCCCACATAACACCCGCCCGCCTCCACGTGTAATAGCCACCCCCATTTATTTTATACTTTTATCACGATATTTACGATACATCTGATATTTGTTTTGACCATTTCAAATATTAATTGCGTGTAACTGAATTTTAATGTTTGGCTCGTCCCGTTTTTATGCACTTGAGCTAGTTGAATAACTATAATTTTCAGGGTTCCGTACCTAAAGGGTAAAACGGGACTCTGGTACTAACACTCCGCTATCCGTCCGGCGTCCGCCTGCCTGTCCGTCTGTGACCAGGCTGCATCTCATGAACCGTGCTATTTAGACAGTAAAAATTTTCACAGTTGCCGCTATAACAACATATAAAATATTAAAATATATAAAACATCAATGGGTGACTGCGGAACCCCTTTCTTTGCGTGGCCTCACACGCACTTGGCCGGCCTTGTACTAATCCATAGTCTAAATTACTACCTTCATACCAAATATTATTAAATCCGCTTAGTAGTTAAAGCGTGAGAGAGTAACAAACATCTATATATTCAGATATACATAAGTACAAACTGTTGCGTTTATAATAACCATTATGAGTATTAATTATAATTAACAACACAGGTTTTAAAACCACATTAGACTATTATACTCACATGGGTTGGCTCGTTTCGTTAAAATACGAGTTGCCGTAACCGATACGGACCGCAGACACATATTAATTAACCAATTAGTCTCGGAACTGTCGTTAACATACACAATAATTATTTATTAATAGCCGAATTAACGATCTTTGTAGCTCCTATAATGTTCGATTAAAGTCGAGATCCTACGCGACGCAAGTGCATACACCTATTTTTGGAAATCGTTTAAAAACTACATATAGTTTTTAAACGATTTCCAAAAATAGGAGGCGGTTATACATTTGGCTGTATTATATATCATAATTTAATATTTGGGCTGGTACCGACTTCAAAATTAAGAAGATTGAGTAGAGAAATAGTTAAAATTTTAGCCAAATTTAAAAGGAGAATGGTTTAGAAAATAATATTTATTTCATACTTTTTTGTGCATTTTTACTTTGGAAGTCGGTTAAATTTTTTGTTTCATTAAAATAAAATTTTCAATACATTTGCTATCAGGTTTTAAATGTGGGATAATCGATCGTTTTCAGTAGATATGGAGAGTTACCTTAAAATATAAAATTATTATGGCAATTATTTTTGAGATATCATGTAAATTGTAATACAATAATAATTATTATTGTAGCCAAATGCTACTTATACTACTATATTTATTCTTATATATACTTCATTGGGATAAAAACGCATTCTGTTACATATTATCTAATATGATTTTATAATGCCAAAAGAGATTTCTAGAAATGTACGAAGCGTGGGCCAGCACTGTGTACACTATATGTTGATATAGCTACATAATATAGTAACTGTTTCCTATTTTTTATATTATTTAATTTCACTTCATTTCTATTAATTTGTAATATTCAATTTGTAATATCTGGTGCCCGCAACTTCGTTTGCGTAGAACTTAACGCAAACGGAACCGGACTCGGTTTTCTATCAACAACTAGTTTTAATATTAATTGGAAACGGCTAAGTGTGCCTGAGGTTAATTTTGCTAGTTCAGTAATTAGAGAAATCCTTATTCATTTGGTTTAGCCGTGACAAAATGAACATGTCCGGTAAACTTTTCAAATGTTCTTAGGGTTATGTAGTTCACGTATCGTAACCCATGGTTTCGTCATGTCCGTCCGTCCGTCTTCAGCTTGCCGTCCAAACATTTAGTGCTAGAAAATTAATGTTTGCATTTGTATATTGTGTCCAACCGGACCGTACCACGTCGAGAAAGTACAAAAATTAAATCACGAAAAAAAAACAACGGGTTGCACTACAAAACTTGAACATTGAATTGGAAAACCCGCTTAAATAGTTTCATGCTATGCTCGCGTAAGGAAACTAAGACAGCAAACAATTGCAAGTTGCATCTTACGAATTTTCGATCACGTCACGTATCCTGAGGCGAGTTTAACATTTTTTACCCATCCCAAGAAAAGTGCACAAATTCCAGGCAAACCGACTTCTTCAGAGTATAATAATATAATATATAATATAACTCCCCACACCGATTTCGGTGACGGTGGCCGGTTTCATTGAAACCAGGCCAGTTACGCAGGAGTAATTTTATAGTGCCCAAGTGTGTGCGCAGTACACAAGAGCACTCTCTCTTCCTTTACTCTCGTAACCCAGTGGGACGGATGACCGACACGACTGGCGAGAGGTCAGGCGCAGGTCCGACTTTTTACATGCCCATCCGACGCATGGATCATCTTTCTTGTCAGACAATCAGGTGATCAGCCTGCATTGTCCTAACCAAACTTGGAAACAACATTTTTTTGTTGTTCCAATGCGGGAAAACCCACGACCTCCCGAGTCGAGAGCCAATGCTCGAACCACTAGACCACGGAGGCTATTAGAGTACAGACTCATTAGCTATCCTACCCTCCATCATTATTGAATCTTATCATCATCACAAACTTTAACCGAGACAATATTGTATGTATATAAATGAAATCGAAAACGGCTGCAACTAATTACCCTGAAATTTAATATGCAGGGAGTTTTAGGGGAGAAATAATCATCTAGCTTAATCTTATCCCTATGAATATTTTTTTAAACTATATTATACGTTATCTACGTTATACGTGATACGATATACGTTAACTATATACGTTATAAGTAATAAGATATAGGTACATCTTTGTTCATATCAGTTTGGCATGTGTACCTGTGTAAATCCGGAATGTGGTTGGTTTGAAACCCAAATAGATAAACAGTTTTGTGATTCTTTTATTTTATTAAATTTATCAGAACTCCAAACAAAGCTCGGTTGGGCAGGTACTAATAAACCTTTAAAAACAACATTTCTCAATATCTTACTACGGTTCATTAAAATTTCTGTAATCGCATGTTGTTGGTAAAAAACAATACCATGAAATCATAGCTTGTATGTAAGCCGCGTAGCTGGCAGCTAACACGAGATTATTTATGTTCAAATCTCTAGCTGTAAGTTAAAATCAATAATAATTCTCATGAATTTAAAAGTTTTTTACTCGTAATAAAAGTTACTTATAATTTTATTATGCTTATGTTATACATAATATCCTACTAATATTGTAAACGTGAAAGTTTGTAGGACGGATAGACGGATGGATGGATCGATGTTTGTTACTCTTTCACGCAAAAACCACTGAACGGATTTTGATGAAATTTGGTATAGTTATAGTTTAGGCTCTCAATTAAAACAAGCTAATTTTCATCCCGCGGTATACCCGATAGTATATTCACAGTATTCCCGCGGGATACCCGAAACTATATTTACGCGGGCGGAGCCGCGGGAAACAGCTAGTTATAATATAACAAACACATCAAGTGTCCGTCGTGCTGCTCTTTAATATTTATCAAGTGTATAATATTCTCTAGAAACTCTAAAACTACGTTTGTAGGTAAGTGTGATACTTTGAAGAAAACATTTTTAACCTTTGCATGAAATGCACAAAGCGCTGAAACGTCCACGCTCCAGAGTTTGCTAAAGAAATTACAGATTGTGTAAACCGAACGACACGGAAAGGTTAAGGACTTCACACTGCCGTCGAACAGTATGGAGGGCTGCTGAAAATATTTTTCATTTTTCACGTACAATTCTGTATTTCAACCACTTTTGCTCATACGACTTTCCGGTTTCCTGTAACCATTTATGAGAGTAATTCCTATAATACTGTAGGGATTGTGATTCTGTCTTCTTCATATACCAGCTGAATTAATGAAATAGTTTAATTAAAACCTAACTATTTGAGATCAAGCTTCTTACATTTGCCACGTAAAACTTTGCAATATCTATTGTTGTATAAATTAAAAGACGGGTGAATCCTTTGTAAATAAATTATCTATTTATCAGGTTTGTTTGTATGTAACATAAGGTTTATATTATAAATATATATGTAATGTATACATAAAAACATCCATCAACTTGATTCTTTAAAAAAAGTTTTATCATTCCCTTATTTTAGAAGTTACAATCACACATTTTATCACTTTGGAAGTGTCTCTCACGCAAACTATTCAGTTTAGAAAAAATTATATTAGAAACCACAATATCATTTTTGAAGACCTATCCATAGATGTAGACACGTATATAGTTTTATAGTTTCGGAAAAAAGTGGCTGTGACATACGGACCGACACACAGACAGACATGACGAATCCATAAGGGTTTCGTTTTTTGCCATTTGGCTACGGAAATTGAAAAAAAATCAAATCAATCAAAAAAGCACATATTTGACGTAATTTTAAGGGTACAATCGAGAGTGGATTCAGTCAGGTAATTGTTACAAGTCAGTACCCACCCCAACCTTTTATTCAAACCTTTAAAACACTGATTCAATAATCACATATGAACCCACTCAGCGCCCTTATTCGATGTGAATCATAACTACCCTATTCTTTTTATCTTGACGCCCTTCTATTATGTAACTTAGGGTATAGCCTCCGTGGTGTAGTAGTTAGAGCATTGGCTCTCGACTCGGAGGTCGTGGGTTCGATTCCCGCATTGGAACAACAAAAAATGTTGTTTCCAAGTTTGGTTAGGACAATGCAGGCTGATCACCATTTCTGACAAGAAAGATGATCCATGCGTCGGATGAGCATGTAAAAAGTCGGACCTGCGCCTCATCTCTCGTTAGTCGTGTCGGTTATCCGTTCCACTGGATTACGAGAGTAAAAGTAACCGAGAGTGCTCTTATGTACTGCGCACACACTTGTGATTCTGTCTTCTTCATATACCAGCTGAATTAATGAAATAGTTTAATTAAAACCTAACTATTTGAGATCAAACTTCTTACATTTGCCACGTAAAACTTTGCAATATCTATTGTTGTATAAATTAAAAGACGGGTGAATCCTTTGTAAATAAATTATCTATTTATCAGGTTTGTTTGTATGTAACATAAGGTTTATATTATAAATATATATGTAATGTATACATAAAAACATCCATCAACTTGATTCTTTAAAAAAAGTTTTATCATTCCCTTATTTTAGAAGTTACAATCACACATTTTATCACTTTGGAAGTGTCTCTCACGCAAACTATTCAGTTTAGAAAAAATTATATTAGAAACCACAATATCATTTTTGAAGACCTATCCATAGATGTAGACACGTATATAGTTTTATAGTTTCGGAAAAAAGTGGCTGTGACATACGGACCGACACACAGACAGACATGACGAATCCATAAGGGTTTCGTTTTTTGCCATTTGGCTACGGAAATTGAAAAAAAATCAAATCAATCAAAAAAGCACATATTTGACGTAATTTTAAGGGTACAATCGAGAGTGGATTCAGTCAGGTAATTGTTACAAGTCAGTACCCACCCCAACCTTTTATTCAAACCTTTAAAACACTGATTCAATAATCACATATGAACCCACTCAGCGCCCTTATTCGATGTGAATCATAACTACCCTATTCTTTTTATCTTGACGCCCTTCTATTATGTAACTTAGGGTATAGCCTCCGTGGTGTAGTAGTTAGAGCATTGGCTCTCGACTCGGAGGTCGTGGGTTCGATTCCCGCATTGGAACAACAAAAAATGTTGTTTCCAAGTTTGGTTAGGACAATGCAGGCTGATCACCATTTCTGACAAGAAAGATGATCCATGCGTCGGATGAGCATGTAAAAAGTCGGACCTGCGCCTCATCTCTCGTTAGTCGTGTCGGTTATCCGTTCCACTGGATTACGAGAGTAAAAGTAACCGAGAGTGCTCTTATGTACTGCGCACACACTTGGGCACTATAAAATTACTCCTGTGTAACTGACCTGGTTTCAATGAATCCGGCTACCGTCACCGAGATTGGTGGGGAGTTATTTTATTATTATTATGTAACTTAGGGATATTAAAGGTAGAGCTCAAAGTGGGAGACCTAATTTACCGGGTGCTTTACTTTATAATATATTACTACAGGTTCAGGTCACCTAGTTGCAGAATTTCAACCAATTTATCATTTGAATTTCAACTTTATTAGGGTACCTACTAGATACACAATAAAAATATGTACCTAAATCATAACTACAGGTAGGCTTTTCAAGTTCAGAAAAGAAAAATCTACGTGTAGTAAAAGTTCAATATGTTAATTCAATTAAAAACAAGAAAATGAAATAACCCTAAAATATCCGTCTCCCTAGAGAACTGTAGAGATTTTTCCGGCATAATTTTGGGAAAATCTCCTAAGTTGGCAGCACTGCCTTAATGGTGTGTAGATTTGAAATTTAAAAGTAAGCGGTAGGGTGTAATTGTAGACTCACCTTAACAAAGACTATTTCATACAAAAATCGTTGTAGTTTGAACGGCGCACTTTAAAAGTTTTACAATTGTTAAGTAACTAAAAAAATAATGGTCTATTTACGGACGATAATTTTACGTAATAACGTCATCACAAGCCGAACGCTTAGGCCGATCGTGCCTCTCTATCGCTTGTTCCGCGCTCTCGCTTGCACGCTCGGCTCAGGCGGAACGTGACAATTTTTCATGCGTGCTGCCGGCATTCGTCAATTAATAAGACGTTATCACGTCGAAATCACCTTTTATTTCACGTTATGAATGTAGAAAACAACGAATACACCTTGATTTTAAATGAACTCAAGGTCTGTCAATCCGCTAGACGCAAAGCCAATCTCCACGCTCGCTAAACTTACGAACTGGGCCAAAGTAGGCTTTCGCAAAATATACAGGAAAATCCCTACCTTCCCACAGTATTTACGTGCTTAAGAACTATTTCCTAGAAAACTTCTTCACGTACTGTAGAATAAAAATGTAAATTCACAAGTCCTTTCTATTTAATTTTTAAGCGCACATTTTACGCTGTCCCAAAGAATGCGAGAGCTTTTTTCTTTGGCTGTGCATTTTCTTTTATTTTAAGACTATCTTTATCTGAATAAAGTTAAAGTGAAATATTTAATTTTGTAATCTGCATAAATTGCTTTGAGATATTAATTAAAAAGCTATCTCAGAAATATCTTGGATATATGTATAATAAATACTACAGTCTACATGCATAAATGGACTCTGGCAAAGAAATGGGTATCGGCTCATAAAATCGGCTTGCTGCCATCATTATTCAAATATTCACATTATCTCATTGATAGCCAATAGGCGAACTAATGTTTAACTAATAGACATCATAGAGTTCATGCCCGTATTACAATACATATTTTTTTTCAATAATTTATAATACCGTGATATCCAACAGCTCCAGATCTGCGAGACGGATGGAATAGAAGAACTGAGCGACGAAGAGTCCCCGAGTGGCGATCGCCGCCGCCTTGTTGTCGTCAAGACGCTGTGGCGCGGATGCCATAACGATATCAAGTAAGTTTATTAAGGTGGTTTCTGAAGGTAGATTGTGCTAATTAAATCCTGCAATTATGAACAGGAACATGCATATTGATAGGATTTACATTATTTATCATGGTTATTGCACTTTTAATTACCGGCTATTTCATCTTGCTACAAAAAATGTATTGGCTATGAAATAATAAAGAAAAATACAAAATACAATTAATTAAATAATTTAAAATTAAAACAATATTATAATACAGTTACAATCAAGTTCCAACATGTTGAAACTGCAAAATGGTATTCTCATAAACGTCAAATCCGTTTTGATTGGTTCGAAGTCCAAAAATCAGTTTATGATATCAATACGATTCATATTTAATTCAATCAAAGTAAAATTAAACTAGAACTGGGGTTTTAGTTTAATTTAATAGTAGAGCTGGAAATTACATAAAATGACATCGCAAAGTTACCCGATAAAGACAAATTACATATTTATGCTGTTAAAAATATTATATTGTTGTTAGCAGTCTTTATCTACACAAAGTGTGCAGAGAATATTATCTTCTTCTTCACTTATATATAAAAATGGATTGCAATTTGAATCTATCGCTAAAACTTAAATCTATCGCTAAGAACGGCTGGACCTATTTAGCTAATTTTAGTCTTAAAATCAGTTCAGGGAAGGTTTAAACGGTGAGACATTTTGTAAAAGTTGCGAAGAAAATATTAACACTACCTAGTCTTGCCATAAATACTGAAACAAAGAAAAAAAATGTTTCTATTGCAAATAACATATTTTATTACTTTTACAGAGTTAAAAACATTTAAAATATAAAAAGCTTATTCGAAGTGGTATCTATTGGCTGCAATACAGTCCTTTAAACGTTGATGCCAGTTATCAATAGCAGCATGCACTCTTTCCATGGGAAAATTCATCACTGCCAATCGCACGGATTGTTTTAGGGACTCCAAATTATCATGCCGCTTAGAGCAAGCCGTACTCTCTAAAACTGACCACAAATCATAATCCAGCGGATTAAGATCGGGACTAGACGACGGCCAGTCTTCAGCTCTGATGAAGTCCGAAACGTTCGTTTCCAACCAAGACAGCGTAGACCGAGCTTTATGACCCGGCGCCGAGTTTTGCTGGAAGGACCATTCTTAGTTATTGAACATGGTGTTGTTAAGGGGCTTCACGACCTTCTCAACAATGGAATCTTGATACACTTGTGCCGATGTTTTGATACCTTTTTTACAAAAGTATGGCTCAGTCACTCCTTCATAGCTAATACTCCACCATCACTGAAGTCGGATAGTGCCCACGTTGCACACTGTCGACTAATTGGGAAGCCTCCTTAGAGCTTTGAGCATAAATACGGTCATTTTGTTTGATAAAATGTTGCTCAATTGTAAAAAAAATCTCATCCGTAAGCAAATTTCTTCGAATTCTTTCCCTTACTGCTTTGACCACCTTTTTCATACGAACACTACGTGGACGGTCAGATCCTTTTCTGTCACAAACAGAGGACGTCTTATTGTACTTATTTATAGCCAGGTACACAAGTATACTAAGCCAGGCCAGACTAAGTATATTTATAGGTGTAACAGAACAACGCGTCGGAACAGCTAGTTTAGAATATTTACTACACGATGTAAATTCTAAATATCTTGGTCGTGGACAAATAAATATCCTTCAATCTCCATAAATTGTCCCGAGGTAGAATGAAGTTGGCAAGACAAAAGTGTTCACATTCTCCCGAGGCCGGTTAGCGCTGATGACATAAGTCCTGAAGTTGAGGACAACTTTGTATACCTCGGGCGTAATATATTGCAGTTAGGCCGGAACAACTTAGGCAAAATCGATGGGATGCTCAGTTCACAGTTTCTTGAAGTTTTAGAGATCACATTGGTACGACAATATGACCTGAACATTAAGTACCTACTTGTCGGTTTACTAGAATGTATTGTGTGTGGTTTAATCACTTTAAAGAACTCAACTGCCGTGACGTAGGTATTCTATAGTTACACGGAGAAAAAAGCTACCGCCCACGGGCGGCGAGACTTTAAAAGCTTTGTGAAAGGAATTTCTTAAAGTCCGATAAATATAAATAAACTGAAACTGATGTCACGTATATAATCAACATCGTGCAATTTGTTGCGTGTCCTTAAAAACGGAATGTTTATGAGATACTAGCTTTTACCCGTGGCTCCGTCCGCGTAAACACAGTATCACAGAGGTACACTGTACATTTTCATGATAAAAAGTAGCATAAATAATAATCCAGAGCCTAAGCTACTACCATACGAAAGTTTCAAATATCCATCCTCACGAACTTTCACATTTATAATAGTAAGCGGGATGGTCTAAGCCATCCCCAAATGAAATAAAAAATATCATAGTCCTTCCAAAAAAAACATGTCTGTTTCCAGAGCGGCGTTTGCCCGCGAAGCTACATGGGGTGCCGGGCTGAAACATCCTCAGCTCGCGCGGGTCCTTGGGCTGAGCCTACTGGAGCCCCCATGCGCGGCACTCGACCGCGGAGATGCTGCTCCCCTGCCTACGATATTGAAAACGGAACGCAGATTGAAGTGAGTATCCTCTAGGCTCCAGCCAAAAGTCATGACGTCAGTGCTGCCAGCATAACCCTCGAGCTACGTGAGTCAATAGTGTTGCCGAATGAGCTTACCATAACAAATTGTGATTTTTTCATACTCTAGCGGGCCAAAATGAGTTAACACTTAAAATCTAATTGATTTATTTCAATCAAGATTGTTTTGCCTAATACTCTCTCCTCTCCGACTCCCCGACTCCTAACAGATAAATAATAGTTTGGTGGGTTTATAGAAAACGTAAAGTTACAAAGCCATATAATTGGTAATCTGAAATATCGTAAAAAAATAGTCGACGACACTGTGGGCAGAATCTGCAACCAAAAAATATATTTTAAAATTACGTAACTTAATTTTTGTAATTATCACTGATGGCTCTTATGTAATGTTCCAGTTACTCGAGTTTGATTCACATATGCTGTCAAATTGCCAACGGCATGAAATATCTGGAATCGTTCGAGTTAGTACATCGGGATTTGGCGGCCAGGTGCGTTTATATTTTCACTATAACTTACTAGCTTTGAAATTACATTGAAATGAATGTAATTATTAGGTGACTTATAAGTCTAAGTCCTAATTCATAGTATAATTTTATAAAATTATAATATGAATTAGGCTTAAAGAATTTATACTAAAAAAATACCTACATACTTAGTCACTTACTTTAAATTTGATATCAGTGGATATTACACATTTTAAATTTCTAATGATCATCATAGTATGGAAGTGCTCGAGAATTAATTTTGAGAATAGGCAAGCGGACTGTTTTTTTTTTATTGCATAAATGAATAATAGTCTTAAATATGAGTAACTTCTCAGAAGAAACCGTATATCAAATTGTATACAAAATTTCGTAAGTCTCGTAAAAACGTTCCATACTAAAGTCGACCTACAAATGACGTCACTATTGTAGGTTATGGTGTGTGAAGTATACGGCCGCAGGAATATATTTGTAAATATCTCCGATATTTATGCTCTATTGTTGTATGTATGTTCATACTTACCATAATTAATGTTTTTATATATGATGTAAGTAAACTAATGATGTAGGTTTTGTTTACCAATTTCGCAAAAAAAAATTTTTTGGTACTTTTTAAATGTATTTAATTAGTAAACTACACATAAAATAATTTATTTTTTTACATTTACCAAGTAGTAATGCCTCAATATTTTTGAATATATTAATGAAACTAAATATGTCAAATGTAGTCCGATCCCCTATAATCAACAAATTCTCAATCATACTCTACAATTTTGCACTTACCTTTATATCCACATTATTTGTAGAAACGTGACAGTCAGCGAAGATCTCCACATTAAAGTGTCGGACTATGCAATGTTCTGCGAAGAATTCACAGGGGAATATCACATAATGGCCAACGGCGCGAAAATACCATTGCGCTGGATGGCCTGGGAAAGCTTGCTGATGGTAAGAATCGATATACAGAACTATTAAAGATTTTAAAACGAGGTTTAGGGTATGGTGTCAGGTATAGGTAATAGGGAATATGCATAAAACATAAAAATAACTTAAAGCATAATAATATGATACTAGACTGAAAAATAAAGGCAATGGCGAGAAAATTTTCAATATCTGTTGATAAATGAGCAAGATATGAGTGGGCAAAGTTTTTAATCTATCTCTTTCTAGCAAAACAAAATGACTTATGAACTTTCTATGAAAGTCGTGTTATGTGACGTCACGTTACACATCCGATCTCTCTGTCTAATAAATTTCTTTAAACGTTCATATCTTTGTTATTTTTAATGATATCCAAAAACTGATTTTACCATACGGTTTACCAAACAAGATAGATCTATATAAAAAAATACGTGTATATTCCCTATTACTTACGTTTGTTACTATACGTAGCTATTTAACTTCTGAATTGTTTCTAAGTTTGGAAGCAACATTTACGATAGGTTTTCAAGATTTATTTACTTACATTTGTTTTACTTGTAGGGCCACTATTCACCGGCAAGCGATGTGTGGTCTTTTGGCGTGACGGTCTGGGAAGTGCTGACGTACTGCATGGCCAAGCCGTTTGAAGAGATGTGCGATGACCAGGTATGATTCTTATTTATTTTTAATACAATTATCCTTTTCAAAATCGAAGTCGTGCAATAGTTTTGCCAACCCCAAATAAAAAGAAACAGGATTTGTAGTTGGAAAAACCAGGACAATTCAATTGAAAAACAGGATGCAGTAATAGAGTTGCAACATAAAAATTAATATGTAGTGAATATAGGTTAAATGAAATACATGTAATGCTATCCATATTTTTCATAAAAGTATTTGAATAAAATAAAATTAGAATGAAAATTTGTAAAAGTGACACGCGAATATTGAAATACATGACCTTATCAGGGCGCTTTAAAACCCAGGACGCTGCTTTAAAACTATCCAGGACACCCCAGGACGCTTCAAAAACTTGGACGTGTCCTGTAAAAACAGAACAGTTAGCAATGTTTCTAATAGCAGTTTAATGTTTAAGAGGTCGCTTATGAATAGTTCAAGATGTTTATTGCCCTAACTCTTTGTAGGTAGTCGCAAACGCCACTGAATGGCGGAACGGCGGGCGCAACGCGAGAGTCCCCGCCGCACCGCCCCCGAGATGCCGTCGAGAGCTGTACGACCTCATGCACGAGTGCTGGCGACGAGAACCCATGCAGAGGCCGCGCTTCCACGACCTCCACAGGTTCCTAGACCGAATGACCCACGGATACAAACCCCCCAACCGTTGATACATAAATTTAGAATACTAATTAAGACAATTCGGCTACTTCACCTAACGAACTATGTTTCGTATGAGCTTCTAGCGTTCAGTAGATATACACTAGGTTAAGAACTGTATCGCCCGAGGGTAACGATAAGTGAACAGACTGCAAATTGTGATAGGACGGTCGGGCAGTATTAATACAGTATTACAAACTATAAGCACTTAGAGATAACGCATGTTTAGACCACATGCAGCTTCGTATACTTCTGTGTATTTCTTAACGTTTACTTGAAGGAAATATACAGAAGTGCTTCAAGATTGTGAGGACTAGTCATGATCTCATAAAACATCGATGTCCGATTTATCGGATATCGATATTTTGCAGCACGCAGCGGACCTCGAGGTAGGTTGTTATTTGTAGTCCGATCCCATAATTCGGTTAGGTTAAGTGATGTGATTGAAACTTAGAGGTCAGCTCGTGCGATGTTATCGACGTTTCTTCCATTGTTGACGATTCATTGATTCAACATGTTAGGAATATCGATAATACGATATGGTACACGCCTTTCCCCAGCGTCCTTCGCCTAGCGCTCCCACGATCTTCCATTATCACCGCCTCTACGGCGAACCCTTTAGTAGGGCACACCAGTAAAGTGAACGGACACATCGCCAGTAACGGCAGTGCCTTACCGCACATTTACTGGTGCAACCCAATCTATCGTCAGCTCGATAGTGAATCTATACTTTAATATTGTAATTATCGTTGCAATATAGATGAATTTACCCCAACGCTTATTTTAGAGGGGTAGATTCACCATCGAGTTCGACATTTGTCTATAGTATATCCAAATCTAACTCCTATTTTTTTAACCTGTTTTAAATGTTAAGGTTATTATATTCGAGAGGAATTATGGTCCTCTAGGGCGAAACCGCCCCCTGTGCTTCTTGTTTTCTTCAAGAAACTTAATAACTTTTGTAAATATGAATATTACGAATGTTTCTTAAAAATATGTTGCACGATTTCCATTCGTTAATTGATATTTACAAAAGTATATAACATAGCGTAAGTCACTTCGATGTAAATCGAACATCATATTATATATATAAAATAAATATCTGTTCTTATAATCTCAAAATAAATAGTATTAAGATATAATATCATTACATTGTATGTCCACTCATATTCACTAAATGTCGTCATATTTAAATGACCCAGTCCCTCGATGTGAGCTCCGATTCATCAGTTAGTGACGTGTATATGGAAAGCATAAAATAGTGATAGACATATAAACAAAATAAAAAAATAAAGTAACCCCTGAATTCTCAAGCAGTGAGCTAGCTGATGATGATAAATTGTAGCTAAGAACACTCCATCATGTCAGCTTTCAGATCAATCGGTTCATCCTTTTGGAAACTGTGATGCCACGGACAGACACACAGACAGACACGTCAAACTTATAACACTCCTCTTTTTGCAACGGGGGTTAAAAATGAAGAAGATTAATCAGCAGTTGGAAGCGTTGCGATGAAACGGAGTAACTACTTATTAATGTGTCATTTATATCATATTTATTGTTTCGAGCTAAGCGAGTGACTAGAGATGATTTTGTTTTAAAAGCATATTCGCTTCATCGTGAGTGTCCAAGGTTGCCAGGTATCGATACCGAGTTGCGCCGACCGTGTCCCATCCCTATCGTGTAAGTTCACGTCATCCAACTTCACGCTTTTAACGCTTTGTATGTGCATTAGTTATTCGACATGTTTCAGTTATTGTGCTGTTTTCAGTGTTTAGTTTTAGTGAGGCGCAGAGTCGAGCATGTGCATACGTGCTATTCCGTTTTAAAGCAATACGTTATTAGTTGTATCTATTTTCAGTGTTTAAATGCGGATTCTGATACAGTAATATACCTCTATATATTGCAGACTTTCACTGTGTTTAAAACGAGATGGCACCCATTGGTGAAAGGAAATGGCTAAGGCATAACTGCGAACTTATCAGCTACTTTGAACTGTATTTTTCTAAACAGTATGAATACGTAAGTACTCGTTTCTATTAAGTACTTTTTTTAAATCTGGTAATCCATAATAATAAAAAGTAGTATTTGCTTACAACCTTTCATCAACTAGAGTTGATGATCTTTAAACGGCTGAATATATTTTCTTAGACCACGGCTAAGATCCATCTCGATCACATTAGCTTTCAAACGAAAAACTGCATCTTAATCGTTTAGGAGCTACGATGCCACGGATAGACACAGACAGACAGGTCAAACTTATAATACCCCTCTTTTTTGTCGGGGGTTAAAATTTGTCATCTACAACTTCTTAGTGCACATTGGAAGAATTCACGAAACCTACATTCTACTGCCTAGAAGATGGATATTGGAACGAAGTCTGCAACGTGTAAACAAGTATGACGATTGGACTTTGTAAATAAGGTTGCAGTTGAGACTACTCCTGCTTCTCAAAATTCTATATTACTGTGTTTTTTAACGCGTTTACCCTAGTTTGTATTATTAGCTTAACAACACTTCGTGTCATATAACTGTGCCTCTAATGTTAGTTGCATTCGATCATCAAAGACGCGAGAAGAGAAAGCTTTGTCCATGGCGCGCTCTTTCGCGTCTTCGGCAATCGTGCTAGGGCAGAGGTCGGCAACCTTTTGAGTCGGAAGAGTTAAAAATTATAATTTACAAAATTTCTAAATGTTTAAAGAGCCACAATTTTTTTCTGTTGGTAAAAACGCTAAACTGTCTCGCGTTGGGAGCGCATTAAAACTTACATAGAAACATCCTATTTTTAATTACAATGCGAGCGAGCGGAGCGAGCGAGGAAATTTTTGTCTATTTTACAGGTTAAACTAAACCCCGAGAGACTGTATGTACCTACACTTGGAAAATTACAATAAAATTTATAGCCTAAAATACAAAATACAGTAGCCTAGCCAGCCGAATTGGCTGTGAGATAGAAATCTTCGTTCATCGATTCAGAACGATTTTCAAACTTTGTTTTTATAAAATAAACAATATTGGCATATAGTACTAAAGAGCCGCAGTTTCACATTCAAAGAGCCGCATTTGGCTTGCGAGCCGCTGGTTGCCGATCCCTGTGCTAGGGACTGACAAAAAGGTATAATTTAAATATTTTACTAACGACCCGCACCGCCTTCGCACGGGTGCAATGTATCATAATATTATAAGCCTTCCTCTTGAGTCAGTCTGTCTATTGCTGAAAATTGCATTCCAATCCATTGAGTTGTTTAAAATATCTTAGCAAACAGACAGACTTTCTTTTATAATTTATATTGTGTAAAGATACATACACATTGTATAATGTATAAAATCCACAGAAAAAATTCTGTGGATTTTATACATTCTATTGCAATAGAATGTATAAAATCCACATATTTTTGGGAATATTTCCCGACTAATTAACAAGCACGGTTATATGATCATGGTCCAATTAATAAAAAATGGTACTCATACTGACGTCTCAATACCGATAAATATTATAAATATTCATATAATTATTATTATATAACATAACCTACATAAAAATTAATGATAATATTGTATTTAGGTATAACTCTTAAAATAATTTACAGATTAACAATACAGGCTGTATAGATATTCATAATAGGTCTATTACACTCTACTACATACTGCCTATTAATATATATTTATATAACGCGTTTCAAATGAGAATAGGAACGTCAATGACCTTTTTCTGTCAAATATCACTTGAAAAGTTCGATTTTCAGAAAAACGTATGTGCATATACATATTAATAGTCTTGCATCGAATTTAAATAAAAACGTTAAATAGTAATAAATTATCTAAACATAAATTTAACTATCATAACAGTCTAAATTCGAAACAATATGGCGCCGACTCGATCCTATTCTCATTTGAATCGCACTATAACACTTATGACGTCAGCAGGAGGCATTTTTTATCACATGGGACCATGGACACCACAGATGATGAAATGTAGAATAGATATTATTGTTACGTACAAACGATTCGCTAGACTTAGACATTATTTTCTAAGCCCAAGGCTCGGACTTCATTGTCCGAAATCAGGAAGATCGGAGATAATCCAAAGTCTTGAAAACAAAGCTCTAGACTATTAATACAATAGAGTTGAAATCGAACACATGGGTATCCAATTGTCAGATTTGACGTTGACATTTGACTTGACACTTGTGTGTTCGATTTTCAACTCTATTGTTGAATGCAGAGTTCCATTTTTAATGCTCTGATTTTTTCCCGGCCTTACAGGTTCCGGACAATATAGTCCTGGCGGGAACGCACCCATGTTACGTGACCTGGGCCTGTAGTCAAGATGCATTCGATAATTTAAACGGCGAAGTTCGAAAACAAAATATATGGGATTTGACATAATGCATCGCAAGCGACATGTCACATAACGATGACTTATGCCAAACCCCATATATTTTTGATTTCGAAGTTCGCCGTCAAAATTATCGAATGCATCTTGACTAGAGGCCCTGTTTAGAGGGGGTCTTCAAAATACTAGGCTTGGTCACGGTATTAGGTTTTTGTAGTCAACATTTTCTAAGAAAATCTTGCGCGACGGCTATTAGTAGTACGTGAAAAGATGGAGAGGGGGGGGTCTCGCCATATACTACGGATGGTCACCTTATGGGGGAGAGGGGTAAAAATGGGTACACTACGGATACGATGTATATAAAAATGTGATCCAAATAATTCAAATCATAAAAATAAGATTTTAATTTAATATATATCTATGTTTTAGGCATTACTTAGTACTTATTGCAAAACAAACCTGTCGATAGTTACCCATATTTACATAAGCCTAGTTATAGATTAGGAATACATACTTTGATAATAGTTAACAATCTGTGGTGGTCTCGAAGTGTATTTTATTCATTAATTATATTACTCATTATAAGTAAGTTGCTCGTGCAATAATTTACCAGTAGATATACAATATACATAGATCAGAGAAACTAGGTTTCTTACTCTTTTTTGTGTTTCTAAAAATTTAGTTACAAACATTTTAATTATTTAAATTTTTATATTCATTTAGATTTTGAATAGTGGACATAATAACCTCTATTATTATTAGCTCTACATTCACCTCGTTATTTCTCTTATCTATTGTACCCAAGTACTAAATCATTTTATACATAATATGAGCGAGTTTATAAAATTTTTGTTTTAATACAATTAGTCTTTCGGTTGCAAAATTGACCGAAAGATAGCCAATTTAAGTCAAATTTGTAAACGCGTCTGTAATATAATTCGAATAGGATATAACGAATATAATATAAATTGGCCCGCAAAACTAAGTACAGAAATTTTATTTTTCTATTTTTTTCTAAATTATATAAAGTAAGTATTTACAAATTTTAAATGAAAACATTTTAAAGCAAATTTTATTACATTCCTACTAGTTTCAGAAAGTGGATTTAACTTGCTATAAAACGTGTTTTATTTAAAATCTCTCAATTACTTAAAGAAGTTTAAAATAATCAAATGAAATTTCAAGTGTTATAAGTAGTTTTGGACGAATCTGCATTGGAATTATACTTAGTACCTACCTACTCAGAAAAAAGTCGCTTATGAACTAATCATATCTGTATACTATGGCACCTAAGTTTCGTTTTGGACACCTTTAATACCAAAGACTTCTACTCAAAGTTTAATACGGTCTGTCATACTATGTAATCCAAACCTCATACGTTATAAACAACGTTATTTTTAACGCTTAACAGACAGCGACAGTTAAGAGAAAATATAATAAAACTTTACCTACATAAGTTTCATTATATTCTCTGTTAACTGTCGCTCTTCAGATATTTGTATAGTTATAAAGTTATTGTGAATAATAATTAACTCATGATCATATTTATAAATACCTACATTTCATTCACTAGGATACGTTTAGATAACGCAATTATTTTCAAAGTTGCATTAGTAAGTATTTGTTTATAGGGATTCCATTAGATATATTTTATGTAGGCATACGAAATAGATACCATAATATGGTGTCATAATATAGTAAAGTAGCGAGAGCCAAAAGGCAAACTAATTGTTTAATTAAGTGATAATATTATATTCAGTAAATATGTAACAAACAAATAGATATTTATTGAAATATACATTTTACGTGACCGTGTAAAATAATTATATGCAGTAAGTGGGATATATGTTAATTGCTATATCACATTTACTGGATATTTTTGTGTTAATATGTTTAATAAATATGGACAATGAACATTTTGTGTTGTCATATTTAATAAACATGTTATTCATACATAATAAGACATTTTTAGATAGCGAGTGTTATTATTTGCATTGCAATGTTATTCAAGCATCGTTTACACATATCCTTCATTCAGGAAATTGCCAAAGTTTCTCACGCACAGTCACATTGCATGCGAGCACATCTAAAATTTGTAGAACTCTTTCATATCCTAATACAAGAATATAACACGAGACTCCACTTTTTATACTCGGGTATATTTTGATAAAAGCTTTTTGGAACGCCAGAGCAAATTACAAACAAAATCTTTGAGAAAAATAAAGGTTAGATACCTTTGGAGAAAATTTAAGATAAAGTTTAGATACATATCCATCGATGTACATAAAAGCTTTGATATGAAAATAAATCTGAGCTTGTCATTTCACTTATCACATTAACGTGAATCATCTCTTAAGTCACCGTTAGCTCGAGTATTATACGATATAATATAAAAAGAAAACAGGTAAGCTAAGGCACTAGCATAAGTACGCCCTGCAAGAATGTATTTCATTTCATAGAGTATTTAAAATTTTAGTATAATAATGTAATTAACAAGAAGTGGGTTGCGTACAACGAACGTTACTGAAGTTATTCAGTCGAATGTTGTCACTTTGTCAACATGTAACTATGTATAACTTTCACACTAACTTAACTAAATCAAAGCTAATTCTATTGAATTGCAGTTGTATATTTTATTGTTGATTCAATGCAAAAGTGACCTAAACTAACTCAAATTAAGTATGACTCTTTATTTTTGGTGTACCAATATAAGTAATAGATTAAATAGACTCTATATGTGTATAATATAATAGCTCTACGATGATTTCATGTTTTGTTTAAGCTGTGTAAGCCGGTTCCCGTAAAGCTTTAGGTCCCTTTTGCCCTGAGCCTGGTTTCTAGGTTGATGTTACGCAAATATCAGTGAAAATTAAGTGTTTAAAGGATTTATTCGCTCTATCGATATCAAATCTTATTGAACTTCTATTTTAAAAATTAATCATTGATGTTTTTTTCTAACAAAATGTATCTATTGTAAAATTCAAAAAAATATTGAATAGGTAGTATCACTTCTTATATTGATGTCGAGCTCCGTTTTACACTTTATCTGAACTCAGTAACACACCTTTATCATGATAATATCATATCATTAATTATCAAATTATACTTTATGAACATCTTTAATATAGAAAATATTTACAAGTGGTCTATGTTGGTGGTATGTTGCGAGAGGCTAGAAGACTTGGCCCACTAACAACAAGCAGTCTTGCCGCATGTTGCGAGAGGCAAGAAAACTTGGGTAACTAGCAACAAGCAATCTTGCCGCCTGTTGCGAGAGGCAGGAGGACTTGGCCAATTAGCAAACAAAAAGTCTTGCCGCCTCTTCAATGAATTGGGACCAATTTGGAGAAAAGCACGAGCCACAAAAATAAACCGACTTCTGGAATTTGTCAGCAAAAAAAAATTACTTAATAACAATTGGTTTTGAATTGAACAAATTAAACAAACCAGGCACATCGTCATCTACTTTAAATAATTTCATAATTTTCTAGTTAAAAGATTTCTAGTCAAATATGAGACTACAGTTAATTCGTGTTAAGAAAATACTGTAGCCTCGGTTTTACCTAGTAGACCAAATAAAAAATTACTACAAAACGATCAAATTTCCATTGACCTTAGGGTTTGGACCTAAGGTCCAAACCAAAGGAGCTTAAAAAGTTATCTAACTCGATCACACAAATTTCTTACGCGAATGACAGTTACAGTTAAATTATCGCTCATTACACGTAGTTTCTATCAAGGAAGTCGCCGGCAGTCATAACTGTGGCGCTACATTAGTCCTAATTAGAACGACAGTTCGATCCGTAGTCCAAACTTTACGTGTGCAGGGCGCTATTGTTTTTGTTTAATAAATTCTTTACTATATTGACGGTCTAATTAATATGTAACCATGGGAATAATTTTCACTGTAGTATAGTCATTTAAGACATATCATGTAATGGTTTAATTTCATCCACGTTATCCTACTCATTACTTCAAGTACTTTATGGTCCATACTTAGTATACTGTATAGTTTAATACTGTGTATTGAAACACGCACCTATCTTTGAGAAGTGCTCGTAACTTAAATATTAAAAAATCAAGGTAACTTTCATAACCACATTGTATTGTTTTCTAATTGCCTATTTTTTACTAATTTTCAACATTCAATCACTAATTAAAATTAGATAATATATTTGTAAAATACTTTGCAACGTTTTTAAAAACTTTTTCATGTAAAACAAAACATGCTATCTAACAAAAAGCGATGAGAACCTCCCCCGTTTTTTTATTCGGTTAATAAAATAAATGAATAATATTAATTATTGGTATAAAGCACGCAATTTCACTAAAGATGGCATGTTTTCATCAAATGTTTGTCGCTCTATAAATGAAATCAATTCTGTAGGCACATAATAAATAATCAAAGACTTTTAGGCAAAAATGCCTCCTTTTTATGTAATTTTAAATGTTAAAATAAATGTTGAATAACATATCAAAATCATTGTTTTATTCAAATGAACCCGACATAAAATAAGTCGAAAACAAGTACCTAGTTATGAAAGTACTCGTAAATGGCCATCTATAACTTTTCACGCCGTAATTTCACGGCGTTTAGGGCGAAGCCGTCTGCCGATCTGTATGTCCCGTTCTAACGTTGAATGAGAGAGGGAGAAAGATCTCGTTTAGTGTTAAGCGTATTTTAAGAAGTTTAGTGATGAAATCAGGACTTGAGCTAATGCTTGCATTGAAATTATAAATGCAATGAGATTGACAACACTTTATTGAACCTCTAGGTAGTTATGACGACATAACACAGACATATTATATTATTACAAGCTAAAGACTTGCTACATAGTTGTAACTAGGTAGCATATAGTATATTTATATAAACCTATAACTACTACAAATTATTTTTATAAACAATATAATACAGAAGTAAATCACAATACATATAATATTTAATAACAATCTGGAATAAGGGAAGATGCAAAAAGTAGCTAATAAACAAAAACTTAATAATGTTCACGCGTTTACTTATCCCTAGATCCGAAAAAATTCAAGAACGAATGCGAACAAATAAAGGCGGTTTTTGGTAAATAATATTCGTGACAATTAACAAAAATATAAAGTGAATAACTAATCTCAATGTGGAGCTATGGCCATTTCATTCATATAAATTTTATAACAACACAGTATATATTTTATCATTCTTTAAGTAATTAATACATACAAAATAAAAGCAATTGTTAGCGGATCAGTAAATTGTATAGTACTTATATTACTATAGTCTACACTTAATTGTAAAGGAATGTATACATAAATGTATGTCCCCGCGAATTGTGCGTATTGTTATTATTTTCGGTTTTTGTGCGTAAGTTTATACTATTAAATTTACATCAAAACTGGGAAAACCTGAGCTTATCACACTGTTACCTGAAACCTAAGTCCTAGCACCAAAGTATGTAAACTTTATAATATAAAACATTTAAACAATTTACAATAATAAAGCATATATGAAATTCCTTTCGATATAAACATTACCATAACTTTTAAATGAGGACGCAATTTTCCGCTACAAAAGATCATGAAAATTCTTTCTTTTCTCGTTCTTACAAATATCTTTTATTTCTTCTACAGAACAAATAGAATGCATTAAAGCTTCAATGTATTCGAGATACTATCTGGCACAAAGATTAATAAGCAATAACTAAAGTGATAATATAAAAATATAAGATGTCTATGAGTATTCTTTATGAACACAAGGAAATACTGCAGAATTAGGTGCTACTCCACTGCACGCTCTAGACGATATACACGCACGCACAATTAGTTAGCTGCACGTGCTAGCTAGCGGTCCATCCACATATTAATCCACATCCCAAAAGGGAAGGGGGAGGGGTTTTACTAAACGTGTACATGTGAAGTGCAGCTGTCCTATTATGCACTTCCACGGACAAGTGGGAATGGGCTTCATTTTGACGTTTGATCCTTTTAAAACACAATTTAAAAAGTTCTTTTGTAAAAATTTTGACATTATAACTTTTTAAATCTATATAAAGCTGAAGAGTTTGTTTGTTTGAATGCGCTAATGTCAGGAACTACTGGTACGAATTGAAAAATTATTTTTGTGTTAGATAGTCCACTTACCGAGGAAGGCTTTAGGCTATATAACATCAAGCTAAGTTCAATACGAGTGGAGCACCAATCAAAAATTTTACAAAATCGGGGTTTTTTTTCCTTTTGAGAGCATTCGCTGCGTACGCTGTAAACGATTAAAGTTTCGCTAAAATGATGTATGACAGAATTGTTTCCCTTTAAAAGTTCTACAAAAAAGTCTGCGACTGTATATGTCTATCATTTAAGGTTGGCTCACTATGGTAACCAAATTTGTTCTACAAGTAAGCATTATTTGTGAAGGTGTTTTCATAAAGATGATATTAATCCTTATCCAAGTAAATACGTTATTCATTACAAGCATTTAATCTAGAAGAATTTTGCCGTTTACATCATTTGATTTCAATGAGTATTTTAAAAGAAATCGTAGTAATAAAATAATCATGCGCGCTAATGTACGGCGCGCGAGCGGGCAGTCGTGAGGTGGAAGCGCTTCTCCTTCTACGTAAATGAAGTCGCGGGTAAATTTTAGCAATATCCCAAAGTACTGTTCCACGCGGACGAAGTCGCGGGCAAAAGCTAGTTGTGTTTATAAAGCTCAAACGTCAAAATGAAGCCCATGCCCACTTGTCAGTGGAAGTTCATAATAGGGCAGCAGGTACAGGTGATACTAAAAAAGCTTGATATAGTGGGGGGAAGGGGTTCAAAAAGTCAAAATTCTGCCTTCTCAAATTCTGCCTTCTCAAATTCTGCCTTCTCAAATTCTCTGCAACATGCCTATTGCAGGCAATCATGTTGTCTAAAAATAGTTTCCGTCAACACAATGTTAGACAACACGATAATAAATAACCTACAACCCATTTTTTGTAAATCTTAAAAAATAACGAAGATACAAACAATTTAGATTTACAATAAAGAAAGCGATATATCGACATGTGACGTCACGATGTGCAATCGCCATACATTTGTCATTTAACAATGTATGACGCAGTGGATTAGCGCCTTCAATATTAGAGAACAAACCAATACTTTTAATAGTAACATCATATTATGTTATAAAATTACTATTTTAATTAAGTCTACCTAAATCTTTCTTTCCTTGTTCTCTTCTTTTTCCTCATTACACATGCTATAAGATGGGACGGCATTATCTTTCAAAGTGAGCATGTGAATTTTTAAAAGCTTAATAAGTTCTTAGTCTTGCCCAAATTATTTAAACAAGCTTAACAAAATAAAAATAGTACATTTTGTATACAAAAATATATGGGACTTCTCCAACAGAATTATTTATATAAAAATTATGAACAAAATAGGAACAGTTACGTATAACTACTAATATTGATAAATATGGCATAAGATTTTCACCGAAAGTATAATATTAAAAGACTATGAAATTGTTGACACTTTTTAGCACACGAAAGACTACAGACTGCTACGAAGTAAATTCTATTATATTGCTATTTCTTACATGTTAAAATATTGAACATTATAATTATTTAGTATTTGTAGGTCATAGAATTACTCGGAAGCTTAAGCTGAACGCACATTTGTCAACATAATCGCATTTTCAAAATGTTTGTTTCATATGCATTTGAGAATTGATTGTATATACAATAAATTCTCAAATGCAAGCTACATTTGAGAATTGATTGCTGACATAATATTAGGTATGCTAGTTCAGCTATATTGTGCGTTTGTGAAACCTATGACCTGGCTGCGGCAGCCTGTTGAACATATTATTATGACGTTGTAGGGGAACCCGCGTGGGTTCCCACTTAGTGCGTACTAAGTCTATGTCCAGAAAGCACGTAATCATACGCAGCCCCGGATCTATGGAGGGGCAACTGGGGGCACTTGCCCCGGGCGACAGTTTCATGGGGGCACCAAAACGGAAAAATCCTTGAAACAAGAATTCGAAATATCGAACAAACATCAACTATTTTCCTACAATCTTATAGGTTTTTATCAAGTAGTCGAATCATAATATTATGTTTGAAACACGAACTTTTCTATTTCCATACGCCCAGTTAGTTTTTGAACACATACTAAGTGATTAATGAACGCATCATAAGAGATCAAGTAAATTTCTTTTTGAAGGCTTATCAAGTTTTTGCCCCGGTTTGAATAAATCGTAGATCCGCCACTGATCATACACACGAGAGGCCGACGCGCGTGTAGAGGTACTAGACCCTAATACATTGCGCTCAGAAGCTACGCGCGTATTTTTTTACTAACGCGCGTATAATCCATCACATGTAGGCCGACAGACATTTTGTCTTGAAGCTCTACGCACGTTGGTTTACGCCCGTAATTCGACTTTCTGGACAAGGTCACAAACCACAAAAGTTTGTTTTCTGGCTGCCCCAGAAAGGCTGACGCAGCCTAATGCGCGTTCTGCGTAAAACAGTAATCTATGTAAAAGTCTATAAAAAAAATCATCTGAAAAATTTCAAAACTTTCATAAAAGATTCCAACCTCCAATCGATTTTCTAACAATAGGCATTTTCTACAGTATAATAGTTTTGTGCGTTGTCTGCTTTTGCGCGAACAGCATTAACTAATTTTATTATATTAGCTTAATAGTTAACTTTACTTTTTACCCGGCGAAGCCAAAAGGGTAACTTATGACGTTGGCAGTCTATCCTGAACATATACCTTATGTTATGACAGGTATGTATGTTAGCGCCTAAATTACTGATTCGGTTTTAAGAAATTAGGTGTTAATAGATTCTTAATCATGGCCCGGGTAATATAGGCTATATTATAATTTACGTAGTCGGGTTATAGTTTTTACAAAAATATAGTCATTGTTACAGAAAGCGACGAATTTAAACTGATAAAATTACACGAACTGCTCGAGTCTCTGAGAGAACGAACTGGCAAAATGCGGATTATATATTTTTCATACAATGTAACTTATATCATAAATTATAATAATGTGTCACTAATTTCTCATAATTAATTAATGTTGATAAGGTTTATTATTTACAATATATAATTCCGATGAGATACAATGCTGTGAGTATTCTTCATATGGCAATAATTTTATGTTTACAAAGTAACATTTATCTAAGTAACAACCAATTTAAAAAGTATCAAACTAATCGAGAAAGCTGCCTGTATAATAGTAATTTCAACTTACTACTTTCTTTCTTAGGCCTCCCGCACATTAGGGGTGCGCGTTTCTCGGGCGTGTCAGCGATGAGGGCGCTGCGTGCGCGCCGCGAGCGCGCCGCGAGCGCGCCGCGAGCGCGCTGCGTGTCAGCGACGCGGGCGCTGCTCGCGCCACTCACACGCCCGAAGAACACGCACACCTAATGTGGGGTCAGCCTTACATTCATTAATAGGGTTGCCATCCGTCCGGGTTTCCCCGGATTTGTCCTAGTTTAAAGGGCGTCCGGGGAGCGTCCGGGCCGGATTTTATTTGCTATCCGGGTTTTTGTAGGCAGAATTAGCTTCCTAATTCTGCCTACAAAAACGTTTTTTTAAGTTTTTTTTTATTTGCAGCAATAATAAATCTTCCTTTCTTTTTGACATTGCCGTAGTCGGGTAAAAACTGTTCTATGTCCGGGTTTCGTACTCCAAAATCCGGGGTTTTCACGCGTCTTGTCCGGGGAGTCATATGTAAGAGATGGCAACCCTATTCATTAATAGCAATGTACATACCACGATTTTCCATAGGGATGGGCAGATCATTTTTCTTTACATTAACTTAAATTGGAAGATGTAATTTACGACCTGACGAAATCCCACTGGTTCGTTGGTTGATTGTCACATATGACCATCATAACGGGTTCGTTTCTGAGGCCCCTTTCTACGCCCAAGCACATACCAGCCGCAGTATTGTATATCGGGCTGCCAGCCTGAAATAGAAACTAATTTAAAAAAGCTGATGATGTGAATTAATAGCTATGAACACTCTTCATCATGTCAGCTTTTAACCAAAAAAACTACATCAAGTCGGTTCATCCTTTTGGGAGCTAAAATGCCACGGACCCACACCACTCTTTTTGCGTTGGGGGTTAAAGAAATATTATTTCCCACCACTGACCTCTGTGTCTGTGCCTATTAAGGGTTCCGAAATACAAGGAGCCCTTATAGATTCATTCTATCCGTCCGTCTAATTACTGTCTGTCTTCCTGCGCCCTTCTAACCTCTGCAATGCCACTAATATTATAAATGTGAAAGTTTGTGACGATGTATGAATGGATGTTTGTTACTCTTAACTACTGAACGGATTTCGGTACTTTGCGTGAAAGAGTAACAAACATCCATCCATACATCCATCCTCACAAACTTTCACATTTATAATATTAGTAGGAATTGCAATTTGAATGTCTCGCTAAAACTCGAGAACGGCTGGACCGATTTGGCTAATTTTGGTCTTAAAATAATTTCAGGTTCAGTTCAGGGAAGGTTTCAATGATGAGAAAATTTGCGGGGAAAATATTTACACTATCCCCCTTACTAATAAACACTGTATAAGCTTTGAATAGTTATACAATGTTTTGTTCACATCACACAAGTGACATTTTGAATTCGATAGAAGGAGACAAAACACCGTGTAACTATTCAAAGCTTATACAGCGTTTATTAGTAAAGGGGTATATTTATAGGTGCGACAAAACGTGTGTCGAGACAGCTATGTAGTAGAAAATAACTCCGAGTTTTATAGTTCTGCTTGCCAAGCTGATCGCTTAGCGTGTGTGTGCGCTATAAATGATTGTGTACTCACAACACCCTTATGCATCCACTCGTGCGCGCCGCCCAGCTCGTGACACTTGCTTATGACCGGCGCGACGGTATTGGACGCGTCGAGACACAGCATACGACCCAACACTAGCTCGTGACGGTCTGTCTCGAACCACATCTGAGGAATGTAACCAACTACAGTAGAATCCGTTTATAATGACATCGCAGGGAAATAACAAACACGTCATACTAAGCGGACGTCACACAAAGCATTTTATTGAAAATAAAAAATCTCCTGTTTTCGTTTAGTGATTTATTCCTTTCAAATTTTTCATGACCTTAAACTATTACCTACTAATACTCAAAATAAAACAAGCCATGCACGCACCGAACGTCGTTAGGTATCACGTGACTCTCCCGAACATTGCCGAAGGTGTTACGAATCATGTCGGTCAATATAACCGGACGCAATTTATTAAAAATGGGTCACAATAGCGACATGTCACTATAAGCGAAGTCATTGTATCCGACTTAGTTATATAGTATTTAACATGAAAACACCAAACTTCGCTGTGTAATTACTTCATATAGGCGGAGTGGAGTCATAATAAACGGATTTAAATACGATATATCTATTATAATGTTATGCCTACCTGATCCGTTGGAGATATATCAAAATAATGTTGGTGACTGGTGGTATTGTTCATTTTTATAGGTCTATAAAAAGTCTACAATGATATCATATTAGAAGGTATCTTACTATACCCAGTTTTAAAAACTTTAAAATCACATATAATGTGGTATTTCCAGAAGCTATCTAGACGGATACAGCGTTAATCTCTATCAAGTTAAAATATACGTTAGTCACTTTAAGCGTTTCATACACATTATAATTCCCATTACACCATACAGATAATACGCGCGAGAATTTGTTTTAATTGAATCGCTCACTGTAAAAAACGTTTATTCATTTATTTTACTCGTAGGTATTATGGGCACTGGCCTTATCTGTAGGCCTGTCGCACATGTCAATTAAATAACTGACTCTCTCGCCCGTACCCATAATACCTACAAGTAAAATAAATAAACGCTTTTTGACACAACGAAACATTACACCACAAATAATACAATGACTTACATAAAAAATACAAAAATAGGACATCAGTGCATCAGAATAGGGTATTTTCCAGGTTTTTGAAAAGTATGTCAAATTGTTCATAATACCAAATTACATTAGCAGTTTGAACCATTCTTTGTGAATTTCTTTCTTTTCCTTGCAAATTAGCCTCAAAGTTTAAATTAATATTATAGGCGCGAAAACGCTATAATGAGTTGTCATGACGTCACATTCTTGTAATATTGTAACTGTCAAGTGTCAAATTACACTGAAAATGCCAAATTCCAGAATACCTACTATTTACGTTTTTAAATAAATGTTTTAAGCCTATTAAAAATGCCTTATAAATGGTGCGTAGTGCCAAAATGCACAAATACGTCTATTAAAACACCGGGGAAAATCTTTGTGACCATACCAAAGAACACTGAAATGCGGTAAAAGTGGCTATTACTTGCTGACGCATGACGTTAATGATTCTGATGTTGGCTATTCTTTATGGAAATCGGGAGGCCATTTATAAAACAAGAAGTACAAGAATATGACGTCACATTCCAATCTCGAGCGTTTTTAGTCACGTGGTCAAACGTGAAAAATTCATAATTTTATTTTTGATATTTTATAAAAATCATACATATTTTTGTGTAAAAAGTTGGTTAAATTGGTTTAAATTGATGTTTAGCGATAAAATATCAACAATCTGATGTATATTTTCATCATAGGATAATACCCTATTACGAATTGGCTATTAATTATAAAGATATCTTTTAAAACCCAGTTTCAAATGGGCAAAAGCCTAAAGCTAGTTGACTATATTTAGAAGGTATTATGTATTTCATGCTTACCTGATTGAGAGTCCTAATGCAGTTGGCTAGGATCAAACTGCTTCCTTTGGTCTTGATGTCTTTAGCGCTCTGCACACACAAGGTTGTATTCTTCAAACGCAGCTGAAACGAGTCTGTGTAGTTTCGCTTCCTGTTAACAGTAAATAATTAATTGTTTTCAAAATACCAAACTATAGGTATATAATATGTAATTGTAAAAATATTTAACCTACCACAAAAAATATTATTCATATAAATCAACTTAATCTGTATTTTTAAGCAAGCTATTCTAATGCTATGCATTCTAAGCGTAATTTTTGCACTATAGTTGTAACATTGACTCAAATATTATGGGCTACATTTTCCATTAAGCAATTCTGCTGATTGTTTAAGATAATAATAATATATAAGTAATGTTATTAATAATCAATACGGTATTGTCCTGTATTTTTTTAATTGGATAAATTAATAGTGCTTGGAAAAATAAGACAGTTTGCAAAAGGAATAGTACTAAGAATCAAAATTTTCAAAAATATTGCGGATTCTCTTTTGTGAGTGTCGTGAAAACGCCCCATTAAATAAAATAAAAAAATAAAAGTTACGCTTTTTACAGCGCTGTTAAGGTCATTGATCTTAACTGCTTATTTCATTGATGTTATTAAGGCAAAGTCTTCCACTTTAGATCACCTATTTCTGTGAGGTTAGTGACCTCAGCGCCTTAAAGAGCGCAATGTACTTTCATTTTGATTTTTTTTCTGTAAATAATATTATTATGATATGTAAGTGATAAATAATATGATCAAAACATCTGTAATTAATTTGAACTTATATTTATAAAAGGTAAAGCTGATTGACTGATGTATCAAAGCACAGGCCCTTAAGGCTAGAAATTTGAAATTTTGCACACACATTCCTCATATAAAATAGGCATCCACTAAGGAAGGGTTTTTAAAATTAAACACCCAAAGGGGTTTAAAAGGGGGATGCAAGTTTAAAACCTTATTTCACGCGGGTGAAGCTGCGAGCAATTAGTGCTATATAGTAAATACTATAAAATATTTCCTAACCTGGAATGCCACGGCTGGAATTTATTCTTGTCCGGATCATTCAAAGCTGAAATCCTCTTCTTAGCAGCAGTGTTGAGAGTGTCTTCTATTTCTGGGTACACGTTGTCTAGGTACCATTTGAATGACTTGCATGTTAGGCTGGCACGTAGAGCCTTACGTTCGGAAATGTCGCCTACGTCCACATGCGCTGCCGATGGATTCTGTTCTATCACTTTGTCCTATAACAAAAATAAATAAGCTTAGCAAGAGCATGTCGGGAATATCTAAGGAGGGATCCGTAGCTATCAATGCGCAATAGGATTTCTTTTAATGGTTTAAAACAATAATCAAAACTTATTGTCCGATTTCGCTCAAAATAATTTTCCTAAAGAGTTATTAGCATGACCTATCATCATGGAAAGATACAAGTTTCACTCTCTTATTGTTAAGAAATACCAAGAACCAACTTATAAACCACTTTGTTGGCCGATTACTCGAAAATGGCGAAACTTTGTATAAAAAAGTCATGTATGAAACCTTGACTCTATTTAAAGACATATTCGACAAAATGATGGGAAAGAATGAAAAAAATCTTTTTCATTCCCACTTCACTTAAATGGAGTTCCGATAATAAAATTTCAAATTAGCTTTTGCGTGCGACTTCGTTCCCCTGGGGAGTGAATTTCGAAAATTCCTTTTAATCGGATTTGAACGTCCTTGAGGACCTAATACACGCTCTATTTCTCCCTCTAGTAGATGACAGTTCTAAGTGATGGAAACGGATAGAAGCATGAAAAAGTGGGATGAGGTCAGATGTAACTCAATCCCAAATGGTACTTACCACATACTCGTCCATCCACACTCGAGCCATTCTCATAGAGTTGTAAAGCATGTAATCCTCCTTGTCGCCAAAACCGTAAGGTCTTCGTTTGCGGAACACATGTCCCACTCTACTGCACGGTATAAGTTCCAAAACACCACCGCACATCCAAATCTGTAAAAAGTAATAGTAATATTGCAACTAGCTTTTGCCCGCGGCTTTGCCCGCGTAAGTACAGTATCCCACGGGAACAATGTACTTTTTTAAGATTAAAGGAAGTATGTGTAAATCCAGAGCTTAAACTAGTATCAGACCAAATTTCATCAAAATCCGTTCAGTAGTTTTGGAGTGAAACAGTAACAAACATGGCACATTCTAATGGAACTTAATTTGGTTACTTTTTTTTCAAAGACTTACCCGAAAGGAAATTTCAAGATTTTCTCCTCCCCAGACATTCATGCCTGCATCATATTTACCCACATGGTTGAAGTAGTCACGGTATATGGCGAACAGACCACCAGCCATTGTTGGTGAACGAATAGGCTTTATAAAGTCTTCATCGTCTGCAAAGAAATCTGCATCTAATAAAATCATGCATAATATTGTATATAGTCAATCTTAAGTAGGACATGAAATATTAAATAGATAAGCACAATTCAAGTATGCACGTGAATTTGATAAAATAAAGTCGAAGCAACTTCATTTCATCAATTTCATGATATTCTATATGTTCTTATGTAACCCCTAATGGCTGAAAAGTGAAATTTGGACAGTAGTTTACAAAGTCGCACACTATAAAGTGATTTTGTCAAAGAAAAATAAAGTTTTTTTTTTTTCAAAAGAGGTGGAAAGTTTGTAGGGAAAATATTTAAAAGTCTGCACCTATTTTTATGAAATTTAATATCCAAGGGATGAAATAGGGGTCCAAAGTTTTTATAGTGAAATAAATATCAAGAACTGGGGACGAATTGCGATAAATTTTGGCATGGTCATAGACACATACATTAAGAAAGGATTTTTATTAATTCATCCCAAGGGGGTATGGAACGGACTTTTCACGGGGTATATGTATTCCCTGCAAAGATAATATCGTGCGCAAAAGCTAGTAAATATAAATTTAATTAAGTTATCGTTGTTATGACTTGGAACAGAAAATTAAGATAACCTTAAGGTTAACATATCACAATAACATCTAATTAATTGGCAGTTTTGTTTAACACCGATACATTACAATTAGTAGATAGTCATTTTATAAATAAGGAAACAAAATCAATAGTGGTTGAATGAATAACCAATTATGTAATATAAATATTTACATTATTTACACTTTCTCTTGATAACTTATGTGATTGGTAAAAATTAAAGTTTTAATTGTTTATACTGTAATAGCAGCCAGCAGTGACTTTTTTTTCTTTTGTTTCTGCTCAAAAGAAAAAATATCTATAAAGGTGTTTTATATAATTCTAGTTGTACCGACGCACATTGTTCTGTCATAGCTATGAACTGCCAAGTAAATAAATAACTACACCAACAACTACAACCTTCACCTACATTTACACCTACTATTACACCTACACCTACAACCTACACCAACATCTACAAACACAACCTACAACTACACCTATATCCACTACTACCAATCTACTAGGGCGAGCCGTTTTTTTAAAAGCCGTTTTTTTTTACTTAAACCAAACAGGTAAACTGAATACACTTATAAATATTTTACATTCAAGTGACAAATTAAATACATATAGTATGGAAAAATTTAGTTGTCCCTGAACTTCCACAATTATTTCAAAACCAAAATTAGCCAAATCGGTCAAGACTCCAGCTATTTTCGAGCTTCAGTGAAAGATAGAAATTGCAATTAATTTTGACACATAAAAATTGGCCAAGTGCGAGTCTAACTTGCGCATGAAAGGTTTTGTATGAAAGGGCATAATAATTTGTTGTATGGAATACCTTAAATATTTATTTTATTCTGTTTTGAGTATTCGTAGTTCTAGCGGCAACAGAAATATCAGGGTTTATGAGAAACAGCCTAGTAATAGACTGACAGACCGACAGCAAATTCTAAGTAATAGGGTCCCGTTTTTACCTTTTGGGTATGGAACCTAAAAAGTACCTTTCAGAGTCTGTTTGGGCAGGCTGTCCCATTTGAAATGCAGGCCCCAGTTGAATCCGCCTCGGACCAACGGACTTGAGGTGTATTCAAACGTATCAGCATTGATCACATCTATTACTGGAACAACAGCCCGTGGGGAGTAACGTACATTCACACCATCTACTCCTTCAGACAATCTTGTGAGTAACGGTGGAAGCCAATCTACATTGACTTCGATATGCGAATCAAGGAACACCAGTACCTGTAAATAAAATATAATTGTGACTAAAGATTAAAAAAACAACTACAGTGTGATCTTTAGATAATGCTCAAATTGACAAGTAGTGACGATGAATTATAGCTAAGAACACTCTCGATTATATTATAAGCTTTCAAACAAAAAGTACTAGATCCAAATCGGTTCAATTGTTTGGATGCTACGATGCCACGGACAGACACACAGACAGATAGATAGACAGATATGTCAAACTTATAACTCCCCTTTTTTTGTGTCGAGCATTAAATATTTGCATTGGAATATTGGATAAACTATCTTAAAAAGATGAGATTGTTAAATGACCTAATCAAGGACATGACTAAAGTGGATTCGGTAAGTAATGCACAACTTGTAAACCACTTTGCAGATTGAATAAATGATAATGGTTTACATTATAATAAAGTCATTTATGAAACTTCGCCTATATTTAAAAATACCTATTCGACAAAACCCCACATGACAAACAGGTATAAAAAAAAAGGTTTCATCTCTACTTCATATGTATCCCCATGTTATAACTATAGGGTTACTTTTAGTAACTATGGAACCTTTAAATGAAGTAAACAATTATTGTGATTATAAAATAAACTTACATCTCCCACACTATTGTCCGCACCAAAAAGTCTTGCACGGATCAAACCTTCCCGCTTACTGGTTTTAATCAGCTTAATAGTAAGACCACTTTTATTAATCTTAGCAGTTGTTGTAGGAGGCATGTTCTTGATTTTATCCTTTCCTTGATTTATCTTATCATCATTAATATAATCAGCTACACTCTCATCATCAATTTTATTAGTCTCTATCATTTCTTCTTCTTTAGTCATTTTATTGTTCAATTCATTAACTGCCTTCTTGACTTGATCATGTAAACCATCTATATCACTATAGTCATCAACGAGTATAATTTCTTTGAGATGTTTTAGGTCACTGCGATCCAAAATAGAGTGGACGGATCTCATAAGTGTTTCAAAGTGCTCATTGTAAAAGCAAATAATTATTGACGATTTTGGAAGTTTTTCAGGGTAGACTCTTGCGCGGCATCTGTTTATAAAACAATATACTATTATGTCGACAAGATTAAAAACTGAGAGTGAAACATCGGTCTTGTCGTATACTTTAGCAATCCAAAGAAATAAAAAAGTAGAAGGCAAGGAAATAAAGAACTTACAATTTATTTCTTGTATCCGGTATGCCTCTATGATTACCAATCCTTTGTGAAATAAGAGTGTTAAAAGCATGGAGGTTATACCCCTCGTCTCTTATTTTAACATCAGCCTCATTACGTATAAGTCCAAATTGATTTGCTACAAAAACAGAAGGTATATATTTCAATACAATCTATCTTCCAATTAAAATCTACAAGCATTTAACTGTGGCATTTAAAAATGTATGATTATGAATTAAAATTATTATACACATATAAAAATAGATACTTAATTTTTTTAGGTTATATAGCCAAATCATTTTGTAGATAGTAGTTTCATTTAAAGGTATATTTACTTTACACATTGTGTAATGTACACATGTAGAATTAAATTAAATTTTCAAATTACCAAAAGACTTATCAGGGTTTGCAGCAAGTTTTTTGCTGAACTGTTTGGCGAATTTTTCTTTAAGCATAATTTTTCTTCTATACTCAGACTGGTTTTTTCGATATTTCCACAGTTTACCAATGTATCTATTATTATTATCTTCGGGATTATCATAAAGAAGATTCTTGCCTTGAAGCAGAGCAATAGACTTGTCATTGTTTTTTATCCTGTTTTTCTCTTCTGTGTTAACTAAACGATATTGAATTTTATTTTCAGTACTGTTAAATATTGTGCTACCTAAAAATATCTTGAACTCATAGGTAAACAGTACAGAAACTTTGGAGTCAAAATATAACTTTAATAAAAAATTCGTGATTCTAGTTAAGGCAGTGTGTATAAATAAATGTAAGCTGAGAGTAATCTAAAGCACTCTAAAGAAGTTTCACGAAATATATTATTTTAAGAATTAACTTATTTATTTAAAGCTCTTAAAACAATAAGACTTACCGCTTAGACTTGGCAACCAATATAAATATAAAGCCAAGCTCCATGTCACTGAAGCAAATAATATCCCCCAAAAGAAAGAATTATTAATTCTTGCCATTTTATTTAATTAGAATAATACCCATTTGTTTTATTTAAAATTTAATTAATTCAAGAAAAAGCACACAAACTTGTAAAAACATTTAACTTAAACAGACTCAAACTACATAGGGATACTACGTACCTACATACAGAGCTACTGCGAGTGAACGTCAGACGCATACGTCATACATCAAATTTGACATTTGAAGTTTTGAGCTCAAATTATCGAGATATAAACTCTAAGTTCATGTAGCTAGTGCATATTTCTGCTCGAATCGTCAATCGGTTACAGTCTAACCATAGTCTAACTGACACCGACTTTTTTCTGAGAGAAAGGAGTTAGGCTACGTTCCCACGAGAGTTTTTACTGGTGGAACTAAAAAGCGGATAGAACAAAATATGCATTTCTACTGTATCTGTATTTCTGTTCACGTGGAAGAAGTGCGCGCTTTCGTGTTTTTATTATTGGTAAGGAGTAAGGCCGTTTGTCCACAGTCACCGTTACGTCACCGAGAACGAGACAAAGCTTCACGCCGCCGATTTAGTGAAACATAGTATTTTATGACCATTTGTCCACCTGCTTTAAGTATAGGTCGCGCAACGGTTTATGAGCGCTCAGTGAAAATTTAAGGGATCGTTCGCGCATGTGACCAATAGCAAAGAATATATATTACTAACGTACCAATAGCGTGTCGGCAGCCACGTTCGACATGCGTTCGGCGCATCCACACCTCCCCGCCCGAGCCCGCTACCGCCAAACACACATAATCTGACTTCTGCGCATACCCCCTCTACTTTTGTCGAAAGATCTTAATTGGTTGCGCGACCTGTAATTACTCTGTCCACCGCACGTCCGTCTCTCGAGCGCCGTCATCCCATCCGACAAAGTATCTCTGTTGGCGGTGGACAAACAGCCTAAAAGGATTACTTATCGACTAACAAGTATTGCACTACGTCTACTTGTCCGCTCCCTCCATGCGAGTCTAGAGTAGCGTTAGCATTTCTGTTATCGCCTACCGGTGCACCTATCCTTCCGTTTGCATTTCGGATTTATTTATTAGCTATTATTTGTTAATGTTTTTGGATTTTTATTATCTTTGTATGTATATGTATTTATGACAGCTGGAAGTGCACAATTACAAAAAATGAGTTTTTCGTAAATATTGATATTCTTCATTTAATGAAAAAAATGTTTTTTTTTGCACTCAGTAAGTACTTTATGCAAACGCCAGACGAAGTTAATTGTCGCCCGAGTACGTTAATAATATATATTCTTTGCCCGAGTAATACCTACTTATTCTTCAAAATAAAATACAATTTAAAAATAAACATAATATATTATTATAATAAGTAACATGAAGGCAAATTAATATCTAACCTACTAATAAAATATTGTCAGAAAGGAATTTATAAGTTGGTATTTCTAAATTAGTTGGGGCTGGACCTTTTCGGGCACGGCCAACATTGTCAAAATGGCTCCCGTGGCATGGGCAGTAGAACCCACCAGCCCAATCCCCTGAATTAGGTATAGGCACACAGCCAAGATGAGTGCAAATACCAATAACCACGAGCCACTCTGGTTTTATAGTTCGCTCCTCCGGTGTTTGAGGATCTCTCAAAGCAGACAAAGGAGTCTTAGCTTCCAACGAAATATCAGCAGGTGTTCGATGCTTAATAAACAGAGGCTTGCCTCTCCATTTGAAAGTAGTACAGTTACCGGGTTCAATGGTCGAAATATCTACCTCTATGCTCGCTAAGGCTAACACGTCCGCCGGAGGACCCATAAAAGTTACATAGTGATACAACTCCGCTTTTGTACTATACATTCCAGCCAGGAATCCAAAGAAACCGACTACGTACGTATACCCAGGCTTTTCTTCACCGGAATGCCACATTGTCTCTTTGGGATTTTTAAATTTGTCTTTCCTGTATTCATCAAAATTCGGAAATTTCATGTCACGATGAAGAAGTTTATCCTTCTTGGCTGGTTGACATGAGTCACTGTTGTATCGGACTTGGATCCATGAGAACATATTGTGTGTTTGTACACGGCTACTACATAAGAATCCCGTCGTTTTATTGAGGTTTGTAGTGTTTTCCAAACGTTTAGACTTAGGAAGATTACGACAGCAAGGTTTTTTTGGACAATTCAAATATCTGGACAATGGAATGTTTTCTCTTATATGATTCATGTCTTGTTTTAAATCAATACTAAATAAAATTATATTTTGTACCTAGTCAGTTTTCGGAAAAACGTGACTTCCTAAACTGTCATTCAAAAAAAACAAAATTATCTACCAAAGAACACAGATTATGAAAAAAATTAAGAATCATGTGCTCCAATAATAATTATTATTAAAGGGCCATACTGATTGTCCAGCCTGCAAATCCAAAATGCTTTACGTTATACGAGTAGGTATATGCGCCTTAGGTACTTACCGTCCAGCCAGCAAATCCAATGCCGCGGCCTTGAAAGGGACGTTTGTAGGTAAAAATATTCCTATGTCCAGTCCATGGGTAAAAATTGGGTAAAAATCACGAAGAAATAAAAATGATTGACACTTTTGACACTAATGATACTATTAACGGCCATTAGTATCGGTGTTGGATTTGCAGGCTGAACCGATAAATATATGGCGCTTTACCCACCATCAGCCTGCAAATCCAATACCGCGGCCTTGAAGTGGACTTCATGCAAAAATTAATAGCTTCCCACGCTGATTTCGGTACGGTGGCCAGTTTCATTGAAACCAGGCCAGCGACGCGGGAGTTATTAACTTTAGAGCACTCTCACTTCCTTTACTCTCGTAACTCAGTGGGACGGATGACCGACACGACTGGCGAGAGATCAGGCGCAAGACCGACTTTTTACATGCCTAATAAGAATAACCGACGCATGTATCATCTTGTTAGACAATCAGGTGATCAGCCTGCATTGTACTAACCAAACTTAGAAACCACATTTTTGTTGCTCCTAAGCGGGAATCGACCCACGACCTCCGAGCCAAGAGCCAAGCTCTTGTTTCCTTGTTTAGTTAGGACAAGAAAGATGATTCGTACGTCGGATGGACATGTAAAAAGTTGGACCTGCTCTTGATCTCTCGCCAGTCGTGTCGGTCATTCATCCCACTGGGTTACGAGAGTAAGGAAGAGAGAGTGCTCTTGTGTACTGCGCACACTCTTGGGCACTATAAAATTACTCCTGCGTAACTGGCCCGGTTTCAATGAAACCAGCCACCGTCACGAAATCGGTTTGGGGAGTTATATTATAATATTCAGTTTATCTATTGCAGTGTTTTTCAACCTTTTTTATGATGCGACCCCCTTTATATGAAAAAATATTTCGCGACCCCCCGACCCTTCGCTTTTTTATCATGTATGTATGTGTATGTTACAGTGTTACAAATATTCATTCCATACGAGGTTTTTATCCATCTCTATAATTAGGTTTCGGATATAAGTACATAATATAGTACGTCAAACACATTATTTTACAATTACATACATCGATGATATCGATGATCGATTTATGAGTAGGTATATCGTTTTGTTAAATTTCTGTTACTAAATAAATCAATCTTTTTAATCTTTATTGTTTTTTTAACTTTAGTAAAGTTCTCTCGACCTCCGGCGACCCCCCCTAGAGAACCTTCGCGACCCCCCAGGGGGTCGCGACCCACAGGTTGAAAAACACTGATCTATTGTTTTGTTATTAAATCTATAATATCTATATTATAAGAAATGCGCCTACCTCAACCTATAGTCTCTGTTTCACCCTTCACCCTGCTGGCTGGTAGAGAATGCCACAAGGCACCTTTGTACAATTGTTGCATAAAGTGTTATAAATAAATAAATAAAACTCCTTTTTTCAAGTTTGGTATTTGCAAATTTAATGAACTTATATTAAATGACTTATAAGATATTATAAACCTACTATTTTGGCACCCACATTGTTAAGCTTTTCACTTGCTATACGAGATATTTGCTGCACGAATTTTCCCGGAATCTGTGAAAATAGACACATGATTATAACATAATACATTTAATACAGGTACCTAAATGTAACGGTGCATACTTTTTTCAAGAAAAAGTTCAAAATTGATATCGTTACTATTAAAATACATAAGTAAGTACTTAATCATTATTTTTTTGGGTTCCAAATTAACTTACAAAGTAAAAATAAGTTTCGCTCTGTCTGACGATCTGTCCGTCCATACTCTCTTGCTAACTTCGGTAAGTATGAATATAAATATACGACATTTGATGCAGTTACAGATTGCTTAATAAGTAGATACTTACTTATACCTAGACTTTATTTTTGGCACCATAAATAATAATAATTTTGTATTATACGGGTGGCTCCCCAGTACCCATATAAGGTTTGGTAAAATCAATTACGAATATTTCGGGCACATGATCCACTGCTTATGTAAAGAACTAAAGACGTTTGGGCAGAAAAATAATTGTCATACTCAAACTAAAAAATCATCTCATGTATGAGTGACTCCGCAAAACGAAACTCGCCCATATAAAGAAAAAAAAATTTTTTTCAAGTATGACAATTATTTTTCTGCTTAAACGTCTTTACATAAGCAGTAGATCATATGCCCGAAGTATTCGTAATTGATTTTACCAAACCTTATATATTATATTATTCATATAATATAGGTACTAAGTAACCTGCTACCAAACATAACATCAATTATTTCTCTAGGCTTTCAGCTCATAGTGTAGTCTGTTTTCTCAATCTTGTTTCGGTCTTTTTAGTATGTTGCTTAGGTATCTGTCTTTTTTTGTAGTCGGGTTTTTTTATTTTTTAAGTTATTTATTTATTCTGTGTTATTGGTGTTTACCTCGAGTAAGGTATTGATGTATGTAGACACTTTAGAAGATCCGTTGACTAGAGCTCTGCCTACACTGTAGAATTTGTCGCCAGTGTTTCCATACTTATCTTCTTCTTCGATTGTATCGACTATAGGTTTTGGCTGTAAAAAAGAATATCATTTTTACTATAACAACGAAATGTAATTTTCTTTAAAACATTATTTTTGCCTATTTAAATAGAATTGGCTATGGTAATTGGTAATTAGGTAGGTACCTAAAGTGCGTGTCAGATAACTCTGCGCGTGACTGGGGTGTTTTCTTTGCTTATTACAGAACATTTCTTTGTTCTAAGCTCTAAGTTCTAATAAGAAAAATTAGTATCCGATTTTGACCGTGCGCAGACTTATCTGGCGCGCACTACGAGTAGGTATATGAAATTTTGGTAGTGCGGCCCGGGGATTTTGACTGTGCGCAGACTTATCTGGCGCGCACTATAGGTACCTAGGTAACCTATTTATTTAATATTTTTTTGTTATGTCTAGGTAAATCCATGGTTAGATACAAATATATAGGTAGGTACCTATTACCTAATTGTCAACTTAAGACTTAAGTCACGAATAAAATACTACTTACCTTGAAAATTCCTGCTGCAGCGTTACCCAAGTTTTCTTTAACCGACAGAATCTTGCTGCCGTAACCTTCTGTTTCTTCTATTGCTTTTTCAGGGGTTGTGATCCGCGTGAAAGGACCGGCAAACTAGAGAAACATTGTTTTTACAGTTAGTTCTTGAGCTTCAACTTTTATTTACTTACCTATTGGTTGCACTGACGACGGAAATCTTTAAAGAAAGATACCTACGTCACGAGCATGGTGCAGCTGAATGTGTTTTATTCACTAAGGGTCAATTCACACCGAAACGATACGATTACGAGAGAGATATTCAAAATTGAACTTTGTGTCAATACACAATAAGATACACGTTTCATTGTGACATGTTGCACCGCGCTGTATAGCGCATATGCAGTGTATGACTGATGTCATATGAGTATGACAACGTGTACAGGTCGCGTAACGAATTAAGATCTTTCGACAAAAGTAGAGGGGGTATGCGCAGAAGTCGGTTTATGGGTGTGTTTGGCGGTAGCGGGCTCAGGCGGGGAGGTGTGGAATCGAACGCATGGCCAAACGTGGCTGCCGACACGCTATTGGTACGTTAGTAATATACAGGGTGCTCGGTTATCCGAATGAAATATTTAAACGAACATTAGGCCACAATATTACATAAGTACCTAATGGCAGTACGCATTACTAAAAATGTTCGTGATTTACAGAAAAATAACATGATTAATATTTCCTGACAACTCGCACTACGCATGGACACCCTCACACTGCCATACAACGCCGCCGGCTTCAAGGTCACGCGCTCACCGAGTAGTACGGGCGCGCGGTTATGAATAGAATTTAAGTATTTTATAGGATAATTTGGTCAACATTAGGGATGGGCGTTGAATGAACGAACTGTTTTATTAAACTGTTTATTTGTCATGAACGGGTAAACTAGTTTAGCGTCTACTGATAAACTAGTCTATGCGTGAACGGTTGCCATATGCCGGAACGGTGCGTGCGACAGAGACCGTTCGCCGCGACGCGACAAACGGTCTCTGTCGCACGACGGACGGGCGCGGGGAACGACGACTCGGCACGAGCAATACGTCTATCTCTGTTCTTTACAGTAATGAGCCTGCCTGCCTGCTAGTCCTAAGCCTGGAAAAAGTATGAAGGGAAGTTCATTTCCACCGCTCACAGATTAAACCGTTTCGTCGTTCGTCGTCATGACTGGTCGCGTCGATCAGCAAACGACAACAAGTTTGTCAAAACAGTTAATGCTGAAAGTCGTTCATTCAACAAAACTAACTGTCATAGTTTATTGCTCAGTTCAGTATTCGTCGAACACGTAAACTAGTCGAAAAAAAAAACTGTTTTTTCAACTAGTTTACGATGAACGATAAACGGTCTCGTTTCGTTGATCGAAAAAGCGTCGACGACCCACCACTAGTCAACATTTAAGGTCACATGTTATATATATTTTTGGAACTAGAATCGAACACTCATTACGCTCCTTGAATATCTATTTTTGATAACCGACCATTCTGTATATTATTTGCTATTGGTCACATGCGCGAACGATCCCCTCCACTTTCACTGAGCGCTCATAAACCGTTGCGCGACCTATATCTGAGTAGTTAATACAGGATTATTTTTTCACCAGTACAATAAATCAACATAGGTACGTAATATTTATCAAAAATAAAAAATACTAGCGTTTTTTGTTACTACCCCTTTGACACAAAAAAAATATCAATCCCCGAACTTATCCGCTAAACTAATACAAAATGTGGATGCATTACGCATCTATCGATGCTTTGTTGCCAACTCGTGCGCCGCCCGGCCGATCGCTTACCCCACCCCGCCGGCCCCTACCTCATACCGCACCCGTTGACGCCTTGTAGTTAGTGCGCCCATGCGGTATTAGATTGGTTATAGGATAAATTAATTGAAATGAAAAAAATAATATTTTTTTTATTTGTGAAATGTAATCTATTATCGATACGATCTATTATCGATAAAATTTATTGTACCGATGAAAAAGTATTCCTGTATAGTTCAATATTGAATAGCTACCTTAAAAATGCAGCGCCGCGTATCGTCGCAGCGTGAACGACGCTAAGTAGATAGAATACTTATTATCTACAAACATTCTATCTGATTAGTAAACTCACTTTCTTTTCAAAAGCGTCTATCTTATTTCCAATTAGGTTGTCGTAGATCGAGTTGCTGCTAGGTTTCTCTCCGGGGTGGTTCTCTAGTTCCAAAGGCACGGCGAGGGTGTAACTCGTATCGGCGTTAGGTTGGTCAAACACCGGCAGATCTATCTTGATGGGTTCCTCTGCTGGGGCTGCTATTACAGGCGCAGCGAATGCAACGATGATGTAAATTTGAAACATTCTGTAACAAGGCTAACATTAAAAAAATCGGGTAACCACAAAATGTGTGGTTAGCTCTCGACTTTGAGTATCCAATCATATCTCGAAGCTGAAAGAAACGAAACATTTTTTTGTCTTTCACAACTTTATTTTAATATTAAAAAAAATAAAATGTCTAAATTATTACGTCATGTTACGAACTTACGAACCCTAGAAGACAAAACATTTTGCAAAACATCATAAAACTAAAAAACTAATTATTTTGTGTGTTCTACTTTTCCGTTATTTGCAAAAATCATGTCGAGTATGGATGTTCCTGTTGTGACGCGATGTTTCGGCATATTTCCACCGAGGTTTGCCACATATTTGATATCACTCGCAGGCTTGGCTCTCGGTGGTTTATGTATATTGTCCATCATACTCTACGGGCTGATAGAGAAGGCTCTGTTATCATATTTCGCCGGTCGTCATAACTATATAGTGGATGAAAATCTGAAAAAAGCTAGTCTCCTGATTCTAGGGGTGACGTCGATATTGTTGACAGTTGGGAATGGATTGTTATTCGTCGGGAACGTAATGTCGAATAGAGGTGCGGCGAATGCTGCAGTGTGGGTGTTATTCACCATGTGCATGACTATGATCCTTATGCTCATCGGTGCACCAGTATCCTGTTTCTTTGTGGCATCGACTTGTATCGTTAAGAAAATCTCCACAATAGCAGTTGTGTTGTTTGGTATTGGAATCGGAATATTTCTTAATCTTTGGTTGTATTTTATGATAGTTGCACGCAATTTTATGAATGAAATATAATTATTTTTTGCGATACAAATGCGTTTAAAAATAATGGTCTTTTATGAGTAGCTAGAGGTCGCCCTGTAGCGAAATTCGCTATATTTAAGGCCCTCCCCCGAGCAAAAGACCTTGAGGCGGTCAGCCGCATAACTCAGTTGAAAATTTTTCACATAACTTAGTTCAAAATTGACCAAAAATTGAATGTTCATTGAATTATAGTTTCAGCATCTCCATAGTATTTACAAGTAAACTTTATTTGGGACACACACCAATAGATAGGCAATTTCATAAGCTAGATATTCGCCGTTTAAATTTTTTTTTTTTGTCAATTTTGAACTAAGTTATGTGAAAAATTTATGCGGCTGACCGCCTCAAGGTCTTTTGCTCGGGGGAGGGCCTTAATCTATAAAATCTATTAATTAGAGTATTACACTAATATTGTTAAAGAGGGTTTGTATTTTTTTCGCCTCGTGCGCGCAAAAGTTAATCTCTCGGAAACCGTACATTTGATATACGTTCTCGGAAAACGTACTAGCCTTCCCCGTAGTCTACTCTATATTTACTCCAGAAGTTGGAGACGCGGTCAAGCAGACGAACGGACAAAGCGGAACAATAAGGGTTTCTTGAATATTACGGAACCCTAAAAAATGAGGATAGCTATTTCTTGTTCAATAATGATCAAACTACAGGCTTAAGATATGACTTTTTACTCAATTACCTACGATGCTCAGGACATTTATAAATTTCCTACAATTATTTTATAACAATAATATTTAATTATTTAATGTTTACGAAGTCCATCCAAAGGTTTTGGTAAACTAAAATCTAGGTCGCTGGTCACCTTCGTTCCGTCGCCCTTTTAATATAACTTTAGTGTTGCAGTATTGATATTTATCCAGAAGAAAAGCTTACACTTTGAGATAATAATACATAAACAATTATTCTTACACGAAGTATATACACGTATCGCAAGCGTATTTGACACAAAAACAGGTGTTATATCACTCACTAGACTCACCACTCTGAGACTACGACGAGGCACATGCGTTTCCACAGACTTTCACCGATTACATCACGAAGCCTTGGCATCGAGCATGCAAGGGTCTCAAGAGTCAGTATTACAAAATAATACTAAACGTTAATTAAATACATTTGGGTCTAGGATGGACGATGGACCATCAAATGTGCCAACATCGTATCAGATACGAGCGCCGCGAAAATATATCGGCGCGCCGAGTGACCGAGAGAGATAGTCATAGTGTGTTATTTCAGTCAGTGACTATGAGCATTATTCATATTACCCAAGTCTTAAATACCCATATAAGACTTCTTTCTTTTATGCTTTAAAAGAGAAGGTGGTTAACCTCCACATGAGACACACCTATGTCATCGAAAGGGTTCTGCATGAAAGACAACATGCTTACTAGAAAGGCAGATCTACTGAAACGGCGTTGATAAAGCTAGTAGATTAGATATAAATATATCCCACCAAAAACATTCTGTAAAAAACTAGCCAAGTCTCGATGGAGCTGCTTGTTTATCTTTAAAAAGTAATGAAATCTAGACAAAATCGTGCCAAGTCTAAGGTTCCTTACTGCGGTTTCTTTATTATTATAGTTAATGTTGAGTGACTTGGCCGTTGAACATTCTTTATACTTTAGTGGGTACAAGTCAATTTTGTTTACATTTGTAACTACCTATATTTGTTAAGCGAGATAATAGCCCATACCTACTGGTATTGGTAATTGGACGCTAGTGTCTCATTTTAGATTGTTGATTGTACAACACACGTATTGGAGCAATGGTGTCATGGAGCCCCTTTTGTACCCTTGTGTGCCCTTCAACGGCCAAGTCACACAACATTAACTATAATAATAAAGAAACCGCAGTAAGGAACCTTAGACTTGGCACGATTTTGTCTAGATTTCATTACTTTTTAAAGATAAACAAGCAGCTCCATCGAGACTTGGCTAGTTTTTTACAGAATGTTTTTGGTGGGATTTCACTTCTTTTTGTAGAAACGTGGGCATATTGATTTATTTCCCTAGATTTTAGTGTAATTTGTTTATTTAATTTGTGTAATGTTCGAGTAGAATAAAGTTCGAGTAGAATAAAAGGGCCTGAAAATGCGGCAAAATGGTTCTAGTTAAGAATGGTACGGCAGTGTTTGCTTCGCGCTCGACTTGGCGGGGGCACTGCCGTGCCCCCAGATCGACGTTCTGATCTTATCTAGAGGTTCTCAAATAGGAGACCTGAAAATGCGGTGAAATGGTTCCAGTAAAGAATAGTACGGCAGTGTTTGCTTCGAGCTCGACTTGGTGGGGGCACTGCCATGCCCCCAGATCGACGTTCTGGTCTTATCTAGAGGTTCTCAAATAGGGGCCTGAAAATGCGGCGAAATGATTCCAGTAAAGAATGGTACGGCAGTGTTTGCTTCGCGCTCGACTTGGCAGGGGCACTGCCATGCCCCCAGATTGATTATCCTAGTTTTTATAGTTTTCCCTTTATGTGGCCATTAAACCCCAACTCTGTACCAAATTTCAGCTCTCTAAGTTTATGGGAAGTACTAGTTCTATTTTGATGATCATGAGTGAGTGAGTGAGTGTCGAAAATGCGAAATTTTGCTTTTGCTTAACTTCGGAACTAAATGACCTACAGACTTGAAATTTTGGATTTTAAGTACGTGATTATAGCTTATTGGATGACGAAAATTTCTGCGTTCTGGTCTTATCCAGAGGTTCTCAAATAGGGGCCTGAAAATGCGGCGAAATGGTTCCAGTAAAGGATGGTACGGCAGTGTTTGCTTCGCGCTCGAATTGGCGGGGGCACTGCCGTGCCCCCAGATAGAGCCATTGAGGATAAGAAGTATGCGCATATTTGTAATAATTATAATTTATAACATTAGTACCTGGGTAACCGAGCAAAGCTCGGGTTTTTGATAAATAAAAAAATAATCACCAAAATATTTATCTGGCCGGGATTCCATCCTTCCGAATTTTCGAACAAAGCAAAAATATAAATATATTAATATTTAATATACATACATGTCATAGTATACTCATCCCAACTTACCTGTCCGGTAGTAATGGGTATGCGACCCCGGCTTCCTTAGCTATATCCTATCCCTTGCCCTCCTGGGCTGTATATCCTACATTTTCTATTTCCCACTTTAACTTACCAATCTTCCTTTCCACACCACCGTTCCTTCCCTTTCCCTATTCCTACCCTCCCCGCCAATCCGTGGGAACGCAATGGATAATCATAAAAGTAATTTAATTATCCAAAATGGCGGCGATGGTTCGCCACGTTCGCCACCCATCATGTCTCGTTCTTGCGAAGGCAAAAAGTGGCCCATGGAGAGCTACGTTGAATGTAAGAGGAGGAATGGATGGTAAGAATGAAAGTCGTCCACTTTCATTGTTACCATCCATTCCTGCGAAACAAGTAGGTACATATGTAAGCATCGTAGCAAGTGGAAAGAAGTGGTCTTTGCCTACCACTACGGGAAAGAGGCGTGATTATATATATGCATGTTAATATACATACCAATAGGGTATTTTCCAAAATTTTGAAAACTGCTAGTAACAAAGGTACCTTTTTTTTAATATTTTTATTTTAGCACTTCGTCGACGTGGTAAATACACATACTTATTATGAATTCAACGTTTCATCTTTCTAGTACTAACCGTTTGAACGGTAAGCCGAAGGACAGACGGACATGACATAACCATAATGGAGACGTGAAATACGGAACCCTAAAACATTTCGAGTCAGTATTGGCTCCAAAGTAGTACTACTTTGGAGCCAATACTGTAGTTGGTTCTAGTTTCTGAGTGTACGCATAAGCAGTGTGTGAGGTGCTTTACGCACGTATTATGTGTGTATTCACACATTGGCTTGCCGGTGGTGGGTAATTTTTACGCAGTATATTGCTAGAAATAATCTTAATTAAATTGCATTTTGCGTTCGGAAAGCTAATCTATAAAACTCCGTGGCACAACTATCTAGAATCTAGGTCAACAGCGCACAAGGAGGCTGGGTAGAAATGCATGAACGCTGGTCTACCACAATACAGGATTGGAAAGCGCATTTCTTGTACATTTTTACCTACATTGTCCACATAATATATGTATCTATGTGTAAATAGTGGGGTTTTTGTGTAACACGTCAAAAAGAAAAAAAAAATCAGGATTTTTCTTTCCTTTAAATTATCTTGTGAATATCTCGCAAACGGATACCCAAAATATCAAAAAATCGTTCTAGCAACATCTCAATGTTTTTAAAAGACCTATCAATGATATCCCACATTATGGGGGTAGACGCGAAAAAAAAAACACCCCACGCGTAGGGGAGGACATGACGAAACCACAAGAGCGGTTTCGCACTACGTCCGATCCGAATCCGATCCGAACCCGTGAAAATATGGTCCGGAGTAGCCGTAACTATTTCGATGGTAGTTTACGCGCTAGATCCGATTTTCGTCATCCGATTTCTTCCGTCATTCTTAGGGTTGCTAACTTTTTTTACGTGAAATAAAGTATATTTAGGTCTAATAAGAATATTAAACAGTATTTTAGAAAAATTAACAGTATTTTATTTATTTGCGGTTTTAAATACATATTTTTAGAGCTTTTCGTATGACTTAAACAGCCTTTTTTAAAAACTTCATACGCCTCACCACAATCATAATAATTAAAATTAAAATAAACGAGCAGCTCATTTTTTTTTAATTAATAGCTGCTGCTCTATTTCTAAACTTTCCACTTTTGGCCAGTACTCATTTCAAGAAAATATTTGTCTTCTGATATTTGATTCTGAAAACAGTATTTTGTATACTTTATTTTTGTTCAACAGTAAAAAGTATAATGTAGTTAAAAACAGTATAATACTGTTTTTAACAGTATAGTTGGCAACCCTAGTCATTCTAGAATCTCCATGACGGAAAAAATCGGAAGGGACGGAGGAGTTTTTTGACAGACCGAAGTATTATTTGTATGAACAAAAAACATAGTATTATTTGTATGAACGACTTGTATTTGCATGAAAGGACTCATGATCAACGACGTGAACACACTGCTGGACTCCGCGTAAAATGACGTATTTCAAAAGATGGCTTCTGAATTGCTCGGATTTGTATCAGAGATCGGAGTAGTGCGTAAGCAATATCCGAATTCGATCCGAGTTTTCTAGATCCATATTTTCACGGGTTCAGACCGGAGTCAGATCGGACGTAGTGCGAAACGGCTCTTAGGGTTCTGAGATGTGAACTACGGAATCCTGAAAATGAATAGGAAATTAAATTTTCTACTCCTAGTGCCATATATGGCGCTAGGAGTATTGAGCCGTATTGAGCCGTACTTTACAAAGTTGTTATCTAAGAATTCTTAGATAACAACTTTGTAAAGTACGGCTTGTAAGTAGCTTGCGACAGATGGCGTTTTACCCAAAATCGTGTCGTGACGCAATCTTGAAGATTCACTATCAACCCCGCTAAATAATTTTTTAATTCAAAAACACCTTTCTGGAAGAAAACACCGAAGTAATAATTAATATTCTTTAATACATAAGATATACATACAATATAGTATCTTTTCTATTTTATACATGATTCTACTATACAGGATATTTGGTAGTACGACGTTAAACCATGTGGGGATCTGAAGGATGCAGGTAAATAATAATAAAATGTATTATGTCTGACCGATATTTTATTATTTTTGATATTCATCTTATTTCTACGATATCTAAAAAAAATTCTCCCAAACAAAAACAGAGGCATTGGGGATATATTATAATCTTGATGATTTTAATTTTCACTGTTTCATTATAACCCAAACATTGGTCGGATCAGCCTCTTTGACGAAATAAGAAATGACCATTGGCGAGTATATTCAATATCGATCATTATAGGAGATATACATATGGGAGGTTTAAATGTTGTATTCACATTTGTGTAATCAGATTTGTATTCACCCCTCGGTTCTAAATTTACCGAATGAAGTCGTTTTACCAAACACCTGTATATTCTGCCAGTTTTTCGTGCATGCATGCAGTGGAAATATGCATAAGAGACAATATTTTTATATTTACAATAGGATTAGATCCAAAAGTAACTTAAAGAACTTAAGTTAAGAATTTGCATAACAAATAATTAACAAAATAATTTTATTACATAGTTAAACATATATTCTGTTACATGTAGTCCCAATTTCACCAATGCTTATTAGTGCCTAAATATCATGCCTTCTCTTTCATTAATATGTAAAACAAGGGAGATGGCATGATATTTAATCAACAGTTAACTTTAACAGGCGTTAGTAGAATTGGGACCAATTTCACCAAAACCTAATAATGTTAATCGTTTGTCTAAATATCATGCCTTTTCTTTCATAAATACGAAAAACGATAGAGATAACATGGGATTTAATCAACGATTAATTTAAACAGTCGTTGGTGAAATTGGCACTAAGCCACTAAATAAAATTTTACACATTCAATTTAGGAGCCTTTTAAAAGTGTACAACGCGGGTTAATCCACAACTTCAAGGGTGTGTTATTTGTGGTCATTTAAATTAGTGATCCGCAAAGTGTGTACCGCAGCACACTGGTGTACCGTGGTCATTAGTTGGTGTGCCTCAGGAAAATACGGTTATCTAAAAAACTTATTTTAGTAAGTAAGCCGTAAGCGTTAGAAAAATAGTTAAATAAACTAATTTTTAAATTGGTGGTGTGCCTCCATAAACTGATTTTTAATTTGTGGTGTACGTCCAAAAATTTTCGCTTTCCTAGACGTACCTTGAACCCAAAAAGTTTGCGGAACACTGATTTACATATGTATAAAAAACCTTTTTAGCTTGTTTTTATAGATCTAGACACCCGTCACGCGGTGGCGTTTCAAGCCAAGTTCAAGTAACAGAACTGGCGAGCAGAACCGTGTGTAATATTACACGAACCATTTGGAGCCACTTTTGACCCCCTCATTACTCAAAAACTATTTCACATAAAATACCTTTACCACAACAATTGCGATACCACCTCATTATGTATAATTAATAATGATTGCAATATGTACGAAAGACATTTAAATATCATTAATGTAATATTAGTAATGTATTGAATATTTTAATAACAATTAATTTTATTATTAACGCACAATTATTTCGGTGTTTGAAACTACTTTATTAATTTATTTATTTCATTCGGGAAACCAACAGCTTATAACTAAGACACAGTAAAAAAGAGCAGTTAACATGAAGCCAATAAAAGGTTTCCACTGATAATAATTATTATAAATTATATGAATACTCATGATTTAATGAAGTATAACGAAAGTTGCAGCAAGCATCTAAGATCAAAGTAGGTTCCTTAATTGTTAGTTAATTTTATACATTTCCAAGTATCAAAAGTATGGTTTTAAAAAGAGCTCTCTAACAATGTGTAAACACTTAACTCATAACGTATTATCTTACAGAGCAACTCAATTTGAAAATATAAAAAAATTATATACGATAATTTAACTTTAGTGGTACATATCTACAATTCTTAACAAATATAGTATAATAATTATATTATCATATGTATAGTGTATACGTTAATTTTTATCTATATTATATGACAAGAATACTGTTTGTACTGACAAACAGTGTTTGTAGTAATAATATATGTATATATTTTTTTTTATTAAAAAACAATAAAATCAATATTATGTGAGGCTCGATAAACAAAAAGACAAAAGCCAAATACAAAGGTAATTAGTGATCAACGATGATTTTTATATAATTTGTTGTACGTGTTAACGGTATCCTGTAGTTTCTGCGGCAACTGGCTGAGCGTGGGCAATTTGACGTCCTCCACATCACTTCGTTTGTAGAACAGAATATATGGCGTGCAGGCGTAGCCGAGGTTGTTCAATAGTTTCTCATCGAACAAGGTGACATGGGAATCATCATATCTGTACCAACCGTCCTCGTCTTTGGCAACGGTATAATAGTGACCGGAATCTATATTAATCCCGTTATGAATGACGGCGGCGAATAAATTGTATGACCCCTTCTTCTGAGATCGCACAGCCGGCATTACAATGTTTAGATCACATAAAACATTGTGCATCAACTTGGCGTGCACCGAGTTTTTCGCGTCGTACCTGAAAATATAATGTCATGTAATTACAAGTACTAACGGCAAAGTTACTGCTCGACCAGTCTCTGAAAATTTTCATTTGCACGGGGACGCGGACGCGGACGCCTCAAAAATACTTAAGCACCTATATGCTTCATCTTTACAATTAATCACGCCGTTATTTCCTATGAAATAATTAGTGTTAGTCGACGTAATTTTTGGCGCATGCGCTGTGGCATCACCGAAACTTAGTACTAATTAATAACAAAGGTCACCTGGCAAATTGTAAACAAAATTATTATTATTTTATGATACCTAAATAGAGATCTAGACACAATGTATAACTATAAAAAATTTCATCAATTTATATTCATAATTATAGAAGCTAGAAGAGCGGACAAACAGACAGACAGACGGACGGACAGAGCGAAACTATAACGGTTCCTTGAATATTAAGGAACCCTATATTATACACGTTACCGAGTCATGTGTAGATGCACTCACAGCCGTAACCGCTAATGGTAGAAACATGAAAGGGCTGTGCTTGGTTTTGTATAGAAGGTAGTGGTGGGTAGTCGACGCTTTTTCGATCAACGAAACGAGACCGTTTATCGTTCATCGTAAACTAGTTGCAAAAACAGTTTTTTTTTTTCGACTAGTTTACGTGTTCGACGAATACTGAACTGAGCAATAAACTATGACAAACAAAGTAGTTTTGTTGAATGAACGACTTTCAGCATTAACTGATATAACTGATCGACGCGACTAGTGATGACGACGAACGACGAGACGGTTTAATCTGTGAGCGGTGGAAATGAACTTCCCTTCATACTTTTTCCAGGCTTAGGACTGGCAGGCAGGCAGATTCATTACCTACTGTAAAGAACAGAGATAGACGTATTGCTCGTGCCGAGTCGTCGTGCCCCGCGCCCGTCCGTCGATCGTGTCGTCGCGTCGCGACGAACGGTCTCTGTCGCACGCACCGTTCCGGCATATGGCAACCGTTCACGCATAGACTAGTTTATCAGTAGACGCTAAACTAGTTTACCCGTTCATGACAAATAAACAGTTTAATAAAACAGTTCGTTCATTCAACGCCCATCCCTAATAGAAGGTGTAGAGCCTTTTCGTCTTCGCGCGGACATTAATTGGTTTTTTTTGGATTAATTGTAATCCTCGGAATTAGGTAAACTTGCTATGGATTTTTAGAGGATTAAAAGTCACAAAAAAAAGAAAAAATCACCTCTATTTTTGCACCAATTGACAGATAATATTGCTGGTAAGGAAAGTAATGAAAATCATGCAAATAGCGTACTTTTAGCATATTTCTTCAAAATATTAAACAGTTTATCAAAATATGTTTAAAAATACCTTCCATATGTTTGACGAATATTTCCTTAATTACTTTCCAGGAATTGTTCCTTACCAGTAACACTATCAATTGGTTGCTATAATACAGGTGATTTTTTCCTTTCTTTGTGACTTTTAATCCTCATTATCTCTGATCATACTGAGTTTAGAGAAAAATTGCTATAGCAAGTTAGATTTCTAACATTACAATTAAGGCCAGGACAAAGCTCAAAAATAAAATGATTTTCACTACTCGTATGCACATTGTAATAAGAGTCATTTTTTCTATATTCATTAGAGTCCGACCGAAACTGGTTTTCCGGCCGAAACCGAAACTGAAACCGAATATTCGGGCGTGGCTTCAGTTTCGGCCGAAACCGAAACTCACGTGGTAAAGTAGAAAAATCCTTAAAATACTGAAATTTGGTGCATTTTATCCATTATTCTGCATTAATTAGGACATGAAATGGAAACACGGTATATTAATTTTGTTGTAATCATTTATTTAATGTAATATTAAAAAAATATTAATTATATTTTAATTATGTTTTCAAATTCAGTTGCGTTGTCAAAGCGTTGCCGCAAGAAACGAAATTAGGCGAGCGTGCACGAAAACTTCCGAAATCAGTTTCGGTTTCGGCAAAAGTTTCGGCCACTTTTGGCCGAAACCGAAACTGCCGCCGAAACTTGATTTTTGGCCGAAATTCGGCCGAAACCAAAACCGAAATCGAACTTTCGGTCGGACACTAATATTCATGTAGAAGACGGTGTTTTCAAGGTATTTCTTAAATATCTCTTGAAATATTATACAAATGACAAATCACAAAAGTGTTCGGTTTAAGTTGAAATATAACATAATATATATTAATTATTTATCAAAAAAATATGTACCTATGGTGCTGCACATTTTTTACGCTTTAGGAGATTTCGTGATTTTTAAAAGGCGATTTTAAGATTTTTGAACTCAGGATTTTTTTTTTTCAAAATGTGTACGGTTCAGAACCTGTCAAGGATTGTGTACTTAATCCCATATTTTTTTCCACTTCGTAATTGGACTCTGACTAGGTAGACTAGGTGACTTGAAATGACAAAGTAGCCTATGACCTCGCCTTAATAAAAAAATCAAAGTGATTGATGTCCGCGCTTAAATGAAAAGGCTACAAAATTGGCATTGCCCTGTGGACAGTAGTTTTATTTTACAATGTAGACGCGCACTAAGAAGAGATTTCGAAAAATTCCTCCCGTAAAATAGGGGTTGAAAGATTGTATGAAAAAAAATTTGTCCCGATTTCCATGAACTTTAATATCAGAGCTAATAAATAAAAAAGATGAGTACGTATTTCACAGTCTTTTGAAATTCGTGCCTTAAAGGGATGTAATGGGACCCCAAAGTTAATATATAGTGAAATATTAACAGCTGGTCAGAATACCTTGATATTTGTCATGCAAATAATACTCAAGGAACACTTGTAGTTTCGCTGTGTTTCTAATGTAATTATAAATGGATGACATTTGGTATAGTTAAGGACTGTGTATAGATCTCGGTTTTGGCATCATAAAAAAATTTTATTTTTACATTTTAGGCTGTGCATACATGTGCAGTGGGAATAAAAACATTTATTTTATTTTATTTTACCCCATCGTGTAAGGGTAAAATGAAATTAGTTTAATAGATCTTTTAAAACAAAGGCAAGGTTTCCTTCCTACATGACTTTTTTACAAAGTGAACCATTTTCGAGTAATCGGACTCCAAAGTGATTTTTTGAAGCTTAGGAAAATTATTTTGAACGATGTCAGACAACTTTTAAAGTTATTTGAAAGTAACTCCAATTTCATAAAAAAAGCTATAACCCAACTACGTACATTATATTATACCCTCTGTTATCCGGGCTATTATTACGAATCTATTCACCCCATGGGATACTCATCCCAACTTACCTGTCCGGTAGTTGTGGTATAGTATAGGGGTATGCGACCCTGGCTTCATAGCTATTACTGTCCTATCCCTTGCCCTCCTGAGCGGTAATATCCTACATTTCCTATTTCCCACTCTAACTTACCAATTTTCTTCTCCACACCACCTATCCTTCCCTTTCCCTATTCCTACCCTCTCCGCCAATCCATGGGAACGCAATGGATAATCATAAAAATAATTTAATTATCCCAAATGGCGGCGATGTGGTTCGCCACCCATCACGTCTCGTTCTCGCGGAGGGAAGTGGGCCCATGGAGAGCCGCTTCGCTACGTTAAATGTAAGATAAGTTAACAAAATATATCACTAAAAAGGGTGAAATATTTATTTTTAAACAAAAAATTAAACAGACTTCCAAAGTAAAAATACACAAAAAAGTATGAAATAAAACTTTTATTTTTTAAATAATTTTCCTTTTAAATTCGGCTAAAATTTTAACTATTTCTCTACTCAATCTTCTTAATTTTGAAGTCAGACAGAAGACAGCTACATAATATAGTAACCGTTTCCTATTCTTTATTTAATTTAATTTCACGTCGTTTCAATGTACATTTAAATTAACTTCGTCAAGGAGAGCAAGTAGCAACACATCGTAAAATAAAACATGGCGGATCAGATCAGAATCATCTAAAGAATATCATTTTGACATTGAAAACTTTTGGCAAAGAAATATGTATGACGTTCAAAAAGATGGCCAAATATACTCTAAGAAGACGTATCTTCTTAAAACTGTCAACTATGTATGTCAAAAGTCATGTCAAAACAACTGTCATGGCCGCATTAAAAATAGGGTTCTCGCAAAGGTTCTCGCATTAAAAAACTTTTCAAATAATCATTTTTGTACGCATGAATCCTTCAAAATAACATTTTTTGTATATGAAATTCCCATATTTTTTCTTGTTTACTTATATGGTCTACATAGAGTTGTCCAAAAATTAAACATCTCCTTTTTATTCCTTTAGTATCATTCATTCCTATTCCGTTAATGTCATGGATGAAGCCTTGCTTTTATTTAAAAAAACATATATTCAACCATAACCCACGCGCTAAGATAAAATGAAAAAAACGGGGGCAAAATTAATATGTAAAAGGACATGGTAAAAAACTCACTCGAAATTCTTTAAAACTAGCACCAAATGTATGGGGTAGTTGTCGATGCGGACACTTCTGTCAGCGTCCCTCAACGTGCGGCAGTCGGGACACTGGTACCTATTCTCGCCCGTCATACGCTCCGTTGTGCAGTAAAACTCCAGCAAACTTTGGACACTGTGCGTTTTGTCCATCAGTTTCTCGGGGAAGGACAGGTGTAGTTCGCAGAACACATCCCGAGATATCGTGTAGCTTTGACAGTGGCTACATTCGACGCGCGACAGTTGGGCTCCGCCGAACATCTCTTCGACGAATGTGTTTCCTCGTAACGGGCTTTGTGAGTGGTTCATCTTTAGGCGTTTTTTCGGAGGGCCGACTTCGTTGTCACTTTGCCTTTTTCTTGACCCTGAAGCGAAGCCAGCTGTAATAGAAAATATTAACAGTGTTGGCTTTTAAAAAATTACAATTCCACGTATTCCCGGTTACTTTGTGCACAATAGTACTAAAATTCATAAGACCTTGCTCTTTGTCAATCAATAATAAGTTATTATTATTAATAACGTACTGCATTACGTCATGGGTAGGAGTGGGTACCAGTTCTCAGAAAATATTTTTGTTATATTATCTTCCTTTTATATTTTTTTTGTTTCAAAAATTATCGGCACTGGTCTATAGGTATACTGGTCTGGATAAGTTTAGAGGGTGCAAAAATTCTTAAGTCTTTTATTTTTTGCATATAGTTTCCGGACCTTCTTCCAAGCTTAAATTTGATTTTGTGTCATTTTGGGTGGTGTCGTTAGTAGCAATTTAGGCATTTTTTTTTTCATCCGTATAAGCCGAAAAGTCAATCAAAGCTTAATAATAAGCTCCCTAGGGACTACTTTACCAACACGCAAAAATTCAGCGACTTTAGAAGTCTTTCCACTAACCACCTCAAGCGCGCGCGCTTCTAGCGCGACGGGTCTATCTAAGCAACGCACTAAAAAGCCCTAAATTGAACTGAAAGCCTAAGTGAAATAATTGACATTATGTTTGGAAGCAAGCGAGACCCATTTATTTTAGTACGATTTGCAATTTGCAAATGCAAATTTTGGCTTGTGGTTGCGACTTTCATAAAGCGGGTCAAAAACGCCAAGTTTCTTTTCGACGGTTAGATAGATTAGAAGATAGAGCTTTAGTATATAAATACAAACCAGTAGCACCGCCAGCGGTCGACTGCTGTGGCCGACGAATTGGCGATAGTAGCCATTCAGGTGTACCTGCCACCAAAATAAATTTTCTAATAGAATCCGAAAGAAAGTGACTTAAGTATCTAATACATAAACATTTTAGAGTTCCGTAGTAACTACAAGGAAACCTTATAATCTGTCAGTATGTCGTTCCGTCCTCCTTACGGCTAACTTATGATGCACTAGCTGTTGCTCGCGGCTCCACCCGCGTAAATACATTATCACAAAGGAACACCTTTAAGAACAAGAACGAGGCACTTTTTGAGATAAAAAGTACGTAGCCTATGTTTTAATCCAGAGCCTTATACTACTAACATAACAAATTTCATCAAAATCCGTTCAGTAGGCGTGAAAGAGTAACAAACATCCATAACTCCATACATCCATCCATCCTCACAAACTTTCACATTTATAATAGTGGTAGCATTCGCTCAGGAGTTATATGTATATACTTGTAAATGCGTATAAAAATAACGAAATAATAATTAAACATGTAAAATACTAAATGAGACAATCTTGTAAATATTAGATCCTTACATAATATTAAGACATTGGCGTTTTGTCGTACTGGCCACTTTGATCTCAAATAATATATAAGGTTTGGTAAAATCAATTACGAATACTTCGGGCACATGATCTACTGCTTATATAAAGACGTTTGGGCAGAAAAATAATTGTCATACTGAAACTAAAAAATCATCTCATGTATGGGTGACTTGCCGCAAAACGCAAACTCGCCCATATAAAGAAAAAAAAATTTTTCGAGTATGACAATTATTTTTCAGCTTAAACGTCTTTACATAAGCAGTAGATCATGTGCCCAAACTATTCGTAATTGATTTTACCAAACCTTATATTATATTCTTTGATTAGGAATTCCAATTTCAAATTTATACCGCTATTTACATGCACTTGTGCTTCGAAAAAATTGTGTAATCTGATATATTTATGAGACAATTTGTTTCATTCTCGACAAGCTTTTATATCATTTAAAATTGTGTAATTTGACGTTATATTAAGTTGATAGTTAAAATTTTAAAGGAAAAATTTATTTTATTCTTTTTAGAGCATTTAAATAAAAGCTATTTATAAAAAAGGTTTTTTTGCTTTTATTTTTGTATTTATAACTTTCTTTATTTGTATGCATAATAATATAATAAATACAACTAAAAAGAGAAAGATTATTATTTTTAAACAAAAAATTAAAACCGACTTCCAAAGTAAAAATGCACAGAAATATATAAAATAAAATTTATTTTCTAAATAATTCCCTTTTTAAATTCGGCTAAAATTTTAACTATTTTTTATCTACTCAATCTTCATAATTTTGAAGTTGGTACCAGCCTGCACAATATCCTGATAAAACAATATTTAAATTAGAACTCACGTTCAAGTGCGCTAACTAGCTAGTTCGCTATTATATTATCTTTGTTTTGGTTTTTTTTTTCTCCTCTTTCTGTGCGATCTGTTTATCTCGTTGTGTAGTGCGAAGTCAAAAATGGCGAATAAATGTTTATTTATTTATTTAAAGGATACGCCAGGGTTTTTTAACTCGGGATCATAAAACGAATTCTCGAATTGATAGGAAATCAAACATCACGCCCAGTATTATAGTCCAACTAACGATAGTATAGTATAGTATACATTATATTATGTACAGAGTTTGTCTGGGAACAAGGATCAAATCTTATCCTACTACTATACTATTATACATATTTTAATATATATGTAGAGGACCAATCAGCGCACACTCCTGAATCGCGCTATCGAAGTTTCTGAGCTCGGAAAGTATATATACGACAGCTGAAATGATTACAAGTGGGCTTCGGCCTGACCAAGCATACCACCTCGCTCGGTCGGAGATCTCCCTTTGGGGCTTGCCACCACGTTTCCCACATATATAAAAATGTTATGTTGGTTTGTATACGCTTCAAAAACTCAAAAAGTTCTGCACCGATCGAGCTGAAATTTTAGCATGATATATAATCCGCATCAAGGGTTGTTTTCATCTATTTTTTGCATCAGTCACATATCCGCGATCGCGAAAAAACTATATTTACGCGGGCGGAGCCGCGGGCAACAGCTAGTATTTTATAAATATGAAACTTGTGAAGATGGATAGATGGATTAATGAATAGATGTTTGTTACTCTTTCACGCAGAAACAACATATCGGTTTTTTATGTTTGCTATGGTAGTAGTTTGATCTCTGGATTAACACATGGGCTACTTTATATACTGATAAAGTACAGTATTCCCGCTGGATACGGTATTTACGCGGGCGGAGCCGCGGGCAAGTAGTTATTTATAAGGAAGGCTTACCTCCTAGGAGGCTTTGCTCAGAGTCGCTGCTATCACTTTGAGTCTTGTTGCTGAAAATAAAAGGAAAAACTTTGAGTATTATAATTATCTTTAAGGTAAACGACGCACGGGAATAAACGTATCAAATGTCATTTCATATTGTCATGAGACTTTGAATCGCCAAAATACACAAATGAGATATATAAAATGATATTAATTTAAGAATTTGTCAAAACGACCGTAAAGAAAGCGGTTTGATATTACTTTGAACGTATGTAATAGCTAACTTTCCCAAACTTTTTCAAAACTTTGTGTACAGAATACATTCTACAGTGATGATTGTTCAAACCATTCGGTTTAATACTCGGAACCACTGTTTATCCTATGGTTAAACTTTACTGCGTGTGCGTGTACATAACCTATATGTCACCGGAAAATAACCGTAAACTTATAAATTTCCTAGGAAATTTATAAACCTGCGTAGGATTCTAAACGAGAGATAAATTATATTATTTTAGGCCCACATTTTCGAAAATTGATAAACTTACCGAACTCACGCGTAAAATTGCTGACTTATTAGTCAGCAATAACCAAACGCCATGTACGCTCTGATTGGTTGAATAAGTCTGAACACAAGCATTGCCACTGTCAACATGGACCAATCAGAGAGCAGTGTGTTATTTGCAGTATTTTATAGAAGCGTAAAATTAAAAGCTCTTCTGTGATTGGTCGAACCGTTTAGAATATCCATTAGTTTATAAATTTATCACGAGACGTCGCAAATAGGCAAGTAGACTGATTTTTTTTATTGCATAAGTACTCTTAAATATGGGTAACTTCTCAGAAGAAACCGTATATCAAAAGTCAATATTTTTAAAAGTACAGCAATTTGTATACAAAATTTCGCGAGTATCGTAAAAACGCTCCATACCAAACTTAACCTACAAGTGATGTCACTTGTAGGTTAATATGTATGAACTATGAAGTATAAGCCGCAGGAATATATTTATAAATATCTCCGATATTTGTTCAAGTTAATACTTACCATAATGAATGTTTTTGTATATGGTGTAAGTAAACTAATAATATAGGTTTTGTTTCCCAATTTCGCAAAAAAATATTTTTTTAGTACTTTTTAAATGTATTTAATTTAAACTACACATAAAATAATTTGCCTCAATATTTCTGAATAATTATATCAACGAAACTAAATATTTCAGATATAGTCCGATCCCCTATTGATAAATTTGCGAAAATGTGGGCTTAAAATAATACAATTTATCTCTGTTTAGAATACTACGAAGATTTATTTTCCTAGGAAATTTATAAACTAGTTGGTTCTAGTTATCTTCCGGTGACACATGTCTACCAGTACCCCAAGCAGGAACATTTTGCGGTATCGTTACGTGTACGTAAACGAGAAATGTGAGAAATGTTGAATGAAAATTTTAGTTACTTTTACGTCTGCTAGAGGCGCTTTTATGGTTTTCATACAATATTTCTCGCTTACGTACACGTAACGATACCGCAAAATGTTCCTGCTTGGGATACAGAAAAGCAAATTAGTAATTCTCTAGGGTGCCCGTTTTTTCTGATAAAGAGAGAAAAATACTGTTTTTGTTGTGTTTGTAAATATGCTATTATTGTGTCAAAGTCCTAGCAGTGCGGTTAACTCTTACTTGTTATCGGTGTCTTTGGAACTCTGCTCACTGGCGCGCAGCCTGTTGAATAAGTGCCTGAAAAAGATAACGAGCAATTTGATAGGCAATACATACATAAATAGGACATTATATATTTTTCTCTAATACATTTAAAAAATGTTCGTCTCGATTCGATAGTCAACTAGATTTCCTCGAAATAATAATATCTCATCAAAGAAAGAATGATTGAAATTTAAACGAAAAAAATTTGCACCAAAACGACATCCACCATTATCGAAATAGAAACGTCATAAGAAGAGAAACAAATAAATGTCATATGTGCGTGTGTAGTGTATGAACTTTAGATTTAGCTAGCTGTTTCCCGCGGCTCCGCCCGCGTAAATATACTATCGAGTATCGCGCGGGAACACTGTACTTTTTCGGCATAAAAAGTAGCCTGTTTTAATCCAGAGCCTAAACTACTACCATACCAAATTTCATCAAAATCCGTTCAGTAGTTTTTGCGTGAAAGTGGAACAAACATCTATCCATACATCCATCCATCCATACATCCTCACAAACTTTCACATTTATAATATTAGTATAAATGCCATATGTGCATGTGTAGTGCATGAACTTTAACTTTCGCTGTTGTTTATTCGATTTGATTATGTGCTTATGGCGTCACTTACAAGAAAAATATGGCATCTGGCGTTTTCGGTCACGTGACATACAGATAATAAAACTACAGTTTTGTTTTCGAAATTATAAATAAATCGTATATTTATATAACAAAATAGTGTTGTATTGGTATTTCTTATGATAGAAACTATATAAGTAACAAATTTATATAATTTGATTTTAATAGATGAAACTAGCCTATTATACCCATGACAACAGGATCCAAAAAGATTATCTTTAATATTTATATTATCAGTTCTTTGTCGAGCAGATACGAGCTCAAGATAGTTTTTTGGACACGCGAATATATTGCATTTGTATCATTACATTAAAAGCCTAAAACACAGGACGTTTGAAACACGCAGATGACGCACTTACGCTTCGTGCGCGCTTTTTATGTTCGATGCAAATTTTAAACACAACAGTGAGTGACTACGACACCGAAAATCCGCGTATCCAAAACGCGCGTCGGCTGAACGTTTCAAAAACGCCCGATACTCTAAAGTATAAAAAACTTAACTTACGAAAGGAACTCGGAACTGTCGTGCTGTTGGTTCCCCGTGAACTCGGACATTTTGAGGGTATCGTAGAGTTCTATTGGAGGCACAGACGGGGATACTCCAAACATCATTTTGGCGAACAGCTCGCCGATTTTCGTCCAATACCCGCCGACATCCAAATTCATCATCACGTATACGCTGAACCTGGTAAAACATAAACCATTTGTATCGTCATTACTTCTACAGTCCCCACTTGGGCACGAGTCTCTTCTCGTAAATACAGATAAAATTAAACAGTATTAATAGATAACAGAGTAGGGAGACACATTTGACATTGTATCAATTCTAAATGACACCTTATGCATATCTTCCTTATAGACTATGTTTGTAACAAGAAAATTATAAAGCGCTTAAATAAAATTATAAGGCAAAGCTGATCGACTGATGTATCAACGCACAGACCAAACCCTTAAGGCTAGAAATTTCTCATATGACGTAGGCATCCACTAAGGATTTTTCAAATTTCAATCCCAAGGTGATGAAATAAAATATTCCTTGGGCATATTTGCATGAAATTTCGTATGCATTAAGTACAGTAAAATAATGAGAATATTATTTTCAAGCTTATAAAATAGTAAATAAAAACATAACCAAGAGTATGTTAGGACGTGTCTAAGGAAGGTTTCGTAACCATGACGGCGCTATAGTTTTTTTTTTCGATTTGCATTAATAGTTATGGTCCAATTTTAGTGAAAAAAAAAATTCCTCAAGTGCGTTTGACAAATTTCAACTTTATAGTTTGGAAACGTTTGGGGGACCAACTTGTAAAACACTTTGGAGGCATGTTACTCGATAATGGTTCACTTTATAAAAATATCATGTACTTTGCCTTTATTAAAAAAGACCTATTCAACGATGGGGTACGAAAAATTTCATCCCCATTTCAATGTATAGGAAGCCACAATAAAATATAAAATAAATATTATTCTTTGATGACATAACTAAAATCTATACGCAATATATTATAACTATGTCTATTTTTATTCATAATCACAGAAGTTACAAGTGCGGACGGACAGACAGAAAGACGGACCCTAAAACCCTAAAAAGAAATTTGTAGCAGAAAAATACATTTAAAGCAACACTGTAATAAGTGTTGCTTTAAATGTATTTTTCTGCTACAAATTTATTATATACATTTGCTTAGCGCATATTTATATTAGTGATAATATATTGTTAAATAATAATTACTATATTGTAACAACCATAAATAAAACATACGAAAAGTAACATCTTAAAAAAGTCCCCATTATCCAAACGTATCCAAAATTGCAATATACTCTTTGCCAAAGACTTTTAAATCAACATCTTAAAGTTTTTTACATATAAAAAAAACACTAGAAAATATTGTATTCTAACTTTTCACTTATCATTTATTTTAAAATAATTTCAAACTTTTGAATAAAACTGACAAAACTAACCAGAAGTTTTTACAACTTTAGGTTCAGGGGCAATTTCAAAAGATATAATAGCTAAAACCGCTTACATTTTTTAAAAACAAAAAATCTTTACAAACTTGTTGGATCCTCTTCTAGATTATCTATTTGTCAGATTATTTTTATATACGTTTCTATCTCATAAAAATAAAATTTAAAGAATGCGAAATTATCAGGAATTATAGTTATTTAAAATGATGATATTTATGTATTTTACTTGCTCCTTTTGTTTCTTACTTACATAATCTATGAGAAGAACCTTTTATCTTTAATATGCTATTTAAATTTTTAACTAAATTAGTTTGAAGAATTTTATATGAATTTTTAAAACTACTAAATAAATCGAGGCGCACGAGCGTTTACAAATACTGTTGTAAACGCTCGTGCGCCTCGATTTATATAGTAGTTTTAAAAATTCATATAAAATTTATTCAAAAGTTTGAAATTATTTTAAAATAAATGATAAGTGAAAAGTTAGAATACAATATTTTCTAGTGTTTTTTTACATGTAAAAATCAGAATAACCAGTTTTTGTTAGATATAGACGCATTTGAAAAGTAGCGTTTTTCGTGAAATCTGAGTCGCGCGCCGATCAATGCTCTTAATACGAATTTATTAACACTTCATTTATTGAAATTGGATCAGTAGTGTAGGAACGGTGGAAAAAACATACATACATACATAGACTGCCAAAATCATTACCCTTCCTTTTAGCTTCGCTGTAATCGGATAAAAATAAAAATGATCATATTTTAAAATAAGAAACGGGTTAAGCCGTTATAATAATATTTAGATATGTCATACAGTTACAGTTGTTATAACTTCTACCATGACCAATTTTAAATTTTACATTTTTAAACACAACAAAGAACATGAAAAAAAATTGTACAAATACAACAAAATGTTAAAATGAATTTGCTTGCAGAAAACTTCAATATCCATAGTTTACCCTTGCTAAGCACACAATAGTAATATTAATAAATGAATTTATAATATATCACTAAAATATTAGCAAATTAAAGTTACCTTAGTTTAAAGTATAAGATAAAAGATTTTATTTTGGTGACCCACTACTGATGGCAGGCCTTCTCAAACATTGCTCTTGTGCGAAATACTATTCGCCATGCGTTTTCATATCAAAAATAAAAACAAAACGACAAAATATATTTATTATATATTATGAGCTACAAGTTTTGTTACAAAAATAGGCTTGAGACTCTTGTGTTCTTTTTTTTTTTAGTTATACCTTATTCATTTATTTTATTCCATGTCCCAATAAAACACACTATGTTCCATTATATTACAGAAACTCATAAAATATTACAAATAAATAAAAAACAACGCAAGTAAAATTGCAGCAAAACAATGAAAATAATTCTGTAGCAAAAAAAATATAACAAAAGCAACAGCTACAATTTTATAGTATGCATATTTCGCTAGGCGCATAGCAATAATAAATAATGTAAGCCATCTTATCAAAAAAAAAAAATTGGTGTCCTAATTTTTTCCAAAATTCAACCAATCCAAAAGCATATCTGGATATGTCTAAGGAGGACCGTATAAAGCCTCCACGTACGTCAATCACCAGTATAATTATTTTTCTATAATTCAACAGTTTAGTACTAGTTTTATGAAAAGAAAAATTTTACTTGGGGTTTGAAATAGACCCCTCTATACTATTTATATTTATACCAAGAAAAATAATAATTAATAAGCTTTTGATTTTCGTAACGTGAAACATCTATCATTTATATATACCACAGTAATATCACAACTACTTAATAGATGTCGCTTTTCCACAAACCAGCACTAGGGCAGTTTATTAAACAATAGGTTAGGTTATATTTAATAAATTATTATCTTTTATCCCCCGAGTTTGATGTGTAATATAAATTGTATTATATTACACATAATATAGTATAATTTTTTGTTCCTTTGTTCATAAAGTACAACTTACAATAAATACATTTTGTGGCCACGTATTTTAATTACCAGGCAGTAAATGTATAGCGACTTGCCAGTCTCGTTTCATGATAATACTTGCAGCCATTTTCGAAATACCGATAATACATAATATGCAAGATTGTCTTATTATTAGTTAAAGTTTAAGATACTTACTGCCTAGCAGCGAAGAGGGCTTGCAGGACGCTGTTCATATAGCACGTATTGCCCAGATTGACGAGGCCCACTTTGATCGTCGGCGAAGGTAGGGAACTGTTCGCCGACTGAAAGCTGTCATCACAGTCACTTTCCTTACGCCATGGCGGCAGAAAACTGCTCGTCCGCGACGAAATGTGCAACTCCAGGCAGTTAAACTGGAAAATAAATAATTTGTCACAAAAAGACAGAGCGAGTTATTGGAATATGAGAGAGACCATTCTATTATATAACGTCTTCGAAAATCAATTACGGATACTTCGGGCACGTGATTCACTGCTTGTGCAAAGAGTTTAGTCAAAAAAATAATTGTCATACTCAAACTAAAAAATCATCTCATGTATGGGTGACTCTCCGCAAAACGCAAACTCGCCCACATAATGATTTTTTTTTTTTTCGAGTATGACAATTATTTTTTTGCTTAAACGTCTTTACTTAAGCAGTGGTTCATGTGCCTGAAGTATCCGTAATTGATTTTACCAAACCTGATATAAGCAGTACATCACATGCCCAAAATATCAGTAATTGATTTTACCAAACCTCATAAAGCATATTATACAGGCAATATAATTTACTCTTTGCCAAATACTTTTAAATCAACATTTTACAATAACTATTTTTTTAAATTAAAAACTATATAACCGACGCGACGACAAGCGACGCGGCGCTTCATTTTTAAGAAAGCTATTCAAAATTGTACTTTATTCAATATACAAAAAGATTCACGTTTCATAATTATTGACATCGGTCATACACCGCACATGCGCCGTGCAGCGCGTCACAACATGACATTCGAACTCTTCGATGGGTACTTTCTTTGGCCGACGAACGGCATTTTTTTTTGTCGCATGCGCTGTAAAATTTCATTTCAACCAGCGAAACTAATTTACCAAAATCACCTGTCAATTAATAAACAAATTTGTTTAAAAAACTGGTCAAGTGTGCGTCAGACTCGCGCACAAAGGGTTCCGTACAAAACGGCAAAAAATCACGTTTGTTGTATGGGAAATCATTAAATATTTATTTTATTTTGTTTTTAGTATTTGTTGTTATAGCGGCAATAGAAATACATAATTTGTGAAATTTTCAACTGTCTAGCTATCGCGGTTCTTGAGATACAGCCTGGAGACAGACAGACGGGACAGAGAGCGAAGTCTTAGCTATAGGGTCTCTTTTTTAACCCTTTGGGTACGGAACCCTAAAAAATGACAGTTTACCTAAAATAAAGGTTTTTAAATGGTGGTTTACAGCGCATGCGCCAAAAAAAATGCCGTTCGTCACCCAAAGAATGCTTCCAATGAAGCGTGCATCTTCTTCTGTAATAAATAATTCTGTTACTTGAACTTGGCTTTGACACGCTACCGCGTGTCTAGATAATGTTAAATTTTGAATAGCCATCTTAATTTTTGTTTCAGTGTGGTGCGAATATTTATTTGAGTTTCTTTAATTCCTATTGTGTCATTGCTTCAGACTTCTACGTTCCTAAGCGGATAATGAAATCGTGAAAACACGTAGTCGTAAAGGTCAAAACACGTGGTCGAGGTCGAAATTTAAATTATTTGTAGATTGCTGTTGTTGATAAATTCTATCCTCACTAACATTATAAACGCGAAAGTTGTAAGAATGCAATTACTACTAAATGGCTTTTAATGAAACTTTAAAATGATATAGCGTAAGCATCAGAAAAACACAAAGGCTATATATCTATATAGCTATATCTATCTATAATATCTATATCTACTAACCCCCTTACTAATAAACACTGTATAATATTTGAATAGTTATACAGTGTTTTGTTCACATCACACAAGTGACATTTTGAATTCGATAGAAGGAGACAAAACACTGTATAACTATTCAAAGCTTATACAACGTTTATTAGTAAGGGGGTAATAGTATAAATATGTTTTTTTTTGTATGTTTGTTTGCACTGAATAAGCTCAGAAACTCCTAGGCCGATTGTGATAAAATTAGGCACAGCTATAGAGTATACGGTTCCCGCTTGATTACATTTTGCGCACACTTAAGTCGTGGGCAACTTCTAAGAATTCATTGTGTGAATTGTCTAAAATGTTATATTTAAGACTAAAGACAATAATAGGCAATCGGACAATTTTTTTTTATTGCATAAATGAAAAGTACTCTTAAATATGAGTAACTTTACAGAAGAAACCGTATATCAAAAGTCAATATTTTCAAAGGTACAGCGATTTTTATACAAAATTTCGCGAGCCTCCTAAAAACGCTCCATACTAAAATCGCCACACAAATGACGTCACTATTGGATTAAAGTGTATTAAGTAGGTATAAAGTATACGGCCGCAGGAATATATTTGTAAATATCTCCGATATTTGTGCGTTTAAGTTCATACTCACCATAATGAATGTTTTTGCATATGATGTGAGTAAACTAATGATGTAGGTTTTGTTTACCAATTTTATAAAAAAAAAAATTTTTTTGGTATAAAGACTCGCGAAATTTTGTATACAAATCGCTGTACCTTTGAAAATATTGACTTTTGATATACGGTTTCTTCTGAGAAGTTATTCATATTTAAGAGTACTATTCATTTATGCAATAAAAAAATCAGTACGCTTGCCTATTCACACAATAAATTCTTAGAATAAGTGGCAAGTAAGTAGGGAAATATTTTGCCATGTGCGAGCTATTCTGGCGTGCGCTGCAAAAACCGTTAAAGTTATACGTAAATAATGCATAATGGAAATGTTTAACTTATATAGTCCTATAAAAAAGTCCTCGTTATCATATTTCTATTATCATATCTTTTAAGAAAATAAGTTTTCTTGATTTTTTGAAAGACTTGTAGACTTTCAAAAAACCTTATTTATTATGATATTTAGTATATTTCTTAATTATAGTAATTGTCTTTTTAAACCGCGATAACCCACATTCACGCGGACGAAGTCGCAGGCGTAGTAAGTGGTAAGTATTTGTACTATTGTAGTGGTGGTGATTGGACATATATAATATTATTTTATACATCGCACCTATTTAATGTACCTTTTTAATGTATCGGATACTTTTGCGCGCCATTAAGTGATCACACATTGTACCCTAATACTACGCCATCTACCATAATTATTGTCTAGAAACAAGCTGTTGAGGTTCATTTTTAGGATTTAGAGAAAATTATCAAATATCAAATCATCCTTTGAACTTCAAAAATCACACTGGAAAGAGGCAGAAAAATAATATTATTTTCTGTTTAAAACAGAGCATAATTGATTTACTTCGCTAACGTCTGCATTATATTGATTTTCAGACTATTTAATTACGCCACCTAGAAATAAGCAGAATCCGGACCTTTTTAGGGTTCCGTAATTTTTGTGTACGTTTTTTTGTATGAGATTGTTAGTCTATGTATGATTGGTCTATGCTCATACCATAAAATTAGTTTTACTAATTACTTACAACATCACTATATTTCTGTCGGAATTCCTCCTGCTCTTTAGCAGTACCGCTGTTCCCCAAGTGATCAACCATAGCCGTCAGAATGTCCACTAGCTTCTGCAGCAGCTCCCGACTCCATTGCCCACTATCAGACGCTAAGTTCAGCAGTACACCATCTATATGCGGTGAGATCTAAAACAAAAGAGGGGTATTTTTATTATATTAGAACATTGCTATCCATTTTTTGCCACTTTATTTTTGCAGATATAAGTTTGTTTATATTTAAGTAATAAAAAATGTCATGGGATACTCTTCCCAACTTACCTGTCCGGTAGTTGTGGTATAGTATACCGTATACGGGTATGCGACCCCGGCTTCCCTAGCTATTACTGTCCTATCCCTTGCCCTCCTGGGCGGTAATATCCTACATTCCCTATTTCCCACTCTAACATACCAATCTTCCTTTCCACACCACCTATCCTTCCCTTTCCCAATCCCTACCCTCTTCACCAATCCGTGGAAACGCAATGGATAATCAAAAATAATTTAATTATCCAAAATGGCGGCGATGTGGTTCGCCACCCATCACGTCTCGTTTCTCGCGGAGGCGAAAAGCGGACCATGGAGAGACGCTTGGCTACGTTGAATGTAAGAGGAGGAATGGATGATAAGAATGAAAGTGGACAAAGCGTAAGAAGTATGTAAAGATCGTAGCAACTGGAAAGAAGTGGTCTCTGCCTACCCCTACGGGAAAGAGGCGGTCCTGCCTACCGCTACGGGAAAAAGGCGTGATTATATGTATGTATGTATGTATGTATGTACCTATGTAAGTTTGTTAAATTTGTCATTATCAAATACGCTTTATTGTAATACCAAAGATCGTTCACAAGAATGGCTATTTTATATTCAGTCCTCTAATAATATTATCCACATATAACATTTTTACTTGTGATGAAATTATGAGTGGTTCGGTTAGGTTAGGTTAGATTAGTTCTGAGTGCTGTTATATATTTCCTGGTTGCAAGAAGGAGGAGTCTATTTTTATCCACATATAATATATTTGTATGTATTTCCATACCAATTTTGCTATATTATAAAAAAAAGTTGAAAGCACACTTTCAAAATTTTCAATTTCGTCAACGTCCGCTGCTTAAGGATCCGACCGCGCGTTAATACGAGCTTATCTCTACCATTCGTCCAAATTAAATGCAGTAAAAGGGAAAAGTCCTTATTTTTTAAACACTTGAGACAATAAATTCATAATTATTATCGATAATATGACCAGTCAACATTAAAAAATATTCAATTTTTATTAACATAAATATTACAATATATGTATCTACTTTTTCACCTAAATATAAAAGTTATAGCCCAATAGCTAGAAGGAAATTTAGAACAGGTGCCTGAGAAAAGCTGAAATCTTGTCCTGTACTTCTCTTATTGTATCCCAACTGACTGTATAACTGGCTGGTCAGAGGGAATATGGTGTGTTATAAAGTAATATTTAGCCACAAATTATGTCGCTTTCTATTGATAAAAACATTTTCAAAATTGAATCAGCAGATCCAGACTACGCCGACAACCACACAAACTCTCAAACCTTACTTCTTTAGAATATTAGTAATCTATAATACTTTTATATGTTTGTTACTAAATCACTCAAAAACGAATGGAACTATTTTTAAAAAAATGTTTATTACTTTCGGGTGAAATTTTAAATACAAATAATTTCATAAAGTAAGATTTTATCTTTATCAAAAACAATCGAAAATTTCACTTTTTAAATCTGATAGCAAATAAGGTCCCATACATTAAATGGGACCTTTTATTTTGTAAAAGCTCTGATATCAGTTACCTACTTTTTGTCTAATCTTATTTGTCTATTTCAAGGTTTACATGAAATGTCTTCTGGAGTTTTTGGTTCAGCCAAACATTGACAGGACAAAACATTTAACACACTAATATAATAAAATGATTTATATATAATGTACTATCAACTTGTGCCTGTGCGAGCTTTAGTATAACCATTTGTATATCACTAAAATGTGAGCCTGATAAATACCTATTTGTGAAGTTTTTTTTTATCGAAGCCCATATATATGTTTCTAATACAGAAAGTAATTTATAGATAGATATTATACTTTATATCACATACCTTGTCGAAGGCTTCAGCGGACTCTCGCATAGATGCCATGACATGCAGTATGACGTTAGCGTAGCTGCGGCGTAGGAATACGAGGTGCCCCATAGCGAGGAACAAACTGCTGAGGTGTTCCAAACTCGCGTCGATGAGAATGTCGAACCGTTGATTTTCCTGGACAATTTGCAAAGAAAATTAAATCATGGGGAGGCATATGTGAACTCCGAAACGGTTCGACTGATCTTCGTTTCTTTTTATTTCTAGGTATGAGGGTGGATATTAAATTACATACTAATTCTACCCGCACAGTAAGCATTAATACATTCAAATTAAAATATGTATTTACCTCTAACGCTTTGACGTAGGCCAATATCCAATTTCCAAGAGCAGGTGTGCCATGCCAGTCGCACAACCATAAGTATAAACGCGATAGAGCCACCCTATGATTAGTGCCATTGGGCTCATCCTTTCTCTGCTTCACAATCCATTTGGCAGCAAAGAGTATTGTCTCCTCATCGGCTCCCTCAATCACAACGAGAACGCCCGCGATAGGGGGATAAATTACTGACTCTGAAAAATACCTACAGTAAATATCCTGATTTATATTTAAAAATTACAAGAGAAAATATAATAATATTGACGTATTGACCAGTTCATTCCTCTGGACTAGGCTGACTATGTTGTGAGAATGCCGTATGTGCTTGGGCAACCATACGACATTTAAAAACTAACTGTCCCAGGCACTACAGTATTTCAAGAGTGGTTACTTCGCTCGGAGAATACTGTATAAATCATCCATTAACGGATGTAAAGGCCTAAGTTTTTTTTTTAGTTTCCCAGGGATTAGACCTAACTAGATATATTTTTTCTCCCCCAAAACTATCTGCATACTAAATTTCATGGTAATACATGCAGCAATTTTCGAGAAATCTCCTATATACTAGCTTTTTTCCGCGGCTCCACCCGTGTAAATCTTGTATTCAATGGGAATACTATGCTTTTTCGGGATAAAAAGTAGCCTATGTTTTAATCTAGAACCTAAACAACTACCATACCAAAATCAAAATCCGTTCAGTAGGTACTTTCCGAAGGTGTAACAAACATCTATGCATACATCCATCCATCCATCCATCCTCACAAACTTTCACATTGATAATAGTAGTAGGATTAACAAGATTGTCATGTTTAAAGTATAAGATAAATATAATTAACAGACAGTAAAACGACAAATCATGTTGCTAATGGCTCTCGGCAATCTTCGTTTTCCTATGGAAACAACATGATTTTTTTTTATTTCTGTCCGTCTATCTGTTTGTACTTGCTAATCTCTGAAATGGCTGGACTGATATTGACGTGACGTTTTCACAGACAGATACCTATTGTAAAGATGTAATGTTCTTATTTGGTATTGCTTTAAAAACAATAATTTTTTATACTTACGGTGGTCAGAAATATATGTATAGAATTTGTCCAAAATCGCAATGATCAACTGAGAACGGATATGGTAGTGAACATTTGTGACAACTCGCAGCAAAAACTCCTCAACTGGCTGCAGTAACTGCCACAACTGTTCTTCTGTACCAGTTGTACGAGCTGTTTAATTATAACTCAGTTATTATAATTTTATTATAAAGCAGAAAATTGCAATAGTTTCATTCAATCATCAACAATCGTATAACAACAGTAGGTGTTGGTTTGATGCAATTTGTGTTTCACAATCCATAGACAACATTTACAATTTACAATTTACTGGTTTATTGCATATCTAAGAGGTAAACCATAAAAGCCTTTCACTAAATTCCGTTTCACTAGTTGAAACTTATAAAGATTAAATGAATTATGGTCATATTTCGACCACTAGGCCAACACTAGTTACAATAATTATATTAAATATAGTTAAATAATTTTTCAATACTTACAAAGGCATTTTAAAATGTCCTGGCAGTTCTTCATTACATCTGGTGTTTGTTGAAGATAATTTTGTTGTTCATTTATTAATTGAAAATATTTTGCCAGTGCCATTAGATCTATCTGCTTCTGATGGTCTCCATCTAGTCTATGCTTCTTGACTGCCATACTATAAAACAAAAAATTAAGTTTGAAAAATCCGATAGTTTGTATATTCAACGATTACTCCGCCATCTAGTGACCTGATGATGGGATCCATGAGGAATCGAGGGAACTGCTCGGGATTGATATGGACACATCATATGCTACCAAAAAATAAGATTTCACACCAAGGTATACCCTGGATCCAAAAGTACTGAACAGAATCCTGACTCCTCATAGATACATGTTTGGGGATTTCAGCGTTGCTTAAAGAACTGCAAGTAGGTATAATATGCCACTATGTCGATTTAAGTAATCATCATCATCACCACCATCATCACACCATACATCATCACATTATGGTGATATAATCATAGACGTGATATAATAGTTACTTCTCGTAGTATTTTAAACCCACATGAATATCTTTGAATGTTCAATTCCTTTGCCGTTTGTGAACCTTTTCGCAATTTTTTTTTTTGTTGTTGTAAAGGTTATTCGAGATTTGTTCCTTGGTAACCAATATTGTGACCTGATGATAAATCGCAGGAACCCTTCAAAATTTATATGGACACTTATAGTGATTTTTGCTGAAGTAATCCAAGCATATACTACCAAAAAATAAGCTTTTGTACCAAGGTATACCCTGGATCCAAAAGTACTGAACAGAATGCATGAGTCCTGTATAACCTGTAACCGTTAGATTATGAAATAACTAACGAGATTGTAAAAATATGTCCGAAGATTAAAAATCTAATCTAACTGATTATAATCTAACAAAAAATTATCTGTTAAATTATAAGCAGAATATTTGCTATATTATAATTATTATTTTACAATTTCACTAGTTTTATTACAATCTAACGGTTTTTACAATTTTACGGTGCCATATGCATGGTTGGGATTCCAGCGTTGTTTAAAGAACTGCAAGCATGTGCCATCATACCACTTACAGTAAGATGATTACTATCATCATCACCATCTTTACACCAATCACCAACATATTATCATGACATATGTACTCATCAGTTTTGTGCACCAATATCACCAATGTCTTTGAAATTTTGCTATTGCTAAAATTATATATTTGTGAGCATCATCATAATCACTATACTATATTTAATGCTTACTGTAACATTTTTCCGCCGATAACTAATTAGTTAATAATTATTATTAATTATTATCTAATCATTTAAACGGTATGGAACCCTCCAATCAGAATCCATCCAGCCGTCAATAAGTTTTCTTTCAATTACTTTACAAGTTATTGTTTAACTTCGCTCAGAATAATTTTCCTAAAGAGGTATATGGGTAGGAGTATGGTAAACAGGTAGGAGTATGTCCTATAGTTTAGAAATGCCAAACAAGGAAACCTTGCCTTTATTAGTCCAAGAAAATAGACTCTGAAATACGAATGTTAGTAAAAACTTGAATTTTTGTTATGTTACTTTGAAGAATTTAAAAATGTACTGTGAAAGTTTTTTTTAAATTCACCCCCTGAGAAGGGGTGAAAAAAAATAAAAAAGTAGTTTTTTTTTTAATTTTGGCAAGTGCTAGAAAAAAAATTTCATGAGATTGTAGAGCGAGAGTTGTAGAGTGTAAAATTTAAATAAAAATGTTCTTATAACCTTTTTTCCTTAAATTTAAAATTAACTGAGATATAGATATAGCTACAAACTAGAGTATGATTTTGTGCCTGTGCCTGTCATCATACTCTAGCTTCTAGCTACCCTATCTCAGTTAATTTCAATTTTAGGAAAAAAGTTATGAGAACATTTTTATGTAAAATTTTACGCTCTACAACTTTTAATTGAAGATTTTTTTTTAGCACTTGCCGTTTTCCCAATACTAAAAAATCTACTTTTTTTTCACCCTTTTCTCGGGGATTAAAAAAACTTTCACAGTTCATTTTTAAATTCTTCAAAGTAAACTTATGGGGCATTCTATGGAAAAGTAAACCTTGAAGTATTTTTTTTATTTTATTTTATGCAATCAATTATTATATTTATCGATACAAAATACCTCGAATTTCACGCTTCTATAACAATTATTAGTATATTTGTATTTTTTTATATTTTTTATTAAGTTGCAAACATTGATTATCGAACCTTAAGTAAATATGGGATAGTAGATGGAAACTGGCCAGGGTATTGATAAAATACAGTCGCTCTACTTTTGCAAAGGCTATAATCAAGAAGACTTATTAGTGGGCACTACTGCTGATTCGGATCTGAAAAGACGCAAAGCTTTCAAGATCAGTGCTTCAAATATATACTCTGATACAGACTCAAGCAGCTAGAGTGACTCTGATTATGAAACTTTAGTATTCATATCTTTTAAAAAAACCTTACAAGCCGTTCATTTTGCCTAGTAAATCGTATGTGTCCCACCCGTGACAGTGTTAGTCCCACCCGTGACACCCTTTATTTAATGTTTGTAAAAAATGTTTTAATAATAGAGCATTGTTTTCTATATGAATGTTACATTCAGTTTTTTGTCTCAAACAAATATTGTAATTTGCATTAAAAAGTTTAATCAAATAGCAGAGTTTCATAGAATATGATTCATGTGTAACAATAATGTCCATTTTTTGTCCCACCCGTGACAAACATTTACTGTCTTTTTGATTTAATTTTACATGGTGTTCTTCGCCGCCTCCACTATAACTATGTAAGTACATACATTAATTTGTTATTTTCTATATAAACCAATTTGATATCGTTGATACAATTAGCATAAATTAGTCACACATACTGAAAATTAAGGTACAAGTGTCCCACCCGTGACGGTAGAATCGCCCTTATATCAAAAATTCAAGTTTTAACTCAACATTTGTATTTCAGAGCCTATTTTCTTGGACTATATTTAATGATACCCCACACAATGGGGTAGAATGAAAAAATATTGGAGAGCCACCCCTAAAATATAAAATTACTATAAGTTTATGATGTAAAAACGGAGGTCTATAAACAGTATTTAACTGTACTAAATTCCATCAATTTATATTCAGCAGTTGAGAGACAGACAGACGGAGAGACCGAACAAAACTATAAGGGTTCTTTGTAAAAATGTGTCAGGATTTCATCAATTAGAGGTCTGTTGTCTCTAATATAGGAAACCAATAGATCCAATATATTTGGATAATCAATAGTGAGTTTAATACTACATAGTATAAGCAGATATATCTGACACGACTGTGGCCATGTGTGTGTCCATGTGGCACACCTTTTTTAAAGACTGTACAAAATGACATCAACTGATGTCCATATACTTTAAATACAACACTTATTTGTTGTAATTGTAAAACTTGTTCTCTTATATGATTTGTGTATAAGCCAAACTATTTTTTTTTTTTATCTAATATAGTACAATTTAAAGCCATGTCTATTTGTATGTAGGTACTTGCTCTAGATGAAATACTTATGAGGGTAGTTTGATACACTGTATTATGATTAATTGCTGTAATAAGAAGCTTATAAACTTTACATTGAAAACTTAATCAGAGTAACTTGTATATTTTGATCAAAATAAATTGATTAAAAACATTATACATTGTATAGGCGCTTGCTAAAATTAACAAAAGTTTAGACTTTTATGGAATAGTTTAAACTCTTATTATAAATTCTATAGTATACAGCAATATTCTTTATTTACTTGGTGGTCTATATATGCTTTAGTAAAGTCCAGCACTCAACACTTGAAATAGAATAGGTATGCCATAAAAAAGCACAGAGGAAAAGTAGCCATAGACTGACATAGCCCATTGATATTACATTTTTACATGATTTTTACATTCAACTTCAAGGTATTGTTATTTTATTGTGATTGTCCTGATACTGTTTCCTTTATAAATATTAGTAATAACCTAGTTATAAATTATTAAAAGGGTACGTACCTATATAAGTAAACCATGATTTATCAGTAAATTATACCACCAGATTTAATATTATAATACTAGAAAATATTTTTAAAGTACCTACATATTGCATGACATATTATTCAAACATCAAAAGAAGAAAATCAATAGTTTCAACAACAATTATAATTATATAGGTACCTTTTGTTTATGTTGATAAGTAAAATATCATATGATAGTAGTAAATAGGTACAGTCTTATGGCCTTCAACAATGAAACACATTATAACTTACTTGAATAGGTAATTAGCTTTCCACTAAAATCCACTTCTTAAAATCACGCTCGTAAATACTTTTTCCAGGATACATTAGAAATTACATCATCGGAACTATTGATTTTATGAAAAATCAATCACAGCAAGACATTTCGATCTAGGTGAATGCAAGCAATTTTATATGCGCTGTAGACTACAGATAAATAGTCCTAATAGAGCAGTCTTTAATATTACCTATGTTATATTACTGTAATGATTAATCACACTCAGTTCAACACAATTTATGCACTAGGATCAATAAAAGCAGTTCGATACATACAAGAACACACAATGCAATCTCAAAAGACGATGGTAAATTGCACAAAGCACACGTGCAATTTAAAATTTCATATAAACCATGAAATTAAAGTAGATAGGAATTGTAGATTTTATTGTATGTGATTATGGGTAAAATTGTCCGTTCCTGCTGGAATGGTACATAATGGATAGGTACTTAGGTAGGTACTTTTTTTTCTTTGTACCTTTTGTCACATTGTCTTTGGTGCCAATTTTTTTTTATCTATTGATGGCGTTACGGCTTAAAACCATTTGCCAGTGTCACAGAGTACCAGTGCTGGATTTGCTGGCTGGACCGTACCTTGAGTGTAAAGGGTCATACTCACTAACAGTCCGCCTGCAGTCTCTAGTCCTATCCGGCGCGGCGGCCTGCCGTCCTAGGGCAATAGCGCCAATACACTAAAGCGATTTTTGTCTGCCGGCAATGCCCTGCTGCCACATTTGAGGCCACTAGCAGTTGGGAATCAGTTGACTCAAGGCCATAGACTGTCCGGCCGACATATTTTGTCGGCGCAGAACGGAATCGTTAAGCGGCCACACACTATCAGTTCGTATTAGTCGTCAGTCCAAAACTGAATCGAACCGTAAAAACGGAACTGTAAGTGCCGTACTGTACCGCACGTACCTACTGTACGGCACTTACATTTACTTTACATTTACTTTACGTACTGATGTAAACTTCTTACTTAAAAACTATCTGCAATAAGTTAATGTCATTTTAAATCTGTTTTGTTATGTCTTTGTAAATGTATCGAATGTAACCAAAACATTGTATTGTTAATTTTTAACTTATTAAAACCTTATATTCAGTAAAGGTTTTGTCTTATTTCAATTTAATAAGTTAAAATAAAACAACATGGATAAATATCTTCGCCCTGAAAGGTTTGATATCGACCCGTCAGATAGCTCTGGTACGAGAGCTTGGATACACTGGCGTAAGACTTTCGAAAGCTTTATTTCCGTGCAGAAACCGACCGCTCCAGAAACAGATGCACAGTCGGTTCCTACGCCAGAAAAATGGGACAGCATAAAGTTTCAGCTTTTGGTAAATCATATTTCACCAAATATCTACACATATATAAGCGAAGCCACGAACTACGAAGAAGCGATCACAATACTGCAAAAACTGTATGTAAAACCAAAAAATTTGATTTTTGCTAGACACATGTTAGCAACAAGGAAACAACGGCCAGAAGAAAGTATTGACAGATATTTACAAGCTTTGAAACTGCTTTCTAAGGATTGTGACTTTGCGGCAGTTGATGCAGAAACAAACAAAAACGATAGCGTGCGTGATGCTTTCATATCCGGTATATCATCGCATAAAATCAGACAAAGGCTTTTAGAAAACTTAACTCTAACACTTGATCAAGCTTACAACCAAGCACTCTCTCTAGAAACTGCAGAGATCAACTCTCAAAGCTTCAACACTGTGTCTTTAAATGCTGTTGCCCTAAAAGAACCAACATTAGTCTCTCCGAAACCACAAACTGTGCACGACGAGACCTGCTCTTCTATTAATAATCCTCGACGACGTAAATGTTTCTTTTGTGGGGGACAAATACATCCTCGTAAGAACTGCCCTGCATTTGAAAAGACTTGTCAGCTCTGCAACAAGAAGGGGCACTTTGCCACTGTTTGCAGAAGCTATTCTAAACCTACAAATTCTGTGGTAGTAGGTACTGAAGATCTTTCCGCCTGTATCACAGCAGCGTCACCTTCTTCATTACGTAAAGCTACTGTACCCGCTTATATTCGAGGAATAAGAGCAGAAGCACTACTTGACACCGGCAGCTCCATCAGTTTTATAAATGACAACTTTGCAAGACTATGTGGGTTAAAAAGAAAATCCTGCAATCAGATTATTTCTATGGCGTCTCTTAATCATACTTCACAAGTAGAAGGTCAAACTTTGCAAACCCTGAAAATCGGAAATCATAGTTTAAGATAATGTGAATCTTCTTATCGTGAAAAATCTTTGTGCTGACATAATTATCGGCCATGACGTTCTCGAAGAACATTCATCGATAGAGTTCTCTTTCGGTGGGCCAAAACATCCACTTCAAGTATGTAACGTAGCTGAAGCATCAGTACCAGCTGTAGCCCTTTTTGCGAATGTATCTCCCAACTGCAAACCTATTGCTGTTAAGTCTCGAAGGCACAGCAAAGAGGATAGTGAATTTATTAAAGAGGAGATCAGAAACCTTATAGCAGAAGGCGTGATTGAAGAAAGTAAATCACCGTGGAGGGCCCAAGTACTAATAACAAAAAGCGAAACTCATAGGAAACGCCTTGTAATTGATTACTCTCAGACAATTAATCGTTACACAGAACTTGACGCGTACCCTTTACCAAACATTGAGGACTTAGTTTCGAAAGTGGCAAAGGATACATTTTTCAACCTAATAGACCTGAAAAGCGCATACCATCAAGTACCTATACTTCCCGAAGAAAGGAAATTTACCGCTTTTGAAGCGTTGGGAAATTTGTACCAGTTCAGGCGTATTCCTTTTGGAGTAATAAATGGTGTTTCGAGCTTCCAACGAACAATCGATTGGATTATAAGAAAAGAGAGGCTTCAAAACACATATGCGTATCTTGATGATATAACTATTTCTGGCCGTACTCTTGAAGAACACGATCATAACTTAGAAAGTTTTATGAATGCCTCAAAGAAATACGGTTTAACACTGAGTATACAAAAATGCAAATTTTCTCAAGAGTCAATTAATATTCTAGGCTATAATATTCAAAACCACATAATTAAACCTGACAGTGAGCGACTCAAGCCACTGATTAATTTACCCCCACCAAATGATTTACCGACCTTAAGAAGGACACTCGGCATGTTCGCACATTATTCTAAGTGGATTCCAAATTTTTCTAAACGGATTCACTCACTTGCTAATACGACAACTTTTCCGCTCACAAGCGAGCAAATTAAATGTTTCGAAGGCCTGAAAAATGATATCGCAAAGTCTTCTATACATGCAATTGATGTAAATATACCTTTTACAGTCGAAACTGACGCTTCCGATCATTCCATTGCAGCAGTACTTACGCAAAATTCTAGACCAGTGGCGTTTTTCTCAAGAACTTTGAATTCAAGCGAACCATTCCGCCATTGAAAAAGAAGCGTACGCCATCGTGGCATCATTGAAGAAATGGAGACATTTCCTTATTGGTAGACACTTTAAGTTGGTAACTGATCGAATGTAACCAAAACATTGTATTGTTAATTTTTAACTTATTAAAACCTTATATTCAGTAAAGGTTTTGTCTTATTTCACGTACGTACTGTACGTACTGTAACCGTAACTGTAAATGTACGGCAGCTTTCACACGTACCGGTGTACATGCCCATACATTTCGCGACCGGCTACCCGGCACCGGCTATCCGGCAACCGGAACGAGTGCAACAGTACTTAGTGTGCGGCCTATTGCGATTATTAACTGAACAGATTTACTCTTTAAATAAGAGTAATAGTGTTCTGTGACAGATTTATATCATCCGGCAAACTGTTAGTGAGTGGGACGCTTAACACTTTACTCGCGGTCCAACACTTTATCCTTCATGTTGCATTTAGAGGAGGCTGGAGGACAGTGTTTTTACCAAAGAAACCTACCAACCATAAACTAAAGGGGTTGAAGCTTGGAGGGGGTTGGTTTGGTGATGGTGGGATAAAATATGGTGTGTTATTTATAAATTGTTTGTGTATTTATAATGGATGCTTCGGCATCCAAAACTAATTGTAAGGATATATTTGGATTTTATGCATTATCTTCCGTTCCCTTTTCAAGTAAACATAAAAATTCTGTTACGAAATATACACGACTACCTGACTTTGATTTTGATAATAAAGGTAAGATTGTATTTAATATTACTCTTATTGTTTTACTTCTAGCATTACATACAGCCTAGATCTTAGCATTTTGATTTACAGAAAATTGTTTTAATAACGTACATAGTATTAGCTGCGTAAAAGTTAATATACATTTTACTATTGCAATGATAAGACCAGCCTACAAAGAAAATTTCATTTTTAGCAATTTGTTTAAAACAATAACAAAATGTACCTATACTGTAGAAATCATAATCGCTTTCTTTAAGTCAATATGCATGGGCTAAAATTTCATGAGCAGAATAAACCTATTTATGTGTAATGAATTTAACATATTAAAGACACATTAACAGCTGAAAACATGCAAACTTAGATCTAAATGTATAAATTTTAACTTTTGTTTTATTTTTTATAGAGGAAGGTATCAAACAGAAAATAATACCTACTCTTAAGATTTTGTTTTCAGACATAATATAAATTAGATAGGTTATTCTTTGGTAATTTTTATTTAAGTAACAATAATAATGTCAATTATCAACCCAATATTATTTTTCTAACTTAGATAAATTTACTACCAAAACTGACCTATACTTACAGTATGTTAACCTGTCAAGCGTCGATTGCCGACGGTCGGTAAGTGACAGCTATATCCCCAAGCGTCGCTTGCCGACGGTCGGCAAGGCGGGAAAGCCCATAGAAATGTATTTATAATTTGTAAGTGGTTTGTTTGTACCACGTAATTTTAACATTTATGTAATTAATATTAAGTTTTTTATGCGTATATTAAGTATTTTCTATAATTCTACTATAAATTACTTCGGAAAATCGATCGAAAAATATACGTTTTTATTGAGATTTTTATCATAGTGAGTTTATGATTTTCTTGTAAAATGCATTTTGAATTGAATATTTTATTAGATATTTTATTAGAACAGTATTTATTGTAGAATCTAGGAATAGAATTTATGGATAATAATAAGTAAATTAGTTACTATGATTGTTTTTGTAAGACATTTCCGTCAAAATAGGACTATTTTCGGAGGGTTCAATCAGTTACTATTTACATTGTGCGTTGTAAAAAATTAATGTGTTATTGTAATATTTAACATCCTGAACTGCATAAAAATATAAAAATATTCATATAATTATGTCCCAGTTACAGTTTATTGAGCAATCAAAATATGTACTATGTCAGATATTTTTCATAGTAATCGTAATTAGTTTTGCTCCAATCCTTGTTAGTACAACTGTTTTTGTATTTAAATATTTTGTATTATATATCCAATTACGTAATTAAAGCAAAATTCACTGTATAGAAACATAAATTTTATATTTAATTGAGTTTTCAAACAATATATGAAAATAAAATCAAAGTTTATTTGTTTGCATCAAGATTTCATTTAATAAATGAGTATATTTCTAAATTCCATTTACGTCATCACTTAGGAAATCTATTCTACTTTTTAAATATATATAATTTGCATAGGTTTTACATACATTATAACAATATAATTCGGAAAAATAAAAATCGCGGGAATCGAAATTAGACTGACAATTTTATAGTAGGTAACTGTAATTTGTTTTATATCTGTTTTTCTATTTAAATTTTATGTATAATGTGTGCATCTACGTAAATTAAGCAAATTTCACTATATAGAAACATAAATTTGGCCTTACTTTAGGTTTGCAATGGAATATTAAAAAAATACGTGTGTGTTATGTTTGAATCAAGATTTCTTTTATTAAATTAGTATTTTTCTTAATTCCAGTTATATCATCAATTAGGATATTTAATCTCCTTTCTAAATATATATAACATGAATAGGTTTTATTTACACTTTAACAATTTAATCTTGAAAAAAAAAAAAACACGGGAGTTGCCTGCGTCAGGGTGACGGACGCCATCAGCTGTTTCATTTGTCATTCTGTGAAATTGCGTTTATACATTCGTGTTAGTACTTGAGACCGTCATAAATCTTATCCATTATCATTAGTAGACCGTACTAATAACAATCAACATGTGTGAATGAGTATCGGGTTCAAAGGTCGGGTTATTGTTTACGTTGAAGTGTTTAGTTTCAAGTGCTTCGAGAGGAGTGTGGTGTAATTTGTTATAAATCTGTCTGCTTCGATTCATAATACGTAATCACTTAGGGAATATATTCTATTTTTAAATATACATAACATGAATAGGTTTTATTTAAAATAAAATATTGAAATCCTGAAAAATAATATCACGGGAGAAGGCGGGAGACGTGGGGGGGTATCGTTTTTTGGCGCGAAAAACACTTCGACGCGTGAGGGGGGTAACTGTCAAAAAACTCTGACACGCTAGAGAGGTTAAATGTCTATTGGCTAGACGCACACGAGCAATATTATTGACAGAATAAATTTCTCAATGCTAGTCAACACATACAAAAAAAAACGGCAATATGGCCCGCAAACAAGGAATATTATTATCAATATAAGCTTTATTGTTAATTATATGATGTGTGTGCGGCAAGCCATTAGGTTAAATGCTTCAATATGTATATTGTATAGTCATTAACTGATTTGGTATACCTCATTCTAACCTAAAGGCCAAAAAGTGGCCCAGATCTGACGGATACTGTACATTTGAATAGGGGGCGTCCATTAATCACGTGATGTTTTTAACAACTTTTAGACCCCTCCCCTCCCCCTGGTGATACGTGGTGAGGTTTTATACTACCCCCCCCCCCCTCCCCCACCTAAGATCACGTGTATTTTTTTTACATAATAAGCAGGTCATGTTTGAAGAAAAACTTTAACTTAAAAAACAATTTAATCGAATAATTTAAGCAATTAAAAACTATGCAAGTGATTTGTCTTGTACTTATAAAGTTAAAACACTACAACCGATAATAATTTTGGTATGCATATACTTGATTCGAAAATTAATACATGTGATGTCTCCTTATACCCCCTCCTCCCCTTGGTGATACTTGGTGATTTTTTTTTCGGACCCCCCCCCCCCCCCCTCCCCCTTTAGGCATCACGTGATTAATGGACGACCCCATAGATGAAATAATTAACTACAGACATACAATGTATTTAAAATTGTTTGTAGTGTCATGGTCCCAAAAAGAATGTATTTTGGAACCACGCTTGCGTCATATCATAAGTGTTGAAGAACCATTAGATGGAACTACAAGGTCATTAAAGTCAAATGTGGCTATTCAGCCTAAAAAAATGACATCTAGCATAAACAGAAAAGTAATTACTATAGAAGACAGCAATATTGATTTACATTCCAAGATATGTAAGTAAATTCTTCTCACAATCCTGAAAGTACTCAGTGGGGTTAGCAGGAACAAATGACAATTATGTATTTGTAGCATTATCGAAAGAGAATTGTATGAAAGTTGTGACAGCTCCATACAATTGACATTTGATAATGTTACAAATATGTAGTTGTTACTTGTTAGCATGGTAGTTGTCAATTATTGTTACCAATACGTATTCGTAGTTCTCTACTGATAAATAAAGAAATTTTTGCGAAATTACTCCCTAACCATTCTAAAATATTAAAAAATGCACCAATGTTAATGTTTAAGTTTTTACTTCTGCCGGAACCCTGGATTGCACTCCGATGTTTCTTTTTTATTTTATAGTTTTACTAAACCACCGAGCAAATCACAGTCTCCTAGGTAATTATTTTGAAGATTGAACTTAAAAATTGGGTTATTTTGCCTGTATAGAAAAAATAAAAAGAATAAGAATTATTATGTCCGAATTTCGACCTCACGATCCTCTAGTACGATATTATAGATATTAAAGTATGTAGCTATGTAAAAAAGTTCAGTTATTTCAAATTTCATATTGTAATTGTGTCTGTATATTTAATGAAATTTTGTTTGCAGATTCTGGGGAATTAAAATCAAGTGCCAAAACTAATATTCTTAATAATAATAAAAATTGCATCAGCTCATCAAATTTTAATTGTAAAAACAAATACTCGAAATTTGATGTTTTAAAGAAAAAAAAGGCAAAAGAAGGTATGTTATATATATTAATAAGCAATGACAGTCCTACTAGTATTATAAATGTGAAAGTTTGTGCGAATGAATGGATGAACGTATGAATGGATGCTTGTTACTCTTTTACGCAAAAACTACTGAACGGATTTTGATGAAATTTTGTGTGCTAGTAGTTTTAGCTCTGGATTAACACATCGGCAACTTTTTATCCCAAAAAATATAAATGTTAAGGGATACTGTATATTAATTATTAACGTGGGCGGCGCCGGGGCAAAAGCTAATAAGATATGCTAATCATCATACATAATAAATTAATACAGTATGCTGTGTATATTCTGGTTGTTGGTGTCTCGAGGTTAAGATATTTTAACAGCCACTTTTGAGGGTTGCAACAAGCAACCTTCACTTCTCCTTGAGCTACAAGCAATTGAATATATTGTTGTTAACCCCGACGCGAAAACGACGGGATGTTATAAGTTTGACGTGTCTGTGTGTGTGTCTGTCTGTGGCATCGTAACTACCGAACGGATAAACCGATTTTGTTTTTTTTTTTTGTTTGAAAGGTGAATTAGTCGGGAGTGTTCTTAGGTATGTTTGTTGAAAATCTGTTCAGCTGTTTGAAGATTCTTTTCTAGTTGATGAGGGGATCTGACTAATTTCATTAATTCCGATCAATTCAAAATTTGGTACCGTGTTACTTCAACAATATTTAAAGAACATGGTAAGGTAACCATGACTTGATCAGCCGTTTGAAGATCATCAATTCTTTAATAGTTGATGAGAGGATCTAACTACCTTCCATATGTCCTATCGATTCGAAATTTAGTACCGTGTTACTTCAATGATATTGAAAGTACTTAGTCTGGCCATAAATACTGTTACAATTAAAAATAAACGAAATATTACATTTGAATTTGGAATCTGACATTTTTATATAATTGTTCATTGAGTTTTCTCATTTTGGCGCCAATATATTGTACAATATTTTGCGATATTAAAATGGAGTGGGGTGATAAAGAGAACCGAATCGTTGTGATTGCATTACACAAAGTAGGTAAATGCAATTTTTAAAACTACATACGCTTGGTATTAGTAAAATGTTTGTGTACCGGGCTATTAATAGGTACAATGAGACCTCCTCTATTAGTGACAGAAAAAAAATCTGGCCGTCCACATAGTGTTCGTATGAAAAAGGTGGTCAAAGCAGTAAGGGAAAGAATTCGTAGAAATCCTGTCTGAAAGCAAAAGATTGTCTAATTTTATTCCTCGCTAGCTTTTTCGCGCGACTTCGTCCTCGTGGATTACTATTTTATCCCGAAAAAGTACATTCTGTGGGATACTGTACTTACGCGGGCGGAGCCGCGGGCTAAAGTTAGTGTATAAATAAATAATCTAAATAGTCCTGAAGAATGTTAATTATTGTAGTGCAGCTGCAGCTAATTAATGTATATTTTTGTTTCAGACAATGTTCAGATCATTCCAAGTGTTAACATCTCACCCAAAATGTCTATAAGAAAGAAACCACCTTCAGAGAGTGAATCTGTTAAAGAAATAATATATGATGTAAAAAACAAACTGAATGAAGTTTTGAAAAAGAAGGATTTGCAGTCAAAGTCTGGATCTAATATCCAACAATTAAATAAATCTATACCAAAATCACACAAAGTCCAGACAACATTGTTAAAGAATGTGACAGAAAAAAATAAACCTAACTCGCTTAGTGTACCACCTCCTAAAGAAACCAACGCGAAAAAACACCAAAATAAACTAAATAAGAATCTGAGTGATACTGTTGAAAATAAATCAAACAAAGTAGACCGCAGCACAAAAATAGGATATGATTTTATTTATAGAGATGTGAATGTTGGAACTGAACCACTTCGCGATACTGTGGACCATGCGACTGAAATGGATGATGAGTTTTTAACGTCTAATAATTATCGAAATATTGTTAGTTACGATAGATCTAATGAAATATTTGATAGTCTCGATATACCAAATGTAAGCTTAAGGAAAGATAAGGATGATTTACCCAAAGAGGAAATAGTCAATTTTTTTAGTAAATCCTTGCCTAATATTAGAGTTCCAGCTTTAAACATGATTTCACTGAAGGAAACACAGAACGAACAGATTAAAGAATCTCTCATCTGCAATAACAACTCCTACATTATAAGCCGGGCTACTGTTACGTATACAAGCAAGCAAAAGATTGATTTTCAAGTAGTCGAAAACCGCGATAATAAAGTACAGAATCATTTACGCTCTAGTCCACTAAATTACCCAATCAGTGTGGTGTCTGTATTCAAAAACGAATTGTCCAAGAGAGAGTGCGATAATTGTACTGAGTATAATAAGAACATTGATAACAATTATTCTAAGCAAGAAAAAGATGCGACTCTTAATTGCCCGTTGGTCTTTGACAGCGACGAATTAAAGAAGCCATCTGATATAATTAGTACAATAAAAGTTGAGAACTGTTTATTACAAAATAGTTCTGTGTGCGAGCAATTTCAGCGTGAACTAAATTTTATCGACTCGTTTTTTGAGTCGCTCCAATATTTGGAGACATGTTCGCTTTCAGACAGAAGTTTTACGGAAAACAATGTTGAGAATTGGATAAACAGCGGCTATAACTTCGATTGTGGCTCATTCCTGTCCAAGTTCGAGAATGATGTTTGTGCTGACGAAAATGAAACGATGGCATCCAAGAGTCTTTGTAGGGTGAGTGTTTATTCTTTAAAGTAAACTGATTACGTTCTCACAACAGATGATTACTGAGTACTGTCTATTATGTTTACGTGTAGATTTTCCTTGTAACGGCACTTACTGCAAGTACTTCAGACTTAAAGGTCCACTTTTTTATTTATTGTTTTTAAAATGAAAATATCATAGTAAATTTTTGTGTATTTAAAGGCAATTTAGACAAACACTCTTATAAAAAAGCGTAAAATGTTATTTTTACCCGACTACGGCGAATCCAAAAGGAAGGGTAATGATTTTTAGTCTATGTAAGTATGTATGTATGTTCCACTGTAGCAACTAAACTACTGATCCGGTTTTAAAATTCAAATTTCAATAACTATAACACTTTTTGGTAGGGGAATATCTTATGAGTTCGCGTCACCGACATCATGGACAGCATAACTGACTTGTTGAAAGTCCGTTCAAAGCTATTATTTTACCTCCGACTTGACCTGCATGCCGATATACATAGGGATCCTAGTTTGTCATGCTTTTTCTTTCTTCGTGTAAGGGTCCTCCCTCACCTGGAGCATTCGCGTGTAATGTAACGTTTTTGAGCGCCGAGCGGACGGGATCATTACAAGGTGCGCATTACAATGCTCGGTTATCCTCCTACACCTATGTAATTGTAGGATATTATGTTAAGTTACATTACACGCAAATGCTCCTGGTGAGGAAGCACCTTAATACAAATAAGATATGAGTTATTTCGAATTTTAATGACAGATACGCGTAACGCAGTTACGTAGGCGCTTGGATTTTGCGTTGTTAATCAATTGGGATTTGGGAACCCGTCTGGTTCGAATCCCGGTCAAACGATTTTTTTTTCTTTTTTTTCCTTTTATATTTTTTATTTTCACTTCAATTGGCAATTAGGCAGTACTGTCTATTAAAATCTTTAATTATGTTTTCCAGCTCAATTTGCTCATTAGACATGAACAAAGGCGAGCCAAAAATCTCTTGTTTGTCTTGAAAATGAGAGAAGATGCACTAAAGGATTTTACCAAATCTCAAATATTGTGGTTAGAAAATAAAAAGAAACAAGAAAACACAGATATATCTACTCTTAAGAAAAAACAACGAGGTGCCTTACTCAAGTGGCAACACGAGTGCGGGGAAATGCAAAGAATACGTAAAGCTTTGCTTACACGAACTGAAAAACGTAAAATAGTACTCATGAAGACTAAGAAAAATCTAGAATGGAAATTGGAAAACAGTTTGGATGTAGAAAAAATTATTTTAGGAAAAAAGAAAGTAAACCGTGTAAGGAGCATAGCTCCCTTGAAATGTTTCGACTTGTCAAGCAGTGGTTGTGACGATAGCACCACATCCAGACCAAAATCTAACACTCCCGTGATTTTTGAACCGAAGCAAAAAACGGGCGTAGAAAAATGTATACAAACTGGCGACAGTATATTGGAAACGATCAACAGGGAGAAATCGTTAGATATCGCCAAAGAACACTTCATAGTGGTCGATGGTGGTTTTCTAAACATTATATTCAGAGATCTGACCTTGCCACAAATATTTAGCGATGGAAAACAATACGAGGTGAACGAGGAAGCTATTAAAAATATTTTAAATACGTCGCATTCACATAGTCCCGTCGATACTGGTAATGCGGTCGAAAAGCTTATGGACCAAATAAAAAACCATGAAACAGAAAACTCAAGCACACCATCGACCGCCCGTAGTCTAGTAGAAGAATTCGATCAATACTACAAAGGGTTATTGGACGAAGAACATGATGCGACGAGTAAAGATAAATCAGATAAAGAAGATACAAATGTAATAAAAAAACCTTTAGAAGTTAAATTTGTTCCGTCTATGGTAACTGAAGAAAGTCATGAAATATCTCCCAATGATTCTATGCTTGAATTGCCTTCATTGGAGCCATTATCACCTAAGGATACATTGAGGGCGGATTTGGAGCCAAAATTCGGTATAAGTTTTGCGGGCCCCCTACCTGTGCCAGCTGGGGCTGCAGCCGTCAACGAACCCACTACACTACCTTCATGGAGCAAATCTACATTGACCTATAGTGAGTATCTGAGTTTTTTTTTTTATAAAAATAAAAAGTAAAAATTAGAAGTTATATTTTACAGAGTAAAGATTAAAAAAAAATGAAAAATGTAACAAAAAGATTTTGTGTATTAAATAATTTCTGAAGCAATTAATTATACAGGTTGTTTGATAGAATATAGTCAATCCGTGAAATATAGATCCGGGGAGTGATGACGAATTATTTGAAACCCCTTTATTAGTTAATATTTTTCATTCTTTAGTTGCAGTAACTTAAAAGTGAAATTAAGATTATATCTTATGAAGTTGTTTTATAAGTTAAGTTTATAAGTTGTTTTATAGGGCGTATGATCTATTGTTTATGTAAAGACGTTTAAGTCGAAAAATAATTGTCATACTAAAAAAAAAAAATCTTTATATGGGTGAGTTTGCGTTATGTGGAGAGTCACCCATACATGAGAGAATTTTTTACTTCTATGACAGTTATTTTTTGTCTAAACGTCTTTACACAAGCAGTGAATCGTGTGCCTGAAGTATCCGAATTTTGGAGACCATATTATGTATTTTAAAAAATCTGTCAATGTCAACCAATATGTTATAATAAATTACAGCTGATACGTTGAGTCCTAGTGTGACATCAGTAGCAGTTCCAGCCCTCGCCACCAGCGAAGCAGAGGAACTACGTCGACAAGAGTTGGCTATAGAGAGAGAGGTAAAGTACTTATTTACTAGATTCGATTCGAAAATCAGTAAATATTTTCCTTAGTCCATGCAAACACATTTTACTATATGAAGAAATTGCATTTTAATCGGAGAAACTAGTCGTTAATCTATACTATTAAATAAAATTGAAGTGTCTGTTTCCGTCTGTCTGTTTGTTCCGACTAATCTCTGAAATGGCTAATTAGCTAGACCGATTTTCACGGGACTTTCACTGGCATATAGCTGATCTTATAAGGTGTAACATAGGCTACTTTATCTTAGGGTTCCGTTTTCCTTAGTTCTATGCAAACCAAGTTGCAGGCACTAGGTAGGTAGTTGTAACTGTTTGTGTTAAGAAACCCAGAACATAGTGAATAAATCTATGCTTGATATAAATGTACTTACATAGCTATAAACCTTTTACGCGTAATATTTTTAGGGTTCCGTAATACTTCAGGAACCTTTATAGTTTCGCTCTCTCCATCCCCCTGTCTGACTGTTTGCGAGTAATCGACCTCCAAAGACGTTATAAGTTTGTTATTCCTGGCATTTATAAACTATAGGAGACATACACTTGTAAGTTTCTATAATGAGATCATGCTAAAACTCTTCACGAAAACTATTTTGAGCGAAATAGGATAATAACTTTTGAAGTCATTTAGAGAAAACCTATTGTGTGTTGATACTTACGGAATCCTCTTTAGACATGGCCTGACATGCTCTTGGTTAGGTTATTATGTCATATTTTCATATTGTCATTCTGTAAATAAATAGATTCTATGCAACATATTATAGCGAGTATTATTTTTAACCGACTTCAAAAAAAGGAGGTGGTTATACGTTCGGCTGTGTTTTTTTTACTATATGCAGATTCTTCAATTTTCAGATCAAGGCAATAGAACAGCAGCAATGTCAGTTTTTGGTAGTACGAGAGATACCCGATAAGCCACCGCCACCGTACACTCCGCCTATAGAGACGAGACCCCCAAAACCACCCCGCTCATTCTCAATAGACATTACAACTAAAGAGAGAATAAGAAAGTATATAACGGAACCAGAAAATAACACGGATTCCGAATTGGATGCCTTCAAGTTGTTTGTCAAAGATTTCTGTAAAGAATCCATGAATAGGCAGAAGGCTGAACAAAGTGATAAGGTTTGGGATGTATGCGGCATGGTTCCACCGAGGCCACAGCCGGACACAGAAAAGTTAGTGAACCGGACCGCTTTGGACTTGAAGGAAGTGTTGACTGGTGTGACTCCCACAGTTCTATCAGGTAATGTGTCTAATTTTAATAATAATAATAACTACCCACACCGATCTCGGTGACGGACGGATTGAAACCAGGCCAGTTACGCAGGAGTAATTTAATAGTGCCCAAGTGAGTGCACAGTACACAAGAGCACTCTCTTTTCCTTTATTCTTATAATACAGTGGGACGGATAACCGACACGACTGACGAGAGATCAGGCGCAGGTCCGACTTTACATGCCCATCCTACGCATGGATCATCTTTCTTGTCAGACAATCAGGTGATCAGCCTGCATTGTCCTAACCAAACTTGGAAACAACATTTTTTATTGTTCCAATGCGGGCATCAAACCCACTACCTCCGTCGAGAGCCAATGCTCTAACCACTAGATGACGGAGGCTGATGTTGTTCAGTCTAACTTTATTGTACTATCAGCGAATCTAATTCATAAGCAGGTGGACTATAATTGTCATAATTAGTTCGTACTATGTTATAAATATGATATGAGCGACAATAGGGAATGTGCATAGTTTTTGACATTGGAAATGTCTTTTCGTTCTCTCCATACTCCAGTGTAGGTTCCGATTTAACAAAAAAGTATGATCCCCTTATATCTCGGAGTGTTGTGAAGATATGGTATTCAAAAAAGGCTTAAAAAACGCGTATTCACGAGAGCTGTAAAGGTGGGATTCCACCAGTGTGCTGCACTGTGCGCCACTGCAATGCACATTGTGCGAGACAAAAGTTTATTCTGGTCGACTCACTAAAGCAAACAATAACAAATTGTGCGCGAACATTCAAGAATGTTCGCAAACATCTGTATACTTTTGTGCGTGCACACATGCAGGCAGTGGACTCGCGTCGACGCGTACAAACCTGTTGTTCGCGAACTCAGTCTTGCTTCCGCTACTGGAGTAAAAACATTTATTTGTGCGCGTACACATGCTACAGCACAAATCACTACGTCCTGCCCGTCCATATTAACTACTGAACTGTCTTCGCCAGAAACTCTGCTCAGTGAACATGCTCGCGCACAAGTGTGCTGAACTGTACGCTTACAAAAGTTACGCACAGCCTTACCAGTGGAAACGGAGGCCAAATGTGATACCAGATTAGTGCCTGCACTGCTGGAGTTTTGCACAAAATGTTTGTAAGCAAATGTGCTGCACACTATTTTGGTGGAATCCTACCTTAAGATGGAAAAAGAATTATTCGAGAAAGTCAAAAACCAAATAGTGTCGAAATAGTAATTTTTTTTTTTTTTTTTGGCACTCGAAATTTGGAAATGGTAACGAAGATGATATCAAAAATTTGAGAAATTAAACTCCTCTGGGACAATTTAGTCAGCTACAATTTGAGCCTAAAACAAAGACGATCGGGTTAAGGGTTTGCCCTGCCTTTAGCTTAAACCTTTTTGAAAAGTTTTTTCGAAGTCCGTAGATTCATATCTTCCAATGTGCTCAATAGTTATGTGAGGATTCACGAAACCTGTGAATTTTTCATTGGCTTTTCAAAAAGTAGGTACATAATTATAAGCCAGGAAATATCGTCTTTGCAATGGTATATCTACGATGCACTGTTGACAATCATCACAAAATTATGAGAACACTTATGCTTACATGCTTATAAATTTGATTCCCAGATAGTGCAGTGGAATTTTTTTATCAGTGAAAACTGTAACTCTATTGTGTGATACATTTCTTGTTCGATTTATTTTCCAGGTGTTGGTGCTAGACGTTCTGATCATATTGATGATATTTTGTTCGCCGAGTGGAGGCGTTGTGAACCGGAATGGACGTCTCTTCACACAGACGAAAACCTTGTTAAAAATCAACTGTTCGAAAGTATATTCGATACAATTCTCGCGGACGCTATCGACGAATACAAAAAAACTGTTATATCTCAAAATTAATGTAATGTGTTCAGTAGTGAAGAGTGAAGGTGTCGAGTGCCACATGTAAGTTATATTTGTAAAATATTTAGGTATGAAGGGAAAAGAAGTCAATTGTAATACTACAAATATTTATTCTGCAGTAATATTTATATAGTGCAAATATCACATACTCGTTAATCTTAGTGTGACTAAATTTTTTTATAGATAATTTTACACACATTCAAATTAAGGTAATTTGTAATAGTAATATAAAAATATTAATATTTTTCCATACATTCAGTTGTAGAATGTTCTATTTGAGAAATAATGTTTAAACTCTTTTTTTTATATATAAAATGTATATAATTAAACATTGAAACAGTTCATAAAAATGCCTTACAATTGCTAGTATTTTTAGTTAATTATAAAATTGTATTATATAAAATAGTTGTAAAAAACACCATTATGGTACATAAATGCTATTTGGGCAATTTTGTCACCTAATACTGAAATTACGTATTAAAACAATAATATTAGAAACGATAAAAGCTAGATCGTGATTGCTTCAATATTATAAATATTGATAAAGTGATTTTTTCACTCAGAAATTATTTTTGAGTGAAAAATTCACTTAAAATATTATGATTAAGTGAAATTGTATAAAAAAAACATATAAAATATATTTAATCACTGGTTTGAGAAATGATGAAAGACTAGGATGATACATATTTGTTTTCGAATTATAGGCCGAATTGTTACTGTCAAACATCTTAAAATGATAACAATACAAAATAAAGTATGCCCAAAATAATCATAATTGTAATAAATTTTGGCCACTTAGAGAGGTGCCAGTGGCGAGGGGTTCCTATAACTATTCCTATCGCCTTTCCTTACCGCTTACCTTTTGACGACCCTCACCCAAATTCCTACCTATTATACAGGCTACGGCTTCCCTATCAAGGAGAACCAGCCTTCGCCACTGAGAGGTGCCCAATAGAAGCAAATAAATATAATTTAGCGGTTAGCGTATATTTTATTAATTCTAATCAATAGTTCAATTATTTGAACAGCATTTATAATTACGTAGTAAATTGTTAAATTTATACGCCATAAGCATATAACCTCAGCGTTTAATTTCATTAAAATAAATACAGATGTTCCTATTTTTAATTTACTTTATATTTTAATCATAAATCGTAACCGAAAATACAAAAGAAAATTACACTGAATAATAATAACATATCGTCTTACACTATAAATAGCTACATACAATGACAATGATGCATGTGTTCATGAATAGCATAGATTGGCTTGTAATATTAATTGTCAGATATTTTGCAATATTAATATTTACTGCTATAAATACTCTTCCCCCTTCGGTAACCATCCATAGTACATGACCCCCCCCCCTTTTCACGTAGTACTTCATTACTACAAGGTTTGATATTATTTTTTGCAAACAGAAAGTTAATGGTTTAAGCGCCACAGTATACTTGGTGTTGACTAACGGCCTGTTTCAATAACATATCTACCAAAAACTATTAAAAACGTCACGTTTGGTATAATTTGCCTGTTTTTTGCGTTTCAATAAACTTAGATAGAGAAATCTTTGTCTGTGATAGCGAGATCGCTGACAGCGATACCAAATGTAACGTTTTTAACAAATAGTTATTGGTAGATAGGTTATTGAAACGGGCCGTAAATGACAAAAACCTAAACTCCTGGCTCCTCCCCCCACCCGGTGACCAAGCGTTGTACTTTGAAGGGGGTCTTCAAAGTACAACGCTTAAGCAAACCTCCCCCCAAAACTGGTCACGTAGTAAAGGTTCCCTGACCAGTAAACTTATATTGGCCTTAAGGAAATTAAATGCATGACAACTCTTCGAACACTGCCAATTTTTACTGTGTTCAAATTATGCCATCTATTCTATTCATTACTCTAACATCTAGGACTACAAACGATGTATTTAAATACAAGTCATAAATATTTGGGTCATTTCATAAACGACCATAATATGTCCGATAGGCACATACACTACTCCACAACATTAAGACTAGTCGTCAGCTTTGAGTATAGATTCGAGTGGGTTCGGCCCCTTTCTTCTTGTGTTGGTCAACGCTTTTGCTGTCTCAGCTGTAAAAAAAGTCTTCCATTTAGATTATAAAAGATTTACCTTTTCATATTTCACATCTATAATGAAAAAAATATTGGGGCTGTTTTTTATTTAGCAAACTGTACTTCTAACTTGTACGTACGTATGTATTAGGTTGGATATCTAAAAGAAAACTGGCCAACTACGAGTCGGACTCGCGCACGAACTATTCCGTACAAAAAGGGGAAAAAATCAGGTTTGTTGTATGGGAGCTCTACTTTCATCTTATTTATTTGTTGCTATAGCAACAATAAAAATATGCATCATCTGTGAAAATTTCAACTGTCTAGCTGTCATAGTTGAGATAGTACCTGGTGACCGACGTACGGACAGCAATCTTAGTAATAGCATTTTTAGCCTTTTGGGTGCGGGACCCTATAGAGATCTGAGTTTGAATCCTGGCGGTAATTTTTTTACTTACTCGTTGGACCTTGAGAACCCTGAGTGACTTCCAGGCACGCCATCCATTCGGTGATACTAATTTTAGAATCGTGGTTCACGTCGCAATATCTCGGCAGTTTTCGGCCGCACCTCCTCAAATGTTCCACGCTCGATATCATCTGATGGAAGGACTTCCATTCTCGCCTTTCCAACGCCTTGTTTTTGTCTTTGTCCAACATAACATAACTCCAAGTGGCAGCCTGCTCCTCCTTAGATGCACCCCACTTCACCATGTCCCTAAAAGTAATATATTTATGTAAATATTTCATCTCTCGTTGGATCTCCTGATATTACTATTGCACTGTGCGTTTGGAAAATCTCGATTTGTGTTAGTTTAATTAATGTAAATTATAAATTTTGTATAAATCTAAAGCTTTGTTCGTATTTGGTTTAAGATTGCAGAAAATATGCTAAATTATATGTATTTGAGAAATGTACCGTAGGCAAATATTATTTATAATCTATATATTCATTAAGATTTTAAGCGCAGCCAAGTGAAAACATTGTACATTTCTAAAAAAATTGGTTGTCTGTTAAGTCGGTTTACGGACGATAATATTACGTAATAACGTCATCACAATCCGAACGCTTAGGCCGATCGTGTTCTCTATCGCTTATTACGCGCTCTCGCTTGCACGCTCAGGCGGAACGTGACAATTTTCGTGCGAGCCGCCGGCGTTAATCGATTTATAAGACGTTATCACGTCAAAATATTTTTGCTATTCATTCCACAAAATTAAGGGATGTTATATTTAAATGTAGAATCCTACCTATGTAGAACCTATAGCGCTACGCAATATATTAAGTGTCCTTATATTTATATGTATTTTAGGCTTTTATTGCATAAAAGACCCATGTCAAGTCATATTTTAAGATGCTAGGATGTAAATGTTGTTTACAACCAAAATGTTCATACGTAGGGTGCACGACATGTAACTTTGATTGTTATATTTGTATTCCTCGCCTTAAGTATTGTAGGCATTTTTCGAAATATAAGTGATGTCACTGTAACGCATCTTTTATTAATTAGTACTGGAAATACGTACGTTATTTTGAGATATGAGCAGTCATGAACGCTTCGATAACGACAAAATGATAGGTGAGTAATTAAACAAAACCTCAAATTATATTGTTTACAAATTCATATGCGTAATTGTGATTTACAGTTTTTAGTTAAGAAACGTTCGCTACAGCTTAAATACTACGTGTGAGATACGTCATGCGTGGGGTCAGAGCCGCGTGCAGATTACTTCTCACTAAAGGGCGTCACAGACAGCGAAGATACTTCGCTTAAGGGGCAAATAAAGCTTAAAGCTTAAAAATCGCTCAGTTTGAGTCGGAACTACTCCGAAAAATGGGAATAAAAAAATTCAAAAAAATATACATTTCACACTTCAATCCTTCATCTTTAATATCATCGTTAATTTTTTTAATAAGACGACGATTAATATTAAATAAATTAAAATTAAAAAGCCCTGTTTTCAGATTTCTTTTTCTATCTACTTACTACCTACTACGGCTATAAAGATGGTTCTTTTACGAAAATGTGAAGAATATATTTATCTAACATTTCATCGTTGGTTTTTTCGAAATACCGTTTTGTTTTCAAAATATACGTAAATAACTATTATTTTGTGAAAATATTTGTAAGCGGTGCGTGCGCGGGCGCGCGGGACAGTGAGCCGCTGACTTTCGTACGAGGAGGTTGTGTCACTCTCCGCGGTGCCGCTATTTCGCAATCGTTTATTTTACTCTTGAAATAATAGGGAACAACATGCCGTAAAAAATAAATTATGAAAACCTTAGCGAGCACTCTGCCTGCGATAGAATGAAAATGTTCGATTGTTGAATGTACTTTTTTGTTCCTTCAACTTCTTACTTGAAATTTTAATAATATAATATTATATAGTATATATTATAGTATAATATTTTATTATATAATATGTACTTGTAAATTTCACAGAAAGTGTATACTTCTATTTCTATGACGACCTCTGTGGCTCAGTTGGTTGAGCGTGTCGTTGCTCAAGCCGGGGGTCGCGGGTTCAAATCCCGCCGACGGAACAAGCTCTTTCCTCAATTTTTTCGCACATACCTAATTACTTTCTGGAAATTGTTTCTTACTTGCAACGCTATCGAATGGTGCAATAATACAAAATGTATTTTTTTCCTAATTTGCGGATTTGAATCCTGGCCTGGAAAAGTGGTTTATGTAAAATCAAATAATTCAGATAAAACAATTACATTAAAATACATATAATTAAATAGCAAAAATAATTTTAAAACGATTATGCACAGAAAAAAAGTAAAAAAGATATTGTACATGGTGAATTATTCTTCTGGGCGTTGTAAGAGAAGTCAAAAAAAATTAGCAATAGCAATTTAGCCCTACGGAATATCGAGGCCGACTTGATGAAAACTTAAACTGCATCATTTTTGATAACTCATTTTTCCTAGACAGGATTCGAACCCATAAATTATGGAAAAAAAATACATCCTGTGTACTGCACCTTTAAATAGTATCGCAAGTAAGAAACAATTTCCATAATGTAAGTATGTGACAAAATTGAGGAAAGAGCTTATTTTAGCATTTTATTATCATTCCATACATTTCTTCAAAATATGGGACAATTTATCAAAATATCTTTTCTGAAGCTTGCTGTATACCATTACTTCCCGAAAATTGTTCCTTATTAGCAACACTATGAAATGGTGCAATAATACAGGATGATTTTTTAAACTTTTTTTCACTTATAACTCTCATTAACTTTTTTCTCCCATGGTTTAGAGATTTTTCGTCATACAAAAAAATTACACGCTTTTTAAGTCCTTTGATATATGTCTTGTAGTGCTACAGTAGTGGGGACGGGATCCATACAAAAATGCCCCTTCTTCTTTCTGCTGCTGTCAGTGCCTTCAGCGCAGTGTGATTGTTCTGACAGACTGCGGTGAAAGCATTGACAGTAGCAGAAATATCATCTAAATCTGTAGGCTCTGTAGTGAACAACTCATCACAGCCTCAAACATGGTTGTAAACTGTCCTAAGCAAGTATATAGGCAAGCCTGTAGGTGGCATGCCCCCGTAGAAGGTCCGTCCACCCGGTTGTCTTTCCTGGATCCGTCCGTGTACCAGACTATGTCATTGGAGTGAACATTGATTCCTATCCTCTACTCTCCCTAGACGATAGGAAAACCTGGTGTTGCTTTGAGAAGCTATGCACCTTGATCATATCGTCTGATGGCATGGCCATGATAGGTGTCTTAAGAAGAGACTATTGCATCTGTCCATTTGGCTTCCTGGCCTTGAAAAACGCTACTACCGCCATACATTTGTCATTAAAAATGTACGGTGATAGCAGCTTTTGATGTAACAAAAGAGATGAACAATATTTGTTATATTCTGATAATTTTTTTATGAACATCAACTTGGCAAAATCGCTTTAAAATTTTATCATAGTAACATATTTTGTCGGCAGCGTTAATTCGTTAATCGTTGAAGTTAATTCTTAACGTAATTTTTCCAAGGAATCCACGGAAAACTTTTTATTCTCTTATGGATTCGAACCCACGCCCTCTGGCTTGAGCACTAAAGCGCTAACCACTGAGCCACAGATATCTTCATCTAAACTGATTCAATTTAAGTCTCTATAACTCCTGAATTTATGAAGTTTTTTGGACCGTTATAGTTTTCGTTCAAAGTTTATTACATGGACTACCATCATGAATTTTTCACATTTTTAGAGCCAGCCGTTTGGCTTTTAGAGGGGGGGACGCCGTATTTTAACAAGAAATGCGCTTAAAAGTGGAATATCGCGCAAACGGATACGTACGTACATCAAAATATAATCTCAGAAACCTTTCAATGTTCTTATAATGTCTATGTACCTAATTATATCTCCCCTTTTCGTGTAGGTGTAACCAAAAATTATCTTCATTTATTTTAGCACTATGTCGACGTGATAAATAAACTTATCCATTCAAAGTTTCATATTTCAAGCACCACCGTTTGGATGGACAGCCGGACGGGCGGACGGTCGGTCAAACGGAAGGACATGACGAAACTATAAGGATTCCGAGACATGAACTACGGAACTTTAAAAAAGGAATAATAATGAAACCACACCGATTTCAGTGACTGTTGCCAATTTTATTGAAAATAGACCAGCTATAGGAGCTATTTTATTATATCCAAGTATGTGCGCAAAGTTTACTCCCATAACCTAGTAAATTGATATTTTCTACTACCGACAGGACTAATTAGCTAAACATTAGGCGCATAAATATAGAAATATATTTAGCAATGTTTACGTTCATTAAGGTTCCCACACACTGTAAATTTAATACTTTTAGTTACATTTTATCTAACCGACGACAAAAAATAATATCTAACCGACATACTTAAAAACAAAAGTTTTCAAGTAAAAATATCTACATAGTACGAATAGTTATTGTGTCAAATATGTAAAACTATCTTTACGCCAATATTGTTTTATTTCACTATGGGTAAAATTCTACAAGTTGCACTTTCGTAAAATAATGGTATCAAATTAAATGCACTGTAAGGACAATTCACAAATAATTTGTATGGAGAAAATGTACAAAGTGTTCACGAAAAGAATTTTTTAAACAAGTAAAAATATTTTTGTGCAAACAAAAGAAAAGTAAAAACATGAAAAATAGACTAAGTAGATTTTTAAAATTCTTCAAAATATCCAAATGATTTTTTTATAAATAGCTTTTTGTTGTCGTTTAGTGAACATAACATTCATGATTTTGTATAAATTTCACTATATCTAAGCGACAAAAAAATCGTCGTAGGAAGACGACGATTAGACCAATCGACGCAGAAAAAAAAATACAAACTCATTGATATAACTCATTTTCGGTATTTTTGTCGCTTAGGAAAGCGAAAAAACACCTAGTGGATATTTTAGTGATTCTGTCAATAGCACTAAGTATTGCATTTTGGTGGGCGTAGAGGTGGAAAATGAAATCAAAAGTGATGGGTTGGAAGCCGCATTGCCTACCAAATAATTTCTAGATTTCGGGAATAACCTCGACCGGCTTCTACAGAAGAAGGAGAAGCGGCTTATACATTCTACGTTTTTTCTTTGCTCATAGACCAGAAATAAATTAATACTTTCAAGTTGCATTTAAATCAGGGTTCGAAAATATCCGATATTTATTATAAATATCAAAATATCGGATATTTATGATATACAGGGTTATTTTTTCACCAGTACAATAAATCAACATACGTAATAGTTGTCAAAAATAAAAAATACTAGCGATTTTTGTTACTACCCCTTTGGAACAAAAAAACAAAATTATCAATCCCCGAACTTATCCGCTAAACTAATACAAAATGTGGATACGTTACGCATCTATCGATGCTTTGTTGCCAACTCGTGCCCCGCTCGGCCGATCGCTTACCCCACCTCGCCGCCCCCTACCTCATACCGCACCCGTTGACGCCTTGTTAGTTAGTGCGCACATGCGGTATTAGATTGGTTATAGGATAAAATAATTGAAATGATTAAAAAAAAATTTTTTTTTATTTGAGAAATGTACTCTATTATCGATACCAATGACGTGGTAAAATTTATTGTACCGATGAAAAAATATTCCTGTATATCCGATATATATCAACATTTTGATATATTTTCATACAAAATGGATATATATCCATTGTGTATTAAAGCCATATTATTATTTTATTGTATTATTTATGTATATTATTTGCATATTGTGTTACATAATAATAATATCTATGGACGCTTACCACCACGTCAATCTGGCCCCATGCTAAGTATCCAAAGAACTTGTGTTACCAGACAACGGGAAGTATATTTAATAATTTTATTATATTATACACATATTTACACATCCATGGCCCAGGAACACGGAAAAACGTATTGTTCCTTCGGCGGGCCGCGGGATTCGAACCCGCGACCCCCGGCTTCAGCACCAACGCAATGAACCACTGAGCCACAGAGGTCGTCAAAACATAATGAATAAACAAACATAAACATAATAAAAAAACTAAAATGTTTTTAATATTTTACTTATTTAGGTAGGTACCTACTTAAAATCATCCGAAATAAAAACCGAAATTTTACATAAAATCTATCAGTCTCGAATCTTCATATAAAAGGGCCGGCTTTTTTAACACATAGCCTGGCTCTGATAACGTTTTTTGTTTAAAGTAAAGACAGCCTAAAAATTCATCATTTAATAAACAGTTAAGTATCTATACTAATATTATAAATGCGAAAGTGTGTCTGTCTGTCTGTCTGTCTGTTACCTACCTCTGCACGCTTTAACCGCTGAACCGATTTTTATGAAATTTGGTATAGATGTCGTGGCCATATCGTAGATTTAGGTACTCACTTCATGAAATACTCGAGAATTTCATGAAATGGTCGCATTTCATGAAAATTTTCTCGGTCTATTGGCCACATCATGATGTGGCCTGGGCAGATCAATGATAAGAAATCGTTTATCGATATGGCCAACTACTCGTGGCTACTCCATGAAATGGTCCAGATAATTTGACATATTATATCGTAAAAGAATTACATTAATTTCGTGGTGAAAAAGTGAATAATTTATTAATAAACGAAGCAGAAAATTATAACAAAAGAATTTACGACAAAAACGTTCTCGAGTACCATGCAAGTTACGCAACCTACAACCACAATCTACAACCTTCACCTACGAGATACACCTACAACCTACACCTATAACTACCTACACCAATATTACACTTAGGTACTTAGATCTTATCTTAGATACTTATCTAAGGTTAGATTACAAAATTTTTCCTATTTTTTTTTAAATTTTCACGCAATGTTTATTGTGTCAGCGGGACTTAAATGACAATAAACTAAACACACCGGCATATTTAGCGGAACACAAAAAAAAGGTCCACAATTAAAAATATATGGTTTTATTTTAAAATGTACTTACTACACTTCTTTTGTTATTTAAAGTTTCATTTGTTTTACTTAAAATGAGATCACATTAAGAACATATTTTGCGAGTAAAGGCTATTTGTGAAAAATTGTACATTTTTGAACTTTTCATGTAACCGGGAAAAGTGAAAATTAACATTAAAATAACAATTAATTGAATTAGAAAAATAATATCGCGTATTTCCTCCACGTGCTCTTATTAAAGTTTCTACCCGTCTAGGCATACTGAGAATGATGTTATCGATGGTCTCCTGGGATAGTCTCCGCCATTCCTCAACTACGGCGATTCGCAGTTCACCCAAGTTGGCAGGAGCTGGAATTCTGGATTTAACTTTTCTTTTCAGCAAGTCCCAAACGTGCTCTATTGAGTTTATATCCGGTGATCTCGCCGGCCACTCGTCAGACTCCCTCTGTCAATCACTACCAAGTATGTGCGAGCTCCCAAACAAATGCCTATTTGTTTGGGAGCCCAAACCATTATTGATCCACCACCGTATGCAACTGTAGTTTCAAAATTTGTCTGAATGTATCGTTCTCCTTTGCGTCTGTATATTCTTTGCCTGCCGTCAATTTGATTTAAGAGAATTCTGCACTCATCACTAAACAATACCTCACTCCATTGGTCCGCGTTCCAAAGTCGATGTTCCTGAGCAAAAGTTAACCTGTTTCTACGATGATTTACCTCGAGCCTTGGCGGGCACAAATGAACCTAAGCCAGCTTCTTCGAACCTTCGTACCGTACGCTCACTTACGGTTACACCCCGCACTGCTTCTAACTCATGTCGGGCTTGGACGGCCGTCAAACGGAGCCGAATGAAACGATCATCCCTACTCGAAATACTGCGATGCATCGTTGAAACTGGTCGACGAAGATCTCTGGATATCACTCTGTAGGTTTGACCATTTCTTCGCATTTCGAGTGCCCTGGCAATCTCCGTTGGGGCTAAGTCAGGCATAATTCAGTCCTCAACTCCAAAAAGATACGCGAATAAAAAAAACTAACAAAAAACAGTATTTCAATGAAATTTTAAATCAAACTCAGAAGGAAGAAATACTCAAAGTTCACTCCAGATAAAGTGTATTTGAATAAAATTAAAACAATTGCATAAAATGTGATGTTCAGTTGTTTTCTTAATTTGAAAATATATTTTTTTAATTTAAATGACGTATAAATCAGCCAGCAACCTTATATAATACTGATATCTAACCTTTATTTTATGTTCCGCTAAATATGCCGGTGTGTGTAGTTCTTAACATGTTCTAGATTTTCATTAAATATTTTATGAATACTCTATTTATACGATTCGGCCAAATGTGGATGACAAAATCGTAAAATGCTAACGATTTAATGAACTGATCAAATTAAGTTGCCCACATCATCAAAAGCGACCATTTCATGAAATTCTCGAGCATTTCATGAAGTGAGCAAATCTACGATTTGGCCACGACATAGACATACTTTGGGTCCCGGGAAAGGACATAGGATATTTTTTATCTTGTTCCCGCGGGATAATGTATTTACGCGGGCGGAGCCGCGCGCAAAAGCTAGCATTCTATAAATACAAAAGTTAAATACTTAGTAATGAAGTAAAATCGTTTCTGCACTTTGTCAATTACTTTGTTTGGAAAAAATAATAGAATAAACATAAAAAAAACTTGTTTTTCTGACACGACTGACACCATTAATGCCGGCAGAAGTGTTGTTATTGCTATTTATGGATTAGAACTTACTATTAGGGAATATGTTTTACATTTGGGATGTTTAAGAAACCAAAAATTACCTAAGAATATAAAATTTTAAAAAACAAATTTTGTATTGATATATATCATAAAAAGTCCTTTGATATATATCGGATATATATCGGATATATATCATGATATATATCCATTGATATATATCCTCGAACCCTGATTTAAATCAATCTTAAAGTCTATAAAAGGGCCGTTCCTCAGTTTATACCTAATTTGAGTCGCGGCGCGGAGATCGCGAGCGCTGCGGGGTGTATGCGGGTGGCGCGGCGGGAAGTGTTAGGCCACGCCCGAATCTGTGACGTCATCTACGTATATTTTCGCCTTAATATAATATTATCTTAAGATGCCTGGATATATGTACGCAATAAAAAAGTTGTACCTATCTTAGCCGCCTGTGATCCTTCATAGAAACTGTCTAATAGCAGCGGTATTTTATTTTAATATACCTATAACGGTTTTTTATTTGATCTGAGCCTATAACTAGAATTTTATATAAAATCCAACTACGCAAATCATTGAGATTTTAGCCTATCTTTCCCGGACTATTATTGCGAATTTATTGACACATTCATTAAAATCGGATCAGTAGTTTAGGCACCACGCTGGAACAAAAATACATATACTGCCAAAATCAGTATCCTTTTTTTTGGCTTCGCAGTAGTCGGGTAAAAATATTAAATATAAGTATCTCCGCCGTCTGTGATACGCGTGAATGAATGATTCTGTTTGTAGTACTATGCGTGTATTCAATATCAAGACAAATACTTAGGAACATGAAAACATCCGCACTTCGCACTGTAGTGTGGAGCAATGTGTGAATTCGCCTAATACAGGATATATATTTACCCTGGACCAGTGCCGTTGATCGATGTGGTCATCTTGGATATGAAGAATCGCAACAACTCACGAAGGAAATGAGTTTTCATTGGTTCCGGACAGCCTGAGGGAAAATAGGATACATAATATTATATGTAAATTGTTTCTTTCATCAGATTGAGATGTGATAATTTCTAAGAGGCGTGGTTGCACAGAACCGAAACTTATAAAACCCTCTTTTTGACCGGCTTCTGTCTGGATGTCAGACAGAAGCCGGTCAAAAAGAGCGCTTTCTCTGTTTAGATACGTTAAAAAGCAGTGACAATATGCACGTATTTTCTATTTTTTATATACTATCTTGTTTGGTAAACCGTATGGTAAAATAAGTTTTTTGATATCATTAAAAATAACAAAGATATGAACGTCTAAAGTAGTCTATTAGACAGAGAGATCGGATGAGTAACGTGACGTCACATAACACGAATTTCATAGAAAGTTCATAAGAAATTCTGTCAATCTTGCTCATTTATCAACGATATTGTAGTTTTTCTCGCCATTGCCTTTATTTTTCAGTCTAGTAAGTATCATATATATTGTTTTAAGTTATTTTTATGTTATTCTGATTATGCGCGCGCCAGTAACGAATGACATATTGGCAGTGATTATCCACAAAGCACAAACTGAATATTGTATTGTCTATATAATATTGATGTGCATTATTTGCGGGAACTACATTTTGGACTGCATTTTAAAATTGGCACATTTAACCAAAAGGGACCATCCACATTACGTCACACAAAATTTCGACTTTTTAGACCCTCCCCCATGCACTGTGACGTATGTGGATGGACCCAAACTAACCTCTCATGGGGCTGGCATGCTGCGGCGCGGCGTCGCAGTCCGGTTTCCTGTCCTTGACGGAGGAGCCGGGAATGGGTTTGCCGGTGTCCTGGTGCACGCACCAACAGTACCCCGTGGAGCGGTAGCACTGCGCGCGCGCGTACCTACCGTCCCCCATGCACTCCGGCACGTACAGGGGCGCGCTCCCCGCTTTCTGATATAACAAGGATACATAAACTTATGTAGGGTAGTAAGACAAATTATGTGTAATATTTTGATACATTTCCGGCGAATGCTGATCCAATCAGCGAAAGCAGTAGACATTAGTGTACATGTATCGCTTAAAATCGAATCATAATTAAAGCAGGTATGTAATAACTAATAACACAGCACATAACTACAACTCAATTAAACGCATAGCTAAGTGGACCTATAAAATATAATCTAAAACATAAAAAAGTTTCACAATCGCTGCACTAGACATAAAATCGCAACAGCATTTGCAATGCAACTAAAAACGCAATACAACAAATTGATTTATTGTAAACAATTTGAAAGCGAAATGCAATAAATCCAAGTATCAATGGGCGGGATTTCTAACGATGTTGGCCATAATTATTAAAGACCATATCACCTGCAACACTGCAGTATGTGCAGTTTGCTTAGCCCGAAAATTACGAAGCATTTGATATAAGAATTATTTAATATTCCATTTTATAAACTTAATATTAAGAAAACTGCATCAGCCAATGTCAATTAAGTCGCATGCGGTATTTGATTAATATTAAATTATCGCAGAAATATGTTACGCAAAATTTAAATTAGGTCCTTCGAACCTGACGATTGCCAAATTGAATTTCAAAGTGAAACGCTTATCTATACATATAAAATCCTTTGTCCTGAATGACTGACGGATCAACGCACAGCCTAAACCGCTGATCGTAGAGACCTGAAACTTGCAGGGCTTGCTCTTTGTAATGCGTAGGGATCCGATAAGAAGGGATTTTTTGAAATTCGACTCCTAAGGGGGTGAAAAGGGGGAAAAAGTTTGTATGGGGCAACGTGATTCCTTGGTCCAATCTACTTCATATTTTGCACAAACATTATGTAACAGAATTGATGGAATTCGTGTATCATAGTTTATTGAAATTCGTCCCCTAACGGGAATAAAAAGGGAAAGAAAGTTGTTTGGGAGCGATTTGCTTTAACATTGATATAAATACTCCTTAGTGCTTTTCATTTAAAGCTCCCACTCACAAGCGATCGATCGATTTAGTCTTTACAATTTAAACATTTACTGGATTCGTAGTTGCAAGTAAATCGGTCTAGATAAAAATTGAATACAGTCTGAGATCCTAGGACCACCTTACTATACTTTTTATATGAAATTCGTATATATACGCGTAAATTTTGTTCCAACTTTTGACCCCCACCGCAAAAACTAGCTGGTAGGTCTTACACTAATCATTTTATGTAATAGTTTGTCGTTAGCAATTTACTTTCAAATACGAATTAATTTCCAATTTGATCGAAGCAATCGATAGCCCGTTAGTGGGGAGCTTTATTTTTATTTTGACATAATATATTGTCATCATGTTGAAAAATTTAAATCTGACAAGAATGCGAAAGTTAAATTTGATGAAAATCTTAAATATTTGCGAATGCTATAATATTATAAATGGGAAAGTGTGTGTCTGTTTGTCCGTCTTCCACGCCAAAACTACTGAACCGATTGAAACGAAATTTGGTACACAAATACAGAGAGTATAGCCTGAAAATGGATATAGGCTACTTTTTATCACTGGGAAATGTACTGTTCCTGTGGGATACTTTATTTACAGTTTCACGTAAAAACGACTAAACCGATTATCATGAAATTTGCCATAGATATAAAGTAGACCACGAGGAAGAACATAGGCTACTTTTTATAGCGGGGCATATACGGTTCCCGTGGGTTACTGTACTTACGCGGGCCGAGCCGCGGGCATCAGCTATCTATACCTACTAATATTATAAAGCTGAAGAGTTTTTTTGTTTGAACGCGCTAATCTATAGTAGCTATAAGGAACTACTGGTTCGAATTGAAAAATCCATTTATAGAGGAAGGATTTAGGTTATATAGCATCACGCTGCGACCAATAGGATTGAAGAATCAGTGGAAAATGTGGAAAAAACGGAGAAAATTATTCATCTTTGAGGGCTTACGTTGTTTGATTGAACGCGCTGATCTCAGGAACTACTTAATCGAATTAAAAAATTATTTTTGTGTTAGATAGTCAGTCCTTCTGTTGAGAAAGGCTTTTAGCTATATAACATTACGCTGCGACCAATAGGAGCGAAAAATCAGTGGAAAATGTGGAAAAAACGAGGAAAATGATTCATCTTTGAGGGCTTACGTTGTTTGTTTGAACGCGCTAATCTCAGGAACTGCTATATCGAATTGAAAAATTATTTTTGTGTTGGATAGTCCATATGTCGAGGAAGGCTTTCAGCTATATATGTTATAAACGCTGCGACTAATAAGAGCGAAGCATCAGTAAGAATGTTGCAAAAACGGGGAAAATTATTCACATTTGAGCTTTATTTGAGGGCTTCCGTTGCGTGCGCTGCGTAAACGGCTCAAGTTACAAAAAAATATGTATGAAAGAATTATTCCTCTTTTTCTATGATCTAAAAAATCTTTTAAGATTGAATTAAGTACTTGGTAACCTTTTTTATGGTAATCAAATTTGATCGAAATTGATGCATTATTGCGCCATCAGTTGACGCGGACGAAGTCGCGGGCAACAGCTAGTGAGCTTATAAGATTATTAGTGGCGGAAGCTGGATCATATATTCATAGGGAAGTCATAGCCTGTTTTTTTTTTTTATGAAATAAGGGGGCAAACGAGCAAACGGGTCACCTGATGGAAAGCAACTTCCGTCGCCCATGGACACTCACAGCATCAGAAGAGCTGCAAGTGCGTTGCCGGCCTTTTAAGAGGGAATAGGGTAATAGGGGAGGGTAGGGAAGGGAATAGGGTAGGGGATTGGGCCTCCGGTAAACTCACTCACTCGGCGAAACACAGCGCAAACGCTGTTTCACGCCGGTTTTCTGTGAGCCCGTGGTATTTCTCCGGTCGAGCCGGCCCATTCGTGCCGAAGCATGACTCTACCACGTCACAAGGTTAGGTAGGGATTTGGATCAGGGTCTTCAAAAGGTAAGTGGTAAGTGAAGCCGATGGGAACGGAGTTATAGGAACCCCGCGCCACTGTGGCTGACAGTACGCAGACTAACCTGCTCATCCAAAACCGCCTGTCGGTCTGTGAGGCAGTCGTTGGCTTCGTCCTCCCTTGTCACTGAGCCCTCTGGCGCAAAGGAGTTCCTCATGATTCCAGGCAACACTGCTGTGAGAAACAAAGTAGGTATAATTATATTATCCATACTAATATGTATTATATATGGGAAAATGTGTGTCCGTCTGTTTGTCACTCTTTCACGCCAAAACTACTGAACAGATTTAAATGAAATTTGGTACACCGATGGTCTAGAGCCTAAGAAAGGACATAGGTACTGGGGATACTTTTTATCATGGGGAAGTGAACGGTTACCGTGGAATAATTTATTTACAGTTTCACGTAAAAACTACTAAGCCAATTATCATGAAATTTGGCACAGATATAAAGTAGACCATGGGGAAGGACATAAGGAAGGCTACTTTTTATCGCGGTATATATAAGGTTCCCGTGGGTTACTGTACTTATGCGGGCAGAGCCGCGGGCATCAGCTAGTTCTATATAAATATAAGGGGCATCCTGATCATCGAGCCTGTAAATCCAACACTGCGGCCTTGAAGCGGACTTGTAGACATAAATTATAAGTGATTGACACTAATGACGGACATTAGTTCCAGTGCTGGATTTGCAGGCTGGACGGTCAGTATAGCCCTTAAAATTTTATAAATAGCTTAATTGCTCCTTAATGAATAATTTGCAGTACTTAATACTTTTTTATTCTTCTTACTGCAGTCGAGACAAAAAGGATACGTACAAAACAACTTTAACAAGCTTTAATTATCAATGCTAAATCTGTATTTGTTAATTAAAATTAATTGAAGCAACCAAAAAAAACAGAGCACAAACAATTAAGATATTTAATTTTAAACAGGAAGATGATTACGAACAAGGGTGCTTAAGTATTCTTGACACTGTGTGCTTTACTGTTATTCCGTATGCTTGCCCGAAACATACATACGGCTTCCTCACAACACAGCTTAATCCAGAGGAGTGACTGGTCAATACTTCTTTCTGCCTCTTGGACCAAGTATGTGCGGGGAAAAAGTAAAAAAATAAAATTAAAAAAAAAACCTGCGCTGGACTCCGGCGGGGGTTCCTCCTCATTGTAATCTGGTTCAGGCTCTGGAGCGCTGTCGTCGTCTGCATTCAACGACAGGAAGAAACGAAGAGAGACTATATATTATTATTATGTTTGCGCACTCATTCGAATTTGAGGCTAATAGACACTTGGGGCTAATGAGGGTTTTTAAATTCGTGACATTTGACAGCTTTTGACATGACAAGGACCGTCGTGCTACCAAGCGCCGCCTGGTGACAGAAAAAGAATCGAAAATCTTTATCGACCGTTTTTGATACCACTTACGCCACGAGATGACGCTTTGTGCGCGTTGGGTCTGCCCCCTAACGGCAGAAAAAATATCAAAAACCCTCATTAGTGCCATCTGTTGGATAAGAATTTTTTGGGATCGATTTCTTAACTCCCGACGCAAAAAGAGGGGTGTTATAAGTTTGACCTGTCTGTCTGTGTATCTGACCGTGGCATCCTAGCTCCCTGACTGCTACCAAACGAATTAACCGATTTTAATCTAGTTTGTTTGAAAGTTTTGTTGTTTGAAAGCTGACATCATCGAGAATGTTCTTATCTATTAATCATCATCATCAGCTCGATCGCTGCTTGACAACTCAAGGGTAACTTAAATATTTTAATTTTGTTTTTTAGGAACCATTAATGTTATGTACAAGATCGAATAAGTCCTCAAAAAGTTGCGAATTGCATTTACTTGGATTTTATTGATGATATTATGAATTTAAAAAGAGTCTGCTTTATTTTTAAATATGTTTTAAAACTGGATTTTGTAGTTTTTAATTAGCGTAGGATTTAGATAATATAAAATGTGATAGCAAAAAATTTAGAAATTGCTTTTTATTTAGTCTTATTTCTAATCAATATTCATAAGTAGGTAGGGATATTATTAAGAGAGAAATATAAAAAATAGTTAAGTTTTTAAAATAAAATAATATCGACAATCCAAGGCTGTTACTTATCTAGACATCGTATGTTCTTAATAGGCAATCGGACTATTTTTTTTTATTGCATAAATGAATAGTACCTACTCTTCAATATCAGTAACTTCTCAGAAGAAACCGTATATCAAAAGTCAATATTTTCAAAGGTACAGCGATTTGTATAAAAAATTTCGCGAGCCTCCTAAAAACGCTCCATACTAAAGTCGACCTACAAATGACGTCACTTGTAGGTTATAGTATATGAAGTAGTTTATGAAGTATATGGCCGCAGGAATATATTTGTAAATATCTCCGATATTTGTGCGTTTAAGCGTTCATACTTACCATAATGAATGTTTTTGTATATTATGATGTGAGTAAACTAATGATGTAGGTTTTGTTTACCAATTTCGCAAACAAAAAAAAAATTTTTGGTATAAAGACTCGCGAAATTTTGTATACAAATCGCTGTACCTTTGAAAATATTGACTTTTGATATACGGTTTCTTCTGAGAAGTTACTCATATTTTAAGAGTACTATTCATTTGTGCAATAAAAAAAAATCAGTCCGCTTGCCTATTCTTGGAACATGTCTTACATGGTACATATACATGTATCTCTGTCGTTCTTTGTATTTATGAAAGAGAAGGCATGATATTTAAACCCAGGGTTAACTTTAACCTGCGCAAGTGAATAAGAAAGTTTATTGTATTTGTGAGTTCCGTTATTATTTAACGCGTCTCTTGATGCTAGGCAAACATGGCAAGCAAGATTCCATGGGGATTGGGAGGCTAGACATCAGTGGCGTGGAGTTTCTATAACTCCATTCCTATCAGCTTCACTTACTACTTACCTTTTGAAGACCCTCATCCAAATCCTTACCTATTATACAGGCTAGGGCTTCCCTATAAAGGAGAGTTAGCCTTCGCCACTGCTAGACATGCACCGGAGAAAAATAGGATTCGCAAACAAGTTTATTTCTCCGGCGCCTACAGTTCCTCTCCATTGGCTGTTTCAAGTCAACGTCATAATTATTGACGTTAACGAAAGTAACGTAAGTACAGGTCGCGCAACGGTTTATGAGCGCTCAGTGAAAGTGGAGGGGATAGTTCGCGCATGTGACCAATAGCAAAGAATGTATTTACTAAAGTACTTTACTTGAACAAAATTATTTGAACCTTTGTCCAGTCCAAGTAAAGCTATTATACTGTATGCACATACACTAGTTCTTGTTTTATAAAAAAATATTAAGTAGTTAAGTATGGCTCAAAGTTTCGCAAATGTTCGAATCCCGCTAACAGGAGCGTGACGTCACCACTTTAAAAGTTAAGTATCTTGATTCTTGGAAACCAATTGACGAATCGAAATAATTCTATGACGAGTGTTTCTTATTCTCCACGGAGAATAGGTACAGAAAGTTTAGGCTGGGAACCTGGGACTATATCATATTATATGCTCCAAAATCTGTAAGGCCGTAGAAAATTCTGAGCCTTGGAAATAGAACTCTGCGCTAATACAATAGACTTGAAAATTGAACACACGAGTGTCGAGATAAATGTCATAATATACGACAGCTCAACACTCGAAACTTCCATTTTCCACTCTATTATTGCAGTAATATTTTCAGTGCTGTGAATTTTCACCGGCGATCCGGATTCCGAAACATGTAGGCCCCATTTAAAATTAGTGAACATTCTCCACTGCATCAATTGCATTCCCGAGGAGTTTCAGCACCAGAGTCCACACACACGTGGCCGTCTACAAGCGACTTATGTATACTCACAGTCCGGTGCGGGCGGCTCCGGCGTGGACAGGAGGCAGGTGGCCCACTCGGCGCGCGCGATCTCTCCGTCGCCGTCCCCGTCGCAGCCACGAGCCCATGCCCGCGCGCATCGCTTCGGCTTCACAACCTGATACGAACTAAAGCTTCAGCAGGTCACTACACGGTATTCAGGGCCACCGGGCCCTGAATACCGTGTAGTGTACCTGCTGACAGGGAGGGCGTGACCCTTTGTAAGGGCGTCGATTATTACACTACACTGAACCCCTTTCTGTTATTAAAAGAAAGGCACTCCAATATGCGGATACTCAGTGCTCTTGAACCAGTGGATTTTAAAAATTATTTAAATGGGAGAAGCTAAAAGATCTGGATTTGATAGGAAGAGTTTGATTTAAGAATGCTAACACACGTACCGATTTGATCGGGATTTGATTTTCAGCTTCATTGTATTAGCACAGAGTACTATTTACGATTTTTGTGCAATGTATCCAACTCTCAAAAATATTTCCCCCTAACTTAAATAAACTGATAAATAAATATAAAAAAAACAATGTTCTATAATATTATTCTGTGCTTTTTCGGGTTCCGTAATACTTGAGGAACCCTTGTAGTTTCGCTCTGTCCGTCCGTCTGTCTGTTTGTCTGTCTATCCGCGCTTCTAGCGTCGGTAATTATGAACATAAATGGATGACATTTGGTAAAGTCATAGATTGTGTATAGATCTCGGATTTGGCATAATAAAATCATAATAATTTTACATTCTAAGGATGGCTCTACAATACACACGTAAAAAAAATCATCCCCACTTCACGTGTATGCTCTCCATATTGGTATGGATGATTTTTTTCTACCCCATCGTGTGGGATGTCGTTAAATAGGTATTTTAAAATAAAGGTTTCATACATAACTTTTTTATAAAGTCAACCATTTTCGAGTAATTGGCCTCCAAAGTGATTTATAAGTTGCCCTCCCCCCTGGCATTTCTAAACTATAAGACTTAGAAACTTGCAATTTTCTATGCAGATTTGAGAAATCTCTTTTTGTGATTATCGCTATCAAAGTTTGATATTTCATATACAGATTTTTAACTAGTTTCGTAATGTTTGTTTTAATTCTGAACTTAGAAGCAACATTAAACAATGTTGTGCCATCGGGAATGTAAGCCACTTGAGAGAAGCTATTAGATAGTAGATACACTAATGCATTGTATTCATCGAACATACAAAGAGTTCCACTGTCATTTCACACTCGCTGTTGCGCTATATAGACTCGCCTTTAACGTCATTATCAATCGGAAGTCCGAACTTGAACTATTAAGGCCACATAACACATTCCACCAAAGCATTTACCTACATATAGATTAGAGACAAAGGATTGGAATATTACCAACTATAATAGTTACCAACTGATCGTCGCTTGATATGCAATACCAAAGTTACCAAGCATAATTTGGCAAAAGTCAATATAATTTCAGCATGGTGAGTCTTACCTTTTTAATGAGTCGTCTCAACCCACGATATTCGGACTTTTGTAGTGTGTCGCTGCGATCTTTGTCCAACTCCCTGAACTTCCAATCTGCAACTGCTCGGGGTTCGGCGATAATGCCTCTCTGGTCGGACCTGGTCCTCTCAAACTCCCCGCCGAATATTTTGATGAGATTCGAATTGAATTGTGACCGATCAGCTCTAGTACAACCTGCGAAAATGTACCAATATTAATTAATAAACAGACTTTTTATAGGCACCTAAGTTGAGCCTGTTTCACAATCGCCTAATAAATGACTTCACAATCATCTAATAAATGACTGCACAGTCGCCTAATAAATGACGAATAATAGTTTAACCGGCACTTTTGGCGCTGCTTACTTTATATCGAGCGACAGAAACAAAACATGCAAGTGATGCAGCTACCTGCCACTTATTAGAAGATTATTTTAACAGTAGAAAGCCTGAGTCAAATGCATTTGATATCTACAACTTGCGAAAATGTACCAATATTAATTAATCAATAGACTTTTATAGGCACCTAAGTTTAAGACTAAGAGCCTGTTTCACAATCGCTTAATAAATGACTTCACAATCGCCTAATAAATGACGAATAGTTTATCCGGCACTTTTGGCGCTGCTTGATTTATATCGAGCGACAAAGACAGCTACTATTTAACAGTAGAAAGCCTGAGTCAAATGCGTTTGATATCCCAGATTACTAATTGATTTAAATAACATCATCAGACAAAGTAGCACAGTAAAATAATTTCTCTAGAATCAAATAACTACATACAACATAATAATTTAAACCTGGCAACCGATAGCGCTATAATTTTGAAAATGGCACAAACCAATCTGCGATACGAACTTAGGTTCTAGCAATAAAATTGTTATTAGCGGCAAATTTAATGAATCATAGGCAGTCATAGGCGCCAGTCTACGAGTGTTTACATATTTATGTTTTCCTCATTAGCTTCACTAGATCTAAATCTATCTTTACGGCATTTAGAGAATTTCATTTAAAGGTTAGACCCGACTCTGAGTTTTGCTTTTCCGCGATTTTTCGCGTTTTGCAAGATACCTACCTATACCACCCTAACCCTATACACATGTATAGACATTACACAGACTTCTATGTATAGATTTAGGGACTGATAAATCAACGCACAGCCTAAACCACTGGTTGTAGAGACGTTTTTAAGATAAAATAAGACAAAATATTAATTCATATTACAGCGCAATTCATATAAATATTCAGGCATCTTAAGATAATATATAACAGTATCTTCGCCGGCTGTGATACTCTTATAATTTGTTTAACTTAAAATTTTAAATATGAATAACTGACTAATTGTTGAAGGTATCGGAATAAATATAGTTTAAAAAAAAACTAAAAAAACACGCTTTTAAAGAATATCGAACTAAAAGTTGAAAATAATTTAAAAAAATTTAAAAATAAACTTAAAACAAGCGTGGGTCGCTCGATATACGAAAATTATGGCACAAAGCGCCCCACGCTCTTCCCTCAATTATACTAGTATTTTTTATATACTACTGTTTTAAGTTTATTTTTAAAAAAAATAGAATTATTTTCAACTTTTTAGTTCGATATTCTTTAAAAGCGTGTTTTTTAGTTTTTTTTAAACTATATTTATTTTCAACTTTTTAGTTCGATATTCTTTAAAAGCGTGTTTTAAAGCTACCAGAGCACAGTGTGTAATACTGCCTAAGATGCGGCCATCCATGTTTTATGAATTCAATCGTTAGATATTACTATGATATAAAACATTGGGGAAGTACTATTAGTTGTTTTTGCTTAGTTTTGAAAAAAAAAAAATGGATTTTCTGATTAAAAAAAAACAGTTTTTAAGCATATTTTCTAAAATTATAACATAAAGTAATTTTTTTGTAAATAGGTCAACCTAACACAATAACGTCTAGCTTTATGCAAAAATAAATGGTTATTGCTGCAGTAATTTAAGAATTATTTATTAATTTATGATTTTCAGAAATCATTAGTTTTCTCCATTGTGCTATCGTTTTGGCAGTATTTCTTACTTTATGTTGATGCATTATATAATTATCTTCAATATCTTAAAACATTACTTGCCTATCTCATGGGACTTCGGAGATATTTAATTTCTATGAGTTTTGAAAATTTATATGGAAATAGGGTTGTCATCTCAATATAATATAGCATAATTATCAAATAATGCAAATGACAACTGGTGACATTTGTCATCAGAGTATAGACTAAAGAATAGCGTTACTTAAGTCGGATAAAAATCTGAGTTACTCCCTAGTCGCGCCTAAAGAAGTTTTACTTCAAAAATTAAAAAATATACTTTAACTTATATATCGAATTAATGTTATTGTGTGCATAATGCAGCGGTGCCATTTAACGAGAAAGGAAATGTTAAATTGTTCGTCCGAACGCAGGAACTACAAATGACGGCAACACGGCACGCATTGCACTATCTGATTTGCACCGAGAAACTTTTGCAGATATCTTAGGCATAGAAAGATGACTTGTTGATGTCTACACACTTTATTGGTGGTGCTCTCAAGTTCTCTTGAAATCGATGTAGAAAAGTTTCATACTTTTTGCATAAATGTTACCACAAAATATGTAGATAAGTACAGGTGCTACATGTCCGTTACTTTGCACAGAATATTAATGCATGGGAGTCAAATTATAGAAGCTAGTCCTTTGCCAGTTGGTATGTTATCAGAACAAGCCAGTGAGTCCCGGAACTAACATTGGCGATACGACAGAGAACACCACACACGAAAATTTAATAGAAAAACTACAGTGTTAAACCTGTTTCACCGCGCTTTGGAGTGCTCTGATCCATACATTACTCTAAATAGTTGCAAAAAAATAAACAAGCGAATGGTTCTTCCCAAGACAGCCTTTCTTAGCCTTTTGAAACCCTCTATACAAAATGTAATCATCCATACTGAACCCGCACAAAGCGCCACATATAATGCAGATACTACAAATACAATAGATCCCGACAATATTGTACTACTATCAGAACATTATATTTTCGCTGACTCAAACAGCGAAGATTAGCACAAATAATGCGAGCATGCGTGTTTGGAGCATGGGGTTTAGGTCAGACGATTAAGTGGTCCAGCCTAATAGTGATACGTCGCGCCTAAGAAGTTTTACTTCAAAAATTCAATTTTAATTTTTGAAGTAAAACTTAGGCGCGACTAGGGAGTAACTCCGATTTTTTCCGACCGTCCGTCAGCGGATTACTTTGTATGGACAGGCAATTATTTTTTTTTAGAAAATTTTATTTCTTGAGTGTATCGATTATTATAATACCTTGTGTTAAAACTTATACGAAAACTAATTTTGATTTGCTGTGTTTACTATTTATATTATTGTCTATCATTAACATGTACGATTTTATTTTTTCGACAACAACGTTACAGAAAATACAAAAATTCTCAAGTGACAACCCTAGCCTTAAAATTTTGATTTCAATATCTCCGAAGTCCTGCATTATTTTTGTATGAAATTTTTAAAAGGAATAAGTAATATATAAACAAGATTTTTGGACTTTAAAATGATTGCCAATAATCTACTCTTTTTAAGAAAAAAAAATCATAATAAGGTATAAAAGGCAACTACTGGTTTTTAATTTTATTTTTCTAATCTCAAAATTGTGTATATTATTGTAGATGGATATCAGGTAGTCAACTGAAGTAGAATCAAAATAACTTCGAGTGATTCGTATTATCCTCCATGGCAGGCGAATAGTAAAGTCCTTTATGACCTTTATGTAAATAACAAAATTCTTATTCAATATTATCCTCTATGAAATGATTGGATTACGAATTCTTGGCGTGCAACAGTCCACAGTCACGTAAATCTTAAATTGCGTGCATCGATTATTTATCGAGATTCGTATGTATCGAAAGTATATTTTTATAAATATTTATCAGAATGAGCCAATGCACGACAGGCGACACTACCGTGAAGTCTTGAGCCCACAGCTGCCCATGCAAGTCAATTTGTTCGAGAACCAAAGTGTTAATATTTTTCCAGATCTTTATTTCGACCTTGGCCTTGGTTAGTATCATTTTTAGGGTTTCGTGCCCAAAGGGTAAAAACGGGATCCTATTGGTGAGTTTTCGCTGTCTGTATATCTGTCCGTCTGTTTGTCACCAGGCTGTTATCATGAGCTGTTTTTATAGGTGCATGTGAAAATAAACTATTAAAACATCGTTTAAATACACATTGGTTAGGTGTATAATTGTACACGCCTTATCGTGGCGGTGGGACTTAGTAACCGTGGACTGGTCACCCACGGTGAAGCTAAGAGGCAACCGGGGCCGGCCTGTTTGCCGCCGGCTGGCCCGAGGAGAGCGCTCCCAGCGGGCTGAACATGCCCGCAGAGGACGCGCGTGGAGGTGGGACCGCAGAAGAAGAGGAGTGCCGGTATTACGGTGCGCCGTTCGCTACATTCACTTGGCCGTAAGGAGAAAAATTTATAATCGACTGTTTTTCTATTATACTCTCTTATAATAACGAAATGGCCAAGCCGCATAAAATGACTAAGGTGTAGAGTTTGTGAAGTTACGCTTGCAGAGATAAGGCGTGTAGGGTAAGAAGCTTGGTTTTACATGAGATTTCATAACTTTTTGACAGTGCTAGTCATATGGTATGGTCTTGGCATAATTTTTTACATGAAAATGTTTTTGGATTTCACTTCTTTTTGTAAGTTGTTATAACAGAATTGTTATTTTCTTTTTTTTGGGTGTATTTCTTTCACAACAGAGACACTTTTTTCTGCCCACTCTCCCTTTGCCTTTTTTAGGGTTCCGTAGTACTTAAGGAACCCTTATAGTTTCGCTCTGTCCATCTGTCTGTATGTCTGTCTGTCCGCGCCTCTAGCTCCTGTAATTATGAATATAAATTAATGAAATTTGGTGCAGTTATAGATTGTGTATAGATCACGGTTTTGGGATCATAAAAAAATAATAATTTTATATTTTAAGGGTGGCTCTCCATACATGTGAAGCGGGGATGATAAATATTTTTTCACTCTACCCCATCGTGTGGGGTATCGTAAAATAAGTCTTTTAAAATAAAGAATAAAGGGAAGGTCTCATACGTTACTTTTTTATAAAGTTGACCATTTTCGAGTAATCGGCCTCCAAAGTAGTTTGAAAGTTGGTCCCCCCCTGGCATTTTTAAACTATATGAGATAGAAACTTGCTAAAAACTCTTTAGGAAAATTATTGTGAACCAAATCGGACAGGTACTTTTGGAGTAATTAAAAAAAAGCATATTACTCGTTTATATTCAGTAGGTCTAAGAATCGGCTACTATATATTTTCTATACCCCTAAGTGATAAGGGTTGTTCACCCTTAATTTTTTTTTAAATTTTTGGACGAAATTTTTTGTTTTTATTTTTTTATAATGTGGCATTAAAAAATACATACAATCCTAAATTTTTACTTTTTGTCACCATTTTTATTTTTTTATAGCCATTTTAGTAATTTAATCATTTTTCATCCCGCTCGATAACTGATCAATTATAGTGTTTTTAACTTTTAATAAGGCAACAATGTTTGCCGGGTCAGCTAGTAATAATATAACTTTAATATATTGTAACGTACGTAATACAAATTACAATACAAATTTTCATTATCTGATAGTACTTCAAACAAGCAAATCTTGTAAGTATGAATTGAGATTCTCGGAAACGGCTTTCAGTATTTCAGCTACTAAGTGACAGACTTTTGCGTTAATGGCAAATTGATCGCGGGTTCGAATCCCAGTCAGACGATTTTTTTTTAATTCTATATTATTCTATGTAATAGGGTTTCGTAATACTCGAGGAAACCTTATAAATTTACTGTGTCCGTCCGTCCGCCTCCGTCTGTCTGTCTGTCCGTTGTTTCAGCTTCTGTTATCCTACTAATATTACAAATGTGAATGTTTGTGAGAATGGATGGATGTTTGTAACTCTTCCACGAAAAACTACTGAACGGATTTCGATGAAATTTGATACGGTACTCGTTTAGGCTCTGGATTGGAACATTCCCTTCCCTACCCTCCCCTATTACCCTATTCCCTCTTAAAAGGCCGGCAACGCACTTGCAGCTCTTCTGATGCTGCGAGTGTCCATGGGCGACGGAAGTTGCTTTCCATCAGGTGACCCGTTTGCTCGTTTGCCCCCATATTTCATAAAAAAAAAAAAAAAAAAATAGGCAATTTTTTATTCTGAAAAAGTGGGATACGGTATATACGCGAGCGGAACCGCGGGCAACAGCTAGTTATGAATATAAATTGATGATATTTGGAACAGTTATGTAATATTATGTAACTTAAATGTCAGTTCTGGCATCATAAAATACTTATTTTATATTTCAGGGGCTTCATACATGTGAAGTGGGGATGAAAAATATTTTTTAATTGTAAGCTATTAATGTGAGGGGTATCGTTGAATACGTCTTTTAAAATAAAGGCAAGGTTTCATACACAACTTTTTTATAAAGTCAACAATTTGGAGTAACTGGCATCCAAAGTGGTTTACAAGTCACCCCCCCCCCCTCCCTTTGCATCATACTAAATAATAAGATTTTTTTGTTCCCTGGCGGGATTCGAACCCGCGACCTCCGGCTTGAGTGCAAACGCGCTCACCACTGCGCCACAGTGGGCGTTACTTATTCTTTCGGAAAATTATTTGAACTAATCGGACAATAACTTTTGAAGTAATTTAAATTTAAATAGACGACCTCTGTGGCTCAGTTTGTTGAGCGTGTTGGTCAAAGCCGGGGGTCGCGGGTTCGAATCCCGCCGAAGGAACAAAAAGTTTTCTGTGTTCCTGGGTCATGGATGTGTATTAAATATGTGTATTATATAATAAAAATCTTAAATATGTGTATAGTATAAAAAGTATTAAATATATTTCCGTTGTCTGGTACCTGTAACACAAGTTCTTCGGATACTTAGCACGGGGCCAGATTGACGGGGTGTGAAGCGTCCATAGATATTATTATTATTATTATAAATAAATACCTATTGGCTATTACGCGTTTATAGTTACGTAACCCTCCTTAGACATGTCCTGACATGCTTTTGGTTAGGTTATTCCTTTTATAATTTTTTCTTCTTCCGTACTATTGTTTAAACTCCGAGCAAAGCTCGATCTCCCGGGTCACTCCTGAGCATGACTCCCGTCTCCCAGGTACTAGTTACTACAAACAACTATCCGAATCTTTCAGGGTAAAAAACTTTACTCACGTTCTAAGATGTCTTATGACTTATGTAATAATAATAAAGAACACCATTAGCATTTAGGAGTCGAAGCACTGACATCTGTCGGTAGCAGTAAGTACTACTTGAATGCCCATTTATAATTGATTATTGTTTATAAGCTATGCTAGGTGGCGATTTTACTAAATTTTATTTATTCTAAGTTACTCGGATACTGTAAATATTTTGATGATACTAAAAAGTATGTAACTGTAATTTGATACATAGTTTTTTTTGTTATTTCATTTCCTTCAGTTAATTATTATTAATCGTTTTCATGATAAATCATAATATTTTTATAGTTTTGTATAAAAGTGACATCTATCTCGTACATTATGAATTATGTTAGTTATGTGTTCGTTCGCCGCTTGAATTGGAATCTAATTGACGTAATATTTAAATACCTAATTATTTCCCGAGTATTGTTTAGTAATTTAAACGGAAAATACATACGGGTAGCATTAACAAGTTCAATAAAATATGTCGATAAAGATTTTAAAAAATATTGTGTTTTTTGTTGTTAATAAAGGGATACATGGTTATTTTATTAAATTTTATTGTTATTATCGGATCTCTAATAACAACAACAATTTTCAGGCCTCTAGCTAAATTTGTGGTAATATTATAGAAACTTCCATCCTGTAGTTTAAGGGGTTGAAGGATAAAAGTTTATATGAGACTTCTTACCTTAATAATTCTTAACATAATTAAATGAATGTTGCATATATATTAAATTTTCCGTTCAAATTCAGAATATTCGTGAAATAATTATTTCAATCAATATTAGTCAATTAGTTTACAAGCCTAGCAATGAACGACGACATAACTTATATAGTTCATCACTCGATAGATGGCGCTTTCACAGATAATTAACTTTAACTCCCTTGTTGGGTTGGAAGATGAAAGTTCCAATTTTGAGAATTTTTATGTTGGTTGTGTACTAATACAATCTTACGTAACAAATTTCAGCTTTCGAGAACATCCGGAAGTACGATATAATTTTGTTGATCATCAGTGAGTCAGTGACGGAATCAGGGGTTTTCAGATATCAATAAAATCTAAAGTATAAGACGTAGGTAATCGAAACTTTACATGTTTAATGAGACCGCTGATAGGAACAAATCATGAAAGTTTCATTTATCTGGTACAATCCAAACTCAAGTTATGAGGGTTCAAAAAATCGACGAAACGCTTCGAGAAAAGGTGATGATTTGGTAGTGCCCTTGCGCTTCGCTTGACGTCTTGGCATGGGGGCACTACCGTGCCCCCAGATACAGGCGAATGTTTAAAGTTAGAGAAAAAAAACTAACAAATTGCGTGTCACCCATAGAATAGGGTTCCGTAGTCAACTTAATATTTCCTTAGTTTTGTACGAAGTTTTCCAAGTAAGCCAATTTTATAAGTTATGCCTATATAGCTCCGGAACTAACAAAATTATCTAAGCCTATATGATTTTCCTTCAAAGTTTATCATATTATGGACTACCATCATTGTTTTTTAGATTTTTCAAACCAGCGGAAATAGCTTTAGAGGGGGAGAGGACGACCCATTAAAAAAAGGCGCTTTAAAACTGTGCCTAAAAACTAACTCTATCCTCTTTAAGACTAAAATATTATAGTGAAATTGTAAAATGTCGCTAGACGCGAATATTTTGTTAATTTAGCACATCATTTTGTTATTAGATTATTATACATATTATATAGTATCTAAAAAATCTTTCGTCATATTTTTAAAATCTCGTTAGTTATATTACAATCTAACGGTTTTCACAATTTAACAGTGACATATAAACGCGAACGGCATCAGAGAAACCTGGGTCAAATACGACACGCTTCTTAGTTCACCGGGTTAGGTTAAAACGCCTTTTACGTCCGTATTTCTACTATATGTAACTACGGCTTACAGTATGTGTTAGATAGCTTATCCCCGCGACTTCTTTTTGAATGGATAAGTTATAAACAAATCCTGTTTCAGGCAACTAAACACTAAATTAGGATTACATATTTCTATTCATTAGTCATTCCAGTAATGGACACTATTCACCTAGATAACCGCTTCTAAAATATACCTATTAAGTTTAACAAATACTAAACATTAATGATTATTATAATTTAAAATATGTACATTACATTGTACATATTTTATCCTCCTCACCATCAGCAGTGCCCAGTGAGTGAGGGATGAGAAATACGGCAGTCTAGGTCTGTTCTCCCCTTGACAAAATTTTGTATAGTTGTAGATTGTATATTATAGACTTTACTTATGGCAGCATAAAAAATAAACAATAATATTTTATATTTTATAAATGGAATACATGTGAACTGTGAAGTAGGGATGATTTTTTCTCATTCTACCAATAATGCCTTCAAATGCTGTTTATGATAATATTATATTAGGTCTATTTGAACTTACTTCGCTTGTTGCGTTGACCACGGACAGACGATCGTCGCTTGGTCTGCGATTTACCTGTAATAAGATACATTTTGTTATAAATAATCCTGCTAATAATAATAATATTTAATATAATATGTAAAAAAAAATAAAACATAAAAATAACTTTAAAATGAGCAGTTTACCAGGGGTAACGCCTAGCTAAATCGATTTTTCTCCCCCAAAACCAGCTGCATATTAAATTTCATGGAAATACTTGCAGCTATTTCCTTATATTTTGAATATAACATACAAGATTAGCTCATTATATTATGTAGTACTAGTAATTGTCCCAACACACGTTCTATCTACATCTTCACCTACAGTTTACACCTACCAATCTACTGAGTACTGACTAAAATATTCCAATTTTTCTCATCGTTGAAACCTTCCCTGAACTTCCACAATTATTTCAATTCAGATCAAAATTAACCAATTTTTTTCAAATAACATACTTAGATATATTATATTAAACAGTTCTGAGGTCAATGCTCGATCATATTGTCACTATGACAGTCAAATAAACTTGACCTTTAGAACTGTGAAACGTATTAAAGGATAAAGTCTTATAATATACCTACCGCTCTGTCCATGTAGCGTGTAGCGTTCAAAGCAGACTCATAATTTGGAATTTCCGTTAGCGTACTAGACTGATTTGTCATATGTTTCTACATTCTCTAAGTCTACGGACAAGTTTAAAATCGATTCCTCATTTCTTTGGGTTCCGTACCCAAATTCTACATTCTCTAAATCTACAGACAAGTTTAAAAACGATTTCTCAGTTCTTTGGGTTCCGTACCCAAATTCTACATTCTCTAAATCTATAGACAAGTTTAATCGATTCCTCAGTTATTTGGGTAAAAGGGTAAAAAATGGACCCTATTACTAAGACTTCGGTGTCCGTCCGTTTGTCTGTCACCAGATATCTCATGATAGCTAGAGAGTTGAAAATTACACAGACGCGACGATGTATTTCTGTTGCCGCTATAACAACAAATACTGAAACATTAAATAAATATTTAATTTAATATTTATATTTACAACAAACGTGTTTTTTTACCGTTTTGTACGGAACTTTACGTGCGCGAGTCCGATTCGAATTTGGCCGGTTTTTTAACTAGGTCTTTAGTATTTTGTGAGTCTATCTGTTTCTATCTCATGCTGTCTGAGACAACCTATTCCACTTATATTTATTTAAAAAAAAGTATTTTGTACGAATTGCCATAACGAGTCGAGACCAAATTTTATCCGACCAAAAATTTTAAATTTTAAATATTATTGTCTAGTAAGTAGACTAATTATAGTCTCTTATCCCACCAAAAACATTTTCATGTAAAGTGATGCCAAGACGATACCATATGAATAACACTGTCAAAAAGCTATCAGAATTCAGAACCTCAATTCTCGTATTTAAAGTAGACAATTCAAACAGTCAATTTTACTTTGTTTGGATTGAAAGTGTAGCGTCATGTTACCGTGAACGGATTTTATGACGTTTCGACCAATCAGAGCGCGGTTCACGTTGGTTTAACGTTCATAAAAACACCATTTGGGAGTGTAAGCGTACCGAGACTTGATTGTAATTGTATTAATGCTGGCTTTATTTAGCAGAATTGCCCCTCTGATCTCATGTAAAATCAAGCTTCTGACTCTACGAAACTTCTAACTCTACAAGTCTACACGCCTTAACTCTACAAGCCTAACTTCACAAACTCTAAAGTCTACCTACACCTTAGTTACGTGGCTTGGCCATTTCGTTTGTTATAATATTATGTTCTATATAATATTTTTATGTGTGTCTGAATAAATTGAATTAAAAGTATGTGTTGACTGTGAAAAAAATTATTGCCTAGTGAACTGGGTGAATTATTTAAAAATAAAAGTTTTTTTTAATGTGCACTTTTCTTTAAGTTTGTCATATTATGTATTCGTTCCTTATCAGCAACACTATCGAATGGTGTAATAATACAGAATCTTTTAAAAAAATCTGCCGGTTCGATTCCCGGCTTCCTTTCAACATTTTTCGCTATCTCCTATAGTTTTGAATTTCGCGTACCATGACCATTTTAAAAATTCACCTGTATTTAAAAATGGATGTAAATTCCAATGTTTCGCTAAAACTGGCCTTGTAATGATTGTGGCAGCTCAGAAGATATTAAAAACGACTATTGAATTTTCTCATACTACCAGCCTATCTATTCTGTAAGAACATTTTCAAATCTCGAAAGCTGAATCCGCGGTGAGTGTCAAATTTTTATATGATATTTGACACTTGCCGCGGATTCAGCTGTCGAGATATTTGAAAATGTTCTTAGAGAATAACACTGCTGATCCTTTGACCATCACTGTTCAATGTCACTTGACTGTCAAAAAGTTATAGGTGCGTTTAGTTTGATTATTTGTTTATTCCAATTCATAGTTAAGACGGAACAACATGGGACAGCTAGTCCTACTTAAATTGTGATTAGTAATGGTTACTAAGCTGTGGGTGGCCCTTTTTTAAATTGTTACATCCTAAAGACTCAATTGGACGAGTTGATACTTGATATTATGGGTCTCAACTCTCATGATACAGACATCGAGTCGAGACATTACCGGGATATTACGCAAATGATTAGGGACAACTGATGATACAATGAAGGGTGTGATAATGCTAGGAATATTGCAATATTACACCTCCATCCGCACCTACAAATATCCCTATGCAATATTATATCAACCACGGAGAGTAAAGGAGTACCTTTTTCATACATGACAAAGTTTCCGCTGAAAAAGCGTTAATTAAAGGGTGTTACTGTCGCAAGGGTGGAAAGCGGCAAAATTTAAACGGATAATTAAAAATGATTTTCTGTATCAACTACTAAAGTCGTAAAAAATGAAATAACTAAATTCGACTCACTTCACTCCATCTCTTCGTATCACACAGCCTTCTGAGTTCTAACTTAAGCGTCATTATGACCAGTTTTGAAACTACTATTCTTTTTTTTCTTCGGGTACTTTTGAGCTTTTCTGCCTTAATAGAGTGATGGTACTCCTATACTCTATTCTCTATGATATCAACTGTACCCTGCAGGTCTAAAAAGGGCGAATAGTAGTACTATGAAGCATCAACTTTTGAAGAAGTTGCTCTTACAGTAACTTCTAACAATTCTTTTTTGACAGTTTTCAATAGAACTGCACAATATATTATAAAATAAGAATTGCTTAATTGTCGATTAGGAGAATTATTAGAAGTTACTGTAAGAGCAAATTCTTTAAAAGTTTCTGTTTTATGGTACAATTCATTAGATCTGCTGGACTTGATCTATACTAATATTTATAAAAGTAAAATTAAAAAATTTAAAAACCCCCGACACAAAAAATGAACTCTAAAAAATAAAAAATAATAATTTAAACCTATTATAATTATATTATCACGATATTCAGATCCCCTCATCAACTAATAAAGAAAAGATGATCTCAAACGGCTAATCAGTAATCAGGTAATGGTTACCTTACCATGTTCTTTAAATATCGTTGAAGTAACATGGTACCAAATTTTGAATCGATCAGACATTGGAAAGTTAGTCAGATCCCCTTATCAACTAGAAAAGAGCTGATCATCTTCAAACGGCTGATCTTCCCACCACCAATTTTCTCATCAAACGAAGCTACAAACACAAACCGATTTTCATCAAACATGTCTAAGAACACTCGCATGTAGGTAAGTCATCTTTAATACAAAAGAAACTAAATTGAAATCGCTTCATCCGTTCGGGAGCTATGATGCCACAGACAGACAGACAGACACACCCACAGACAGACAAACCGACAGACAGACAGACAGACACGTCAAACTTATAACACCCCTCTTTTTGCGTCGGGGGTTAAAAAGAGGAAAGTTTGTTTGTTTGTTTGCATTCAAAGGCTCCGAAACTACTGGACCGATTTTGATTGAATTTGATACAGATATAGATTAGACCACGGGGAATAACAATAGGCTACTTTTTATCGCGGCAAAATATACTGTTCCCGCGGGATTTCCTTTTGCGCGCAACGTCGCAGGCAACATCTAGTTAGAGATAAAGGTGCAGAATATAGTCCACGTGCGATTCAATATAATATGTAGTATTATTGCAAGTACGTATACCCATGTGCTCCTGCAAGGGGGAGGGGCGGGTCTACCCAACCGGTCCAAACGCACTGTACAGCATTAGTCAATACGAAAACCGGTAACGGTAAGCTGCACCGCCATAAATTCTTAATCAAACGACGTTATGTCTTCATTTCAGCAAATTCATATTTACCATTTCTTTTGATCTGATTGTATTTGCAACACGAAATTAAAAAAAAAATTGTTAGTTTTTAGTTTAACATTATAACATTTCACACGAGGCTCTCTCTAGACGACGCGACTTTACAATAGTGTACAAAAGGACACTATTGTAAAGTCGCGTTTTATTTTATCCTACCTAGTACCTAGGCCTCATGGTCATACCGGCGCGAGGGCACAGGGGCGACACTCTCTACAAATGACAGTTCGAGCACCGACAAATGTCAGTTATGTTGACTTAAGCCTAGGGTTGACATCGAATTCATTGAAAATATTTTTTTACGTCTTCGTAAATATAATATTTTTACGCGGGCGAAGCCGCAGGCAACAGCTAGATACTTAATATGGAAAGGGAAATCATACCTACTTACTTTAATCCACGTCTCAGTTATTTATTGTACCTACTGCGTGTGACGAAAACAAGGGTTAGTTTAGAAAAAGTAAGTATTAATTATCGAGGTAGGTTAAGCGGAAGGAACTTTTGTCATAATTTTTTTCTTGGTCAATACGGCCGGCGACCATATACAACTACAATTATTAAGCCCACTCATTTTAATACCGATCAGGAAATTTCTAATATTTTAGGTACACGGTGCGTGCGATTTGAACTTTTGAACAATACTGATATTTACAACGAAAATTCAAAATAGTCTCCATGCAAAGTGCAAACGTCTTATTGCCATATTTTTTTAATCTAAAATGTACTCAGTCATTGGGCCCATAAATTGGAAAAATATACCTTGTGTCCTTAGCAATTGGGTTTAATTTGCACTTAATTCTTAAGTAGTATAAAGACTATTTGAATTATATCAATGCAGTTTTAAATTTTTATTACCACTCAATAAGTGTTGTAACACAACTAAGATCGTCGCACAATATCGATAGGTATCGACAGATTTAAATGCGATTAAGTACTAAATGTAATATTTAATCTAAAATTTTATGCGAAAATCCTTACTATTATTTTACTACTATTATAAATATGAAAGTTTGTGAGGATGTATGGATGGGTGAATGGATGGACGGATGAATCTTAAACGGGCAAATGGCACACCACACGTTTGTTTCTCTTTATCGCAATAACTATTGAACGGGTTTTAATAAAAAATTTATATACGTGCGAGGTTAACCTCCTACAAACTTTATCCAACCCAAGCATATTTCGTTAAAAATATCGATAAAATCAAACTATTGCATGACTACATCACTAGTGAAACAAAAAACAAAATATATTTTTATGAACGTCGCGTCAGCCAAATCTTTCTTATGAAATTACACTGTCGCGTCGGCGAAACTGCCAGCCCCGTGAACCATAGTCCAGGCTGGGAAAAAGTTACTCCCCACTCGCCCCCGCATTCGCCCAGACACGCACACACAGCTGCGAGCGGTGAGTCGTGTAAATCGGTGGAGTGACGGTTCTTTACGTTAGTAATATATATTCTTTGGCGAGGGTGCTCCGTTTTGTCAAAAACAGCTCATTAACGATTTGTTATGTTTGTCTTATAGAGATTATCCACACACACACACACACACACACATCGAACGTCGGCTTTATTTATGTGACTAATTTCTCTGCATTTTTTTTAAACGACTTCCAAAAAGGAGGAGATTTCTCAATTCGACCGTAAACATACCTATATGCTCTTGTTATGTTTGTTCGCGGGTAAGTTCATCGTTTATGAACCGATTTTGATTGATTCTTTTTTTAACCGATTTCCTAAAAAAGAAGGCGGTTATACGTTCGGCTGTATATATGTATAATGTATATACCTATATTTTTATATACAGTACAACGATTACTCCGCCGTCTGTGGACCGATTTTCAAATTTTTTTCTCTGATGTATATATGGTATAATCCGAAATTGGTCCTTTTGACATCAAAGTGGTAAGCTAATGATGGGATCCATGAGGAATTGAAGGAACTCCTCGAAATTTACATGCACACATATTGATAGTGATTTTGACTTTTTCTGAAGTATCACAAGCATATGCTACCAAAAAATAAGATTTGCACCAAGGTATACCTTGATCCAGGGTATACCCTGGATCCAAAAGCACTGAACAGAACTCCTCAGTCTTAAAAGATACGCGTTTGGAAATTTCGTCATTGTTCATAGAATCATAGAACAGCAAGCATATACCATTATGTAACTTACAGTAATCATCATCATCTTATTTACAATACCTAATGGATGCTTGGCGTGTATTCAATTATACATTCGATACTTTATTTTAAACGTTCTTAAAATGTTTAAGAACGTTTAAATAGAGAATAGTAGAAAAAAATTAGCCGAATTTAAAAGGGGAATTATTTAGAAAGATATGTTTTATTTCATACTTTTCGTGTATTTTTACTTTGGGAGTAGGTTTAATATTTTGTTTAAAAATAACAACAAGTTCCGTACCAAAAGGGTAAAAAAAGATCCTATTGCTAAGACTCCGCTGTCCGTCCGGTTGCCGCTGTAACAACAACTATTACAAACAGAATAAAAAATATTATTAAAGTGTCACATACAACATACAACAAAAGTGTTTTTTGCCGTTTCGTATACGGGACCCATAAACACGTATAAGTAGATGTTAATGTCTTTAACACTTAGATCATCTAAGCTTTAACATGTTATAACACCTCAATATAACATTAGCCTGCATTTTTATCCCAGCAGTACCTAAGGGCCTTATCATACTAGCGGTTCGAAAGCGGCTGCAGAGCGGAGCGGGCACGCAGCGAATTCGTCGCGGACGCGAAACGAATAGCAAGTGCTTAACTTTCGTTTAAGTTTCGTTAATTAAACAAAACTCGTTGCGAATCTGCCACGCGTCCGCGACGCATTCGCTGCGCAGCCGCGGCGTGTTCGCAACGCATTCGCCGCGCGCCCGCTCCGCTCCGCAACCGCTCCCAAACCGCTAGTATGATAAGGCCCTTAGAGTAAAACACAAACGTAAAATAAAAGGCCCTAAAACTATTATGTCTGGCTCGGAACTTTTTTCTAACATAATCGTTCTCGACTCCGTCTAACCGGGCAAAAAACAGGAACCCATTGTAATTCGGCGTCGCGCTGTCTGAGACAGGCCGCTGTTTCTTAGAAAACCCACACATACACAAGTAACTTGTTCGATACCCACACTCCTCTAAAGCAGGGACGTTATGGATATATTAAATTTCGGATACGGAATATAGATAAGAATAATATTATACTACTGGTTACTGATACGGTTACGGTATGTTATTATTTCGGATTATCCGCTAGTTTCGGTCATGGATATTCGATTTTGAAGGACTTCAAGGGTATAATACAAATTTAGACTCCACCTTTTAATCCGAAATTTATCTTCTAGGATGGTATTATATGCTCCGGAATCCGGAACGCCGGTGAAAATTTAGAGCACTGAAAATAGAACTCTGAAACAATAGAGTTGAAAATGGAAGTTTCGAGTATCGAGCTGTCATAAATGACATTGAATTGACACTCATGTGTTCGATTTTTAACTACATATTATATTGTACTAAGTTCTTTTTTCAATTTTCAGAATTTTCTACGGCCTTCTGGATTCCGGGGCATATAATCTCAGCCTTAATATTGTATATCGGATTCGGTTACAGATAGATCTTTATTTCGGTTATCCGAGAGTTTCGGTTACAGTTAATAATATAATATAATAATAATAATTAATTCATAACATCCCTGCCCTCAAGTAGAGCCCAAATCCCATAAACAGCTCAACGGGATGCTGGATGTAACGGAGAGCGTTGTAAGAATCACTTCAAATAGTTTAACTTATTGATATAAAGTGATATAAAGTGCATTGCACTAGGTTTAGGGTTATAAAGATTATCTTCTGACATGTTGAAAATCTAGTTTTTATCTTAAAAGTAGTATTTCGCCAATATAGCTGTTTGTTTTGTGAATGTTTCAATTTAAATAAATACGTGATAACTATAATGTTTAAAACTGCAATAGTTAAAGTTGATTGACAACCGTAATTGACTTGTTTTAGCAATTAGAAGTTTCTTATCTTAGGCAATAATAATTACTTCTAGACTCTATTAGTCGAGTCATACTAATTTACACAAAAACTTATCTAACGAAACTGGCACTCAAAATAGACACCTTATAACTATTATTTTTCTTTTTGACAAGCGGAAATTAATTTTACACAGTAAACCAAGCCATTTAGGTAACTACTTTTTAGGGTTCCGTATCCAAAGGGTGAAAACGGGACCCTATTAATAAGACTTCGATGTCCGTGCGGATTGAAAGTTTGTATGGAAAATCTTTAAATCTGCACCATTTTCAATGAAAATTGGGATTCATGCATTCAGCGTTAATTAGAATTCACCCTCATAGTCTATGCGACAAGTTGAAAATGGTACAAAATAGAGATAATGCTCTTAAAATGATGTGCGATAGCTCATTGGATCCGGAATGACGTCTAGAAAAATGTGCCAAAAGCGTGTATTAGCACATAAAAAATTGCAAAAGTTATAAACAATTAAAGATGAAAAAAAATGGCATTTCGTTTTTTGCCAATATTTAATAAACTATTAATATTTAAGAAATTTCAAAAAAACATTCTGAAAGAGGAGGAAATTTCCAATAAAAAACTCCTAACTCCCGGAACTCTATCTCCATTATTTATAATTTTAATTTAACGCTGAAAATAGGTCTGCGCGTGACAATTTTAGGATGCGCGCGTGGCGTCAAAAGCGAGTACGGCACATTAATTTATTTATTTAAGGTATTGAATATTTTTTTTTTAATTTGAATAAATTAAGGTGTGTTCTGAACGCTATAAATAATTTATTCCCGTTGGAAATTTTACTTAAAGTTAATTTTTCAACGAGTTAAACAATTGTTAACTAACAAAATTTAAAATGTTTAAATAATGGTCGTAAAAAATTTTCGCTTCGTAGAGCCTTTCTTACATACATACTTAACAAGATCGTGCCATAAAACTTAAAAAAATATTTATACTTTGTTTATAACAATTTTTTTACTTGAACAAAAACTTAAAAATCCGAGTAATGTTGTTAAAGTAAAAAATTTTTTAAATAATGGTCGTAAAAAATTTTCGCTTCGTAGAGCCTTTCTTACATACATACTTAACAAGATCGTGCCATAAAAGTTAAAAAAATATTTATACTTTGATTATAACAATTTTTTTACTTGAACATAAACTTAAAAATCCAAGTAATGTTGTTAAAGTAAAAAAAAAATTATAAACAAAGTATAAATATTTTTTTAACTTTTATGGCTATAGCCATCCTAGATATCCTTACCAACAGTCGTAAGATTGGCTCGATATAACGCCTATAAAACGCACCCAGCCAGCTAGACAGTAATTAAACGGGTTCGAATCGAGGTTATGATGAGTAATTCATTTAATAGAGCGCTCGATTACCAATTTCATTTCTAAATTGGAATTTATTTTATTGCTATAGTTATACTGTTTGTTACGGCGCGGTATGTTAACAAATAATAATAAAATTAATGTTACATTACCTAAATCTGTCTGCCTCTGTAGCAGTGGCGTAGGGTTCCTATAACTCCATTCCTATCGGCTTTCCTTGTCACTTACCTTTTGCAAACATTTATAGGAATCCCTACCTATTATACGGGCCCCGGCTTCCCTATGAAGGAGAAGCAGCCTTCGCCACTGCTCTGTAGGATAAAGAATACCTACCTACACGGAAGTATAATGTTACTGTTAACTATTAAGTAACCGTTCTGTATTTTATCAACTGATAATTAAGTCAATAAATAAATAAGGTGAGATTTTAAAGTGATGAAAGTAATAGTTTTATTTTGATGGTATGTTTCTAGGCAATGTCAAACACTAAGTTCGTTGATGAATAATTATTATTAATTTAATCTGCTTTTTACTTTATAATAACTGACAGCATTTATTTTTTGTATACCTATAATATTATATTAGTTAAGCTCGTTTAGTTTGAATGTTATAAAAACAGTTGTCTCAATAAAATATTAAATTCTTTTGCAAAATATGTAAGCTGATTTTTATTAGCTTTTTATTTTATTTTACCAAATATAATTTTACAGTTAAACAGGTTTTCTTTACTTATACATATGACCTAACCAAGAGCATGTCAGGATATGTTGAAGGAGGATTCCGTAGAGCTATTGACGCGCAATAGGGTTTTCACTGAAAAGTTATTGGCGGATTTCGATAACTCTGGGAAACTGCGCATTAAGTTATATATGTTTTTTTTCGTCGTGCAACATTTCGACTCTATAATGTTGACAGTCCAGTTGGCAGTTTGGGTAATTTTTGCGTTGTTCGGAAATTCGGAATGTGGTGAGTTCGAACTTCAACCCCAGTAAAATATTATTGTGTGATTTTTTTTTTAATCTTAGTAGATTAAAAAAAAATCACCAGGCACTATATATTATATTATATGCAATCAATTACTAATAAATATACAACATTTAGTAGGAAGTTAGCAAGGGAGAACGGACGCACAAGTTTCAGACTGTTGTAGTTACTTACTGCGGAACCCTAAAAAGGCTACATTTGGTGATAAAACAATGTTGTGAATATATTATAATCTACAGTTTACAGTTAGAAATTTAGTTTTATTAATTTCAAACCATCCCCATCATGAATCACGATACACTTATTTTTTTTTTATTTAATTTACAAAAAGCTTTATTTATGGCAAGTTAAATCTTTTTGTTAATTAAATAAAAAAAATAAGTTAGTTCACTTTTAATAAGTTAAAAAATAACCTTAGACGTTAGTTAACTATCAAAGACGAATTCATAATTTTTAGGTATAATAATTAGGTAAAATACGCCCAGAGCCCAATTTTTTTTAAGTTTATAAGTATCATGTGTTATCTTTTCAAAAATTATAATAACCTAACCAAAAGCTTGTCAGAATACATCTAAAGATCCGTAGCTATCCAAGTGCAATAGTGTTTTTTTTTTTCAATTTAGGTACCAGTGTTGTGGGGTTCCCATAATAGACCAGTGCCGATAAGTTTTGAAACAAAATAAATTTATAGTAGGATGAAACCCATTGAAAAAAGGAAGAGAATATAACAAAAATAAAAGGAAAAATAATTTACGGATGATTTGATGTCGGGAAGAGAAGGGGTGATTTTATAGGGGTAGTAAACGGTTTATCTCTATTTCCGGAAAAACTACAAGCCCTATGGAAAAAAGTCAAATGGCAAAGTTGTAGGTAGTAAAAAGATCTACAACTTTTGTATTTACACTCTTTTCACATAACCTCAAAATTTATGTGAAAAAATCAAATAACCAAGTTTATCTCTATTTCCAGCAAAACTACAAGTCCTATGGAAAAAAGTCAAATGGCAAAGTTGTAGGTAATAAAAAGATCTACAACTTTTGTATTTACACTCTTTTCACATAATTTCAAAATTTATGTGAAAAAATCAAATAACCAAGTTTTTGGTTTTTTATTTTTATCTTGTACAAAAAAAAAAAATCTCACGAAATTTGGTGAAAACTTACCTTTTTTAGGGTTCCGTAATACTTAAGGAACCCTTATAGTTTCGCTCTGTCCGTCTGTCTGTCTGTCTGTCTGTCTGTCTGTCTGTCTGTCTGTCTGTCTGTCTGTCTGTCCGCGCCTCTAGCTCCTGTAATTATGAATATAAATTGATGAAATTTGGTGCAGTTATAGATTGTGTATAGATCACGGTTTCGGGATCATAAAAAAATAATAATTTTATATTTTAGGGGTGGCTCTCCATACATGTGAAGTGGGGATGAAAAATATTTTTTCACTCTACCCCATCGTGTGGGGTATCGTAGAATAGGCCTTTTAAAATAAAGGCAAGGTTTCATACGTTACTTTTTTATAAAGTTGACCATTTTCGAGTAATCGGCCTCCAAAGTAGTTTGTAAGTTGGTCCCCCCCCTAGCATTTTTAAACTATAGGAGATAGAAACTTGCAAATTTCTATGCTGATAGATCATGCTAAAAACTCTTTAGGAAAATTATTTTGAACCAAATCGGACAGTAACTTTTAGAGTAATTAAAAAAAAAGCATATTACGCGTTTATAGTTACGGAACCCTAATTAGACATGTCCTGACATGCTCTTGGTTAGGTTATTATGTCCTAAATACACTGTAATTTTTTTATATAAATATTTATTTTTTCACCTTATTTTGTCTTAATATCGAAAAATGAACCCTAATTTTCAATCGAAAATTCTGGAGTCAAAATATTAGCTTTTATTTAAAAAGTCGGTGCCCGGTGGGCTTCTTGTTCGTTGAAATCTATTCTTTCTGATAATGTAAAAAATATATACATTACCATAGTAAATGTTCTCATAAAATGCAAAGAAAAGAACAAGTAGTTTCCATCGGCTATTTCCATTTCCAGCCCATCAAAAGGTATTTCATTTTTGTTACATTCAAAGGAACATATTTTCATAAAAAGGAAGACCTTTTCCGATGGGTTTCATCCTACTATAAATTTATTTTATTTTTGACCATTTTCAGAGGTAAAAGCACTAAACTATAACTCCAAACCTATCGGTTTCACTTACCACTTGCCTTTTGAAGACTCTCATCCAAGTCCCTACCCTATAGGGCTGTATATATAATACAGGCTAGGGCTTCCCTATGCAGGAGAACCAGTCTTCGCCACTGTTAGGTACATCAAAAGTTAAAGTCCGATTTCGCTGAAAATTCAAATTAATTTTCCTTACTTTTTCGCCAAGAGGAAATCGATTTTTGTTTCAAGAATTTTTTTTGATACCTATTTAGCAAGACCTATAAAATATCCTCCTCCTCCTCCTAAAGCTCCGTGGCCTAGTGGGTAGACCGTTTGGTTCCCACTCGAGAGAGTGCAGGTTCGGATCCCAGGTTGTTGCGTGTACCTTTTTCAGATCTCAAGTACATTATACGGTCGCTCTTATATTAGGTTGGGGAAAAAGTTTCTTCGCATTTTATATAATTAAAAACTATAACCCGACTACGTAATAAAAAGGGGGTCTAAAAATGCCAAAACAAGAAAATAATTTTGATAGAAATCCGGAAATGCATAGGTACAAAAATGGTCAAGCTAAAACCGTGGTCGCACCCACTAATGGTAATTGGCCTAGAGAAGTTTCAGACAGACGGGTGCGATTTGACATCGACTGTACTGAACCTTATAAAGTGGGTGCGACCACGGCTCTAGCTTGACCATTTTTGTACCTATGCATTTCCGGATTTCTATCTAAATTATTTTCTTGTTTTGGCATTTTTAGACCCCCTTTTTATTACGTAGTCGGGTTATAGTTTTTAACTTATATTTTATTTCGTATTTTTCCGTTTCCCAATCGAACATGTTTTTGGAATAATATGAATAAGTATAACTCCTTCAAATGAGAATAGGAACGTCAATGACCTTTTTCTGTCAAATATAACTTGAAAAGTGCAATTTTCAGAAAAACTTATGTGCATATAAATATTAATAGTCTTGCATCGATTTTAAATAACAACGTTAAATAGTAATCAATTATCTAAACATAAATTTAACTATCATAACAGTCTAAATTCGAAACAATATGGCGCCGACTCGATCCTGTTCTCATTTGAATCGCACTATACCTATTCAAATCACTTAGTGTAAGTACCTATTTAAAAATAATAGGCAATCTGACTATTTTTTTATTGCATAAATGAATAGTACTCTTAAATATGAGCAAGAAGAAACCGTATATCAAAAGTCAATATTTTCAAAGGTGCAGCGATTTGTATAAAAGATTTCGCGAGCCTCCTAAAAACGCTCCATACTAAAGTCGACCTACAAATGTCGTCAATTGTAGGTTATAGTAATAGGTTGGGGAAAAAGTCTTTTCGCATTATAGTATGTATGAACTTGTCATAAAATATCTTGGGCTATACCAATTGTATCTGGCTGATTTTGGTATCATTAAAAAGTTTTAATTTTACAGAAGACAATTCCAAATTCAAATTAGGTAAATTTGAGATTTTCATTTGTTTTTCTTATTGTTAAAATGAGTGATTCTTATGAAGAATTTCGATACATTTTAAAATTTTATTACAAAAAAGGTAAAAATGCAACACAAGCCGCGAAAAAAATTTGTGATGTTTATGGACCTAATGCAGTATCTGTGAGAGTAGCGCAAATTTGGTTTAAGCGTTTTCAATCCGGAAATTTTGATATCAAAGATGCACGTCGCTCTGGTCGCCCTGTTACGGACAAAACTGTTGCCATTTTTGAAAAAGTGGAGCAAGATCGGCATATTAGTAGTTACGATGTAGCTGAAGAACTGGGGATTGACCACAAAACGGTTTTGGCGCATTTGAAAAAAGCTGGGTACACAAAAAAGCTCGATATTTGGGTGCCTCATGAACTCACTGAAAGAAACCTAATGAACCGTGTACTCATTTGTGATTCTTTATTACGACTTGTCGCAGTTTTTTCATCAGAAGCCCCAAAAATTTTATAGCAATGGGATCATGTACCTACCAACAAGATGGCAAAAAGTTATCGAACAAAATGGCACCTATATACTTTAGTCACTTGTAAATAAACTTTATAAAAAAACCTGCGACAAGTGGTTTTGGCAGTCCTCTTGTGATGTCAACCTGACACTGCCTAAGGAATTCTGCAGCGACCGAAACAGGTGGAAATCTGAAGGTGCAAGGTCAGGACTATACGGCGGATGCATTAACACCTCCCAGCCAAACTCCCGTAATTTTTTCTGAGTGGCTAAAGATGTGTGAGGTCTAGCGTTATCATGGTGAAAAACCACACCCCTTCTGTTGATTAATTCCGGCCGCTTTCTCTCAACTTCTTGCTTTAATCTCATCAGTTGTTCGCAGTACAGTTCAGAATTGATGGTCCTGCCTGGCGGTAACAGCTCATAATGAATAATGCCCTTCCAATCCCACCACACACACAGCATCACCTTGTTGCGAGTTAACCCGGGTTTCGCCACAGTCTGTGAAGCCTGACCGGCCTTTGACCACGATCTTTTTCGCACGTTCTTGTCGTACGTGATCCACTTTTCATCACCAGTTATCAGCTTCTTCAAAAATGGTTCGGTTTCATTACGTCGTAATAAAGAATCACAAATGAGTACACGGTTCATTAGGTTTCTTTCAGTGAGCTCATGAGGCACCCAAATATCGAGCTTTTTTGTGTACCCAGCTTTTATCAAATGCGCCAAAACAGTTTTGTGGTCAATCCCCAGTTCTTCAGCTACATCGTAACTACTAATATGCCGATCTTGCTCCACTTTTTCAAAAATGGCAACAGTTTTGTCCGTAACAGGGCGACCAGAGCGACGTGCATCTTTGATATAAAAATTTCCGGATTGAAAACGCTTAAACCAAATTTGCGCTACTCTCACAGATACTGCATTAGGTCCATAAACATCACAAATCTTTTTCGCGGCTTGTGTTGCATTTTTACCTTTTTTGTAATAAAATTTTAAAATGTATCGAAATTCTTCATAAGAATCACTCATTTTAACAATAAGAAAAACAAATGAAAATCTCAAATTTACCTAATTTGAATTTGGAATTGTCTTCTGTAAAATTAAAACTTTTTAATGATACCAAAATCAGCCAGATACAATTGGTATAGCCCAAGATATTTTATGACAAGTTCATACATACTATAATGCGAAAAGACTTTTTCCCCAACCTATTATATATTAAGGTGTTTGGTGAAGGAAAACATGAGGAAACCCGCACATGGTTGGCCCCAGACGTATTATTGACCAGTCATTCCTCTGGACTAGGCTGACTATGTTGTGAGAATGCCGTATGTGCTTGGGCAACCATACGACATTTAAAAACCAACTGTCCCAGGCACTACAGTATTTCAAGAGCGGTTACTTCGCTCGGAGAATACTGTATAAATCATCCATTAACGGATGAAAAGGCCTTAGTTTTTTATAAACATGGGAAGTTACAAGTTTCTAAAAAACTCGGCTTGACCACATTTTCTGGAACAACCTGTACATTACATATATTATCATAATGTAACATACCAATCTTATATATTTATTTTAATGTCTTTATAAATATATATAACATACCAGTGATTGTACTCGCTTTTTAATCTACTTTATAATGATCTGGTAATACGCGTGACCAGAATCAGAAGTTCAGGACTAAGATCGTATCAAAAGGGTCGAATTAGTAAAGATCAAAACAACCTTAATCGGAATACCACGATAGAATTAAGTGCAAAACGTAGTCGCCTCAGGTAAATCACTATACCTGGGTTTATTTTTGTAACAAAAATCGATTTCCTCTTGGCGAATAAATAAATTCAGACTCACTTATCGGGCTTAGTTTTTGCGATAGAAATTCCTAAATGCGGGATCAGATCATGGTGCGTCCAGATTTTTTCTTTTCTCTTTGGCGGCTCCACTTTGTGCAGCCGGTTGGACAAGCATTAATAACTCATTCGTTATTACCGGAAGGGCAAAACGTATTAACCAACGTTGTACATAATTTTGTCATAGATATCCCCTAGGCCCTATGGCCTATACCTTTTAGGTATCCACGAGACTAAATATAGTCGCAAATATAAAATTACACACCAGCTGATATTGATTACTTGATTACCACGAGAGCGATAATTACAATTAATTATGACCATGTTTTACGTACAATAAACCTATGACAGTGCGGGTTAAAGGTGATACTATAATTGCGTAATAAATACTCCGATAGTAACTAAGTGCAGAAATGATGTAAAATATTGCATGTTCAATATTTGCGTTTAATTTTCCTCGGAATGTCTTCTCTACATTTCGGCAAACTTAGTTTCAAAACAACAGAGTAAGATTTAATTGTGTCTAAAAATAGGTACGTATGTTGCGATTTAGTCAGCGTGAAATCTGTTTTGTATCTGTTAGATAAACACATAAGAATTTTCGGTAAAAATCTCGCGAACACTCCTCGATGAAACAGTTACTTTTTTTTTTTTTTTAATGAAATAAGGGGGCAAACGAGCAAACGGGTCACCTGATGGAAAGCAACTTCCGTCGCCCATGGACACTCGCAGCATCAGAAGAGCTGCAAGTGCGTTGCCGGCCTTTTAAGAGGGAATAGGGTAATAGGGGAGGGTAGGGAAGGGAACAGGGTAGGGGATTGGGCCTCCGGTAAACTCACTCACTCGGCGAAACACAGCGCAAACGCTGTTTCACGCCGGTTTTCTGTGAGCCCGTGGTATTTCTCCGGTCGAGCCGGCCCATTCGTGCCGAAGCATGGCTCTACCACGTATCAACCACGTATTACTTAAGTACACAAACATTTTTGCTGCTAAATAATAATTATGGAATACTTACAGAAATTAGAATTATTGTCTACTAGATGTTGCCCGCGACTTCGTGCGCGCAAAAGTTAATTTCGCAGAAACCGTACATTTTTCCGCTATTAAGATCTATGTAGCCTATGTCCTTCCCCGTGGTCTAATCTACATCAGTGCCAAATTTCATCAAAATCGGTCCAGTCGTTTTGGAGCCTATTCATTGCAAACAAACAAACTTTTGCTCTTTATTATATTAGTATAGACTAGCCTTTGCGCTCGACTTCGTCCGCGTGACCCTCCGTTGCACGACCCGAACATCCCGTGGGGGGTGAATATTCAAAAATCCTTTCTTAAGGCGCTGTGAGTAGTCAACTATGAAGTATTCGAGGGGGTGAAGGAGATGAGTGGGGGACGTGCCGCTCCCGTTACTGCGGGGGGCTTCATGCGATTTACGTCAAAGTGATGTGTCTATAATGTACAAAAGCGTAATTTCGATAAAATCGCAATATGCTTCATAGCCTAGCGGTATTTTGCCCGCCTAAAGCAAAGCGTAGCGTCTAGGTTCAAATCTCATTACAATTTAATATATTTCAAAATGTCTATTTTCTGTCTAGGTCAATTAACATAAGTCTAATTCCTAATTTTGTGCCAAATTTAGCCATTGCGATTTGAGAAAGTTAAGCTTTTTAGTAAGTAGTTAAAGGGTAAAAAAATCTAAAAAAAGCTCAATTTTGTCACTGAACTCCTAAACGGCTGGGCCGATTTTAATAAAAAAAATTGTGTGTCTTCATGTTGATTCGAGAATGGTTTAAATTTGCAATTGGACCTGGTAGGTGTCGCTGCTGTCAGTAGTCAGTACGTCAACAAATTTAATTCTAAGGCGGTACGAAGACTACGAAGTATCCCGGGATAGCTAGTATTATTATAATATGCGGTCGAAGTACTGCGGAATACGCACTACAACATGTAACACAATATTATGCTATCTACAGACACACGAATATGGTACGGAGCGTACAGCGAACCATATCCGGAGACCAAATTCGGTGTCGCTACACACGCACGGATTTGGTACGGTGCAGTGAAGCGAAACGCTCGACACTCGTGTGTTCGATTTTATGCTCTACTAGCTTTTGCCCGCGACTTCGTCCGCGTGGAACAATTCTTTGGGATATCGCTGAAATTTACCCGCGACTTTATTTATGACTAACGAAAGCGGAATCCTATTTTTTTAAACGGAACCCTAAAATAAAAGTAGCCTATAACATCAGCTATCTGCTAGTGAAAGTCCGGTGAAAATCGGTCCAGCCGTTTCAGAGATTAGTCGAAACAAACAGACAGACAGACCGACTTACAGACAGACAGACGGACAGACAAAAATTAAAAAAAATGTATTTTATTGTAAGTACTGAAAATACTTTCAGATTCATTATGTAAAAAGCTGTTAATTTGAAGTTACAAACACACACTTAAATTGTATTTAACTGTATAGATGTATAGATATTATAATGTATTATATTTTAAGATATTATCAATTTGATGTTTATAAAATAACTAAACTATTTAACTAAACTAAACTAAACATTAACCCGCACGCGCACCCCGCCTTGGTGACGCCCACTTCGAAACGGGCCGTGCAGCAAAAGTCGTAATATTTTAATTTCGCCATAACTTCAAAACCAAACGTCCAATTTTAATCATTCAAAGACCAAATATTATCTACATAAACTGTACTTAGTGATGAAATAATTTATTTTCATAAGGATTAATAACATGAGTAAAATAAACGCGTTTAAATGTAGTCCAAAAAAATTCAAGATTTCTAAATAAAAAAATGGTTGTTGTGCCTCACTCGACATAGATAGGTATAGTGTGTCGCGGACTTTTTTGTAGATATTTATAAGATCTACAATTAATTAGAACATTTTATGGTTCTATCTTTTATAGTTTAGGCAGCGTACGCAAAATAAGTAACTTTTCTGGTTGATTTTTTACACCTTGTGTCCGAAAAACCCAATTATCTTACGGAACCCTATGTTTTTCCAAAATAAAATTTAGCCTATGTTTCTCATGGATAATGTAGCTTTCGAATGGTGAAAGAATTTTTAAAATCGGTCCAGTACTTTTTGAGCCTATTCATTACAAACAAACAAACAAACAAACAAACATACAAACAAAGTTTTCCTCTTTATAATATTAGTGTAGAGCCTATGTTACTCATGGATAATGTAGCTTTCGAATGGTGAAAGAATTTTTAAAATCGGTCCAGTACTTTTTGAGCCTATTCATTACAAACAAACAAACAAACAAACAAACAAACAAACAAACAAACAAACAAACAAACAAACATACAAACAAAGTTTTCCTCTTTATAATATTAGTGTAGATTACATTAGCACAGAGTTCTATTTACAGTGCGGTTTTTAAACGACGACGATGATTCCCGCAATTCATTGATAACGGGCAGTGATACCAACACTTTAAAAAATATTTCTCCCCAAATTTTACCCCTGATTACTTATACCATTGACAGGTCTAAGAGATAATAAGCTAGAAAGAAAGGTTATGTGTTTAACATAAAGACTTACGCGTGAATAACATAAAACTAACTTGTCTTAATCTGATTTCACTCCCAATACATTTTCATATCCCTGGCTATATACACACATTAAAATAATTTTTATTATTACATACAAATTGATTCATAAGGAGTAAACTCTAAACATTCTGTCCTCTAGTAAACCCCGGAGATATTTTCCCTAATTTTGGGGGGTACATCCCTAAGTTGGCAACACTGATACTGTTGTATGGCCTAACCGCCGGACTGCTCTACACACGCACGAATATGGTACGGAGCGTACCAGATCCGATGCGGACAACGGTGAACTCTTCGCCTTCTTCATATGTTCGCCGGACTGCCCTACACACGCTCGGATCTGGTACGGAGCGTACCAGATCCGCTGTACGCTCCGTACCAAATTTGTGTGTCTGTAGACACCATTACACAATACACATTATGACATCACACACATTGACGTTTCTTCCTAGGTCGACATTTCAAAATTTTATATATTTCGCATTTTTCAGCGGTTACAAAATCTAAACTTGCTTTTGCCCGCAACTTCGTTCGCGTAGCACAAAGCTAAATTTTATCGACTGATTTTATACAATACATAAATACACAATAAAATTCAATATCAAATATTCCCATTCTACATACATGAAACTTCAGCTATCTGACAGCAAAAAAAATACAATTTCAAATACCTAGTTTCTGACATTTGTGGTTTAACCAAATAGTCTCTTCGGCTTCATCATATTAATTGTAAATATTGTTTTATTTAATCTATTACTAATATAATACAGAGAGAAGGTTTATTTGTTTGTATGTTTGTTTGTTTGCATTGAATAGGCTCCGAAACTACTGGAATGATTTTGATGAAATTTAGGACAGATATAGAATAGACAACGGGGAAGCACATAGGCATACTTTTTATTGCCGAAAAATGTACGGTTCCATCGAGATTTCCTTTTGCGCGCATGAAGTCGCGGGCAACACCTAGTCTAAATATATAAAAGGCAAACCTGACTGACTCATCTATCAAAGCACAACCGAAACTACTGAACAGATGTTGCTAAAATTTGGCATACAGATAGTTGTAATGACGTAGGCATCCGCTAAGAAAGGATTTTTGAAAATTCGCCCCCTACGGAAAGGGGTTAAAATTTTGTATGGAAACCGAACTTTACGCGGACGAAGTCGCGGGCAAAAGCTAGTAAAAAATAAACGTAGATTACTAAATAAGTACATGTTCCTAATATCTGCTCATGGTGATTAGAATTAGAATTGATTATAATAATTGATATAACTTTACAAACCAACAGAATAATAATATTTAGGTATATATATTATATTTACTTATTCTGTTGTCAATCAATGTTGTCAATTTTGAATAAAATATTTTTTTTCTTTCGTCGTGTAATAAATTATATCAATAATTTCGGTTATTTTACGTCAGTCTGACTGGCAGCTCGGTTTGCATACCGACGTTTGATTTTTGGTGGTGAGTTCAAATCCCGGTAAGATAAATATTAAATATTATTTTTGTGATTCTTATAATGTCTTTGTTTTTCTTTAATATTTTTTTTTTATTTATTTTTTATTAATTTTTATCGTTGTACTAAAACTACGACCAAAGCTCGGTCTCCCTAGTACCTACTTATAAAGAGTTTTTGTACCTCCATCTTAAAACTTTGGATTAAAAAGTTGGACATTCATCGAATACAACCTTTTCATATTTTATATAATATAATCTATACTAATATTAACAACAACTTAAAGTAACTAATAATAAAATAAGTACATAATTAACCATATACTTTTATTACTGCGAAAACAAGCATCGCTCGGAGTTTTATAGTGCGACAAAAAAAAAGAAAAAAAAATCGTCTGACCGGGATTCGAACCCGAGACCAATTGGTCGCAACAACGCAAAAAGCCAAAGGGCTACCGAGCACCTTACGTCAGATAGCGAAATTACGCATATCTTATTAGTATTAAACGATGAAAGAAAAACAAATATTTACCCCCAACTTGACCTTTATGCAGACGACATAAAGGTCAAGTCGGGGGTAAAATAAATTTGAACGGACTTTCAACAATAAATTCGAATAATTTTTGAGCAGAAAAGAGGGGAAAAATTTGACATACGTCTCATTAGCAAGAGGCCTAAGCCGGTACTGTCTTATTCAATAGATATGAAAGAGAAGGAATGACAGGTCGCCATTTCGCGATGTTTCATTCGACTCGTACGAATTATTTATCATTGAAATAAATTAATACTAACAAATATCACATTCTATACGAAAAATCAAAACAACAATTCCCTTCCTTTTATTATATTTTACGAAACTGCAAATAATTTTCTCATTTCTGTTCACAAATAATACAGTTACAACTCCAAGAATTTCTATTTTAATGGTAACTTTATGATTTTTTTTTATCGAGAAATTTTTCAGATAACGTGTTTTGAAAATGAAGGTCCCCTAGCAAATATGATCAAAATTAACATATATTTTTTTGCTGCACTAAAATGTATCCATTCGTCTCAAAAAATTTTTGAAAGAAGCGCATTTCTAGGGTAAGAGCGCCTTAACGGGTTGTCTACGTTACCATAACTAGATAGTTATAGTAAATAATAATAATAAGTTATGATAAATATAGCAGATGCTTGCCAAATTTCATCATAATCCGTCCCTTAATAATTTTGATTATAATTTTTTATAAATTTATACAAATTTTGATCACCATTTCCCTTTTCCCCATTTTCAAAAGACGATAAAAACGTACTCTTTATTTAGTATGTATTAACTCGTATATAAAATTTCATGGAAATAGCGGTCTACTGTGCCCAATTTTTAAAAATTCACCTTGTACATAGATATATATACATATAGATGACTAGACTCTAGTGTTTACCTACAATACTTGGGTAGATTACCTACTTCCTTGTAAATAATTGCTTCAAAAATTGTAGGCATTTATAGTAATGTATTTTTGAGCGTAAAATATAATTATTTTTTATGAAAAAAAAAAATTAATGACATCTAAACTAAAACTAATGATCCCTTATATTATATTATGTATGTTTATTTTGTAAAGTGTAAATAATATTTTGAGACTTAAAAACAACGAAGAATAACAATTTGTTTATTTATATTCCGGTGAATCTGTATTCTGTAGTCGGTGTACATGTTCAAAAGCGATGCTTGTTATAAAATGAATTGAATCTTTCAGCTGCTCCTATGTTTACGAAAGCGTTTCTTATTTTAAACAGATGTCTGCCAAGAGAACATTAGTTTTTGAGCTGTCGATATTGTATTAAATATAATTTTGTTGTGTTTACTGAAAAATTAAAAATAGATGACGAGATTAATTTCATAGACGATTAACAAATAGCACCTGAAGTTACAGACATAATAATAAACCTATTATTAGCTAACTAAGAGCATGTCAGGACAATATGTCTTTTACCCAAAAATTGCGCATTGATAGTAAAAAAAAATTATTACTATCAATTCGCAATAGGCAAGCGGACCGTTTTTTTATTGCATAAATGAATAGTACTCTTAAATATGAGTAACTTCTCATAAGAAACCGTACCTATATCAAAAGTCAATATTTTCAAAGGTACAGCGATTTGTATACAAAATTTCGCGAGTCTTTATACCAAAAAAAAATGGCATTATCTATCAGCAAATTCAGCATATATTTTATAATGCCACCGAGATCACCCATTCTATAACTACATATAATATAGGCAGACAGCAGGGGCGTAGTTACCGCCGTATCTGCCGTATCAATTATACGAGGCCCCCGGGCCACGGGGGCCCCAACGTACGTAAGCAAAAATTAATATATTTTTTTAATTTCACAAATGACAAAAGTCAAAAAAAGCTATTTCTTTTTCTTTCCACGTAAAGCTTCCCAATTTTTTTTTTTTCACAAATAATAAAAGTCAAAAAAAGCAATTTCTTCCGCGTAAAGCGTGCGTTCAAAAGTTGACAACACCCTACATCGGTTAGATAGATAATTATGATGAATAAATATTTCTTTTAATTTTTTTTCTTTTGTGAGAAATCTTTACCCTTCCTAAGGGCCCACAAACAAATTTTTATACGGGGCTCCGCCAAAGCACGCTACACTTCTGACAGACAGACAGACTTCCCTGCCCGTCCGTCTGTCTTTCACCAGACAGTATCTCATGAACCGTAATAGTTAGACAGTAGACAGTTGATTTTTTTTACTGATGATGTATTTCTGTTCCCGCTTTAATAACAAATAGGTACTAAAAGCAGAATAAAATAAATATTTTAGAGGGCTCCCAAACAACAAACGTGCCTTTTTTTACGTTTTATACAGAAACCTTCGTGCGCGAGTCTGACTCACATTAGGCCGGTTTTTTTTTTTTTTTTCAATAAAAATATCGCGATTGGCAATAAATTAAATTACATATCGTACAGAGGCATGCGTAGAGAAAATCCAGCAGTGAAAATTAGTCTAGACAGTATAGTATTATTAAGCGATAGGTACAGCTGCTATTATAATTTGTAGTAGTGACTAGTGATAAATAACAGCCCTAGGGCAAGCGCGAGCGGTTGGTAAGGAACAAGTATGAAGTACGCCATAGACTAAGAAGACAAAGAACACTCTGGGTCTACCTATATTAAGAGCTAGGGCAGTTTCTGTTACTCACCAGTTTTGGTGCAATCTGGTCTACCGTTCCTTACAGCAGTATCAGGTAACCGTTTTCCATCTGGAGTCGCGCACCAGCATCTCGAAGCAGCCCCAGCGGCGCATTGCACTGCCGCATAAGTACCATCAGCACGACATCGCGGTACAAAAGTGGCCTTTCGACCGCCTTGTGCGTTTAACGCGTACCGCAGCACAGTTAAACAAGATGATTGACCCTCTGTAAAGAATCTTCATCGTTAATACCATCATATATTTTCACTGTTGGATCCTAACAGCGCACTTAATTAAAATATTTGAAATCAAAATTTTATGAACTAAACTACATAATACAAATTATCATATTTGAATAAAAAATTAAACCGACTTCTAAAGTGAAAATAATTACACAACAAAGAATGAAATAAAACTTATTTTCTAAATAATTCCCCTTTTAAATTCGGATAAAATTTTAAGTATTTCTCTTCTCAATCTTCTTAATTTTGAAATCGGTACCAACTCAAACAATATCCTACAATATTTTATAAAACTGACGTTCATATTTGCTGATACCGACTTTAAAATTAAGAAGATTGAGTATAGAAATACAGTTAAAATTTTAGCCGAATTGAAAAGGGGAACTATTTAGAGAATAAGTTTTATTTAATACTTTTTTGTGATTTTTACTTTGGATGTCGGTTTAATTTTTTGTTTAAAAATAATAATTTTACCATTTTTAGTGATAGTGATATAACGTTTAAAGTAAACGATCGTATGTATAATTGAATACGCGCCAAGCTTTCGTTAGGTACTGTAAATAAGATAATCATGATGATTACTGTAAGTTACATACTGGCATATGCTTGCCACTATGTAAAGACTGAGGATTTTTGTTCAGTGCTTTTGGATCCAGGGTATACCTAGGTGCAAAATCTTATTATTTGGTGGCTTGCTTGCTTGATTGTGTTACTTCAGAAAAAGTCAAAATCACTATATGTGTACGCTGTCCATATAAATTTCGAGGAGGTCCCTCGATTCCTCATCAACAGATTTCTACTTTAATGACTAAAGGACCAATTTTGAATTAAACCCTTTACAGCAATAAAATAATTTTGCAAATCGGCCCACAAACGACAATGTTCAAAGATGGATATCTTTGAACATTGTCGTTTGTGGGCCGATTTGTCGGTGTAAAATACTATGAGAAGAACCTTTTATATCATCATAATGTGATGATTTAAGGTGTGATGATGGTGGTGACGATAATGATTACTCTAATTGACAAAGTGACATATGCTTGCAGTTCTTTATACAACGCCGAAATCCCCAAACATGTATCTATAAAGAATCAGGAGTTCTGTTCAGTACTTTTGGATCCAGGGTATATCTTGAAGCAAAATCTTACTTTTTGGTAGCATATGCTTGGACTACTTCAGAAAAAGTTGAAATCACTATAATATTATATAATTTAGTACCGATGCACGATGTTCTGTTTTAGCCGGTTGATTTTATGATATTTTTCCAAACTTCCGATTTTCAGTGTTTTAGTTTGAAGTTTGAACAGATTTGAACCTGTAAAATAGGAAAAACATTTTCCTCACTCGCTCCGCTCACTCGTATTTCACTTAAAGAACATATAATATTTAATACTGATGTTCAGTTTTAGGCTATTGATATAAAAGTAAATATTTTTCCGAAGTACATAGCCTTTCAGGGTTTAAAGTTTAAACAGGTAAAAGAGAAAAAAATACGTACCCATTATTCGAATGTGCCCAAGGCCTTTAATAAGTTAAAGACGGCCCTGTATATACCTACAATATAAATAAATCCTATCATATCCTAAGTTATAAGAGGAAATGATATTTTATGTTATTATAAATAAATTTCAGGACTGACCATTGACCTTGGCACCCATTTAGATCTCACTTCTTTTGTCGTTGAAGTCAACAACCAAGGCATATATATCATAATTCATAATATTGAACTTGGCTCTCATTTCACATTTATGTTTTTGATAGGATATCATTACTTTTTGTTCAGAAATGATTAGTAGGTACTTATTTATAACAAAATTAATACCAAAGTTGTGTTTCTAATAGAATCAATTAAGTGAAAAATTATACTAAAATGATAAAAATTTACCAGTTTTTGATTTATTCCTTTGTATTCACCTAATTACCTATCTACATACCAAATTTGAACTTTCTAGGTCATCTAGAACTGGGTTAGAGTTTTGATCTATAGGTCAGTCAGTGATAAAATGACGATTTTTGGACGTTAACATCTTAATAACCGTTTGAGATGTATTTATGAAATTTGGAGCACATATGTATCTCGCAAGTCTCAATATATGAGCCAATTTGGCTGACACGTTTATGTGAAATAGTTTTTGAGTTATGAGGGGATCAAAAGTAGCTTCAAATGGTTCGTGTAATGTGGTGGTGTAATGTAATCAGCACACACGGTGCTGCTCGCCAGTTCTGTTACTTGAACTTGGCTTGACATAGATTACCGAAAGTCACATTAAATAGGAGTTCAGCTACTTGTATTATAATGTATTCTGTGGTTCAGCCTGTGTAAGTAAGTAGGTATAGTAGCCATAGTAGGTGAAGTAGTGTACTAAGTACCTACGTAATTAAAAATCGAGTAACGGGACTTAATAATTAAATCTTTTGAACTATAGTAGCGTTATTTCATCCTATGTAGACAGCAGATTGTAGGTGCTTAATATTTTTGAGCAGCAAGCTGTAAAGCCACAGTTGTACATTGTACGTATGTACTGTGGTCCATTGCGAACTTGTTAATTTCCGAACAAACACCTACAGTTCTAATTAGTGTACCTATATCGAGTACCGACTACGGCTTTCACGTATTTTACATTCAAAATGACATGAGTCACGAAACGCACGAGTAACTCGAACCTTACATAGTTGTCTAGTACATTTTTTACGCAATTTTCCAACACAACTGCTGCTGTTGAGGAACCAACGCGCAACGTGGATGGGGTACAATGAAAAAAAATTTTTCACCCCCACTTCACATGCTTGGAGAGCCACCTCTAAAATATAAAATTAATATTATTTTATGATGCCAAAACTGAGATCTACACAGTCTTTAATTATACCGAAATCATCCATTTATATTCATAATTACAGAAGCTAGAAGCGCGGACGGACAGACAGACAGACGGAGCGAAACTATAAGGGTTTCTTGAGTATTACGGAACCCAAAAAACTCGAGAACAGCTGAACCGATTTGGCTCATTTTGATCTTAAAATAATTGTGGAAGGTCAGGGAATGTTTAAACGGCGCGGTGAGAAATTTAAGTATATAGTAGAACACCGTATGTCGAGACAGATAGTATAAAATATTTTTATTATAGACTAGCTGTTACCCGCGACTTCGTCCGCGTCAACTAATGGCGCAATAATGCATTAATTTCGACCAAATTTGATTACCATAAAAAAGGTTATAGCGAGTTAATCTTAAAAGATAGACATATACTGTCATGAACATTTTTAAGATCATCAACCTTAAAAGATAGACATAAACTGTCACGGATATTTTTAAGAGGATTCATAACTCTTTCATACATATTTTTAGGTAACTTAAACCGTTTACGCAGCGCACGCAACGAAAGCCCTCAAATATGAATAATTTTCCCCGTTTTTGCAAAATTTTTCACTGTTGCTTCGCTCCTATTGGTTGCAGCGTAATATTATATAGCTTAAAGCCTTCCTCGACAAATGGACTATCCAACACAAACAAAAATTCAATTCGATCTAGCAGTTCCTGCAATCAGCGCGTTCAAACTTCAAACAAACAACGGAAGCCCTCAAAGATTAATAATTTTCCCCGTTTTTTCCACATTTTCCCCTGATTTTTCGCTCCTACTCGTCGCAGCGTGGTGCTATATAGCCTAAAGCCTTCAGCTTTATAATATTAATATAGATAATACGTAGATACGTTTATCTCTCTACATTGCTTGTTGTCCAATTGAGTTTAAGGCACAGATTAAAGAAAGACGAACAGATAAACAGCTACCTACTAGCTTTCGATTTGATTGCACTACTAAAAGCATAATATGCGGGTCTGTCCACGATTGTGTAGACACACCGTTGAAGGGGAAGTCAAAATTTCCAAATTGGATCGTTCCATGGGCGTAGCCAGGGGGGGGGGTTTAGGGGGTTCAAACCCCCCCCGAAATGGGCCGGCTGGTATATAGAGAGCTGACCCATATACAGAGACGTATTTAGAAATTTTGCGCCCCAGGTCAAATAACATATTTTGCCGCTCCAGTAACCCTATCTGAAAGATGATTTTTTTAAGGTAATTAAAAAAAATCAACAGCCTAAAACAGAACTTTAATACTAATTTGTACAATATGATATGAATGTGTTTATGTTAAATGCGTTCAAACTGAAAATGCGAGCAAATGTTTTTTACTCCTTTGCCTGTAAAATCTTTTTAAACTTTAAGCCCTGAAAGACTGTTGTACCTACTAAAAAAAACAATAAAATCAATAGCCTAAACAGGAAACTTGAACCTATGGCACGCGTGCCATCGAATCCTCGAACCTATATACGCAATATTTTGACATAATTTAGGCACGTATGAAATAAGTATTAAGTATATGACAAACATTACTTAATTTTTTCATCTATAAATTACGTCAATTTTACTTAAATTGAAATTACAAAATCACCCTATTTTTTACAGTCTTTAGAGGTTTAAAGTTTGAATCTATTAAGTAGGAAAAAAATTTGCTCGCTCGCTTCGCTCGCTCGCGTTTCATATGAAAAATATATTAAATTATTGAAAACCGATGTTCTGTTTTAACTGGTTGATTGTATGGCATTTTTCTAAATTTCACCGTTATTTAGTGTTTTAGCTTAACGTTTGAACAGATTTTAACCTGTAAAATGGGAAAAAAATTTGCTCGCTCGCTTCGCTCACTCGTGTTTGGCTTAAAGAACATATTATAAGATTCAATACCGACGTTCAGCTTTAGGCTATTGATATTTGTACTTTTTCGCATTACACAGTCTTTCAGGGTTTAAAGCTGAAAGGGGTAAAAACAAAAGAAAATGAGTTTTTAATAGGTCTTTTAGGTTCAAGAAAGAAAAACTAAAGTTAGTTTAGTTTTTCTTTCTTGAAACACAACCCCCCCCCCCCCCCCGTAAGTAATTAACGTTTTATTTTCTTGAACCCCCCCCGAAACTAAATCCTGGCTACGCCCATGGATCGTTCTATGAAAGCTGTTTCTCTGTACGCAAAAATACAGGGCGACCGGTAATAGGTCTGTTTCCTTTTAACATGTAAAAATACATCACTTTTGCAGCCTAAAAAGCTATATCATACCCTGTCCAAAAGCTAACGGTTTTTGAGATATTCAAGATTTTGTATTTTTTTCAAAAACACCCGATTTTAAAGGAAAACTTGAAATAAACAAAAATCTACCTTTTAATTTCTAAATCTTTATCATAATTTTACTTCTTAGGTAGATAAACTACAAATACAAAAGTTATTTATCCATCTAAACAGGAAACAAAAATTAGCAGAGTGTTTCAAAAGTCTTAACAAAAAAATTGAAAATGATTTTCCCTCGTTTCACCCCTTATTGTTTAAAAAAATCAATAAGACATTAGTCGTACAAATTACTTAATTAAATTCCTTATTTATTAAGCTATCCGAAAAGGTATAATTTGTAATGCAAAAAGCTAAATTTGCCGATTTGTCCTAATGAAAAACCATCTAACTACCTGAACTAGCAGGTAGTAAAATTCTAATTAGCAAATTGGAAAAGTCTAAATAAACCTTTGCTACGTCAGATTAAGTTAAATAAAAGTCTTTGAATAAAAATTAATATTTTATTTACATAATAAGTTGATAATTACGGTAAATCCTGTTCGAATTGTCGTCCTCGATTTCTGATGCACTTGCGTAATCTTAAGCGAAAATTAGATCGCGTTACTCTACTTGTTAAAGTTTCTCGGATTTCGTTTGCTGCATTAATTATTCTTCTCCTCAGTTCATGTACATCGCTAATAGGTGTTGTGTAAACCAAAGACTTCATGTGGCCCCATAAATAATAATCGCAAGGAGTCAAATCTGGAGACCTTGCGGGCCAAGGTATTGGACCGCCGCGGCCAATCCAACGCTGCGGGAAATTTTGATCCAGCCATTGCCTAACTGTCACTCTGTAGTGTGCCGGGCATCCATCATGTTGGTATATCATACCTCTTCGGGTTTCAATTGGTACATCTTGCATGAGCTCGTGAAGATTATTTCTCAGGAAATTTTCATACGTCTCCCCGTTTAAATTGTCCGGTAGAAAAAACGGCCCAATGCAATGATTATGCAAAATTCCCATCCATACATTCAGGGAAAACCTCCTTTGATGAGCACCTTCTTTTGCCAAGTGGGGGTTTTCACCCTTGGGAGCCCAAAAGTGTATGTTGTGGTAGTTGGTTATGCCGTCACGCTCAAACTTCGACTCGTCGGTCCATAAAATCTTTTTTAAGAAGTTATAGTCGTTTTCATCGGAGTGCAGCATAAAGCGGCAGAAATCGAGCCTCCTTGCAGGGTCTCCTTCTTCTAATGCTTGTACTGGTGTGTAGTGAAAAGGGTATAACCGAGCGCTATGTACGGTGAACCACACTTTCCACTGCGTTAAACCCAGTTGCTTCGCTACAATTCTTGTAGAGGTGGTCGGATCTCTTGCAAAACGTTCCAATATTCTCTCTTCGTCTTCTACAACATAGCGAGGAGATCTTCCTGCATCACGTCGCCTTTGATGAACAGAACCACTTTCCCGCACGCGTTGGTACGCCGCGGAAAAAACTCCAGCACTTGGTACATTATTTCGACGGGGAAAACGACGCCGGTACTCTTCCCGTGCAGCGGCTGCGTTGCCATCACAAAAACCGTAGCAGTACAGTATGTCAGCATACTCTTCGTTGCTAAAAGATGCCATTTTTGATAAATTAACTTGATCAGAAGGAATCGCAAATAACACGTCAGCGCGCTCAGGACGAGAAGCGTTAACTAAACAAAAACTCTACATAATGCTCTTTAGACGGACCCGAACTGTTACGAACCGACGCGAACAGTTACGAAGAAACCGGATTTTTTTAAACCGACCAATAATAGAGCGCTTCTTCCTCCGATAACAAAAGAATTTGACTACCTGACTACCTAATCCTGAACAAATTGTAAGGCAAAAAAATGGTGCTGAGAGTTATTAACTTACCTTACCAGATGTTTGTGAATTTTTTGCACACAAATTATACCTTTTCGGATAGCTTAATAAATAAGGAATTTAATTAAGTAATTTGTACGACTAATGTCTTATTGATTTTTTTAAACAATAAGGGGTGAAACGAGGGAAAATCATTTTCAATTTTTTTGTTAAGACTTTTGAAACACTCTGCTAATTTTTGTTTCCTGTTTAGATGGATAAATAACTTTTTTATTTGTAGTTTATCTACCTAAGAAGTAAAATTATGTTAAAGATTAAGAAATTAATAGGTAGATTTTTGTTTATTTCAAGTTTTCCTTTAAAATCGGGTGTTTTTGAAAAAAATACAAAATCTTGAATATCTCAAAAACCGTTAGCTTTTGGGCAGGGTATGATATAGCTTTTAGGCTGCAAAAGTGATGTATTTTTACATGTTAAAAGGAAACAGACCTATTACCGGTCGCCCTGTATAAATTTTCTGTTCTTAAGGTTTCTTTTTACACAAAGAATTATTCAGTTAATATGTTTTAATTAAAAAAAAAAAACTCTACAGATGGAACTCTGATTGTCCGCACAATCTAAATGAGTTTTAATAAAAATTTAAGGCAACAAACATTTTCCTTTATTTATCTGGTAGTTGTTGTAAAAAAGCCTTTTAGACCAGTTTATCTCAGGTGAACTCCGATTTGTATAAGGGCTGGTAGACACTAAACAACATATTATAAACATGGAACTAATGTGAAATATTCTCAATAAGTTCTTATTATCATATGAATATGGGCATGTGTCTTAGCGTCACCTCATACCGAGACGCGACGCAGCACGGCATTTTTATGAAAAATTAAACTTTATTTACTACACAAAAAGATTCACGTTTAATTGCAAGAGTTCGAACTTTCGAACGATTCAAACTAGTCCGCTCTGCATAGCGGGGCTCTTGCATTAATGAAACGTGTACCTATCTTCTTGTGAATTGAATAAAGTTCAATTTTTAATCGCTCTCTAATCTATCTTAAAAATTGCGCGCCGCGACAAGTCTCATCTCAGTGCACACTGACCCTTAGTGTTATGCTGGTAGCGTCGTCGGTCGTATTTATCTATACTAGGTTTGAATCGATTACACTATTTCTCAAGGTACTAAGCTCCATAATTTGTATATTATCATACCTTATTAATTCTTCTAGTGATCAGTGATATATCTATCAGCTATGGGGTCGTCCTATCACGTGATGCCTTAAGGGGGAGGGGGGGTCCGAAAAAAAATCACCAAGTATCACCAAGGGGAGGAGGGGGTATAAGGTTAAGGAGACATCACGTGTATTAATTTTCGAATCTAGTCTATGCATACCGAAATTATTATCGGTTGTAGATTCAAAGTGTTGTTGAAATACTTAGGTACAAGACAAATAACTCGTATGGTTTTTAATTGCTTAAATTATTCGATTAAATTGTTTTTTAAGTTAAAGTTTTTCTTTAAACATGACCTGCTTACTATGAAAAAAAAAATACACGTGATCTCGGTGGGGGAGGGGGGTAGTATAAAACCTCACCACGTAGCCATCACCAGGGGGAGGGGAGTGGTTTAAAAGTTGTTAAAAACATCACGTGATTAATGGACGGCCCCTATCTTAATGAATATTACCTTTAACCTACCTAAACATTTTTTTGTTTATGTTTATATTCACAATAAGTTGAACTGTGTTGTGGTCAAGATTTATTTTGAATCGCGATTGTTTTTTATCTGAACAGTATTGGGAAAGATATAAAAAAGTATACTAACCCACACACGGTCCCCTATGAGCTATAGCCGTCAGTTCACCAGCACACTGGGCCTTCAATAAATGACACTTTGAAGGGTAATTACGCCTGTTTGTTCCGCAGACGGGTCGATTTGCGTTGCTCGGATTTGCTTCACACGCAGCGACGCGGTTCAGACAAGACTCATTGCTTTGTGCACTTGACTGTAAAAAAAAACAAAAAGTTGATACGCCACCTGTGTAGGGCCGCGCAAATGTGACCAACTGTGATAAGGACGGGGGAGGGGGTCAAAGATCATGAAATTCTTGTGACGTCATTTCTGGATGGCCCCTAATATACCTACTGACAGATTGTCAAATACAAATTTCTCCATACAATTGTACCATTAAGGTATATACATGGAGGGGCCCTTACAGTTCTATACATATTAGCGCTTATACAAATATGATGGAAATATGAGACAGACGGTGAAATATCATTTGGTCTCTTTCTATCTAATGCAATAATTTTCATGTTAGAAGAAACAGCAATATTTTTGTTTTTGCTCATTTTAGAAACATTAGACTTCAAAACTTTGACAATTAACGAAATGTGGAACCAAGAACGATCCGCCATTATTTGCTCATTAACTGTCAATTAACTGTGGTAGATCTCCTGTCAAAAGGTTGTTTATGTTTTGTTTAATTAAGAATTTCCAAGAGATTATAAGGACTTATTCTTTAAAATTTTATTTGAATGTTATAAAAGTGATAATTAACATGCCTAAACGTTATATTGCAAGGTGCAATGCATTAAAGAGTATAAATCAACCTCAATTGTATTTACGCAGGTAAGTAGCCGGTTTTATGCAATACTATAAACATTTCATGAAATAATAGGGAATATGCACGTATTTTTTTTATTTATTTATATAGATCTATCTTGTTTGGTAAACCGTATGGTAAAATCAGTTTTTTGATATCATTAAAAATAACGAAGATATGAACGTTTAAAGTGGTCTATTAGACAGAGAGATCCGACGTGTATCGTGACGTCACATAACACGACTTTCATAGAAAGTTCATACTAAATTTCGATTTGCTAGAAAGAGATAGATTACAAACTTTGACCGCTCATATCTTGCTCATTTATCAACAGATATTGAAAATTTTCACGCCATTTTCTTTATTTTTCTGTCTAGTATCATATTATTATATTTTAAGCTATTTTTATATTTTATGCATATTCCCTATTGCGTTGCAATTTGATTTTTTCATTTATTATATTCATATCCATTTAAATTTCATTAGAACAGTCCTTTAAATTGCATTTTAAGTCATTAGATTTATTTACGTAATTGAAAAGTGTTGTACCTACCGTTTGTAATAGTTATCGATAAAGGTACAAATACTAATTACATCAATAAAAACATAATAATTACATTTGTGTTATGTCTCAAAAAGCAATCTGAATGTATTCGATGTGGTTTTAAAAATATAAGTTTGATAGCTTTTAATAATATTGTTGTGACCAAAATTATTTGACAAATGATAAAACTAATAATACTTGTTTTTTATAATATTGTTGTGACCAAAATTATTTGACAAATGATAAAACTAATAATACTTGTTTTTTATAGGTTTCCGAAAAGTGATACAATAAGCAAATTATGGTTGAAAGCTGGAGAAGATTATTATTTTTAAACAAAAAATTAAACCGACTTCCAAAGTAAAAATACACAAAAAAGTATGAAATAAAACTTAATCTCTAAATAATTCCCCTTTCAAATTCGGCTAAAATGTTTACTATTTCTCTACTCAATCTTCTTAATTTTGAAATCAGTACCAGCCCAAACAATATTCTACAATATTTTATAGAACTTACATTCATATTTGCTGGTACCGACTTCAAAATTAATAGAGAAATAGTAAAAATTTTAGCCGAATTTGAAAGGGGAATTATTTAGAGATTAAGTTTTATTTCATACTTTTTTGTGTATTTTTACTTTGGAAGTCGGTTTAATTTTTTGTTTAAAAATAATAATTTCACCCTTTTTAGAGATATATTTTCTTAAGTTATTATTAATACGTCTTAAGAACGTCTAAACTAAACGATCGAATGTATAATTGAATACGCGCCAAGCTTCCATAAGGTATTGCTATTAAGATGATGATGATGATTACTGTAAGTTATAAATTGGCATATGCTTGCAGTTCATTAAACAATGCCGAATTTCCAAACGCATATCTTTAAAGACTGAGGAGTTCTGTACAGTGCTTTTGGATCCAGGGTATACCTTGGTACAATATCTTATTTTTTGGTAGCATATGCTTGTGTTACTTCAGTAAAAGTCAAAATCACTATATGTGTGGATATAAATTTCGAGGAGTTCCCTCGATTCCTCATGGGTCGCATCATCAGGTTCCCACTTTAGTGACTAAAGGACCAATTTCAAACTAAACCCTTTACAACAACAAAAGAATTTTGCAAATAGGTCCGTGTTAGTGTAAAATATTATGAGAAATACCTTTTATATCATCATAATCTGATGATGTATGGTGTGATAGTGGTGATGATGATGATGATGATTACTCTAACTGACAGGGTGGCATATGCTTGCAGTTCTTTAAACAACGCCGAAATCCCCAAACATGTATCTATAAGGAGCCAGGAATTCTGTTCTGTACTTTTGGATCCAGGGTATACCTTGGAGCAAAATCTTACTTTTTAGTAGCATATACTTGAACTACTTCAGAAAAAGTCAAAATCACCATATGTGTCCATATAAATTTCGAGGAGTTCCCTCGATTCCTCATGGATCCCATCATCAGGTCACCACTTTGATATCAAAAGGACCAATTTGGGATTACATCCTATACATCACAGAAAAAAATTTGAAAATCGGTCCACAGGCGGCGGAGTAATCGTTGAACATACAAAAAAAATAAAAATAAAAAAAATATATACAGCCGAACGTATAACCGCCTCCTTTTTTGGGAAGTCGGTTAAAAATATTAATCCCCAATTATGGTTGAAAGAAAAAACTGGCTATGCTATTCTCTTGACTGGGTCAAGAGAATAGCATAGCCAGTTTTTGAACAAACTTAATTTTATTTAGAAATGGATAGACTTATTCATTTTAATATAAGTGGATATATTCCTTTGTCTTTTATTTCTATTCCACCTTAGATAGTTCAAAAAGTTTTTAGTTCCATCTGTCGATGCCACAAGGACTAATTATTTGCCAAGCTGTAAAAATGTAACACCTATTAATTGTAACCATATTTTCACCAAATAAAGAATCTTGTCATTATGTATAAGATTAGGTTACGATGGGACTGACTTACGCTGTACATCAAAAGTCCCTAAATAAAGAATAAAAAAGCACCATTTCATTTCATATACCAATTTATACAGTTGGCTCAGCTCGTATACAAATAAATATTTAAGGATCTTTTAACTCCTAGGTCCTTAGAGGTTATAATATTATAACCTTTAAGGACCTAGGAGTTAAAAGATCCTTAACTAATAATTATACTTAAGCGTGTTGACTTCAATAAAGAAATGGCACTTCTGTCCCATGGTAAATAAAGGTAAGTCTTACATGATTAATAAAGATATTACAAAAACTTTTTTGAAAGTGGTCCAGTTAGAACAAATAGAATGTATACCTAAATATATCGTCAGCATCGAATACTTTTTTGGATGTCCGTTAAAAGATATTATCGATTAATAAAAGTAGTTAAATGTACAATGTCATTAGTAAAATAAGTTTTTTATTTACGTATACATGTAAGTTATTGTAAAACTTATGAAAATTTAAAATATCGATACTGTCGATACCCATAATTGCAACTCTAGTTCGGCAGCCATTTTTTGCTCATAATCAGCTGATAAATTGGACACGTTTTTGTCATAGGTAGGGCCTGTCCTTTGAATTCTTTAGTCATTGAATTGTACGCATTATTTTTCGTTATAATTATTATTATGAAAAAGCAAACAAATATGGCGGCGCGGGGCACATACCGTTTAACCAATCGGCATAGTAAATATTACAATATAACGAAAAATAATGCGTACAATTGTATGAAGAAATTTGTATTAGTCAATCTGTCAGCATATTATATTATCTATAGTAATATTACAATCTAATGGTTTTTACAATTTTACGGTGACATATAATATATTGTATGTCTATTATTCGATTGTAATTTTGAAGCAGATATATTCAACCGATTGAGCTGAAAATTTGTATACACGTTTAGTTTGTATGACAATGCATGGTTAGCTATGTGATGTTTTAAATCCAACATGGCGGAACTCCTAAAATGACCGACATGTTATTTTAATGCACTCCTACAATATGGGTATCAAATGGGTTTGCTGAGAATAGCTCGAAAAATAAAGAGACGTCACTCTAAATCTGACATGGCGGAACACGCAAAATGACCGACAAGTCAGTTTTAATGCACTTCTACAATATGGGTATCAAATAAAAGGGCTTTCTGAGAATAACTCGAAAAATAAAGTGACGTCATTCTAAATCCAACATGGCTGACGAGTCATTATTAAATTTTCATTTTTTTTTCTTCGCTGCTGGTCAAGCTTACGTGGCCTTAGTAGAGTAAAATCTTTAGAAGTTCTCCTTTTTTGAAAAGCTAGACTGTACTAAATTGACCGGCAAACGACCTTGAAACAATGATGCGTTGAATGAGTTGAACAGACTGAGAAACCTGTCTGGCGATAATTAAAAAATAAAAAATAAATTTAAGTATTTTTTTAAATAAGCTTTTATTTGAATGCACTAAAAAGAATAAAATAATATATTCTTTAAAACTTTTACCATCAACTTATAAGTTATAACTTATAACGTCATTGTACAATTGGTTACTTGTTTACCTTGTTTTAATTTATGTCCTAAACGCTTCATAATTGTTTTATTATTAAAAAAAATACATTATTTACATTATTTTCAAACCAAAAAACTACAAAAAAGTTATAAAGCGGACAGACCGACAGACAGACAGACAAATAGACAGACATACAAACAGACATACAGTCAGTCAGACAGACAGACAGAACGAAACTATACCAATTGTTCCTTGAGTACTACGGAATCCTAAACTAGTAGATAAGGTTGCCTTTCTAGGGTCAGGCCCCTCTTTACCACTGGGCACAATGGGCACGTGCCCAAGGCCCCCGATTTGCCCCCGATGGATTGTGGCCCCCTAGTCCCAACTCATAGCTACTCTACGCTCGCTTGAAAATCTGGCTTACATTAAATAGAATAATAGAACAATTGCATAAAATATATATTTAAATTTGACTGTTTTAAAGAAATTGATCTGTGAATTATATTTATTTTGTAAATTGCAATGAATGTTTTATTAATCTTCTTAGCTATTTCCTAAAAATAATACCCCTCTCCACACGGTCCAATCCAGCAGCTGTACCACGAAGTATAGAATATAGGAGTCCGAACGGTATAGGCTTTTCCATAGTATTTATGTACACAATAATAAGCCCAGATCTTAGTTCTCTTTTCTGCCACTGTCTACGCTAGAATTTTGGACGTACCGATGCTATTGTGGCGGACCAATCAGCGCATCCGGTCTCCTGGTAGATCACGAACACGAAGTATCGTGACCTATACAATGGCCGTCATTAGTGTCAACTGTCAATAGTGACAATCATTTTTGCCTACTAATTTGCTTCAAGACCGCGGCACTGCATATGCCGGCTGGTCCGTGTGGATATCCCTTTACAGAAGCGTATTTATAAATTTTGTGCAATGGGCCAAATAACATAATATTTTTGTAAAGGGGCATATTGATCTATATTAATTGCATAATGTATTTAAGGTACTTGGATAAGGATTAATGCTGTATTGCTTAAAATCACTTCGTAATAAGCTATTATTCCTCGTAAAAAGTAAAGGATAAGTAATGGTTTGTGGGTTATCCCCAGAGATAGACATATGCCATCGCGGAGTTTTTTGTAGACCTTTTTATGGTATACAATACTGTTGTACATCATTTTGATTTATATCGTAGGTTCAGCCAGCGTTTTCAATGTAAGCGCAAGAAAATATATTTATTTAGAACATTAGAAAACTTTAAAATTATCTATGTTTCTCTACTATATTAAGCATGTTATAAAAACCTAATGAATCACTAACCACTAACTATAAAAACATTCCTAATGAATCACTCTGTCTATTAAAAAATTCGTTGCGTAGTTTTAAAGATTTAAGCATACATAGGGACAGACAAAAAAGGGATTTTGTTTTATACTATGATGATGTTAAACGCGTTCAAACGGAGCGAGCGAGCAAATGTTTTTTTAGCATTTTACCTGTTAAATTCTTTTTAAGCTTTAAGGCCTGAAAATCTGTTGTACTTAAGAAATATGCAATAAAATCAATAGTCTAAAACAGAAATGGCGAACCTTCGGCACGCTGGCACGGCATCAATGGCACTCGACACAATATTTTGGGCACGTCACTGATCACAAAAGTTTGTAAGTATGTATTACAAAAAAAGTGTGACATTACATGACAAACCTAACAATGTAATAATAATTGACATCTATATTGTAACATCAGGAATAAGACTAAATTTAACTTGAATTCAAATTATAAAATTATCCTATTTTTGCGCAGTCTTTTAGAGTTTAATGTTTGAACAGATTTCACCTGTTAAATTAGAAAAAAAAATTTCTCGCTCGCTTAGCTTGGTCGCGTTTGACATTAAGAAGATTAAGAAAATTGTTTACCACTAATCTTCTGTTTTAGCCGGTTGATTTTATGGTATTTTTCCGAAGTTCACCGTATTTCAGTGTTTTAATTTGAACAGATTTTAACCTGTACAATGGGGAAAAACTAGAAAAACTAGCTAGCGCCGATCACTCGTGTTTGGCATAGAAAACATATTATAATATTTAGTACTGACGTTCGGTTTTAGTCCATTGATTTTATGTATTTTTCCGAATCAGAGTCTTTCAAATAGGATTTAAAGAGTAATTTCGTTTTAACCTATTATATAAACAAACTGTCATGTCACTGCTTAATGGGCGGTAAAATAATTGGTCCGGGCGACAAATCTTTAAATACGCCTCTAAATCATAAAGAAAAACCGGCCATGTGCAAGTCGGACTCGCGCACCGAAGGTTCCGTACAAACCTGTAGTGATTTTGTTACAGCTTAAAGGTGTTATAGACCTGAGTATTTGATATGAATTTAATTTTTATACTTCTACGCGTTCTAGAGGAAAGTTTCAAATTATTAAAAATATTTTTATTAAGTACCTACATATAATATGATGTAACTAAAAATTTACGGTTTTCGCAATTTTTCCTTTATCTGTGCTAAGACGTTGCTTCGTACCAAATTTCAAGGTTCTGAGTTCACGGGAAGTACCCTGTAGGTTTTGAGTTTGCAAGTATCGAAAATTTGCGAAAATTTGCGGAATAAACGGCTGTATTTTTTGATTGCGTTGGCTTAGAAGTTTGATTTTTTTCACAGCTCCAAGGGAAGTAGACCTGAGTATTTGATATAAATTCCAGCTTGGACCTCCACGCGTTCCTGAGAAAAAGGGTCTTGACAGACAGATGTCGGACAACAAAGTGATCCTATAAGGGTTCCGTTTTTTCCTTTCGAGGTACGTAACACTAAAAATGAAAGAAAAATTTTGATTCCACGTCTATGAAGTGAACTTAAATATGAAATAAGAATTACCTAAATCTCATCGGTCAGTCAATAACCTTAAATATGAAACATTTCTTTATTATTTACAAAAATAGCACATTAAAACAAAGGATCGCCGTCCCCGCCGAACATAAAACCAAACGTCGTCGGTACAAATAAGGCGCTAGACTGCGCGGGCCGTCTTAGCTGCCACTCGCAGCCTGGCGCCCCGGGCCATGGCCCTATTGGCATTATAATAATAAATATGCCACTGCATCTTAGATATAATATTTAATTCCAATATTAGCTGTAGGTATATTCTAAGAAAATTTCTAAGAGATTCTAGTGTGCCCAGGGCCTCTAATAGGATAAAGACGGCCCTGTCTAGGGTTCCGACTTTCGTACCCAAACGGTAAAAACGGTACCCTATTATTGAGACTTCGATGTATGTATGACGACCTCTGTGGCTCAGTTGGTTGAGCGTGTTGGTGCTCAAGCCGGGGGTCGCGGGTTCAAATCCCGCCGAAGGAACAAAAAGTTTTCTGTGTTCCTGGGTCATGGATGTGTATTAAATATGTGTATAATATAATAAAAATCTTAAATATGTGTATAGTATAAAAGTATTAAATATATTTCCGTTGTCTGGTACCCGTAACACAAGTTCTTCGAGAACTTACCACGGGATCAGATTGACGTGGTGTGAAGCGTCCATAGATATTATTATTATTATATTATTATATTATTATGTCCGTCCGTCTGTCACCAACTCACCAGGCTGTATCTCCTTAACCGTGATAGGTAGTTAATTAGCTAGATAATATCTAGTCATTTGAAATTTTCACAGATCATATAGGTACATATTTCTGTTGCTAGTATACTTAACAATAAATAATAAAAACAATAAAATAAATACTTACTTAATAGGGGCTCTCATACAAGAAGTGATTTTTTTTGCCGTTTTGCACGGAACCCTATGTGCGAGAGTCCGACTCACACTTGGCCGGTTTTTAATTTATATTAGACATTATCTATTCGATATGGTAAAGTTATCTAATAGGACATACAAGCAATAGGTACTTATTTTATTAAATTATAGTTAGCAATTAAAGTAAGTATACCTAAGTCCTAAGTAGGTTAAAAGAAGTATTTTTTAGTTAGCAAGTTAGATTCATAAATTTTTATTGTTAGAAATAGTAATTAGTTTAAGTTTTTACCTTTTTACTTTCAGCAGCTCTGGTAACGTCGTAAATAAAATTAAATATATTTAGAATAAAAAAAACTAATAAATTTATCTTCATTATGCCAAATTATTAACTTATGTTATATTTATTTAAGACACTATAACTTGAAACATTAAACGAAGTTCATTAAAAACTAATAAATTTTCTCTCAACATTTTGTTCTAGAATTTAAAAATAATATCAACTTTCTTTGTTACAAAATACTGAACACTGAACAGGTAGTGGATATTGACTTCAGTTACGACAATACGCAAACAAGTTATCTACAGAATCAGAATGAAATATATCCCCGCGCCGCCACCGCGCCGTACCGCACCGGGTCAAACATAGGCAAAAAGCGCACACGCACCCCACCCAGCGACCATCGTACATATTTTGTTGATTGTTCGTTTGACAGATGACCATAGACAATCGAGAGTCCAATGGGATTTGAATCATTTGGGCGCGAAGTATAGATATGTCACCGTAAAATTGTAAAAACCGTTAGATTGTAAAATAACTAACGAGATTGTAAAAATATGTCGAAAGATCAAAAATTATATGTTTAATTATATATCTAACGAAAAATAATGTGTGAAATTATAGGCAGCATATTCGCGTCGGAAGTCTATCGACATTTTACAATTTCACTAGTTTTATTACAATCTAACGCTTTTTACAATTTTACGGTGACAGATACAAGGAGTCCGAACTTAATGTAGAACGAATGGTCTCAATTTAGGGGACATAATTACTGCCGGTCTAAGATTATGAACCTCTACTGCCGGTAGAGCGCGCCATTTTAAGAGAAGTAAAGCCTCATTTACACAAGAAGAATTTATCGTACGACTATAACCACAGAATAAATAATAGTTCTGCTATAACTTAGGAGTTATAGATGCCCAACATGTAGGTAACATGTTCTTACATAGAATTGTAAAACTTCGTACAGTAATAACGAAATAATAAGTAAACATAAAATATTGATAAAATGGTACGGAAACCCTCAGATCAAATAATAAACCAAGATAGCGCATGGCGTTTGTTTGAAGTGAACCCTAAAAAACTACGCTACTTCAATTTTACACACACACTCACGCACACACAAGCAAAAAAAGTACGCTACTTTTCGACAGTATCGAATGAGTCGTCGCGATGACTAATCTATACTGACAAAAAGTAAAGTTCTTTTTTGCTTGTATGTGCGTGAGCGCGTGTGTAAAATTGAAGTAACGTAGTTTTTTAGGCCTTACTTGAAACAAACGCCATGCGCTATCTTGGTTTTTTATTTGATCTGACCGGAAACCTACGTGCAAGAGTCCGACTCGCACTTGGCCCGTTTTTATTTGCATTATTTTTTCTGTGGTGACCTAAGATAATGAAACACTAGATGGATCATAATTAAGCAAGAATTGACAACATATTCCTTCTCTTTTCTACAAGAACAAAATGTCATATGACTAAAAGAGATAGATGTATTTCTCTCTCACTAGAGAATATTTCTCTCACACTAGAGTCAAACTGGCGACATCTATTGAAAAGACCCCACTGGGTCTTTTCAACAGATGTCGCCGGTTTGACTATACAGTTTTATTTATAGGTATATCGCTGTATAGTGACGTAAGTTTTTTAACGACAACAATAAAAAACGACTTTATTAAATTAAGGCCCTCCCCTGAGCAAAAGACCTTGAGGCGGTCAGCCGCATAACTCAGTTCAAATTTTTTCACATAACTTAGTTCAAAATTGACCAAAAAAAAATGTAAACGGCGAATATTATCTAGCTTATGAAATTGCCTATCTATTGGTGTGTGTCCCAAATAAAATTAACTTGTAAATACTATGGAGACGCTGAAACTATAATTGAATGTAACATTGAATTATATGTCAGTTATTCTACTTAAAATATAGTTCATCTAGCGTGTTCTTTATCTTAGGTGGCGACAACTAAAAACTTAAAATCGCTCGTGGGAATGAGAGTTAATACCTTAAAAAAAGATATTTTCTATACTCTATTGTCAAGTGTCAACTTGTAAATGTCAACTAAAAAAGAAGATCTAAAATGAATTATGGATGAAAACAAGTTTTGTTAAATTTCTACTTTGTTAATTCTTTTTAGGTAGGTTTATATAAACTTGATTAAAATTGTTATTTAATATAATGGTTATATACTATAGTACAAAGTTAATTCCTTCAACAAGCTCAATTATGTTTAATATGTTCCTTTATAAACCTATAAATACTTAAGCATATGTCAGGTAAAAACATAATCAGCAATAAAGCCTATACAATTTATTGCAACAATATTACAAAACAAATAGTAAAAAAATGTAATTTTAGATAAACAAATACTATTTTAAATTGACCAACATAAGAGTATTGGTTTGGAAACTCATAAACATAAAGTTACATTTTCAAGATTAAAATATTTACATACAATAATACATACAGCAAAATATGAAAAACATAATATATTGTATAATATTGTTGATCTTAGCATTGATTTCAGTGTCTGTAGTTTATTCAGTAAGTACATAAATACTAAATGATTAGTTGCTTTGGTATATAATATTATAATTAGTATACATTTTACTATACTATAAACCTTATGTATGTAAAACAATATTAAAAAGTTAAGAAATATACATAGAAATTAACATCAAATAAACAAGAAATAAACATCATCAGTTTGATAATGAAAAATCTGCAAAGTTTTCTGTCAAATACTTAATTACAATATGTTTTTCTTCAATTTTTTTTCTATATATGAGAGGATATTTTATGATTGCCAGTAGCCAATTGATGCCAATTGAATGATTGTCATAAGTCAATGGTTGAAGGCCGGCAAAGCACTTGTACCTGTTGATCACTTTCAGTGAGTGGTCTGCCTGTTTGTCTTCCCACATTGTTGTGGGAAGTATGAATGGTTGTCCATTCATACTTTGGTTTGACTTACATTGACAACTTGAGGTGTTGTAAAGAATAAACCCTGTCAATTTCCTCATCATCTCCTACAAAACTTTTGGTAGTTGTGATTCAGCTGTTGTATCCAATTGACTGAATCTCAGCTCGTATCTCATATACAGCACAAAAAATTTATTTCTTTTAGAAAGAAAGAAATAAACCTTTTTGGAAATTTGATTCCGCTCACCAGAAAATTAGTAGAAAGGACTGGGACCACGTAGAAGAACTAATTCATGATTTTACAAAAGAAATTAGAAAAACAATAAGGATTTTAAAAAACATACAAAAAAGTCGTGACAAGTTGTACTAAATATGTAATATAAATATTTTGTTTCAGTGTGACCATTGTAATATTCATGATCCTAGCGAAAAACAAATAAAATATTTTAAATATGCTGCTCCTAAAAATAAATTTTTGCTGCGCCTTTCAAATAGTACATCTCCCTATTAAAATTGAAAGTAAAGTTTTAGGAACTTCCTTTATTTAATCTTCTATTCATCTTCTCATAGAGGTACATATAAAAATGAATTGCAGTTTTCTTGGCTCGCTAAAGTTTAGGATAATTTTTATTTTGAAATAATTAGGTTTAAGGAAGGTTTAAATGGTCAGAAATGTTTTGAGAAAATGCGAGGAGAATTTATACTAGCAACGACAATTAATTTTCCTTTATGTACCTACATGAAGGAAAATTAAACCTACTAACTGTTCGTTAGCGTAAATTCGGGTGTCCAGTGTCACTTGAGTTACGAACTTACGACCAGTGTTGCCAACCTCAGGAAAGCAAATAGCAGTAAATGGTACTTGAAAAAACAGCAGGAAACAGTAAAATAGTAATTTCAAAACATCAAATCTACTGTCCAACATAACATTCGGAGAATTGATATATAGTTATACAACTACTGTTAGATTTACCACAAATTGAATCTAATTAAGGAATTTCTGGGAATTGTAAAGTAAATAAAGTCAAAATTTAATTTAAAATCATTTTCCAAATACAAGTAAAGCACAGCTATTCTTGTTCCACATAATATTATACTACAAATGTAGCTATCCTATTTTACTGTAAGTCAAAAGGATTGCCTCAGTAAAGGGGGGATCCCCTAGGCTGTAGCCTGCAAGAGGTCCGCTATTGATGCCAATTCACAATTGTAAAAAGGCGCGTACGAGAACTATTTTTAATATTATAATATATTAAGATTATTCCGGTTTGACCTGTTGGTTATGACTTATGTCCATTTGGAATTTATTATTATTTTAAAAACACTAGAAATACGAACTTAAACAGAAAACAGGGATGTCAGGCCGAAAACAGTAAATCTACTGTTAAAACAGTAGGGTTGGCAACACTGCTTACGACTTACGTAGCCTAACTACTCAGTAATCTGTGAGTTGAGTCTCGACTCTCAAATATTTATAGGTGCGTTTAGTTTATGTACTGTTTCTGGACTGCAAAACAGTTCTATTTCAGAAGAAGTAGGTACAATGTGTATAAAAAATTATTACCCGACTAGGTACATAAATTAATTATATTCCTCGGGCTATTATAACGAATCTCTTGACCCTCCTTTATTAAAATCGGACCAGTAGTTTAGGTGCTATATGGTGGAACAAACATACATACATAGAATGACAAAATCATTACCCTTCCTGTTGGCTTCGCCGTAGTCGGGTATAAAGCAGTCGGCCCTTCGGCCCTAGTAGGTTGGTAGGTGTAGTGTAGGTACGTATACCTACAATTTTAACACCAGTCAAGGAATTGTGGGTATATGTGGGTAGGTGAGTAGGTAGGTATATTTAGTTGTAAATGTTGGTGTAGGTATATAATCCACTTCATAGTTAACACAAAACAACGTATGTCGGGCGTGTGTCATATACCCTTGAAACTATTTAAAGATAGGTATAATACACCTACAGCTTATCTTCCTACTTAAAAGTATACCTTTGCGGATTATCAAAATGTTATAGGCGCCTCGAATTTATCGTCATGAAGGAAAGACACGAAATTTGAACGTCAAAGAGAAAGAAATACTATCACCAAACACATACATTGTTCTAAAGCAACTTGAAGGTAAAATACCAAAAGATAAAGATGTTTATAAGTCCCTGATAAACCAATTGGAAAATGCATTTTCGACGTCTCGGCCGGCACGTGGACGCGGGTCCTGTACAAAATGTAAAGGACGAAGATTTGGGTAAAAGTTAAAAATATTATGCTACATACAAATTGTTACTTTCTTTCTTCCGATTAAAGTACCTTACAATTTGGTATTACCAGTTTGATTTATTACCTATTAGTCCTATTACCACTATAACTATTAGCAACAAGTATACGAGCTCCAATGCAAAATAGTTCGTCTAGTATGGAAAGTAGTGCAAAGCGTAAAATATAGAAAGTAAATATTGGTAAAATAAATAAGAATGTTTAATAAAAAGTAAACCACAATTTGAGGAACATTTTAAAGTTTATTTTAGTTTTACCATAACTGAAATTCTTTCATGACTTAACATAACATAAAAAATTTAAAAAATATTCTAAAAAACATAACGCAAAAGTATTCGTCTACCCTTGTCACTCACGCAAAATAGTTCGTCTACCACTTAGTTGTGTCGCCTTTGCTCTCAATGACAGCTTTAATGCGAAGAGGCATGGTTGCAACCAACGCTGCACACTCCTCAGGCGTAATTGACTCCCAGACAGCCAAGAGTTTAGCCTTTAAGTCGCTCTTCGAACTTGATGGATTTTTACGGAGAACTTTTTTCATTTTCCACCATAGAGTTTCGATCGGCGACAAGTCCGGGCTGTTAGATGGCCATTCGATTGTAGGGATGCTTTTTGGCAGTAGCCACGTCTTTGTATACTTTGCAGTATGGCAGGAAGCACCATCCTGTTGAAAAATTAAGGAATCTTGATGCTTAAGTGACGGAATAGAGGGCAGTAAATTCTCTTCCAAAAGGTTTTGATACCTTGCAGCATTGATAGAACCATCCACAAACTGCATACCACCAACACCGTGTGCAGACATGCAGCCCCATATCGTAAGAGACGCCGGAAACTTCACCTTGGGTTTGAGATAATCAGTATGAAATGCCTCATTTTTGTTCCGAATCACTTTTTTCCTTTCATCACCGACTGTCTCTTCAAATTTGGACTCGTCACTCCAAATGATACTACGCCACTGATCGGAAGTCCAATTTAAATGATCACGAGCAAACTTCAACCTCTTTTTCTTTTGTACAGCAGTCAACAGTGGTCTCTCCTTAGCGGTGTAAAATCCGTAACCCATTTTTTTTAGGACTCTTTTGCAAGTATCAACTGAGACGTCTTTGTGAATCATGTCCTTCGATTGCACCGTGAGTTCTCCAGCTCGAGCACGACGATTATTTTTGATAATTTTTCTTCAGGATTATGTTTTCTACTGCACTTGTGATGCGTGGTCGATCAGTTTTCAAGTCTTTAGATATTTGGTAACTTGATTTGCCAACATCGACCCCACAAACTATTCGCTTTCGAAGCTCTTCACACACGGGTTTGCCACGACCCATTGTTATTTGAAAACTAATGAAAATAACTGAAATTTTCAGAATTTATACTGTCTCACTTCACAAATAACACAGAATTACTTTTACAAATTTAAATTATGCAACATATATGTACAAAGCTCAGATCAAATAAAAAACTAGATTGCGCATGGCGCTTGTTTCAACTGAAGCCTCAAAAACTACGCTACTTTGTGTAAACACACGCGGTCACGCACACTCATGCAAAAAAAGTACGCTACTTTTTGTCAGTATCGAACGAGTCGTCGTGCAGTGATTTTGCCACAAAAATGCCGTCCTGCGCTATTAAGTGGTGTAAAAACTGTACGAAGGCGAACAAAAAGTGTCAGGGAATAACATTTCATAAGTAAGTACACACAAAACTGTAGTTTGTTTAAGATAATTTATCACAATTTAGAGGTTACTCGAAACAAATAATGACAATTTCATAATGGCGGATCGAGAGAGTGTTGCCAGGATTTCATATTCTCAATAGCCTAAAATAAGGTAAGTAATTTGTAGGCAAATTCTTAACAAAATTATGAACTAGAGAGTCAGACTGTGTTTTTATTTTTTAATTAGGAAGTTTTGAAGTTTGAAGTAATTTAAGGTAAATGCCCCTATATTCGGTATACGGAAAATATCGGGAACGATAATTCCGCCGTCTGTGGACCGATTTTCAAAATTATTTTTTTGATATAAAGGGTATAATCCCAAGTTGGTCCGGTTTTCAAAAAAGTGGTGACCTGATGATGGGATCCATGAGGAATCGAGGGAACTCCTCGAAATTTTTATGGAAATTTATGGTGATTTTGACTTTTTCTGAAGTAGTCCAAGCATATGCTACTAAAAAGTAAGATTTTGCTCCAAGTTATAGTCTAGAATCTAGATCCAAAAGTGCAGAACAGAACTCTGACTCCTTATAGATACATGTTTGGGGATTTCGGCGTTATTTAAAGAACTGCAAGCATATGCCACCATGTCAATTAAAGTAATCATCATCATCACCACCACAATCATACCATACATCATCACATTTTAATGATATAAAAGGTACTTCTTATAGTATTTTACACCAACACGGAGATCTTTGAATATTACTCTGTCGTTTATGGACCTATTAGCAAAATTATTTTATTGCTGTAAAGGGTATAAATTCGAAATTGGTCTTTTAGTCACTAAAGTGGAAACTTGATGATGGGGGATCCATGAGGAATCGAGGGAACTCCTTGAAATTTATATGGACACATATAATGATTTAGATTTTTCCTGAAATAACACAAGCATATTATGCTACCAAAAAAAAAAATAGGCAAGTGGTACACTGACTTGTCGGTGACCGTATATTACCTACCCTATTACTTACCATAATATTATGTATTAGTACACCTAAATCGAAACTTTTCATCTTTACCTATCCTTTATCTAAATTTATCTATAAATAAATAATAAACAGAATTATCACTTTCTGGTTTTTTTTTTCATAGTTAAAGACGTTTTGAACGCAATGAAAATGTTCTAATCTAACCCATTTTTAGAATTCCATAGTTGGGGAGAGTTGTGACAACGTTATTTTGCGCCAGGTTTTTGTGAGGCCGTGTTACAACTTTTACGTAAAATAGAGCTCTGCAAAGTTTTTTGACATAAAGCTATGGAAAACGAAACATAAATGTCACAGAAACGTTAACATGGCCGAATTCCTATACAATTTTCGAAAATTTATTATATTGTTATCTCGAAAACTACGGATCTTATTATTTTGAAAATTTGCGAAATTACTGCGACAGTAAAAGAACTTTAAGCGGTAAAATTACCATAAACCAATTAATAGTACAAATGTGGGATGTTATTCGAAAGTTTAGCCAACATATGGTAATGAAAATTTAGTATGGCAACACCGGCTCACGCACACAATGCATAAAAAACCGGCTTCACTATGTTGTTCGTAGAAGTCCATCTATACTTTTTATTTGATCTGAGGTACAAAGAAGGAATAATCTTATTTAACTCACCGATAGACGAACTCTTTTGCATCGATTAACAATTGAATGGCCAATTTCAAGATACGTCCCTAAGTCCACTTAGGGATTTTATGCACTAGCAGCACTGCTGACTCAGCTAGTCATTCTCTATTGATCTGTATTACAAAAACATTTTAAAACCGCTCCTAAGTATGTTATTTGCTAAGCATTTAAAAACCTAAGTCCATTTACTGGAGTTCCAAAAGTTCCTAAGTCCAAAAAGGCCCTAAGTCCACGTCTTTTATTTTAAACTAGCTGATGCCCGCAACTTCGTTTGCGCAGAACTAACGGAAGCGGAACCCTATTTTGTTAAACGGAACCCTAAAATAAAAGTAGCCTATGTTAGACCTTATAACATCAGCTATCTGCTAGTGAAAGTCCCGTGAAAACTGGTCCAGCCATTTCAGAGATTAGCCGGAACAAACAGACAGACCGACAGACAGACAGACAGACGGACAGACAAAAATTAAAAAAATTGGTATTTTATTGTCAGTACCGAATATACTTTCACATTAACTATGTGAAAAGCTGTTAATTTGAAGTTACAAACAGACACTTCAATTTTATTTATCTGTATAGATACTCTTGCAATATATTCCTTTGGATTCAAGAGAATTTTATTACAATATAATAAACAATAACAATGAAGGTGGAGAACATGCAGCTGAAGATGAAGAAGATAAGTTGGAATAGGGATTAAGAAAAAAATGTTTAATTAATGTAATTAAAACATAATATAATATAATAAGCATACATTTTAAAGAAAAAGATTTAAGAAGATTTAAAAAATAATAATATATAAGAAGATAAATAAGAAGAAAAAGGAAAATAGTTTTTATTTAACTGTTTTTAAAATAAGAAAAAATTAATGTTCGTTTTTATAATGTACCCTAAGTCCAAAATATTTTGTATTAAAAACCCTAAGTCCGGCATAAAGTCCCTAAGTCCTATTTAAAAGTCATTAAGTCCAGTAAGTTTGTACCTTAGTCCAGATTATTTTTTTCACTTTTCTTTAATACTATTAATTTGATTTGTAATACAAAACGTTCAAAAATTAAAATGAGCAGTACAATTATATTTTTGCTATAATTCATGATTCTAAGATATAAGGTGTTGTTTTGAGAAGCAAACGAAATGTTTGCCCCTTGATATTGCAAATCTTTAAAAATGGACTTAGGGACATCTTGAAATTGGCCATTCAATTAGACGAACTATTTTGCTTATAAGTAACTTCTTCGAATTTAAAACAGGATATGTATAAATTTAAAAAGCTAAAATAGTTTATTGGTTCATAATTAAAAAATAGCATAAGTAACGCGACATGCGATAGTAGAACAGCTTATCTACACTAATATTATAAAGAGGAAAACTTTGTTTGTATGCTTGTTTGTTTGTTTGTTTGTTTGTTTGTTTGTTTGTTTGTAATGAATAGGCTCAAAAAGTACTGGACCGATTTCAAAAATTCTTTCACCATTCGAAAGCTACATTATCCACGAGTAACATAGGCTAAATTTTATTTTGGAAAAAAATAGGGTTCCGTAAGATATTTGGGTTTTTCGGACACAAGGTGTACAAAATCAACCAGAAAAGTTACTTATTTTGCGTACGCTGCCTAAACTATAAAAGATAGAACCGTAAAATGTTCTAATTAATTATAGATCTTATAAATATCTACAAAAAAGTCCGCGACACACTATACCTATCTATTTCGAGTGAGGCACAACAACCATTTTTTTATTTATAAATCTTGAATTTTTTTTGGGCTACATTTAAACGCGTTTATTTTATTCATGCTATTAATCCTTATCAAAATAAATTATTTCATCACTAAGTACAGTTTATGTAGATAATATTTGGTCTTTGAATGATTAAAATTGGACGTTTGGTTTTGAAGTTATGGCGAAATTAAAATATTACGATTTCTGCTGCACGGCCCGTTGCGAAGTGGGCGTCACCAAGGCGGGGGTACGCGTGCGGGAGGGGAGTTTAGATCTATGAGTAAGGTACCCGAAGTATTAGTATCAGTATTGTACCCATAGATTATACAGATACATACTATTGTACCCGTGCGAAGCCGGGGCGGGTCGCTATATTTTATATAGATATACAAAAATAATGAAGTTAGAAAAAATCTCACAGAGAAAATTTCACACTAGACGAACTATTTTGCATCGGGGCTCGTAATATTCGATGTTTATGTTAGTTTATAAGTAGATATTTAGTTAGGTTAGCCGTTCCTAATTCCTAATCTTTTTGATGGTAAACTAAATCAAACTCTTTGGCGAAAAATATTATTGCTTGGTTGTTTACCTCTATTAGAAGGAGTGACATTTAAAGTCAAAATCTCGGTGTAATTGTCTCAGATTATTTACTGTAATTATGACCTTCATTTGAAATTCTTTGAAAATATGTATTCTAACAACTTGAGACCATACTATATTCTTATAAAGAAGGAGGAAGAAAAGGGGGATAGGTTTGCTAGAATTAGCATGGAAGTGAAACACACTGCTAGACCGGAACCAATCAATCCATTTGTAAGAAAATCTGTACACACCCAGACCTATCCTACCACTTTAATCCCGGCTGCACCCAGGAAGGCCTGCTGTTTCCATTGCAACTAGATTGGAGAACTCAGTACAGAGATGAATACGGAGGAAATAATGCAACAAAAGAAGAGACAGTTTATAAACTTTCTGGTAATAATATTGGCACAAAATTTTGGAAATCTTTTTGAAAATTCAATTCGACTTATATGCTGCCACAAAGTGTCTAGTAATATCTATATATTTTTGTTACAATCTTGCAATTATTTATCGCAATACCTAGCCGTGGACCTTGACGATCTGAAAGACGAGTTTGATAGTTCTAATACCAATATCCTTTGATTTATTAGTGGAAATCATAAAGGCAATCAAAACTGAATTTTGATGGTTTTATTGTAGGAACCTAAGTAGTAAGTAGCCAAGTAGGTGTGCTAAGACATTTAAAATTATTTTTTTAGAGTTCCGCATACAAAGGGTAAAAACGGGAACCTACTAGGTACTAAAACTCCGCTGTCCATTTATCTGTCACCGCTCACCATCTGTATCTTATACGGTTTATGGTAGCTAGACGGTTAAAATTTTCACAGCTATATAATAATAAGTATAAAGTAAATTATTATTTTTTGAAACAAAAAATTAAACCGACTTCCAAAGTGAAAAACCACAAAAAAGTATGAAATAAAACTTATTTTCTAGATAATTCCCCTTTTAAATTTGGCTATTTCTCTACCTACTCAATCTTCTTTATTTTGAAGTCGCTACTCGCTACCAGCCCAAACGATATCGTACAATATTTTATAGAGCTATTTGCTTTAAATTATATAGATATTTTCTGGTACCGACTTTTTTTGGAAGTCGGTTAAAAATAAAAAGTACCTACTTCTACTACCTCTATAAGAAATACCTACTAAAAAAAGAAAAAATCGGGCGGTGTTTTTTGAATTACACGTACTGAATAATAGTAGTTGGCGCTACTGAACTAAGTAAGATATCACACTTTGTCAAACAATTGTGAAGGTTGTGTAATGTGTTGCTGTTTGTGGACACTGACTGAATACGTACTCGTATGTGTAATGTGACGTATCACGTACGTAAGTGAAACAGAGGAAGCGATCTAGTTTGTGATGTACGGTGTATCGGTGTACTTGGCTTATCTTGGCGGGGGCACTATCGTGCCGGTAATACTTTTTATAATATCCGGGGCCACCGTAAGCGGGCGTGCAAAGCGTTAACACACATCCATGACCCAGGAACACAGCAAAACTTATTGTTCCTTCGGCGGGATTCGAGCCCGCGACCTCAAGCCAGGGCTTGAGCACCATCACGCTCAACTATTGAGCCTTAGAGGTCGTCATGCACATAATAGTAAATCCTATCCTACTAATATTATATATTTGAAAGTTTGTGAGGATGGATGGATGGATGTTAATTATTACTCTTTTACGCACAAAGTACAGGGTGGATTTCGATGAAATTTCGAATAGCTAGTTTGAGAGCAGAAATCTGGATTAACACAGATTAATTTTTATCCCTGCTATTATGGATACTGCATTTACACGGGAAGAGACGCGGGCAAAAGCTAGTATAATATAAGAGTAAATTGCGTGAATGGTCATCTCAATGGTTTAATGTGTAGAACGTCAACAGTTGTATTTTTCATTCGAATAGGTACAATGACGCAGCATGTTGGAGCAAAACCGACGGACATAGAGTAGATTCGTCCATTTTATTGCGTGAGAGAATTCTAGTCGCTACAATCTGTGCACTGTGTCTCCTATGAGCTAACACGTGCGCTTATATTATAAGTATTGCCGTAATTATCTGAACGATAACATCTTGTTCCTAACAATTGAATGACGTGTACTCGGCGGTAATAGCAATTTGTGATGGAGTCCGAAGAATTGCATTCTCAACACCAAACCCTTTTGCGGAGTCAAAAATTGCAGAATGTAAGTACTTAAATTAATATGTTCTCTTATTTAGTTCTTATTTTAGTTGTGTATATTACATTTTACTTATTATAGTATTTGTAGACAGTAATGCATTTAATGATATATTGCGTTAGCTGGTATTATTAATTATTACTATTACGTACCAGCAAACGGTACGAGCGCGAGGTAGGGGTACCTTCACTACAAAATTTATTAAAATATTATGTAAAAATATAAATTACTGGTAATAGATACCATAACTAAGTACTATGTACCTACTACGTCAGCCAAGGTTTTATGAAAATTGCTCATGAGTACTGACTACTGACTACTGACAAACATTTTTATGAATAAGTAGGTAAGTATTAGTATCGCGGTTTACATAATCTATATTCTATACTGTATACAGCCTCCGTGGTCTAGTGGTTAGAGCGTTGGCTCGCGACTCTGGAGGTCCACGGAGGTCGTTTCTTAAGGAAAATTAATGTTTTGAGTACAATGTATAAAATCATTTTAATGATTATTTCAGTAATAATTTATATTTTTAGGCTTCTTATTACTCAAGGAACACGTCTTGTAGTTTTACTCTGTCCGTCTGTCAGTGTGGCCTCTAGCTTCTGTAATTATGAATATAAATTGATTTAATTTGGTGTAGTTAAAGATTGTATATAAAGGTAGGTCTCGGATTTGGCGTTATAAAATAATAATAATTTTATATTTTAGGGATAGGCATAGCTCTCCATAAATGTGAAGTGGGGATGAATTTTTTTTTCATTCTACCCCATCGTATCGGGTATCTGTCTGTGTGTATGGTTGAATGGTTGATTGTTGAATAGGTCTTTTAAAATTATAATTTAAAAAATTTAAAAACCCGACTGCGTAAAAAGTGAACTAAACTAAGTAGGTACATAATTAAAACTGAAAAGAAAAAAACAAGCACTTAGATATCCGGTGGTCTAGAATTCTATAATATAATATTGTATTAATACTATTGGAACATAACAACTAAACAGTCAGGATTTTTTTTTAAATTATAATTTTTTATTTTATACTTTTTAGTTATGAGTACCTAGCTAGCTATTTACCAGACTGGATTTCCTATCAGCATCAGTACTACATCACTGGAATGTGAGAATGGTTGTTACGCAACTTTAAATCGATATAGATCCTAAACGGTCAGTCAAATCGAAAAATGTTGAGAGAAAACTAACAATGATTTTTAAATACCTATTCAACGATACCCCACTTGATGTAGTTTGTTGACTTTCATTTTTTTCATTTTCACAATATGGCGTCCAGTAGTCGCCATATTGAATTTTCACTAACGTCATGTCTTTAGTGACACTCGCCGGACTAAGAGGAATCGATTGACGTGAGAATCATAAAAATCGGCCCAGGCTTTTGGTCTGTATAGTGCTTCAAAGGAACATACATACATACATACATACATACATACATACATACATACATAGGCTGATAAACACATTGCCACTCCTTTGCGTCGCGCAGTCGGGTAATAAAGGCAAGTACTTTGTAAAAAAGTCATGTATGAAACATGACTTTTACAAAGTACTTTTTCATTTTTACAAAGTACCTACTACATTTTCGAGTACTTAATGCGCCTTCAAAGTGGTTTGTAACTTGGTCTCCGCCCTTGGCATTTCTAAACTAAAAGAGAAAGAAAATTGCAAGTTTCCATGTTGATAGATCATGCTAAAAACTCTTTAGGAAAATTATTTTTGAGCGAAATCGGACAGTAACTTTTGAAGTACCGTAAAACATTGCCAACAACACCCAACATTGCCTATTTTTTTCCATAGCGAGTATTAGCGTATACTTTTTTCTCTCTTTTTTTCTACTATTTGGTAGTAATTTCACTTTATCTGGCAACATGATTTTCATATTTTTCGAGTGGCAACTTCATTCAGGAATGGTAAGTTGTGCGGTGAAAATTTTAGCGCGCGATAGAAAAATTAAAAATTTTTAAACAAAAAATTGAATCCGACTTCCAAAGTAAAAGTATGAAATAAAACTTATTCTCTACATAATTCCCCTTTTAAATTCTGCTAATTTTTTTACTATTTCTCTACTCAATCTTCTTAATTTTGAAATCGGTACCAGCCCAAATAATATCCTACAATATTTTATAGAACTTACGTTCATATTTGCTGGTACCGACTCGGTTTAATTTTTTGTTTAAAAATAATAAGTTTACCCTAAAAAGGGTAAAATTATTATTTATTGTGATATTTGTTAATGTATTATTAATACATCTAAAGAACGTTTAAAATAAACATCGCGGTAAGATTGCATTACCTAGGTATTGTAAATAAGATGATGATGATGATTACTGTAAGTTACATCATACATGCTTATGCCGGAATTTCCAAACGCGTATCTTTAAAGACTGAGGAGTTCTTTTTAGTGCTTTTGGATCCAGGGTATACCTTGGTACAAAATCTCATTTTCTGGTAGCATATGCTTGAATTACTTCAGAAAAAGTCAAAATCACTATATCTGTCCATTTGAATTTCGAGGAGTTCCCTCGAGTCACCACTTTTTTGAAAATGGGACCAACCTTGGATGATAACCTTTACATCAAAAAAAGAATTTTGAAAATCGGTTAACAGACGGCGAAGTAATCGGCGAACATACAAAAAAAAAACACAGCCAAACGTATAACCTATAACCGCCTCCTTTTTTGGTAGTCGGTTAAAGAGTAGCCTATGTTTTATATGTCGGTCAAAAAACACACTAGGTAAGTAGTAGTTCCTGTGGGATACTTTATTTACAGTTTCACGTAAAAACTACTTATCCGAATAAAATCTATACATATAAAATCCTTTGTCCTGAATGACTGACGGATCAACGCACAGCCTAAACCACTGATCGTAGAGACCTGAAACTTGCAGGGCTTGCTCTTTGTAATGCGTAGGGATCCGATAAGAAGGGATTTTTCGAAATTCGACTCCTAAGTGGGTGAAAAGGGGGAAATCAGTTTGTATGGAACAACGTGATTCCTTGGTCCAATCTACTTCATATTTTGCACATTTACTGGATTCGTAGTTGCAATTAAATCGGTTTAGATAAAAATTGAATATAGTCTGAGATCCTAGGACCGCCTTACTATACTTTTTATATGAAACTCGTATATATACGCGTAAATTTTGTTCCATCTTTTGACCCCCACCGCAAAAACTAGCTGGTAGGTCTTACACTAATCATTTTTTGTATTAGATTAACGTTAGCAATTTACTTTCAAATACGAATTAATTTCCAATTTGATCGAAGCAATCATCATGTTGAAAAATGAATCTGACAAGAATGTGAAAGTTAAAAGAGATGTTTGATTTTGGGCCAGTTCTATGTACACTACATAGGTAAATAGGAAAAAAATATGGGAATATCATAAAAATACGAAAAAAATAATTTGAAGAAGGGTATGTGCGTACAAAAATGATTAATTGAAGAGTTTTTTATTGCGAGAACACTATTTTTAGGGCGGCCATGACAGTTGTTTTGACTTGACTTTTGACGTAGTAGACAGTTTTACGAAGAGACGTCGTCTTGAATGTCATACGTCTTTCTTTGTCAAAAGTCATGTCATTGACAAAATGACATTCTTTAGTTAATTCTGATCTGATCCGCCATGTTTTATTTTACTTTGTGTTGCTCTCCTTGACGAAGTTAATTTAAATGTACATGAAAACGAAGTGAAATTAAACGAAATAAATAATAGGAAACGGTTACTATAATATTATGTAGCTATATTTACATATACTGTACGTAGGGCTGGCCCAGGCCTCATACATTTCTTGAACATCTCTTTTGATGAAAATTTCTTTGAAAAACTAGGCACCCCTCTTTTTAATATTATATATCTATGTAGGCACCTAAATATTTGCGATTGCTGCATTAATTATATTCATAATACTTATTATATTGCATACTATTTCAGTCATAGATGTATAATAAGTATATCACTGATTTCAGTAGAATATTTTGAGTGTAGGTATAATTAAATTTCTTTCGCTTTTGTTGTTATATGTAATATTTAATTTATTTGTGCTTGATTTATCAGTGTTTAATACATAGGTTTTTAGTTTTTAACCCAACACAATGAGTTTTAAGATTTTCTTAAAAGATTTTCGATCTGTACGTTTGTGCGCGCTAATCTCAGAAACTACGGAACGGATTTTTATAAAATTTGTTACTGTAGTAGTTTAGCCCTTGGATAAACACATAGGACTCGCTTTTTATCGCGGAAAATTTTTGGGTACCTTACTACCTACGGGTTCTACGCGGATAGGTTTTAGGATAGCTCTGCTTATAATTTTGTGTAGGTATTTCAATTCAATCGGTTTATACGGCATACCTACAAAAAGTTTAATCAATCTAAAAAATAACGTAGTATAAAATGCTATAAAATAACCAGATATTTGAATTGGTTAAAACTTTACCTAGATTAATCTTAATTATTAATGTGTATGATTATTATATGAGGAATAAGTGAGAAGCTAGATGGCTTCGTGGTCGTACTGCTAACTCATCTCTCTCTCAAACTCTGTCGTGGTCCCAACTAGGATGGGCGATCACAATCCAAATTATTTTTATTAAGGTCAAAGTCCACAACGTCATCCTATTCAAAAGATTTTCGAAATCGTTAAAATACTAATTATTGGCTACAAATAAATATTTAAGTAGGTACTTAATATTATACCTAAACGCGAAAGTTTGTATGTACATAATAATAATATGTTTAGTTTTTCATGCAATAAAGTAAAATACAACTGGCTGTGCAGTGCCTACACCATTACGTATTTAATTTTGGTATTGGTATTTTTCCGAACAAGCTTTCCCTCTGACTTAAACGCAATTTCACGCGGGCGAAGCTGCGGGCAAAAGCTAGTATAAATATAAAAACCGATTATCATGAAATTTGGCACAGATATAAAGAAGACCATGGGGAAGGACATAGGCTACTTTTTATCGCGGGGCATATAATGTTCCCGTGGGTTACTGTACTTATGCGGGTGGAGCCGCCAGGGCCGAGCCGCCCCTATGTGCGATGTGTGCAGCGCACACAGGCGCCAAGACGATGGGGGCGCCGCGGGCGGCTAAAACATGAAGATTCGTAAAAATAAGAGGCGCTTCATAGGTTTCGCACACAGGCGCTGCCGGAGGTCGGCACGGCCCTGGGAGCCGCGGGCATCAGCTAGTGATATCAATAACTTCGAATGTAATAGGTTGGGGAAAAAGTCTTTTCGCATTATAGTATGTATGAACTTGTCATAAAATATCTTGGGCTATACCAATTGTATCTGGCTGATTTTGGTATCATTAAAAAGTTTTAATTTTACAGAAGACAATTCCAAATTCAAATTAGGTAAATTTGAGATTTTCATTTGTTTTTCTTATTGTTAAAATGAGTGATTCTTATGAAGAATTTCGATACATTTTAAAATTTTATTACAAAAAAGGTAAAAATGCAACACAAGCCGCGAAAAAAATTTGTGATGTTTATGGACCTAATGCAGTATCTGTGAGAGTAGCGCAAATTTGGTTTAAGCGTTTTCAATCCGGAAATTTTGATATCAAAGATGCACGTCGCTCTGGTCGCCCTGTTACGGACAAAACTGTTGCCATTTTTGAAAAAGTGGAGCAAGATCGGCATATTAGTAGTTACGATGTAGCTGAAGAACTGGGGATTGACCACAAAATGATTTTGGCGCATTTGAAAAAAGCTGGGTACACAAAAAAGCTCGATATTTGGGTGCCTCATGAGCTCACTGAAAGAAACCTAATGAACCATTGTACTCATTTGTGATTCTTTATTACGACGTAATGAAACCGAACCATTTTTGAAGAAGCTGATAACTGGTGATGAAAAGTGGATCACGTACGACAAGAACGTGCGAAAAAGATCGTGGTCAAAGGCCGGTCAGGCTTCACAGACTGTGGCGAAACCCGGGTTAACTCGCAACAAGGTGATGCTGTGTGTGTGGTGGGATTGGAAGGGCATTATTCATTATGAGCTGTTACCGCCAGGCAGGACCATCAATTCTGAACTGTACTGCGAACAACTGATGAGATTAAGGCAAGAAGTTGAGAGAAAGCGGCCGGAATTAATCAACAGAAGGGGTGTGGTTTTTCACCATGATAACGCTAGACCTCACACATCTTTAGCCACTCAGAAAAAATTACGGGAGTTTGGCTGGGAGGTGTTAATGCATCCGCCGTATAGTCCTGACCTTGCACCTTCAGATTTCCACCTGTTTCGGTCGCTGCAGAATTCCTTAGGCAGTGTCAGGTTGACATCACAAGAGGACTGCCAAAACCACTTGTCGCAGTTTTTTCATCAGAAGCCCCAAAAATTTTATAGCAATGGGATCATGTACCTACCAACAAGATGGCAAAAAGTTATCGAACAAAATGGCACCTATATACTTTAGTCACTTGTAAATAAACTTTATAAAAAAACCTTTTGAATTTTTATATAAAATGCGAAGAAACTTTTTCCCCAACCTAATATTATGTCAGTCAGTAATTTTGCTTTGTTCGAAAATCCGGAATGTGGGTTCGAATCCCGGTCAGACAAATATTTTTGTGATTGTTTATTTATTTAAATTTATTAGAACTCCGAGCAAATCCCGGTCACCCGGTAACTTATATTATAGTGTGGACACTATACGGTTCAAATAGTAAACATAAAAACAATTTTGTATTTCTTTGGAAATTTGGCAGTTATAGTGTAGGCAGTGGCGTAGCTAGGTGGACAAGGGCCCCGGTGCATATGGGAAGAATCGGGCCCTCATGCCCCTCATCCCCTCTTTTCGCGTAGCTTGAACTTATATTGACCTTTAAAATTAGTCATAGGAATAAGAATAGGAAACAGTGAATTAAACTTATCCCTAGTAGGTTAAATCCATACGTCGTCTCTATGAGGGGTAGAATCTCTATGTGTTAAATGGAGGAAAATGGGAATAAATAAACAACGACGCACATACATGACGATATAGAATATTTATTATACAGATGAGATCAATAAAGAGAAAAAACGAGCGAGCCCATGTTACGCCATACATAAACAACTTGCGTTGGCTCAAAATGGATGGTCGCAGACAATTACACTTTGCTAGTCTTCTGTTTGGAGTAGTAAAATTTAAAACACCGGCCTACCTTTACGACAAATTACAGTGGGCATGCGATAAACAACTGTCAATGACAACTAGGGGTTCAGCTTATTTACTAATTACTCCACTCCATCGCACTTCCATGTTCCAAGGTAGCTTCAGATACCTGGCCAGTAAAATCTGGAACAACCTTCTACCGCCGCAGTTCCGTGCTCTAAAAACAATTAATAATTTTAAATTAAAACTCAAAAACCTTATTTTACGAGAGCAACTAGCACTAACATAATTTCTTTTTCTATTCTTTCCATATTAAATATGTTTACCTTTTCAAGTTAGTAATTTATTTTAATGATTACAATAATATTATAATAATCTAATGTATTTATTGCATATTAATGAATTTAAATTATATTTTAACACTTTGGACATTACGATTTACGTTTTATTGCTTACCGTTCGGGTTGTAAGCCGACACATGGCGGTTAAGAGCCAGTTGTTATTAGTCGCCGTCAGGTCAGTGAGCCTTCATTGAGCCATCCTTTTTGCCTACAGGTGTTCACAACAAAATGAGTATGCTATAGATATGTGTATATTATGTTCTGTTAACACCATTCTTTATATTATGTCACACCTAAAACAAAAATATATATAGCTTGTATAATATTGACTCACATATGTATGACTTTAACAAAAGTATAACACGTTATTAGTTTAAAACAAACACCAACCTGTATTTCCTGCATTGTGTTATTATGGAATAGTATTATTTTTTGCCGAGTATTGGCTATTTCTACACTAATATTATAAAGAGGAAAACTTTGTTTGTATGTTTGTTTGTTTGTTTGTTTGTTTGTTTGTTTGTTTGTTTGTTTGTAATGAATAGGCTCAAAAAGTACTGGACCGATTTCAAAAATTCTTTCACCATTCGAAAGCTACATTATCCACGAGTAACATAGGCTAAATTTTATTTTGAAAAAAAATAGGGTTCCGTAAGATATTTGGGTTTTTCGGACACAAGGTGTAAAAAATCAACCAGAAAAGTTACTTATTTTGCGTACGCTGCCTAAACTATAAAAGATAGAACCATAAAATGTTCTAATTAATTGTAGACCTTATAAATATCTACAAAAAAGTCCGCGACACACTATACCTATCTATGTCGAGTGAGGCACAACAACCATTTTTTTATTTAGAAATCTTGATTTTTTTTGGACTACATTTAAACGCGTTTATTTTACTCATGTTATTAATCCTTATCAAAATAAATTATTTCATCACTAAGTACAGTTTATGTAGATAATATTTGGTCTTTGAATGATTAAAATTGGACGTTTGGTTTTGAAGTTATGGCGAAATTAAAATACTACGATTTCTGCTGCACGGCCCGTTGCGAAGTGGGCGTCACCAAGGCGGGGTGCGCTGCGGGTTAATGTTTAGTTTAGTTTAGTTTAGTTATTTTATAAACATCAAATTGATAATATCTTAAAATATAATACATTATAATATCTATACATCTATACAGTTAAATACAATTTAAGTGTCTGTTTGTAACTTCAAATTAACAGCTTTTTACATAATGAATCTGAAAGTATATTCGGTACTTACAATAAAATACATTTTTTTTTAATTTTTGTCTGTCCGTCTGTCTGTCTGTCAGTCGGTCTGTCTGTCTGTTTGTTCCGACTAATCTCTGAAACGGCTGGACCGATTTTCACGGGACTTTCACTAGCAGATAGCTGATGTTATAGGGTCTAACATAGGCTACTTTTATTTTAGGGTTCCGTTTAAAAAAATAGGATTCCGCTTTCGTTAGTCATAAATATAAATACAATTTAAGTGTCTGTTTGTAACTTCAAATTAACAGCTTTTTACATAATGAATCTGAAAGTATATTCGGTACTTACAATAAAATACATTTTTTTTTAATTTTTGTCTGTCCGTCTATCTGTCTGTCAGTCGGTCTGTCTGTCTGTTTGTTCCGACTAATCTCTGAAACGGCTGGACCGATTTTCACGGGACTTTCACTAGCAGATAGCTGATGTTATAGGGTCTAACATAGGCTACTTTTATTTTAGGGTTCCGTTTAAAAAAATAGGATTCCGCTTTCGTTAGTCATAAATAAAGTCGCGGGTAAATTTCAGCGATATCCCAAAGTATTGTTCCACGCGGACGAAGTCGCGGGCAAAAGCTAGTATATTTATATTTATCTTGTACCAATAACCTTTATCTCGTGATAGTTACTACTTGCTATGATCAGATCTATGGCGGCTAGCCATGCGTGCGTCCACCCCTTGCGACATGGCTGTAGTTACTATGGGTAGTGTACAAGGGGAGTGCGGAGGGCGCGGGTGGCGTGAACGTTGCACTGTTCATGGTAATGAGTGATGAGTCACATGTTTATACGTACCTATGTCCCATAATAATATTATAATATATTTAATATTTTATCTTGATATGTAATTATGTAAGTATATGTATGTTTCTATCAGCTATTGCTATGTGTTATTCTGTCCCTCAAATGACAGTACCGATGGAACCACATAATACCAGGCACTGTGGTGATTGCGCCGTGGTGATATGCCTGAGTGGTCTCCATTTTGATAGTTAGGCAATGCACTGCACTACCGACCATTTGATTCTGATGGTACCTTTAATATTAAAAATTATAATGTTTTTCTTGTTTTCCACTTTATGTTAAACGAGTATAGGTACTTATCTTTTATATATATATTTTTATTCTTTTCTTTTATTGTGTTCTGTGTTGTAATGTATAAATGTAAAATCTTGTAGTGTATGTCCTACCTATCAAATAAACGTTTTTTAATTTAATTTAATTTAATTTAATTTTTAATAGAATTCCCCGTCCAATTCACAATCTCTTGCGCGCTTTAATTTTTGCGAATTCGTCTATAGTTTCACTCAAATCCAAGTTTGATGCCGCCTTATTTTCTATTGCAATTAACGATAAATGTCGGAGGCGATCTTGTCCAATGCTGTTTCTTAAATAATTTTTATAATCTTCAGTTTACTGAAAGATCTTTCTGCGGCTGCGGAAGTAACAAGAATTGTATGGAACAGTAGCATTGCTGTATAGGTACACTTCCGTAAGGTCACATTCGAGCACGCCAATGGACCACGTCTCCGTCAATTTGAACTTGAGTTTAGAAAAACGTTTTTTATTTTTCGTTGTCGATCTATTTAAAAGTTTGAGAGTTATTATAGATTATACGAATACCGTTGTGCTGCAACCTGTATCCTGTATCATACATGTTTTGTCATCGGTTGTTTTTTTATTTAAATGAGTTCTAGCAGAATATGGTGCCAGATGGATGAATGTGCGGAATAGAAGTACTATAGTAACATATGCATTAGTGGCGATACTTGATGAAAGATGAAATAAGGCTGGTAGTAGGGAAAACGAATTGCAACGATCAGTGACACACCTAGTCCACCTAGCGTCAACTATTATAGTGCATCCAGACCCCAGAAAGTTGAAAACATCGCAATGAATATCATAAATGAGAACTGGGGGGCAATTCTGCTAAATAAATCCTGCATTAATATAATTACAATCAAGTCCCGACATGCTTACACTCTCAAAAGGTGTTTTTATGAACGTTAAACCAACGTGAAACGCGCTCTGATTGGTCGAAGCGGCATAAAATCCGTTCACGGTAACATGACGCTACACTTTCAATCCAAACAAAGTGAAGTTTACTGTATAAATTGTTTACTTTAAATACGAGAATTGAGGTTCAGATGCAAGGCAAGAGGGAATGAAAACTTGACGAAAAAGTTAATATGGGTGGAGTATGGAATTGTCGAATTGATCTCACGACCGTCAAGCACGTGAGCTTATCGCTGATCCAATGTGCTACGGGCGTACTCATCCCAACTATCAAATACCAAATAACTGAAATAACGATAACAAACAGCACATGCTCATCGAGGACGCTTAGCGCATATGTTGAAAATCTTAAATCAGAAGTCTTGTAATTGTTGGTGTTCATTTAACAACATTAAAAAAAAAAGAAAAAAAAACTAGTCTCGAGTCTCGAGCCTACTCACAAGATTTTTTTTCCTTTTTTCTTATATGCTCCTCTCTTTTCAAAGCTGAGGCTAGTGGGCCCCTTGAGCTCCGGGGCCCTGGTGCACTGCACCACCTAGCCCTACGATAGCTACGCCACTGAGTGTAGGTACTATGTACCATAAATACTTTTTTGTAAAACCCATGTGGATATGCGATTATTTTACAAATGTTGCGAAAGCTTTAAAACATAAGCGCCTATTTAAATTAATATTGCAATATTTTTATACTGCAAAAAACTGAAGTTCGCCAGGCGTGTAAATCATAATCCAATAGGAGTCCGCTGCTCTAGCATCGAATCGACTAGAATGGCCATGATATAAAGGGAAACATGCTTGTCCCCGAAGACTAAGAAAATGTTAACTCTTTTAAGACACGTGAAGTCAGCTCCCAACTAGCAAAATTGTCTAAGGTTAAGTTACATATGAGAGTGATAGCATTATAAATAGCTTATAAGTATCTAGATTAAGAACAAACATCGTATTAAAGCATGCATAAAGACGTTTCGAACTTAAAGAACATGTAAGCTTATGAGGAACTCTTATAGATATATTTAAGATAGCCTTATAAAATATTTATAAGTATAAAAGTCATACAAGCGCCCGTTGGAAGACTATTTTCTCTTCATATATTTTTATACTTAAAAGAGCACTTTATAAGGTTGTTTGTTCTTTAAGGATTCTTGGAAAAGTATGATATAAGAATACTACTCTTACTAAAGCATGACATAAAACTCTTAAATAACTAAAAACTTATAAGCGTGAGTTGTCTTAGCTTAGTGTCTCGTAAGACATTATACATTATAGTAGCATGTCGGAAGACGTTTATAAGAATATTTGAACTCACAAACGTCATAGGTATGCTTTACTAAGAAGATTGCTTACTTTTAATCGTTTGTCTTTTGGTTACTGTGGACATAAAGTGCTAAATTATGGATTTAAATAAATGGAAACGATTCAAAAGAAGTGGAGGATACCGCAGAAGAGTATATAAACAATACTCTGAACTTTCAAGATCGCCCCCATCCGAAGAAGCGGAACAAGTTGGAGTCAGTTATATTTGTGGTGGTTCCGTACACGGAGACTGCTCTAATACGTCTAGTGATGACAGCGAACATGAGTCTGACTGCGAAAACTTTTTAAATTATGAAAGTAACTTACAGTTACGCGAAGACATTAAAGTCTGGGCTATTAAATATAACATTCCACATTCAGCTTACAATGAACTTTCTGTGATTTTAAATAAAAATAGCAATATAATTTTGCCTAAATAAAATGTATATAAATCTAAATGCTTAACTTCAAGTATATGCAGCTACTTTCCCCTATACTTACCTACTTAAAACATTTTAGGTTACATTTTTTATTATAAATATTTGTATAATTAAATTATAATCAATATCTCTTTAAAATGTTTTTAGCTACCTACCTAAATGATTATTATTTATATGACAGGAATTTTAACTCATTGTATCGGTTAGTTGCAGATTTCACATTCATCACTTGGGTAGTGGTCGTATATTGCAAATTCTTGGCAGTTTTGACACCAGAAGAAACTTGAGTGCAATAGTTTAATTAAATCTTTCTGTCCCATTATAAAATATAGTGGTTTTTGAGGCATGTCGTGTGATGTAGCATATTCACAAGCGATGCATTTTTTAGACAGTACCTATAAAGTGCGTTAAGGTTCAAGGCCATTTTTTGTTCTTAAGTTTTCTGATTTTTTTCTTATTTAGAATACAATCGACATCCATTATAATAACCATTGTGGTACTGCTGGCAACTCTAGAACAATCAATTATCATTACAAACAACATTGCAGACGTTGATTTAAGACAGGTTTTCATAATTTGCTAACATTATAATACAATGTTCCTTAAGGCTCCTTCATTTGACAAGGAACCCTATTACACACGAACGATTAACAATATGGCTGTCGAACGTTCTATAAGCAAGAGTGTACTAAGAGCAATGGTCAGAAAATGTATTTAAGGCCACGAAGACCAAGCGAAATAGGCATTTAACGCTTCCAAGAGTTGCCCGCAATTGCCGCAAAGCGAGCCGCGCGCCTACGTCGCCGGCGTGAACTTACATGAACCCAAAGTGTTACAGTGTAGACGTGTCGGCAGTAGGTCATCTTATTTTATTATTTGTATTGAAAAAGATAATAAAATCCATAGATAACTGTTTTAATGCAACACATAGCACACATAATTTGAATAGATATTATAGGTAGGTACCTACCTAAGTAAAAAATGATTAAATTATATTCAATTATTTTGACAGTTTCTATGCAGTGTGTTCTGTTACAAGTATAAAAACACGCTGTGTTCGATGTGTGCATGGAGACGAGTACCTATCGTTAGCTCGTGTGGTCACTAAAGTACGTGTCGTTTCGTGAGATAATAATACTGTATCAGGTAGGCGCTGACGATTTGATGGTAACTACTTAGGCAGACACTTGCAAAAAATGTATTCCTACTGCCGAGTCCGCACGTTTGCCACTTGCCGCAAAATCCAAACCTCCACAAACGTTTGACTTTTTGAAAATCCAGATTTCCGAATTTTTTCTCCCAAAAATCCGGATTATCCGGATAATTCAGATTTTTTAATTTTTTTTAAATTTGTTGCATATTTTATAAAACTTTAATGTTTATTTTACTACTATGTTGTAACAAAACTTACACTCATTAGTAAAAAAAAGAGTTACTTTTTTATAATTTAATTTAAATAAATTCTGATTTTAAGTTGTATTAGAATTACAATCTGAATAAATAAAAACATAATGAGTTTATATCAAAATTATATACTTAATTATATTATTTTTTTTTAGTTTTAGAAATATTTTTGATTACGTTTCAAATCCTACAATGTTCAGTTTTATAGTTAGTATTTTATTTTAAATAAGGTATGTATATATTGTTATTTACTAAATGTTCCAGCAGAAAGAATTATAAAAAATTGGAATAGCCTGTGATCTTTTTAACGCTTTTTTTACATATTCACCACTACCGTTTTCGTAAAGTTCCATTTCTATGTGAAAGTACTAACGTAGGAAAATTAATACAGTTTAATAAAACGTAGGAAACTGAAAATCCTTTAAATCGAGATCCGGGGAATGAAGACAAATCATTTGAAGCATGGGGCTGAACAAATAATTTTGTATGGACGAAATTGGACCACTTTTGAGTTATTGAAAGTAAAAATCACCCACCTGTTTGGGTAATAATTAAACACGTAAATGGTGCTTTTAATTCCCTCGGTAACTAACAGAAGTACAATAAGCAATTCTAAGCACAATTTAAAACCTACAACTGTTGTAAGATCTTTATTTTAACATTTTACTTACAAATAAACAGTAACATCTTACTCTTCATTGCACTTTGAAATTTCCGCTATAAGATGAAAACTACATTACTTAAAAAAATAACAGTGGTTTACACAAATCGTTGGTGCTATTTTTGACACCTATATCTTATCTTTAAAATATTATCTAAAAATAATTATTTCTACGCAAAAACAGGAGCGTTGATTTTCATTTAGTTTTGCTACTGACTCGTTCGGAAAAACTCTCTCTAATCTTAAACCAACCAGTCAGGTATTATCGACTCCAAAACTTCTTCCTGATATCATAGAGATAATATTTAGGTATTTGGACTTAGATATTCATTATTTAGAAGATAATTAAATATAGTTAAACCACTACATTTCTTTTTAAGCTGTCATATTAATTTGGCATTCTATGATTGTAGAAATTAAAATTGCAATAATATGTTTCGACTTTCGTTAGTAAGAATTCAATAAATATAAAAATACAAAGCTTTAATTGGGTTTGGATTTGCTTATTATACTTCTTACTACTTGTGCAATTGAAACTGAAACCATATTCAGTGTTTTTATAAATTGGATCACCTATTAATGAACTGTACTACTACTGAAAAAATATAAAATTGTAAGTATCTTAGAAACAGTCCATACATCTATACTAATATTATAAAGAGGAAAACTTTGTTTGTTTGTTTGTTTGTTTGTAATGAATAGGCTCAAAAAGTACTGGACCGATTTCAAAAATTCTTTCACCATTCGAAAGCTACATTATCCACGAGTAACATAGGCTAAATTTTATTTTGGAAAAAATAGGGTTCCGTAAGATATTTGGGTTTTTCGGACACAAGGTGTAAAAAATCAACCAGAAAAGTTACTTATTTTGCGTACGCTGCCTAAACTATAAAAGATAGAACCATAAAATGTTCTAATTAATTGTAGATCTTATAAGTATCTACAAAAAAGTCCGCGACACACTATACCTATCTATGTCGAGTGAGGCACAACAACCATTTTTTTATTTAGAAATCTTGAATTTTTTTTGGACTACATTTAAACGCGTTTATTTTACTCATGCTATTAATCCTTATCAAAATAAATTATTTCATCACTAAGTACAGTTTATGTAGATAATATTTGGTCTTTTAATGATTAAAATTGGATGTTTGGTTTTGAAGTTATGGCGAAATTAAAATATTACGATTTCTGCTGCACGGCCCGTTGCGAGGTGGGCGTCGCGTCGTCGCCAAGGCGTGCGAGTTTAGATCTATGAGTAAATTTTTTGTTTTGTGTTCGTTGTAACTATGATGGATAGATACTTGAGTAACTATTTATTTAGTGATTGTTGTATTGTTAGTTCTGAAAAGTGTAGGTATTTCATACGATAAAAGTATACCCACTTACTTATTTCATTAAGTATTAGCATAGTAGGTACCTATATTAATTTGTTTCTGTTTGTTTTGACTAAATTTCACCCGTTTTGTTAGAGGTTTAAAGACATTCTGTTATCTGTAGTATTAGTATCAGTATTGTACCCGTGCGAAGCCGGGGCGGGTCGCTAGTCTACACTAATATTATAAAGAGGAAAACTTTGTTTGTATGTTTGTTTGTTTGTTTGTTTGTTTGTTTGTTTGTTTGTTTGTTTGTTTGTTTGTTTGTAATGAATAGGCTCAAAAAGTACTGGACCGATTTCAAAAATTCTTTCACCATTCGAAAGCTACATTACCCACGAGTAACATAGGCTAAATTTTATTTTGGAAAAAAATAGGGTTCCGTAAGATATTTGGGTTTTTCGGACACAAGGTGTAAAAAATCAACCAGAAAAGTTACTTATTTTGCGTACGCTGCCTAAACTATAAAAGATAGAACCATAAAATGTTCTAATTAATTGTAGATCTTATAAATATCTACAAAAAAGTCCGCGACACACTATACCTATCTATGTCGAGTGAGGCACAACAACCATTTTTTTATTTAGAAATCTTGAATTTTTTTTGGACTACATTTAAACGCATTTATTTTACTCATGTTATTAATCCTTATCAAAATAAATTATTTCATCACTAAGTACAGTTTATGTAGATAATATTTGGTCTTTGAATGATTAAAATTGGACGTTTGGTTTTGAAGTTATGGCGAAATTAAAATATTACGACTTCTGCTGCACGGCCCGTTGCGAAGTGGGCGTCACCAAGGCGGGGTGCGCGTGCGGGTTAATGTTTAGTTTAGTTTAGTTAAATAGTTTAGTTATTTTATAAACATCAAATTAATAATATCTTAAAATATAATACATTATAATATCTATACATCTATACAGTTAAATACAATTTAAGTGTCTGTTTGTAACTTCAAATTAACAGCTTTTTACATAATGAATCTGAAAGTATATTCGGTACTTACAATAAAATACATTTTTTTTTTAATTTTTGTCTGTCCGTCTGTCTGTCTGTAAGTCGGTCTGTCTGTCTGTTTGTTCCGACTAATCTCTGAAACGGCTGGACCGATTTTCACGGGACTTTCACTAGCAGATAGCTGATGTTATAGGGTACATAGGCTACTTTTATTTTAGGGTTCCGTTTAAAAAAATAGGATTCCGCTTTCGTTAGTCATAAATAAAGTGGCGGGTAAATTTCAGCGATATCCCAAAGTATTGTTCCACGCGGACGAAGTCGCGGGCAAAAGCTAGTATACATATATAGCGGCCATAATATTTTAACAGATCTTCATCCCTCGCATTTCCATTTAATGGATTGACTATGTTCTACCAAATAACTTGAATAAATGGAAAAATGTGTCAACAATTTCAACAGGACAACAAATAATATCAAATTATCCAAAGGCATGTATTTAAACTCACGACAAAACATGTTTATTTCTTATGTTTACGCGAATATTGTTCATTGTTTTAAACACTTACGGATTTTGTCGCGTTACGTAAACGTAACCGTAAAACGTAAACCGTGACAAAATCCGTAAGTGTTTAAAACAATCACGACAAAACAATTAAATTTTGGATGTGAAAATACCGAATATTGAATACTAAATGTTGGCTAAAGAATGTAAGGAATAAAAAATTACAAATCTGGTGACTAAATAATACCACTGAATATTCCAAACTGGCAGACTGATATTATATTAGCGAACAAATAACCATCTTGGCGACAATTTGTGAGTACACATTTAATTTAAGAATAGGTACATATATTTTCCGTAATGTAGGTAACTCAACATACAAGCAGCAAAACCAGCGCACATAAAAAAAAACAAAGGAGCGTACAAAATTCCCAATTTTTAATTTTCCTCGACTTGGTGTAGATATTGGGTAGATTCATTTTGAAATTTAAAAATAACGGTTATTCATTTTTCGCAAAATTAACATAGGTGTCGTTACCAAGTTTTTGGGGGTGCTGGATACGAAAATGACATTCATTTTGAAATTCCAATATGGCGGACATATTTAATTTTATAAAAATAATATGGTTGTCCCTTTGTTGGTTTCTGGGAGTGCTGATTACAAAAAAGTCATCCATTTTAAATTTCCTTAGTAACCCCGCAACCTCAAATTTTCTTCATGATGGGAGAAAAAGAAATTCGAAAATCCTGAATATTCCAACATTTCTATAGCTTTATGCATCCCGGCCCCGGTTTTTCAATGTAGAGCATTTATATTTTTTTAATAAAATAGATTCTATCTCGGAAACGGTGCATCCTAATGAAAAATAATGAAAATTTCCTCCCCCTTAGAAACTCCGCAACATCATATTTTCTTCATGATGGAAGAAAAAAAATCTGAAAATCCTAAATTTTCCAAATTTTCTATAGCGTTTTACACCGTTCGTGTCTCAAAGTAGAGCATTATCGTATTTTTTCTTTCTATAATGGCTTCTATCTCAGAAACGGTGTATCCTACTTGAAAAATAATGAAAATTACCTCTCCCTTAATAACTCCGTAACCATATATTTTCTTCAAGATGAGAGAAAAAGAAATTCGAAAATCCTGAATTTTCCAACATTTCTATAGCTTTATATATCCCTCGTATCTCAATGTAGAGCATTTAATTTTTTTTTATAAAATTGATTCTATCTCGGAAACGGTGCATCCTATTGAAAAAATAATGAAAATTTCCTCCCCTTAAGAACCCCGCAACACCATAGTTTCTTCACGATGGAAGAAAAAGAAATTTGAAAATCCTGAATTTTCCAAAATTTCTATAGCTTTATACACTGTTCGTGTCAAAGTAGAACATTGCCATATTTTTTTTCTAAAATCGCTTCTATTTTAGAAACGGAAAAATAATACTATTACTGGAAAAATAATAAAAATTTCCTCCCCCTTAACTCGGAAATCGCATATTTTTTTCATGAATGCCAAAAAAAGAAATTTGAAAATCCTGAATTTCGAAAAGTTTCTATACCTTACATAGCTGGTACCTCTACAAACTACATGTTAATTTTACGAAGATTGGATAGTCTCCATTTTGGAAAATGAAATTGGAAGACAATTTTATAATCAGCATATGAAACATGGAAAAAGACATCCATTTTTAATAAAAAAAAAATATATACGCCATTTTGGAATTTTAAAACGGATTTTATTTTCATATCATTCTGCACCCCCAAAAACCTTGAAAACGATACCCATACCAAAGAAAAAAAAACCTCCAATAGTATCCAAAACTGGGATTTTCCGTAGCTTGCAAATTGAATTTTTAGCAGCTATTAATTTATCAATCAAATCTTTATAAGCTACTTACATGGTATAATGGTCACCAACTTATCGGTGCTAATTGGATTAAATTTCGCTACTTTTTATCTGCCGATTTTTGTATTTTTTGTCACTTGAGTGATTTCACCAGTTTGGTAATTTAGTCGCCAACATATTAATTCGCTGCCAAATTCAGCAATACAGTATGCTCACGTGCAGTCACCAACTTATTTTTTGTTCACTCGATTAATTATATCCCTTATTCAAATATTGTACGTCTAGAGTACATACTAATTACAATTAAAATATGTAATTTTCATAGTAGTAACCAAGATTGATTGAAGTAATTTAGTCGCCAGCATATTAATTCGCTGCCAAATTCAGCAATACAGTATGCTCACGTGCAGTCACCAACTTATTTTTTGTTCACTCGATTAATAATATCCCTTATTCAAATATTGTACGTCTAGAGTACATACTAATTACAATTAAAATATGTAATTTTCATAGTAGTAACCAAGATTGAAAAAATCGAAAAATCCGGATTTTTCGAATTTTTCGAATTTCGAAGTATCCGGATTGCAACCCCTACTTGCGAGTGACTTGGTGTGTTCTGCAAAGGCAAGCATGACAGATGTTGAGCTCGTATCCTTATATTTTATTGTAAATAGAACAGCCTCCGTGGTCTAGTGGTTAGAGCTTGGCTCTCGACTCGGATGTCGCGTGGGGAGTTATTTATTATTATTATTGTAAAAACAGAAATCGAAATAAAAAGAAACGAAAAGTACGGCAAAGAAGATGGTAGATGTTACAAATTCATAATAACCTAACCAAGAGCATGTCAGGACATGTCTAAGGAGGGTTCCGTAACTATAAACGCGTAATATGCTTTTTTTTTAATTACTCCAAAAGTTACTGTCCGATTTGGTTTACAATAATTTTCCTTAAGAGTTTTTAGCATGATCTATCAGCATGGAAATTTGCAAGTTTCTATCTCCTATAGTTTAAAAATGCTAGGGGGGGACCAACTTACAAACTACTTTGGAGGCCGATTACTCGAAAATGGTCAACTTTATAAAAAAGTAACGTATGAAACCTTGCCTTTATTTTAAAAGACCTATTCTACGATACCCCACACGATGGGGTAGAGTGAAAAAATATTTTTCATCCCCACTTCCTATGTATGGAGAGCCACCCCTAAAATATAAAATTATTATTTTTTTATGATCCCGAAACCGTGATCTATACACAGTCTATAACTGCACCAAATTTCATCAATTTATATTCATAATTACAGGAGCTAGAGGCGCGGACAGACAGACAGACAGACAGACAGACAGACAGACAGACAGACAGACAGACAGACAGACAGACGGACAGAGCGAAACTATAAGGGTTCCTTAAGTATTACGGAACCCTAAAAACCGTTTACTGGCTTATTCAATAATGTACTAAGGCTACTCCACGCATCAGCTACTTTTTTCTCATAATACACAACACAATAATATATGTATGGACGCTTCACACCAAGTCAATCTGGTCCCGTGGTAAGTTCTCGAAGAACTTGTGTTACGGGTACCAGACAACAGAAATATATTTAATAATTTTTATATTATACACATATTTAAGATTTTTAGTATATTTAATACACATTCATGACCCAGGAACACAGAAAAAATGTTTGTTCCTTCAGCATTCAAACCCGCGACCCCCGGCTTGAGCACCAACACACTCAACCACTGAGCCACAGAGGTCGTCTCATCTGGCAAAAGCAACGACGTGGCGACGATAATGTTATTGTGTATGGTTATAATATGTATAACTAGCCGATGCCCGCAACTTCGTTTGCGCCTAACTGACGGAAGCGGAACCCTATTTTTTAAACGGAACCCTAAAATAAAAGTAGCCTATGTTAGACCTTATGACATCAGCTATCTGCCAGTGAAAGTCCCGCGAAAATCGGTCCAGCCGTTTCAGAGATTAGCCGGAACAAACAGACAGACAGACCGACAGACAGACAGACAGACAGACGGACAGACATTTTAAAAAATTGGTATTTTATTGTAAGTACCGAATATACTTTCAGATGCATTATGTGAAAAGCTGTTAATTTGAGGTTACAAACAGACACTTCATTTTTATTTATCTGTACCTATAGATTTAGTTCAAAAATAAAAAGAAGCATAAAAAAATACAAAACAAACTTTCCTATAGATTTTTATTGTATTATATGTCCAAGACCCGGGAACACAGGAAACTTTTTGTTCCTTCGGCGGGATTCAAACCCGCGACCCCCGGCTTGAGCACTAACATGCTCAATCACTGAGCCACAGAGGTCGTCTCATCTGGCAAAAGCAACGACGCGGCGACAATAAAATGTAACATGTTATTGTGTATGGTTATATGTATAACTAGCTGATGCCCGCAACTTCGTTTGCATAACTTCGTTACCCGCAAGTAACGAAAACGGATCCCTATTTTTTATACGGAACCCTAAAATAAAAGTAGCCTATGTTAGACCTTATAACATCAGCTATCTGCCAGTGAAATTCCCGTGAAAATCGGTCCAGCCGTTTCAGAGATTAGCCGGAACAAACAGACAGACAGACAGACAGACGGACAGACAAAAATTTTAAAAATTGATATTTTATTGTTAGTATCGAATATACTTTCATATGCATCAAGTGATAAGCTGTTAATTTGACATTACAAACAGACACTTCAATTATATTTATCTGTATAGATGTATAGATGTATAGATTTAGTTCAAAAATAAAAAGAAACATAAAAAAATACAAAGAAACTGACTTTCCTTTAGATTTTTATTGTATTATACATATCCATGACCCGGGAACACAGGAAACTTTTTTTCCTTCGGCGGGATTCAAACCCGCGACCCCCGGCTTGAGCACCAACACGCTCAATCACTGAGCCACAGAGGTCGTCTCATCTGGCAAAAGCAATGACGCGGCGACGATAAAATATAACATGTTATTGTGTATGATATGTTCAAAAATAAAAAGAAACAAAACAAACTGACTTTCGTACACTGCGTTAGAAACGAAAGAATTGTTCGATAAATACGCGGGTAAGGCGTGCGCTAGCAAAACTGACATAGGTCAACGCCTAGCGGGCGACTGTGGGGCGACTCTAGCGGCTTACGCACGCTGCATTTCAATATTAATTTATTGTTAAAATAATTAAACCAACATGCAAAATGTAACCAGAAATTATTCTTTTTTAAGTTATTAGCTTTTCGTAGATATGATTTTTGAAAGTAAAACTATCATGAACTTCATGAACAAAAAGAAAAATATTCAAATTTAGCCTCCTCTTCGGAATTATTTTTGATCGAGTGAAGTTTTCAATATTATGTTTCGAACCACAAATTGTTAAAGAACATTAAGTAAACAACAATGTGTTTTTTTTTGGCTTTTTAAAGTTACTATTTGTTTGTTTATTATCGATTCAAAGTCATGTAAAATTGGGTCCACGTGGCCTTAAGTAGAGTCTAGTAAGAAACATCGAGCTTTATTCGCACTAAACTAAGAGCTATTCAGCTCTTAAATATCCTGAGAAAGAACACTGTAAGTTACTTTGGCAAATATGGGAAAATGGCGAGATTTTGTAATATTTTTACTTATAAAAAACATATTTTTTTTATTCAAAACTCATCTGAGCAATGGCCCGAGTTTGTAATATTATTTATTTTACATTTCCTTCGAATAAATGTACTTCGCAAGTAGTTCAGCGCTATAATAGTAATAGACAAGCACAAATATAATATGCCAACGTTACAATAAAATGAATATGCTTATTAACTTATATTTTTTAAAGATTTAATAGCATTGCGCACAACCGATACAAACAAATTTTCGGTACGCATAAAATACTCTTAAAGGAGCACCACGAAGAAACAAACAAGATGAATCACACTTAGAACGGCATTAGTAAGACTTCATTAGGAGTTTTTGCCCTAAAACTATGCCAGTGTACAGCACTCGTAAGGGTATTTGGCACTAAAGAAACATTAGGCAGATCACTGTAAGATTAAAAACACACTCCTCAAGACCTCAATGCAACAACATTAAGGGCAAATACCCTTATAAAGTGCGCCCAAATCGACACTTACAGACTTTTGTAAGTGTTCAGTAGTGCCGTGAAATGGTCAAAAACTGTATTCAATAATACAGTGTTTTAGCTTAACAATGCTTATTCTACTCGGTTTAAGGTCTACTTTATCCCAAAATTTAGATTTTTGTCATACGACCTTTATTTATCGAGTAAAGCAACATTTAAAAACCATGTATTTTTTTAAAATTGAGCCGTTAGCAAGGTAAAATAATGTATAGCATAATACCGTGTTTTCTCTAAACAAGAAGCTTACATTAAAGAATACAGTGTTTGCCCATACTTAGGCGGCAAGGCCAAGTACGTGTCATGCTTTATTGCTATCTTTCTCACTCACTGCCCTTGCATAGATGTTAGAGCAAGACAGCTGAAACCGTCAAAATGATAAAAGCTTGGTAAAAAATAAAGAATTGATGTCACAAAATATTCATCATAAATAGTCATTTAAAGAATGTCATGAGAATTCGATAGAGGCAGAGAATAATGTAAAAGAACATGAACACACAGTAGGAAATGAAGCTAATAGGCTTAGTATAGATGGATCGACTGAAACAGAAAATAATATACAAAGCCAAAATGGAGAACAATCACAGAGTGAACCAGCTGGTAATAATAACGATAAAGGGGAGAAACGGATGAAAAAAAGAAAAAGATATAGAAGTCCAGATAGTATGCTAAAAGCACAAAGAAATAAGCACCCTATGTTAGCTTCATGTCCTTGCAAAAAAAAAATGCATCAGAGAAAATTAGGATGTTTCTGTGGACTAAGGCCAACTCTAGGCTCTCTAGTGAACAACCAATAATGGCGAAGATCTCAGCCTGAAACACGGTTGCAAATTCTCCCAAACAAGCAAATTTTGTGATACCAAGTTGGTGGCATGCCCCCGTAGAATCCAGCGCCCGCCCGGTTGTCCTTCCATCTGTGATCTCGGTCATGGCATCCGATGGCATAGCCATGACCCGTGTCTCAAGAAGAGACTGCTGCAGCTGTCCCAGTTGGGTGGAAGTCCATTTCGTCCTGGCCCTGAGAGCTGTCCTCTTAGCCTCCATCTGTACAAGCAGCGGAAGAGGAGTCAGGTCGATCAGGGCTTCAAGTGAGGCGGTGGGTGCCGACGAAAGCGCACCCGTAATTATCAGACACGCCAGCCTCTGTACACTATTTAACGTTATGAGCCTTTTTGTGCCATACTACACAGCCGTATGTGGCCATCGGCCTCACTACAGCTGCTGTATATAGCCACAGCATTGCCTTCGGCCGAAAGCCCCATTTCGAGCTGACAAGTCTCCAACAGGATCCCAGAGCACAACTAGCCTTTTTCGTAATCTAGATATTTGACCTCGCTTGCAAACGTGATAGTTATCCCAAAGAGTGTTGGGGGTTTTAGTCCCTCCAACTTCCTCTTTTTGGTGAAGGGTATCAAGACTGTCTTATCAGCGTTGAATGTTAGCTTGACCCTCGTGCACCAATTTTCGACGACTCTTAGTGCCGATTATTGCATTAGCCCAGCGACCACTGATGCGCACTTCCCTACCACTAGTATCGCTAGGTCATCAGCGTATCCTTGAGCGTAGAACCTCTTATCATTCAGTTCTTTTAGGAGCTCATCCACTACCAGGGACCACTCCAGCGGCGACATTACCCCTCCCTGGGGGCATCCCTGGGTTTGTGCTACCATGCTCCCGAGCGTCGAGCCCATGATAGTAGATGATGCTACTCTGTTGTTGAGCGTGGCTTTGATCCATTCTATAGTGGTTGGATCTATATTCCTTGAAGCCAGGCTATCCGTAAAAGAGCATGTTGAGGTATTGTCGAACGCGCCTTCAATATCTAGAAAGGCGCATAGTGCAAACTCCTTATCCTCAATAGCTCTATCAATGCGGTCTACTAATTACATCAACGCCGTTTCAGTAGATCTGTTTTTCTAATAGGCATGTTGTCGTTCATGTAGAGGCCTTTCGATGAGATATGTGAAGGTTGACCACCTTCTCCATCGTTTTAAGCATGAAAGAAGTGAGGCTTATGGATCTATATGACTTGGGTAAAGCTTTGACCCTATCATCACCTTTGGGTATATATGAGACCTTTACCTTTGTCCAAGCCAGAGGAATGTAGCCCTACGCAAAACTCGCTCTAAATACTTTAGTAGTTCAGGGAGGATAATGTCCTTGCCCTGTTGGGTAAGGGCCGGAAATATGTTATCTTCGTCACCAGTCTTATAAGGCTTAAGACTGTCAATTGCCCATTTGACTCGGTCAGGTTTAAAAATCATAGAAGCTGTTCTCCAGTCGTCCAAAGTCGGTCTAGTTTTAAGGGATGTGGGAGAAGGCTTCATTCACGTCCAGATAAACACTGTTAGGGAAGTGTACCATAGCAAGGAGCCTTAGTGTGTCTTCCACCGTCTTTGTGTAGGTGCCATCTGGTCTCCTCAGAGTGCTAGGATGGGAGCAAGGGGCTTTGGATACTATTTTATATAGTTTAGAGGTTTGCGAGATGTTTGTTGTTCACTTCTTCGTAGAACCTGCTCCAAGAGCGTCTTTTGGCTTTCCTTAGCTCCTTACTGAACGTCGTAAGGGCGGTTCTGTACGCGTCCCAATTCCCGTCTCGTTTGGCTCTATTGAACAAAGTTCGGGTTTCCTTTCTAAGACGTGCCAGAGTACCACTCCACCAACGTATGTTGCGCTTACTTGTTGATTTTTAAGAGGACAGTTTTTTAGATAACCCTCTTTTAGGCCAAACTGTAGCTCTCCTACCGCTTGCTCTAAGTATGTGATACAATAGTATGAATTTTATTTCTTAAACTTATTGTTCTTGTTGTTCTCTTTATGTTATAATTATATCCTCTTTATATATTATAGCTTATTTAAATTTGCTTTCATTTTACATACATACATTATCCAACAACTACCAACTCCTATTACTAACTATTCATAGCTCTACTACATACATACATACATACATATAATCACGCCTTTTTCCCGTAAAGGGGTAGGCAGAGACCACTTTTGCCACTTGCTACGATCCTCACATACTCGTTTCGCTTCGTTCACTTTCATTCTTACCATCCATTCCTCCTCTTACATTCAACATAGCGAAGCGGCTCTCCATGGTCCACTTTTCACCTCCGCGAGAAACGAGACGTGATGGGTGGTGAACCACATCGCCGCCATTTTGGATAATTAAATTATTTTTATTATTATCCATTGCGTTTCCACGGATTGGTAGAGAGGGTAGGAATAGGGAAAGGGAAGGATAGGTGGTGTGGAAAGGAAGATTGGTAAGTTGGAGTGGGAAATAGGAAATGTAGGATATTACCGCCCAGGAGGGCAAGGGATAGGACAGTAATAGCTAGGGAAGCCGGGGTCGCGTACCCGTATACTATACCACAACTACCGGACAGGTAAGTTGGGATGAGTACCCCATGACATTCATAGCTCTACTTGTTATATAAAATAATCCTTCTTCCTTCCTACTTAATATTATAAATGTGAATGTTTCTGAGGATGATGAGATGGATGGATGGATGGATGAATGGATAGTATTATACTGCATATTGCAGTATGAATACTGCATAGTACATTGTTATGATTGTTAAGGTCAAACACTGTATATCGATATACCGTCTATTACCTGAATATGTTTGCATATACATTTTTTGCTTTGTGAAACCAAAACAATTTTTTAAGTTTTATTTAACAATCGTTAATTATGTAATGAATTTTTATACATGGCTGTATCCACCATTAAAATACCTACACGTTGATACCACTTTCATATAATTTCGCATACCGAATTTGAAATAAAAGGCGAAAAATGTTAAAAATCTTTAAACGCTCTTTTCTCAAAATTGATTTTTTGAAAGTACAGTGTTTGACTATTTCACGTCAGAGTGAGACTGTAAGAGTTACAAAAATGCGGTCTTAGGATATCTGTAAGAGCACTTTTTGCTAGTTGGGAGCTAACCGATAGTTATCAACAGTAAAGTAATTCTTTCTTCATGGGAAAGACCGGGAAACGAGAAGACGAATCGCTCGTTAGAGAGCGATAGGTAATAGCTTACCATTACCGCTAGCCATGAACATCCGCAATACCAGAGTAGATAGGTACTAGTGCGTTTCCGATCTTTCAACACTTTCCGGTTTATACTTTATACACTACCCTCAGGGGGGAGGTGTAGGAGGGGGTCAAACCCCCTCTTCGCACTCCTACCATAAAGACTAGCCAAATGGCAGTCACCAGTCCGACTAAGTTAAAGCGACTTAAATGTCATTAACGTAGAAGCATTTGAACCCACTACCCGTACTCATTCGGCGAAACACATTACACAAAGCAAACGTTCTCTCAAGCCGGTTTACTATGAGTCAGTGGCATTTCTCCGGTTGCTCCGGTCTGTTCGTGCCGATGCTTGGCCCTATCACGGTGAAAGCCTCATCATCCTCTAATTGAGGGGAGACCCGAGTCCCAGCAAAAGGGAGACTAAGTAGGTGATGACTGATAAGTCATTTTTCAAGATCCTGACGTAAAGAAGTCTATTCAAATTTCGCTTGGCAACTGTTATGATATCGAATACAAACAATCTATACTAATATTATAAAGTGAAGAGTTTGTTTGTTTGTTTGTTTGTTTGTTTGTTTGAACGCGCTAATCTCAGGAACTATTGGTTCGAATTGAAAAATTCTTTTTGTGTTGGATAGTCCATTTATCGAGGAAGGCTTTAGGCTATATAACATCATGATAAGCTCAATACGAGCGGAGCTCCAATCAATAATGTTTTAAAATCGGGGTGTTTTTTTCCCTTTTGAGAGCTTTCGCTGCGTACGCTGCGGAAACGGTTAAAGTTTCGGTAAAATAATGTATGACAGAATTGTTCCCCTTTAAAAGTTCTAAAAAAAAGTCCGCGACAGTATATATCTATCTTTTATGGTTGGCTCACAATAACCTTTTTATGCTAACCAAATTTGTTCTAAAATTAAGCATTATTTGTGAGGGTGTTTTCATAAAGATTATATTAATGCTTATCCAAATAAATACGTTATTCATTACAAGCATTTAATTTAGAAGAAATTTGCCATTTACATCATTTGATTTCAATAAGTATTTTAGAAGATATCGCAGTAATAAAATAATCAGCGCGCAATAATGATGTGCGGCGCGCTGCGGGCAGTCGTGAGTCGCGGGCAAGCGCTCCTCCTTCTACGTAAATGAAGTCGCGGGTAAATTTTAGCGATATTCCAAAGTAGGTAACTATTCCACGCGGACGAAGTCGCGTGCAAAAGCTAGTAATATCATAATCTGATTATCACCTGTCAATTATTTTCATCCAAGATACTTTTATCAAACATCTTAGACATTTTGAATCTATTGTGTATTGCAAAACAGATATCAAAATATATTTTATGTTAGGTATTGATATTTACTCTGGCCATTCCAAACAATATTCCTCATTTTCCAACCATAGACTAATGATTGTTCTCGCTGGGCGCTCTACCCCAGCGAGACCAATGATTTAATCTATGTTTCCAACTTATGATTGACTAGCTGATGCCCGCGGCTTCGCCCGCGTAAGTACAGTAACCCACGGGAACCGTATATGTCCCGCGAAAAGTCCTTCTTATGTCCTTCCCCATGGTCTACTTTATATCTGTGCCAAATTTCATGATTATCGGTTTAGTAATTTTTAGGTACGTGAAACTGTAAATAAAGTTTCCCACGGCAACCGTACATTTCCCCGCGATAGAAAGTAGCTTATTCTCAGGCTATTAGCTACAGACTATGTGTGTACCAAATTTCATTTCAATCGGTTCAGTAGTTTTGCAGTGAAAGACAGACAAACAGACACACACACACTTTCCCATTTATAATATTAGTATGAACTAGCTTTTGCCCGCGAATTCGCCCGCGTAGAATAGTGTTCTTGGAGAAAAAAACTACTTCGGCGAATAACTCTCTACTTACAGCAATACACTTCTGATACAATATTGAAAATGTTTTTAGGTTTACCCAATGCAAATGGTTAAAAATGGGATCCTATCACCTTAACGCGACATAGGCGACCGCTTGATATACATAATATTATTATATTTATCGCGCTTGGATATAAATTTTACGATATGTTATACTTATCTTAAAGACAAAAAAACCGCATCAAAATCCGTTGCGTAGATTTAAAGATCTAAGCATACAATTAACAATACCTACATAGGGACAGACAGATAAAGCGACTTGTTTTATACTATACAGCGTGTCCCGACACCTATATCGGAGCCTTTAGTGGTAAAAAATATGGAATTTTTTATCGACAAATTGCCCCTCAAAATTTATTTTTCTCTCATGTTTGTGAAATGGTAGCCATTTTATTTTTTGGTAACCAAGACCCGGGCTCTCGTACTAATTTGACCACCACTTCTCATGTAAAAGTGCTAGGAACATAAAGAAGGTCTCATTTAATAGCTAAATATGTGCAAAATAATTCACAGTTAAAATATTTTAATTTTCTTTGAACAGAAAAACAAAAAAAGGTAATTTAAAAAAATATATAAATTTTTTTTGGTGAATTTTTTAAATTATTTGCTTTTTGTGAAAAATCTAGGCCATTAACCTGCTTGTTTTTTGTTCTAAAACGATAGAAGAGGACGTTTGCTAAAATAAAATACAAACCCCTTTACTCTCAGTGCAATAGTTTAGAAGTTATAACAATTTGTTAGAAGCATCTTAGGCAGGGGGCCAGCCAGTCGTCTTTATCAAATTGTTATAACTACTAAACTATTGCACTGAGAGTAAAAGAGTTTAGTATTTTATTTTAGCAAACGTCCTCTTCTATCGTTGTACAACAAATAATAAGTAGTTATAACAATTTCAAAAAGACGACTGGCTGGCCCCCTGCCTAAGATGATTCTAACAAATTGTTATAACTTCTAAACTATTGCACTGAGAGTAAAGGGGTTTGTATTTTATTTTAGCAAACGTCCTCTTCTATCGTTTTAGAATAAAACACAAGCATGTTAATGGCCTAGATTTTTCACAAAAAGCAAATAATAAAAAAAAAATCACCAAAAAAATTTTTTTTGTTTTTTTGTTCAAAGAAAATTAAAATATTTTAACTGTGAATTATTGTCCACATATTTAGCTATCAAATGAGATCTTTTTTATGTTCCTAGGACATTTACATGAGTAGTGGTGGTCGAATTAGTACGAGAGCCCGGGTCTTGGTTACCAAAAAATAAAATGGCTGCCATTTCACAAACGTGAGAGAAAAATAAAATTTGAGGGGAAATTTGTCGATTAAAAATTCCATATTTTTTACCACTAAAGGCTCCGATATAGGTGTCGGGACACGCTGTATAGTAAATAGTGATTAATTATTTAATTAATCAAAACTGACCAACCACCTTATGGATATTCCATAAGAACTGCAGAATAAAATATTGTTGAGCTTCTTATAAATACGTCTATGCGTTTTCGATAGCGCGATGTAGAAGCGCGATCAACCGAGTCGCGAGTGCCACCGAAACGTGTTCCTGTATTTTAAATCTGTAATATCTTCGAAAATATTCATTTAAATTACATGCAGTAAAGGGTCATATTGGTCTATATTAAATGCGCAATATATTTAAGGTACTAAATTGGATAAGGATTAATGCTGTATTGCTTAAAATCGCTTCGTAAATAAGCTATAAAATTTGAATTAAAGTAAAGAATAAAAAATGGTTATTGTGGGTTATCCCTAAGAGATAGACATAATTATGCTATCGTGGACCTTTTCGTAGGCTTTTTTAAGATGACCAAAACTGTAGTAGGTAGTAGGTACATTATTTTGATCTATCTCGTAGCCTACGAGTCGTAGGGTTCACCCAGCGTTTGCAATGTAAGCGCAATGTGTTTATTTAGGACATTAGAAACCTCTAAAATGATCTGTGTACCTCTACTATGTTATGCATGTTATATAGGTAGGTATCTAAAAACCTTTATTATTAAACCTTTTTTATCACTCTATCTGTTAAAAAATACAATATTGAAAATGTTTTTAGGTTTACCCAGTGCATTTAAATGCATTTAAATTGTTAAAAATGGGACCCTAATGACCATGTGTTGATAATGATGATGATGAATACCTAGTAAAAATCTATATTATACTACCTACTTAAGATATTTATTTTATAAAACATATTTTCGACATTATGAATCTAGTGGCACTGTATTGCAAAATAGATCTCAAAATATATTTTATGTTAATAATATTCGCTCTGGTATGGCCATTCCAAACAATATTCTCAATTTTCCAACTAATTAATGATGAATACCTAATAAAAATGTAAAGATTATTTTAGATACCTACATTCTACATAATATTATGTAGGTACATAGGTACATAGAATATAGGTCTATATTCTATAATAATCTATATGGCTCTGTCTCGTTTGATCGCTTTCGAGGCGTGTGGCTTGAGTTGTCAGTATAGTTACTCGTTGATTCAAAGTAACGTTCTGTCAGTAAATTACAAATCTAAAATCAGTTCTTTGCGCGCTGCTGCTCCGCTCACATGCGCACGCGCAACCACCGCTTGTGATGTTACGCGTTCGATAAAAAACATCAAAGAATTTAATAAAGTAAATCGATTCTGTCCAGACAAAATGGAGACCAAGGAGGCGGTAGGTGTTTTATAATTTATCTTAAGCATGCATTTTTACTTAAGCTTGTATCTACGACTCTCTTTCATAGTTTAATAATTAAGTATTATGCTGCGCAGGCGAATGGTTAATTTGATCTTAATTATTAGGTATTTATTACCTTTAAATATCACCCCGAATTATATTTAATAATGTCAAATTATCATATTTTTGTGTATCATTGTTAAAATTATATAAATTGAGTTCGGTAAAGAGTTTATATTGACATCAACGTATAATCGTTTTGCGCTGTTTCTTATTAGTTTTTACGCCCATTATAAGCGAATTTTTATTGCTACCTATGTCTTTTTACCTTTATTTTCTTTAGTTTTCATAAAAGTCATTTTCACGTAATTCCGAGTCATTTGCACCCGAGACAATAATTAATTTGACATATTCATCTGCAAACATTACTATCTTCCGTGTGTCTTCATCATAATAATTTGCTCATTCATCACTACCGTGAACGCAATTAAGTCTAAATTCTTTTAAATTATATTGGTAGGTACTTATAATTGACAAAGTATCAAATCCAGGTGATGAAACATTTTAACAATTTTATAAACAGCAAACATTTTACGGTGTTTACCAGCGAATTTCTTACCAACCAGTCTATACTTTCAACTGCAGACATTTTAGTGATACTGGCTAAGGCAGTATGTAACTTATGAATAAAGTTCGCACTAGTATTTTAGCAGGTACTTTGTAAGCAATACGGATAAGCATTGTATAGAATCTAGTACTCAGTAGGTTCTAGCCATAGCAGCACATTTTAACAAGGAGAGAGGGGATAGTGACTAGTGTGTATGTTTGCAAAGAAGATGCCAAAAACTACCTGCTAAACCTATTATTATTAGCTGGGTATCTCATTTAAAAACGGAAGTAAGAGAGTGTCCGTGTTTTCAATGTGTTATGAATGAAAGTGTAAATAGCGTAGTAGGTCGACAGAGTGGGGAACCCTTGGAAGAAGAAAGAAACATGAAAGAGTACTAAACTCGAAACCCGTAACCAGCTATCTGTCTCACAAAACATCAATGGCAAAACCCATAATAATGAAAGAATTAAAGGAAATCAATGTCTTTCTAAGGTTGTCATACCTTAGTTGATCCTTTTTTTACGACGTTAGAATTACGACTTTATGGCACTCATATGGAATAGTCTTTGCATGTGGGATAAGGAACGATATATGTTTCTTCTTTTACCAATAGCTGGGTATCTAAGCTATAATTATTATTGGTCTAACCAACAAGACGCTTATAAATATTGTACAAGTTGCATCAGCATTTTGTCCATCAGCTCTAAGAACGGAGAACGAACGAACTAAGAATGAGTATTCTCGATTGAATACTTACTTACAGTTTTACGAGAAATATGCGAACGGAAGATTATGAAATTGGCACAGTTAAATGTTATGTAATAGTATGTTAAATCATGACATTCTATACTAATATAATAAAGAGGAAAGGTTTGTTTGTTTGTATGTTTGTTTGTTTCTTTGCATTGAATAGGCTCCGGTACTACTGGAACGATTTTGATGAAAGTTGTAAAAGATGAGACTGGTCCCGTTGTTCCCCCTCGGGAAAGGAACCCTAAAAACATTTTAAAACAACATACTTAACTCCATAAAATTCACAAGATTATGTGTTTGCGAAAGCAAAACTTGATTTGGATACAAAGTAACCGTACCTACTACTCGCTATCCTTGTACGAATTTAATGACTTGAAATAATATGCCCAATTTATTTACAAACTAGCAGTAATTGCCCGCAGCTTCGCCCGCATCAAATTAGATTTTAAACTTTCATCCCCTATTTTACATCCTGGGTTGAATTTTGAAAAATCCTTCCTTAGTGGATGCCTACGTGAAAACTACGTGTGCAAAATTTTAAATTTCTAACCCTAACGGTTTGGCGGTTGGCCTGTGCGTTGCGTTGATACATCAGTCAATCAGCTTTGCCTTTTATGTAGTGTACTAGCTGATGTCCGCGGCTACGCCCGCGTAAGTACATACTACCCACGGGAACCGTATATCTCCCGCGATAAAAAGTCGCCTATGTCCTTTCCCGTGGTGTAGGTACTTTATATCTGTGCCAAATTTCATGATAATCGGTTAAGTAGTTTTACGTGAAAGTATCCCACGGGAACCGTACGTTTCTTCGCGATAAAAAGTAGTCTATGTCTCTCTATCTCTTCTCTATCTCTTCTCTATCTGTGTACCAAATTTCATTTAAATCGGTTCTGTAGTTTTGGCGTGAAAGACGGACAAACAGACACACACACTTTCTTATTTATAATATTAGTATGGATAGATTAATTAATGTGTGGTAAGTGGTTTTTATTTAAAAAAATATCAGTTTCTAAAATATAAATAAAAATATAAACTGTATAAGTAAGTAAACTAAATCATTAATACTTTCGGGTGTTACGCTAAGCAACATTGTCTTAATTCTAAAAGGAAACTTTGTAACTTATTGCTTTTAATAAGGCTACTTTTCCGCCCAGTCTTTAAGGTAGTGTAGGGGAGGTAGGTTTATTTTAGCACTTTGTTGACGTGGTTAATACACATGTCTATGCAAAGTTTAATATTTCTAGCACTCACCGTATGGACGGTAAGTCGAAGACGGACGGACCGGGCGGACAGACATGACGAAACGATAACCCCCTTACTAATAAACGCTGTATAAGCTTTGAATAGTTATACAGTGTTTTGTCTTCTTCAATCGAATTAAAAATGTCACTTGTGTGACGGGAACAAAACACTGTATAACTATTCAAAGCTTATACAGCGTTTATTAGTAAGGGGGTAAGAGTTCCGAGACGTAAACTACTGAACCATAAAAAAACTGAATATGACAAGAATAACATGTATACTGTGTACGTTACTGTAAAATCTTTAAACAAATTGCATACTGGAATAAGAAAGCATTGCGTGCTATAGATGTCGATTTAAATTTAACGAGAAGAAAACAATGAACCGAATTATGTGCAAAACTAGTCGTCAGCACGATTAGAAATTAACTCGTTTATGTTTAGCTGAAAGGCACATTATATCACTTATACCCCACAAAATTGTTTTGTTCTCACGGCTAATTATAATAAATTAAGTCAGTGCTAATCGGAATCGTGCACGGAGGATTCTGTATCAAATGGCAAATTGGCCGTTGTTACCCTTTGGGTACGGAACCTTAAATACAAATTCAGAAAAGAGGATGGGCATTGCGGTCTAACTACTCATTGATACTCACAAGTTATATGTCATTCGAAATATATTTTTATGTAACTAGGGCGCCTAGACAAATTACCTTCGTTAAAATTCGGAAAGATCTGTCGTATCGACTTCTCTTTTGAGATCACGACATTTTGTCCCTAGACAAACGCACACTGTTGTTCGAATCGCAACAACGAATTGCTCAAACGTTAGTTGTTTATGATTTCAAGAATTTAGCCGTCAGTTGTGAAGTTGTCAAATGTCATATATTTTTTTTTAATTATTGATGGCGTTACGGCATAAAACTATTTGTCAGTGTCAAGTTAAAAAGGCAGACAACTAGATTTAATGTAGGGTACCTATATGATTTCAACACCGTATTATTTTCAAGTCTAATGTCTAGTCAAAGTTCAAAATACAAATTTTGATACAAATAGTCAGTGCAAGTCAGTCGATTCAGTAAAACGGTACCTAGAAGTTTTATTGAAAGTTCCTAGAGTGTTTTGTATAAAATGGAATCAAATTTCAAGTGTAGATATTTACAATAAGAATAAAGTAGGTACTTATTTAACAAGGCCGATTATTACGGTTGTAAGGCTGGAACATGAAGCATAGATACCAGGAGTCCGAACGGTATAGGCTTTTTAATAATAATTATGTACACAATAATAGGACCAGATCTTAGTTCTCTTTTCTGCCGCTAGGCGTGCGAGACCGACGAGTACCAAGTGTTGCCAATACTATTATACCGAGTGTTGCCAATACTATTATTTATTACAATTATTTTTAAATTACCGTTAGGCAATTACCGTGTTCTACGGTATCTATTTTTCGAGAACAGTTTCTAAGAATTTCCTAAAACTTTTATATAATAAGATTTCAATCTTTCCAGAGCTGTCAATAGCAATTTTAAACTTCCCGCGTAATTTCAAACGAGTGCATGTCGAACCGTCGCGCGCTCTACCGGCAAAAATCTGTCCCAGTAATTGAGACCATTATTTTAACATTACGTTCGGACTCCTTGTTAACTATACTTCGTGGGCTGGAACTTCAATATGCACCGAAATCCAAAACACCGGGAAAAATTCAGAGGATTATAAATTAGACACACAATTGGATAACTGTTTATCTATTGTATGACTCCAGAGTTCTATTTTGAATAATTATATTATATAATACATTATTTAATTAATTATCTTCTAGTTTTCATTGATAATACAGATTTTATACAGATTTCTTGCCAAATGGTCATAGGACACACAATATAAACAGATTTTAAGAGATTACACTAAAGGCCATACTCACGGTGCGTCCAGCAAATCCAGCACTGGTACTATTATGAATTTTAATATTATCCGGTGTTCAGCATAAAATATGTGTACAGTCTGACAAGGATCTTTTGGCACGTGGACAAAATCAGAACTAACATCGCCGTCTTGTAAAATGTCACTTTTAGTATTAAATTGTATTGTTTTGTAGTTGCGACACTTACCTTTTGGCACGTGGATAAAATCAGTAATAACATCGCCGTCTTGTAAAATTTCACTTTTAGTAATAAGTATTGTTCTTATTTGCGACACTCACGCCCCCATCCAAGTGCCAAAAGATCCTTGTCCGACTGTAATGGCGTATCTATTGTCTTGCGAATGATACCATCTAATAAAAAAGAAGGAAAAGGTTTTAATGTAAACTGCATTTTTATTTAGTATTAAATGACTATTTCTAACTTTTTTAATTAGAATATGATATAGTTATAAACATTTGTTAAAATAATAATAAAGTACACTCGTTTTATCTAAGATTTTTCAAGTTACTTTTTAAAAATACCAACATTTTTCTGGTTGGCAACATGCAAGAACGAGACACACGGCCTCCCTTATGGCTATCTCGCTCGGCTCGGATTTGCCTCTATGATACGTGCATTGTGAAATACACTCTATTACCAAGGCAATACAGTTCTTTTTAGCAATTACAAAATACGGAGTCTTCTATCCTTAGGACTATATCCATGTCCTGGTAAAAAAAAAACTGGCCAGAAGAAGAAGAAGAAGATGAAGTACAATTATTTTTGTTTGTTATCAAAATAACAATTTACCTAACTTAGGCCTTTACATCCGATGATGGATGATTTATACAGTATTCTCCGAGCGAAGTAACCACTCTTGAAATACTGTAGTGCCTGGGACAGTTGTTTTTTAAATATCGTATGATTTCCCAAGCGCATACGGCATTCTCACAACATAGCCACCCTAGTCCAGAGGAATGACTAGTCAATACGTCTGGGGCCAACTATGTGCGGGTTTCCTCACGATGTTTTCCTTCACCGGTAGAGTTGTCACATACCTTTTGCAAACCTTCATAGAAATCCCTACCTATGATACAGGTTCCGGCTTCCCTTTGAAGAAGCAGCCTTCGCCACTGATAGTGAGAAGTGATATAAATCATAATGTAATTATTAATGTATCAAAACCGCTACCAACCTAAGTTAATTTGTATTCATTCTGTGACAGGCTCTAACTAGTGCGTGTAAATAATAATAATTATTAGCTGTGTTGATTTTTAAATTGTATAATGTTATTATTGGTTATGTGACTTGAGATAAAACTAATTATTTAAAGAAATATCTGCATTATGTAATTCCTTTGCAAGAAATAAAAGTATTTTTACATTTTAAGTTTATTTTCTTACTAAAACCATGTAAAACTTACTTTAAAAAGTAAAATAAAATGTAGATACTCTTGTATTGTTATTATTTAATCAATCCTAATACGGACACTTGATACGGCACGAATTATTTAGTCACAAATATACTATAGAGATTAAATATTAAGTATTTAATTGGTTAACACTACTTGACTGTTTATAATAGGTGTATAATAGCATAGATATATAATATTAAATTTGTAATAATTAATCAAAGTATAATAGCAAATATTTCAAAACTTTTATGAGGTGTTTGTGTCCTTCTAACCCATTTATAAGGCGAAGGTGTTGAGCATCGATGACAATAAAATATCATTACATTGAAAAACTTATAAATTTTAATTACTAAATACAAATCTTTATTTCTAAGGAAGTTTCAGAGAAACTTGCTTAATTATGAACTCCATTTGGTACCTAAATTATAGTAGTAATTTAGGTACCTACTATACACCTAAAGATTGCTTTCAGCTGATATAGTAGCGTGTAAAGATTACAAACTGCAAGTAAGCTACAAATTAAGAAATTTATATTTTAACAAAGTGTTGAATTATACTTGAATACAATGAATTACATATTAGGTATTGACAATAATTGTGATTTATTGAATACTTTAGATTGAATTCTTTTGACTTTTTGCAATATAGACTACTAGCAGAAGGTGTTTTATAAACCGTTTAGGCAACTTTAGGCAAATCATTATTATTTACAAATAACAGCTGATCAATAAAAATCCGCCATATTGTTCGTTGAGGCGATAAAGGTAGCTATCTGGGTATCTTTATCGTTAGGTCGATAAAGATAAAGATCACGATCTGCTAAATGTCACTTACGGCCGCTTGTCTAGGCATTGTATGGAGAAACGCGTTAGAGCAATTCGTTATATGGGTGCATCGTTAGCGTATTCGTTCAAAGTGGCTGTTTGGCTACCAATTTTTTTAACGATACGACTGAATATGTCATTTAACGCACGCTTATGTCAATCCCATACATTTTTTATTCACGAAGTTCGCCGTCGATATTATTTAATGCATCTTGTCTAGCCCTCTAGGTATAATACTTCATTTCTTTGTATGGCACTTAAAGTTTAACTATTCGGGTTAGACACCAACAACATAAAAAAAAAACTGTTTGTACTTCCCTACTCTACTCTACTGGGACTACTCAAGTATACTTTAAATAATTTGATATAAGGTACGTGGATTTTTTTTTCATTGTGGTAGAGCAATGTTTCGGCACGAATAGGAAAATTACATAAAAATTATAAAAAAAATCACACCCTGTTTTATTACACTATTCGATAATGTATCTAATAAAAAAAACTGGGAAGAAATGGAATGCAGCATTTTGTAACATAACATAGTATTTTATTAAATTCCTTCATATTTTGATGAAGAGTAGGTATGGGAATAATAATAATTGAAACATTTAAATGCAGATTTTCTCTTAACTAACAAAGATTCACATCTTGGCGCCTAGCAAGTCATAGTAACTTTTAATTAGCTCAAAAATACCTATTTAACGATATATCTCACGTAACTCTATCGGAATCTTCTATTTTTAAGTGTTGCTCGACTGTTCGTACTTCGTAGTAACTCTGCTTATGGTGGTAAAACTGGTAAATTGGTAATAATACATAGGGCCAATTGAGGTTTTCTAAATAATAAAATATTACGCGTACAGTGGGTGCATCTTGCGCTCTCTTTTCCATGAATCCCGGCCAAAACATTTCAGATCAGAGTAACAGGAAGGAAATCTGTAAAAAAATGTTTTTGTATTTGGCAAAAACACAAAATACCTTATTATTGTGGAGGAAGACCAGCGTCCATACATTTTTGCCTATTCTCCTTTAAATTGATAATATTATAAGCATATAATCTTAAATCTAATGGACAAGTTGTAGGTAAGCATCACATTTGAGATTTGGCGTAAACCGATTCATTCCTACGCTCATGATTGTAATTCTGTCTTTACTTATTTGGTCAGTAGATATAATTGCATAAATGTTACACAAAAGGTGCTAGATTTTACTTTTAGCCTTGCAGGTATCAGTCAATATTATGCGATATCTATAAGTGCTCTACGAAGCTGTTGACACAAATATTGTTCTATCTTATCACACAAGTCAGTTCGGGGATTGCTGCAATGCCTCAGTTTACACTATAACTTATGGATTATATAAGAATAATATTAGGTACCTGAAAGACCGAGCTTTGCTTTGAGTTTAGTAGAACGATAAATAATATAAACAAAATAACAAATTGAACACTAATAAAACACAAATTTTCGTGCACTTTTTCCACTATATTACGATATAATTATAAATTATTATAAATAACACGACCGGTTTCGAATTAAAATGATTTAATTCGAAACCGGTTTTGAATTAAAATGATTTAATTCGAAACTGGTCGTGTTATTTATAATAATTTATAATTTATAAAATATAATTATAAATTATTATAAATAACACGACCGGTTTCGAATTAAAATGATTTAATTCGAAACCGGTCGTGTTATTTATAATAATTTATAATTATATCGTAATATAGTGGAAAAAGTGCACGAAAATTTGTGTTTTATTAGTGTTCAACATGAATTTCCACCAAGAACCGACAGTACAATCAATTACATAAAATAACAAATATTAAACAAAATTGAATATACCAGCTCGATACCAGCCTAAACAATTGTATCCTACAATATTTTATAGAACTCACGTTCAAATTTGCTGGTACCGACTTCAAAATTAAGAAGATTGAGTAGATAAAAAGTTAAAATTTTAGCCGAATTTAAAAAACCGACTTATTTAGAAAATAAGTTTTTTTTTACTTTGGAAGTCAGTTAAATTTTTTGTTTAATAATAATAATTTCACATTTTTTAGTGATATATTTTGTTAAATTATTATTAATATATCCTAAGAACGTTTAAAATAAACGATCGAATTTTATTAATTTATAGAAATTATTATTGAATACGCGCTAAGATTCCGTTAGGTATTATAAATAAGATGATGATGATGATTACTGTAAGTTAGTGGCATAATATGCTTGCAGTTCTTTAAACAACGCAGAGATCCCCAAACATGTATCTATAAGGAGTCAGGAGTTCTGTTCTGTACTTTTGGTATACCTTCATGGTATACCTTGGAGTAAAATCTTACTTTTTGGTACCATATTCTTCAGAAAAAGTTAAAAATCACCATATATCTATACATCTATACAGATAAATAAAATTGAACTGTCTGTTTGTAACTTTAAAATAACAGCTTTTCACATAATGAATCTGAAAGTATATTCGGTACTTACAATAAATATCAATTTTTAAAAATTTTGTCTGTCCGTCTGTCTGACTAGCAGATAGCTGATGTTATAAAGTCTTATATAGGCTACTTTTATTTTAGGGTTCCGTTTAAAAAATAGGGTTCCGCTTCCGTTAGTTCTGCGCATACGAAGTTGCGGGCATCAGCTAGTATCCATATAAATTTCGAGGAGTTCCCTCGATTCCTCATGGAGGATCATCATCAGGTCACCACTTTTTTTAAAACGGAACCAACTTGGGATTATACCATACCATAAAAAAGGAACTTTGAAAATCGGTCCACGGACGGCGGAATTGTGGTCTAACATACAGAAAAAAATATATATATACAGCCGAACGTATAACCGCCTCCTTTTTTTGGAAGTCGATTAAAAAAGAATCACAAGAATCTAACCGGAATTCGAACCCGAGACATCAATTTGGTAACAACGCAAAAAGTCCAACGCTAACCAAAACGGCAACCGGATTTGTCATTTAGAAATCGAACTCTTTTACGGGACGAAAGAAAACATTCACAACTTTAAAATGAGCAGTTTCTCCCCCAGAACTCTCAGCATACAAAATTTTATGGCCAAAAATCTTGCAGCCGTTTCCGAGATTTGGATTAAACGATTATTTTTATCTACAAGATTTTCTCTAAATTCTAGAATTTTCTTATAAAAGTGATTGAAAAAAAAAGAGGCGTTAAGAACAATAAGAATGAAGACCGATTAATTTCCTTAATTTCGATTGAAGAATAAGCTCGATCCCGTTTGGTGGTCTATGAGTTATGACTATACCAATGGGATTATTCTCAAGAGCACTTTACGGACTGAAGTCTGCTAACCAGAAGTAGGCTAGCTACAGGCTACATCCTCAATCCTAGCCCCAGCAGTGGAAACGTTAGTAGTCATTAATTTCTCGAACGATTCATTAACGTCGAAACTCAATATGAAATGTGTTTTTTTATGTCTACGTACCTACTTAATTTCCGAAATCTACACTAATATTATAAAGAGGAAAACTTTGTTTGTATGTTTGTTTGTTTGTTTGTTTGTTTGTAATGAATAGGCTCAAAAAGTACTGGACCGATTTCAAAAATTCTTTCACCATTCGAAAGCTACATTATCCACGAGTAACATAGGCTAAATTTTATTTTGGAAAAAAATAGGGTTCCGTAAGATATTTGGGGGTTTCGGACACAAGGTGTAAAAAATCGACCAGAAAAGTTACTTATTTTGCGTACTCTGCCTAAACTATAAGAGATAGAACCATAAAATGTTCTAATTAATTGTAGATCTTATAAATATCTACAAAAAAGTCCGCGACACACTATACCTATCTATGTCGAGTGAGGCACAACAACCATTTTTTTATTTAGAAATCTTGAATTTTTTTTGGACTATATTTAAACACGTTTATTTTACTCATGCTATTAATCCTTATCAAAATAAATTATTTCATCACTAAGAACAGTTTATGTAGATAATATTTGGTCTATGAATGATTAAAATTGGACGTTTGGTTTTGAAGTTATGGCGAAATTAAAATATTACGATTTCTGCTGCACGGCCCGTTGCGAAGTGGGTGTCACCAAGGCGGGGGCGGGGTAATTTTTTTTTTGTTTTGTGTTCGTTGTAACTATGGCAAAGAATATATTATATTACTAACGTAACTATGGTGGATAGATACTTGAATACCTATTTATTTAGTGTTTGTTGTATTGTTAGTCTTGAAGAGTATAGGTATTTCATACGATAAAAGTATACCACCTATTTATTTCATTGAGTTTTAGTAGGTACCTATATTAATTTGTTTCTGATTGTTTTGAACTTTTGACTAAATTTCGCCCGTTTGGTAGAGGTTTAAAGACATTCTGTAGTATTAGTATCAGTACCTACTGTACCCGTGCGAAGCCGGGGCGGGTCGCTAGTTCATTATAAAATAATTAATCTCAAAACGACTTCAAGGTATGTTTGAAGTGGGCAGTGTGCTTGTTTTTTTTTTATAACGACCTAATTATCCAGGCGCATTATATGTATAAACCAGTCAAGCGTGTGTCTGGTATATAAACTAGTAAAGAGTTCCGTAGTCTCGTTATTTCACCAATATTATTATGTCAATAATAACAAGTTTGTCAGGATGTCGTTGTAGGGAATGTAACGTACAGATAGATTTTATTACCTAGGCCTTATATTGAAGCAAATACTATATTTATCCCGTAATGTAAAGTTTCTTTTTGCCCTAAAACCAAAAGCATTTATAAAATGGATTTTCATCCTATTTTCTAGATCGAACGGAAAAATATAACTATGATGGGCCGTCGGTGACCTTAGTATGGTCTCATTTGAAGTTAAATGCTCACCTTGACTTGGCTGGCTCCAAACAATGCAAAGCAAGTTTATCAACACAGCGAAGAGAATTTTTTCCTTGAACATTCGTCTGCACAGAATACCTAATGACATAAAAGCGTCCATACATTTTCTTCCCGTGACCGCAACAATTAATTTTTGACTATTGATTAGTTAGTTATCTGTCTGCCATGTATTTAATATAAAGTGGTTTATGGTAAATTGGGTTTTTGACCCTTAGGAATCATATAATACCTACTAATTACGTGAAGAAAAACAAAATCTGTCCAGTAGTTTTTGTGCGATAAACGTAGTCTATGTGTTAATTCAGACTCTAAACTAGGAATGGCGAACCTTCACGTATGAACGTGCCATTGTTCTGAAAAAATGTTTAATGAAGTCATAAGTGCCATAAAATAATTATTATTTGTGATTAAGAGGCGTATTTAACTATTTAAAGATTTGACGCCCCAGGCCAATTAAATTTGCCGCCCATTAAGCAGTGGCGCATTTTTAACTATCAAAAACTTATGTTTATTTTACAACTTAAAATCTAATCATACTTTAAAAACTATCTGAAAGACTTACTTCAGAAAAATACATCAAAAAGCCTAAAACCGAGAAGTAAGTACCAAACGCCGATATTAAGTAATTGTCAATATGTTATCGAGCGGAGAAATATGTTTTCATATGACATAGACATCCACTAAGTAAGGTTTCAAAATTCAGCCCCCAATGGGGTAAAATAGGTGATAAAATTTATTATATATTATATTCCTTGTACATATTTGCATGATATTTCGTATGAATTGAGTATAATGAGTTATCTACGTGTTTCAGAGTTTTCTAAAATTCTGCCCCTAAATGGGTAAAATCGGGCATGAAAGTTTAAAACTAATTTAACATTTTTAAATAATAAAAACCAAATATACTTACTTAAATGTGAATTCGAAAATATTTCTAACGATAGCTATTTATAGTATCAATTGGTAAAAAATTATTTAATTTTCGACGTGGTAAAATTATTACGACATAATATGCAAAATATCTATCGCGTTAATCTTATAAGGAATGGTTGCACAATATCTAAGTCGACGCAACAACGATGAAATAGAGAAAATGTACTACCCAGATTATCATTTAAAGTACTAGTAGACTTACTATAAAGACTGACTCGCTCAAGTAGGAACATCATCTGGGGGCACGCTAGTGCCAAGATGGGCATAGCTAAGGACGACGCCACTAGTGCCACTACCTAACAACCCTTTCTCGACGTTTTTAACGCTTATAACTTGGATTTGGATTAGCTATGTACTATATCAGACGAAATTTTCGGAATATATTCCTAGTAGCGGCACAGGTAGCGGACTGAATAAACAATCAAGTTTTAATTATATAGCTCTTAAACTTTAGACTTAATTAATATTTAATATCATGTAAAACCTCCCGACTGATGATCATCATAATTCATAGGGAATGTCCTAGAACCATTGCTAGCGCTGAAATTTGGTACGTAAACTATTATTAGTATAAAACCAACAGAAAAATGGCAAAACTTGGCACTTTTATCCTCCAAAACCCTAATAAAATAGGGAATGGAAGTTTGTATTTAAAGACTTCCGCAAAATTTGATGCTAGGGTCTAAAAATGGATGTTGGAATTCTTAAATAATCTGAAATCTTACCTATATGATAATATAATGAAACCAGTCAAGTGCGAGTTGGACTCGCGCACATTGGGTTCCGTACCATTATGTCAATACCAGCTTTTGAGCGCAACTTTGACCACGTGAATTCCTTATTCCCGTGTATACCTACTGGTGGGGTATGTATTTTGAAAAATCCTCTTTACGTCATAATGACTATCTTATGCCAAAATTCAATGCCATCCGTTCAGTTGTTTTTACTCCACTATAACAACTTTGTAAATCCCCCCTCTTAAGAAGTCAAATGGGTCCCAATTTCAAATAATTATAAAAAGCCTACTCACAAATTTATAATTATTTATTTTACGGATATTAAATTTCATCAATATCAAGAAGTCATGGGATACTCATCCCAACTTACCTGTCCTGTAGTTGTGGTAAAGTATACGGGTATGCGACCCCGGCTTCCCTAGCTATTACTGTCCTATCCCTTGCCCTCCTGGGCGGTAATGTCCTACATTTCCTATTTCCCACTCTAACTTACCAATCTTCCTTTCCACACCACCTATCCTTCCCTTTCCCTATTCCTACCCTCTCTGTCTCCGCCAATCCGTGGGAACGCAATGGATAATCATAAAAATAATTTAATTATCCAAAATGGCGGCGATTTGGTTCGTCAGTCGCCACCCATCACGTCTCGTTCTCGCGGAGGCGAAAAGTGGCCTATGGAGAGCCGCTTCGCTCCGTTGAATGTAAGAGGAGGAATGGATGGTAAAAATGAAAGAGGACGAAGCGAAACAAGTATGTAAGTAGAAAGAAGTGGTCTCTGTCTACCCCTACAGGAATAAGGCGTGATTATATTATGTATGTACTTACCTACGTATGTTAAATTTGATGGAAATCGGGACAGATTTAAAATACTTTTAATTCAAACTTTTAACCCTTATTTTACACCCTCAGAGGGTGAATTCTAATAAACCCTGTAGGTACGTGTTGTATTTAATGAAATAATCTTAAGAGCATGAATTTCAATTTTCATAAAGATTTTCCTTGCAAACTTTTACTATTTCACCCCTTTAGAGGTGGATTTTTTCCAAATCCTTTCATAGTATGCGTAGACGTAATGAATTAAATCTACCGTCCTTTCACGTTTCTACGATTAGGGGTTACGGCTGTGCGAACGTCTATAATCTATATAACTACGATAGCGAGTCAGTCAGTTTAGTTGAGACTTGGGACATCTGCTTTTTACCCGACTACGGCGAAGCCAAAAGGAAGTGTAACGATTTTGGAAGTCTATGTATGCATGTATGTATGTTCCACTGTAGCGCCTAAACTACTGGTCTAATTTTAATAAATGAGGTGTCAATAGATTCGTAGTAATAGCCCGGGTAATATAGGCTATACATATACCCCCTTACTAATAAACGCTGTATAAGCTTTGAATAGTTATACAGTGTTTTGTTCACGTCACACAAGTGACATTTTTAATTCGATAGAGGAAGACAGAACACTGTGTAACTATTCAAAGCTTATACAGCGTTTATTAGTAAGGGGGTTAATTTACGTAGTCGGGTTGTAGTATTTATAAAAATTGTAGTTATTATACTAGATGCTGCCCGCGTCTTCCTGCGCGCAAAAGTTGATTTCGCAGAAAAAGTAGCCTATGTCCTTCCCCGTGGTCATCTACATCTGTGCCAAATTTCATCAAAATTAGTCCAGTAGTTTCGGAGCCTATTCAATGCAAACAAACAAACTTTTCATCTTTATTATACGAGTATAAGTATAGATACGGATATTATAAAGAGGAAAGATTTTGTTTGTACCAAAACTACTGGACCGATTTTGATGAAATTTGGCACAGAGTAGACCACAGGGAAGGACATTCTAAGACTGGATCAGGGTGATGGACTGAACTGATGCCAGACTGACCGTGTAACCCCAGTCTAAGGAAGGGCTACTTTTTATCGCTGCTCATGCGGGATTTCCCCTTGCGCGTACGAAGTCGCGAGAAACATTTACCCCCTTACTAATAAACGCTGTATAAGCTTTGAATAGTTATACAGTGTTTTGTCTCCTTCTATCGAATTAAAAATGTTACTTGTGTGACGGGAACAAAACACTGTATAACTATTCAAAGCTTATACAGCGTTTATTAGTAAGGGTGTTAGTCAATAATCAATACTGCGGTTGCTGCCGCTCAGCGTAGCGGTAGGACGCGGTATGACCTTGGGTTTCTCCGCGGATCTACAACAAAAACTGTTCATGGTTAGGACGATGAGTTGTTTAACCTGATACTAGATGGTGCCGCGACTTCGTGCGCGCAAAAAGAAAAAACCGCGGGAACCGTAGGTTCATTTTGCTGTGATGAAAAGTAGCCTTATACAGGTGAAGGTTTGTGTAAACATAGCTGTCCCGACACACGTTGTTCTGTCTTAAATATGAACTGGAAGGAATAAATAACTACATCATGGATGCAACCTACGCCCTAGTCCTAAACTTACACCTACTCCTAAAACCTACACCTTTTCTAATATTTCTCACTGTTTAAACCTTCCCTGAACTTTCACAATTATTTAAAGACTAAAATTAGCCAAATCGGTCCAGCCGTTCTCAAGTTTTGAGTCCCTCGTGAACCAGATAAAAAGTATCCTATGTCCTTCTCCCAGATAATGGATTTAAGATTCAAGAAAATAAATCGACTTAAAGTAGGTATAATAGGTACCTTAATTCGATTCGATGGCGCGAGCCATAGGTTCGCGATTCCTGTTTTAAGCTTATTTTATTGGATTTTATTGTTTCTTTTTTTTAGGAATAAAAAACATTAGCTCGCTTTTTCAGTTCGAACGCATTTAACATAAACATACAGGATGTCCCAGAAGTCGACGTCGTCCCTTCGAAGGCTGATAGACCAGCTCATGACTCACCAGAATATCGTAATATGACCTTAGTAAAAAATCTTTAGTTTTCGAGATATTGGCACTTTTAATAATTTCTTAAAAATTACACCTCATGTCAGTTTTTAGGCTGCCGCAACTACAATTTCCCGTATTGTGGGATACAAATTGCTATTGCGGAATCCTGACCAGTTCTGCTATTGATCACGGTTATAAACAAAGCTAATAGAGTTTGAACTTTGTAGAAAAAAAGAAAACTTTTCCCTAATCGTGATTTCAAAAACTCTTTCTCCTAACTTTCACTATCCATACTGAACACAAAATATACCACACTTATTTTTGTATAAAAAGTTCCCCCCCCCCCCCCCCCCCCGGTAGCCAGGGGGTGGTTTAGGGCCAAAACCACCCCCTGGCTACGCCCATGATAAGATGTCGGTAACAGTGTCGCGACTTCCCATTTCAAAAAATGCCTATAACACGCGTAAAGCTGTTTTTAAATCTTATATATTTTACAGAAATATGTTAGTGGGCGGTGCTTCAATTATAAATTCAAAGCGCTGAGGCTTGAGGCATTACTGATAAATCATTTTAATCTTCGCTCGTTACGCAGATCTGATTCGGCTTCAATAGAATAATAACTTCAATTCGCCCGCGGTGGCCGTCAAGTGGAAAAACTGCTTTGCGCCGGTTCGCCGTCGCGCACATTGTTAAAGATGGAATTTGACACATGCCTAAATATAGATGGACTACTATTGCGAGTAAGATTGCGAGACTATTGCTATAATTTATTTTAGAAACGGTGTCATCTTTAAAGAGTGTCATAGACATGAAGATACTATGATATTTTATCTTATGGCTGCGCTATTCGGTTTTTTCTCCATACAAACTCTGTCTGTGATTTACTCTAAAGTCAAACATTGACCCAAATTTTTGGGTAATATCGATTTTTATTACACATATTATCTAGGTCGGTATGTGCTTTTATTTCTAAAATTTAAATTAGTTTAGAAGATTTAAACATCGGATTTTTAGCGCAACTTTGACCGTAAATAAAAAATAAACGAAGAATGAAAATAAAAACACAGTTTTATTGTTCAACAAATCCAACAAATCAGATAAGTTTACTTCAGACAAAAATATTGTTTAGTTTTTTCATAAAACACCAACAGCTGAGTGTCCATTTGCGTAGAGGATGCCTTTTCTAAAATACTTTACAAAGCAGTTCTCATATAAGTATAGGTATAAAGTTTTTTGAGGTGGGTTTATTACCTAATAAACACACCTAAAAAAACGATATACCACAAAAAAGCATTTTCTCCCCGCGCACTATGTGGACTTTAGGCCATTTTCGTGTCATAAATCTGTAACTTTTTTGTTTTTCAAGATATTTACATGATTTTTTTTATATTTTACTCTTGAATACATACACATTCAAACGACGTTCACTTTGATCATATAATTTTTTTATTAAATCCGTTATATAATACGCCAAAATAATAAAGTGAAAATTTGAATAATCTCATACTTATTTTAAGCTTATTTTAGATAATTTTACAAAAAAAAAATATAAAAATGAAATTTTAAAAGGTATTTTAGGTATGAGTGACAAAAAATTTATACTATTTTGAAAAAAATCATGAAAACATGTAAAAACATACAGTCTTTGTAGCTATGTTTTTCGAGTTTAATACAATAATTTCTAGTAAATATGAAATTATTTAAATTTTATATGATATATTAAAACATAGATATAACAAAATAGTCGCTCAAAATTTATCTAAAAGTTCTACAACTTGATCTAGAACTCTGAGTCTTCCTAGAAATATGATTCTTTAAACTCGATGTATAAATATACGAAGTATAGTAAAGTATGTGTAAAACGATTTCGTTAGTGGCTTATTTCTTGCATTTACTTATGTGGTAAAGTTCAGAATTTAGTTTAGATCTATTTTAATCTTTTTTCCGTAACTCCCTGGGTGCCTTCAGAGAGTTGCCCAAAGGGCAACACAGCAAAATTAAGTATTACACTTTCATCGTGAATTAAGACTTTATATATAGAAGAAGGCTATTAACCATTTATATACATAATAAGTATACAATTGTGTTATTTCTAATGCGTAATGGCCAAAATTTGGTAGGACTGATATTTTTTCATGCATACATTCACATTTTAATGTATAATATTATAGTTTACGCACTGAAACTGTAAAAACTATTATATTCTGTAAATCTGCATTACATTTACTACAAAATAAGACTATTCTCAGTACTTTAGCAGATTTCATTAAATGTCAAGTCGAAAATTGAAGAGAAGACTAAACGATACAGTACCTACGTCTCTAGAGGTGTAATTTACTGAAGAAAAAGATATTGATCCTATCTACCATAAATAACATATTTCGAGCATTCTAAAATGGTATATACTTATATGATTATCTTCAATTAATTACACGATAAACAAAAACTCATCATTTGCATCGTATAAAGAAGGAAAACATACCTTAACATTTTTACATATTAACACATGTTGCGCACTGATGCCGCAACAAAAAAATTCACCATGTAAATCTACATTAAATTTGCTATAAAATAAGTGTAATTACAGAACTTCGGCAAATTTCGATAACTGTCAATACTCTAATCGAAAATGAAACATAAGAAAAAATGGCATACTACGAGATGTACGTCTCTAGTGGTGGCATATATGCAAAAACCCAATATTTAATTAATTTATAATAAAGAACATATTTTAAGGTTTCCAAAATGGTATAACACTTATATATTCCATGGAGGAAAGCTACTATAAAATCAAAGTTAAATTTCTACATTTCAAGAATAGTTTTCAACAAATTTCCATTCAGCAATTTTGAGCGTATTTTTTTCAAAAATAGGGATAAACAGAAGTATTTATCGTTTGTATTTAGGTAGATTGAACCTTTGCCTACAATTTGAGGTATAATACATGTACCTCTGCCACTTTTGGAAAAAGCATTTATGGCACGGCTTTCTTAGGAGTGTCCACATAGTGCCGCGCCGCACTGAATTCGAGCCGAGAATTAAGATGCCTGGATGCATACATCCAGGCATCTTAATTCTCGGCATACCATATCCTTATTCCTTACTTAGTGCCCTCAACTTCGTTTGCGTGGAACTATAAATGGAAATGGAACCTGATGTTTTGGAAACGGAACTCCATAATAAAAGTAGCCTACGCTACTCCTGATAACATCAGCTTCAGCTCTCTACCATTGATAGTCCGGTCAAGATTGATTTGGCAGTTTCAGTGATTAGCCGGAACAAACAGATAAGACACTGACAGACAGAGAAAAAACAATTGGTATAGGTACCGTATTTATATACTATCGTAATGATTAACGCCAAGCTGTTAATTTGAAATTACAAACAGAACCAGTAATTTGTAAATATATAAATATACCCGTCTGTTCATAGAAACTGATATTTTATCTTAACATAGAATATTGTAATAATTTCTTCGCCATCTCTGATGATTATTACTATATTAGACCTAAAATATATCGACAGGTGACATTGAAAAAAAAATCCGAACATTACACTATTTTCTTAGCTTCGCCAAATTGTAGAACTCTGAGGATATTTTAATATAAGCACATGTATATAGTACTGTAACCAAAGATTAATCTTGCATAAACTGTACAAAAACCAAACATTTTCGTTTTTAACAAGAAAATTTTCACTTATTAGCTAATAAGCGCGAATTTTCTAATGAGACTATTAGCTTTTCACTTCCCTGCGTTGATACTTGATACCTAGTGTTAGATACATTTCAGCAGATCAATTATACTATAATAATCTGCATAAATTATACTCCAATTATACGAATTATACAAGGCGTTTGCATAATAATACCTACAACACAGCATTTAGATATAATTTGACGCAGGAGAAATGCTGCGCGATTTTATTGATCTCCTACTGGTGACTGCTCTCACTGCGAAATATGATAAATAAATATAACTGAAGGTACCACTTATTATTTTTACTTCCATATTTTAATAAGTGGAATCATAATAGCGGTTTATGACATTTAGAACCACTCGTAACAAAGCATGGTAGGTGTGAGTTATTAAGCTGGTGTAGTGTGTATGAGTATGGCCGATGACGTTATCTACTATACATTATTACGTTTATTAATAATTGAAGCAATAACATTGCACTCCGTTTTACATAAATTATGCGAACGGAGGATTATAAAATTTGGCACAATTAAAGTTTATATGAAAGAGAAGCGAGTTGCACTAATACTTTTCTAAAATTCATTAAATCAATAAAAGTAACGACTAACGTTACGTATACTTACTACTTTAGATTAATTTACTCGCATTACCATGCGAATAATACCTACAATTTGTCACTCATGGTCGTTGACGTTTGCAAATATTATGTTTTAGAGTTCCGTAGTTTTATTTCAAGTTTTGCTTCACGATTGCTTTGCGATTTTTGAGATCACGTTTAATAATTAATTTTCATCGTTACTCTTTAGATATTTGTATACATTTTTATTTGTCTGTATGATTAATATTAACACTGAAAATTAGTTAGTTTAATAATTAAACTAACTAACTTTCAACTTACTAGCTTCTTTGCGCTGTCTTCCGCTTTGCTTGGGGAGGGAAACTGGAATACTTCCTCTTACAGTCTTCTGATTAATTTCGTTGCGGGTCCCAAGACAGATTTAGCATGTCTCTCGGGCACCCCTGAGATCATATCAAAGGGTTTTTGTAATTGGCTGCCACTGTCGATTCTGGATTACATTAGAATATGGTAGGAATGTATTGGTTCAATGCCCGTTAAAAATAATAACGCTGAAAGTGACGTTTCACTATTAACTTGAAGCAAATACTTTAGATAGTTTTTTTAATTCATTCATCATTCATGTAAGCTTATAGTAGGTAGGAGATGAGCTTAAGAAAGGCAATTGCGATTTTACTTTACATTTTACTACCTAATGTTAATAAAGGCTTTATACACACAATCTCAAATCTCAAATCTCAAAAAAAGCTGCGAATGAGTGCACTACACGACCTTTAGTTTTATTGCTTTTATTAAATGTGGTATGTACCTATTTAAAATTATAAATAGACACCACCTTAAGGACGCGTTTACGAAAAGTTGTTGGACAGGATTCCGAGTATGGAGAGCTAAGATAATCTTTACTAATAGGTATTATAAAGAGGAAAGATTTGCATTTTTGTGTGTGTGTGTATGTTTGTAATGAATAAACTCAAAAACTACTGTGCCGATTTTAAAAATTATTTCACCATTAGAAAGCTACATTCACCCTGAGTAACATAGGCTATATTTATTGCTAGAAAAGATTAGGGATCCTTACTAAAACTTTAGTAACGTAACCAAAGGTGTAAAAAAAAATGCCATACTCGTAATAATAATAATAATAATAATAATAATAATAATAAGACATTTATTCAAAACAATTTGGACATTACACTACACAACTACATTACATTAAAATAAAGTGAGCATTAATTAAAAAGTTGCTAAGGATAGGTAGGTGGTGTAATGCTCAAACCAATGAAAAGGAGCCCACTCAGGTAAATGACTGAGGAATACCACAGTCCCTGATATTCTGTGGATCCGTACCTGTTGTCAGGCGTGTGACAGACCACTCAAGGCGACAGCACAGTGATATACTTACACAAATTTATTATAATTATGTAATTATAAATTAAAATATATATATTACATACACAATTAAATGTAATAAATAGTAATAATATAATATATTAGGTATGTTTGATTAAAATTAAAATAACATATGGTGCATTACAAATATACACGGTGCCAAGGTCATCTACTGCAGTAGGCATCGGGTAAACGTAAACAACGGGAGGCTGTAGGGGGCAGGGGGCAAAGTGCAGGCGCACCGGCACAGCGTCAAGGCATTCTGCGCCGCGCGTGCTGGCCGCCGCGCGCTTGTCGTATTATCACCGCGACTGGCATGGAGCACCACGTTATAAAATTGATATGTATGGATGTAAATACAGATCGAGATATATAATATACTGATATTTCAATTAAGAGTTTGCTGTGATATGGGAAAGATTAATCCAAATAATACAGGTGCGTGTTTACTAATAATATATACCTACTGAAAAAATATTATACTTGCCTATATGAAATTAGACGAAAATTATGTTGATACCTATTATATCAAGCTAAAAAATAATAAAAAAAAAAACCATTACTTTATGACCCGTATAAGGCGAAAACACTAATAATTGCTTCTATAGTTTTAGTGTATTTTTTGCGAAAAAGGCTTTTCAAATGGGAATGGAAGGTTGCGAAGCGATTGAGAATTGTTTGCCGTCAGATTACCTGGCAAGCGTCTGAGTCACACAGGAACCACCATGCTTCGGCTCGAGAAATAAAGGGTAAGATATTAATATTAATACTGAACGTATAACATTTTGTACATTAAACAAAATATTATAATATACGTGCAATATTTTTTGGTGTATGTGGTAGTAAAGGTGGATATTATGAACTCATTAGTAAGTAAAAAATAATAAGAGTAGTGTGATAGATATAATATTTAATTTGATATTTAGTTTGAAAGCTGGTCTCGCAATAATAAGGTCTTGAGTTTGGTTTTAAAATTATTTTTTGTTCGCAGAGCACGAAGAGGAGGTGGGAGAAGGTTATTCCAGATTTTGCTTGCCAGGTATCTGAAACTACCTCTGAATGCAGCCGAGTGATGAAGTGGAGTAACCAGTAAATAAGCTGAACCTCTAGTGGTAACGGACAGCTGATTATCGCTAGCCCACTGTAGCTTATTATACAGGTAGGACGGGGTTTTGAAATTCACCACACCGAATAGTAGGGAAGCGAAATGTAGCTGTTGGCGACTATCCATCTTCAGCCATTTCATATTGTTAATATATGGCGTAACGTGGGCGCGCGGGGGTATGTTGCAACAATATCTTGCACACGCGTTTTGCACCTTTTGTACCAAATATTTAGAACGTGAGAGCAAACACGGACCTATGACCGCGTCCGCATAGTTCAAGTTAGATAGGACAAGAGATTCACATAGGGTAGCACGTAGACCTTCAGAAATAAAATTTCTTATTCTGTATAAAAGCTTTAGCCGGTAGAAGCATCGACTTACGGTCTTCACTACATGCTTCTCGAACCTAAGCCCTTCGTCCATCAGGACTCCCAGATTCCTAGCTTCTGTCACCCTATCGATCTTAGTGTCCAAAATATGAATAGTAGGGTGATTGACAGTAACTTTTTGAATTTGACCTTTGGTGCCCAAAATCATGTACTTCGTCTTAGTGGGATTAAGTACCAGGGCATTATTCTGAGACCACTCGCTAATGCACGCCAGGTCCTCGTTTAGCTTGTTGATGGCCTCGATTGCATAAGACGGTTTAAAAGTGATATACAGCTGGATGTCATCGGCATATATGTGAAATTTACAGAACTGTATATGCTGTATAATGTCTGCACAATAGATGGAAAAAATTAAAGGCCCAATCACTGAGCCTTGCGGGACACCTCTATTTACTCTGCAGGGGTGCGACCGAAGTGGCGTACCATTATTACTATTTATTTCCACTACCTGGGACCGGTTCATCAGATAGGCAGCGAACCACGTAATGACTCCGTCATCAAAACCGTAGTACTTTAACTTAGCTAAAAGTAATGATACATTAATAGTTTCGAATGCACGCGAGAAGTCAAGCAAAACTAAGATCGTAACCTCCCCCGAATCCTGCGCCGCGATAATGTTGTCCACCACATCGAGCAGCGCAGTAGTCGTGCTATGCAGCCTGCGAAACCCCGACTGTACCGAAGGCAATATATTGTTTTCCTCTACAAACTTGCTGGTTTGACTATATATTACCTTCTCGAGTACCTTTGACAGACACGGTAATATGCTGATAGGTCTTAGGTCTTTTAATTCAGAAACGTTATCTTTTTTAGGCAAGGGTTTCACGATTGCCAGCCGCCACGATTCGGGAAAGGTGTTTGTTTGAATAGAGGTGTTAATTATATGAGTCATGGCACTTACGCAACTAGAATGGCGGCTCGCCATAAGTAGCATATCCAAATTTATATTATCAGCCCCCATTGCTTTAGACTTGATCGATTTAAGAATCTTAAGGACATCATTTTCGCTAACCGTAGTGAACTTGAACTTAGATGAACAAGGGGTGTGGGAATCAAAGTTGGCCAGAGTTGAAGGAGACACAAAGTTACTGCCCGGGACGTCCAAGAAATATTGAATGATGACGTTAGGGTCTAGAAGGTTATCAGGTAGTATAAAATCAGACTTGAGAACGTGTCCGTCTAAGTTAGCCTTCAAATGATTCCACATCTGCCGTGGGTTTTTTATGTTTGTATTAACATATGTGTCAAAATAAGACGCCTTCTCCCTGATTATTGCTCGTGAGACTTCCCGTTTGAGGTCTTTGTAATAATTAAGGTGCGACTCTTTTTTTGTGGTATGTGCACGCTTATACGCCTCGTCTCGCCGCTTCATCATTTGCTTTATATCAAATGTAATCCACGGGTATTGGCGGTCTTTTATACATAGAGTTTTGACAGGAGCAAGTAGGTCAAAAGCGCACAGAATGCTATTGTTAAATATATGTAACATGTCGTCAATACAGTCTATTTTTGTTATGTATTGCCAATCGATTGTGTTCATTACATACTCGAAGTCATTATCCGTAATATCTTTTATGGCTCGATACGATATTTTCTTAGCTACGGTCTTAGTTTTAGGTATATCTATCATGAAAGATATGAACGCGTGGCTACTGAGGTCTGGAATGTGTTCCACCCAAACTCGATTCAGGTCTGCATTGGTACAGACCAGATCGATTAGGGTTTCGGTGTTCGCGGTAAAGTGTGTAGCCTCAGTAGTACACTGGCGCAATCCGTGTATTGACAGAAAGTCCTCCAAGACTTTAAAGTGTGCTGTACTGTTGTTAAAGTAATTTATATTGAAATCCCCAACTAAATACAAGTAGTCATACCCCGTTAAGGTGCTAATTGTATCAGTTAGGGCATCTGTAAACAGCTTAACTGAAAGCCAAGGAGGCCGGTACGCGGTACCTAAGAAAATAACCTTGCCGTTATGTTTTAAGGATAACCACATTTGCTCAACGCTTTGTGTCGTGCTAAGGTGTTTTATTATTTGTACGTTTAATCCTTTTATCAAATAAAAACCTACACCACCGCCGCGGGAGCGCACGCTTTCAGGTCTTGGTAAGTGAACGAGCCTATAACCCGGTATCCGTGGCGCGCGACCCTCCTCACCCGGTCGCAACCAAGTTTCATTTATAGCAACGAGATCGCATTTGAGTCTATTAACAGCCACTAAGAACTCATCATGTCTGGAGCCTAAGGAACCGGGATTTAAAAAACCAATTTTAATTTTGTTACGAATAATCATTTTTAATTAAGTTTTTAATAATTAATAATAAACTGTTTTGATTTAAATTAATAATAAATATCGATAATACAAATGGATTAAGGCCTAGATTCAGATTATAATAATAGTTATAATTAATAGTATAATATAGAATTGAGTAAGATGAGTTTGTAATAGCAATAAAGTGTAATATTATATTGTTCATTGTAAATATAGGGACAGGATATAAATAAAAATGTAATAAAATAATAAAGCGCATGAGTGCCCCGAGTGATAAGTCTCCATACGTATAAAGTAATAATTGCCTGATAATACATCTTTCGTCGCATGCGCTGCGGAAACTATTGATGATAGAACATAAGTATGTTCTACAATATTAAAGAACATCCATACATCCATCCATCCATCCTCACAAACTTTCACAGAAATAATATTAGTAGGATGGATGGATGAATATTTGGTTCTCGTTTACGAAACAACTACTGAACGGATTTTGATGAAATTTGGTATGGTAGTAGCTTGAGCTCTGAATTAAAACATAGGCTACTTATTATCCCGAAAAAAGTACAGTGTTCCCGTGGGATACTGTATTAACGCGGGCGGAGCCGTGGGCAACAGCTAGGTAGCTTATAATTATAGGGTTATCTCATTAAAAAACTTTTCAAATAATCATTTTTGTATGCATTCTTCAATATTTTTTTTGTATTTTTATGAAATTCCCATATTTTTTCCTACTTACCTATGTGGTGTACATAGAGATGGTCCAAAATCAAACATCTCCTTTGTATTTTACATTATTATTGATTTATCAAATAACTTTTAATAAATAAATATGTATATTTTGTGTTTTCAGAAGCTACCGTATCCAAAGTCAGTGGGATTCATCGTCACAAATGAATTCTGCGAAAGGTTTTCTTACTATGGAATGCGCTGTAAGTAAAAAAAAATAAGTAAAGTAAAGGCCTGTATTCACTTTGATTACTGCGAGTGCGTAGTGCGAGTGCTTAGTGATTACCTAGTAGAAAATACGTGTGGACAGCAACTGCGAGTGCGAGTGCGAGTGTTTAGTTGTAGTGATTAGAAGCGTGTTCTATTTTTTTGCGAGTGGACTGCGAGTAAACACGTCTGGACATGGTTTCAAATGAATTTACTAAACAGAGCCACTAAACAGTATTGGACACTACTCGCGCTACACACCTGCACAGTGCACTACACACTCGCACTCGCACTAATCAAAGTGAATCAGGGCCGCCGTAAGCGGGCGTGCAAAGCGTGCATCGCACAAGGGCGGCACGCCCAGGGGGCGGCAAATCGAGCGACTTATCACGTACTACCTAATTCAAGCCATTGTCATAATACCGGGGTGGGTATTATGACAATACACACAATCATAGTTTGGAAAAAAATCCGACCGAATGACCTTAACGCCGCTAGTAATATATATTCTTTGACGCCGCCTAATTGGCATCCGTTAAAACTAAGATGCAATACCAAACACAGTGGCATAGCATGGGTGTCTGCCGCCCGGCGGATAACAATTTTGCCGCCCCCTCACTTAGGTTTTGCCGCCCCCTTATTTAGGTTTTTTTGTATACAATATATTACCTACATACATTAATTCTTAAGAGCAAAGTATATTATTGCACCATAAATGTCTATGGCAGTCTTTCTCAAAGTGGGCGATAACGCCCCCTTGTGAGCGCTGGAGGCCCAGAAAAAATTGGGGGCGCTGATGTGAGTAGTATTATTATTAGGGCATCGAGACCGGTTTTACCCGAAACCGAAAACCCGGGTTTTCCCGGGTTTTCGGGCCTACAACAAAACCCGGTTTTCAAAATATTGAAAACTGGTTTTCGGTTTTTTCGAGCTTTTTCCATTATGAAATTCGACAACAGTTTATAACAGTTACAATCACAAACCGAACGTTATAGTGGCTTGTGATTGTCAATGTAGAATTTTAGAACAATAGTTATAATGTTTTCATGTTGTATGTAGTACATTTGGGGGCACGGTAGTGCCCCCGCCCCGCCAGGACGAGTGAGCGAAGCGCAAGGGACCAGACTACCTTTTCTCGAAGCGATTCGTCGATTTTTTGGACCTTCATAACTTGGTATAATTTATTATTCGGTTCCATCAGCGCTCAGTGCGAATTGCTCTCCGTTCCCATGATACCCAAAAATCGAGTGGGCCTAACGGAATCCGTCCCATTGTGTTAAAAATGTGTGCTCCAGAGTTGGCACCGGTCTTAACGCATCTTTTTCGGCTCACCTGCTCTTATGGCACAGTCCTGGCATCTTGGTAGACAGCTTTGGTGTGCTATCACCTGCCCTGTTCATACTGCATATCAATGATAATATTATGTGATGACGACAGTACGGGTGATGCCTTATATACAGGTCGCCCGAACATCTCTCGGCAAAACGTCATTGAGAGTCGAAACGAACTTGTCTCTCAAAATAAGAATTCATTGGAGAAGATCTCTGAACGGGGTAGACTTAACTTAGTCCAATTCAACACCTCTAAGACACAAGTTTGTGCGTTCATCGCTAATAAGTTACCGATGGTCGTATGTCCTTGGTGTTAGCATATCGAGCGAGGTCTAGTTCCGATATCATCTGGAGGGCAAGGCCAAGTTAACCTCCAAGAAGCTTGGTGTTCTGAACAGGTCAAAGCAGTATTTCAGTCCGGTCCAACGCCTACAACTCTATAAGGCGCAGGTTCGGCCTCACATAGAATATTGTTCTCATCTCTGGGCAGGAGCGCCAAAGTACCAGCTTCTCCCTCTGGATTGTATCCAACGAAGGGCCGCTCGAATTGTCGACTGCCATAACTACGTAGAGATGAGCATCGCTCTGCATCATATATCGGTTATATTACGGGGAGTGCTTCGAGGAATTGTTCGGACTTATACCTGCTGCAACTTTTCGCTATCGTTCGAAGGGACAAAATATTTATCATCCTCATCACCAACTGTCGCCAACAGTATTTCCGGACCAATACGACCTGCACACCTTCAAGAAGGCAGCATATTCCCTCCTAAAAGGCCGGCAAGGCACTTCTGTTTCTACATGCCTTAACATTACTCTACAAGCCTAACTTTACAAACTCTACACTTTAGTCAAATTATGTGGCATGGTCATTTCGTCAGGCAACGTATTTTGACTAAGGTGTAAAGTTTGTGAAATTATTAATTACTTGACATGAATTTGTTTATGGTGGGATCACATTTTATCAGTATTACGTTGTTACAACAGAAAGCAGCTGATAAAAGTTAATTTTAGCACATTCCTAACAAAATTCTACAAAATCAACAAAAAACCCGAAATACCCGAAAAAACCCGGGTACCCGGTTTTGAAGATGGCTGGGACCGAAAAACCCGGTTTTTTTTAAATATGACCGGTCTTCGATCCCCTAATTATTATTGCTCAATGTTGATTATTATTGGTTAATTTTGAATAGATAAAAGATACTCTCCAGGCGAGACTATTAATGTTATTAAGGTGAAAAAATGGGGGGCGCTACAAAATAACTGATTTTCGAAGTGGACGTTAGATAGAATAAGTTTGGGAACCTCTGGTCTATGGCATCACACACTTCTTGCTCAATAGTTAATAATTATTAATATAATAATCGGTTCTACGCACGAGTTTAATTATTAAAATGTCACATATTCTATGAAAAACAAATAAAAAGAGATAAAAAAGTTCTAACCTAACCTAACCCAAAGTACACAAACGATAATTCACGCCGGGTTTTTGCAATGCCGTGTAACCACTCCGAAGACGTTTTGAACGTCATAGGAAGTTTTAACCTGACCCAAAATTACACAAACATTATTTCACGCCGAGTTTTTGCGAGGCCGTATAACCACTCCGAAGACGTTTTGAACATGATAAAAAAGTTCTGACCTAACCCAAAACTAAACAAAAGTTATTTTCCAACTGGTTTTTTATAAGACTGTACTGTTACCACTCTGGAGACCTTTTGAATGTGATAAAAAGTCCTATCCTAACCTAACCCAAAACTACACAAACGTTATTTCACGCCGGGTTTTTGAGCTTGCATGTTTTTACAATTAATCGTAGGGCGGCATAATCGGTGTTGCACGCGGGCGACGTAACAGCTAGCGGCGGGCCTGAAGTGAATACAGGCCTTAAGTAAGATGTTTAGTCAAGGAAGGGCTATTCATCCTGGTCAGGACTTATTCTGGGGGACTCACAACAAATGCTTCGTACTTATTTATAAGAAATTAAAAATTTTAAGTAACCCTCTCGCAGCAGTAAGCGCGCAGATGGTGATGAATTAAAGCTAAGAACAATCTCGATCACGTCAGTTTTCAAACAAAAAAACTTTGAACAACATTTATCGTTAATTAGTTTCGTTTTACGAAAGGTTAAACAAACATTAATTTTTTAATGTCTTCAGTAATTAACGTGTGAATTGTAATTAGAGGTCCTGTCCTATCAAATGCCCACATTTAGTGAATCGTACTATAAAACATAAACTTTTGAAGAAGTTGCTCTTACAGTAACATCTAACTATTCTATTTTTACAGTTTTCAATAGAAACGCGTAAAATGCATCACATCAAAAACATTTTCATGTAAAGTGATGCCAAGACGATATATGACTCGCATTGTCAATATGCTATCAGATCTCATGTAAAACTAAACTTCTGAATCTACTGAACTTCTAACTCTACACGCCTTAACTCTACAAGCCTACTGCCTAACTACATAAACTCTACACTAAGTGTAAGAGCAACTTCTTGCACTTAATGAGGCCTTTTTGTCCTGCTGTCCTATCCTGTCCTCCGAGGTATAGTGTCGGCTTCGATCAATAATACAACAGTGTCGCACATTTACCTACTCTGCCAATATATTAGTCGTCTTAGACTAAGGTTACACGGTCAGTCTGGCATCAGTTCAGTCCATCAGTCTCAGACTGATGCCAGAATGATCGCCGGAAAGTACATAATAAAAAAATTATCAGTCCGTCAATCACACAGTTACACGATCATTTTTTCGTCAGTCTGGATCATACTGATGGACTGAACTGATGCCAGACTTACCGTGTAACCCTAGTCTTACGGTACGCGGGTGGCTGAGTCCTAAGCACAAATATGTTGGCTGATTTCGCTTTGTAGCAGATTTTGCAGCTTATGTGGCTTGAGGACCTGTCTTTAGATTACATATTATGACACATAATATAATACATTATTATGTAACTCCCTATGACCATGCTTTACCTTGTTTACACGACTAGTTGAGATTTTTATTTGACACTTGTAGATATAACATATTGTAGCCATACACAACACCGATAAGTTGTCTATTTACAATGCAATTTATGCAAGTGAACGGGGGAATTATCGCGTTATTGAGCGTGTGACCTGGTAGGTATTGATATTTCACTTACACACTAAAGTGTTTACCATTCTCACTTACCATTCTCACGATCCAGCCTGCAAATCCAGCGCCGGTACTAAAGGCCGTCATTAGTGTCAATAGTAGAAGTCATTTTAAATTTTTGGCTACAAAGTACACGTCCACTTGGATTTGCAGATTGATCGGTGAGTTTGATGCTTAACCTTCATATTATGTTTACTCTATGAAACTGAGTTTTCTAACTTGATGATAAGTGGCGGTACCGAAAAATATGGTTATTAATATCTACCCTACAGTCTGACAAGGATCTTTTGGCACGTGGACAAAATCAGAACTAACATCGCCGTCTTGTAAAATGTCACTTTTAGTATTATGTATTGTTTTGTATACGACACTTACCTTTTGGCGCGTGGATAAAATCAGTACTAACATCGCCGTCTTATAAAATTTCACTTTTAGTAATAAATATTGTTCTTATTTGCGACACTCACGCCCCTATGATGTGTGAGTGCCAAAAGATCCTTGTCCGACTGTAGTTAGTTTGCACGTCTTACATGATACATCACAGACTAGACTGTCCTCGATGGAGCAAGAATATGTAAAATCCACACTACTCGCGAAGTAGGCCGAGGTTAGCCGAATACGTCGTTGTAGACTCGCACTTCGATTCGCCTCGTGTCACGCTTTTCATACCTACTTTGGGTTACTTCGCCGAGCACTTCCTTGGCCTACTCGAGTCGTGTTACGTGTGGAGCTAGCTTTAAGCTTTAGACCACTCTAGACCACTCTAAAGGTCTCGACAGACCGCGCTGAGACAAGCATCCTGATTCCTGCTGTCGAAAGACCGACGATTTGAAGAAGGTGGTTGGTAGCGAACTAGCGTTCGATGAGGACTGCCCAAGGCGCATGGTTGGTGTACTTTGGGTGAGGTCTACGTTAAGCAGTGGTCGGCGATAGGCTAACTGGTAACTGATGATTGTGATAACACAGTCAAAGTATTTTGACGCTGCGTTTTTGACTATATGGCATCGTTAGAGTTTAGATACGTATTAACAGGCATATATACAGTATTTATGCAGGCATATCACTTTTAAAATCATTAGGTACAACCGTACAACATGCACGTAGATAGTAAATACGAGTAGTTGACAATATATTATGTATAATACTATTTACTAATAATAACTCCCCACACCAACTTCGGTAACGGTGGCCGGTTTCATTGAAACCAGGCCAGTTACGCAGGAGTAAATTTATAGTGCCCAAGTATGTGCGCAGTACAGAATATAGCATTCTCTCTTCCTTTACTCTCATACTAGATTTACACTCTCGCGCGAGTGGCGAGGCGAGGCCCGAAGTGAGTCGGGAGGCAAGTGTGTAAACGTAGTAAAGCGCGAGGCGAACTACGTTTACGCACTCGCCTCGCGACTCACTTCGGGCTTCGCCTCGCCCTCGCGCGAGAGTGTAAATCGCTTAACATAGTCATATCCCAGTGGGACGGATACCGACACGACTAGCGAGAGATCAGGCGGAAGTCTGACTTTTTACACGCCCATCCGACGCATGGATAATCTTTCTTGTCAGACAATCAGATGATCAGACTGCATTGTTCTAACAAAACTTGGAAACAACATTTTTTGTTATTCCAATGCGGGAATCGTACCCACCGACTACCGAGTCGAGAGCCAAGCTCTAACCACAGATACCTACCTAATAATCTACACTAATATTATAAAGAGGTAAACTTTGTTTGTATGTTTGTTTGTTTGTTTGTAATGAATAGGCTCAAAAAGTACTGGACCGATTTAAAAAATTCTTTCACCATTCGAAAGCTACATTATCCACGAGTAACATAGGCTAAATTTTATTTTGGAAAAAATAGGGTTCCGTAAGATATTTGGGTTTTTCGGACACAAGGTGTAAAAAATCAACCAGAAAAGTTACTTATTTTGCGTACGCTGCCTAAACTATAAAAGATAGAACCATAAAATGTTCTAATTAATTGTAGATCTTATAAATATCTACAAAAAAGTCCGCGACACACTATACCTATCTATGTCGAGTGAGGCACAACAACCATTTTTTTATTTAGAAATCTTGAATTTTTTTTGGACTACATTTAAACGCGTTTATTTTACTCATGCTATTAATCCTTATCAAAATAAATTATTTTATCACTAAGTACAGTTTATGTAGATAATATTTGGTCTTTGAATGATTAAAATTGGACGTTTGGTTTTGAAGTTATGGCGAAATTAAAATATTACGATTTCTGCTGCACGGCACGACCCGTTGCGAAGTGGGCGTTACCAAGGCGGGGGTGCGCGTGCGGGGGGAGTTTCTATCTATGACTTCTATGAGTAAATTTTTTGTTTTGTGTTCGTTGTAACTATGATGGATAGATACTTGATTCTTGAATACCTATTTATTTAGTGTTTGTTGTATTGTTAGTCCTGAAGAGTAGGTATAGGTATTTCATACGATAAAAGTATACCCACCTACTTATTTCATTGAGTTTTAGTAGGTACCTATATTAATTTGTTTCTGTTTGTTTTGACTAAATTTCGCCCGTTTTGTTAGAGGTTTAAAGACATTCTGTAGTATCAGTATCAGTATTGTACCCGTGCGAAGCCGGGGTGGGTCGCTAGTATAATATATCTATACTAATATTATAAAGAGGAAAACTTTGTTTGTATGTTTCTTTGTTTGTTTGTTTGTAATGAATAGGCTCAAAAAGTACTGGACCGATTTCAAAAATTCTTTCACCATTCGAAAGCTACATTATCCACGAGTAACATAGGCTAAATTTTATTTTGGAAAAAAATAGGGTTCCGTAAGATATTTGGGTTTTTCGGACACAAGGTGTAAAAAATCAACCAGAAAAGTTACTTATTTTGCGTACGCTGCCTAAACTATAAAAGATAGAACCATAAAATGTTCTAATTAATTGTAGATCTTATAAATATCTACAAAAAAGTCCGCGACACACTATACCTATCTATGTCGAGTGAGGCACAACAACCATTTTTTTATTTAGAAATCTTGAATTTTTTTTGGACTACATTTAAACGCGTTTATTTTACTCATGCTATGAATCCTTATCAAAATAAATTATTTCATCACTAAGTACAGTTTATGTAGATAATATTTGGTCTTTGAATGATTAAAATTGGATGTTTGGTTTTGAAGTTATGGCGAAATTAAAATATTACGATTTCTGCTGCACGGCCCGTTGCGAAGTGGGCGTCGCGTCGTCGCCAAGGCGTGCGAGTTTAGATCTATGAGTAAATTTTTTGTTTTGTGTTCGTTGTAACTATGATGGATAGATACTTGAGTAACTATTTATTTAGTGATTGTTGTATTGTTAGTTCTGAAAAGTGTAGGTATTTCATACGATAAAAGTATACCCACTTACTTATTTCATTAAGTATTAGCATAGTAGGTACCTATATTAATTTGTTTCTGTTTGTTTTGACTAAATTTCACCCGTTTTGTTAGAGGTTTAAAGACATTCTGTTATCTGTAGTATTAGTATCAGTATTGTACCCGTGCGAAGCCGGGGCGGATCGCTAGTAGGTAATATTTGCACAATAGGTGCGCGTGATCGTTTTAGTATTAGGTAATGGGGTAAACAAAAAATGCATCTTGCAGGAACAAGTTGCATTTTTTGCAGAATATCGGCCCAATACTGAAACGATCGTTAAATTAACTGAAGCTCAAGTCACATTCTGTCCTTGTCATTTCGGCTAGCAGAGACAGCGACAGCGTGTGAATTGCAGTGCTTTTAATTTAAATTAACGTTTCAGTAGGTATTCGGTCGAAAGTTTCTTAGTTAAGGGCTACTTTTTTAAGGAGTAAAAACTGTATAGCACCAGGGCCTCTAGTCAAGATGCGTTCGATAACTTCGACGGCGAACTTCGTAATCATAAATGTATGGGATTTGACATATTGCATCGCAAGCGACATGTCACATAACGACGACTTATGTCAAATCCCATACATTTTATTTTCGAAGTTCGCCATCGAAATTATCGAATGCATTTTGACTAGAGGCCCAGGACTGTGAAATGTATGTGGCTTATCAGTAACGAATTAATTTTTGTCGTGTGTGTGGAATGGTTTCATTTTCATAGATTTTTTAATTAGCCTTTGCTGGGCAAAGGGCTTTCCTGGGTTAGGTACATTTGTTTTCTAAAATACCTAGCGTACCTACCTAAGTAAAACCTCTGTATTTAAAATAACATAAACACTTACTTAATTTCATGGAAAAAGTTTTATCGCTACATCGCGTCGTTACCCATTTTTAGGGTTCCGTAATACTTAAGGAACCCTTATAGTTTCGCTCTGTCCGTCTGTCTGTCTGTCTGTCTGTCTGTCTGTCTGTCTGTCCGCGCCTCTAGCTCCTGTAATTATGAATATAAATTGATGAAATTTGGTTCAGTTATAGATTGTGTATAGATCACGGTTTCGGGATCATAAAAAAATAATAATTTTATATTTTAAGGGTGGCTCTCCATACATGTGAAGTGGGGATGAAAAATATTTTTTCACTCTACCCCATCGTGTGGGGTATCGTAGAATAGGTCTTTTAAAATAAAGGTAAGGTTTCATATGTTACTTTTTTATAAAGTTGACCATTTTCGAGTAATCGGCCTCCAAAGTACTTTGTAAGTTGGTCCCTAGCATTTTTAAACTATAGGAGATAGAAACTTGAAAATTTCCATGCTGATAGATCACGCTAAAAACTCTTTAGGAAAACTATTTTGAACCAAATCGGACAGTAACTTTTGGAGTTATTAAAAAAAAAGCATATTACGCGTTTATAGTTACGGAACCCTCCTTAGACATGTCCTGACATGCTCTTGGTTAGGTTATTTCCACTTGCAGATAATACCTACAAAAATCGTACTCATTTATTGTAAGATAAGATTTTATTTTATCATAATGAAACTGAAAACGAGATTTAATTATCTACGTTATGCATTGCAACATGTAAATTGTAAACACCATTTTTAATCTAAATAAAAATAAACGCTTTGAAATTAGCTATTGTCTCGAACCTTAATTACATTATTGAACTGTCTAATAAATTCTATTATGTTTCATTGTTATATTTTATTTTTAATAAAATATTGATTATATACAAATTATATTCATTTTCTTTAAGTAGAAAAATTGTGATCCTGTTTCGGATGCAGGCTAATACGATTTAACTTTACTATCATGCTTGCCGGATAAAATTATTTAAGGCAAGCTCAAAAACAAAATGATTTACAGTAGGTACTCGTATGCACAATAGGTACCTACATATATATGTATAAATAGAACCTAGCAAACCGTGAGTGGCCTTCCTCAACACCTACAATCCTTTGTTATTACAAAGGATTGTAGGTGTATTATATTTATAGAGTACTTATAAGATTGTATTATAGAGTCAATCAAAGATAAAACAAAAGGTTGCGAGTGTGTAGATCTGGTATTAGGTTTTTATAATTATTATGTGCAATTTTTTGTTGTCAATTTTCGCCGACGCTTTACCTAGCCAGGGTTTCTCAAACTTTTATTTGGCTCCATGAACTCCTCAAGTTTCTTGACAATGAACACCACACACTAATTAACCCCGGGCCCTCATAATATATTTGACTGAATATTGAGAAAAATAAGGTGCAGGCAGTGACAAAGATTTTTTTTATTAATATTGTGATCCAACAACAACAACAAGCCCACCCTTGTTTCTTTCCACAGACAGATTCTAATCGAGTACCAATTTTGGACAACTTTAACTTTAATTCTGTCTCAGGATCAAGTCCATTTCTGTATTGTTTTAATCAGACTAAGAGTTAAAGCCCACTACCTATCACATTAATACGTACATTTTGTCGTGCACCCCTACCGTCCCCCTACCATCGAATTGCGAAATCCTAGGGGTTCGCATACTCCATTCGAGAAACCCTGACCTATACAATTAGCCATGTACTTACAATAATCGATATACAATAATTTTAAACCACAACAAAAAACAGCAAAACCTACAAAATATTTACAGATTCCTTAAAATTGATCCTGGAACTGCTTTGAAAGTTATGTTTAACATATAGGTAAGCTAAAAGCTTAACAATTAGTCTACAGGACATGAGAAGGCGATTGTAAGTACTAATTAAATCCAGAGGGTCAATTCTGGTAAATAAAACCTGCATTAATACAATTAAAATCAAGTCCCGATACGCTAAAACTGTCAAACGGTATTCTCGTAAACGTTAAACCAACGTGAAATTGGTCGAAACTTAATAAAATCAGTTTATGATAATATCATTGAGTTTATGATAAATCACATTTCATCAATTAGGTACATGTCGTTCAACTTACAATACAATCAAAGTAAAATGAAAATCTACTTTAAATACAAGAATTGAGGTTCTGTTTAAAATTTATTACTAGCATTGAGCCAGTGACAAAGATTCAAACATGGCAGAACTATACTTATTATTATTATACTTATCCGACATTCCGACATTACGTCGGTGTTTATGTGTTTACGTCGCGTCGTAAAAACCTGACGAAATAAGTCCGTATATGGTGCGCTGACCCTCGCCGTATCAAAATTCAAACCTGATCGTTGCAATTTAAAAATGTTCCGTTCTGTTTTCAGCTATCCTTGTTTTGTACCTGCGCAACAAGATCGGCTACACCGCGGATGGAGCGACAGTTATTTACCATGTTTTTACGATGTTTGCCTACTTTTTCCCTGTCCTTGGAGCGATGATCGCTGACGGCTGGCTAGGAAGATTTAGGTAAATTTATGATACCTTTTTACCACTTTTTGCGGCTAGTATAATTAAGTTGATAACTTGATACGCTCCTTCTTATACCTCTCTACTATTCTTTACCTTACGGTATGTTATAACTTTTACGGTAGGTACTAAAGATATCTTATATTATCTCTATCTCAGAAGATACTGATACTACTTACTTAGGTTCTGTCTAGATTTTTATCTTTTTACATCTAACTAAAGTATGTTTACATAATAACAGATTTCAGAAAATGATGCCTGATATCTGCTGGCTGGTACTAAGATATTTGATAAGATAACATAGAATAACCATACCATTTCAAAGAGATTACGAAACTCTAAAACAGCTACTCTTTCACCCAAACGTACCTAATTTGTTATTAAATACTAATAAAATTAAGTAAATGTGCAAACCAGTTTTATTTACGTTGATTAATACCATACGGGCTTATAACTTATAATTGATAAAAAGTAGTCAAGTGCGAACCGCACTTACATGCCAATGTTCCGTAAAACTACCTACGTTAATTGATTAGGTACCTACCTATTTAATAGATTTGTAGGTGACGTGTCACGTGTATTATGTTAGTAGATAACTTATGAGAAAGTTTCCACCACGGATTTTGTACCATCGGTAGTTTTCCAATTTATGAACTTTATTGCCTCGCCTCAGAAAGTTTACGAAGTATTTATTTGCTGGGAAACAGGTGGCATGGAATCCCAAAAAAACTAGCCAAGTGCCCGTCAGACTCGCGCACAAAGGGTTCCGTACAAATCGGCAAAAAAATCACGTTTGTTGTATGGGTCGTTAAATATTTATTTTATTTTGTTTAGTATATTTTGTTGGTATAGCGGCAACAGAAATACATAATTTGTGAAAATTTTAATAACTCTTTAGCTATTGCGGTTCTTGAGATACAGCCTGATGACAGACAGACGGACGGACAGACAGCGAAGCCTTAGTTATAGGGTCCCGTTTTTACCCTTTGGGTACGGAACCCTAAAAACAAGTTTTGCATTACACGTGTTACGTGTATAAAGACAACTTATCTAATAATTATTAGTCACGCATAGCAGACTAACTTGTAGTTTTAGAGCTAAAATTAAATACCTACATAAGTACAATTTTTATAAAAAACCCGAAACCCTGGCTATTATTACGGATCTATTGACACCTCATTTACTAAAATCGGACCAGAAGTTTGGGCGCTACGGTGGAACAAACATACATAGATACATAGACTGCCAAAATCATTACCCCTCAGTTTAGCTTCACCGTAGTCGGGTAAAAAGTAAGGGTCTGTCTCACCTTTTTGAAGAAAAACATATTCCCCTTACTAATAAACGCTATATAAGCTTTGAATAGTTATACAGTGTTTTGTTCACATCACACAAGTGACATGTTTAATTCAATAGAAGGAGACAAAACACTGTATAACTATTCATTATACAGTGTTTTGTCTCTTATACAGCGTTTATTACTAAGGGGGTATAAATATCCAGCAAAAGAATAAAAGAATAAAAATAAAAAATTTCTGACAAAACCAGCTGTTAGTGCAGTCTCTAATAGTGCAAAAAAGGTAGTTTTAACTGCACTATCTTGCCAATTGCCATGCATAATTAAACAACTTGTTTCGAGATTGCCTTAGCCGAATGACCTGCTTACATCAGAGCTATTACTTTAATATTATTCATGATATATACTTAGGTCCTAGAATCTCGGAGAATCCTACATTTCAAAGACGTTAAATATTCAGCGTAGGTACCTAATGTTGAACCACTAGGCGCCACAAAACTATTTTTATAAATGTAATGAAATAATTATTGTAAAATTCAAGATGCAATCGTGATTAAATAAATAAAATTAGAGAATAAAATAGCAAAATTCCATGAAAAAAAAATGTCATTTAAAAACTAATTTAAATAAATTTTATTTAAGCCTACTTACTCAGTTTTACCTGGTTAAATATGAATTAATTATGAAATGCAAAGATGAAATTAACTTTGGTTTACATAGTTATCGGCCTAAATGCATTTGCCAACCTATCAGCAAAACATTGATTGATGGGCGTAATAATGTCTGAAATCTGAATATCATTGCTAAATGCAAATTCTGAGCCTAACAATGCCTGGTCGTGGATGATTAATTTACCCTATCCTCCTTACTAATAAATAATCGCTGTATATTAAGCTTTGAATAGTTATACAGTGTTTTGTCTCCTTCTATCGAATTAAAAATGTCACTTGTGTGACGGGAACAAAACACTGTATAACTATTCAAAGCTTTATTTACAGCGTTTATTAGTAAGGGACCGTCCATTAATCACGTGATGTTTTTACACAACTTTTTAGACCCCTCCCCTCCCCCTGGTGATACGTGGTGAGGTTTTATACTACCCCCCCCCTCCCCCACCTAAGATCAAGTGTATTTTTTTTACATAGTAAGCAGGTCATGTTTGAAGAAAACTTTAACTTAAAAAACAATTTAATCGAATAATTTAAGCAATTAAAACTATACGAGTCATTTGTTTTGTAAGTATTTAATCAACACTACGAATCTACAACCAATAATAATTTCGGTATGCATAGACTAGATTCGAAAATTAATACACGTGATGTCTCTTCCACGTTATTTATTGCGAAAACCAGAATTCTGTGTTTTGTAAGACCTCTTTGTACCTACTAGCAGACTCGTAATAAGAAGCTTTTGTGGGTAGGTACGTAGTGTTAACAAAATACGATAAAATCTTCTAACATGAATCATGGCAGATAACTGAAAAATTAGGTACGTGAAAATTTAAATTTTAAAATAGTTCTAATTTAAGTGTTTCTTTTCCAGGACAATATTTTATTTATCACTGGTGTATGCAACGGGAAGTGTACTAATATCTCTGTCAGCTATGCCTCCTGTCAACCTACCGCAATTGTAAGTAATCAACCTCTTCCTCGCTTTTCCAGCAATTAGGTTTTAAATTCTACCTTTTCTATAATCTTATGGCTCTAGCTAGAGTTACGCTATTTTAATATTTTGGTATCTACATCGACAGTAACGTTCAGTTTCATCGACAGTAACGTTCGACTTCATTGAAGGTTAACGTTGTCTTATCAGGATGTCAAATTTAAGCCACAGGATCGAGATGTATGGCGATTACTCCACCGATAAGAACCCTTTTAAGTTTTAAATTAATAAATCATCGGCAGTAAGTTTAAAAAAAAAATAATAATAAAGGTTTAAATTATGTAAAACAAACTTAGCTTTTGATAATTGCACAATAGTAAATATACTATTATAGTAACTAACTTAAGCCTTATTTCTATTTTAGTTTTCAAACATAATTTGTCAATTGTCAGTCTTCTCGCTTGCTAAGATCGTGCATTAAAACTGAACGTTTGTTTCAGAGAGTTCACCGTAATAGCATTACTATTAATAGCCTTCGGTACGGGAGGCATCAAACCGTGCGTGTCAGCGTTTGGTGGGGACCAATTCAAGCTGCCTGAGCAAGAGAGATACTTAGGCTATTTTTTCTCACTTTTCTACTTCGCCATCAACGCGGGCAGTCTTATTTCCACATTCATAACTCCCATTCTGAGGGCAGATGTACACTGTTTTGGAGATAATGACTGCTATTCATTGGCGTTCGGAGTTCCTGGCATATTAATGGTTGTTTCAATAGGTACATACTTCTTTAAGATTTCATTTACTAAGTATCTAATGAGAATAAATTACTAATAAGTCGAAACAACAATACAATTAAATTTATTTATGACCATAACCTTCCAAGTAGCCAGGTGATGGCCTCTGTTAAAATCTTTTCCTTGTTTGGCATCAGGCATGAAGGTTCACAAATTTTTCCTTGTAGACGAAGTAGATTTGTTTATTATTATAAAATAGCTGTCCCGACACACGATATTCTGTCTTAATTATGGACAGGAATAAATAAATATGTACTTATACCTACAACCTAAAACCAATATCTACACCAACGGCTGTACTTACAACTACATCTACGCCTACATCTACACCTACACCTATATCTCCACCTACTCGCTTACTGGGACCGGCCGATTTTTTATAAATAATCCAAACAGCCAACATGTATAAATATTTGACAGTCAAGTGACGAATTAAACACGGTTTAAGTAATTTTTCCAATATTACTCACCGTTTAAACTCTGAACTTCCACAATTATTTCAAGACCAAAAAAGCCAAATCGGTTCAGCCGTTATCGAGTTTTAACGAGACAGAGATGCAATCCATTTTTAGGGTATCGTACGTGGCCCAATTACTGAGTCTACGCTATCCGTCCATCCATTAGCTTTCAAAAGGTGATTTACTTTAATCTATTTTTTTTTTCATTTTAGTATTCTTCGTTGCGGGAAGAAGATTTTATGTTATGAAACAACCAGCCGGTAATATTATTGGAAAAGTGTTCACTTGTATCACCGTAAGAAAATTTATATATTTTATTATGACTAATTTCTGAACTGGAATCGTAAAAGCTGATTATAAGATGAAACTCTGAAGCCCTAGAGTAGAATCATTTCTAATTTTAGCATAATTTATTGGAAGGGGCATCTCCTTTTAAGATCACCGTCTAAACCCGACTCCTAAGATGTCTTCGACGGGGCCAGCAATGTCTACCCAATTGACGATAAGAGGAGGCTTATAGCACATATATTTTTGACTCTGTGCTTATAGTCGATCAGTGGTCACCCTTTGCGGCCCAACTGTCTTCAAATGAATTCTATCAGAATGTTAATTACACAGATAGATTCAAGTAATTTACATGAAACACTTTTACTTATTTGTAAAACGTGTGAAGTGGGCGAGATACATAATTAGCAAGTTTCTAACATTTCACTTTCTCAATTGCAGCACGCCGCGGTCAAGGCAATTAAGGGGAAAGACAAACGTGAGCATTGGCTAGACAATGCCGACGACAAGTATGATACTGGCCTCATAGAAGACGTTAAGGATCTGTTGCGTGTGCTTGTCCTCTTTATACCTCTGCCGGTGTTCTGGGCACTGTTCGATCAACAAGTTAGTATTTTAGTCAACTATTCTAAATAAATTATTCAGAGAACAAAAACATCAACGTTATGGCGTTTAATTAAAATGTTAAGGTACTAATGTTATTTATCTACAATTTTCTGATATTTTTAGGGTTCGAGATGGACATTCCAAGCTGACAGAATGGAACAAAGTATAGGGAGTTGGACATTAAAAGCAGACCAGATGCAAGTTTTAAATCCTCTGCTCATTTTAGTTTTCATTCCACTTTTCGAAATTGTAAGTATTCTGTATTTTCTTAATTCTTTGGATCTCGTCTTCATGTAGGTACTTATGGTAATAACGATTTTTAACGAGAAACTTGTAACTGAGAACAATTTGTTTAAATTTTAGGCAATTTATCCATTCCTGACTTGGGCAAGACTTATAAAGAAACCATTGCACAAAATGATATGGGGTGGTGTGTTGGCTGCACTCGCGTTCGTCATCTCAGGAATCGTCGAGATCAAACTTCTGGTAAACAATAAATTTAATATTTTAATGAGTTAACTAATAATCATTATCAATAAGGTTTATATTATTGATTTTATTTGATTTTAGCCAACCTACGGCACCCCAGTATCAGAGGGCTTCGCTCAGTTGAGAGTTTACAATGGATTCAATTGCAACTTCACACTTATTGCCAATAATGATACTGTTATGATCGGACCTCTGAGTGTTTACGAAAAATTAAACATTGAGTCCCGCAATGTCACACAATTACCCATATCTCTGAGAGGTATAGAAGGGGAATGCGCGAACCAAACTTTTGAAGGAAGCTACGAATTGGGAGAAAAAAAAGCCAATTCTCTATTCATTTCCCAAAATGGTATCTATAATTTCATAGATAATAATGGTAAAGCCATAGACACAGTTAACGTGAGGTGAGTTGCTGATTTTTTAAACCCAAATTTTACGTTAATTTGGAATTATTTTGCATTATAGTTACTGTGATTATGATTTTCCAGATTTTTATCAAACATAGATCATCTTGTGACGATAAATGTTAAGGATGTTAAGAAAAACGTTACGAAGCTAAGTTTAAATAGTGACGACAGATCTCAGTATCCGATAGAGAAAGGCACCTACAACGTGTTAGTGGACGGGGTTATTATATTGAGCGAATATGAGTTCAAAACTGGAGCTGTGTATACGATCAACATGGTAAAAGACAGCAGTGAGACATACGTAAGTTATATTTTGATAAACTGCCTATCTATAAATTGAGTTAGTATCAAATCGAAGTAGTGTAATCGAATTTTTGAGATTCTTAGTTTACTAAGAATCTCAAAAATTTAACGCGATGACAAGTGACCATACTTACGAATTGATGACAAATGTTCAATATTCGCAGTTCTACTTATTATAAAAGTTATTGTGTTGTAAAACTGATAGGTCTAGAGACATGCTCATTCAAGCGTGATGTATGGCACAAATACCTTCTTAACGACCATACCACAAGTGGCACAGATAATAAGTAAACACATGCTTACAGATAACAGAAAAATATACACCTGTATTGCGATGTAACCATTTAGTGATGGTATACTATATAAGTACACTAACTTATATAGTTTCTGTACGATAAGAACAGGGAAAGTCCTTTTTGTCTTAGCACTCCAGTCCCCGATAACCTTTGCTCTGCTAATAATTCCGCTACGGTTCTTCGTTTCTTATAAATAATTAATCATGGACCTTGGCCACAAATAGTCCACTAAAAATTACGATTACTATTTTTCATATTTTTTTTATTTTTCAGATCGCCAATCCAGTGGTCATTACCCCACCTAACTCAGTCCATATACTCTGGCTGGTGCCCCAATACGTCATTATGACTATGGGTGAAGTGATGTTCTCTGTCACTGGTCTAGAGTTCTCCTTCACCCAGGCTCCAGCGAGCATGAAGTCAGTATTACAATCAGTATGGTTACTCACTGTGGCGTTCGGCAATTTGATTGTTGTGCTCATTGTTGAAGGCAACTTTTTGGATGCTCAGGTAAGCATTCTGCGACAGCCTGAAAAGAGATGTTCTAGAAATGTATGAAGCCTGGGCCAGCACTAGTACACTATATGTAAATATAGCTACATAATATATTAACTGTTTCCTATTAATTTTATTTAATTATCCTTCGTTTCAATGTACATTTAAAATAACTTCGTCAAGGAGAGCAATACAACGTAAAATAAAACATGGCAGGTCAGATCAGAATTATCCAAAGAATATCGTTTAGACAATGGCATGACTTGACAAAGAAAGACGTCTCTTCCTAAAACTGTCAACAACGTCAAAAGTGAAGTCAAAACATATGTCATGGCCGCCCTAAAAATAGTGTTCTCGCAATAAAAAACTCTTCAAATAATCATCTTTGTACGCATGTGTCCAAAGATTTTTCTAATTATATTTTTTGTATTTTTATGAAATTCCCATATTTTTTTCCTACTTACCTATGTAGTGTACATAGAGTTGGCCCAAAATCAAACATCTCTTTTGGCTGCTATTGTCGGGCATTACTTTTATTACGTATTTAGTGCTAACGCAATTCGCATATAAAACGAGACCGGAGACTGTTTTCTTGCCAGCTGTGTACCTTTTGACGAATTTGGTGCGCGTTACCTCCACGATTGGAGCAGTTGATAAAATTAGAACTGTTTGACAATGATGTCACATAACGGAAGTTGACTAACCGGTAGAATTCCGCTCTCTGATTGGCTTTATTATGCTACGGCTGATATTGTAAATTCATATAATGAGATAGTTTTACTTTATGCAACATTCTTGAGATCATCAAGGCTGGTTTAAATTACATCTAGTAATAAGTATCCGATCGGAAAATATCAAATGCCACGGATAATTATTGGGATAAGTCTTAGCGATTTGGTAATTGATTACGCAATCGGCAATGTTAATCGCGACGTACATCGACGTTTCCCGTCAGGCCCCAGCATTACGAAATACGATTACAAAAGCCGACTTCACCCCCTTAACTTAATGGAGGGCGACCAACTTGTTATCATGTCACATTAAATAACTGGGATTTATTTATTTTTAAATTATAACTATTGGGGATATATGTAGATACTTATTAAAAACTTTCTTTTTTTTCAGTGGAAGGAGTTCTTTTTGTTTGCCGGTCTGATGATGTTGGATATGTTAATATTTACGGCGATGGCGCTGAAATACAAATACGTGGAACTCAAGTCGAGCACCGAAAATGTGGCCATCGATGAAATTAGACTACCTGATAAGCCAACATTGAAGGAGAATTAAGTACAAACATTCAAAAAATAGCAACAAAATCGAATAAAATTCGGAGACTGATTCGGATATTTTAATTAAGTGTTACAAATATCGTGAATAATATTTTATAATAAAATGTATATTGTTAAATAATACATTTTTGTCTTTCACTTCTGATAAGAAAAGACTGACTGCTGCAGTTATATTCTTTTATGTGTCTTAATTCTGATGAAATGGTTATATTGCGATCTCAACTAATTATCTGCCCAATTACTGACCAAAAACTCCATATTATCATAATTAGTTTCATTATCTTTGAATAAAAAAAACGTAAAATTACAAAAATAAACAAAACATCATTTAAACAAATATTTGCGGTCATGTCGTGCTCTCAAAACGTTCAATCTGTTTAGTTAAATGGCGTGAACACATTAGACAATTAGTTGTACGTAATTTGTGTGTTGTTCCCATAGGAGGACAGGGGGACATAAGGGGTCGCGGGTGAACACTCGACCCCCTCACGATGAGCCGTGTGACAGCGGTTAACCCCTCGTGTAAGGGTTTTAGAAAGGATTCTCAAACTTTTATCTGCTGTTAAGTTTTAAATTAGAAAGTGTATCGTACGTTGAGAAACATTTAAGTTGGCTTTTACTAAGTCAATAGATCCAGCTCTCGCTAATAGAATTCCTGTATCTATGGACTATTGATTTTAATACTTTTTAATAAAAGTGTGTATTATGTTTTTACCGGTTACACTATCTTACCGGTAAAATATTACACATTTAATAATAACTTTGGTCAACCTAAGTTTTATAAGTTTACCGCTTACACAAAACATGCGCCCCAACCACTGCGGATCCGCCCCGGTGTGATTTGTATGGCGTGATTGACGCTACTGGGGCGCTATCACGCTAAAGGTTCTTCATATCAGTATTGCTACCTTACACTAATATTTTTACTATGACCATTTCCCAATAATAATGACGCTTAATGACCGATATTATAGTAGGTACAAAATCCTCACACAGAAAAGAAACAAAAATAAAATAAAAAATATGGATTCGAAAACTTTGAGAACCACTAACAATTAACATCTCCTAAAGCGAAGTGATCTGCGGACGACTTGTTAATAATTGCGTATAATAAAATATGCTTAAATACAACAAACAGACAGACAAATACGGGTCCGGGTAGGGGAGACATAAAGAGCGCGATTCGGTTTCCAGCCTATTGATAAAGTTAGGCTTTAAAGACAAACTACTATGTACGATGTAGTAGGTAGGTATTCAAAATGTATATCCATGTAATCCTTATTGATTAATTGTATTATGATAGCCGACGAAAAAAGTTACTAACTATGTCTGTTAATATTTCAACACTAGCTGTTGCCCGCAACTTTGTCCGCGTCAATTTATGTTATTATGATCGCCATAAAAAAGGTTATATTGAGTCAATCTTAAAAGATGTCACTGTAGCAGACGTTTTTTTAGATCATTTAAAGAGGAATCATTCTTTCATAAATATTTTTGAGTAACTTGAACCGTTTACGCAGCGCACGCAATGGAAGCCCTCAAATATGAATAATTTTCCCCGTTCTTGCAAAAATTTTAACTGGTGCTTTGCTCCTATTGGTCGCAGCGTGATGTTATATAGCCTTCCTCGATAAATGGAATATCCAACACAAAAATATTTTTTTATAATTCGAACCAGTAGTTCCTGAGATAAGCGCGTTCAAATAAACAAACAAACAATCAAACAAACTCTTCAGCTTTATAATATTAGTATAGATTTCTATGACACTTTAATAAAATCTTAGTTACCAATACTTAAACTAAAAGTTACCCATATGTAGACTATACTTACCAAATAACAACTCACAAAGTTAGTCAAACTCAAAAGCATAACACAGTGGCCATGCACATAGATTAATTAAGTTCAGTCAGAAAAACGATTTGGTGCAAGGCGTTGGTACATGTCCGGAACACTTGGGGTCACGTGACCCGCACGGGGCTCGCGCACACGACGGCCGTGCGCCGCCGGTGGGTCACAAAGCACAGCAGACCACGTGCACCCACTCGCCGGATAATCTCCATGCAGCATATGGAGACAAATAAATAAATTAAAAGGAGCCGATCTCCTCGCGGTTTATACCTACCTAATTTAAATTCGGATTAATTCTCATGTAAAATTTTTATTAGTTTGCGTTGTGGACTTGTAGGGTTTATTTTACAGGATTATGTTTTTTTTAATCGTCAACAATTATCGTTTATTTTAACATTATATAAGGTTTGGTAAAATCAATTACGAATACTTCGGGCACATGATCCACTGCTTATGTAAAGACGTTTGGGTAGAAAAATATTTGTCATACTCAAAGTAAAAAATCATCTCATGTATGGGTGACTTTCCGCAAAACGCAAACTCGCCCATATAAAGAAAAACATTTTTTTTCGAGTATGACAATTATTTTTCTGCTTAAACGTATTTAAATAAGCAGTAGATCATGTGCCCGAAGTATTCGTAATTGATTTTACCAAACCTTATATATATTAAATTATATATATTAACAAATATTATTAAAAGTTTAATTTGGGGTACCCAACGTTGGTTCTCGTTTAGTTTAGTGTCCTTTACGTAGGGATCTAAAGCTTAACAAAGCACAGAACCTAACCGACTACAGAGGACACAGGATAAATGGAAAAGTTAACGCTATTTAAACTTACTGATACTGAATATATCTGACGGTAATCTATACATACAAATAAATAAAATTGAAGTGTATGTTTGTACTAAATTAGTGCAAAGCTGTTAATTTGAATTACATATTGACACCAACAATTAGATACTACGCTAGCTCAAATTTTAGGTAAATCCGTTTTTTATGCCAAGTTGCTTAAAATAAAGTATTTTATGTGTAGTATTTTACTACACATAAAATAAATTATTTTAAATGTGAAGAAACATAAAAAAATAACGAAGTCACTATACCTCATACTAATTACTATACCTACAACGCTGAGGTTGCTAAGTAAAGGTTAACTATTTACGTTAACTATTATTAGCGGAGTAGGAGATATAAGTACCTAGTCCTTATAGAAATAAATTAGATAGGAAGGAAGGTGAGAAAGAAACGTTGACGGTAAATAAAAACGCAATTAGCTTACCTTAGTTTTGTAGATCAGGTAGGTACTAGCATCACTTATATATTCATATATATACTATTATAGTCTGTAGACACTTCTCTTCTTTGCTGCAACTTCTACTAAGGAGTACTGTAGACACTTCTTCAAGTTCTCGTTTAGTACTGTAAAAACAGGGCTAGGGGCGTGGTCGGGCGCGTGTACGCCACGCGACACGCCAGTCGTGTCGCCCCTTGCCGCGACAAATCAATTACAGGGTCGGCCGGGGCACTTCCGAACGGGAATTAGCACCAAATTATAGTGGTCGCTGAAATTACTTGTTTGTACTTAGAGGGCTGTTTGCTAATTTATGGGCTGCGTACGCGCAAACGCCGCGGCGAATCGTGTTGGGTTCACACGGTCACACTCGATTGCTTTATGATTCGTGAAATTGACGTCATAAAACTCCTTAATAATAGACCGTATCATTTGATCCCTAACAATGTATATTTTGAATATCCGACTCGAAGGAGTATCATCGTCATCACTGACGTCCTCGCTACAGAGACAGGAAACTCTTTTGAGTGTATCTACTTTATTTTTCAGTGGATCGACAAAATCCTTAATACAATCTTTAAGATAAAATAAGTAGGTACACATTCGATAAAAATGTTTGAAAATGAACAAACTGAATAACATTTTCCTCGTTCAAGACTGAATAATAGAGCATGAGAGCATGGTTCTAGGATACCAGGAAGTACACGACCCTATGAATTTTTATTCTCTTGAGAGTGTCGAAATATGAGTTTTTTTTTGGCGCAAACGGCGGTAATTTATAAGTTTGATTTTTTCACAGCTTCAAGGAACCGTATTTGAGTATACGGTTTCAATTTCAAATCGATAACTCCACGCGTTTTCGAAATAAAGGGCCTGACGGATGGACTGACTGATCAACAACACTGACCTTATACATCATCAGCCAATAGCCGTCCACTACTGAACGCAGGCCTCCCCCAATGAGCGCCTGCGCCAACCATCCACTATGCCACCTTCTTCAAATCGTCGCATCGGTAGATCGTGCCGCAGGACGTTATAGACTACGTTTGCCTAAGCCTAAGCGTTGTCTTATCGTTCTCATATTTTCCTTTTGAGCTACAGAACCCTAAAAGGTAGAGGAGAAAGCATGGTTTTACACCGAAATATAATATAATAAACTCATTGCATTAAAGTCGAAGAAAAACTAATGCATGTCCGTAAATTGCAATGCTTAACACATAATTAACATTATTGTTTTCCAGCATTTTCCGATAATTTTTATTTCTACTTTTATATTTTACTATCCAAGCGAGTTTTATAAATTTCCATTTATATTAATTTCAGTTCTTAATATATTTTGATTACCAAGTACTTTGTAAAACCAAGTAGGTTCCTACTGTAGAGCTTATCTTAATGTAGTTGCATTTATAATAATATTTTAACCTACCTATTACCTAACTATCCAGAGCCCTAAAGGCCCCCACAGACGAGAGGCCGATCGTTTCAGCTGGAACTGACGTCAGTTCGGCCTGAACGGATTCGAGCACACACACGGAAAAAATCGCATCCAATCCAATTTACGTCAGTTCGGCCTGATCTGATTCGTGCCCACACACGGAACAGTCGCATCAGTCCATTCTGGTTTGCCGCGCGCTACGGTCGTGTTTATCAATTTTGTATTTAAACATCGCGAAAACTCATACAACGCTTGTACAAGATACACGCCCGCACGGCAGCGGGTCGGGCAAGAACTGAAGCGATTTGTCCACACACGGTCAGGACAGGCCGCGCGTTCAGGCCGATCGGTCAGGCCAGAATTAATGTTGCCAACTTAGTTATTTTACAAAATTTTACAATATTTTGTGTTTAAGTAGGAAAGAGCCAGACAGTAATGATATGCAAAATAGCTACTAAATACGTAATATTTCCTAGTATATTTTAATTTAATGGTAAAATTTATAATCAAATTCAATTAATGAAAAAAATTTAATATAATAAAACCTAAAATGCAGTGGTTTTTGGGGGGCTTCAGGAATTCCTAAGTTAAGTAGCCTCTTTAGTAGTTTTTTAGTAGTTTTAGTAGAAATCGATACGAGTTTAGTAGTTTCACAAAAAAAGAGCTGGCAACACTGGAACGAATCGCTTCAGTCCGTACGGCCGCCTGATGCGATCTCGATATTGCACACACACGATACGATTTTGCATCCGTTCAGGCCGAACTGAAGGTAGACCGGACCATGTATGGGGCCCCTAAGTAGGCTCGTTAGGGCTCTGGATAGTTCAAACTCAAACGTATTTATTCAATTAGACCATAGGTATTGGGTATATAATGGCACTTTTGAATATCAATTTTACAAAACAAAAATATTAGCTTAGCAATGTTCCAACTTCCAACACAGAAAAGTAACAGACTTATATAGATTCGTTAAGTTAATCTAGTACCTATAACCTAAGTCCTAAGGAACCTATGTAATCTTAATATATATAATATAAGGCAAACCTGACTGACTCATCTATCAACGCACAGCCGAAACTACGGAACGGATTTTGCTGAAATTTGGCCTATCGATAGTTGTAAACTTGTAATGACGTAGGCATCCGCCAAGAAAGGATTTTCGAAAATTTGTTCTCTAAGGGGGTGAAAAGGGAGTTAAAACTTTGTATGGAAACCAAACTCCACGAGGTCGAAATCGCAGTGAAAAGCTAGCTTTCCATAAAAATGTTTACATCCAAAAACTAGCTTAAATTACAGCTGCGATAACAGAGTACTGTATTTATGCGTACTCTTATATATTTCTATAGGCACTGGCAGGGGTGGCGACTGGCGTGCGTTTTATGGCTGTCAAGCACACTCGCTGCTCCACCAATAGGAGCAACTCGACAGAAAATCGATCCTCACTCAAGTACTATCTCGTGCCGTTTTTCACGTCGGAAAATACTACGGAATGTAAATTAATGCCCAAAATGTAAGCTAAGTATTACGAGTATGATTGAGCGATTCGTTTCAATTGATGTTGTGTTGGTTTCATGTAATGAATTTAACCTTTCTAATCTAGTGCTCGAAGCTCGTGGGTTCGATTCCCGCATTGGAACAACAAAAAATGTTGTTTCCAAGTTTGTTTAGGACAAAAAGCAGGCTGATCACCTGATTGTCTAACAAGAAAGATGGTCCATGCGTCGGATAGGCATCTCTCGGCAGTCGTGTCGGTTATCCGTCCCACTGGTTTATGAGATTTAAAGAAGAGAGAGTGCTCAATTGTGTTCTGCGCACACACTTGGGCACTATAAAATTACTACTGCATAACTGGCCCGGTTTCAATGAAACCAGTCACCTTCACCGAAATCGGTGTGGAGAGTTATTATTATAATGCTAAAAGCTTGATGTTAATTTGTCAAGCTTTAGACGGTCTTATAATAGTGTGAAAGCTGGTTATGAATTATGATATAACCATATAAATCGGTTGAACCAATATCCAGCAGATATAATGTCTGCAACGGACTATGTGATTGATAGCTAATACATACAACAATGGCTGTGTTCAGTGGAAAATAGCGCTTGTTAGCATTTGCTAGCGATAAAAAAACAGACTATCGGCCAGGACACCTTTGCTAACTATAATACTGCTAACATTATCCGCCATTTTCCTTACTTAATGCCAGCGGTCGCCATTTTGCTTACGTTTTTTTGTTAGCGCTATTTTCCGCGGAACACAGCCAATGTTATTGAGTATTCTTTTGTGGTTCGTTGATTACAACGGTTTGATAGAATTTAATTTTGACGAATAATAGGATAGGATAGAATAGGATTATCGTGATACGTGGGTAATACTGAAAATGTTTAGAACTGGCCAGTTAGAAACATTGCTAATGAAAACTTTTTTCAAATTTAAATTTCAGAACTGTTTGGTACCAAAATTATGGTTTAAAATGTAGTACCTATATTGCATTCATATTTTGTCATTTGTTTTTGTGAATTGGCGGCAAATCTAAAACTCTTGTTACATTGTAACTAACCTAACCAAGAGCATGTCAGGACATGTCTAAGGAGGGTTCCGTAACTATAAACGCGTAATAAGGTTTTTTTATAATTACTCCAAAAGTTACTGTCCGATTTGGTTCACAATAATTTTCCTAAAGAGTTTTTAGCATGATCTATCAGCATGGAAATTTGCAAGTTTCTATCTCCTATAGTTTAAAAATGCTAGGGGGGGGACCAACTTACAAACTACTTTGGAGGCCGATTACTCGAAAACGGTCAACTTTATAAAAAAGTAACGTATGAAACCTTGCCTTTATTTTAAAAGACCTATTCTACGATACCCCACACGATGGGGTAGAGGGAAAAAATATTTTTCATCCCCACTTCACATGTATGGAGAGCCACCCCTAAAATATAAAATTATTATTTTTTTATGATCCCGAAACCGTGATCTATACACAATCTATAACTGTACAAAATTTCATTAATTTATATTCATAATTGCAGGAGCTAGAGGCGCGGACAGACAGACAGACAGACAGACAGACAGACAGACAGACAGACAGACGGACAGAGCGAAACTATAAGGGTTCCTTAAGTATTACGGAACCCTAAAAATGAACCTAACGCGAGAAAATTTTTGGTCAATGATTTATTATGACTTTCGTTTTGGGCTTATTCAACAACAAAGCTATGGATAGGCTGCGATTAGCATTTTTTAATGAAGCCCCATCTCGTGCCACTATTTACAATTGGTTTAACTAGTTTAAGCGTGGACGTAGCAATCTCAATGATGATGCGCGTGAGGGACGTCCTTTAACAGCGACTACTGAAGATAGCATCAGTGTTGTGCGCCGCATGATAGAGGAAGATAAGAGAGTGACCTATCAGCAGGTACGGGCAAGCCTAGGCATTGGTATGAGTCAAGTTCAAAAAATATTACACGAACATTTAGGCGTCAGGAAGCTTTGTACCAGATGGATTCCCCATACTTTAACCGACGACCAGAAACACCTTCGCATGGACTGGTGTCGCCAAATGTTAGATAAGTTTAACGGCGGTGACTCAAATGCTGTATTTGACATCGTCACAGGTACATATTGCTACGAACCCAAAACCAAAAGACAATCAGCTCAGTGGGTGTTTCCTTTCGAGGATCGGCCAACTAAGGTAAAGAAAGGAAGAAGTCAAGGAAAAAAAATTATTGCCTCATTCCTTGGTCGGAAAAGTCATTTCGCGACAGTTGTGCTAGTAGATGGAAGGACTGTTACTGCAAACTGGTATGTCAATCGCTGTTTGCCTGTTGTCTTGTAAAATATTCGGCAGCAGCGCCCTCGAAGCAGGATCCTCCTTCACCACGACAATGCTTCAGCGCACTCCGCTAAACGGACTGTTGAATATTTGACTATGGCAGGTGTGAGATAATGAGTCATCCGCCATACAGTCCTGACCAGGCGCCCTGCGACTTTCATTTATTCCCAAGAACTAAAGATAAAATTCGAGGTATTCGCTTTACGAGTCCTGAAGATGCGGTGAAAGCGTACGAAAATGCCATAGAAGAGACCCCTAAGAAAGAATGGGCCCACAGCTTTCCTCAGTGGTTTCATCGAATGCGACGATAATATATAGAGAGGAACGGAGATTACTTCGAAAAACAATAAAAGTATTGGCAACTTTCTACATTAAGCCGTTTTTCATTTTCAGTGTTACCTAGGTAATAGATAAATTATGTACCTAGTAAATACGCCGCAATAATAAGGATCCCATCAAAAACATTTTCATGTAAAGTGATGCCAAGATGATGCCATATTATGACTCGCACTATCAAAAAGCTATCAGATCTCATGTAAAATCAAGCTTCTGACTCTACCAAACTTCTAACTCTACACTTATCTCTCTTCTCTTTCTCTCTAGATCAGTCTTTCCCAAAGTGGGCGATAACGCCCCCTTGTGGCCGCTGGAAGCCTAGAGGGGGGTGGTAAGGGGCCTAGAAAAAATTTAAGGGGGCGCTGATGTAAGCAGTAATATTATTGCTCAATGTTGATTATTGATTAATTTTGAAGAGATAAAAAATACTCTCCAGGCGAGACTAATACGTACCTATATGTTATTGAGGTATTATGGTGAAAAAAGATGGGCGCGCTACAAAAGAAATGATTTTCAAAGTAGGCGTTAGACGGAATAAATTTGAGAACCTCTGCTCTAGATTCTATATTTTGACTATGGTGTTGAGTTTTGTAAGCTACACAAACTCTATACCTTAGTCAAAATAAATATGTGGCCAGACAACTGACATCACGGTCGCCAACAAGCCGGTGTATAGGGGCTTGTTGGCGACCGTACCTATAGTTTACGCAAATAGTAGGAAATATTACCGCGATAGGACGAGGCAAAGAAACTATGCTAGAGACTTGACAGACTTTCATCTCTTGAGTGTCCAACACCCCTATACCCAAATGCGATAATGATATTAGTGTAAAACTAATATTTCACAAACACACACACAAGTGATGCAATTCTGATCTATCCACCCTTCGGTCGCCACCGCACACGTCACAGGCACAAATGCGTTGACATAGCGGTTAGCCTGCGCCCTGCAGGTGTGCAAAATTGCAGATAATAGCGGCCGTCATAGTACGTACAGTTCTGACCGCGGAAAATAACACGCGCCGTTCCAACTCGCGCTCCGAACCAAACTTTTTGAAAATTTTGAAAATTTCATATTGATGTCAGCGCATTTTCAATAGATTGAACCGCGCGCTTAACGGTTTAGCGTCATAATATGTCGAAATACATACGATATGACGTATTTTAACGTATGATGACGCCAAACCGTGACGCATTTTTAGTCGTAATGATATTTTTTTCTGCGTAAGGGGGCAGACCCAACGCACATAGCGTCATCTGATGGCGTAAGTGGTATCACAAACGGTCAATAACAATTTTCTATTCTTTTTCTGTCACTAGGCGGGGCTTGGTAGCCCGACGGCCCTTGTCGTGTCAAAAAGTTGGCAGATGTCACGAATTAAAAAACCCTAAGTGCCGTTGCAAACGTTCCGGTTGCCAGTTCCGGTGTAGTCGGTTCCGAGTTTTATGGCCATGTACGACAGCTTTCATGCATTTCGCGACCGGCTACCCGGAACGTGTGTAACGGCACTAATTAGAACGGCAGTTCGATCCGCAGTCCAAACCGTAAGATCACTCCGCGGTTTGGACGCAGTCCGAGCCGTTTGAACTTTACGTGTGCAGGGCGCTAATGTCGTGGTTTATTGACAATATTTCAAGCTAAAATAATATTATACAGAAAAATAGATACCGATATTAGAAAATATTATTTTATCTCTGAAATGCATTTTATAATAGTGGAAAAATATTTTTCTGTGTGTAATTATGGAATAATTAGAGCATTTTTAAATTAAAAGAATTACCACCGCCGCCACCAGTTTTACTTTCTAATTTCTATGTTATATTATTTTTAAAGTATATTCAAATTATAAGGAATACATAATAAGTAATCGTGTTGTTACTTGTTACCTAGTTATAATATTTTTATAAGTAGGTACTTACCTAATATTTTATTTTTCTTTGTGTCTGTAAAAATGCCTAACATCACCAAGAAGTAAGACGTTTCGGATGACTTACCCGCCCATCCCTCTACCGCCCTTATTTTCATAAAACTCCGCCCAATCTCTAGGGGTTGAATATAGCGTAACGAACCTGCTAACTAATATACACTGGATAACCGACTTTATTCCGTAGGAGCTAAGACTCACGTTCAATTTCGAGTTTTCGGTCACCCCTCACACATTTCCAACGACACAACACAAAATGGCTACCCCTTGCGGTATAAAATTATTTGTCCCGCTGGGTACCAGTCAGTTGTGATCCAAAAGCACAAAGTGTTTAGTTGGAAAATTTTCTATCCGCATACAAGAATGTCCGGAACCAGAACACAGATAGCTGATTCATCAACGTCACCACCTCTGAGGTAAAAAAGTTCTCACAATTTTCAAAATAAGAATTTAATATTAAGTATTTTTTTTATTGAAATGAGTCATTTGCCAGTGACAACCGGCGTTTGGATTACTCGAGTCTGAAGTTCGCGTATGTGGACGGTTCTGATGATGAGACGTTGAGCACGGAGCTGCCGTCGTGCGTTTACGCTGCCGCCCGCAGCAGACTGCAGCTGCCCCTAGCCGCGTATGTCCACCAGCACACGAGGCAACTACATGCAGGTACTCTTTTTTTTTAAAAGCGCACCACTCTCTTTTTTCACAAATCATATTATCACTGATAACATTTAAAACTTCTTGTACGACAAGTCCCTGCAGAGGAAACTTGCATTGGCGAAGATTCTTGAGAAAATAAGGCTAAATATTTTTAGATTTATGTAAATTGGATTTAATTGGTTTACTAGAGATAAATGCATGCATGATTTTATTTTTACTAACCCAAACCTACTTGTAGATATGTAAAAACCCTACAGAGTGCTTTAAATGGAAATAGAAAAAAATAATTCATGCACTGCACTCTACACTCGGCAGGTTATTAATAACATTTCTGTAAATAATTATTGCGTTGCGAATTTTTATTACTTAATTTTTTTATGTTTTGTTTTAAAAAACAATGTTTTATCTGAGTACAGTTTAATATGTATCTAATAATAGTTGTATTTTCGGTCAATACCGATAAAAAAGCGAAACCTAAATTGTTACTAGAGCAAACGTCAAAAATCGCACAAAATCAAATTTAAGGGAAAATGTCCGGAAACAATACATGCAATAAAAACTGGTCAAGTGCGAAACTAACTCCGGTAGGAAGGGTTCCGTACAATTATACCAATATCTTACATATACCTAAATTACCTATTATTTAGTTATTTTTACGATGTTTTCCAAGTAACCGCATTTTACAAGTTAAGCCTCTATAACTCCTTAACTAACAAAATTGTATAATCCGTTATAGTTGCCCTACAAAGTCCGTCCGTCCCGTTGATGTGAGACCGCTTGAATAAATTTTCGCTCGTACTTTTTAATTTTTAACCAACTTCCAAAAAGGAGGCAGTTATACGTTCGGCAGGGTTTTTTTTGTATGTTCAACGATTACTCCGCCGTTTATGGACCTATTTGCAAAATTATTTTGTTGTTGTAAAGGGTTTAATTCGAAATTGGTCCTTAGTCACTAAAGTGAAAACCTGATGATGCGATCCATGAGGAATCGAGGGAAGTCCTCGGAATGTATATCGACACATAATGATTTTGACTTATACTGAAGTAACACAAGCATATTATGTTAGCAAAAAATGATGTTGTACCATGGTATACCCTGGATCCAAAAGCACTGAACAGGACTCTTCAGTCTTTAAAGATATGCGTTTGGAAATTTCGGCATTGTTTAATAAAACCGCAAGCATATACCACTTTGTAACTTAGAGTAATCATCATCAACTTATTTACAATACCTAATGAAAGCTTGATAACTATACATTCGATCGTTTTTTAGACGTTCTTAAGATGTATTAATAATACAATAATTTATCAAAATATATCACTAAAAAGGGTGAAATTATTATTTTTAAATAAAAAATTAAACCTACTTCCAAAGTAAAAATACACAAAAAAGTATGACATAAAACTTGTTTTCTAAATAATTCCCCTTTTAAATTTGTCTAAAATTTTAACTATTTCTCTACTCAATCTTCTTCATTTTGAAATCACTACCAGCCTTAACAATTTGCTACAATATTTGCTGGTACCGACTTTACAATTAAGAAGATTGAGTAGAGAAATAGTTAAAATTTTAGCCAAATTTAAAAGGGGAATATTTTAATATTATTTCATACTTTTTTGTATATTGTACATACTTTGGAAGTCAGTTTAATTTTTTGTTTAAAAATAATAATTAAAGATCTAGTCTGGCAACTTAAAGGAGTTTTTCAAAATTAATACTTATAAAAATTATTTAAGAAGAAGGTACAATGTGTCCGGAAAGACTTTCGGCGTTGGCAGTTTTATCTATAGAGGCAAATATGGCGACTAATCTGGATTACGACATAGTTATTAGGGAGTTCAGTAAGGCTAAAAGCAGAAAATTTATGTTTCTTCAGTTGTTTACTTTAGGTACTGTTATTGAGGTAGGTATTCTTATTAATGTAAAATAATTACTATGAAGAAGTTTGCATTTTTATGAATAAAGACTTAGTATCAAATATGTTTTTCTTTTGCGTCATCCATCAGGGGGCCTCGCAAAATATATCTTGCCCACAACAAATTTATGTCTTGCCCGCCACTGCTGATTAGTTTTTGGAGTTGATCGATAAAGCCGTTTAAAAGTTATTCCAGAAAAATCATTTTAAAAAATATTCACAGTTTTGTCCGAATGTGAATTCTCCGAATGTGTCTACGAATTCGATTTTTGCAAGCCGGGGTATTTTTGAAAATCACCGATTTTTGAAAATCACCAACAAAATTGTAAATCTAACTCTATGCCTCCTCTACAGACGCTATGCTGGAGTCATCAGTGGAGCCCGAGTTTAGCTGCGGTTCGCCATACCGCGTGCAGCGAGCTGCGGCCAACGTGCGCGAGCGACGGCGCATGCTGAGGTCCGGACCCAATGGGTATCACACTCCTTTGCGAATAAATCTCTAGGTTCAGTAGTCATCAGATGGGCCGGATTTCTGATATGCTTGCCATGTCGCGTGCAGCGAGGTGCGGTCAACGTACGCAAGCCAAAGTCATATAGGTACGTAACGCATTCCTTTGCGAATAAAGCTCTAGGTACAAGAGTCATCAGAAGAGCCGGATTTCAGGTATTCTTGCCATGCCGCGTGCAGCGAGTTGCGGTCAACGTGCGCGAGCCAAAGTCATATGGGTACGTAACTCATTCCTTTTCGAATAACTGAACAACATTCAGCATGTGCTTTTACTTAAACAGGAAGGAAGACGAGCGTGATGAAGGGTGCGTGTAGTAATATTGAAAGATTGATGAGATTTTTATTAGGTCTACTTAACAGTGGAAACTAAGTTTCTATATAGCAGTGTTTTTCAAAGTGTGGGTCGCGACCCTCAAGGGGCTTGCGAAGCCTCTTAAGGGGGGTCGCGAAGCTTCTATAGGGGAATTGCAAAAGATGGGGAAAACTACTGCTGTAAAAAAAATTGGAAAACAGCTGTTAAACTAAAGGCCATCCGTGTAACTTCCCGCTAAGTGCTTAAGAGCATTGATCGGCGCGCGACTCAGATTTCACGAAAAACGCTACTTTTCAAATGCGTCTATATCTAACAAAAACTGGTTATTCTGATTTTTACATGTAGAAAAACACTAGAAAATATTGTATTCTTATTTTTCACTTATCATTTATTTTAAAATAATTTCAAACTTTTGAATAAAACTGACAAAACTAACCAGAAGTTTTTACAACTTTAGGTTCAGGGGCAATTTCAAAACATGTAATAGCTAAAACCGCTTACATTTTTTAAAAACAAAAAATCTTTACAAACTTGTTGGATCCTCTTCTAGATTATCTATTTGTCAGATTATTTTTATATACGTTTCTATCTCATAAAAATAAAATTTAAAGAATGCGAAATTATCAGGAATTATAGTTATTTAAAATGATGATATTTATGTATTTTACTTGCTCCTTTTGTTTCTTACTTACATAGTCTATGAGAAGAACCTTTTATCTTTAATATGCTATTTAAATTTTTAACTAAATTAGTTTGACGAATTTTATATGAATTTTTAAAACTAGTGTATAAAACCAGGCGCACGAGCGTTTACAACAATATTTGTAAACGCTCGTGCGCCTCGATGTATTTAGTAGTTTTAAAAATTCATATAAAATTCGTCAAACTAATTTAGTTAAAAATTTAAATAGCATATTAAAGATAAAAGGTTCTTCTCATAGATTATGTAAGTAAGAAACAAAAGGAGCAAGTAAAATACATAAATATCATCATTTTAAATAACTATAATTCCTGATAATTTCGCATTCATTAAATTTTATTTTTATGAGATAGAAATGTATATAAAAATAATCTGACAAATAGATAATCTAGAAGAGGATCCAACAAGTTTGAAAAGGTTTTTTGTTTTTAAAAAAATGTAAGCGGTTTTAGCTATTATATGTTTTGAAATTGCCCCTGAACCTAAAGTTGTAAAAACTTCTGGTTAGTTTTGTCAGTTTTATTCAAAAGTTTGAAATTATTTTAAAATAAATGATAAGTGAAAAATTAGAATACAATATTTTCTAGTGTTTTTTTACATGTAAAAATCAGAATAACCAGTTTTTGTTAGATATAGACGCATTTGAAAAGTAGCGTTTTTCGTGAAATCTGAGTCTCGCGCTGATCAATGCTCTTAAATGCGCTAATGCGTCATTTTTGAGCTTATTCTGCTCAAAAATAAAAGTGCTTCTAAAAATTTCATTCGAATTAATTTTCTTTCGGAGCTCGGAGTCTGATGAAAGTTAAATAAAACACTATTTGTTGAAATTTCAAACTGTCATAACTTTGGAATGAATCAACCGATTTTTACGCGATTGGCGGCAATCGATGCAGTTTCTTCTGTTTTTAGAAAAAATCGACAACAAAAAATTTTTCGATGAAAATTTTTCGAGTCATTCCGAAAAAACACTTTTTCGGTTTTCTTTCCCTCATGATATCTCTCGAACGAATCAACCGATTTTGACCGAATTAGCGGCGATCTACTTGGTTTTTCAAGGTTTTAAGAGCTGATTAGTTTTTTGGGGTGGATCGATAAAGCCGTTTAAAAGTTATTCCAGAAAAACCACTTTAGTAAAATCACAGTTTTTTTGAGATTTCTTGAAATCTATCTGTCCGAATCGGTCCAAATTGTATTCGAAATCTAAGTTTGGCCAAGCCATTTTGAATGGCGCTAGCCGCATTAAAATCGTAGGAAGCTTTCTTTGACCTCAGAACAGAACGTCAAGATCTGATGAGAATTCGATTTTTGCAAAACGGGGTAAAGTAAAACCAATACTACCTACCTAGGTACAAAGGTTGAGGCCCCATCAGTGCGTTGCGTTACGTTGAATGCAACGCAACGCAACGCACTGATGTTGAACCAAACCCATTATAATTGGCATGACGATTGACGACGCGATGCCCGCGCTACGCGCAGTGTCGCTGTTACGTCGCGTCGCGTCGTCGCTATACAATGTGTTAATCCATTGCGAGGACGCGAAGCATCGCAAGTCCCAACGCAACGAACTAATGACTCATTAGTCTATGCTGCAATATCTCTATTCTCTACCTACCTTAATATATTATCAAATCACCCGCCAGTGTGGTGACGTGTTTGATTGACCACAATATTAGGTAATGGTAGTACATCTACACTGACACTTCGATTACTATTGCAGTACATTTGTATAAATTATATACCTACATGGGAACGTGAAATTGACTGACATTAGCACAGACATCTATTGACGTCTGTAGACATTAGTCATTACATAAAACCTATATCTATACATATAACTACCCTTAGGGGCGAATTTACACAAATTCTCTCTTAGCGGATACCTACGTCATTACAACTATCTGTATGTCAAATTTCAGAAAAATCCGTTCAGTAGTTTCGGCTGTGCGTTGATAGATGAGTCAGTCAGGTTTGCCATTTAAATCTATACTAATATTATAAAGCTGAAGAGTTTGTTTGAACGCGCTAATCTCAGGAACTACTGGATCGAATAACGAATTGAAAAATTATTTTTGTGTTGGATAGTCCATTTATCGAGGAAGGCTTTAGGCTATATAACATCATGCTAAGCTCAATACGAATCAAGAATGTTTCAAAATCGGGTTTTTTCTTTTGAGACCATTCGCTGCGTACGCTGCAGAAACGGTTAAAGTTTCGCTAAAATTATGTATGAGAATTATTTCCTTAAGTTCTAATAAAAGTCCGCTACTGTACATTTATGTCATCACATCAACATATATGTCTATCTTATAAGGTTGGCTCACTATAACCTTTTTATACTAAGCAAATTTGTTCTAAAATTTCCTATACGGATGACCTTATGAGTTTTGCGGAAAAGTTGACTACTCATTTCGAGTGCGTTCATAAACTCGATAATCAGAATACAAATGGTGCTAATAGTTATCCAGTGCCTACTATAACGCATGTCTAAACTCTAAATTTAGCCGTATAAACTAAGTATAGATATCCAGTGCCTACTACTATAACGTGTGTGTAAATTCTGACTTTAGCAGTATAAACTATAGATACCCTAGTGGTTACCCCAGTGCGTACTATAACGTGTGTAAATTCTGACTTTAGCAGTATAAACTATAAAGTATAAATCGTTAGATACCCACTACCCAGTGCCTACTATAACGTGTGTGTAAATTCTGACTTTAGCAGTATAAACTCGGCGTTCGACGAACTGCGAGTCCACGTGCCTACCTTCCCCTACGAGAAACGGCTCAGCAAAATCGATACGCTGCGCCTCGCGATCGCGTACATAGCTCTGCTCAGAGAGGTAAGAAATTAACGCAATTTAAAATGGACTGGAGATGGATGGCGTTGATAGATATATTTTGAATGTTTGAACTAGGCAAAACACAGCAATAGGAACACTTGATCCCACGAGGCCCTCTGTACATTTCTATTAAACTTTTAAAAAGTTATTATAAAACGTTGATATTATCTTAATAATTGAATTATTTATCAATGTTCAGGCCTTGTAGAGTCAGGGCGTGTAGTCAGAACTCCGAAGTTAAGCACTATCTGAGATCTGATATTTTTTTGCAAGTCATCTTGGCATAGTTTTACATGAAAAAATTGAAAATGTATCTTGTAGGATCCATTTTGTAGGAAATTAGTTTAAATAATTAAAGTTGTTGTCTGTAATAAGTCCGTGGGCTAAAACACTTCTTACAATTTAATATTTTCAGGTTTTGGATGCAGATTATGATCCTCTTACTTACGTAGAGAAGTGCCTACGAGGAGAAATAAAGGCTGATCGGGCTCATTGGAACACAAGTGGTGAGTTTTTTTCACTCACTATCTACACAATTTTTAACTTTCCATCTAACGACAGTACGCCAAAACGCCAATTCCATATGTAATGATCTAACATTTTTTTAATATTTTTTTTCTTTTTAGTGAAAGATCTAGCTTTGCTCAGAGTTTAAGTACGATGATAAAATATTTGAAAATAGGAAAGAAAGGAAATAAAAAGATTCACTCTTTGGTAGCTGTAAATGTTGAAATAAATCGATATCCGTGTAAAAGATTATGATAAATAGCGGTATCAAAATATCATGAATCATGATGTATGGTGTGATGTTGGTAGTGATGATGATGATTATTAGATAGCGATATATGCTTGCAGTTCTATAAACAATGCTGCGTGTATCTTTAAAGACTGAGGAGTTCTGTTCAGTCCTTTTGTATCCAGGGACACCTTAGTACAAAATGTCACTTTTTGGTAACTGTGAATGTTCAAAGAAATCGATACCGGTATAAAAGACAAATAGAAATACCTACCTATATCAACATATATATGATACAGTGTAGGTATGGTGCAATGATGGTGATGGTGGTGATGATGATTATTTAAGTGACATGCTTGCAGTTTTATAAATAATACTAACAATCCCAAACGTGTATCTTCAAAGGCTGAGGAGTACCTACCGTTCAATGCTTTTGGATCCAGGGTATACTTTAGACAGAATATTTCACTTTTTTATAGCATAGGTACCTAATAGGTATGCTCAAGTTACTTCGAAAAAAGGTGTAAACCACTATAGGTGTCCCTATAAATTTTGAGGACTTCTCTCGATTCCTCATGGATTCATTCAATTATTACAAGAGCAGTGTTAATTTTTTACAGATTTGACGGCTCGGCTGTCATGGATAAACTGGGAGAACCTCGGCGTCAACCCGCAGAGGCGAAGTGTGCTGACCTCGCTGGCGCTCAGTTCCGAAAATCTGCAATACCCTCACAATTAATAGCAAACCTCTGTTTAATAATTCATACAGTTCCGAAACAGAATATCCTATTCGTAACTTTACATCGTATAGAGTTAGACTATAGATGTTAAATTAGATAGGTCTATCAAGGAATCTATCCAAGAGAGTAGATACATGATGGAAGACTAAATAATTAGAGTCCGACCGAAACTGGTTTTCCGGCCGAAGCCGAAACTGAAACCAAATATTCGGCCGTAGCTTCAGTTTCGGCCGAAACCGAAACCGAAACTCACGTGGTCAAGTAGAAAATTCCTTAAAATACTGAAATTTTATGCATTTTATCCATTATTCTGCATTAATTAGGACATGAAATGGAAACACGGTATATTAATTTTGTTGTAATCATTTATTTAATGTAATATTTAAAAAAAATATTAATTATATTTTAATTATGTTTTCAAATTCAGTTGCGTTGTCAAAGCGTTGCTGCAAGAAACGAAGTTAGGCGAGCGTGCACGAAAACTTTCGAAATCAGTTTCGGTTCCGGCAAAAGTTTCGGCCACTTTTGGCCGAAACCGAAACTGCCGCCGAAACTTGATTTTTGGCCGAAACTCGGCCGAAACCGAAACCGAACTTTCGGTCGGACACTATAAATAATACATTAGATAAGTCTTATCATGTAGCAATATGAAGAAACAACAATAACTACATTTATTATATAAAAATAATCTAACCAAGAGCATGTCAGGACATGTCTAAGGAGGGTTCCGTAACTATAAACGCGTAATATGCTTTTTTTTAATTACTCCAAAAGTTATTGTCCGATTTGGTTCACAATAATTTTCCTAAAAAGTTTTTAGCATGATCTATCAGCATGGAAATTTGCAAGTTTCTATAGGATAGTTTAAAAATGCTAGGGGGGGGGGGACCAACATACAAACTACTTTGGAGACCGATTACTCGAAAATGGTCAACTTTATAAAAAAGTAACGTATGAAACCTTGCCTTTATTTTAAAAGACCTATTCTACGATACCCCACACGATGGGGTAGAGTGAAAAAATATTTTTCATCCCCACTTCACATGTATAGAGAGCCACCCCTAAAATATAAAATAATTATTTTTTTATGATCCCGAAACCGTGATCTATACACAATCTATAACTGCACCAAATTTCATCAATTTATATTCTAATTACAGGAGCTAGAGGTGCGGACAGACAGACAGACAGACGACAGACGGACAGAGCGAAACTATAAGGGTTCCTTAAGTATTACGGAACCCTAAAAAGAACTCGAGTAACTACGTAGGTATCTGTATTAAAAAATCTATAACCCGACTACGTAGGTATTATGTATTTAAATCTATTATTTTGACACCTCATTAAAATCGGACCAGGATTTTTAGCGATGCGACTGATTTTATAGTGGCTACTTATACAAGTTGGTGTCGCAGAGTGATAGCAAGCGCTAAAGTGTAGACAGCCGATTTGCCTTTCGATCGCTCGGTGTCGCTCGCCTAGTTGGCCGAGTGAAGCCCAGCGCCAACTTGTGTAGAGCTCATATTTTTTTTCACGCTGGGAAAAATCCTCATGGATACTCACAAAGCGTTTTACACTAAGCGAGTGATGCCGAACTCTTACGGCTAAAAAACCCAACGGTGTTCTCACACTGCGAAACCAGCAGTGTCACGGGTACGCTTTAGCAATCTACCGCAACACAGCACGCTGACCCGTTTCCTGCGCACCAATCTCCGATTCACTGCGCCAGCTGCTGACACACAGACGTGCCAAAAAATATCTCATTCCCGTGTAGAGCTCAATTGCCGCAACTTGTCTTCGCTCGCCGTCACTCGTGATCACTCTCGGACTGGGTGTCGGTTTTTGTGCACAAATCAAGGGCGCTCCTCTGCGTCGAACGCATGTGTGGGCAGCTCGACAAAACACTCGTCTACCTTGGCCGCCTGCATTGGCATTCAAGGAACTTGTCCAAAGTTTGGACTTGCCTTGTGTGCCTTTGCCGACGCTCGTGTTGGCCCACACTGGGCCTACATGTATGTAGAATGCGATGTTGACATTCACAACAAACCCCATGAAGTATTTAAATACTTGCCAAATAATGACTTCCATAAATTTAATACATTTACATATATTCCATATTTTTTAAAATAATAATAGGTTAAAAATATAAATTATACAGGTTAAGTATTCACTCTGTAGGAATTTTATCAAATAACAAGCTAGATACAGCATTTTAGCATAACGATTTTTTGAAAAACCCATACTAAGACGTTAATATAAATAAATATAAAACAGTCCAAATCAAATGTTTATAAATACTTGTAAGATTTCTGTTTTAAGATCTTAATTTGAATTGTAATTTGTAGAGTACCTATCTATCTACCGAGCGCAAAGTATCTAGAGAATAAGTAATTAATTGGGCATGATAAGTGATAACCAAGTAAACATACATCTACTTAGTGCTAAATGCTAATAATAGTCTGATTCACAAGATCCATTTCAGTGAATTTCTGTCCAAGGGCACCGAAAATGATGATCTCATTGGGTTCATTCGAATCGGAATGACCTCCAGAAACTTTTTGAAAATTTTCAAGAGGGGCTCGAAAAAATTGTAAAACTTATAAACAATTTAGTAAAAAAAAAAAGAAATGGTATAGTTTTTTGAAAATATCTCGGAAACTAAGTTCTACCAAATATTATGTAATTATGTAACATTTGTAATGTTACTGTAGTATAACATAAGTATTTTATTAATTGATCTATGCATAAAATAATTAATTTTATTAACCTACTTTAAATCTGTAATCAAACGATGCAAACGTAGAATATAGACATGAAATGATTTATGACAATTTATTATAATGTAGTATAATGTAATTATAATTATTATAATGTAGCTTAAACATTTGTATATTTTTCTATTAGAAAACCGAAGAGTAATTATATTTATGTTATGTTTTTGTGATACTCATCATTATTATACATTATGTTCTAGTCATGGTGCAATATAGAGTAGTTCTATTAGTAGTATAAGAAATAAAAGAAAATAAATAATTATTTAAAAATCTTTTATTTTACATATTTATTTTAATTACCTACTACATTAAAGTGATCTTATATGCTATGTGTATGTTGGACTAGATTAGCAATAATATTTTATTTAGGTATTATTTCTGAATAATAATAATAATATCTATTAAATGAGTGAAATGAGTGTACATAAAAATTAAAATATATCTACATAAGTTATTAAAATGATTTTTTACTAATTAATATATATACATTTAATAATTAAGTAAGTTAAACATATAAAATACTTGTAATAAAAAAATATATTTATTGTGCAGCCTGTGTAATAATGTTTTTCAATATCAATAGTTCGAATCCTAGCACAAGATTTTGATTTAGCAAAAATATAATAAGGCAGTTTGGTTAATATCATAACTATTTTTTTTATAACAACCTAACCAAAAACATGTCAGGAAGGATAATTCCGTAACTATCAACGTGCAATAGGTTTTATTTGAATTCCTTCAAAAATTACTGTCCGAATTCGCTCAAAATAATTATCCTAAAGAGTTTTTAGCATGATCTATCAGCATGGAAATTGGAAACCTACAAGTTCCTGTCTCCTATAGTTTGGAAATGCCAGCGGGGGAAACTTATAAACCACTTTGGTGGCCGATTAGGGACCATCCACATATTACGTCACGCAAAATTTCGACTTTTGAACCACTACCCCTACCCCTCCCATGTCACGCTTTTTAGTATCCCTGTACCTGTATTTAACATGTACTGTCAAACTTTGTATAACCCTCTCCCCCTCCCCCATCAGCTGTGACGTAATATATGGATGGACCCTTACTCGAAAATAGTCGACTTTATAAAAAAGGCATTTATCAAACCTTGCTTTTATTTTAAACTTATTCAACGAAACCTGACACGACGGGGTAGAATGAAAAAATATTTTTCACCCCCATTTCACATGTTGGAGAGCCACCCAAATTATAAAATTAGTCTTTAAATATGCCAGTTTTCATCCATTTATATTCATAATTACAGAATACAGACAGACGGACAGAGCGAAACTATAAGGGTTCCTTGAGTGATACGGATAACGAAACCCTAAATACTACGAGTATAACCCGACTACGTAAGTGAAATAGCATATGTTACCGGGGCTATTATTACGAATCTATTGACACCAAATTTATTAAAATCGGATCAGTAGCATAGGCGCTACGGTGGGACAAACACACAGACTGCCAAAATCATTACCCTATTTTTTAACTTCATCGTAGTCGGGTAAAAATGGCGCTCGTCTCTGTGAGCATTTTTATATTTTTAGGGTTCCATACCCAAAGGGTAAAACCGGGACCCTATTACTGAGACTGCGCCGTCCATCTGTCTGTCTGTGTGTCTATGACCATTTATTAGAAGATTAAAGAAAATATTCCTACGTTTGATTGTAACAATATATGGTACTTTTAAATATTATTGCTTTATTCAAATTCTAATGTTCTGTCAACTTTTACATGCATTGCCTGGATCCTCGTTTTTTTTTTCAATTTCTTATAATAAAGACAAAAATCTATCTTATAGGTATACCTATAAAAAGTTGCATACATGCATACTTTTTAATCCATAATATGATACTGAAAGAACATAATATTTTTCTTGTTTTAAATATTATTATCTGTCGGGTACTCAATCTACACAATATACATTGTAAATAAATTACCTCTGTAGTGTTGGAATGATTTTTTTACCATACTAAACTAACTAAGGCCAGTCTTCTAAGGTGTTGTGGACGGTATGCCACACTAGGCCAGTTCCCGGGGGAGCGTGACTAGAAGGCAGTAAAACATGCCTAATAAAACTCCTACCCTGTATTAAGCCCAAGAAGAGACGCCAGTTTTTTCTTCTACCAAAATCATACGGGTTTCTAAATTTATTTTTGTGTGTCTTTTTCAATTGCGCATTAATATGTGCCTCTACGCTCGTTTCACCTCTGCTAATGTTCTGCCCGTGCATAATTGTTAAAGTTCCTAATGCAAATAACACAGATACACACGTGATTGCCATAAAAACAACAGCTTTCCTCTTCCAAGGATGTGCTGTTATACGTTGGCACTCCGTAATAGGTGGTGTAGGCAGCACATGTTCTCGTGGAAAGTTTATAGAATCATATTCAACAAATACCTTCACTGGCACCAAAACCCCACTTTTGTTCATCTTCACTGGATGTCCAATCAAATCTGGATCATTGTTAGGTATGATACCCCCTGAAAATCAATAAATAATAATAAATGAAATTAAATAGTGTAAAATAGGCTGAAAACAAAAAGTTCCTATCTATAAAAATTACCAAATAACAATCCCCCTTATGTTATTTTTATTTTAAAAAGTGTTTGATGAATTTTTTATAACATTTAGTATGTATTTATTTACCAAATTATAATCAAAATCTCAATACTTTTGAGATAAAAATAAAATACTTGCCTGTATCATTCACCCATAGAACTTGATAGCCCAAGTCAAGCCCAGCAATAATCAAAAACAGTACTCCAGCTACCATATAAATCATATAGAGATAGAAATATCGAGCATTGTAATATCCAACGCAGTTGTTTAACCATGGGCAATGGTGATCCATTGCCAGTATACATCTATCACACACTGAACAGTGGTGTGTTCTCGGAGGCTTGGGAGATATACACTTCTTACATATACTGGCTGCTTCCGATATCATAGAACCCTAAAATGTGACATTAAAAGAATAAGGAGAAATACTGCAGTTTAATTTTATTTACTACAGTAGCTTATTTGTTAAAGTGCTGCTAAATATCATGTTGTGTGTAAGAGGCATCAGATGGCGAATATACAATAATATTTTATTTTAAGAAATATTCATTTAATTTAAAGTCTGTACGAACTACCACAGACAGATAAGATACTAAATTTTCATATTAATTACTGTAATATGAAATATATCCAGGCATCTTAAGATAATATTATAGTATATTCACCGTCCGATACACCCTTAAATACTTAAGAATATGGTCTACAGTTCCTGACCCTATCTTTATGCTATACTTTTAGTGACTTTATTCTGTTATGTGTAATCAATATATTAATCAAATTAAATTACTTACATGTGGTGGATATCCTGGCTGTGTCTTCACTCCCATATAGTAATGAAACACAATGTTAAGAAGCAACCAATTACCAAATACCACTAAAAATATGGTGAAATATGGGTTCTTTTGCCACCAGTATGGTAGCCCCACCCAATATGCTATTGCAACTACTGCGCTTGTCAAAATAGTGACACAAAAAACAAATACCTGAAATAAACATGTTTATTTTACTGATTGTTTTAAGTATTTACTAGTCTATTTTTATTGCTATGGAATTTTTTAACCAGTACCTACCTGCATAGAAGTTTTTAAAAACTTACCCTTCCTAAGTAGCCAGCAAAATTGTCCACAAACCAATATATCGGCTCTAATAAACAATCCACCAAGTAGCTTTGGCTCATATGCTCGTTGTATGTGAGGGATCGAAATGTTAGCTTTGTTTGGGACATCTTCCATGTGATAAAATCCCTATAAAACGACAAGAATTATGTACTGTTGGCATAATCCTATGTGGCCACGATTCCATGTAATTTATATGAAAAAAAAAATATACTGATACTGATAATACAGGGTGTGAGTGTACGTAGGCTTATAAATTAAAATCATTGTATACCTTATAGCTCGAAATATTTCTCGCCAACGGAATCGCCATTGCAAGACCACCATGATTACTAGCTAGGATAGCTATGCTATCTATGTAATTAAGGTAAAGAAAAAGTTTTTCGAAATGTTTTTTACTCCGCTCAATAATTAACAAACAGTTATTGTACCGCAATAACAGAACCGCACTTCTAGATAATTATTTTTGTAATTATTAACCAATTAACGTTTGTGGCATTAATTCATTGAAAATATAAATAAAACATGAATTATTATTATTCGCTATTTGAATAGGTAGGTATCAAAATCACTAATTATAATTTAAAGCAATCATTTTCCTTCTCAAAAATCCAAAAATCACGATACAGCTACTTTCGAGTTCTTCTTCTTCTTCTTTGTAATTTGTATGTGTCAGAGTGAGTGACGGAAAATACTTGTTTCAACCTTCTTCAACAATAGAGATAAGGGCCATACTGACCATCCAGCCTGCAAGCTCAAGGCCGCGGATTTGTAGGCAATAATTTTAATATGAAGAGACACTATTATTAAATTGACATTTGACGGTACCTACTTAAATACTGATGCTGGATTCGCTGGATGCGCCGTACGTATGGCCCTTTATCTTCACCTACCAGTTTGACATTATCGGCGAATAGGACTATGGAGCCATTTACAAAAACAAGAAGAAGAAGATGGTAGTTAGTTGATCATTTGTTTCAGATGAACTCTTTGTTACGGAATATTTCTAAACGGGATTAATACATTTCAAATTAATTTATTCTGTTCAGGCGTGTTTTGGTGTTTAAAAACAATGTCCATGAAATGTATCTTAATAAGTGGGTTGTAAAGAAAAATTTTTTTTAAAGTAACTGATAAAAACATGTAAAATATTGCTACATTTCACTTACGATGGGGTTATCCCATTTACTATGTTTGCTTACAATCGGTTACTTAAATATAGGGGCAATTAGAACTGTACTTAGCGATTCTGAAAGTTTGTGTAATGCTACTACATCGTCGCGTGTAGAGTATGAATTTACTTCAGACGTTGTAAGTAGTGAACATATAATTACGTTCAAAGGCTACTTTCCTAAAAAAACAAGAGAAAATTACATAAATGCCGCTTTGAAGAATGCAGGTGTAAGTATAGACCAGTGGTCCCCAACCTTTTTTTTACGCGGGCCACAAACCCGTTGTACTCCTGGTGTCGCGGGCCGCAACCAAAATTTTTAGGGACAAAAAATACGGTGTTTAAATTTAACGATTTAATAATAGAAAAACACAAGGTAGTTAAAAGAGTGTAGGTAATTATGTTCACTCAGTGAGATTTTTGGAATTGTGAACGCTTTATCACAACTTTATCTAGAGCTGGTTTGTCGCTGCATGCTACTCTTATTACATCGTAGGCTGTATTTCAAGAACCACTTTAGCTAGAAAGCTGATATTTTCATAAGTCTTAATTCTGATGCCGCTATAACAACATAATATCATATCTAAAAAACAGAAGCCCTTTTTATGACAACAAAACGCGATTTTTTGTCTTTTCTTAGTCGATGGCAATACTTTAAATATTCACAAGATACTAAATTGATTTCTACTCCAATATATAATTCAAAATAAAAATTAATATAAAAGGGGTTTTCATAAAAAATACAATTTTTGTCTATTTTTTTTCCTAAAATGGCTTTTCCTTGGCTGATTTTTAAGTTACAGATTTCACGCGGACCGCAGATAAAGGCCCGGCGGGCCGCGGGTTGGGGATAGCGGGTATAGACACTTTCATACATTATTACGAGACATAGTTTTTAACTTTAGATACCATGACACATTTAATTTAAATACCTACACACATAAAAGTTTATTTGTTATCCCCCTCATCGCTGTTTTAAAATTGTATTATTATAGCAATAATAAGCACCCACATGCATTTGCAACAACATGTTTGTTTATATTTACAACTGCTAGTATTTCAATGTTATTATATAAGGGGCCATCCATAAATAACGTCACACGAATTTAACGATTTTTGACCCCCTCTCCCGTCCTTGTCACAGTTGGTTACATTTGTGAGACACCCCCCCCTCCCTAGTGTGATGTAACATTTTACAATTTTATATCTAGAAATAATTACATATCATAGCTATTACTTAACACTTAGATTAAAATATATTTAGAAATGTGCGACGTCACAAAAATGAGGACCCCTCCCACCCCCTTGTCACACAATGTCACACTTCGTCGCCCCTTCCCTCCCCCTTAACGTGTGACGTAATTTATGGATGCCCCCTAATGAATTTGTTTACTGTTTACATAGTACTATAAATATACATCTTACTAATTGAGTATAGCAATTATCTTTCAGTTTTGCAATGTGAAATTGTTACAAAACTTTTACATACATGATATTAGTACCGTAATAATGATTGATAAGTGATAACAATTTCACACATTTCCTATATGTTGTAGTTAGTAGGTGTAAGTCGTAGGAGTAGGTTGTAGGTGTAGTTGTTGGTGTATGTAGGTAGTTATTTATTTACTCCAGTTCATACTTAAGATCCCAAGGGGAGATTTTAAGGAGCAGGAACACAAGTCGCAACTCTAGATGAGTTACAAGTATAACTCCTCTGGTGTTGCATGTGTCCATGGGTGGCGGTAATCGCTTACGATCAGGAGATCCATCTGCTCGTTTCCTGGTTCATAAAAAAAAAATAAGACAGAACAATGTCTATTGTGTACAGTGAGTTATGGTTCTGTAGTGACCTTCCACAATCCTTATAGTTTTGCTCTGTCCATTCATCCTCCCTTGATAACTTAAATATTCAATACATACAATATGGTATATATGGTAATAAGGTATGTATTGATTGATGTAATACAATCATATTATTATTGGATGGAAAAATAGATTGCAATTCCAATGTCTCCCTAAAATCCGAGAACGGCTGGACCGAGTTGAAATTTAGTCTTAAAATAATTGTGGGAATTAAGGCATGGTTTAAATGGTGAGTAATATTGGAAAACATTGAAAGTTCTATAGTTTTTATGTTAAAGAGTCTGAAGTTGAAATGGGGGTCAAAGTTTGCATAGTGAAAAATCAATAACTAGTCGTACTTACCTATTGATTTGAATTTTAGTATGAACATAGTGGTTATGCCATAGACATCCATTATTTAAAAAAATATTTTTCTAAATTTATCTCCTACAAGCAATGTGGGACCACATGTGTGGTCAACGCGGGCGAAGTAGAGCATAAAAAATAATCTGAAGGTTGATTATTTCAATAACATACATATACTTTGATTTTTGTAGGTCTCAAACTGGACTGTACTGCATCGCAATAATCCTGCGAAAGAGTACCCAAGTGATTTTGATGTGATCTCAATAGGAGAACAAAGTCAGGCTGCTATAGATGCTTTGCGGGAACATCCAGCCGTCCAAAGAGTCACCATCCAGAGACAAGTGCATCGTACCATCAAATACATTCAAGAGGTAATATAAGGCTTCAAGTGGAGTGACTGCAGACTGCAGCGCACGCTGTACACGCCTACGTTAGCTGTGTGTGTCATCTAGTCAGCATTCAGTCTACATAGGACAATGTTTCCATTGCAAACCGCCTAATGCCCATTCACAATTCGAGTTTTTTTTTAAGTAAACCCTGAATTGTCTAAAAGTGAACAAGCTGATAATTATGAATTATAGCTAAGAACCATCTCGATTATGTCAGTTTTCAAACAAAAACAAAAAACATTAGTTTCGAAGCCTATTTAATGTAAACAAACAAATGTACAAACAGACAAATCTTTCCTCTTTTTTATTATTAGTAATGGATTGCTTAGTGGTAGGTTTATAAAAAAATATTTGCAGGAAGACTGCGGGCCCTCAGGGTGCCTTTACAATGGTTGGAGGAAAAATGAATATAGAGCCAGGGGTCTTAATTCTTTTAGACAGACACGTGAGGTAAGTGCTTGTTTTCTTTGGAACCAAAATGACAATCTGAATGGTCAATTATGAAAGATTGTGGCTAGATACCATTAACCATGTTCTTTTTTCCTATCTTGGTTTCTATAATGGTATATGTTAATTAAATACTTTAAATAATAAAATTATGTCATAACAACTAATTACAGAATGGAGGATTCTCATCTAGGAAATTACTGAGGACAGTGCCCAGACAAATAACGTCTGTTTTAAAGGCAGATTTACTATGGTCACTAGGGGTCACAGGTGAAAAATTTAAGTTCAAAGTGTAGTAGCTTGTTAAATGTTATTTAATAATTATTTGTTTATTTATTGCATGATCTGGCAATACAAATCAATGAGTATTTTAGCATGCTCAAAGTTTATATTATTGCACAACGCGAACGAAGCTAATGACAAATAAGCTGAAAGTATTTACTATGTAAACTTTGAAACATATTTATAAACATATGAACAGAACTTTTTTTTTTCTAAAAGGTGAAGGTATAAAAGTGGCAGTATTCGATACGGGTTTGGCGCGTAACCACCCGCACTTTGGCCGCGTTAAGGAACGAACGGATTGGACTGGAGAGAATACGTTGGACGACGCGCTAGGTCATGGGACCTTTGTGGCTGGTATCATTGCATCCAGGGCCGACTGCCTAGGCTTTGCCCCTGATGCTGATCTTCATATATTCCGCGTTTTCACGGATAATCAGGTGATTTTTTTGAAGTAAAAAGTAAAAACTTATTTTACCGCAGTACGCATATTTTTAGATTTAGATAAAATCTCTGGACTCGCGACACCGTCACGAGACGCTTTTTGACGTATGATGAAACAACGAGATATAAAAGTACAATTGATGCGGTATTCACGAGATATTTAAATAACTTCGAATCAAAATTGTTTATTTCCTGTTTTAGTTACCATGAACTTATAGTTTCTATTTTAGATTGTAATAATTTTAATGATAACGACGATGATACAAGAGTTGTCGAAATTGTTAACGATGATTCATAAAAGAATATTAAATGTATTAAAGTTTCTAATAATTAATAAAATACAATTCATATATAAAATTCAATTCATAACCCAATAACCCTAGTACCCATCTAAAGAATGTCTAACGCGCCAGAATAATTTTGACTTCTGTCGGCACTCCTGGAGCAACCTGGAGTGCAACCCGTATTTTTTTTTATTTGTAATCATTACCTGGTAAATGAGCTTACTTCTGATGACAAGAGATTGCCGTCGCTTATAGACACCCGCAAAAGTAGAGATGTAAGTATGTTGCCAGCCTTTTCCCTAGTCCTTCAGCTCTCGTCTCTTGAGTCTATACTCTATAGTAAAACAACGCAAGAGATGATTTACACGCAGCTCTACTGTAACTCTTGTATACCTCGACTTGTAGAAGTGTTAGAACTGGCCCACTTCCACCTGGGCCTTTAGTCAAGATGAATTCGATAATTTCGACGACGAAGTTCGGAAACAAAATGTACGGGAGTTGACCTAAGTCGTCTTTAAGTGACATGTCGCTTGCGATTCCTTATGTCAAATTCCATACATTTTGTTTTCGAACTTCGTCGTCGAAATAATCGAATGCATCTTGACTAAAGCCCCTGTAATTATATTGAGATTTTTATAAAAGAGAAAATATTATGTTTCCATTTATAATACAATGTTTCTTCTTATAGGTGTCCTATACATCGTGGTTTCTAGACGCATTCAATTATGCAATAATGAAGAAAATTGATGTGTTAAACTTGAGTATTGGTGGACCGGATTTTATGGATTACCCTTTCGTCGATAAAGTTTGGGAACTTAGTGCCAATAAAGTAAGTTTTGAAACGGTTGATTTCTATCTCAGCTACTTAAAAACTGTCTTTCTTGTATTATCTAATTATACACAGGTGTAGCAGAGGTGGAAATGTATTTTGCGCCAATGGCAACTTATAAAATATGTTAATACTCAATGATAATTAATATCGAATTATAACTAGAAGTTAGGACAGATTTTTAAGACAAAAAAAAAGTATTAAATATAAAGACGTTTTATATGTAGTCTAAGATGTTTGATTTAAAATGATATAAAGTTTTGATACTAGGTTTAGATTTTATGTCCTTGTTTATTGAGCTATAAAGTGTGACGTCACTCTAGTACACAGCAACATTAAAATTTAAAATAGTAACTTAAATTCATAAATAATTCTTCGTAATCTATGACTTCATTCATTACCAAATTTTATCCATTTATATATCAAAGTATAATGCCCGGTCAAGACTGCTCGCGAAGTAGGCCGAGCAAGTGCTCCGCGAAGTATGCAGTAGGCCAAGGTTGGCCGAATATGACAGTGTGGGCACGAACTTCTTTTCGCATTTTCATACTTCGGGTTACCAGTCGAGCAGTCTGGACGGGGCATAAGATCTATTAAAGAAGACTTTTTAACTAATACCTAGGTAACACTGAAAATGTTTAGAAAATGAAAAACGGCTTAACGAAGAAAGTTGCCAATACTTTTATTGTTTTTTCGAAGTAATCTCCATTCCTCTCTACACATCGTCGCATTGGATGGAACCACTGAGAAAAACAGTCGGCCCATTCTTCCTTAGGGGTCTCTTCTATGGCATTTTCGTACGCTTTCACCGCATTTTTAGGTCTCGTAAAGCGAATACCTCGAATTTTATATTTAGTTATAAATATAAAATTGCGACTTTCATTTAGGAATAAATGAAAGTCGCAGGGCGCCAGGTCAGGACTGTATGGCGGATGACTCATTATCTCGACACCTGCCAAAGTTAAATATTCAACAGTCCGTTTTGCGGAGTGCGCTGAAGCATTGTCGTGGTAAAGGAGGATCCTGCTTCGAGGGTGCTGTCGAATTTTTTCCAAGACAACAGGCAAACAGCGATTGACATACCAGTCTGCAGTAACTGGCCTTCTATCTTCTAGCACAACTGTCGCGAAATGACCTTTCCGACCAAAGAATGAGGCAATCATCTTTTTTCCTTGACTTCTTCCTTTCTTTACCTTAGTTGGCCGATCCTGGAAAGGAAACACCCACTGAGCTGATTGTCTTTTGGTTTCGGGTTCGTAGCAATATAGTTTTCATCACCTGTGACGATGTCAAATACAGCATTTGAGTCACCGCCGTTGAACTTTTCTAACATTTGGCGACACCAGTCCATGCGAAGTGTTTCTGGTCGTCGGTTAAAGTATGGGGAATCCATCTGGTGCAAACCTTCCTGACGCCTAAATGTTCGTGTAATATTTTTCGAACTTGACTCATACCAATGCCTAGGCTTGCCCGTACCTGCTGATAGGTCACTCTCTTATCTTTCTCTATCATGCGTCGCACAACACTGATGTTATCTTCAGTTGTCGCTGTTAAAGGACGTCCCTCACGCGCATCATCATTGAGATTGCTACGTCCACGCTTAAACTAGTTAAACCAATTGTAAATAGTGGCACGAGATGGGGCTTCATTAAGAAATGCTAATCGCAGCCTACCATAGCTTTGTTGTTGAGTAAGCCCACAACGAAAGTTATAATAAATCATTGACCGAAAATTTTCTCGCGTTAGGTTCATTTTCACGTGTAACAAGAGTTTTAGATTTGCCGCCAATTCACAAAAACAAATGACAAATGAATGCATTATACTACATTAGGTTACCAAAGGGTTATAAAATTGAAATTCAAAAAAGTTTTCATTAGCAATGTTTCTAACTGGCCAGTTCTAAACATTTTCAGTGTTACCCACGTATACAAAGAAAAACTACTTTTTATCGCAGAAAAATGTACAGTTTCGTTGAAATTTAGTTTTGTGCGCACGAAGTCGCGAACAGCATCTATGTGTTTTGATAAATTTCAACCGAAACTAGTGTTCTAATATGAAATAGGCTTTGAATTTTGTAGTTCAAAGCATAATGTAAATATTCGATTTGTTATAGGTGATAATGGTATCAGCTATAGGCAATGATGGTCCCCTGTACGGGACCCTCAACAACCCAGCGGATCAGATGGACGTAATCGGCGTAGGCGGTATCGGGTTCGACGATCGCATCGCCAAGTTCTCTTCACGAGGCATGACTACGTGGGAACTGCCTAATGTAAGATATTAATTGCTGCATCAAATAAACTGAAAAAATCTGAGTACGAACAATACCAGTTCAGCTACAGCTCAGTTCAACATGTGGGACAAATTTTCAAAATAATATAAACACAATGCGCGATTATGTAAACGCAAAACCTTTGTTTTGATAAATTAGCCATACTAATAAATAATTATTGTAATTTCAAATTAACAGCTTTGCACAAAATGCATAATAGTATAGATACGGTACCTACACAAAAATATATATTTTTTAAACTTTTGCCTGTCATCTTATCTGAAACAGAAGTAAATTAGGCTATTTTAATTTTAGGGTTCCGTTTAAAAAAAATACGGTTCCATTAATAGTTCCACGCAAGCGAAGAACATCAGCAGCTAATAATACGTAAAAATACTTAAGTGCTATAACATTGCTTTGAAGCTTATCTCTCTTTTCAGTGACTTGTACAAGAAATAATTATTTATTAAAAGCACATAGTTTTATTTTTCTTTTTAGGGCTACGGTCGTATGAAGCCAGATATTGTGACATATGGTAGCGGCGTTCGTGGGTCCAGTGTGAATGGAGGCTGCAAATCTCTGAGTGGTGAGTAATATTCTGAGAAAATGATGTAAAGATACAATTTCAAAATTTTCAAATTCTCTATTAAACACACATAATAACATACAATAGAATAAACATGTAATTATACATCACATCAATCTAATCCCATGCTAAGTTAAGACTTGTGTTATGGCAATCAGACAATGGATATACATTTAACAATTCTATACTTTATTGTATTCTATACAATGATACAATGATACTATACAATGACTGGATTGTTTAAAAGAAGAGAGTCCGTAACTCGGTTGAAACAGTACAGTAGGCGTACACGTGGCAGTAGTAAAACTTCATTCATAATTTAAAATCCAAAAATACTCTTATCATTGCCTAAAGAACAACACTGTGCGAAATTATGTCGTGACTCGTGACGTGACGCGACCTTAAAATTTCACTCTCAATTCACTACTAAAGAAGTTTTACTTCAAACATTTTTGATCAGTACAGAGATTTCTGCCGAGTGCCGTCGCCTAAAATCGTGCGTGTACAAATGCGATATTGCAATACAAACATTTTTAATTACGTATTAAAAACCAAATAGTCGCATAGGAAAACATAGAAAATGTAACTGTGGGTTTGCGTTGATTAAGTTAAGTAAATAATAGTTTTTCTATCACATATTTAATTTTCATAGCTTGTTACGTTCTCTCACATTTTAGGCACATCAGTCGCATCCCCCGTAGTAGCGGGTGCGATAGCTCTGCTAGCTAGCGGCGTGCCCCGGCAGAACCTCTCACCAGCGTCAGTGAAGCAGGCGCTCAGTGTGACTGCCAGACGACTGCCGGGGTTCAACATGTTCGAACAGGGCCACGGGAAACTGGACCTTATTAGCGCTTACCAGGTCAGTTCATAATAGGTCAGATTATTCGAAAATTAAGCAGCATCCCAGGGCCTAGTATATTTACACGCTCTACGAAACAAAGTTTCGTTGACTTATGCACGCTAAGGTATACGTGACGTTTAAGGTAGACATTTGAATATGCAGATCTATGTATGAATATTATATGTACTGAATTGTATGCATCACTCTTAAAGTCGTACAATACAATTCAGTATTACATTGATCTGTCGCACTGTCGAGGCGTCACTGACCCGGCAGTAGGTACTGTCGCTATAGACGCTCACTACGAAAGTCTTTAAGAATGGGCATAACCTACAGACAAATTAATTTAAACAAGGTTTTATTTCATACTTTTATGTTTATTTTTACTTTGGAAGTCGTTTTAATTTTTATTAAAAATAAAATAATTATATACCTACATATAAACTAGATAAGCGATGACATTTAGGACAGTAAATTTTGGATCAATAATCCACACCGAAACGAAGCGATACACGACGTGCCGCTACATTTTTAAGATAGCTATTCAAAATTGAACTTAATTCAATAAGATACATATAATAGAGAATCATAAGGGCCTTATCATACTAGCGGTTCGAAAGCGGCTGCAGAGCGGAGCGGGCACGCAGCGAATACGTTGCGGACGCGTAACGAATAGCAAGTGCTTAACTTTCGTTTAAGTTTCGTTAATTAAACAAAACTCGTTGCGAATCGAATCTGCCACGCGTCCGCGACGCATTCGCTGCGCAGCCGCGGCGTGTTCGCAACGCATTCGCCGCGCGCCCGCTCCGCTCCGCAACCGCTCCCAAACCGCTAGTATGATAAGGCCCTTAGACACACGTTTCAATTTAAAAGTTCGAATGTCAGGTTGCACCGCGCTGTACAGCGCATACACAACGTACTCTCGTCTAAAGCCGTGGTGTCCGTGTTGTTGCAGTTCCTGCGCGAGTACGAGCCGCAGGCGAGCCTGTCGCCGCCCTACATCGACCTCACCGAGTGCCAGTACATGTGGCCGTACTGCACGCAGCCGCTGTTCTACAGCGCGCAGCCCACTATAGCGAACGTCACTGTTGTCAACGGCCTAGGCGTCGCTGGAGATGTGGTGGGTAATAAGGGGCTTCGAGACGATCGAGCAGCTTGGTGGCAAGCACGTAATTTTTTGTTGCTTGCTTAAAACAGTTTGATACGCCCATTTACATATACGTGTCAATCGGCTTGATCATGCTAAATCCGTTTTTCCTCATTTCGAATCCGATCGACTTGATTAAGTCCGATGCTTGATTAAACTGTCAGCGAAGACTGTCAAAACATCACGAGACGGTTTGACGGCTTGCCGCCAAGCTGCTTAATCGTCACGGAACCCCTTTAAAATAATTTTTATAATACCAGTTGCGCCTCATACGACAAACCTGATGCACACAAACTACGTTCGTACTCCCTTAACGGCTCGCTTTATTTCCTTACTCGCCTTATTTTATTCATACGTGTTTAAGTGCAGTCGTGTGCTAGATAAAGGTTCAATGAATTCATTACGCAAAGTAAGGACTGCGTCGACGTGTCGTTTCGAATACTGGTGATGCACACACTACCCCGCACTACGCTGTGGGGTGGATGGCAATATAACTACGCATCTGGGGGTCTAAAAAGGCAACTTTAGGATTTTTCATATTAAGTTTCATATATTTATTTCAACTCATGTGCGCCATTTTAAGCATTTCCATTGAAAACAATCAAATTTATGTTTTCTAATATGATAAAATCAGATGAATCACGTAGCCTTTTTAACATTTCACGATTTTTGTATGGGAAAAAATATATGAAACAATATGAAACACCTAAAGTGGCCTTTTTAGACCCCTGCTCTACTGTGATATCGTCTAACGGCCGGTTTCAATAACGCAAATATGATAGCAAATGTGACGTTTTTAACAAATGGTTATCGGTAGATAAGTTATTGAAACCGGCTGTACTACTACATTCCGAGGAGCGTTTTTTTGTGGTCGCGACAGAAAAAACTGCAGTGTAAATAGAACTCTGCGCTAACGCAATAAAGCTGGGTCCAGTTGTCAAATCTGATATTTAACACTTGAAGCTTCGAGCTGAAAACTCTATTGTATTTAGCGCAGAGTTCTATTTACAGTGCAGTTTTTCTAAACTCTAATTCCAATCGAAATATCCCAGACGAAAGTGTCTTGGCATCCACACTTGCCCCACGGCACGATGCTGTCGGTGTCGGTGGACTACAGCGAGATCCTGTGGCCGTGGTCGGGCTGGCTGGCGCTGAGTTTCACCGTGCTAGAGCAGGGGGCGAAATACGATGGGATTGTTGAGGTATGTGATGACGTCACATTTCAGTATGTTTTTTTTTTAGTCGAGTAAAACTAAACTGTTTCCAGCCCCGCTAGCACAAACGAGCGCCGTGGGATATTAGACACTTATGCCCCATCCAGATTGCTTGCGAAGTAGGCGGAGGAAGTGCTCCGCGAAGTAATTCGAAGTATGAAAAGGCGAAACGAAGTGCGTGCCCACACTGTCTTATTCGGCCAACCTCGGCCTACTTTGCGAGTAGTCTGGACGAGGTGTTAGGTTAGGTTAGGTTAGGTTATATACCAATATAGTCCCACTATATTGGTATATAACCGGTTGGTCGGTTAAAATTCAGAGCATTGAAAATGAAGAACATAAAAGCGCAAACTTCGGAGATATCAGATTTTTTTTTGCATATGGCCATACATTTCGTAGCAACATTAGTAGCGTGTGAGTCACGGTGTGACGCCACCTACTTGTACGACTTTTATATGGGGCGTTTTTACGAGACACAAAAGACATGTTTGATTTTGGGCCAGTTCTATGTACACTACATAGGTAAATAGGAAAAAAATATGGGAATATCATAAAAATACGAAAAAATTAATTTGAAGAAGGGTACATGCGTACAAAAATGATTATTTGAAGAGTTTTTTATTGCGAGAACACTATTTTTAGGGCGGCCATGACAGTTGTTTTCACTTGAATTTTGACGTAGTAGACATTTTTTCGAAGAGACGACGTCTTGAATGCCATACGTCTTTCTTTGTCAAAAGTCATGTCATTGACAAAATGACATTATTTAGTTAATTTTGATCTGATCCGCCATGTTTTATTTTACTTTGTGTTGCTCTCCTTGACGAAGTTAATTTAAATGTACATGGAAACGAAGTGAAATTAAACAAAATAAAGAATAGGAAACGGTTACTATATTATTATGTAGCTATATTTACATATACTGTACGTAGGGCTGGCCCAGGCCTAATACATTTCTTGAACATCGCTTTTCGCAATATCTTTGAAAATTTTGAATTTTGGTATACTATTCCTTTTGCAAACTGTCTTAGATTTCAGAGCACTATTCATATTAAGTAATTAAAATATACAGGAAAATACCGTATGGCCTTCTTGGAAACATTTTAAATATTAAATAAGTAGGTTAACTTCTAGGGGCATGTAAATGTGACCATCGAGAGTCATGACGAAACTGGCGAAAAAGCGACGAGGAACACCACATTAATGCTCCCAGTACGGTAAGATTTTGTTTTGTGTTACCTACTACTACTATCAAATAAACTGTTATTTTAAAGAACGTATTTACGTTTCTTACTAATTGAATATATTTACTTTACTTATCCTCTTACTTATAAAATTATTAGTATATTTACCCCCTTACGAATAAAATTATTTGCACAATGGATAAGCTAGAGTCTAGCTGCTAGACAATGTTTTGTCCTTGTCTGATGATACGTTGGAAATCTCGCTTGACACATAAGAACAAAACATTGTATTGCTGTTTGTGTAAGTATTTATATTAGTAATAGGGTTAATATTTATAGTCATAATATAATATTGTTCGCAATATTAAAATTTATTTCTCCTATATTTTATAACAAAAAATTATCCTTTTTAGCAATCGCTAGCTTAATTAAGTTGTTAAGCGTAGATAGTTTAAATTCCTGGTTTAGGTATTAGGTAGTCGAACACCGTGTAATTATATAAAATAATTTATTTATTATATATATTAATTAAAAATTTTTATATATATAAAAAAAACAATAGCTATCTAAAGTTGTCTTTCATTATAACTAAGTGGTCATCCACATACTACGTTACAGGGGAAGGGGGGGTCATACCAAATGTGACAGTACAGGTTAAAGGGATCCTAAAAAAGCGTGACACGAGGGGAGGGGTTCAAAAAGTCGAAATTTTGTGTGACGTAATATATGGTCGGCCCCTAAGTGAAATGAAGCAAATGTTTTTCTCATCAGGGCTCGCGTAATACCAGTACCAGTAAGAGAGCGTCGTCTCCTGTGGGACCAGTACCACAGTCTACGATACCCCAGCGGTTACTTCCCGCGCGACGATCTCAAGGCCAAACACGACCCTTTGGATTGGCACGCCGACCATATACACACCAACTTCAGAGATATGTACCGACGGTTGCGGGAGCATGGATTCTATTTAGAGGTTATGGGTGAGTCTTAATTATATTATGTGATGAATATTTGAGCGGAGCGACTGGTCAAAAGTGAATTAGCGCTTGGACACTGAAAAACACCCCAGACCTGTCCAGTGTCCATACGTTCCGTACCCAAAGGGTAAAACGGGACCCTATTACAATGAGTCCGCTATTTATATATTAGAAAAAATTACTTTCATTTAAATTAAATGCGAATAATTTTCTCCCTTTTGTGAATTTTAAGCCTTGGGCTGGGGGGCCCCAATTTTTTTTTATATTTACTGTATAAGTGGGCGAGAGGGCATTTTTCAGTTCTTGCCTCGCCTAAAAAAATTGTAGATCCGGGCTGGCCCATGGTTAGGTCAGAGGGCAATTCTGCTAAATGAAACCTGCATTAATACAATTATTACAATCAAGTCCCGATACGCTTATACTCCCAAACGGTGTTTTTATGAACGTTAAACCAACGTGAAACGCGCTCTGATTGGTCGAAACGTCTTAAAATCCGTTCATGGTAACATGTCGCTACACTTTCAATCCAAACAAAGTAAAATTAAGTCTACTTTAAATACGAGAATTGATGTTCAGGTTACTTTTATTGCTGTCTCTTTTATGCTTAACATATCCTCTCCATGGCTGTCTCTGGCAGCGTTCTAGTTTATCTCGGTGATGTTTGGCGAGTGCCTAGGTTTAAGCGAAAAAATCATTTACAGGTACGCCGTTGACATGCGTAAATACGTCTTTGTATGGAGCACTGTTATTGGTGGATCCCGAAGACGAATACTTTCCCGAAGAAATGGCAACACTCAAGAAGGCAGTGGACTCCGGTCTGTCGGTGGTAGTCTTCGCCGATTGGTACAATGCGTCTTTACTACGTCACGTTAACTTCTACGACGAGAATACGAGGCAATGGTAAGTAGCTGCCACATTTGTAGTTCCCAAAACCGTTATAAATCATAATTTAAATACTTTTATTCAATGCGTATTGTTTGAAATTTGTTAATCTTTTTCATTTGTTAAGATATTTCTTTGGTATGTTTTTAGGTGGACACCAGAAACGGGAGGATCAAATATTCCCGCTTTGAACGACCTTCTGAGCATGTACCAAGTAAGTCGAGTTTTATAAGTCATTACTTACGTTTACAGTCTTTATAGGGGACTGTATGAAACCACGGTTTGGATACTTGGGTAGGAATGTGTGGTGTAGCGTTGAATAAATATTCCTGGTTGAATAATCATCCCCACTTCACCTGAAGTGGGGATGAAAATTTTATGGTATGGAGAGCCACTCCTAGAATATAAAATCATTATTATTTTATACCGAGATCTATATACATTTTGTAACTATACTAAATTTTATCCATTTATATTCATAATTACAGAAGGAGAGCGTACAGACGGACAGACGTACGGGCAGAGCGAAACAATGAGGGTTCCTTAAGTATTACGGAACCATAACAAAAAGGCATATAAACAGTTTAATTCTAATAAGTACTAATAGCTATCTTATACATAATTAAAACATAATCGTAGTGCATCACCTACAGTCTGCCATTTGGCATTGCTTACATAGAAATGCCACGAGCCCCAGACTTAAGAAACAGTTTGAATAGGATATTATTTATGCTCCAAACATGTTTGGGCCCAAAAGTCATGAAATTCCAGCTATTTCATAAAAATCTGCGTTTCATTTATATTAACCCCCTTACTAATAAACGCTGTATAAGCTTTGAATAGCTATACAGTGCTTTGTTCCCGTCACACAAGTGACATTTTTAATTCGATTGAAGAAGACAAAGCACTGTATAACAATTCAAAGCTTATAAAACGTTTATTAGTAAGGTGGTAATTATATAATTTTCGTTACAGGTAGCATTCGGCGATCGAGTATTCGAAGGTTCCTTCAAGCTAGGCGGCCATAGAATGTACTACGCCAGTGGCACTCACATACACAGTTTTCCCGAACATGGCATTTTGTTGACCGCCAAACTGACTGACCAAGGACAGCACGTATGTATCCTACATAGTATTTTCCATTACCCAAAGTGCAAACAATTAAAAAGAATTTCAGTTTCTTAGGAATAAGACCTAGCTTAGCAAGCATGTCTCGTTTTTAAAGTATAAGATAGTAAATTGACAACTTTTAGCCAACTAGCTTTTTTCTCTCAACTTCCATATAAAATGTAACTTTGCTATCCCGCGGGAGCAGTACGTTTTGCTGGGCTACATATAACATTGACTTATAACATTGACTTTAATAGATAATGTCTACGGAGAAGAGCGGCGGTGGCGGCGGAACATCCCCGGGCGAAACGGTCGACGTGCCGATACTTGGACTGCTGCAGACCGACGGCGAAACTAGAGATTACACTAACAGTACTAGTGATCAAGTGCCTAAGGTAAGCATTCTTATTATACAAAACATAATATTTTTACACCCTTACTAATAAACATTGTATAAGCTTTGAATAGTTATACAGTGTTTTGTTCATATCACACAAGCGACATTTTGAATTCGATAGGAGACAAAACACTGTGTAACTATTCAAAGCTCATACAGCGTTTATTAGTAAGGGGGATAAAATATAACTATTTTTACTCGACTACGCCAAAGCCAAAAGGAAGTGTATGTGTGTATATTGTATGTAAGTTTGTTCCACTGTAGCGCCTAAACTACTGGTCAGATTAAAATAAATTAGGTGTCAATAATTTCGTAATAATAGCCCGGGTGACATAGACTATATAATCTACGTAGTCGGGGTAGAGATTTTTATAAAAATAAAGTTATTAAAATTATACAGTTGCTTTCGATACGTCGCTGAAACTGCACGTGCGCCTATTGATTGCAGTATCGATTACGCGTATTATACCTACGAGTGCGCCGCGCGGCGCCCGCGCTTATCGGTCCGAGTGTTTAGGTACTCGCTCGACTCATCATCGTTTCTGACTACGGGGACGATGGAACCAAAACAAAGTTATTCGTCTGTTACCCAAACGTTTTTATTTCCTACTAAAGATCAAGCAGTCGTTGTAGATGCGGTGGATGATATGCAAATTAAAGACTATGCCTACGCATTCGGAAAAATTATCGACCCCTCAAAAATCAGGTTTTTAAGCAGAATGTCTAACAACCGAGTTTGTTTATTTGTGTCAACGAAAGAAGTGGGTGAAGAGTTGACTGATGTTCATCAGTGTACCTATTGTTTTAAACAATATCAAAGTTCCTATTCGACCCCTTATAACGAAAAACAAACGTATCATTTTATCTAATGTTTGTCCGATAATACCTCACAATGTTATAGAAACGAAGTTAGCAGAATTGAAGATTAAGTTAGTTTCGTCGGTGTCTTTTATTAGAGCCGGTATAACAGAGCCTGGATTTAGTCATATTCTTAGTTTTCGTCGACAAGCTTACGTACCACCAGAAGACATCAATAACTTACCCGAACGAATACAAATAGAATTTGATGGTGTTTCTTATTGGATTTACGTTTCTACCGATTCAATGACTTGCTTCCTATGCAAAAAAGAAGGTCACGTGGCCAATAAGTGTCCTGCTAGTTTGAAGTCCAATCTAAATTCCAAGGCCGATAACGTCTCTGAGATTATAGATATACCAGATTTTCGTCCGCAAGTTTTATTTAAAAGACCGCACCCGCCTACTACGACGGACTCCTCGCAAAGCGTTCATGTTCCTGCTGAAATATCGGACAGCGAGCCTATGAGTGAGTCCGACTCGAGTGAAATTTCTGTAGACAACTCTGGATCGGCTAAAAAATTTGTCAATAAACAAAAAACAGCTCCCCAACTTGAATTGCAACCCACGGAATTAAAAGAGATTGAAAAGATTTTGGACAGTAGCGATTACCCAATGACAATTAAAGATTTTATTAGCTTTCTAGATGAGTCTTACGGTAAAGAAAATATTCTACAAATAAGTCTCACTTACACAGAAGATATAGGCCAATTAGTTAAGATTTTAAAGGAAGTTATACAAGAAATTTCATCAAGAAAAGTTAAAAATCGCATAACTCGTATGATCAAAAAACTTAGTACATATTAATATCATGGAATTAAAAATTATACAATGGAACAGCCGCAGTATTATACCGAAGAAAGCTGAATTAGAGACGTTTCTAAATAGGGAAAGTGTTCATATTTGTATTTGTTCAGAAACATGGCTTTCTCAAGATAGAACTTTTAATATTTCGGGCTACAGCTGTTTCAGAAAGGATCGAAATGATGGTTTTGGTGGTTTGATGATTTTAGTTCATATGTCACTTCCGGTTAGAATAAAAAATATAAATTTACCAGCTAATAGATTAGATATTTTGTGTATAGAATTACTTAATCAATCCTCACTTAAATATGTGTTAGGTATTTATTCGCCTAGTAATATTCGTACAAGCAAACGTGATTTTGATGATTTGTTTTCCCTTTTTAGCAGCAAAACTCTGATAGGAGGTGACTTCAATGCGCACCATATCTCCTGGTCTTATACTACTGATGGCAGGGGTCGCTTGGTTGCGGAAAGTTGCTCGGATCATAGTTTTTCCTTTTTAAATGATGGTAGCACAACCCGTATTTCAAAATTACAAGACAGGATAGTTTGCTCCTCTCCCGATATAACATTTGCCAGTTCTGATTTGGTGCTTTCGTGTTCGTGGTCTGTTACTAACGAAAATCTTGGCAGTGATCATTTACTTGTTGACATAAAAATTAAAAATTACTCGTTATGTGGAAATTTTACAACACGCAATATTAAAAAAGCAGCTTGGGAAGGGTATGAATCAGATATTGAATCTAAATGTAAAACATTTTTACTTAATAATAATGTTCAGGAAAATATTAATAGCGCAGCAGATAATTTCATTCCCCTTACACGAATTAATAGAGGTCCTTTGTCTAAATTCAAACCTAAACCCTGGTGAAACCAAAATTTATCGAGAGCAGTAGCAGAAAGGAGGCTCGCTCTTAAGACGCTTCGCAAAAATCGTACGACAGAAAATTATTTAGCGTTTAAAGATAAGGTAGTTGCAGCTCGCAAACTAATACGGCAAGCCAAATTAGATTCATGGCAAAAATTTTGTGATAGCGTAAATTATAAAACTACTTGCACCGAGATGTGGCGAAAACTTCGATGGATTAAAGGATATCCCAGTAGATCAGACACATTAACAGAGTAGGAGGCACAACAATTCGTAAGAAATCTAACTCCTGATAGTGTTGTTTCTCCACCGCTTAATTTGAATAATTCCCAAGATGAAATGTTTTCTCATTTTGTAATGGCCGAGTTAATTTCCGTAATCAAACGTAAAGATACTTCTGCCGGTCTAGATGGTATATTTTATTCTATGATATATCACCTACCGTTTAATGCTAGAAATATTCTGTTACAAATTTTTAATATGATCTACACCACTTCAACAATACCTCATCAATGGCGAAATATAAAAGTTATTGCTATACCTAAGCGTAATGGCTCCGAATTGAAGTATCGTCCGATATCACTTATTAATTGTCTATGCAAAATTTTTAATAAACTTATCAGAATAAGACTAGAACTGTTCTTCGAAAGAAATAAATTATTTCCAGACTATATGATAGGCTTCCGTCGAGGACGCTCCTGTTTGGATGGCCTCTCTCGTTTTGGCATGGATGTAGAACTCAGTTTTATTAAAAAAGAATACCTTTTATGTGCATTTACGGACATCATGGATGCATACAACGGTGTATCGGTCGACGTTGCTTACTGGGCGTCTTGTCGAATGTGGTGTGGATATACATATTTGTAAATATATAAGTGCATTTCTAAAACATAGATTTATTACTTATAGATTGATGAACGGTGAGGAGATCGTTAGAATATGTCGCGATGGTTTGGCACAGGGGGACCCGATGTCGCCAATTTTATTTAACATTATTAGCGTTAAAATTAGCAGTTTAGCTTCTCCAACTTTAAAAATAATTCAATATGCAGATGATTTTTTATTTTATTGCAGTAATAAGGATATAAGTGAATGTACATTACTCATGCAGGAAACTCTCAATAATTTTGAAAAACTTTTACACGAAATTGGTTTACAGTTATCCCTTATTAAAACTAAATTATGCGTTTTTACCAGGAAATATCGTGTTCCCCCAGTCAAAATTAACTTGTATAATGTTACATTAGAAATTATAAAATTTGTAAAATTTTTAGGTATTTGGTTTGATCAAAGATTAAATTGGAAAAAACATATCAACGAAACGCACCAAAAATGTTTAAAGTACATTAATATTTTAAGTTGTGTCAGTAGCTGCAAATGGGGGGCTCATCCCATAAATCTAAGAAAATTATACATAAGTCTTATTCGAAGTAGATTGGAATACGGGTCTGCTGTATTTGCCAATGCCAGTCAAAACATTCTCAGTAAACTGGATTTAATTCAAAATCAATCTTTAAGGCTATGTGGTGGTTTCGTTAGGTCGACCCCAGTACATATTTTAGAAAATGAACTTTGCATACATCCATTAAAAATTCGAAGAAAATTCTTAACAGACAAATTTTTTATAAAAACTTTTTCGCGCTGTAATGACTGTTTAGTTAAGCTTATTATTGACTTCGATAATATAATTAATTCAGGTGTACCTTACTGGAACAGACATGGTTTTCCTATAATATTTGATTGTTACAAAAATCTTAAGCAGTTAATATTTTCAAAATATGATATTTGGCCTCCGTATGAACTTAATATACATAATTTTGTGATACCATTTGAAGACTTATGTTTCACTGATATTCCATTAGTACACCAGTCTAAAAAAAATATGTCACCTATTGAACTTAAAACAGCGAGCATAGAACTGCTTTGTAGTAAGTATCGTAATTATGTACAGATTTACACGGACGGTTCTAAGTCTACTGGTCTCGGGGGGTGTGCATTTTATGATTCTCGATCTAAGACTAAATCACAATTTTTAATTAATAACAATGACATCCCAATTATGAGTATTGAAATCATAGGTATACTTAAAGCACTAGAATACATAGAAACCACTGATTATCAAAATGTTGTCATCGTTACTGATTCTAAAAGTGGACTGTTACATTTAACTTCTTGTAGTAAAGGTAACATGGGTAGGACTGAGGCTTTCCTCGTTATTAAATGTATTTATAGTCTAATACGTAACGGGGTTAACGTTCGCCTACAATGGGTGCCTTCTCATGTAGGTATTGCGGGGAATGAGACTGTTGACGCTCTGGCATGTGCAGCACGATCTGACGGTACAGCTATTGATGTAACTCCTTATTTTACTGACTATTTAGGATACATTAGAAAAAATTGTTTTGTTATGTGGGATCAGTATTTTCAACAAAAATCTGTAAACTCGGGTATTTGGTATAGGACTTTAGTAGACAAACCACCAAAACGTCCGTGGTTCGCAGAAGCCAACCTCAGTAAGAGAGATTTAACTCTCTGCTTCCGTATCCGTTCCAATCACATTCCATTAAATAATTTTACTTTCCTCATGGGCAAAAGAGATAATCCCAATTGCACCGTTTGTGACCGATACGAGGACCTGTATCACGTGCTTATGGAATGCGAGAGGAACGAAAGTTTAAGGCGTGAATTTGTTCAACACACTAAATGTACCAATTTATATTTTTTCGTACATAGCGTTGCATCGTCAAATTTTCAAATAGGATTTAGTGATATATTTCTTAGTTATGTAATTCATTCGTTATATTTAAGGGAATTAGATTTAAGTTAATTGTTACCATTGTTAAATTAAGGCTGACATAATCTTAAGATGAAGAGCCTTTAAATAAAGAAAAAAAAAATTATTAAAATTATATTCTCGTATCTTGATGTGTCCCCAGTAATCCCACTTATTCGACTATACACGACGACAATGATATTGCTCAAATACTTGTACTGTCACACTTTGCGTCACTTTGCGTGGGCCTTGGTATAGGTCGCGCAACGAATTAAGATCTTTCGACAAAAGTAGAGGGGGTATGCGCAGAAGTCAGTTTTTGGGTGTGTTTGGCGGTAGCGGGTGCGGGCGGGGAGGTGTGAGGCGCCGAACGCATGCCGAACGTGGCTGCCGACACGCTATTGGTACGTTAGTAATATACAGGATTATTTTTTCACCAGTACAATAAATCAACACACGTAATAGTTGTCAAAAATAAAAAATACTAGCGATTTTTGTTACTATCCCTTTGGAACAAAAAAAAAAACAAAATTATCAATCCCCGAACTTATCCGCTAAACTAATATAAAATGTGGATGCATTACGCATCTATCGATGCTTTGTTGACAACTCGTGCGCCGCCCGGCCGATCGCTTACCCACCCCGCCGCCCCCTACCTCATACCGCACCCGTTGACGCCTTGTAGTTAGTGCGCCCATGCGGTATTAGATTGGTTATAGCATAAATTAATTGAAATGAAAAAAAAAATATTTTTTTATTATTTGTGAAATGTACTCTATTATCGATACTAATGACGTGGTAAAATTTATTGTACCGATGAAAAAGTATTCCTGTATATTCATTGCTATTGGTCACATGCGCGAACGATCCCCTCCACTTTCACTGAGCGCTCATAAACTGTTGCGCGACCTGAGGGTGTTTGATATTTTTTCTGCCGTTAGGGGGCAGACCCAACGCACACAAAGCGTCATCTGGTGGCGTAAGTGGTATCAAAAACCGTCAATTCCGAAAATTCCGAAACCGAAAATTCTTTTCGATTATTTTTTTATCACTTGCGGGGGCGACGGGGCTTGGTAGCACGACAGTCCTTGTCGTGTCAAAAAGCTGTCATAAGTCACGAATTAAAAACACGCATTAAATAGTAAATATGAAGAAAATAAATAATAATAAAATGAAAATGAGCTTTTTTCTCTTAAATTCCATGAAAAAGAAGATGGTTCAATTGTTAATAATAGATGGGATGTTTAAACAATTTGGATTTCACACAATGTAACTGCATAATATCTATGGTAGAATAAAACCATTGATTCTTTTCACAGGCGGGTCGTATAGTTGTATACGGTGATTCCTCTTGCCTCGAAGGCGGTGCGGCTAGATCCTGCCACTGGCTGCTATTGGCCGGTCTGCAGTACGCGCTGGTGGGGCATCTCCCGACCTCGCTCAAGGACGCCGCCGCACCCAGACACCATAGGGACGTGCATATTATACCGTCTGGTAAGGAATATTACGCCATAATGGACGATATTTTGATTATTCAAGCAACAGAAAAATAAACTATGTGTTCATAGTTTTCCCGTAGACTTTGATAAGGTTGTTAACATGGCTCCTACCTGACATAAAAACTAAAATCATCACTAATGCGTCTATTTAAATAATATTTTTTAATTGTGGGAGAGGCACGATGGGGCCGGCTCGACCGGATAAACACCACTTCAGTAAACCGGTGTGAAATAACGCTTGCGTTGTGTTTCGCCGAGTGAGTGAGGTAACCGGAATGGGAATTTTAAGGAACACAAGTCGCAACACCAGAGAAGCTACAAGTATAACTTCCTCTGGTGTTGCGAGTGTCCATGGGCGGCGGTAATCGCTTACCATCAGACGATCTGTCTGCTCGTTTCCTGGTTAATTTCATCAAATAAAAATTGACTTTTATAGACCTCCCCAAGCGAGCGGAAGGCGGTCGTCTCCACTTATACTCGCGAGTGTTGTCCAAAGACGGCAGCGGTCCGCGTCAGCTGCCGGAGTGTGCAAGCGACTCGCCGGTGCCGCCTAAACCGGTGCACGCCCCACCAGCCGCCAGGACACTGGCGCCCAGACACCAGCCCACTGACCCCAAGAGCATTAGTAAGTGTATATCATATTACAAGGAGTTATTTCACACCTAGACCAGAAGGGACGAATTCGCTTTGTGATGATTCTCACGCGATATGCGCGTCAAATGGACGCGGCAACGCGCGATTTACGCCCGTAAATAGAGCTGAATTAGTCCTTACTGGACAAGGTCGATGCAATCTCTCATTTTTGAGGATAGCGGTGGTTTATTGAAGCTATGATACAGTGGGCAATGACGTCGCTAAAATGTTTTGCCAAATATGGCCGAGCTGTCAAACATCTGTCATCTAAATTCATTTTCATTAATTTTCAACCACTTATTCCACCGTTCATTACCTACCAGGCGCTCCCGAGGTAGAAGGCACCGAGGCAGCACCTCGCGCGTGGCGCGGCTCAGGTGCGGCACCGTCTCGTCCACACCAGGATATCGACCCCGGAGACTCAACCCTCATGAGTAGACTGCTCACCTTCTCCGCCCTAATGCTCATCGTTTACTGCTGTGCTATCTTCTGGAAACGATGCGGACGCAGATTCAGAAGAAGAAGAATTATATCACTCGCCACCTAGCACGTGAGAGCTATGTTGCTATATACATTGCTGGTGATGTTAAGGGAATTGAAAGCTTTCCTGTCGACGAAGCAGAGCAGTGCGTATACATTGCCGCTTTTGTTAGAAGTCGGAAAGACATTCACTGTATCAAGACTGTATGCGTTGTACAAAGATTGTATCAAATGTGTTACGAAACCGAGACGTTAAGAAAGTGAAGTGTGTCAGACCAAGTGTGTATTAGTTATGAACTGAAAAATCAGTGTCCTTTACAGCGTTAGCTTTTACATGAACATGTGTAAATATTACAAACTTTAGCTTTAAGTAGTGTCTGACTGAATTAGGACCAAGGCTAAAAATATGAAAAAGGCTACCTATATGAAAAAAAATTACAGAGGCATACTAGTGTTATATCAACTAAATTATTATTTATTTATTTCAGAAAACCAACAGCTTATTTATAATAATATTAGAGTCAATATAAAATTACAGAAAGCCAAAAGTTTTCTGATAGGAATTACTTTTAGTTTATCAAAATAAAGGCGTTCAGGCGTTGGTCTCATTTACCTGCAAAAAGGGAAGTGTTAAATTTTTGTAGAGCACAAATTGAGAGATTATTAGTTGTATTTATAATGGTTACTAATATCAGCAATACTGGGGCATGGGTCTTTCGTAATCTTCTTCTTCTTTTGAGTATTGCGGTCTCAGAGAGTTGCCAATGTCAGTAGCTTTATGAAGACTTTGCTCTAACTTTGCTCTAACTATTGCAGGTTCGGTGAAACAACAAGGAATGTCAATCAGCAATGTTGTGTGTAATTGTGTTTCTTTCAAACTTTGTGTTATTTCGGTTTTATTTTTAATGTGCAATATTCGTAGAATATGAACCAAGTGTGGGCAACTGATACAATTACAAAATGCGTAGTGTTTTGGTGTTTCCCGTCAAAACGAGTTTCAGTAAAGCGTCTACCACTTTACTGAATCGACTGACTGACATCGACAATGAGTAAATCATTGACTACTATCCTGACTATTTATTTGGACATTGACTAGACTTTGGACTTGAAGATTTAGAAATACGGTGATGAAAATTTTCTATTTCCCACCTTTTTACTTGACACTGCCGACGCCATTTATTTAAAAAAAAAAAGGGAAACGTTAACGTTTCTACACAGTAGATCTGTCACAACGTCACAACGTTTGTTTTTTTATTATTTAAGTGGCAAAAGAACCCTTAAAAAGTTAAAAGTATAAAATTATTTATATGAATTATTTTGGGCGAATTTCGACCACAGGGCCAGTTATTATTAAGTGTGGTATCATATTTCTGAAGCTGTTATAATAGGACATTGCATGGACAACATTTCCGTGCCCTGACATTGGTGACCTGCTCTTGGTTACTTCTTTGAAACTGTGATAATATTATGAATTCGAGAATAATCAGATAAAAATATGTGTAACTGCAATAATTAATATTACGTAATATTTTTTTTGATCCTCTGCTTTTAATACAATTTTATTATGCACGCAAATAATTTTTTCCATGAGTAAATAATACTTACTACTAAAATACCTAGTATTTTCTGTCTTTTAGTGATTTATATAAGGTTTGGTAAAATCAATTACGAATACTTCGGGCACGTGATCTACTGCTTGTGTAAAGACGTTTAGCGTACACCTACTCCTAAACCTACACCTACACCTACTCCTACAACCTACACCTTCCCTGAACTTCTGAGTTTGGAGTCCCTCGGGATCAGGATAAAAAACCTATCACCTACTCATACAACCTACACCTTTTCCAATATTTCTCACCGTTTAAACCTTCCCTAAACTTCCACGGTTATTTTACGACCAAAATTAGCCAAATCGGTTTATTTTTTTATAGATTATTATAATAGATTTTTTTATAAATACTGATATTAGTTATTTCATGTTCTATAATGAATTACATTGAAATATTTTATGTTTGATGTTAAATGGTGACGACTGTGTAGATATAATATGTGTCCTATACTGTAAAGTAAATTATTAGCTGTAATAATTGTTATATTATGTAAAAAGGAATGTAAATTGTAAATATTTTTTCACTTGAAATCTTAGTAACATAGTAGGTATTGATAGTAATTATAAAGTCTTGTTAGAATCAAATTATGTATCGTAACTATAACTATATACATATTTCTTTAATACATTTTACTTGTAGCTTAACCAGGTATATAGAAAACGCCATATTGCGGATAATTCACGAAACAAATCTTCAATATTTACCACATACCAGCTTTTCGTAGTACCGCTGCCATGAAGTATTAAGCGCCCTTAGGTTTTTTATTTTCCGGTCAGGTTGTAATATGCTGGTATCTTAACATCCCATCATTGTCATGTTACCTGGTGTGATATTCCTATTTAAATGCTTACTTAACGTTTTACTACCTCTTTTATTATAAGCCTCAGTAATCCGCACAAAATAAAAAACTTAGTAAAATAGAAGATTTCACCTGAAGATGTTTTAATAATCATAATAAAGCGTTTTAGGGTTCCGTAGTATCTACAACAAGGAACTCTTACTGTTTTGCACTGTCCGTTCGTCTGACTGTCTGTCCGCCCTCCTAACTTCTGTAAATTAAATTGATAAAATGATACGTATATGCTCTATAGATATTGTGTATAGATTTTAGGTTTGGTCTTTGGAATCATAAAATAATAACTATGTTTTAGAGGAATCTCTCTAACTATGTGAAGGGAGGTTTCATTGAATAGGTATTTTTAAATAAATACGTTTTATGCATGACTTTTTATGAAGTAACCACGTTCGAGTAATCGTCCTCCAAACTATAAGAGATAGAGACTTTAGGAAAATTAATTTTAATGAAATCGGACAGTAACTTTTACAGTAAAAATTATTACGCGTTAGTTACGGAACCCTTTAGACATGTCCTGTCATGCTCTTGGATAGATTAATAGTTTTATTTTAGAGCAAACACTTACTAATGAAGATAAAAATACCAAAGATTATTGTCAGATGAGACTAAAATTGATTTTAGTAGGTACGATTTATCTATTACCATGTATTTAGTGAGGTAAAGATAAGATTATTTATTTCGTGGAAACATAACGTCTCTCGTATAACTAGTTAATTTATGAAGAAACTCATTTAGAGGCATTGAGAGTAAAATTTCAATAGCTCGCCACGTCACGATTTTAGATATAACACCATCGATATAACGCCTACTGACGGAAGCTAATAATACTTCTTATTTAACAATTAAACTTTCTAACGGCTCAATACACAAATGGCGCTGGATGTACAAATGTTAATTTCTCTATTATTTTTTGTTTTTTGGAGTGATGTTCAATTGGGCACGATGAGAGTGTCTTTGGATTTTAAATGATGAATGAAGTTTCACTTCTGCCATGTTTACTCTGTACACGTTGTCATAATCTTCAAAGTGAGCCCAGACGAAATTTAATATACCTACTTGTCTATAGAAATATAGAGAAGGCTAGACTGCCTGTTCATATTAGAACACTTTGTAAAATCAATTACAAAAATTTTGGGCACGTGTTTTACTGCTTATAAAAACGTTTAGGCATAAAAAAATAAGTAGGAAAAAAAAATATAATGTAATTTTTTAGTAAAGAGGACGTTTCAGCCGTGAGGTGGTCAGCTGACAATGAACTGACTGACTGAGGCGAGAAAATGTCAGGCCTTAGCGGCGATTCGTTTAATTAATTACCTACTACATAATATACTCAGGTACATTTTTCGAATTTAATATTTTTTTGCCTAAACGTCTTTACATATGCAATAAATCATTTTAGTTAATGACACGTTATAGATTTTCCATTGCGATTTTGAGCCCCATTTTTATTACTATACGGCTCTAATTATTTTAAGCGATGGAGCGGCTTGACCGCTACACCGCGAAATTACAAGCAATTGTACGCAACGATTTATTTGAATAACTTCGCATTTAAATCGCCTAAACTTGCCTTTCTAAATTCTCGTCTCTCTGTTTCGGTTCTCTCATTTTTAATTATAATTTTAAGTAATTGTAACTTTTGTATATTGTAAATTAATCAGTAAGAAATAGATTATTTCAATTTTATTATAACCTGACCTATGACCTATTAATAATAAAACTATTATCCCGTGGTTCGGTTTGTGGTTGTCGGAGCCTGTTTAACGATGCCGGTCATTACGCGTCGCTTCCAGATCCCTTAGAATATATGAAGACTTATAGAGTGTCTAAGCGACAAAAATATACCTACTGCATCCTTCTGTGAGAACATTAACCCCAAAAAGTGTACGAAATACACTCGCTATTCGCTAACATGCTATACCAGGCTATATATTATTAGCAAGAATAAATATTGCCCTACTCTGAAAGTTTATTGGTTTTCGTTTAAAACAAATTAACGTTTAAAACTAAATAATCGATAATGTTAGCTTTTAAACAAAAATAACTAGATGAAAATCGGTTCATCCGTTTGGGAGCTACGAAGCCACGGACAGACACAGAGACAGACAGACACGTCAAACTTATAACACCCCTCTGTTTTCGTTGGGGGTTAAAAAATGACTCAAATAATTCCCCACTAATTCCCTTAAACAATAGTAATTATTAAAAAAAAAGTATAATCATTATAAAAAAATAAAACATAAGGTTCACTAAAATTTGATATTTTATACCTACCCGGATATTTTACTAATTAAATATAGAGTTTATATCCAAATACTATAATATGTGCGATTTTATGCGCATCCCTCCATTCGTATGTTTGACATGAATATAATAATAATGTTATTGATTTTGAATAACCTTAGTAAAATGTATGTAGGTAAATTAAATATATTATAGTATATATAAACTAAATATATTATAGTGTATAATAGGTTATATATTATGTATTATGTTGATTTACGTAAGTACGTGATATTATTATGACTGCGAAATTAAAAGATTTTATTTGTCTATCGTATTTTATTTTAATGCAGAATTAATTATTATCAGACTTAGATCTTATACTATGATCTAAGTTATCAGAGTTATAGATTTGTACCTACACAAAAGTTTTACTCATTAATTTTATTTTAAAATAATTGTTATCTGCATCATTAGAATTATTTTTACTACCTACAATCTACATATTTTAACCGAACCGAAACCATATATATATTCTTTGCCGAAACTGTTATATATTAAGCACCGTTCCTACTTTAGGTGAAATATTTAAATTAAATCAAAATAATTTAAAGACAATGAAATAGACAAATGAATAGTGAGTTAAAAGGTTAAAACATGCGCTAACCTAAAAGAATAGGGACAAATTTTAAGAGCTTAACAACCCATCCATGACCTACCCGAGTAAGAAGTGTGACGTAATATCTGCAGCACCTAGATTCTAGATCGATGCTACACACTCGACCTCCTACTGTCCGCTTATTTTCCTGTTTCTGTGAATCCCCCGTATCTGTTATTATAAGTGTTCATAACATTTACCTATAAAGTTCCAATATTGTACTAATTTGTAATGTTCAAAGTTTATGGTACATTTACAGTTGTAGCTTGATTACGATTTACGACTTGAATATTTGTAATGGCTAATTGGGCATACATTGTTGCTGTATGTCATTAAGTAGGATGTACACGAATCAAAATAATCACATAACCGTCGCGTCGTGGTCTAGTAGGTAATTAGAGCGGTGTTTTTGAACCGGATATCAAAAGTTAGATCCGCGGCGAGAACAAACATTTTTATGATGGTTACATTGCAGTTTCGAGTATAAAGATGCTTGTCAGATATTTTTTGATCAACGTATTGTTTTTTCTCCCAAATTAAAATGGACAACAGTCTTGTTAATACAGTAACAATTAAAACGATATCGTAATAAAAGGAAGTGGCCTCATATTACGACCCAGCATAATGTGTAGTTAAAATGTATTTTGGTATTCAGTCTTTATTTTAGAAAACCAAAGATGAAAGTAAGTCAGGTAGTGATTAAGTTAATTTCTTGGTTTCTAATAAGGTAACCTTGCTCCGAGATAGTGATATAGAGGCCGGGGCAATAACACGGTATCACAGTAGTTACATGATGTTACATCATCCTATCATCTGACTGTCTCTCTAAAAATAATGCTGAAAGTTTATAAGCCGGCCATGATATCACTATATCAAATAGCCCATTGTCTTTAAATATCATCTGCCATGTAATTAATACAACAAATTATTTACGAAAATTTACGAAATTTACTGAGGCCATGCACGCTGGTGTACCACGGTGAAATTCGTACGAGCGCCGTACGCGCACGCGCGTTTCATGCATGCGTCATTCTGTACGTAATCGTCTTTTTGCAGACTGCCAAACGTCAAACAATCATTCGTATTCTGCTCACTGCTCAGTCCCAGTCGGTAGTCGGTGATCATTCGTGGTCGCGGGCGCCCCGTCGGCTACACGAGCTATATTTATCGCGCGATATTCAGCGCAACCATTCACAATGTCGCGCGTTTACTATCCTTCGGACCATGTTGTGGAAAAATCGCTGCTGCCGTCCTTCGAAAAATATAAGGAGATGCACAAAAAATCCATCGACGACCCGGAAGGATTCTGGTCCGAGATCGCCAATGAGTTTCACTGGCAGACACCATACCAACCCGGAAATTTTGTTTCGTACAACTTCAATATAGAAAAGGGGAATATTTTCATAAAGTGGATGGAAGGGGCTGTGACGAATGTATGTTTTAACCTGCTAGATCGGAACGTGAGAAACGGACATGGGGACAAGATCGCATATTATTGGTAAGCAAAATTTTATGAGGTAGAATCAATAATATAATAATCAGCTGAGCGAGTGCACCTCACTGAGACGGCGCGCGAATTTATTGATTTTTTCACTCACTTCATTTGACATCATGATTTTATATGACTTTTATGTGATTTATTTTTATTTAATTGACTTCAAATATTAAATTGCTTGGCCTTTACTAGATTTTGCTTTTTTGTTTTATATCAGCAGCAGCGAAATACTTTTGTTTATTATTTCTATGTGACTTAAATTATTTTCTCGTTATATTTTTTTGCTTTTGCGTTACTTTTAGGATTTCATTCAGCTTTTACTATTAACTTCATTCAATGACTAGCCCATCCTATGCATATGACTTGTTTATTTATGATTAAGTATCTAATTAGCATAATGAGTGTACTATGTAATATACCTAACAAGTAGATAATACTGAGTGTTATATTTCATATTAGGTACTCATAAAGTGAAATAATGATCATACCTACTTATGATATGAATCTACACATTACGTATAATACATTATTATTATGTACTACCTAGCTAGGTAGTTAATAGGTATACAATATATAATTAAAATATTGAAGCTAATTAGAATTATAATTAGCGAAGTCCATACTAATAATTAATCAACGTACTAACGAGCTTAGTAGGTACTGCATACATAGGATACCAAGTGGTTCTGTACTTAAAAAAATCTTAAAAATTTTCATAATTAGGTACATTTGGTGATATTAATAACCCAGGCTTACTCATAAAAACAATTAAAATTATGAGAAACTTGCACAGCATTAAGAGAATAAAGAAAATCTCTGCTAGACATTTTATTACCTCTACATAATTCATTGTACATCATAGTGACGTCACGATTGTGACAGAGTCAAAGAAGTGATAGGCACTTTTATTACTGTCATCTAGATATATGTGAAAGTTAGCCCTGAAATTCACTTAAATGACGTCATCCAATCTGACTGTAGTACAAGTAAGAAAATATAATTCCATATCTCAGTAGACAAACACTTTATTTTAGTTATTGTTAACTACAGCCATGATGACTATTACCAACTAAGTTAAAAAATCTAATAAAACATGAGTAGAAGTAGATAAAAATTATATTTAAAAAAAAATCTTTAATAATAATTATTATTATTCGCGCCCCCCATCCTCCTTCCCAGATAATCAGATTAAAAGTAAAAAGAATTCAATAACAAAATAAGTAGGTATTTTTTGTATATATATAATTAGCTGTTGCCCGCGGCTCCGCCCGCGTATATATAGTATCCCACGGGAATATTGTACTTTTTCGGGATAAAAAGTAGCCTATATTCCAGACTCCAGACCTTAAATTACTACCATACCAAATTTCATCGAAATCCGTTCGGTAGTTTAAAGTTTTTGCGTGAAAGAGTAACAAAAATCCATCCATTCATCTATCCTATGTCACTCACAAATAACGTAGCCTTCTATTTGGTAAAATAATTTTCAAAATTCAATATCCAAAAACAGAGATTATCTTTAAGTAACTTTACCTCTTTATATATATATATGTCGGAGCGTGTTAAAGCTAAGATTGTCTCTGATTGGAAACGTCAAGTAGTTTTACTATTTGGACTTGGTCGATGCCAGTATTGACAGATGTCATAGAAAAAGAATGGTTGTCATGGAGACTGGGGTATTATTTGCCTGAATTTGGGAATGACTGGATTATAAAAGCTCAGGAATCAGGATAAAATACGGAAGTCGTGGAATACGTGGCATCGAACTTGTCACGTTTCTGATCGTTCAGCATTTGGGCTATTCGATAATATTGTAATAAATATCTAAACTTGGAATATTTCAACCGTTCGCCATCTTATCCTAATGGAGTCTTTGACATATCTTTGACATATATATATATATATACATATATATATATACATATATATATATATATATATATATATATATATATATATATATTTGTAAGTATAGATAAGGTTCTTAACATTCGCCCACTGAGGAAACAATAAGTTCCTGGCAGGCGTCAAACCATTCTTTAACGTTAATTTCTGTGCTTTTCAATTAAAAATGAATTATATTTATTGGTCGTATCAAGTAATCTAGAATGCATTCTCTCAGCGGTCGCAGGTTTTTTATACTTAACTATTCAAGTGGTCCGCGCCCTCTTTGATCTCTGCCCCCTGGGGGGCGCGACCCACAGTTTGAAAACCCCTGGTCTAAACCATAACCAAACAGTACCTACACAACTTTGTTGCGCAAACTTGTGAAACGAACAATTATTTACTCATGTTATTGTGTTTGTAATATTTGACCCTCGAACACGAACAGATTGTCAGATTTACTTGTCTCTATAATTACATCATAAACACATCTTCTTAAGTGATCATCCACATATTACGTAACAGCGCAAGGGGAATACCAAACGTGTCAGTAGGTACATAATATGTAATAAGGCGTGACATAGGGTTCAAACATCAAACAGCCGAAATCTTGTGTGACATAATATGTGGACGGCTCCTAATATTTAATAATCAATATTCAATAGACAATAGGTTTGCTGATTTCTTATTACCTATCTTGTACCCAACATCAATTGCTTTATGCTTTACCTGACTTCTCTTAGTTAAATCCATTAGACCCAACCTCATCTACATTCTGATGTTGGCAACTCCTATTATGGAGGGCATATGCCAAAAGAAGAAGATGAACCGTGAGTCCGTGACCGTCAGAAGTGGGACCCGCAACTTGCGGATACCGAAAGCTGGCAGTATTACGATTTGGTTCCGAGATAATACTATCCCGGATCCAAATTAGTTTTCGTAATTACCTACTATTAGGGAATATCAAAATATTCATAGTACATCTGTGTTGTGCCTTCTGTGCGTACATAGTACCAACATAATAAACCGTTGTCTCAAAAGATTCTACCGTTATTACGGTATCGCGTAATGCTTTAAAATAATCATAAGAAAAAAATAGGAACTTTTTTTCGCTTATTATTTTTTGTAAATTCCGAACTTGACGGCTTGTGTCTTCCTACGGATTTAATGAGGCAAATTACTTAATATGTACATGGCTAATAGATAACTAGATACGTTTTCGGTTTTGGTAATTCTCACATTAAAAAAATAATAATGACTCCCCACCGATCTCGGTGACGGTGGCCGGTTCCATTGAAACCAGGCCAGTTACGCAGGTTACGTATTTTTATAGTGCCCAAGTGTGTGCGCAGTACACAAGAGCACTCTCTTCCTTTACTCTCGTAATCCAGTGGGACGGATAACCGACACGACTGACGAGAGATGAGGCGCAGGTCCGACTTTTTACATGCCCATCCGACGCATGGATCATCTTTCTTGTCAGACAATCAGGTGATCAGCCTGCATTGTCCTAACCAAACTTGGAAACATTTTTTTGTTGTTCCATTGCGGGAATCGAACCCACGACCTCCCAGTCGAGAGCCAATGCTCTAATTACTAGACCACGGCTGTTAAATCTCACATTACACATACAAGATATGTATTACATTTCAATTATTATTTATTATTCTTATTTATATTATGTACGGAAGTAGGCAATTAAAAACTAACGAGCCGACTAAAACTGTTATAGATGTAACTGTAAGGTGGTGTAGGTTCATAAATCATAATATTATAGTCTTTGTGATTACTTTTTAACCCTAGGGCCTAGATCGCTCAATTTCGAGACTGTCTGTGACAGTGCTTGTCCAATATCCCGGTACGGCGCGGGCGGGACGTTTTATCCCGGGAAATACGGGACGTCTAGCATCCCTAGTGATGACGCATAATGCTCAACCACAGTATAAGCTCAACCAACGGTTTTACAATATAATTATTGTGCTCAACGCTTAAATTCTATTATGAGATCGCATTCTCCGTAGAGTAGGGAATGATGCTTGAAAAGTAGTTTGTTTTGTAGTTTTAACTAAGTAGTACGAGTATAACTTAGGTAGGTAGATAAATAAATCTTGCTAATGTCACTAACTGTGAATTTATACATGTCAGTAGCTAATTTTAATTTTGACGACCTCTATGGCTTAGTAGTTTGCGTGTCGGCCTAAGCTGGAGGTCGCGGGTTCGAATCCCGCCAGGGAACAAAAAAGTGTTTTCTGTGTTTCTGGGTCATGGATGTGTATTATATAATAAAAAAACTTATGTATGTATAGTAATAAATATTTTTCCGTTGTCTGGTACCTGTAGGCTGTAGCCTCGAAGAACTTGTGTTACAAGTTCTTCGAGAACTTACCACGGGACCTGACCATGGGCGTAGCCAGGGGGGGGGGTTTAGGGGGTTCAAAACCCCCCCCCCCCTGAAATGGGCCGGCTGGTCCATGTGGATGACCCATATATAGAGGCGTATTTAGAAATTTTGCGCCCAAGGCCAATTAACATATTTTGCCGCCCCAATAACCCTATCTGAAAGATGATTTTTTAAAGTTATTTTAGAAAAAAAAAAATCAACAGCCTAAAACAGAACTTTCGTGCTGACTTGTTCTATATGTATGTGTTTCTGTTAAATGCGTTCAAACTGGGAAAGCGAGCGAATGTTTTTACGCTTTAACCTGTTAAAATCTTTTATACTTTTTATACTTTTAAAGCCCTGAATATTTTAGGCAGGTCACATCATTTTGTAATTATATACTACGAAAAAAGTGTGAAATAGGTATTAAGTATATAACAAACCTAACATAATAAGTTAGTTGTCATCATGGCCCCAGACGTATTGACCAGTTCATTCCTCTGGACTAGGCTGACTATAAATTTAAGTACCTAGTTAGTAACAGTCTATTGTATTAGGTTTAAGCCTGTGATGATAGAAGTTGTAAGTTGTAAATAAATAAATAAATAAATGTTGTGAGAATGCCGTATGTGCTTGGGCAACCATACGACATTTAAACACCAACTGTCCCAGGCACTACAGTATTTCAAGAGTGGTTACTTCGCTCGGAGAATACTGTATAAATCATCCATTAACGGATGTAAAGGCCTAAGTTTATTTGTCATCTATTTTGCAACATCAGAAATGACACTAATTTTACTTTAATTTAAATTACAAAATAATCCTATTTTCACTACTGTGAGGGTTTTAGGATTTAAAATTTGAACAGATTTAACCTATTAAATAGGAAAAAAATTTGCTCGTTCGCTTCGCTCGCTCGCAATTAATATAAAGGCCATTATATTATTTATAACCGACGTTCTGTTGATTTTATGGTATTTTTCTGAAGTTCACCGTTATTCAGTGTTAATATTTTAGTTTAACGTTTGAACAGATTTGAACGTTTGAACCTATAAAATAGGAAAAAAATTTGCTCGCTCGCTTCGCTCGCTCGTTTTTGGCTTAAAAAACGTATTATAAAAGTTAGTATTGACGTTTAGTTTCAGACTGTATAATATATTTGTATTTTTCCGAATTACACAGTCTTTCAGGGTTTAAAGCATAAACAGGTAAAAACGAAAAAAGTTATTCTAATGTGCCCAGGGCCTCTAATAGGTTAAACACGGCCCTGGTTTATTGTACTTGTAATAGTTTTATTTTCTTGAACCCCCCCCCCCCCCCCCCCCCCCCCCCCCCCCGAAACTAAAACCTGGCTACTCCCATGGACCTGACTGAAGTGGTTTGAAAGCGTCCATAGATATTATTATTGATCTTATGCAAGGATATAACTATTGAAATTGGATAGTTGATGTTTCATCCTGTGTTTCATAGTAAGATTCACTTAATGTTGCCATTTTAGAACTGCGGAACATAAAATACCTAATTTTAAGAACTATCTTTTCTTGGTGAACTTGCGGCATTTTGCACTCAACCTCAAAAAATTGTTATATCTTTATTCTTTAGGGTTGTGTGCAAAATTATTTACAATAAACACTAAAGTAAATTACAAATCATTTAAATTTTATACGAACGAATAGAACGAAAAAAACGAATATAAACCTTTAATAGTACGAAAATCTAAATAACTACCTAACTTTATCGCGGTAAAACAATTGTAACAAGCACTCGAACAGTTTATGTTCATACATTGAGATAACTGATAAGCTGATGAGTGATGAACTGATGACATACAATGCAAGATTACGAATCAAATTGTAACGCTGCATATTTCCTCAATGTCATCGTCATCATCACTTTTATTAGAAAACTTAATTGGTATCACCCAAAAAGGAGAAAAAAACCTTAAGTTTTCTGAAAATGGCCATGAATTACAGTAGCCATAGTCTATTCACTACTGCCTATCGTCAAATCGGTGAGACGCTGCTACCTTGATCCGATTCGCGGTTGGTCCATATACATTATCTTTACTCGTCTATAGGTACTAATATTATAAAGAGAAAAGGTTTGTTTGTTTGCATGCATCGAATAGGCTCCGAAACTACTGGACCGATGAAATTATGATGAATGATGAAATTTGGCACAGATATAGAGTAGACCATGGAGAAGGAAATAGGCTACTTTTTAATTCGGCAAAATGTACTGTTCCTGCGGAATTCCCTCTTGCGTGCACGAAGTCGCGGGCAACATCTAGTAGTAGTACACAATTTTAAAACAATTTTTTGAAAATCCACGCCTAAACTCGGTCGTTCAGTTCTAAATTCTAATTCACTCATTGGCAGCATGATTCCTGCCAATGAGTGACTGAGAACTGGCTACCCTGTACCCATAGATATTATCTTAATTTGTGCTACTTTAATTAGATTCTTAGCCAGTAAAATATTTAGTATCATGCTAGATTTAACCTGTTCACCGTTTCCCAAGATTATCAAAACTTGGGAAACGGTGACTTACCAAGCTGCCTGCCAGCGTCATTAAACGTTACTGTGCTGAGTGCGAGTTTTTTTTTGTTTTGCAACTTTAATTATTGCAATATTCGAATTTCGAGCTGCATCAAGCTGCGTAGGACAGCTCCGCTCTTGCAATGAAACGTGTATTTCCTTAGGTAATGAATAAAGTTTTGAATAAAATTTTGAATAGAGATGATGCATTTTTTTTATTGGCTTTTAAAGATGCATTATGACCCAGGAAATATTGTCATTGCAATGGCATATCTACGATCAACCGTTGACGAAATACAGTCATCACAAAAGTGAGATCGTTAAAGAGTATCAAAAACGCTGTACCTATACAAAAAAGTGTAGTAGGAGTGACGTCACAGCTATTGTTTCACAACGAAAATGTATGAAGATAAATACAAAATTGATTTTATTACCTTATATACTGCGTATCGTTATAACAAAAAATCACACAAATAAGGATTTCAACAGTAATTTTCGTTTGTGCGATCCATGCAAATAAAATATTCGTCGTTTTTTTTAATCGTGTAACTTTTTAATTTAGCATTAATTACTGTAATTTGTGCATTTTTTGCTAATACAACAATTGAAAATACAAGAATTTTGCTGATTTAAAACAAATGCATCTTGCATTCTCTATTGCGCGTCGCGTCTCGTGTGACTGACCCTTTAATATACGTCTACTCAACAATGTGTTATGTCGCGACTATAATATGTTATTTATTGTTGCCAGGGAAGGCAACCACCCGGACGACTACAGCCGGATAACGTACAAAAAGCTATTGTCCCTGGTGTGCCAATTTGCAAATGCGCTTCGGGAGAATGGCATTCGCAAGGGAGATAAGGTCTCCATCTACATGCCGATGGTAATGGAGACCATTGTGTGCATGCTGGCGTGCGCGAGGATTGGCGCTGTACATTCTGTGGTCGTAAGTATCATTTATGAGATTTTCAAGCAACTATATTCAAGAAAGTGACTTGAATTATATAGTCTGAGAGCTTAAAACAATTAGGATAAGGGGTTACACGAGTTACTTAAATAATAGTAGAGTCCACGTAAACCTTTAGGTGCCTAACGAATAACATAATTAGTATGTGCCTTAAGAAAAAAAAATCTTTGGCCTACAGTAAAGCATATACCTACATCGACGTCGTTTACAATATTATGTAAACCAATTCTTTGTTAAGATAAACTTTTCGCTTTCTGAGTAGCTTAATGCAAAACGGATGCATGCAATTGAACTTTCAGGCCTCTGCTCAATGCAAGCCGTGGACTGCTACTTACAAAGGCTGTCAATCAGTGATTCAAAGCTGTTGACCGTAGAAGTAGATGCATCACTTAATAAGAATCTATCAGTGTTGATTATACCCGCCTTATACAGAGTGTTCCACAACACGCATCCCATCTATGCTCTCTAAATTCTAATCCATCTTTTTATCTACAAAGAGATCTCCAAATGTTGTTCTTGGGCTCAGCCTTGGGCCAAGTGGTGGTGGAGCAATTTCAAATAAATTGGCAATTGTTTCGACAATATTGCTTCTAGTTGCTCCATATATTGCATATTATAGCTCAATGACTACACAACTGATACGAATTGCCAAAATTTTTCAGCTAAATTGCTCGTGTATGAAAGTAGTGTCGAGCGTAGCGAGGGAGTTATTATGTAGAGTCCTGAGTGAAGCGAGGGGTTCAAGCTGCCCAAGACGAAGACAGGCTTTATCCCAGAGGTGCATACTCTACTTTTCATACCTACTGCGAGGCAATAAAAACCCAGGGCTACAAAAATAAAACATTTATTTTGTTAAAAATTAATATTGATATTGGACACATTTGTCCAGTTATGGAGGGACAGAGTAATATTTTTACTAGGAACATTTATGGAAGATGTGGTGGAGTTTATTTGAGCAGTACTTAAAGATTCAGGAACTTGTGGCTGACGATTTTGACACGTGATAATGTTAAAATTATAGGTGGCCAGTTCGATTTTCGAATAAACTCTCAGCAATATCATATTATTATTGAAAAACTCTATGATAGATACGTATCTATTAGGAGTTTTCATACGAATTTTAACGTTCCAAATTCAAATCACTTGAATCCCTTGGGAGTTTCATACAACATTATCTCATTTGGGAGTCAATGACATGCTTTACGTTGAGATTGCGTGATATATATCTGATACATTGTCGAGCAGGTGGGATGAAAAAATAATTGTATTAGGTACTACATTATAAACTAGTATTAATACACAGGACTAAGTAGTTCGACGTAACACGTAAAAAATGCGTAAACTTTTTTAGGGTTCGCTGAAGATAGAGTACCTACCTATCTCAACTAAGCTTTATGTCAAATGACACAGAGCCAAACTCACGGTCCCCAGTCTGCAAATCCAGCATTTATAGTAGTCGAGAATCGCGATTCGCGATAGAATATATAAGCACTTTGGCTGAAAATCGTGTAGAGTTGTCAAATCTGACGTTTGAGACTTGACACTTCGATTTTCAGTATTGTATTAGCGCAGAGCATGGGCGTAGCCAGGGGGTGGCTTAGGGGGTTCAAACCCGGGGGGCAAACAAATGGGCCGGCTGGTATATATAATACAGAGATCTGACCAATATGTATACAGAGGCGTATTTAGAAATTTTGCGTCCCAGGCCAATTAACATATTTTGCCGCCCCATTAACCCTATCTGAAAGATGATTTTTTTAAGTTATTTTAGAAAAATAATCAACAGCGTAAATCAGCACTTTGATACTAGTTTGATACTAATTTGTACTATATGTATGTGTTTATGTCAAATGTGTTCAAACCGAGAAAGCGAGCAAATGTTTTTTACTCCTTTGCTTGATAAAATCTTTTTAAACTTTAAAACCTGAAAGACTGTGTAATGCGAAAAAAATACAAATATCAATAGCCAAAGTTAACAACGTAGTCGTTTTATTTACTTGAACCCCCTCCGAAACTAAAACCTGGCTACGCCCATGGCGCAGAGTTCTATAATATTTGCTGCGACCACAAAGAAAATCTCGTGGGTACGAGGGCTAATAGATAGTCGACATTATAGTGTAAATATTTAATAACTTTATCCTACAAGTCGGCGGTCTTGGATTTGCAGGCTAGACGGTGAGTAGGTAAGTCAGTGGGGTTAGTAGGAACAATTGACAACTACAAATCGTAATGTTATAGAAAGTTGTATAAAAATTGTATACGTAGTTGTTTAATTGTTCCTGCTTCGGCTACTGTAGTTTACGTTATAATTATTGCGATTAGATATATATTATTTAATCACTGTATAAAATTAATGAAGAACCGATGTATTTTCCCTGAAATAGTCTAAAAAGACGTTGTGCTCTTACGGACGGACGGGACCCTAATAGTAAGACTCCGCAGTCCGTCTGTCTGTCACCAGGCTGTATTTTATGAACCGTGATAGCTAGATCGTAATAAATTCCCCAGATGAGGTATATATTCTGTTGCCGCTCTAACAACAAAATTAAATACTAAAAACAGAATAAAATAAATATTTTAAGTAGGGCTCCCGTACAAAAACATGTTTATTCCGTTTGTGCGGAACCCTCCATGCATGAGTCCGACTTGCACTTGGCTGGTTTTTATTTCGAAGACAATCACAATTTTATTAACTTCAGTTCGCAGGTTTCTCATGCGACTCTCTCGCTGAGCGCATGTCAGCTTGTGAAGCGAAGGCGCTGGTGACCGCAGATGGGGCGTGGCGTGGGGAGAAACTGTTGAACCTGAAGAAGACCTGTGATGATGCGGTTCGGATTGCGAAGACCAAATTCAACCACTCCATCGAGAAGTGTATCGTGGTGTCTCATTTGAAGCGTGTGACGGCCTGCGGGAAGTTGCCTGATGATCTCTCGTCTATGGTTAGTTGAATTTTTGCAGTATTCTTCAGTGTCCACTTGTCCAGCCCTAAAGTATGAACAAATCTTTCCTTTGAATAATATTGTATACTAGCTTTTTCGCGCGGCTTCGTCCGCGTGGATCCCTATTGCACCCCAGTGGGGTTCATTTTCAAAAAATCATTTTTTAACTAATTTCTGCTCATAATAACTTTAAAATATGTACTCAATAATTTCTATTCATCTCCTCAACGGATCGAAATCGGGACAGATTTAAAAAAATCATACAAACTATCAACCCTTATTTTACACCCTCAGAGGGTAAATTCTAACAAACCATGAGACACGTATTTAATCAAATGTATTTAGGAGCACGAATCTCAACTTTCAATTTTCGAAATCCCTTCTTAGTACGCGTCTACATTGTAAATTAAAACTACTTACTGTCCAAAAAGCACATTTCGGCATAGATACCATTTTGTATGAAACAGCAGATTTTTTTTTTCAAGTAGGAAAGTTGATATCATATTAAAAGTTGCTTATATTCAAGAGTATATTCACTCCTGACAGTTTGGATAGTGAATTGTAAAAACACCCTGTTACATAGTGTAGACTATTAATATAATATATAACTTATTCAGTACAACTGGAACGACGACGTGGATGTGTGGTGGCATGACTTCGTGGAAGGTCAGTCGACGATCTGCCCGCCGGAATGGATGGAGGCGGAAGACCCATTGTTCATGCTTTACACGAGGTAATTATCACTTCACATGCAATTCACTTCACTGGTAAACAGTTTTAACAGCCTCCGTGGTCCAGTGGTTTAGAGCTTGGCCCTCGACTCGGAGGTCGTGGGTTCGATTCCCGCGTTCGAACAACAAAAATGTTTGTTTCCAAGTTTGGTTAGGACTTAATGCAGTCTGGTCACCTTATTATCTGCTAAAAAATATGATCCATAGGTCAGATGGCCATGTACATAGTCGGTCCTGCGTCTGGTCTCTCGCCAGTCGTGTCCCACTAGGTTTCGGGAGTAAAGGAGGAGAGAGTGCTCTTGTGTACTGCACACACACTTGGACACTATACATTATTCCTGCGTAACTGGCCTTACCTGGCCACCGTCGCTGAAATCGGTGTTGGGAGTTATTGTTGTTAAACAGTTTTACTGGTAGTAAATAAAATACAATTACAACTGGTAATTAAATTGATGATGAATCATGAATGAAAGGTTTATCGAAATGTGTTTCAATGACGCATTCAGAGACATTTAATGCTTACTTAAGGAGACACTTACTAGAGATTTTGACAGAAACTGTATGGACTTTATGTTAAAGTAGCTCATTAAAACTCAGTTTTAACATTTCTACGTCTTATAAGATGTCACCGTAAAATTGTAAAAACCGTAAGATTGATATTACTAGAGATATTATAAAATGTCGACAGATTGTCAAATAAAAATGTCTCCTTACAATTGTACGCGTTATTTTTCGTTATAATTATTATTATGAAAAAGCAAACAAATATGGCGGCGCGGGGCACTTGCCGTTTAACCAATCGGCACGGTAAATATTACAGTTTAACGAAAAATAATGCGTACATAAGGAGAAATTTTATTTGACAATCTGTCGAGATTGTATAACATCTCTAGTAATATTACAATCTAACGGTTTTTACAATTTTACGGTGACAGACAATCATGTAGTACACCTAGTACCTACAATGCAAGTTCTACTTTCTATGTACGGATTGTTAGACTAATATTTATTCTGTGGTACGGAACACAAATTATATTTAGTACTACTAGCAGTAGCTGCAGTACCTACTATCAAGTACGTCATAAGTATGTAGTATACCGGTAAGTACCTGTTTGTCCCATGGCTTAAATTCTGCGAGATTTGTCCTTATTGCTATTTTAAGATAACCTTTAGTGTAGGGGTTTCCTCTTGGTAATTACCTTTGAAATTAAGGTTATTCCAGTAGCTGACCGGAGCAGAGATTTAATTGATTTACTCAAGGTCATATTATTAGGTTAGTAAAATATTGTAAGTGAATTTGCTTTAACGGCGTTGAGAGCGAAATTTCAAGGTTGGAAATTTCACGCGTCACGACACGAATTTGGATGTAACGCCATCTGTCGGAAGCTACTTTTACTTCTTACATAACAGCTTAACTTTCTAAAGTACGACTCAATTCTTAGTACACAGATGGCGCTAGATGATTTTGAAGTGCTATAGGTACTTTAGGCACGATGAGAATATTTTTGCATTATAAACGATGAATGAATTTTCATTTCTACTTCGTGTTACTTCCTTAAAATACATATAAGCATTACCGAGAACATTTTTAAGAAACTCTAACTTACCTAGTGTTCATTGTTTATGTTAAGCAATGATAAAAGTACGGATTCTTTGTGTGTTTCTATTATCTTGCTTATCTATGCTTATTATTATAAAGTTAATGTCCTGCTTAGTAGGTACAAACTCAACCAAAACGTAGTATGTTGAGCAGATAAAAATATTGATAACTTCCTATTGCGATCTTACCTTTCTAAATGTGAACAATGTTAGCGGTCAATGTCACGACTCACGATATAATATTAAAAAATTGTGCCCACTTCCTATAGGAAGTAATGTTAGTTAAGGATTTGTCGTGTCCTGAAAATCCTTGTCACACGGACGTTGTCTGAATTTTTGCCAATTACAAAATTTACAACAAATTATTTTCACCTATGTTTAAGTAAGTCTAACCTAAGTTTAAACCTACGAATATTACCAAGGTCAGGTCAGGTTTTACGCTATATACTTGTAACTAGATAATGCTGTCGTTCAGACTAGGGACGTTGCGAATATTCGCATCCGCATCCGCATATGCAGAGCATTCGCATCGATTTAGACATCCGCATCTGCATCCGCATCCGTATAAATCGATGGGACCTGATGCGGATGCGGATGTGTAGCAGGTCGCGATGAGAAAGAAAGGGAAACAGTTATTTAGTAGCGCAGGATTAATATATGAACCCTTGCGAAACAGACTGGAGTCCGAAAAGACGGCGATTCTACTTTTAATTAAATATAATGGTCCAATATTGAAATTTAATTTCTTTTGAATAATATTGTATACTAGCATTAGCACGACTTCATCCGCGTGGAACATTTACTTTGAGATGTCGTTAAAATTTACCCGCGACTTCATTTACGTAGAAGGAGAAGCGCTTCCCCCTCACGACTGCTCGCTGCGCGCCGTACATTATTGCGCGTTTGATTATTTTATTACTGCGATATCGTCTAAAATACTCATAGGAATCAAATGATGTACACCGCAAATTTCTTCTAAATTAAATGCTTGTAATGAATAACGTATTTACTTGGATAAGGATAAATATCATATTTATGAAAACACCCTCACAAATAATGCTTTATTTTAGAACAAATTTGGTTAGCATAGAAAGTTATTGTGAGCCAACCTTAAAAGATACATATAATTATAGTCGCGGACTTTTTTGTAAATTTTAAAGAGGATTCTGTCATACATAATTTTAGCGAAACTTTAACCATTTCCGCAGCGTACGCAGCGAAAGCTCTCAAAAGGAAGAAGAAAAACCCGATTTTGAAACGTTCTTGATTGGTGCTCCGCTCGTAATGCATTTAGCATGATGCTAAATAGCCTAAAGCCTTCCTCGATAAATGGACTATCCAACACAAAAATATTTTTTTAATTCTAACCAGTAGTTCCTGAGATTAGCGCGTTCAAACAAACAAACAAATTCCTCAGCTTTATAATATTATAAGTAAAGATAAAGAAAAGATTAATATTACTGTGTTTTTTTTACCCTACCAACCCAACACTTAAGTTTTATGTACAGATCCGCATCCGCAACATCCCTAGTTCAGACCACAGCCACTACACATAGTAACTATTTAGTAATCTGTGCCACTAGTCACTACTACTAACATTCGACGTCTACATTCCCACCCATTTACTCACAAACTATATGTCTATATAAAACTTTATTGGTAAAAAATTATTAATATAATAATAATAATATGTATGGACGCTTCACACCACGTCAATCTGGCCCCGTGCTTAGTATCCGAAGAACATGTTAATTTTATACTATACATAATATATTTAAGATTTTTATTATATTATACACATATTTAATTCACATCAATGACCCAGGAATACAGAAACCTTTTTGTTCCTTCAGCGAGATTCGAACCCGCGACCTCCGGCTAGAGCGCTAACGCGCTAATTACTGAATTTCTTACGGCGTGCCAGTTTCCAGATATGCCAGATAGGGAAATCATGGTAGATTTCAGTAGCGTGGGGTTCTCATAACTCTATTCCTATCGGCTTCACTTACCACTTACCTTTTGAAGACCCTCATCCAAATTCCTACCTATTATACAGGCTATATTAGGGCTTCCCTATGAAGGAGAACCAGCCTTCGCCAGTGGTAGATTTTATTTGGCTTTCTAAAGTGTCTGTTTTAGATTGATTCCTGTTGTTCTTTTTTAATGTTTGTCTATAACTGTCCAGTGGTTCAACGGGCAAGCCCAAGGGTGTGCTGCACACGACCGCAGGCTACCTTCTCCACTCGGCCGCCAGTTTTCGCTACGTGTTCGACTACCGAGAGAAGGACGTGTTCTGGTGCACCGCGGACGTTGGCTGGATCACTGGACATACGTATGTGGTGTATGCGCCGTTGGCCAACGCTGCTACTTCGCTCGTGGTAAGTGAAATATTACTTACTAGCTGTTGCCCGCGGCTCCGCCCGCGTAATTATAGTGTCCCTCGGGAACACTGTATTTTTTCGGGATAAAAAGTAGCCTATGTTTTAATCCAAAGCTTACTACCATACCAAACTAGCTGTTTCCCGCGGCTCCGCCCGCGTAAATATATTATCGCGTTTTCCGCGGGAACACTGTAATTTTCCGGGATAAAAAGTATCTTATGTTTTAATCCAGAGCCTAAACTACTACCATACCAAATTTCATCAAAATCCGTTTAGTAGTTTTTGCGTGAAAGAGGAACAAACATGCATCCATACATCCTCACAAACTTTCACATTTATAATATTAGTAAGATTTCATCAAAATCCGTTCAGTAGTCTTTGCGTGAAGGAGTAACAAACATCCATCCATCCTCACAAACTTTCACATTTATAATATTAGTAGGACTGGTGTAGCTTATTCATATGTTTTGTCGGTGTCTCTTGAAATAAACTAAGAAAGTAACTTATAAAGCTATCTTAAACTTCATCAAAATGTTGATACAAAATAAGAGTTATACGTTTGACGCGTCCATGTATCTGTGTGTATGCTGTGGCATCGTAGCTTGTAAACGAATAGATGGAGATTGGAGTCTGATGGTTTATTTTTAACCCCCGACGCAAAAAGAGGGGTGTTATAAGTTTGACGTGTCTGTCTGTCTGTCTGTCGGTCTGTCTGTCTGTCTGTGGGTGTGTCTGTCTGTCTGTCTGTGGCATCATAGCTCCCGAACGGATGAAGCGATTTCAATTTAGTTTCTTTTGTATTAAAGGTGACTTACATGCGAGTGTTCTTAGACATGTTTGATGAAAATCGGTTGAGCCGTTTAAAAGTTGTGGGGGGTGAAAGCGGGGAAGAAAAACCGAATGTGCAAATATACTCGTGTAAGGTCTCAAATGAAAGCGCACTGAAAGAGAATATTGATGACTTAATCGAGAGTGTTCGTAGCTTCGTTTGATGAAAAAATTGGTGGTCCCACCACCAGATCAGCCGTTTGAAGATGATCAGCTCTTTTCTAGTTGATGAGGGGATCTGACTAACTTTCCAATGTCCGATCGATTCAAAATTTGGTACTGTGTTACTTCAACGAAATTTAAAGAACATGGTAAGGTAACCATGACCTGATTATCCGTTTGAAGATCATCTTTTCTTTATTAGTTGATGAGGGGATCTGACTATCGTCCACATGTCCTATCGATTCGAAATTTGGTACCATGTTACTTCAATCATGTTGAAAGTATGTATATGATAAGGTAACCATTATTTATACCTACTTTAAAAAGGATAAAATAAAAGTAAAATTAAAAATTTTAAAAACCCCCCGACACAAAAAATAAACTAAAAAATAATAAATAATATTTTAAACCTATTATAATTATATTATCACATATAATATTATGTAAGTTGAAATAATTTTATTTTCCAATCGTCGTCTCGTCGGAGGACCGCTATGTGAAAAAAACAGGAGGGCTAGACAAGATGCATTAAATAATATCGACGGCGAACTTCGTGAATAAAAAATGTATGGGATTGACATAAGCGTGCGTTAAATGACATATTCAGTCGTATCGTTAAAAAAATTGGTAGCCAAGCAGCCACTTTGAACGAATACGCTAACGATGCACTCATATAACGAATTGCTCTAACGTGTTTCTCCATACAATGCCTAGACAAGCGGCCGTAAGTGACATTTAGTAGATCGTGATCTTTATCTTTATCGACCTAACGATAAAGATACCCAGGGGGCTACCTTTATCGCCTCAACGAACAATATGGCGGATTTTTATTGATCAGCTGTTATTTGTAAATAATAATGATTTGCCTAAAGTTGCCTAAAGGGTCTATACAACACCTTCTGCTAGTAGTCTATATTGCATAAAGTCAAAAGAATTCAATCTAAAGTATTCAATAAATCACAATTATTGTCAATACCTAATATGTAATTCATTGTATTCAAGTATAATTCAACACTTTGTTAAAATATAAATTTCTTAATTTGTAGCTTACTTGCAGTTTTTAATCTTTACACGCTACTATATCAGCTGAAAGCAATCTTTACGTGTATAGTAGGTACCTAAATTATAGTAGGTAACAAATGGAGTTCATAATTAAGCAAGTTTCTCTGAAACTTCCTTAGAAATAAAGATTTGTATTTAGTAGTTAAAATTTATAAGTTTTTCAATGTAATGATATTTTATTGTCATCGATGCTCAACACCTTCGTCTTATAAATGGGTAAGAAGGACACAAACACCTCATAAAAGTTTTGAAATATTTGCTATTATACTTTGATTAATTATTACAAATTTAATATTATATATCTATGCTATTATACCTACACCTATTATAAACAGTCAAGTAGTGTTAACCAATTAAATACTTAATATTTAATCTCTATAGTATATTTGTGACTAAATAATTGAAAGTCTTTACAATTTTACAGAACTATAACGTTAAAGGAAGTGTTATTAAAGTACCTTGACTGTACAGGGTACTATTGCAATAAATAAGTAAACCTAACACTTACCACATATTGTAGACAAAATATTACAATGCGGCCATAGCACTTTGAATTTGTTATAAGCATTGTCTTGCTAGAATTATTCATTCATTCTAATTTAAGAGCTTTGCTCTTGTCAGTGATGCTTTCTCCATTCCTCTCTACACTCCGCCCTTCTCTTGACCTCCTGATACGACACGACCATCACATTCGCCTACACCTGTCCATAAAAGTTCTTCTCGGCCTTCCATGTTTTCTACTACCATCCCTTCAATTATTCCTCTAATAAAGTTGTTGTGCCGTATCAAGTGTCCGTATTAGGATTGATTAAATAATAACAATACAAGAGTATCTACATTTTATTTTACTTTTTTAAGTAAGTTTTACATGGTTTTAGTAAGAAAATAAACTTAAAATGTAAAAATATTTTTATTTCTTGCAAAGGAATTACATAATGCAGATTTCTTTAAATAATCTTGAAGATTTAAAAATCAACACAGCTAATAATAATTATTATTTATACAAACTAGTTAGAGCCTGTCACAGAATGAATACAAATTAACTTAGGTTAGGCTTAGCGGTTTTGATACATTAATAATTACATTATGATTTATATCACTTCTCACTATCAGTGGCGAAGGCTGCTTCTCCTTCAAAGGGAAGCCGGAACCTGTATCATAGGTAGGGATTTCTATGAAGGTTTGCAAAAGGTATGTGACAAGGGAAGCCGATAGGAATGGAGTTATAGGAACCCTATGCCACTGCACAGATACAGAATCGGCCAGCAGATCTCAAGTACATTATACGGACGCTCTACCGGTGAAGGAAAACATCGTGAGGAAACCCGCACATAGTTTGCCCCAGACGTATTGACTAGTCATTCCTCTGGACTAGGGTGGCTAATGGCTATGTTGTGAGAATGCCGTATGCGCTTGGGCAATCATACGATATTTAAAAACCAACTGTCCCAGGCACTACAGTATTTCAAGAGTGGTTACTTCGCTCGGAGAATACTGTATAAATCATCCATCATCGGATGTAAAGGCCTAAGTTAGGTAAATTGTTATTTTGTTAACCATGAAGCATAGATACCAGGAGTCCGAACGGTATAGGCTTTTTAATAATAATTATGTACACAATAATAGGACCAGATCTTAGTTCTCTTTTCTGCCGCTAGGCGTGCGAGGCCGACGAGTACCGAGTGTTGCCAATACTATTATACCGAGTGTTGCCAATACTATTATTTATTACAATTATTTTTAAATTACCGTTAGGCAATTACCGTGTTCTACGGTATCTATTTTTCGAGAACAGTTTCTAAGAATTTCCTAAAACTTTTATTTAATAAGATTTCAATCTTTCCAGAGCTGTCAATAGCAACTTTAAACTTCCCGCGTAATTTCAAACGAGTGCACGTCGGACCGTCGCGCACTCTACCGGCAAAAATCTGTCCCCGTAATTGAGACCATTATTTTAACATTACGTTCGGACTCCTTGTTATCTATACTTCGTGTTGTTAACCTGTCAAGCGTCACTTGCTGCCTTGCAGCAAGTGACAGCATGACTCTCACGCGTCGCTTGCTGCCTGGTGGCAAGGTGGGCACGCCCATAGAATAAATTTCTAATTTATAAGTGGTTTGTTTGTACCACATAATTTATACATTTATGTAATTAATATTAAGTTTTTTATGCATATACGAAGTATTTTCCATAAATCTACTACAAATTACTTCAGAAAATCGAATGAAAAATATACGTTTTTATTGCTATTTTATTTCATAGTGAGTTTATGATTTTCTTGTGAAATGCATTTTGAATTGAACATTTTAGTAGAAATTTTATTAGAACGGTATTTATTCTAGAGTCTACGAATAGAATATATGGATAAGAATAAGTAAATTTATTACTATGATTGTTTTTGTAAGACATTACCGTCAAAATAGGCCTAGTTTCGGAGGGTTCAATGAGGGAGTTCCCTTATTGTACATTGTAAAAAAATAATGAGTTACTGTAATATTTAACATCCTGAAATGTATAAAAATATAAAAATATGTATTTAATTATGTCCCAGTTACAGTTTATTGAGCAATCAAAATATGTACTATGTCAGATATTTTTCATAGTAATTGTAATTAGTTTTGCTCCAATCCTTGTTAGTACAACTGTTTTTGTATTAAATTTTTATGTATAATATATCCAATTACGTAAATAAAGCAACAATCACTGTATAGAAACATACATTTTATATTTATTTGAGTTTTAAAACAAAATATTAAAAAAGACGAAGTTTATGTGTTTGTATCAAGATTCCATTTATTAAATGAGTATTTTTCTAAATTCCATTTACGTCATCACTTAGGAAATCTATTCTACTTTTTAAATATATATCACATGCATAGGTAGTACATAAATTATAACAATATAATTTGGAGAAATAAAAATCGCGGGAATCGAAATTAGACTGACAATTTTATAGTAGGTAACTGTAACTTATTTTATATCGGTTTTTGAATTAAAATTTTATATATAATGTGTGCACCTACGTAAATTAAGCAAATTTTACTATATAGAAACATAAATTTGGCCTTAGTTTAGATTTGCAATAAAAATATAAGAAAAAGTCGTGTGTTGTGTTTGGATCAAGATTTCTTTTATTAAACTAGTATTTTTCTTAATTCCAATTATATTATCAATTAGGAAATTTAATCACCTTTCTAAATATATATAACATGCATATGTTTTATTCACATTAAAACATTATAATCTTGAAGAAAAACACGACGGGAAACGTCATATGATTTATAGAGGTCGGTACTCCGTGCGTCTGTCATGAGGGAATGAGGTCGTCCTCCTCCTTCCTCTCCGTAATGTGTGTGATGAGGTATCATTTGGCATGTTCCCACTTGAGTGTCAATAACGAAGTCAAAAGTAAACAATCAGTGCAATTGTTTACGTTATTTGAAATGTTTACTTTCAAGTGGATAGGTACTTAATTATACTGAATCTAATAACTGTAATTTATAAATTTGTTTCTATATTACGTAATCACTTAGGAAATTAATTATATTTTTAAATATATACATCATCCATAGGTTTTATTTACTTATTAACATTAAAATTGCGAAAAAAAATCGCGAAAAAAATTGCGGGAGAATGTAAGGAAAATTAATTTTTGGTGGCAAAAAGGCCCGACGCTTGTCTGCATAACCTGTCAAAGAGTGTCAAGGCGCTTGACAGGTTAACAAACAAAAATTATTGTACTTCATCTTCTTCTTCTTCTTCTTCTGGCCAGTTTAAAGTGTTACCAGGACATGGATATAGTCCTAAGGATAGAAGACTCCGTATTTTGTAATTGCTAAAAAGAACTGTATTGCTTTGGTAATAGAGTGTATTTCACAATGCACGTATCATAGAGGCAAATCCGAGCCGAGCGAGATAGCCATAAGGGAGGCCGTGTGTCTCGTTCTTGCATGTTGCCAACCAGAAAAATGTTGGTATTTTTAAAAAGTAACTTGAAAAATCTTAGATAAAACGAGTGTACTTTATTATTATTTTAACAAATGTTTATAACTATATCATATTCTAATTAAAACAGTTAGTAATAGTCATTTAATACTAAATAAAAATGCAGTTTACATTAAAACCTTTTCTTTCTTTTTTATTAGATGGTATCATTCGCAAGACAATAGAATAGTACGCCATTACAGTCGGACAAGGATCTTTTGGCACTTGGATGGGGGCGTGAGTGTCGCAAATAAGAACAATACTTATTACTAAAAGTGAAATTTTACAAGACGGCGATGTTATTACTGATTTTATCTACGTGCCAAAAGGTAAGTGTCGCAACTACAAAACAATACAATATAATACTAAAAGTGACATTTTACAAGACGGCGATGTTAGTTCTGATTTTGTCCACGTGCCAAAAGATCCTTGTCAGACTGTACACATATTTTATGCTGAACACCGGATAATATTAAAATTCATAATAGTACCGGTGCTGGATTTGCTGGACGCACCGTGAGTATGGCCTTTAGTGTAATCTCTTAAAATCTGTTTATAATGTGTGTCCTATGACCATTTGGCAAGAAATCTGTATAAAATCTGTATTATCAATGAAAACTAGAAGATAATTAATTAAATAATGTATTATATAATATAATTATTCAAAATAGAACTCTGGAGTCATACAATAGATAAACAGTTATCCAATTGTGTGTCTAATTTATAATCCTCTGAATTTTTCCCGGTGTTTCGGATTTCGGTGCATATTGAAGTTCCAGCCCACGAAGTATAGATAACAAGGAGTCCGAACGTAATGTTAAAATAATGGTCTCAATTACGGGGACAGATTTTTGCCGGTAGAGCGCGCGACGGTTCGACATGCACTCGTTTGAAATTACGCGGGAAGTTTAAAGTTGCTATTGACAGCTCTGGAAAGATTGAAATCTTATTATATAAAAGTTTTAGGAAATTCTTAGAAACTGTTCTCGAAAAAAAGATACCGTAGAACACGGTAATTGCCTAACGGTAATTTAAAAATAATTGTAATAAATAATAGTATTGGCAACACTCGGTATAATAGGATTGGCAACACTTGGTACTCGTCGGTCTCGCACGCCTAGCGGCAGAAAAGAGAACTAAGATCTGGTCCTATTATTGTGTACATAATTATTATTAAAAAGCCTATACCGTTCGGACTCCTGGTATCTATGCTTCATGTTCCAGCCTTACAACCGTAATAATCGGCCTTGTTAAATAAGTACCTACTTTATTCTTTTTGTAAATTTCTACACTTGAAATTTGATTCCATTTTATACAAAACACTCCAGGAATTTTCAATAAAACTTCTAGGTACCGTTTTACTGAATCGACTGACTTGCACTGACTATTTGTATTTTGAACTTTGACTAGACATTAGACTTGAAAATAATACGGTGTTGAAATCATATAGGTACCTACATTAAATCTAGTTGTCTGCCTTTTTAACTTGACACTGACAAATAGTTTTATGCCGTAACGCCATCAATAATTTAAAAAAAAATATATGACATTTGACAACTTCACAACTGACGGCTAAATTCTTGAAATCATAAACAACTAACGTTTGAGCAATTCGTTGTTGCGATTCGAACAACAGTGTGCGTTTGGCTAGGCACAAAATGTCGTGATCTCAAAAGAGAAGTCGATACGACAGATCTTTCCGAATTTTAACGAAGGTAATTTGTCTAGGCGCCCAGGTGTAGTCACAGAATGAACAAAAGAATTTACTCCGAAAAAAATTTGCTCATACCTAAATACAATTCGTAATAATTAATTAGCTGTTGTTGTAAAAATACTTTATAAACTTTAGCGGTCCCCCGACGAGACGACGATTGGAAAATAAAATTATTTCAACTTACATAATATTATATGTGATAATATAATTATAATATGTTTAAAATATTATTTATTATTTTTTAGAGTTTATTTTTTGTGTCGCCCCCGACGACGTTTTTGGTTGATATGATCGAGGTGGTCCATAGCTATAACTTATCAATTCTTTTATTGCTTGACAATATCGGGGCCGGGATTTATGTAGAGCCTTGAGGTAAAGATCCTCACTCCATATAGGAGTACTAAAGGTGCTGGCTCGGTGGCTCTTGGTCTTGATTACTTGTAAATAAATTTAAATTTTTAGTAGGTAGGTACGTCTACTAAAATAGTAATAATTTTTTTACATTTATTTTATTCATAAAAAATATTATTTACATAGAAATAATCATGCAAAAGAAACTAATATGAATTTTTTAATCTTTATTTCTTTGTCAGTGTTTTTTGTCCGCTATTCCTATTTTATATTGTTGAATTATTATTATTAGTTTTATATAATTCAACAATATAAAATGAAATGAAATATTACCCTATCTTCTCAACCCTAGTAAATTCAACTTCTCGAGGGTCACCAATGTGGGAATAAGTTGAAGCCCCAAAAGCTCCGACCGAGCGAGATGGTATGCTCGGTCAGGCCAAAGCCCACTTGTATGCATTTCAGATGTTCTAAAATATAGATATAATATAGAATCTATATTACTTACCTATATAGTTTCGAACTTCAGAAACTTCGATAGCGCGATTCAGGACTGTGCGCTGATTGATCCGCCACTAAGTGTTATTTTAAAATGGGCTATGTAATATGTATATACTCTGAATACGCCCTATATAAATAAAGTTTATGTATAAACAAAATTTATAATTTTATGTAACCCCCAAATTGTTAACAGCGAGCTGATGATAATGAATTTTGAAGCTATGAACACTTTCGATCATGTCGGACATATCGTTTACGAGCTATGATGCGACGGACATACGGACAGACGCATCAAACTTACAATACCCCTCTTTTAGCGTCGAGGGTTAAAACTGACTTGCAATATTCCAAACGGCTCTACTTAGGCATATAGGTTAAATAACATCTATACAACACATAACAACATTTACATATAATACAACGACCTGTATATATTTTCGTCATAGTTACGGCATACATTTACTCTATATACCCAATTGAATAATTTTAATTATGGGCCTAAATTAAATCTATTGAACCCACGATCTCCGATAAACAACACTCTCCATTAAAATACGGGAATTGTGAATAGTCATAGTTACTGTATTAAACTGAGAAGCCCGTGAGTTGTGATACAACAAACGACACCAGAATGAGTGTTCGATTACATTTGTATAACGCGTTTCAAATGAGAATAGGAACGTCAATGACCTTTATCTGTCAAATATCACTTGAAAAGTGTGATTTTCAGAAAAACTAATGTGCATATGAATATGAATAGTCTTGCATCGAATTTAAATAAGAATGTTAAATAGTAAACAATTATCTAAACATAAATTTAACTATCGTAACAGTCTAAATTCGAAACAATATGGCGCCGACTCGATCCTACATTTACATATCATTTGAACCGCACTATACGCAGCGCACTGTAACCAAAACCATGGCAAAACACCGCCCTGACCCTCTTTACTAAACTCTTTAAACTTACAAAACAAATCGCGTTATTATGTTACGACAATTATTAGGTATCTATTCAATAAAAATTTATTGAAAAAAGTTGGGTAAAATATTCCGTTATTCTGTGACAACATATTATGTGTGGATAGCCACTCTAATTTAGAGTAGTCCTGACGCGGACGGCTTTACTTTCAACCGCGTTAACGGTTTCTGGATGATTTCTGTATTCTGTGACGTACACAAATCGTTGTGGACCGTGCGTGGGCGTGGGCTAAATTGTTATATGCTCAAAGAAAATTAATATTGTCATATGCTCAAAGAAAATTAATCTATACTAATATTATAAAGCTGAAGAGTTTGTTTGTTTGTTTGAACGCGCTAATCTCAGGAACTACTGGTTAGAATTGAAAAAATATTTTGGTATTGGATAGTCCATTTATCGAGGAAGGCTTTAGGCTATATAGCATCATGCTAAGCTCAATACGAGCGGAGCACCAATCAAGAATGTTTCAAAATCGGGGGATTTTTTTTCCTTTTGAGAGCTTTCTCTGCGTACGCTGCGGAAACGGTTAAAGTTTCGCTAAAATGATGTATGACAGAATTGATCCCCTTTAAAAGTTCTAAAAAAAAGTCCGCGACTGTATACCTATGTCTATCTTTTAAGGTTGGCTCACAATATCCTTTTTATTCTAACCAAAAGAGATGTTCAAGAAATGTATGAGGCCTGGGCCAGCCCTATGTACAGTATATGTAAATATAGCTACATAATATAGTAACCGATTCCTATTCTTTATTTTGTTTAATTTCACTTCGTTTCCATGTACATTTAAATTAACTTCGTCAAGGAGAGCAACACAAAGTAAAATAAAACATGGCGGATCAGATCAGAATTAACTAAAGACTGTCATTTTGTCAATGACATGACTTTTGACAAAGCAAGACGTATGACATTCAAGACGACGTCTCTTCGTAAAACTGTCTACTACGTCAAAAGTCAAGTCAAAACAACTGTCATGGCCGCCCTAAAAATAGTGTTCTCGCAATAAAAATCTCTTCAAATAATCATTTTTGTACGCATGTTCTTCAAATTAATGTTTATAATAATTCAAGAAGGGTTCTTCAAATTAATTTTTTCGTATTTTTATGATATTCCCATATTTTTTTCCTATTTACCTATGTAGTGTAGGCTGTTTTTTTTTTTATTTACCTATGTAGTGTTTCCTATTTACCTATGTAGTAGAACTGGCCCAAAATCAAACATCTCTTTTGTTCTAAAATTAAGTATTATTTGTGAGGGTGTTTTCATAAAGATGATATTAATCCTTATCCAAATAAATACGTTATTCATTACAAGCATTTAATTTAGAAGAAATTTGCCGTTTAAATCATTTAATTTCAATGAGTATTTTAGAAGATATTGCAGTAATATAATAATCAGCGCGCAATATGTAATGATGTGCGGCGCGCTGCGGGCAGTCGTGACTCGTGAGGGGGAAGCGCTTCTCCTTCTACGTAAATGAAGTCGCGGGTAAATTTGAGCGATATCCCAAAGTAAATGTTCCTCGCGGACGAAGTCGCGGGCAAAAGCTAGTTATTAATATTGTTATATTATGCTCAAATAAAAAAAATAATGTTGAGCATAACAGATTGAGTGTACTGTTGGGTCTTGGTGTTCTTGGTTAATATTAATTGAGCAATTTCATCATCCTCATAGTCATTGATTCTAATATAGCCAAGTCTAACTTCACAAACTCTACGCCTACTCTAAGAATAATAAATTTTTCACCTTACGCTTAAGTTAGGCATGTTGAGTTAAGATGTGTAGAGTTAGAAGTATGGTAGAGTCAGAAGCTTGGTTCTACATGACAGTGCGAATCATAGCAGGTATCGTCTTGGCATCACTTTACACGAAAATGTTTTTGGTGCGAAAGCTGTTTCTACATATATTATAATTTTACGATTTGGGTATTAACGGCTAATCGGCTATTCTTTACCCTCGACAAAAACACATGGTTGTTATGAGTTTAAAGTATATGTCTGTGTGTCTGTTAAGTACACCATAGATAGCTCCCATACGGATGTACCGATTTTGATCTACTTAGTTTTTTTTTTGTTTGAAAGCTGATGTAATCGAGAGTGTTCTTAGCTATTTCATCATCATCAGCTTGCTCACCTGACAATTCGGGGGTACTTAATTTTGTTTGTTTGTTTGTTTCAGTTTGAGGGAACCCCGTTCTACCCGGAGAACGACCGCTACTGGTCGATAGTGGAGAAGTACAAGGTGACGCAGTTCTACACCGCGCCCACTGCGATACGGTCGCTCATGAAGTTCGGCGACGGGATTGTGACCAAGTGAGTACAACGCTAACGTACGTACAGTATCCGGTCAAAATGAATGCACATCAACCTTTGAAATGAGATATTTGGTTAGTGCACAGAGTAGAAAATATAATTATGTATAGAGAAACAGCTTTCATCGAACGATCCAAATCGTTCCAAAAGAGATGTTTTAGAAATGTATGACGGGTGGGCCAGCACTATGTACACTATATGTAACTGTAGCTAACTAGCTACATAATATGATAACCGTTTCCTATTCTTTATTTTATTTAATTTCACTTCGTTTCAATGTACATTTAAATTAACTTCGCCAAAGAGAGCAACACAAAGTTTAATAAAACATGGTGGATCAGATCAGAAATAACCAAAGAATTTCATTTTGACAATGACGTCATGATTTTAGGCAAAAAAAGACGTATGATATTCAAGAAGGCGCCTCTACCTAAAATTGTCAACTACGTTAAAAGTCATGTCAAAGCAACTGCCATGACCGACATAAAAATGAATCGCATTGAAAAACTTTTCAAATAATAATTTTTGTACGTATTTTCCCTTCTTCAAATTATTTTTTAAATATTTTTATGAAATTCTCATATTTTTTTCCTATTTACCTATGTGGTGTACATAGAGCTGGCCCAAAATCAAAAATCTCTTTTGATAATATTAATGTGAATCTCAACACGATTTTTTCCACATAATCATGGACACACTGTATGCTTGTAGCATCAAAATTCAAATCGAAAGCTAACTATGTAGCTGTTCATCTGTTCGTCTTTCTATAATATGTGGTTAGTGTTAGCTTTGTAAGCCATCGTGTCTGTCTATCAGTTCTTATCAGTTTTTAAATATGATTGAAAATAACAAATATGTCAACGTTGAAAGTAGTCAATTAGACAGAGAGATTCGATGTGTATCGTGACGTTACATTACACGACCAAAAAGTTTATACTAAATTTCGTTTTGCTAGAAAGAGATATATTAAAAACTGTTACCGCTCATGTCTTCCTCATTTTTTAACAGAAATTAGCGATTTTTTCGCCATTTTTATTAGGGTTCCGTAATACTTAAGGAACCCTTATAGTTTCGCTCTGTCCGTCTGTCTGTCTGTCTGTCTGTCTGTCTGTCTGTCTGTCTGTCTGTCTGTCTGTCTGTCCGCGCCTCTAGCTCCTGTAATTATGAATATAAATTGATGAAATTTGGCGTAGTTATAGATTGTGTATAGATCACGGTTTCGGGATCATAAAAAAATAATAATTTTATATTTTAGGGGTGGCTCTCTATACATGTGAAGTGGGGATGAAAAAAATTTTTTCACTCTACCCCATCGTGTGAGGTATCGTAGAATAGGTCTTTTAAAATAAAGGCAAGGTTTCATACGTTACTTTTTATAAAGTTGACCATTTTCGAGTAATCGGCCTCCAAAGTAGTTCGTAAGTTGGTCCCCCCCCTAGCATTTTTGAACTATAGAAGATAGAAACTTGAAAATTTCCATGCTGATAGATCATGCTAAAAACTCTTTAGGAAAACTATTGTGAATCAAATCGGACAGTAACTTTTGGAGTAATTAAAAAAAAAGCATATTACGCGTTTATAGTTACGGAACCCTCCTTAGACATGTCCTGACATGCTCTTGGTTAGGTTATTTTGTCTAGTATCATATAATAATATGTTTTATGTAAATTTTCTGTTCTATGCATATTCCCTATTATGATGCAATTAGTATTCTCAATTATGCAAGGAAGTAATTTAGGAATAAAAATTGAAACTAAGTATTGTATTTTTAGATGTCTATAGTTACTGAACTACACATAAAATATTATATTTTTCGTTTATCGAGTAGTAATCTTAGATCTTGTAATACTTCTTTTTTTTTTCAAAGTGTTTAATAGTATTATTAGTATTTTTTTCAAAAGCATTTGCTTTTGAATAAATGTATATTTATACATAATAGTCATCAACAAAATTAAAAAATTTAAGTAACCACCATCATTATCAAGCAGCTGATGCTAAGTGAGCTGATGATGATGAATAGCTAAGAACACTCTCGATTACGTCATCTTTCAATAAAAAAAAGACTAGGTATATCAAAATCAGTTCATCCATTTGGGAGCTATGATACCATTGACACACACACAGACAACATCAATACAATCTAACGGATATTTTTTTCATTTATTTTGGCAACAAACAGTCATGTAATTTTAATTACATTTTAACAGAAAATAGTTACAATTAAAAACCCACAGTGCTCAAAATTTATAAATTTGGGATCTTATAATTTTACGGTGACACATACAAGACTGTCTCGTTTTAAGTAGATATAAGTTAAGTGATAACTGAACTGTTGACGGCGATTCTTATAAGTATCAAGGTTGGCTCTTGGTTGGCTCACTTAATTTCAATGTCAGCGCAAAGTCACTTCGGTTTGTTATCAGGCCATGACTTGTTATACAATATATAGCTCTTGATACAAATACGAGGTAATTATTATTTATTAATAATAAGCAACATAGTTCAATTAGATTGCGCCCTAACCTGTTAAGAAGTTAGTATCTCCTATCTGCTGTTGTAAGTCAAGCCGGATTAATTACACGCCATTCGCAAGACTTCTGAGTTCAGACTTCAGATGTAAAAATTCTCTGGCTGCTAGGAAGAAATCTTCCTAGCAGCCAGAGAATTTCAACAACCACATATTATTATTATTATTTTGTTTATATTTGGACTGATTACCTAACATCTTGCTTGTCCAAGTACCTGCTATTACGTATTTAAATACAAATATTACAGAATTGCCGGTTTTAATAGACAAACATTACCTTGTTTGAGGCTCTATCCTTGACACCATAAGAGAGTTTCACATCGCTCTAACAGTCAATAGTGAATACTCAGTGGTAGAGTAAATAACCTAACCTAACCAAGAGCATGTCAGGACATGTCTAAGGAGGGTTCCGTAACTATAAACGCGTAATATGCTTTTATTTTAATTACTCCAAAAGTTACTGTCCGATTTGGTTCAAAATAGTTTTCCTAAAGAGTTTTTAGCATGATCTATCAGCATGGAAATTTGCAAGTTTCTATCTCCTATAGTTTAAAAATGCTAGGGGGGGGACCAACTTACAAACTACTTTGGAGGCCGATTACTCGAAAATGGTCAACTTTATAAAAAAGTAACGTATGAAACCTTGCCCTTATTTTAAAAGACCTATTCTACGATACCCCACACGATGGGGTAGAGTGAAAAAATATTTTTCATCCCCACTTCACATGTATGGAGAGCCACCCCTAAAATATAAAATTAAATTTTTTTTATGATCCCGAAACCGTGATCTATATACAATCTATAACTGCACCAAATTTCATCAATTTATATTCATAATTACAGGAGCTAGAGGCGCGGACAGACAGACAGACAGACAGACAGACAGACAGACAGACAGACAGACAGACAGACGGACAGAGCGAAACTATAAGGGTTCCTTAAGTATTACGGAACCCTAATAAAAGTAAAATACTAAATAAGATTTTTATGATGGTCCGTATCCGGCATCTATTATTATTTATTATACCTACCTATTTTAACATAATAGGTATAATGATTGATGACTAAAATGATCAAACTAACTACATCTAAAATATTTAGTTTAAATAATATACTCAGAAACATTATGTGGCTAGCTAGTAGCTGTAGTCACAGAATAATAATAAATCAAAAATAGTTACATCTTTCCCATAGACGTAGAAAAAAAGGCGGACGGAAGGTGAGCTAAGCATTAAGTGAAGCACAATAATGGCGGCGACTTACGTTTGTGAGATTACGCTTCATTGCCATTGGCGTTAGTAATATATATTCTTTGCCATTGGCGTACTGGCGGCCGATCGTCTTACTTTGCTGTGAATGTGTGCGTACGTGTCGCTACGATACGGCTGTCTTACTTTGATAGCTTCACTATTCATATTACTGAAGCGATTTCTGCCTTTTTTTCTACGTCTACGATCTCTCCTATCTACTACTACTATCTACCGGTCATCGGTGGTAACTGGTAGATCAAAACTAGACTCAAACGCGACAACGCCTAAGTACTTAGGTAGGTACTTCTGATTACCATAAAATTAGTGTATTTTATATTTTAGATATAGTAAAATACAGTGGGTAAAACATGTATTAGGTACTTAGGTACAAATATTACTTTAAGGACATACTGTTTATGGTAAAGAATATAATATTACCGCGCTTATTAAAACCTACTCACGATAAGTAGGTATGCAACAATTGTCTATTTATCATGCGATCGGCCTTTTTGCCATTGTAATATAAGTTTATAATATACATATTCATATAAAAATATATTTTATTTACATACCTATGTCTAGCTGTGGTGCCCTCAACTTCGTTTGCGTGGAACTATTAATGGAAACGAAACCCTATTTTTTATTGAACCTTGAGAGAAAAGTAGCCTATGTATAGTGTATACTTACTCCTTATAAAAATGCACAAAAAATTATGAAATAAATCTTATGTTCTAAATAATTCCATTTTAAATTCGGCTGAAATTTTAACTATTTCTCTACTATCTATCTTCGTAATTTTGAAGTCGGTACTAGCCAACTTGAACGTGATTTCTATTTTAAATATTGTTTTATCGTGATATTGTTTGGGCTGGTACCAACTTCAAATTAATTACTAACTTCAAGATAGAGAAATAATTAAAATTGTAGCCGAACTTTCCGTTTTCATTTTTTGTTTAGAATAAATATTTTTCCCTTTTTAGTCGTATTTGATAACCCACCAAAAACATTTTCATGTAAAGTGATGCCAAGATCGCACAGTCAAAAGTTATCAGATCTCATGTAAAACCAAGCCTCTGATTATACGCCTTAACTTTACAAGCCTAACTTCACAAACTCTACACATTAGTCAATTTATGTGGATTGGCCTTATAGAAATATATACTTCAATTTTATTTAATTGTATTTGGATAGATTAGCACTACGAATTGTAGAGAACTTTTATAAACCTAAAAGCTGATGGCAATTGGACTGTTGAGTGTCGACGCTATAAACTTCAGTAAAATTGGTCCAACAGCACAATCACTCATTCGGCAATCTCGGCTATGCGCTGTTTTACATCGGTTTTCTCTGAGATCTACCACTCCATAGTCCATACGTGCCCAAGACTCTATTAACACATTCAATGCCACCACATTTTTCTAGTAACTACTAGAACTGGGAACTCCCAGCGATGCCGCCGTATAAAAAACGCAAACATGCTAGGTGTGCTCTCGGCACTGCAGGATGAAATTACGTAGCACGCTAGGCGTGTTCACTGGCACTGTAAAGAGGTAAAATCATAAAAAGCGTTATTTCGACTTCAACCGTGCTTATTCATTAGTCCTTCTTGAGTTACTGAAGAGATATTTTGTTTTTAGCATTGTTTGTGGTTTCGAAGGTTTAATTATGGCAGTAAATAGATTCCGAGGTAAGTATTTATCGTAATTTGATCAGTGAATGTCAACCTTTGGTTACTTATTTATGATTTTTTAGAGAATAGAAAATATGAGCTAGAAACAGGGGAATATGATAATGATGCGACGCAAGCAGATAGTCCCCCATCAAATAAACGTCCAAAAGTAGAAGGTTTTTGTTTTTATAAAGTATCTCAATAATTTTTGGAGATACGCAAAAAAAATTTTGAATCAAAGTTGGTTCAAATCAAATCAAATCAAATTTTCGTATCTCCAAAAAATTTTGAGACTTTACAAAAATAAAAAATTTGGTTTTTTACCTGAATATATCGGAAAAATATAAAAAATAGGGGGAAAAGTTTGGTATTAAAAAGATGGGTAATTCTGTCCTCTACAAAATAGATCTCTTCTGTTTTTAACGAAAAACTTACCGTTACGACTGAAACGTTCAACCAAACAAACTCTTCAGCTTTATAATACTACATATACATATATGTAATAGATACCGGGCAGTGTTTTGTCTTCTACTAGAATTAAAGGTGAATGTTTTATGTAATTTATTTTATCTTTTTTGTTCAAATTATAAAAAAACATAATATTAAAATATTATGTTTTTTTTATTTATTATTCGTATTATGAATTTAGCAAATTGTCCAAACAATATAAAAGGTTGAGAACGCGTGTAAATGAACACGCCTGGCATGTTCGCGGCATTACATAATAAATTATTTTCGATAACATGAAAAAATATTAGATCACGGAACCACTTAAGAATTCATTAGCTTACGGCACAAAGTTTATGCTCTGAGCGTTTCGGTGAAAAACAGTGTCTTATCTTTGAGATATTGATGAAAAACGGAGAGCACGCCCGGCGTGCTCGCGGCATGGATATAAAGATTAGTGTGGACACGCTAGGCGTGTTAGTGGCACTGAATGTGTTAAGTACCTACTAACCCCCTAACACGAACATTGCGCATAGACGCGAGGCAATTTGTCAACAAACGAAAGTCGCAGATGCTTTATTATATTTTTACAGTCTCCGTGGTCTAGTGGTTAGAGCATTGGCTCTCGACTCGGAGGTAGTGGGTTGGAACAACAAAAAATGTTGTTTCCAAGCTTGGATAGGACAATAATGCAGGCTGATCACCTGATTGACAAGAAAGATGATCCATGCGTCGGATGAGCATGTAAAAAGTCGGACCTGCGCGCCTAATCTCTCGTCAGTCGTGTCGGTTATTCGTCCCACTGGATTACGATACGTAGTACGTACTGCGCACACACTTGGGCACTATAAAAATTACACCTGCGTAACTGGCCTGGTTTCAATGAAACCGGCCACCGTCACCGAGATCGATGTGGGGAGTTATTATATTTTTGAATTCCAGGCACAACCTGCAATCTCTGCGTGTGTTGGCCAGCGTGGGCGAGCCCATCAACCCGGAGGCGTGGCTCTGGTACTACAACGTGATCGGCGGGGGCCGCTGCTCGATATCCGATACGTTCTTCCAGACCGAGACCGGGGGACATGTGCTCACGCCCTTACCTGGCGCTACGCCCATGAAGCCGGGATCGGCCGTGAGTAATCATACTTATTTTCTTTCAAAATTAAAACATTTAGCTTTTTGGCTGGGGAAAATCTTATGGGCTCACGTCACCGACATGCTCATGACCGGCGCATGCGCAGCGGTCGCCGTGAGCGCGTTAGGCGCTTTTTGGATGGATGAAATCTCCTGCGTTCCCGATACCGATATGCTTAGAGCAGTAGGTATATCTATAGCTATACGTCAATGATGTTAATAATTTTAATTTGAACATCATGAAATTTTAATACTACAAGACGTTCTAAGTTTTCACTTCTATCAGCAGTCCCTATAACTGCCATTATTTTTTCAAAAGGATAAGGTAATGGCTACAACAATGTAATGTTAGACTTGCAAAGCAATATTCACAAATATGGCGTCACAATGATTGCTCGTGTTTTGTTTGGTAAAAGAAAATAGTCCTTAATCTTTGAAACTGTCCCACGGACGGTCGACATCCCATACAAACGTAGTTTCGTTTTAATTTTAAAACGGTACAACCAAACTTCATCAAACTTTGTACACATAATTTAAGGCATACTATCTAGTCTTATAATTAGGTTTGGTTAGAAAATGTTAACCAAGAACGAAATAAGAGCGAATTTAATTTTTGCCTCCAGAAATTAAATTCGCTCTTATTTCGTTCTTGGTTAGTATTTTCTAACCAAACCTAATTATAAGACTAGATATGATGCATTGAATTATGTGTACAAAGTTTGGTGAAGTTTGGTTGTACCGTTTTAAAATGAAAACGAAACTACGTTTGTATGGGAGCTCGACCATCCGTGGGACCCTTAAAATCTTTAAGTAATTAACATAATATTATAATTTTTTCATATAAATAAATAGTATGCTATGGATTTAAAAAGCTCTCATAGACGTAATGGACTGATTGATTATAAAACTATCCCTTTTATCCTCAGGCTTTCCCCTTCTTTGGCGTGGAGCCAGTCCTTCTGGACGAGGACGGTAAGGTCGTCGAAGGACCTGGTGAGGGCTACTTGGTTTTTGCCCGACCCTGGCCCAGCATCATGAGGACTCTCTTCGGAGACCACGACCGTTTCGAGAGTACTTACTTCTCCAGGTTCCCTGGATACTACTGTACTGGCGATGGTGAGTTTTCCTCCCTGAATATTTTAAGTACCTACCTAGATGTTTAACATAGACAAAGATTCTCGTAACATCCTTTGTGAAGTTTATACTTTGAAGATTTCACATATCTTGATTCGATATAAACTTGACATAATAATCCAAAATTATTAACTGTAACCCGACCCGCAAACTAAATAGCCTACCTATGTTACCCATGTCATTATTAAAAATCTTTTGACACCTCAATCAGATCAGTAATTTAGGCGCTACGGCGCGGCGCGGTGGAACAAACATCAAAATAATGTAATATTATGTTTTTTTGTGTAATGAAACACTTATGAAGCGTTTAGGACATAAATAAAAAACAAGGTCAAGTAGCCTATTACCCTTCCTTTTGGCTTCGCCGTTGTCGGTTTAAAATAGAATCGGGTATATTTAAATCATGAAAGATCCAATATGGATTTTAATTACTGACAATACTTAAGTTATCGGTTAATTGGTTAAATCCTAATTTAAATTGATATGTCCATTCTAGGTGCCCGTCGCGATGAAGACGGATTCCTGTGGGTGACCGGTCGCATTGACGATATGCTCAACGTCTCCGGACATCTGATGTCGACCTCCGAAGTGGAGGGAGTTTTGACCGAGGAACCCAGGGTGTCGGAAGCGGCCGTCGTGTCCAAACCTCACCCGGTCAAAGGCGAGTCTCTATATTGCTTCGTTATCTTAAACGAGGGTGCCAAATTCGACGACGATCTAGTCAACTCCCTAAAGAAACTGGTCAGGGGTAGGATCGGAGCGTTCGCCGCCCCTGACGTCATCCAGTATGCCCCCGGGCTACCCAAGACCAGGTCCGGGAAGATTATGAGGAGAATTCTCCGAAAAATCGCAATTGGCGATAAAAATATTGGAGATACTTCCACCCTCACTGATCCGTCCATTGTGGAGGAGCTCTTCAAGAATCGGCCTCAAAAGTAGATTACCAAAAAGGTAGGTAATGTCGGAAGTACGTTATTATGTTTGTCACAATATACGCATGTAATAGTTTACAAAAAACGCACAAGTAGCAGATTACCCCTTAGTAGTCTCTGGGTGACAAAGTCAAAGAGGTGACGAAGTTTGTAGCTTGTTTGAAAGCTAATGTTTCTATCACATGTTTGTGAAATGACACACAATTTAGCAAAAGATGTTTAGCTTTTAACCAACTTTCAAAATAGGAATGGTTATTTTGAATGTTGTTTTGTTAATTTAATCTTCGGAAATAATATTAATCCTGTCCAATTTTACAAATTTTCTTGATATTATTGGTATTTTTCAGTCATAAGACTTGTTATTTAGACCATTCGTTCGAATTATTGACTAATTTATTACTGTTTAAGATTTAGCTATTTAATAGCAGGTATGTTTAGTGTTAGTTTATTTTCACAATATCTCGTTCCTTGGAATATTATTCCAAAGCTATTTATGAGGGTTGAGCGTATTGTAAAACGAATATATATATATATTCTAAGAGTCCTATTTCTTTTGAAGCTATCTTTATACGTTTCTACTATATATAGTTATTCCACAATATCTAGGGCTTAGTTACTACTAAGCCCTAGATATTGTGGAATAACTTCCTACAATTCTACTTTGACTACGTTAGATTGCCACACATAGTCCAATGTACTCATTGGACTATGTGTGGCAATCTAACGTAGTCAAAGTAGAATTGTAGGCAGGAATTGATTAACCTCTGCGTGTCGATTACACAATGGTTAATCTCCGATTAATTCTTGTCCCATCAGATCAATGTTTTTTTTTTTTAATATCACGTGTTAAATTTTACTCTGTTGGACAAATAGTCACATAATTTATTATGACTCGGGCCTAGATAAATCTATAATGAGGCCAACAAAATGCCGTGGTCTTTATGTACGATTGCAGTAAATTATAATTTTGCAAATCAACGATTAACTATCATTCCGTAGTTGTAAACATTGTAATATAATTTGCTTTGTAATGTTTTATGTTGTACGTACGTAGTATGTAGTTTACTTTATTTTAATAAATTATGGTTTTGTTATTAGCACTTGTATCTAGATGTAAGTAGTGGAATTAGTAGCTACTTAATAAAATATGTTGTGGTTTATCAATTTTAAATCAAATCGGTCTGTATTATAATTTAATTGATCATTAATTATTTAATTTCAAAATGAAATTATAATTGATATTATTCGTAAGTTTATTTTTTATTTATAATGTTTTAATTTGTAATCATAGTTTTAATTAACATATATTTATTTCTCAAGTTTACGTATTAGTGGTTAAACTGATTGTTAAATACACAACAGATCCAAACACGTAATATACTTGATATTTCAGTTAAAATTGTGATAAGCCATCATCATCATCATCATGTCTTTATAAAAATAATGTACGAGGCAGCAATCACTTAAACGTTGATTAAATGGTGCACATTAGACTGAAAATTTAAATTGTTCTAATAAAAATATAGATTTGAAAAAAAAAAAACCTATTGCGCGTTGATTTGTACGGAACCTTTCTATAAGCCGTGTCCTGACACGGTCTTGGTAAGGTTATTAATTTTGTTTATAAGATTATGATGATACTTGGCATACTTAAACCTTCTTTATTTTAATTGGTGTAAGATGATATAATTAATATGTATCATCCGTATTTATAAATATAAAAATGCATTTTGTATCAATTAGATATGGGTAACTCACAATCGATATACCTACATACCTAATATGTGTATTGTGTAAAATTGTGTGTAATAAAAGATTCTGACTTGTATGTAATAAAATATTAAAATTATAAAATCTCTGAAATATAAATTCAAAAAGAAAAAATGTTATATTTACCTACTATTTATTATCTATATACCGAAGTATGTACAATTAGATTTAAAGTTTGTTGCATGCTAATAAAATTACTTTTATCTGTATGCAAACGAAAATGTTATTTTTGAGTATGTTTGCGCAAACTTTAATTAAAAGGTTATATAAATGACAGAAAATATGACGTGTTTTATATTAATTTTATAATAATTAAAAGAAATGTCGATATCTTTCCCTACGGATAAATGCTAAAAGTTGCGATTTTTGTCTGTAATACAAAGTTCTGACTTCCGATGACTAGAATAAAATGTTTTACCTAATATTAAAATGCATAATAAACTTATAAAGAGAGTTAGTTTTGATCCTTTTTGCCATGGGATTCTTGTGGGTCCTTAAGCCATTGCATATTTTGTTTGGAAGTGTTTTTAGAATTTTTTAGTTGAATATAAGTAACGTTTCAAATTTCTTTCTGTTCTGGTCAAACACAGTATACAAAAAATTCGTTGCACATGGAACGGAATTTAATTTAAACCGGTTTTTTACATTTTTAAAAGTCACACATAAAAACCACCACGAAATGGCCAATTACTTGAGTCCCAAATAAGTATCTACTCAGAAACGTTAATCGGTTCTTGAACCATGATTAAAATTATTTCCAGAAAATTAAATTATCATTAAAGCTATTGGAAAATATTTGCAAAAGTAGGTTTAAAAATTAAATACCTGCTGGAGAAATTCAAACGACAAATTAAAAATATATTTATCTATATTTAATAACGGGGTGTTTTTCAATCAGTGCCCAAACTACTAGAGTGAATATAATATCTGCTCCAACTTTCCTACTTGAAAAAGATATCTGCTGTTTTCTGCCAAAAATGCTATGACATAGTACTAAACGATACTCTTGAAAGTTTTGGCAGTAACTGAAAAAGTAGCCTGTAGGTGGGTATAGTTTTTTAAAGTATTTAGGACACTCCTAAGTTAAAAGCAATCTTATTATTACACGTGTTATTGATGAAATTTTAAAATATTTCTCGCAATAAATATTAACATGATTATGAAATTTAATATTTTTATTATTATACTACCAAGAATATTAAAATTATTGTGTTGTGTAATACAAGTTAGGTACAAATATACAGTGTACAATACAGGTATATAAGTATAAAGTTTTATTTTAGGTAAGTTCATTTGTTTACTGCCTTTTTTTAATGTATAAGTAGGAAATGCTTACTATTGCTTTCGCTTAAAGTTGCGACATTGTATTATGAGTATACTTACTTACTTACCTTCTGAAATTGCTTAAATTAGACCTACTTAGCCCTTAGCTGAAAACCGCATTTAGAATCGCTGATGATAATGAATTCCAAATATAATACAGTGTCGAAGATTTTAAGCTCAAGAATATTAAAGAAGTGGAACATAGGTAATGTTATGTTATATCCTAAATATTAATATTATAATTAATAGATATATATTAGGTATATAATTTGTTATGTAAAAATTGTGGACATAGTTTAAAGAATCTGCACAATAACAACTCACTCTTGTTTTAGTTTTTGATGTGTAACATCTTTCCTCTCGCTTTCTTGCAATTTGTGGAATTTCATGAAATGGGTCGGAAGTGTGTAACAGGAAATCACGAAAGCCCGCGCTATTTGAAATGACAAATGAGCGCGTGGTGGCAAAGTTGGCCGTCAGATTCGAACAAAATACTTATTTCTGAGAATATTTCAGTACCTATTTAGGTTTTTAAATTTTGAGGTTGATTTCTGTCACTGCATAATAGAAAAGTTTCCATATTTTTTATATCATATCAGAAAATAGTACTAAGTAAGCATTGTGTTTTTTTTAATATTGTCATAAAATGTTACACATCATAAGCGACTAAGTACTGTAAGTACGTTTTATATTTTTTATTGTTTGATAAAGGGCGGTCGCTTTTCAGCACAATTCAGCCATCACAAATGGAGGGTTTGTTTTAATTAAAAAAATAATAATATTATACTTTAAAAAAAAAGGATTGCCGTTTTGTTAATTACCAATTTTTGTTTAAAGATTTGATTAAGTTTTGGAACAGTTTGGATCACAATAGCTTGTAATAAACGTGAGTTTAGTCCTGTGTGACATCGATGTTGTTACTATATTATAAGTAGATGCAGCAACCTGTGCTATTAAATGTAAGGATTATTAAATTGTGATTGTATGTTGAACTAAACATATCATTAAAGTGATAAATAATATTCAATGTTTTATTATTATCATATTCTTCAATGTGATAAATTACGGTCTACTTCTTTCGCATACGGCATAGACGTATATATTATGTTACGGGCAATGTGATTAACTGGCCAATCTTAATAAGGACCGGCCATTATTAATAATTCCCGACGGCCCGTGGTCCATGTATTAAGTCAGTTTGAGATAGCTTGAATTTATCACTTGGACTGGGCATTATATTAGATATTTCAGTTGATTTTTCTGTTTACTAATTTTTAAACTAAGTAATATTTTTATCAAAATAAAAGTAGGTACCTACTGATATTATTACATTTTTACATACATACATACATATAATCACGCCTCTTTCCCGTAGGGGTAAGCAGAGACCGCCTCTTTCCCATTAGGGTAGGCAGAGACCACTTCTTTCCACTTGCTACGATCTTTACACACTTGTTTCGTTCGTCCACTTTCATTCTTATCATTCATTCCTCCTCTTACATTCAACGTAGCGAAGCGGCTCTCCATGGGCCACTTTTCGCCTCCGCGAGAACGAGACGTGATGGGTGGCGAACCACATCGCCGCCATTTTGGATAATAAAATTATTTTTATGATTATCCATTGCGTTCCCACGGATTTGCGGAGAGGGTGGGAATAGGGAAAGGGAAGGATAGGTGGTGTAGAAAGGAACATTGGTAAGTTTTAGAGTGGGAAAAAGGAAATGTAGGATATTACCGCCCAGGAGGGGAAGGGATAGGACAGTAATAGCTAGGGAAGCCGGGGTCGCGTACCCGTATACTATACCACAACTACCGGACAGGTAAGTTGGGATGAGTATCCCATGACATATACTACATTACATTTTTAACTGTTTATTTTTTAATTATTATGTTCAATAGTTTATATTTTGTAAACTTCATGAATATTATGTAAGTTTAATTTCATTTATTAAACAAAAACACTACAGTCCACCTATTTTATTACTTTGCCCAAGATAGGGTGGACATAATGGCCGGGAAAAGTGATTAATCATGCTGTTTTAATCACATTACCCAATTGAGTCGGGCATTATGAATACAGACCGGCCATTATTAATAATGCCCGGACTTATCAAATTGCCCATAACATATATATTATGTTGAGGCAAAAACTGTCGCCAGTTAATCTTGTTATAAGTCATTCATGACAACATTAACAATTGTATGAAAGAAAATCACTAGCATCAATTTCAAAATAATCCCACGATTTTAGCTCTACCTCAAAAATCTTTTTGTCATTTAACGGCATTTTAGTTTGAGGACGGCAGTACGTCACAGCCTATATTTTTTTCAGTTTTAAAATCGTTGGTTTTAGGTACTAACTTATAAACATTGTAGTAGATACTTAATATTATGGGATGCCGGTGCTTGTATTTTTTTTTTTTTGAAAACCATATCTTGAGTAGAGTATGAAGTATAAACTAAACTAATATACTTTATCTACAGTTAATAAAATAAAAAAACTCATTAATATAATTTATATTTCCTCGCAGTTGGGGTAATATGGATTTTAATCCAATCTTTAAGATTCTCAGTAGCATTTTTATTTTAATAAATAAAAATAGTATAAAATTAATCGCCCAAAAAATGTAGAGAAAGGCGTAGGTACAATTCTTCTCTAGGCGTAGAGGGAAGAGATAGACAAGTCACCAGAGTGCTTAGTGCGAGTTTTTGCTACTAACAAATTGACAATGTTAACTAATTCGACATAATATTATTATGCCATACAAATTGTAGTCTTTATTAATTAAATAGCTGATGCCCGCAACTTCGTTTGCGCAGAACTAACGGAAGCGGAACCCTATTTTTTTAAACGGAACCCTAAAATAAAAGTAGCCTATATTAGACCTTATAACATCAGCTATCTGCTAGTGAAAGTACCGTGAAAATCGGTCCAGCCGTTTCAGAGATTAGCCGGAACAAATAGACAGACAAACCGACAGACAGACAGACAAAATTTTTAAAATTGGTATTTTATTGTAAGTACCGAATATACTTTCAGATTCAATATGAGGAAAGCTGTTAATTTGAAGTTACAAACAGACACTTTAATTTTATTTATCTGTATAGATGTATAGATTTAGGCTGTCTGGCAGAAAATGTTGTAAGCATTAAGACCGCCTTTTTATACAGTTCCTTTATTGAATTATTGTTACGTGTATGTTTTTTTTTGTACAAAAAAAGAGTTTTCTATTCTATTCAAATTCTGTAGTTACTAGTTAACTTCTTCACGCAAAGCTCGCACTCAGCACACTGATGGAAATCGCAGTGTCGACCATAAATATCCGCAATACTAGAGGATTTACAAGTGCACAGCAAACATAATGTAAAGTAACAACAAATAACGATAACACTTGCGCTCTACGGTCTCTACTCTCTACAGTCTAACGTGACCTCTATCGTGACTTTTGCTTCTTGGACACTGGTGCCGCGGTGGGCTGCTGTGGTGGTCTAAATATAGCATAGAACACGCCGGCAGCTACTATCAGTATTGTAGAGATCACTGTGATGTACTCGGCACGGTTTCTGAAAAAATAAGAGACACATCATAATACCACAGCCTATAGAACTATTACCTACAGTCGTCCAACGGACACGTCTAGACAGAGCAATCGTGCGGGGCGTGCGGGGTGAGAGAGGGGCGGTAGCGAGCCCAAGCTGCCATACACTCGCTTGGGACACGTCAGCCGGGGTTGACACTTTTTAATTTGATTGTTTTAAGTGGTTTGCGACAGTGTTTCGTTTGAGTTGTATGTAGGTACTTATTTACAATCGTCAATTATATGAACAGCTAAAGAAGATTAATTTTAATACAAAACCATGCGCCTGTTTCCCGTCAGAATTTTTAGTAAAATTGTATCTACGTATGAGAATTTACTAACTACATCGTCAAATTCAACAATCGCAATCTAATAACTAGTGAATTTAACTGTCTTAAACTGTCTTTTACTGTCGAAAATACCTTTCAGTTTCGCATTTGTAGCTTTTGCAGGGTTCGTAAATATCCGATATTTATAATAAATATCAAAATATCAGATATCTTTGATTATATATATCCGATATTTTTGATTTTTTGGTATTTTCAAAATTACATACAAATCTCATAGGTACTCTGATATGTTTTTTCGTAATAGTTGAATCGAAATAATTTGTATGTCTGATAATTTGAAGATAGGGAAGTAAAATTAAACTCATTTATTTATTATTGATATTAAAAGTTTTCAAATCGATTAAAAATCAACGATAGATACTTTTGAGTATCAATTTAAATAAACCATAAAACCATAAAATGACTTTTGTTTATAACCAGAAGAAAAAAAAGTGTATTAATTTTATCAGTCGAATTAATTTGACACATGGTATAAATGGTATAACAATAGTATAATAACAAACAATGAATTTTCTTCCGAAAAACAGGGGGTCACGTGGGTGTCATATGCCGTTACAAGCCGCGTCGACGGCTATGATTAGTTAATGTCGTGTCATATAGCAAGTTTTTGATGACCTAGGCTTGTGAAACTCTCGGAAAATAAGACCTGTGTTGATGTAAGATTTTTTACATTTAAAACATTCTTTAACATTTTTAAATATAAATATCAATTTTGATATAATATATCAAGCATAAATATCAATTGATATATATCATGCTAACCCTGAGCTTTTGTATACGCATTTGTATTTTTTATAATAAAACTCTTCATTAATACTTCTATATATTTTTTTTTTTTGTTTTATTCCTAGTACTCTACATACACATACTACGATGACCTACACAAAATGTAGAACAGATTATAATAAAACACATTATTGTGACAACCCTGCAGCAATGACGAATACCTACACAAAAGCGGCATTTCGCGCGACTTCAAACGCGTTGGACCACTGTATCTCTTTATTACACTGTGATAATACTAGGAAACTGAGATACCTATCTATACTAAAGTACTTCCTACCTACCTTACATATTATGTAAATAAATAGTACCAACTTACCTTTTGTACAGCTCCTTTATTTATTTAATTGTTGTAAGTATGTTTCTATTCTAATCTATTTTGCCTACCTGGCAGGCTATAAAATAAAAAGAAATACCTACTTAAAATAATCACAAAAACATTACTTTGACCGGGATTTGAACCCGTTACACTAATTTCCAAATATGCAAAATGTCCTACGCCAATAATTGTTTTAATAGTGTAGGACATTTTGACTAACCGGATTTCACAACTTAAAAATGTGCATAATAATAAGACGTAGAGAGATACATTTTATTTTATTATATTAGGTATAGGTATATCTATCTACCTACTAAACATCATCTAGATGGGATGCATGTATAGCATGTTACATACTAAACTTCACATAACTTACTATGCAGTATGCACAATATAAATTGTATCGTTGAATAAAACTTACTCGAATGGCATTCCACAGATGGTGTACCAAGTAGAACCATTTTCGGGTAATTTGTTGCCAACGCAATGGAAATCGAAGTATTTTTCGTCGTAGTCGCTCGGACAGAAGTATTTACGCTTGTACAATGTCTGTAACAGAAGGGATGTTATGTTTAGACCATAAGTAGGTAATAAGTAGGTACATTAGGTTAATTCATTGTCTGTTTGTCTTAGTTAACAGATAAAAAAAGAATCAAAAGATCAATCGAATCTGCGATTGCTTGTAATGCGGTCAGTGCCACAATACGTTTGTATCTTTCTCTCTCATTAAAAGTCTACTTTATGCTCCCTAGTTATCGGTAGTCAGGCATTAATGAAAACTCTGGGAAGGCAGTCCACCAACCAAATTCAATACCAAAAAAACTTTTAGGCAAGTAATAATTGTCATCACCTGTCCAAAAGGTGTGACCAATGAAGCCATTTCATTGCAAGGTCCCACGGGTTCATGAAGACCAGTAGACCATTCCCTCTCAGGGTGTAGGAACACCACAAACGCCCAGTAAGTGATGTAGTGCAGAGCCAGCTGTGCTAGTAGAACGAAGTCTATGGCGGTCAGTCTGAAAAAAAAACCGCAATGTATGAATTGTATACTGATCTTATTTAGAGCCAACAAGGAGTTATGCTAGTGGATTATTATTTTGACATCTTATGGGGTATTTACACGGGTGACTAAAGCCGCACGATTTCAGCCGCACGGCGAAAATCGACCGTGTAAATGCCAATTCGGCGAGGCCGCAAGTGACTAAAGCAGCAAGCCCCAACTTTTATAGCGTTTACACGGGTGACTAGCCGCACGATTTCCGCAGCACGGTGAAAATCGACCGTTACGGAGACAGTCAGACGGGGTACGCGAAAGAACGGTGGCAATGATTTTTTAACCGACTTCCAAAAAAAGAAGGCGGTTATACGTTTATACCTATGCATATATATTTTTTGTAGGTTTAACCACAGAATACATAATAATACACGGTTTAACGATAATTCCACCGTCAGTGGATAGACTTTCAAAATTATTTTTTGATGTAAAGGGTATAATCCGAAGTTTTCACCAAAGTGGTGACCTGATCATGGGATCCATGAGGAACCGAAGAAACTTTTCGAAAATTTCGGCATTGACAAAAGATAAAAATTAAGACAGAGACAGACAAAAATTAAGAACTGCAAGCATTATGCCGTTATGAAACTTATTAGAATACTTATTGGTAGTAGTCTAGTATTAAAACATAGGCTACTCTTATCCCGAAAAAGTAGTGTTTCTTTGGGACACTGTATTTACGCGGGTGGAGCCATGCTGGCAACAGCTAGAAAAGAATAAACACAGTCTTACTTCACAATTCTTTTCTCGCGCTCGCTTAGAAGTCCATGCAGCACTATAACGGAGTAGATCGCAAACAGCAGGAAGAATGTAACTTCTGAGTGTATCTTTAGGTAGTCATGTAGAGGATGGTAGATCGGTACGAACGCCAAAACACCTCCTGGCATACCCAATAGTACAGCTACTAATAGAGATTTCCACTCTGCAGATTTTCTAAAAAAATATAATTTGTTATTATCTTTAGGTAAAGCTAAAGCCTTATAGTGCAGACATCTTAGTCAGAAAACCAGCCAAGTGCGGGTTGAACTCGGGTACGAAGAATTCCGTACCGTACCGTAACCGTAGAATATTTTCCCAAAACGATACGACGTAGGTATAAAAAGTTTCATAATATAAAATTTGTTGAGATTTACTCCCTAGAACTTATGATAGGACTTCTATATGATAGGAGGTAGTCAAAATGGTATATTCTCAAAAAACTGTTTTTTTTTGTGCTCTTTGACTTTGAATATCTAACGTAGTATCATACGACATACACTGGCATTAATTTGTTTCTTTTGAGCTGAACTTTTCAGACAACGTATTTTGCAATGCTAAAATAAAGGTGTGTACAAAAATTCTACATAGGTGAAATGCTTATTCCATTTGACTATTATGGAGAGCAAATTTTAAATAAACAGATGCAAAAAGCTCCACCTACCAAACTACCAAATAAAAGCATATTAGAAGGAAGCCTGTATTCCGAAAACAAAGTACAAAAATCTACTTACTTAGCAGAGGTCCACTGCGCGACATTTGGCGCGAACCATTTCCTACTAGCAACGAACAAGAAGTAAAAGCTAGCAGTGAACGTTGCGTGAAAGTAGTAGGAGTTCCATGGCACCCAGTAGTGTCGATCGTAGACGTTCGGGTCTGTGTCGTGCCAGGTCCAATGCACGAACTTCACGGCGACGATATCGTAGGGGATGTCTATGAGAACGGTTAGTAAGCCCACTGCAAACGGTTCAGCGTATTTCGGCAGGTTCAACTTGGAGACAGCGTACGCGGCGTGGTATATGAACGCTGGGTCTAAATACGGAGAAAATATTATACAAATTAGAACAATATTATAGGTATGACGAAAGCTCCTAACGGAGAGAATGGAATGACGGAGGGAAATTGTAATAATTTTGTGACAGCTGTTCAAAATCCAAAAACTGAATGCAAGATGCCAATTTGAAGTTTTAGGGAGTCAAACTTTTAGAACTATCGGTGCAGGTTTCAATATCAAGGTATACTTACAGAGTAAAATGATATGAAGAGGTAATCTGGCACCCATTAGCATGACAGGGGTTTGGGAATGCCAGAAGTTGTCATACTCCGGAAGAATAAAGTGCCAGAAATTATCGGCATATATCCCATGCAAGACGGTTCCCAGCCAGAAGTAAGGCCATCTTCCACCCTTCCTGAAAGCTGAAAAAATAATTATGGATTAAATAAACAAAAAATAACCTAACCAAGAGCATGTCAGGACATGTCTAAGGAGGGTTCCGTAAACTATTAAGTTTACTATATAGTATATACTATATACTATAGTACACTATAGAATAAACGTGTGATAAATTAATAATAATATTATTATGTAATAATATTATCAATTATGTATTATTCCTTTATTATGTTGAATGTTGACTAATAATAATCAAAATATATTATATCGAATAGTAACCAGTTACCAGACGTTCTTTAAGATTAATTTTTATTCGATTTTGATGATTCATGACATTTTAGACAGTTTTTATTAATTCTAAAATTCGCTAATCACTTAAACATTTGATTATATTTTAGTGTATTACGATATCGTCTGATCGTCTATCTCAATGTAAGAAGAATACAACCAGTTACCAGATACTTAAACATATCAGCGAGGTTTTCGATAGCGTGATACAGAATTTAAATCCAATAACACAGCGACATCTAGTATTATTTTTCAAAAACAATCCACGATTTAAACGGGAGACTAGCGCCATATAAAGTTTTCGTAAAGCTACTAGCAAATTGAAGCTTTTATTATTAAAAGTAGGTATTAAATTATAATAAATAACAATAATACTATGGTAATTAATAACACATATTAATGTGTTTTCAGTGTTATTAAATAATTGTAATAATTGGTAAAAGAGGCACATATTCGTAAAATTAATTATTAATTTTACACGCGCATCAAAACTTAGCTCTAATTCTGGTAAAGAAACATAAATTCGCAACAATCGATATGATTATTGCAGCTCAGTTAATCACAGTGTTTGTCCTCGAATGTAGGTTCAAACCCGACAGCGTGTTTCAGTTATTATTAAGTTTTTTTTTATTAATTATTAATTTGTTTTTTTTTTTAATTATGCAACCAATTTTGAATCATTATTTTAAATAATCATTTCACATTATGTATAATTATTTTGATTTGTTTTTGTTGATTTGTTTTTCTATAATTGCTCTAGAAATAGAAATTATGATGCGATTTCGTTCAAAATAGTTTTCCTAAAGAGTTTTTAGCATGATCTATCAGCACGGAAATTTGCAAGTTTCTATCTCCTATAGTTTAAAAATGCTAGGGGGGGGGGCCCAACTTACAAACTACTTTGGAGGCCGATTACTCGAAAATGGTCAACTTTATAAAAAAGTTACGTATGAAACCTTGCCTTTATTTTAAAAGACCTATTCTACGATACCCCACACGATGGGGTAGAGTGAAAAAATATTTTTCATCCCCACTTCACATGTATGGAGAGCCACCCCTAAAATATAAAATTATTATTTTTTTATGATCCCGAAACCGTGATCTATACCCAATCTATGACTGCACCAAATTTCATCAATTTATATTCATAATTACAGGAGCTAGAGGCGCGGACAGACAGACAGACAGACAGACAGACGGACAGAGCGAAACTATAAGGGTTCCTTAAGTATTACGGAACCCTAAAAACAGCCCTAGAATTGTCAAGCCGTGAGCGAGCTGATGATGATGAATTTTAGCTAAGAACACTCTCGGTCGTGTCAGCTTTTGAACAAAAAAAACTAGATCTAAATTGTTTCATCCGTTTGGGAGCTATGATGCCATGGACAAACACACAGACAGACAGACACGTCAAACTTAAAACACTTTGACAAAACCCACACACTTAAGACACTATTTAAGGCTGCGCTAGTCGGTTTTTTCCCCATACAAACGCTGTTGGTGATTTACTCCAAAGTCAAACATTGTAGACCCAAATTCTAGCGTAATATCGATTTTTATGACACTTATCTAGGTCGGTATTTGCTTATATTTCTGAAATTCAAATTAGTGTAGAAGATAATAGCCTCCAAACATCGCATTTTTAGCGCAACTTTGAACGTAAATAAAAATTAAACGAATAATGATAATAAAAAAGCAAGCAAATACCGACACGGTTCGATTATTCAGCAATTGAGATAATTTTACTTCAGACAAAAATATTATATAGTTTTTTCATAAAACACCAACAGCTGAGTGTCGATTTGCGTAATTTGAAGACGCCTTTTCTAAAATACTTTACACAGCTGCATAAATGTGTGCAGTATAGCTTCTCTTATAAGTATAGATTACTATTTTATGGTTATATCCTTTTTTCCCCAATATTGGGTGAAGTAAAAAGCATTTTCCCCCCGCGCAGCACTGAGTTCGAGCCGTTGACTAGCGCACTCTTAATAGAATAAAATTATCATAGATACCTAAAACTTGCACGGCCTTGCTCTTTGTAATGCGTAGCCATCCAATAAAAAGGGATTTTCCGAAATTCGACTCCTAAGGGGATGAAAAGAGGGGAAAAGTTTGTATGGGGCAACGTGATTCCTTGGTCCAATCTACTTCATATTTTGCACAAACCTTTAATAGAATTGATGGAATACGTGTATCATAGTTTATTGAAATTCGTCCCCTAACGTGGTTAAAAAAGGGAAATAAAGTTCATTGGGAGCGAATTGCTTTAAAGTTGATATTAATACTCATTAGTGCTTTTGATTTAAAGCTCCCACTCACAAGCGATCGATCGATTTAGTCTTTACAATTTAAACATTTACTGGATTCGTAAGTAGTTGCAAGTAAATCGGTTTAGAATGAACGATTAATATAGCCTGAGATCCGAGGCCCGCCTAACTAGCTGGTAGGTCAGATATTAATCATTTCGTGTAATAAGTTCGTCGTAGCAATTTACCTTCAAATACTAATTAATTTCCAATTTGATCATAGCAATCAATAGCCTGTGAGCTGAGTGCTCTTTATTCTTATTTTTGTTTTGACACAATAAATTGTCATCATGTTGAAAAATATATCTGTAAAGAATTCAAATTTTAAAAGAGATGTTCAAGAAATGTATGAGGCCTGGGCCAGCCCTATGTACAGTATATGTAAATATAGCTACATAATATAGTAACCGTTTCCTATTCTTTATTTTGTTTAATTTCACTTCATTTCCATGTACATTTAAATTAACTTCGTCAAGGAGAGCAACACAAAGTAAAATAAAACATGGCGGATCAGACTTTTGACAAAGAAAGACGTATTACATTCAAGACGACGTCTCTTCGTAAAACTGTCTACTACGTCAAAAGTCAAGTCAAAACAACTGTCATGGCCGCCCTAAAAATAGTGTTCTTGTAATAAAAAACTCTTCAAATAATCATTTTTGTATTCATCAAATTAATTTTTTCGTATTTTTATGATATAATTCCCATATTTTTTTCTTATTTACCTATGTAGTGTACATAGAACTGGCCTAAAATCAAACATCTCTTTTGATGTCAATCTTATTCTTTAAATAACTACGTACTTTAGATAGGTAGTTGCGATGCATTTAATATATATTTTAATAGTTTACCCCCTTAGGCCTTTACATCCGTTATTGGACGATATAAACAGTATTCTCCGAGCGAAGTAACCACTCTTGAAATACTGTAGTGCCTGGAACAGTAGGTTTTTACGGTCGGTCGGTCAAACGGTCTACCCACTAGGATACGGCGCTCTCTTATAATAAACTAGAGGAGTTACAAGTGTAACTCCTCCAATGTTGCGAGTGTCCATGAAATGCGGGCGATCCGTCTGTTCGTTTTTTGGTTCAATTCATACGAAATAATAAATACCGTGTATAAGCGTGATGAGTCCTGCCAGCATGTAAACAGCTTGCGAGATCAAGTACGACGGTTGGGCTGCCCATAGCGGCTTGATGTCGTTCGTGACTACAAGCCACTGCCCCCACTGTGGAAAGTATATTTATTATCTCTAAAGTTAAGTTAAGTAAATTAAATTAAATTTGGAAGAATTTCTAGTTAGGCAAAATTAATTATCGTTAGTGGTTACTGGTTAGGTATCACTAGCAAGGGCGGATCCAGCTTTGGCGCCAGGAGGGGGTCACATCATGGGCGTAGTCAGGTTTTAGTTTGGGGGGGGGGGGGGGGGGGGGGGGGGGGGGGGGGAGTTCAAGAAAATAAAATAAAACGACTACAAGTACATTAAATAAACAGGGCCGTCTTTAACCTATTAGAGGCCCTGGGCACATTATAATTTTTTTTGTTACCTGTTTAAACCCTGAAAGACTGTATTTCGGAAAAATACAAAATTGTATAATACGTTCTTTAAGACAAAAACGAGCGAGCGAAGCGAGCGAGCAAATTTTCCTATTTTACAGGTTCAAACGTTCAACTCTGTTCAAACGTTAAACTAAAATATAAACTTCGAAAAAATACCATAAAATCAACCGGCTAAAACAGAACATCGGTAATAAATAATGTAATAGCCTTTATGTTAATTGCGAGCGAGCGAAGCGAGCGAGCAAATTTTTTTCCTATTTAATAGGTTAAATCTGTTCAAACTTTAAACCCTAAAATACTTTGGAAATAGGGATCATTTTATAATATACATTAGAATAATGGGCGCTAATTTTTTTTTTCGTTTTTATCTGTTTATGCTTTAAAGCACAGTCTTTCAGGGTTTCCCCTTAAACACTGAATAACGGTGAACTTCGGAAAAATATCATAAAATGAACCGGCTGATATAGAAGATCACTGTTTAATAATATAATATGTCTTTTACGTTAAACGCGAGCGAGCGAAGCGAGCGAGCAAAAATTTTTTCCTATTTAATAGGTTAAATCTGCATAAATTTTAAACCCTCAAAGACTTTTACCCTGAAAAACTCTGTAATTCGAAAAATACAAATATCAAAAGCCTAAAACTGATCGTCGGTACTAAATTTTATAGTAATATGTCTGTATAAGCCAAACACGAGTGAGCGAAGCGAGCGAGCATAATTTTTTTCCCATTGTATAGGTTAAAATCTATTCAATCGTTAAACTTAAACACTGAATAACGGTGAACTTCGGAAAAATATCATAAGATGAACCGGCTAAAACAGAACATCGCTACTAAATAATATAATATGTTCTTTATGTTAAACGCGAGCGAGCGAAGCGAGCAAGCAAATTTTTTTTCCTATTTAATAAGTTAAATCTGCTCAAATTTTACACCCTAAAAGACTGTGAAAATAAGATCATTTTGTAATTTAAATTAAAGTAAAATTAGTGTAATTTCTGATGTTGCAAAATAGATGACAAATAACTTATTATGCTTAGGTTTGTCATATAATACCTATTTCACACTTTTTTCGTAGTACATAATTACAAAATTGTGTGATCAGTGACGTACCCAAAATATTGTGTCGCATGCTATACGTTCGAGGATTCGATGGCACGCGTGCCATAGGTTCGTGATCCCTGTTTTAGGCTAGTGATTTTATTGTTTTTTTTCTAAAGTACAATATTCTTTTAGGGCTAAGATTTTAACAGGTTAAAGCGTAAAAAATATTCGCTCGCTTTCTCAGTTTGAACGCATTTAACACAAATACATATAGAACAAGTTAGTATTAAAGTTCTGTTAATTTTTTTTTTCTAAAATAACTTTAAAAAATCATCTTCCAGATAGGAATAATGGGGGGGCAAAATATATTCATTGGCCTGTGGCGCAAAATTTCTAAATACGCCTCTGTATCCACATGGACGGCCCATTTAACCTCCCCCCCCCCCCCCCAGCTACGATTCAATTATCTAAACATAAATTTAACTATCATAACAGTCTAAATTCGAAACAATATGGCGCTGACTCGATCCTATTCTCATTTGAATCACACTATATGACCCAAAACTCCGCAAAAGTCAATGGGTACGTTTTTAGAACGTGGAGAAATGTCAGTCCGGTTAGGCGATCTTCAACCATTGAAGATCTTAGACAAGATTTAAATTTTAAATTTTTGATGCGTTCGTTCCCAAACGTTTGCCATCATACAAAGTTATTATATTATATTAAATTAATTAAATATTGAAGGTAGTTACATAAAATCTGTATGGTGACAAAATATATAAATAAAATCATTATGTTCAATTAGTGGTCCACCTAAGTCCTGGAACCAGCTCAGGGGGGGGGTCATGACCCCCATGACCCCCCCCCTGGATCCGCCGTTGATCACTAGCCGCTACATAAGTACTTACCTAATATTAAACCGACTTCCAAAGTAACTATAAGGGTTCCTTAAGTATTACGGAACCCTAAAAATGCACAAAAAAGTATGAAATAAAACTTATTCTCTAAATTATTTAATTTTTTAAATTGTTTAGAAAATAATAATATAATTTTATTTTCTAAATAAGATTTCAGCCAAATTTCAAAGAGCAATTATTTAGAAAATAAGTTTTATTTCATACTTTTTTGTGCATTTTTATCTACTTTAGAAGTCGGTTTAATTTTTTGTGTAAAAATAATAATTTTTCAGTTTATTAGTTTCTTAAATTATTAATAATATATTTTATGAACGTTTAAAATAAACAATCGAATGTATAATTGAAGACGCGCCCAGCTTCCATTAGGCATTGTAAATAACATGATGATTGATTGATGATGATGACGATTGCTGTAAATGTGTACCTACTTATGTTATATGTACCTATTCTCATACCTATTACCTACCTAATACACCTGGAAAATTTCAAAACGGCGTGTAGAGTCAGAAGCGTTTCTCTACTTGCGATCTGATAACTTTTTGGCAATACGAGTAATAAAATTATAATGGTCTCGTCTTAGCATCATTTTACATGGAAATAATTTTTAGTTGGTATTTATTATTTGGATTTAAAAAAAGGTGCAAGAGCCAAAACTAGTTTGTTCAGGAGTTAATAATATGTTGTAACTTGTAAAACATAAAACTACTTGTAAGTGTTATTATACCTACTACAGTAAATAAATATTATTATCAGTAATTTTAGTAGGTAGGTAAGTACGTACATAACAATATTTAAACTGTCGCTATGCAAAAAATATGTAATAATTCGCTGTCCAAATACATCGAACATATTGAATGTACCTAATCTATCTTAATTGGTAAATGATAATGAAAATTATCGTTTAAAAAATTAATAAATAAGATTATAGTACCTTATCGCTTTACGCTGCGATTATAATTATTAAAAACGAGAAAAATATTATCAAAAAATACCTACCGTCTGTGCTGCAGCCATATCCACGTGTAGTCTACGCTGTGAGCCGGTCTAGTGTGGGCACTTGGGCAGGCACGGACTGCTGAGTAGGTCAACTGTCTAACTCTATACTGATTACTGATACCACGTACCTGCGAATCTGAAACTTATCAGTGGTGTTGGCCAGTGTTGTCAGACCCGAGAAAAAATATTTTAACAGGGACGCAAATTAAATAGTAGATACTTTATACAGCTCGCACCCACGAGAGTTTTTTGTGGTCGCGACAGAAAAAATTGCACTGCAAATAGAACTCTCCGCATACAGAATACAGCTGAAAATCGAAGTGTCAAACCGTCAAGAGTCAAATGTCACATATTTGGGATAAGAAACTTCGGGATAATCTGCTACTTGTCACTTAATAGGCGATTGAGATAGGCCCATAATATTGTAAATTCTATGGACCTTAGAATAGACACCCCTTAAACACTTCAAAGTCACCACATACGGTTATCGATGACTAAAGAAATGCAAGATTCAAGAAAAATCTAAAAATGTATGCACTTGTTACTGGGTTTTGTCGGAAATAAGGATAAACAAATTTTTACCCTTTAAAACCGCTCAAGTACGTGTCTGGCCATGCATAGAAAGTAGAATAGGGTTCCGTAGCCACCCATTTATGAATTTATTTTAAACTGTGCTTACGACTTCGTTTGCGTAGAACGATCGGAAACGGAACCCTAAGATAAAAGTAGCCTAATTTACTCTTTAAGTATCAGCTATCTGCCGGTAACATAAAACATTACGGTGTCAGAGATTAGCCGGAACAAACAGACAGACAAATAGACAAATTTAAAGTGTTATCGTGAGCCCCGTACCTACTCAGTAGGGTCCGTTTTTATCTTTGGCTACAGAACTAAAAACATACAGACGAATTGATAACCTCCTCCTTTTAAGAATGATGGGTTTATAATAAATTTAAATGTTATTAAAGTAAGTAGTTCAGTAAATTATTACCTACACGTCGACAACCCTGCGATAATGGTCTTCATATTTTCCAGTTGTCATAATAAATGCTAACACGTACGTCCACGTTGGAATCCACGCGGTATTTATTATTCACGCAAGCACACGACTTGCGACGATTTGTTTACAAAGTTTTAAAATCAATAATTAACAAAAAACTAAATCGCCGAAAAAACTGAAAGGCAAAAAATAATTAAACTTTTTTAACCTTAATAAGTAGGTAATTTAGATTATTAGGCTAGTGTAAATATACAGAATGTATTTACAGTCATTGTCCAAACTTTCAGGAGTGAATATACTCTTGAATATAATTTATTATAGGATCAACTTTCCTACTTGAAAAAAAAAAATCAGCCGTTTCCTACAAAATGTAGATAGAATGCCGTAGCACTTGAAGAGATTATGAGAATTTGTGCATAAGTGCATAAGTGCATAAAAACGACGTTTAAAACCCATGTTTTATACTAGACGTTGCCCGCGACTTTGTGCGCACAAAAGGAAATCTCGTGGGAACTGTACTTTTCGCCGCAATGATAAGTACCTACCCTAGTAGCTGGATAGTAGAATGGTAATTTGTGTTTTGTTTACGGGTTGGTCTCGGTTTCAAATCCCGGTCAGATTAATATTTTTGTGATTCTTTTTATTTCCTTTCTTCTGTCCTACTAAAACTCTGAGCATTATACCTGGGATACCGATCCCAGGTACTAGTTAATAATATAATAATATCACCTAAAAGAAAAATAAACATTAAAAACCAACTTCCAAGTAAATTAAGCAATACATACATACATACATAATTATAATCACGCCTGTTTCCCGTAGGGGTTGGCAGAGACCACTTCTTTCCACTTGCTACGATCCTTACATACTTGTTTTGCTTCATCCACTTTCATTATTCCCTTCATACATGCTCTTCGGTTTAGGGTACTCTTGACCTGGCCTTTTTTCAAGACGTCCCCGATTTGGAACGTCCGCCTAGGTGCACACCCCCGCATGCACAGCCAAACGAGCCTTGTTAGACACCTTCCGACTGTTCATAAAGGAGTGCAAAGCTCCATTCACCATGTTTCCTGCATTCACTCTTCTTTCAATATCACTCTCACACCTTCCATCTCTTGTAAACTTTGAACCCAGATACACAAAATCATTCACCTGTTCAATTTGTTCATCTCCAATCACGATTTTGCAGTCTGTCACTGCCTCATCTCTTTCAAACACCATCACTTTCGTCTTCTTTACATTCATCTTCATTCCCTTTCTAGTTAGAGCTCCACTTATCGCAGTTACCATCTCCTGCAACTCCTCGGCCGAAGACGCAAGTAATACTTGGTCATCAGCATAGAGCAGTGTTTTTCAACCTGTGGGTCGCGAAGCTTCTGTAGGGGGGTCGCCGGAGGTCGAGAGAACTTAAGTAAAAAAACATTTTTTTATTTATTTATTAATATTTATTGATTTATTAAGAGAATTTTAACAAAAGGATATACTCATAAACCGACCATCGATATCATCGCTGTATGTAATTGTAAAATAATGTGTTTGACGTACTATATTATGTACTTATATCCGAATAATAATTATGGAGACGTCGTAAAAACGTCGTATGGAATGAATATTTGTAACACTGTAACATACATAATATTACATACATGATAAAAAAGCGAAGGGTCGGGGGGTCGCGAAATATTTTTTCATACAAGGGGGGTCGCATCATGAAAAAGGTTGAAAAACACTGGCATAGAGAAAACATTTGACGAGTAACTCATTCATTCTCAGCCCACTTTCATTCTCTTTTAAATCTGTCAAGCAATTGTCCATGAACAGATTGAACAGCCACGGTGACACTACACATCCCTGTCTAACACCTTTTCGATGCCCCGTTTATCCTTACACAAGCACTAGAATCCCTATAAAGAGATTGTAATGCTCGTATGAGGATACTGCTCACGCCGTTCACGGACAAAGCTGACCACAATTCATTCCTCACCACTCTATCATAGGCCTTTTCTAGATCCACGAACGCGCAGTAGACCTTCTTGTTTTTAGCCAAACACTTTTCGGCTATGCACCGCAAGGAAAAGACCTGATCCGTACATCCCATTCCCTTTCTGAATCCCGCTTCTGAATCTGAATCCCACTGAAATTAAGCAATAACATTCTCAAAAATCACTTGAAATAATTCTTCCTGTCGTAAGTTTCCCTTTTAAATTCTATTAAAATTTAACTGTTTCTCTACTCAATATTAAGAACTTTTGAAGTCGGTACCAGCCCAAACATTTGTATAAATCCTTTAATCAACGAGTCGTGTAAAAAATCAATAATTTTAACACAAAGCTACGTCCTTAAACATACAAACAATATTTTTATGAACTCACGTTCAAATTGGCTGGTACCGACTTCAAAAATAAAAAGATTGAGTAGAGAAATAGTTAAATCCCACCAAAAATATTTTATGTAAAGAAATGCCAAGACAATACTAGAGGACTCGCACTGTCAAAAAGATATCAGATCGCATGTAAAATCAAGCTTCTGACTTTACACACCCTAACTCTACAAGCCTAATTTCACAATCTCTACACCTTATTCCAAATATGTGGCCTGGCTATTTCGCTACATTCACTTGGGCGTAAGGTAAAAAATTTACGAACTGTTTTTTGTTATACTATTCTTGTAGGAACGAAACGGCCAAGCCTAAGTCTAGTCTTGACTAAGGTGTAGAGTTTGTGAAGTTAGTCTTGTAGAGTCAGATGCTTGATTTTACATGCGATCTGATATATTTCTAACAGTGCGAGTCATATAGTCTGGGCATCACTTTACATAAAATATTTTTGGTGGGATTTAACTATTTCTCTACTCAATCTTTTTATTTTTGAAGTCGGTACCAGCCAATTTGAACGTGGGTTCATAAAAATATTGTTTGGATTTCACTTCTTTTTGAAAGTTGTTATACCATTTTATTTTATTGTTACTATATATAACACGGATCCCTACAACAATTTTCAGCCCTCTAGAGTATAAATTTGCGTAAGTAAATCTCTTACAAATTTTCATCCCCTAGTTAAGGGATTGCGGGACAAAAATTTGACAATTTTTATGATATTTATATGATAATACTAGCTTACAGTTACATACCAAATTGCAGCTTTCTAGGACATCCGGAAGTTCGATATAATTTTGTTGATCATCAGTCAGTGACGAAATCAGGGGTTTTCAGGTATCAATAAAATCTAAAGTAGGTATACTTAATCCTTATGCAATCAAATCAGCTTTATTAAATCTGCTAATGAGAACATATCCTGAAACCCAAGTTACGAGGGTTCAAAAATAGATTTTTTCGAAACGAAAGAGATGGAAAAGCTTCGAGAAAAGGTGGTCTGGTAGTGCCTTTGTGCTTCGCTTAGCTCGTCTTGGCGGGGGCAGTGCCATGCCCCCAGATTTTAGTAGAATTTAAAAAGGAAACTCTTTCGACATTAAGAATATTATTATTTCATACTCTTAAGTTTATTTTTTAAGAATGTTATTGCTTTTGCTTTGGAAGTCGGTTTTAAATATATTTTGTAAAATATTTATTAATTTAATCAGATATTTATTTCACTTTAGAAGTTTAGATATTTCAGTTTTAAAAGCAACACACTCTTATTCGGTTTAAAGCAAAAATTATTTGAATGCAAAACTTATCCCTATAAACGAATGGTTTAATAATAATAATAATAATATCTATGGACGCTTCAAACCACGTCAATCTGATCCCGTGGTAAGTTCTCGAAGAACTTGTGTTACGGGTACCAGACAACGGAAATATATGTAATACTTTTATACTATACATATATTTAAGATTTTTATTATATAGGTACACATATTTAATATATATACACATCCATGACCCAGGAACACAGAATAACTTTTTGTTCCTTCGGCGGGATTTGAACTCGCGACCCCCGGCTTCAGCACCAACACGCTCAACCAACTGAGCCACAGAGGTCGTCGATGGAAATAATAAGTATGGCTCGAACTATAATATGGTCCGGAATCCTGACGATCAAAGACAATTCAGAGATTAAAAATAGAACTCTGCGCTAATACAAAGCTGAAAATCGAACTTACAAGTGTCGAGTTTTGCCTAGAATGTCAATGTACGACGTTGTTGTTTTCGTATATCTTCCAAAATCTGTGTTAATTCGGTTCATAATTTATAATATTGGTAGAATTTTAATATAGGTACCATTAGTTGATGTGCACAAGTGTGGGCAAGTAATACAACTATAAAAAAAAACATACTATTTTGTGTGTTCTCCAAAACTCCCTAGGAAATTTCAATAAATTGTCTACCACTTTACTGAATCGACTGACTTGACTATTTGACTACCACTATTTATTTGGACTTTGACTACACATTGGACTTGACGATTTAGAAATACGGTGATGAAAATATGATTGAATATTCTATTTCCCGCCTTTTTTACTTGACACTGGCAAATGATTAAAAGCCGACGCCATAATAAATAAATAAAAAAAGTTTTATTCTTTTGTTGTTAACTTAAATACTTGGGTATGGTCGCCAAAAATTGTACTTATAACATTCATGACATCGTAACACACGTTACATACATGACCGAATGTTACGTACATGACCATTATAAAGCTTAGTCCATAATAATATAATCCGTCGCCAAATTTCATTCATATCGGCTTAAGTAGTTTTTGCGCGAGAGTAACAAACCCCAAACTCAAGACCCCCTCTACCCCCATCTAGACCCTTTTAACCCCTCTACCCCCCCTCCCCTCTCCAGAGCCCCCTCTTGACCCCTTCCTGACTACCCTCTAGACCCCCTCAAGACCGATGGGTCCTGGGTGGATGGATACTCCTGACTCTCCTCTAGATACCCCTCTCCTGACCCCTCTAGATCCCCTCTAACCCTCTCCCCCTCTCTAACCTATGTAGCCTATGCCTTTTCTGATAGTATGTTCTTACCCTCTTCCAAATTTCATCAAAATCGGTTTTGACGTAGTCCTATATAAACTTTCAACCTTTATTTCAACCCCTTCAACGCGAAAAAAGTCGTGATGAAAGGCAGCTTATGTCCTTTCTGAGGGTCTGTTCTAACCCTGTTCCAAATTTCATCAAAATCGGTTATGTGGTTTAGGCGTGAAAGCGTAACAGATAGACATACAGAGTGACTTTCGCATATTCTATAATATTAGTAAAGATTTATCATCACCGATTTTTATTATCATTATTATTTTAAATATCACTTAAACCTTAAAAAAAACTACCACCTGGCCCAACACATTGGCCAGGTTTAGTCAAACAAACTGCCGGCCGGCGCCGCACGGTGGGTCGAAAATCGGCTTTCATAGACATAGAAATGAAATCTCGAAAGTGATAGATTTTTTGATGGATATTGCTTCAGTTTAGTATTACTATGTAGAAAATTAAGTTTGAGATAATTTGGCCCAAAAATGAAGGAGTAATAATTTTTTTACGAAAAACTTGTATGGAGCCAACATGAAAAATTCAATTATTTCAAAAACGGCAAGTTTAACCGTAATATCCTGACAGATGGTTATAGTACCAATTATTCATGATTTTTTGGCATACATCATATAACGGTTTTAGCTGCTCTTTTTTTTTAAAAAATCGTCAAAATTTTTGAAAAAAAGTCACCCTGTATTATTGCACGATTCGATAGTGTTACTATTAAGGAACAATTTCTGGAAAGTAACGGTATACGGCAAACTTGAGGAAAGGGTTGAATTTTAATAAACTCCTCCATATTTTGAACAAATGTATGAACAATTATATAAAATGCTAAAATTAAGCACTTTTCTTAACTTTCTCACATGTAGTTACTTCCCAGCAATTGTTATTTACTAGCAAGACTATCGAATGCTGCAATAATACAGGTTGACTTTTTTTTTTTAAATTAACGGATTCGAATCCTAACCAAGGATGTTGACTTGGCTATAATGTGATAATGCAGTTATACTCGTCGTACACTATGAAGTGAAGGAAAATTATGTCAGAGTAATTGCTTCCCAAATATACTGGATTTATAACTTTTTTATAGAAAATTTCTATAAAGCCAATGAGAAAAATCGAATTACCTTCAAAACGGCAAGATAAATCCTTATATCCTTACAAGCTGTTATAGTACTATTAATTCGTGATTTTTTTACATAGTTCATGAAACGGTTTGTGCCATTTTTTTTAAATAATCGAAATATTAATTTTGAAAAAAAAAAAGTCACCCTGTATTATTACACCATTCGATAGTCTTGCTAGTAAAGAACAATTGCTGGTTCGGTTCTACCGTTCTACCGTTTCATGAACTGTGTAAAAAAACACGAATTAATAGTACTATAACAGCATGAAAGGATATAAGGATTTATCTTGCCGTTTTGAAGATAATTGGATTTTTCTCATTGGCTTCATAGAAATTTTCTATAAAAAAGTTATAAATCCAGTATTTTTGAGAAGCAATTACTCTGACATAATTTTCCTTCACTTCACAGTGTACTACGAATATAACTACATTATCAGATTATAGCCAAGTCAACGTCCTTGGTTACATGGGCGTAGCCAGGGGGGTGGTTTAGGGGGTTCAAACCCCCCCCGAAATGGGCCGACTGGTATATATAATACAGAGATCTGACCAATATGCAGAGGCGTATTTAGAAATTTTGCGCCCGAGGCCAATTAACATATTTTGCCGCCCCATTAACCCTATCTGAAAGATGATTTTTGAAGTTATTTTAGAAAAATAATCAACAGCCTAAATCAGAACTTTGATACTCACCCCCCCCCCCCCCCCGTAGTCCTTTTATTTTCTTGAACCCCCCCCCGAAACTAAAACTTGGCTACGCCCGTGCTTGGTTAGGATTCGAATCCGTTAATTTTGAAAAAAAAGTCACCCTGTATTATTGCAGCATTCGATAGTCTTGCTAGTAAGTAACAATTGCTGGGAAGTAACTATATGTGAGAAAGTTAAGGAAAGTGCTTAATTTTAGCATTTTATATAATTGTTCATACATTTGTTCAAAATATGAAGGAGTTTATTAAAATTCAACACTTTCCTCAAGTTTGCCGTATACCATTACTTTCCAGAAATTGTTCCTTAATAGTAACACTATCGAATCGTGCAATAATACAGGATGACTTTTTTTCAAAATATTTGACGATTTTTTAAAAAAAAAGAGCAGCTAAAACCGTTATAATATGATGTATGCCAAAAAATCATGAATAATTGGTACTATAACCATCTGTCAGGATATTACGGTTAAACTTGCCGTTTTTGAAATATTTGAATTTTTCATGTTGGCTCCATACAAGTTTTTCGTAAAAAAATTATTACTCCCTCATTTTTGGGCCAAATTATCTCAAACTTAATTTTCTACATAGTAATACTAAACTGAAGCAATATCCATCAAAAAATCTATCACTTTCGAGATTTCATTTCTATGTCTATGAAAGCCGATTTTCGACCCACTGTGCGCCGCGCAGTTTGAGTTTGTTCATTATTAACCTTAGATTAATAACGCCTAGATAGATAGTTTCATTCAAACGCGTCGTCTAAAGTGAGGCAAAAAACAGATTAATGTGGGCGTGAGCTTTACACGCTTACGTTTCGACGACACGCACACAAACAAAGCATTTATTAGCAAACTACACCAGTCTGGAAGAGTTTCAAGTGCTTCACCTATTTCGCGCGCACACGGTTTCTTGACGTTATAATTCTATGTTATTAACATACAAAAATACTTCTTATTGAATATTTTAGTAGGTATATAATTATATTTTCAAGTGTAGTCTCCGCCTTAGAACTGGTCATGACTGTAACGTTACACATTTCGTTACACATTGTAACATTCATGACGTAAAAAAGCGTGCGACATAATCTAAAATCCAAATATCACTTCATTCCAATCAACTACAGATTTGGACGTATATTTACCGTATTCAGTATTAATGAATCTTTTAAATCTTATTAACAAAAAAACACAATAAGCCGTACTTACCTTTGAATCAAACACTCAATAGACAATATTTTTTAGCGACAAATCTTCAAGTGAATACAAAATATCTTAATTTTACTTACGCAAACAAGTATGGCCGATGTTTCTTTCTGAATGTTAGCATTTCGCTCGACAGGTATGCCATATGAAAATAGCAAAAACTGCCAAATTACTCAAAGAACATAAAGAAACAAACGTTATATTCATGACGTTACACACTCATAAAAATGACACATTTTTGAAATCGACTGAAATGGTAACTAAAGCGATATTTTTTATAAATTCGTTTAGGAAACGTAGAAAAAGTATCATAAAGCGTAATAACAATTTAAAAATACGAGAAACAAATTCAGTTTTGGAAATGTTATCAATTTTTCATACAAAAGCAGCAGTTGGAAAAAAAAATTTATATGGGAGTACTCATAAAGTGGACACATTTTTGAAATCGACTGAAATGGTAACTAAAGCGATATTTTTTATAAATTCGTTTAGGAAACGTAGAAAAAGTATCATAAAGCTTAATAACAATTTAAAAATACGAGAAACAATTCAGTTTTGGAAATGTTATCAATTTTTCATACAAAAGCAGCAGTTGGAAAAAATTTTTTTATATGGGAGTAAAACCAGTACTTATAGAAAAATTATATTTAAAAAATAAATGTTTAGGCACACTGCATTTCGTGGACATTTAATCTACACATAAGAAGCTCGTTATTTAGAACAATGTACAAGAACTCAAATTTATCTAAAAACTATCAAATTATTAAACAAATAAAATTGGAACAAACGAAAAATAATATTTGTACAATTTTTGCCGACCATACCCACTTACAGAATAATATAAATCAAATAATTCGTACATAATTAATATATAATAATAATTTAATCAAATAATGCAAAATATTAAATAAAATCGATAAATTTATTTATATTTAATTAATATACTCGACACTGGCAGAATGGTGCAAAACCTTTGCGACCGCGAATGCCATTAAATAGAAGAAGAAGAAGAAAAAGAAATTGATTTGTGAACTAATTTTCTACAAATTTTAATTTTTACTGTTAAACTTTGTAAATAAAGGGGAATTGTTTTAAAAATGTTGAGTGGACTTCTGAGAACGACTAATAGATATAGTTTATTTGCCGCAAGAAATGGTAAAAATGTCCACATCAACATAATAAGCCCTTCAAAAAAATACAGCTCTATAAAAATAAAATCTCCTAAAACTAAGGATCCTGGTGAAATAATAAAATGGATCCTACTGGTAAGATAAAAATATATGCAGTAATGTTTTACTATTATAGCATTCGTTTTGCACACACTTTGCTACACTTTGACCCTTCTTACTTTTTTTGCACAAAAAATTATGTTCTTTGATTATTCTGATAAATATATATTATGAAATGGGTAAAAATTTAGTATAATATCCCATGATTTGGGGGGAGGGCGGGGAGGGGGGAGGGGGAGGGGGGGAGGGTGAACCCCCCTTTGGCACTCCCCCCCTCCGGAAACCCATAGTTACTGAGATATTAATAGTTGAAGTTTTGAGGTTATAGGTGCCAATTTCCACATTTTTTAATATAAGTGGCACCAAAACCTCAGCAGAGCGAATATTGTCTGGACACACTTCCAACCTCAAATCTTCAGATCCATCCTCAATCATACCTAGAACCCAATGGTCCTCAATAACAACTGGCTTCAATTATGAGTCGACGGAGCCCCGCTACGCGGGGCTCCTACTTCTGGGTGGTTTACAAAGAAATAACCACGATGGCTAAGGCGGTAGCTTCGCTGCGCTACGCTCCCGCCTTAGCCATCTAACCTAACCCAATGAAGTCGTATTGGGCCAACTCGGAGTAATACATTGCTATTAATTACCTAAGAATTATATACTGTTCTCATACATTTCCTATATCACATTATAATATATAAATGTACAGGCAATGAAAAAAGGAACATCAAAGAAACGTCAACATGGCCGCATTTCTATAGAATTTATCGAATTTTAAATATTTTTTATCTCGAAAACTACGGATCTTATCATTTTGAGAAGTTGCGGAATTAATTCGTAATTAGAAGACCTTTCAGCCGTAAAATTACCATTAAGCAACTAATAGGGCAAATGTGGGATATTATACTAAAGTTTAGCCATGAAATGTACTAATGGAAATGGGAAGAAACATCCCCACCGTCCGACAGACGTATTTACGTTATCAGGTTTTAATACCAGGTTTTCACTTCAAAGTACGGCGCCCTGGTACGCGCAGAAAATACTTGCAAGTATAAAAGTACGTGCTTAGGCGAGAACTTGAAACACAAAACATGAAAATACTTTCATAGGAAAACAATCTACATCGTAATATGAATAAGACACACAATCGCATTTATGAGAAAAAATACTTCATGCTTTAAAGTATTTTTATTTATGTACACGATTTTGTTCCTTATTCCCCATAAGATACAGATTGAATTCCTATGCAAGTATTTTCAGGGCGCCTTGCGGGGCTCGGTGCGTTTGCATTTGTGAGTCGCAACTTGCTACGCCCGGCGCCCCAGGAGCGGGTTGACACTCGCCATGCCCCGTAACAAATACTTGCAAGTATTTTAATACCTGGTTTTCGACCCTGGTATTTTTACGTACTCGTACTTGGAAGCCCTGGTATTGAATTTTGCAAGTATATCCCATCCCTAATTTGCACAGAAAAACACTGTTTATTATGTATTATATGATATTAATTAAATTACATATTATTATGCATTTTTAGAACATAGTGTCTTTTATATAAAATCATCGTTTATCTATGTTTTTTATGAAAATATGGACTAGGAAACAGGCTGCCAAATCACCTTATGGTAATTTATTTCACCGCCCATGGATACATACACTTTCATCAATTTGTTCATATGGACCCATCCCAATGAACAAATTGACATATAGCCCATGACTCTTGAAGGGTGGGAGTTTGTACAAAAATTCCACATTGTCCTTTAAATGTAGCAATGGATTAAAGTAATTGAATGTCATATTCATTCCAATTCCAATTATTCAGAAAATAGCAAGAACACTGCATGATGATATATTTTTTCAGATGATTCCTGTGACATCATTTGGTCTTGGATGTTGGCAAGTGTACAGGCTCCAATGGAAACTGGAATTGATTGATATAATGCACGCAAAATGTAATGCACCTCCCATAAACCTACCAAGAGAGTAAGTTTATTATTTGTACATTTTAATTTTAAAAGAGTATCCTGTACACTGAGAAATACTCATTGTAAAAGGTACTCTGAGAAATACTTATATATATAATATAGCTCTTGATTTTTTTTTAGTTTTGAAGAGCTTCAGAAGATGGAATATCGGCCAGTAAAAGTCAGAGGAGAATTTTTGTATGACAAAGAAGCCTTAATAGGGCCTAGAGCCTTAATAGAAAATGATCTAATTTTACCACGAACTGGATCACTTGTGTCTGATCCCAAAAAGAATCAAGGTTGGCTTGTTATCACACCATTCAAATTAGCTGAAACTGGGTAAGAATGTTCAAAATGTTGCAATAATATGAAATAAATTTATATGGACACATATTATAGTGACATGAACAGAACTCCTGACTCCTTATAGATACATGCTTGGGGATTTTGGCATTGTTTTTCTTTTTTTTTATGAAATATGGGGGCAAACGAGCAAACGGGTCACCTGATGGAAAGCAACTTCCGTCGCCCATGGACACTCGCAGCATCAGAAGAGCTGCAAGTGCGTTGCCGGCCTTTTAAGAGGGAATAGGGTAATAGGGGAGGGTAGGGAAGGGAATAGGGTAGGGGATTGGGCCTCCGGTAAAGTCACTCACTCGGCGAAACACAGCGCAAACGCTGTTTCACGCCGGTTTTCTGTGAGCACGTGGTATTTCTCCGGTCGAGCCGGCCCATTCGTGCCGAAGCATGGCTCTACCACGTAAAAATAATGTTTTAAATAGAACTGCAAGCATAAGTCACTAATCACTATTTTAATTAAAGTAATCATCATCATCATCATCATCACCATCATCACCATCATCACATCATACATCATTAATCACATTATGTTGATGTAAGAGGTACTTCTCATTGTAATTTATCTTTGAACATTAATCTGCCATTTATGGTCCAATTTTCAAAATTATTTAAGTAAAATCAGTAGATATACATATTTATTAATAAATCTACTCACCCTCGTCAGAAGACAGAAGGTCCAGAGTCATTAGTTAAAATAGAGGTAGATGACAGTATAATTTAACTACTCCGCCTAGCATTAGAATTCATAAAATTTGGTAAAGTTCGATTTTAACCCCGAACTTTATACTCAACTGGGGGGTTATTACACCTTTACAATGTAAGTAGTTGGGCTGACTAGACCTTAAGGCATTATATCCTAACATGATATTAGGTCCTCCATCGCCCTGAAGGTGCAACTTCGGAAAACTTAGGACAGAACAACTATTGTGGAGCACTTTCTTTTGTACTATTTCTTGCTCCTTTATTTCTAAATAATTATTGTAAGGCACATGTTAATTTTTAAAAAAGGAAACCCTTTTTTAAAAATGATCATGTGCCCTGCACCATAAGCCACATCAAATATATTGAATAATTTTTGTTTTAGAGAAGTGATACTTGTAAATCGTGGATGGATTCCTAGTAGCCTCCGTCCCAAAGAAAAAAGAGAAGCGTCAATGGTGAAGGGGGAAATTGAACTCACTGGGGTGGTCAGACTGACTGAAAATCGTGGTCCATTCATGCCAAAAAATAACCCAGTCAAAGGCTCCTGGTTCTATAGGTAAAATATTTTAAATTGATATGACACTATATTATAGATAATATGCAAGTTGTGTTAAGAAGTATTTAGAGATTTTATTCACATACTGATTAAAAGTACAGTTTGGCAAAAAGAGAAAGATGCAGTGACAGCAGGAACTTCCGTGTCAACGGCATAGACGTAGGTATATCATTATTAAAGACGAGGCAAATGTTGAGGCAAAAAGTGTCTCCAGTTAAATGGCCCCATTTTTGATATTTTTGGGGCCATTTTGACATTGAAGTATGGTGAAAACCAAGATGGCGTAACTTTTAATTGTATGGAGATTTGTTCTGTCAAGTACAATATCTTTAGTTTTGAAATCTTTGGTCAATGGCACATAAAGGTCATACTTTTTTACGTTTCTGTTTCAGAGATTTGGAGCAAATGAGTCATTATTTCAATAGTGCTCCAGTGTGGCTTGACGCTCAAGGTATACCAGACCCACCTGAAGGTTGGCCTCTGCCTAATCAGACTCGAGTTACTCTTCGTAATGAACACGTGTCCTACCTCGTTACTTGGTACCTGTTATCCGCATTTACAGGAGTAATGTGGCATCGTTACTTTATAAGAAAGTTACCACTTTTATAAAAATATGTGAATAGTTGAGTTTAAATATTATGTAATAACTACTAACATTTTGTTATTGGATTATAATTTATATCTTGCAGACTGCAGATGTTAAGATTAAATGTAGAGAAATAAAGTTGTTTTTAGTAATTAATGTCTTAAGAATTATTTGTTTTTCTTTGAAACTATTAAATTCAGGTAGGTCCCTCAGTCCACATGTACACTTTAAACCGTACCTGAACTTCCACAATAGGCAAGCGGACTGATTTTTTTATTATTGCATAAGTGAATAGTGCTCTTAAATATGAGTAACTTCTCAAATGAAACCGTATATCAAAAGTAATTATTTTCATAGGTACAGCGATTTATTTCAAAATTTCGCAAGTCGCGTAAAAATACTAAAGTCGACCTACAAGTGACGTCACTTGTCGGTTAAAGTGTATGAAGTATATGGCCGCATGAACATATTTGTAAATATCTCCGATGTTTATGCGTTTAAGTTCATACTTACCATAATGAATGTTTTTGTATATGATGTAAGTAAACTAATGATGTAGGTTTTGTTTACCAATTTCATTAAAAAAAATTTTTTTTGTACTTTTTAAATGTATTTACCTAATTAGTAAACTAACATAAAATAATATTTTTTTTTACATTTACCAAGTAGTAATACCTCAATATTTCTGAATATATTAATGAAACTAAATATTTCAGATGTAGTCCGATCCCCTATTAATTCAAGACTAAAATTAGCCAAATCGGAAAAGCCGTTCTCCGAGTTTTATAGCGAGACATTAGAATAGCAATCCCTTTTTATATAGGTACTTACATAATATCGTTATATTATATGTCACCGTAAATTGCAAAAACCGCTAGATTGTAATATAACTAGTGAAATTGCAAAATGTTTATAGACTTCCGACGCGAATATTCTACCTAAATTTAACACATTATTTTTCGTTAGATTATAAACATGTATCTTTCGACATATTTTTACAATCTCGTTAGTAGTTATTTTACAATCTAACGGTTTTTTACAATTTTACAGTGACATAGGTATATACAGTAACGTTTTATGTCACGTCCCTCGGGAACGGGATAAAAAGTTTCCTATGTCCGTATCCTTGTTCTAAGCTACCTACCTACCCACTAATTTTCAGCCAATTCGGATCAGCCGTTGAGTTTAAGGTTGAGTTACAGTTGCTTTCTTTTATGATTTATCTATACTAATATTATAAATCTGAAAAGTTTGGTTGTTTGTTTGAACGTGCTAATCTCAGGAACTACTGGTTCGAATTGAAAAATTCTTTGTGTTGGATAGTCCATTTATCGAGGAAGGCTTCAGGCTATATAACATCATGCTAAGCTCAATACGGTAGCGGGCAGTCGTGAGCGGGAAGCGCTTCTGCTTTTACGTAAATGAAGTCGCGGGTAAATTTTAACGATATCCCAAAGTAACTGTTCCACGCGGACAAAGTCGCGGGCAAAAGCTTGTATATTATGTAGATAACCGAGGTCCGTAAAACTACTGGGGTATGATTACGAATCTATTGATACCTCATTTATTAAAATCGGACCAGTAGTATAGGCGCTACGGGAGACAAACATACATAGACGAGACATCCGTCTGGTCAAGTTTCGACCACAGGGCGACCTCTAATATAATTGATATTAATTTCTAATAGGTACTTCACATAACTAAATGTTATGCCCCGTCCACTACTTGCGAGTAGGTGCCGAGGAAGTGCTCTGCGAAGTATCCCGAAGTATGAAAAGGCGAAACGAAGTGCGTGCCCACTGCCCACACTGTCTTATTCGGCCAACCTCGGCCTACTACACGAGTAGTTAGGACGAGGCTTAAATCTATACTAATATTATAAAGACGAAAAGTTTTTTTGTTTGCATTGAATAGGCTCCGAAACTATTGGACCCATTTTGATAAATTTTGGCACATAAGTATATAGAGTAGAACACGGGGAAGGACATAGACTACTTTTTATTGCGGAAAAATGTACGGTTCCCGTGATTTCCTTTTGCGCGCAAGAAGTCACGGGCAACATATAGTATAATAATAAGGCCGCGCCAAAACACTTCATTTTTCTATAGTTGGTACAGGAGATGAAAAAATAAAACCATTATGATTTTGTTGAGATCTATATTTTGACTCCATTAAAATAACAAAATTTTTAAAAGGCAGAGTCGAAATATTAAACGTATATCTTACTGCAAAATAAAGTCTCATCATGAAAATAATCACAGAAAACTTATGACATAAAATACTAATTTACAAAAAACATTGAAATTAATATATTTAACAAAAATGATGCCTTTTGATTATAGGTACATATTCACAAGAGTTTAACATACAGATGATGTTATTATGTACAAATCATAATATGACATTAAAATGTTTTATAAATTTTTAAAAATATATATATATATACACTTACAAGATAAATTTCGTTAAAATACACATATTTCGTGTAATAAAATAGCAAAAAGATTGGTAGACTGTTTTTATGGTCACAATAATAATTATAAATGTCATTAATTGCATGTACATGCTAAATCAGATAGCTAATAAAACTATTTACAATAATATATAATAATAGCTCACATCAGTGCTGAAAATTATGACATTTATTAAAACTTCTGAATTAACAAAACTATCGAAATAAAAAAATGTTTATTAAAAATATTGTCATAAATAATATTACTACGTAATTGCTTTAGTAAATAATGTATATAAGAAGAATTAATAGTCTATGGGTATGTTTCACAATCTAATAAGTGTCAGATAATTTATTCGCAAGTTTTGTTGCTGCTTATACTGAGCAAGAAACAAAATATGTAATGAAGCTCTTTGATGCTTATACAGTGGGCTGTGAAACAGACCCCTAACGTATTGTGCTTAATGATTTAACTAAATATGTTTGATAAATTGTCGTTATAAAATAGTGGCTTTAAATAAGATTAAATTATCATGAGCAGTAATTTACAAATATTATTATAGAATACATGTATTTTTCATGAGTATGGTCACTGACAAGCCGGTGTGCTTGTGGGTTTTATTACTATTGCGATAAGGTTCACAAATGGTTTACCGGCTTGTCAGCAACCAATGATTTTAAAATATATTATAATAGAAATTGGCAAACAGTCACACATAATACACACATTGGAGATTTTCGTAGCAAGCTTTTATGATTTTTGAGTATTAAATAATAATATATCTCCCGATATCTCTTCCAATATATTTTTTATTTCTTTCAAATTATTCATTTATGTTCAGGTTTGTAAAAATATGATTATAAATAAGATTCTGTAATATCTTACATATTGAAATTGTTATGTTTGAGGGCCGCGTCTTGTCTAATATTTAAATCAGAGCAAGAGTCAGAGCAAGTCGTACGATTTTAAAAATATTAAGTTTTTTTACAAAAATAAATACTTTAGATCACTCACACTTACCTAGTACCATTTAGGTTCTAAGTACCTTACACAGCACGTAAATAACGAATATGTATAAAGAATTTTCATACATAATAATATACAAGTTAACAACAACAGGGGCAGACATTTTAATGTGCATTCGCCCTAGTTGTACTTAAATTCATAGTCACTAAGAACAGTGGCCGAAAATCGACTTAGGAGTAAACTTATTTAATAATGAGAACCTATTATGATTAAAAGGTCGAGAGTATTAGGTAAATCTTGTACAGTAATAAAATGTCTAAATTGAAATTATCTATTTTCGTCAAATATTGATTAGGTATATGATGGACGAGATAAGAATTTTGTAGAATCAATTATCACCGAAACATTTTCGCGTGAATCATAAGAAAGGTATGACAACAAGGTCTGAAATTGAAATTTTATAATCCAATTTTGTAGCTCCGCTTGAGTCGCATTACCAATTGATGTTAAAAAGTGAATTGATGTTAGACATTGATGAAAATTAGGATTACGTTAGCACGAGGTGTGCGCTAACCTTACATAAACACAGGCAATATGAACTTAAAATTCAAGCGGGCAAGTCAAAATTCGACACGTGTATTTGGGGCACATGTGTCGGATCGATTTTTGGTGTTGATTTGTAATCGCATACTCCCAGTTCTTTCAATTTCCACTCCCACCCCATCATCTGCACGGCGTGTAGTGTTTCAGCTTCGGTGTGTTGACGTCGTAGCATACCCTCCTGTACAAGAGTAACAAAACTTAGCACAAGATTACATCCTAAATTTGATAAAATGACCAAAATATTATGACATGTGCGCAGGAATGTCTACGCACCAGTTTTGTTGACGTGTATGCGACAATCACAAAACCTCAAATATTTGTATACTTATCACAGTTTCTTTGACATAAAGAAACTACGTTGCGTAATCATTCCTGTGCTCTGTACATTAGTCAGTATCTTGCCTTAATTTTTTCCCACTTATCATCCACCTCTTGCAACCAAGAATTGATCTGTCGGCCATTACACCGCGAGCGCTGCGCGTTACGTTTCTCCTCTTGATCCGGAGCAAGAACATTGTACACCTCCTTGTCGCGAAGTATTGTGCACACCGAAAAAGGTAGAGCCTGAAAATAATATTATAATCAGAGTTAATTTCGATTCATTCTTTTCGGGAAAAGGAGTAGTTTACGTGAAAAACTTACCTTAGTGATAAAAAGTAATTAAACCTACCTGATTGGCTACAGCTCTTTCGGCTCGACCATGGACACGTAAAATTTCTTGTTCAACAGCTAATACTAATTTCTCCTTCTCCACCAAATGCTGAATACGCAGTCTTGTCCTGTTTAAATATTTTGTTTATTTAGCACCTGAATTTTATCAACTAATTAGTGCAAAATATGCTATCAAGTAAAAAGTTTCATGTAGATTTTCAATAATCCTTTGTATCAAACACTTTCAAAATTTAGTTATCTATTTTGTCTACATATTAAGGAATAATTACCTTGCTTTCTCCTGACTATGGAATTCATTAAACATCTGCGGAGGTAAGTTCGGCGGTACCTCTACGATCGGTTCCAAGTCTACTTTACTCTGTAGCGTGTAGGTGCAACGATTCATTAGATACTTATTGAAATCCTTAGGCGGCTTGGGCTTTACGGGAAATAGTGATTTCTGACGACGCTCGATCTTTAAAAAAAAAAGATTATTTAAGTACCTTATCAATATATTAAATTAATCAACAGACAAATGAGGGCATTACAATTTTAAACGTGTAATAAAATGATGAACAGCTTTTTTATTGTTCTAACATAAGAATCTTATTCCGTATCTTACCTGTTTACGAATATGGATATACATCTGGTAAGGGTTAGAATGTGTGATGTTGTGAGCTGCGGTCGTACTGTCTGGTGCCTGTTCATTCTTTGTGTCTCGAGAATGACTGTCCTTTGACGCCTTTATCTTCCTCTTCCTCGGATGTAATTCTGAAGAATTGCCAGGGGCTGTTATGAAGTAAATAGAACCAGTTTAACCTACCTACTCTAAAAAATTCTCGTGTTATAACCGCATGAGGTTGCGCTAGTCGGTTTTTCGTACAAACGCTGTTCGTGATTTACTCTAAATTGAAACATTGTAAACCCACATTTTAGCGTAATATCGATTTTTATGACACTTATCTAGGTCAGTATGTGCTTATATTTCTAAAATAATAATTAATTTAAAAATAAAAGCCTCGAAACTTCCTATTTTTGACCGAACTTTGACCATAAAAAATAAAAAACGAAATATTAATATAAAAAATGAAGCACATACCGACACAGTTTACTTCTTCAAGTCTTCAGCAGATGAAATAACTTTACTCAAAACAATATATCATTTAGTTCTTTCCACAAATCACCAACAGCTAAGAGTATATTTGCGTAATTTGAGCGCGTTAATTTAAAATTACAAACAGACAACTCAATTTTATTTATTTGTGTAGATATTTGAATAGATAAGATTATTATTATACCTAGCTATCACTTTTGTCGTAATTGACTCGTGAGTCGTGACTCAAAGAAGCGTGCAGCGAGCTCTATATTTACTATAAATGAATAAATTTGCGTAGGTATGTGTGCGTAGCGCATAATAAACTTTATAAAGCGGTTGTATGTATGTGTGCACTATAGCTTCTTACTGCTTTTTATGGGTCTATCCCTTTCCCCCTGATGTTGGGTGAAATAGCATGCATTTAGGCCGCGCCTCTCAGTGAGTTCTAGCCGCTGGCTAGTGTATAGTGTACTCTTAATTTTTTCAAGGATACTTTAATTTAACATTCACATTAAACTAATTTAAATAAAAACAAGAAGTGAAACTTTCTTATTAATTAAATAATTATTCAATTCATTAAAATAATAAAAAAAAGGTTGTGAAAAATAAATACCTGATTCAGTTCTTCCAGACGACGTGGAGGGCCCGTGATCGTTGTCATGTCCCTGTAAATTACATACACGCTATTGTTATTACAACGACACATATAAGCTTAATATACCATACCGCTATCTACATCTTTATACCCTTAGTTAAAAACAAACCAAAAAAAAACCGATAGTGTTATGTATTGCACAAGAAACAGGAAAATAAGTATTAGTTGAGAAAAACTGTTTTTGTGCCAACACTGCACCAGTCCTATATTCCCCAGTTTAGCTAGGAGGGGATGACATCAATTTTCAATAAAAATGTACCAAGGAAAACAATAAAAACATCATTTGGAAAACAAAATTTTTAAATAAAACGCAAAATTAAAGTATATGAATAGCTCAGGCATAGAAATTCTGCAACATTTTCGAAATATTATTTCTATGGACATAAACATGATATAAGGTTTGGTAAAACCAATTACGGATATTTTAGGACAATGATCTACTGCTTAAAGTAAAGACATTTGGGTCGAAAAATAATTTAAAAAAAATCTAATAAATATATTAATATGCTAATTTTCGCCCTAAACGTATTCATATAATCAGTAGATTATATGCCCAAAATATCCGTAATTGATTTTACCAAACCTTACAAATATAAAGTCAATTAAATTAAATAATCTTAAGTTTTTACTAACCATATTATTTATATTTTACTTCTACTAACCATATACGATATTACTAATCGCAAGATATAATAAAGTGAGTACATCTTGACAAAAAGATCACGTTTGTTGTATTGGAGCCCCTCTTAAATATTTATTTTATTGTTTTTAGTATTTGTTGTTACAGTAGCATCAGAAACGCACAATCTGTAAAAATTTCATCTGTCTAGCTGTCGTAGTTTAGGTGATAGCTTAGTGATAGATGGAAGACAGCAAAGTCTCACTATGTGGCTCCCGGTTTTACCCTTGGGGTACGGAACCGTAAAATGATACCACAGTAGAAAATATTTTTAGTTCCTGCTGCTACTATAGGTTTTTAGGACTTTGTCCCTTTTAAGCGTCCACGCCCAAAGTGTAACCATTTTTTTAAACCTATATAATTTTTAATACAAGCTTTGCTAATAAAGCAGTTGCTAATGCCGTTTTCAATATTATTCTTTTATAGAACAAGGATTTATTAACTGTACTGTAATCGTAGAATTGAAAAAAAACTATGTAATCGTATTTTGGTCGACAGCAAAGCCCTAAATAGCTTACAGGTAAGGTAGGGTAGACTGTATAATGTATATAAAAAATAAATTAAATTAAAAAATAATTATGGAGAGCAATAAAATAGGCTAAGGTTTATATAACCAATAAGTAAGATAAAAACAATTCGCTTATTACACCTAACAATCTACAGATACTTACGGACTGCTGTGGGCTCTTGTTAAAATTGGTTTGGTTTGATGAGCTGGACCGAGTCTCTGTATGCGGTGAGGTTCTCTCCTTATCAGTGTCAGTTGTTCTGTGTGATCGTAAGACTCTTTGGCCGGCCTAAAGGAAAATAAATTGTTGCAAATCTTTCATAGCCTGAGAACTGCTATAATATTCAGGAATTTTGTTTTTCATATGGATATTATGCAAGGACACATATATTTTTCTATTGTAAGATTTAATTCCTATACCTTTTCAGCATGCAGTGATATGTAAGTTGATGTAGAAAATATTTTAAGCTCAAGTTGATACCCCTCCTAACTAACTAGAAAGTCTTATTGCATTCTACAACTGTGAAAGTGAATTTTGATAAGTCATGTTATTCACCCCATGAATTCTAAAACGAGAGACCTTGAAAGTTATATAGACAGGGTTACGAGTTGCAGCTTATGATTACACTGACCTTTCCTCCTTCCCCAGTTCTCTTGTCATCTGATGTTCCATCCGAGCTGTCTGATGTCTGACCAGTGTCTGTGCTCGTACAGGGAATGACATAGGGTAGAGTCGAGGCACTGCCTCTACCCTTACCACTTCCCCTTTGCCCTGAACCACCTGATCCAATTTGATTATAAACGACATAAGTGTGTATTCATCATAAACATAATAAAGTGAGCATTTTTGTGACTTTTGAACATCAGACATACATCTGTCGATAATATAATAATCAAAATATATCTTATTTGTAACTAGTATTATACTCATTTATCTTTAAAATGACTACCTCAAGGTTTAATATTTTTTTGTACACATATGAATTACACTTAATGTAACTGACACATAAATAAATTATGAATTTAAAATCTAAAACAAGTAAAGCATAAGCAAATCCAGTAAATGGTAGTAGTAGATTTACGAAAATCAAGAACATTTTTTGCATGCAAAAACAGTTCACTTAAATTAAAGATTATGGAAGAAAATTAAGCAAAAATATGTGTACAGAATATCAACTTCATAATAATCACATCTCTTTGAATAACCAAATAGATTCAAACTCTAAAATAATAAACAAAAAATCAAAGGTTTTAATTAACAGATATTTGCCTTTGTTTAGCATGTTTGCTTTCTTTTCTTATTTGAATGTTTTCATGATTGTGATAAGTGTTGTTTAGCATTACTTACAATGTATTTATTAAGTTTGTGTTTTTTTACATTTTATGTAACAGACATTTAGTAACAATGTCACAGAAAGAACTTTCTGAAAATAACAGTATATAATATATTATGTCACCGTAAACTTGTAAAAACAGTTAGATTGTAATATAACTAGTGATATTGTAAAAGGTTTATAGACTTCCGACGCGAATATGCTACCTATAATTTAACACATTATTTTTCGTTAGATTATAAATATATAGTTTTGAATCTTTCGACATATTTTTACAATCTCGTTAGTTATTTTACAATCTAATGGTTTTTACAATTTTACGGTGACATATACATACATAACAGTATAGAGTATAATTTCATGATTCCGTACACATATTTTGCCATGTGCATAACTAAAAACACTTAAATACAAATCTTACCATCACCTTCTTGTTCATTCCTGCTACTGGAGCCACAAGCACCACCCGGAATGACAATTTTGAGAGGAGGGACCTTGGGAGCTGATGATTCTTGACTCTTCTGATCATCAGCATCACCATCATTATGATCTTTGGCTTGATTTGGTTTAGGGCTTGCTACTGGACTTTTCCTATCTTGCTTGTTTGATTGGGAACCAGATAAACCTTTAGTGTTGCCAGATTTTCCCTGATCAAAATATAAATACATTGTTATAAAAAATATATTTATATTTATATATATTTTATTTGTCAGGAAAACTCATAAATTTATACTTTACCTGATGTGAGCTTTGAGCATTGGCCTTAGTGTTGTTGCTGCCCTTGCCTTGTCCCTGTGCTCCTTTCCCAGAAGATGAGCTTCCCGATGGTCCTTTAGTGCTACTCTGTGATGTACCACCCTTACCCAACGATGATTGTCCAGTCTTACTTGCGGGGCCCGGAGGTTTGCTACTAGTTATGATTCTGTTAAGATATTTTAAAGGAAACCTTACATAAAAACTTTAAGTCTACTTTTTTGAATAAGAGAGGAAACATTTTTCATTACTAATGGATCTTTTTAAAAAGCCTGTCAATGAATAATACATAAAACTACTAATACGTACCGATTGGTACCACTTCTTGCGACTGGAGCAGGCTTGGCCATAGGTTCTTTCTCATCATTCTCCTTTCTCTTTTTGCGTTTGGATACATCATCTTCTGTTGCCTCAGCCTCTTGATTCTCTTCAGTATAAGTCCTCTTTGAAGCTGAAGCACCCTCATCTTGTGTGGAGGACACAATACCGCTACTCAGCTGCATGCCATCTAATAGAGAAGCATAATTATTAGATTCAACTTATTTTAACACTTTATTACTTAGGAAGTGTATTTCATATGTCATAGATACAAATATGTATCTGTAAAAATTTGTATACCTAACAAGGTATACATACTAGTTTTTCTAGGTTTGTAAATCGATTTTATTAGGTTTTATAAGATGCACTTGATGTCTCAGATTTGATGCATGAAAGTATAAATATTTATCTATGCTAAAAAACCACACTACAAAACTGACAATTGTGATTTGAATTCAAGGATAAAGATTGCGCCTTAGTATACAAATTGTTAGTATAAATTGTAGCTTGATAAATACAGTAGAATCCCCATTATCCCAATAGTCGATTAACTGCACTCATTAGTCTCAGCTCTAATTGTCAATTTAAAAAGGTTTTGACAGGGCAATGAGACATATTACAACAAGTTTATTCCCAACTCCAACCGTGTACTCCCACTCTCATTTGTTTGTGACTTATTTTATTTGATCCGGATAATCGGGATTCTACTGTAAATGTTTTCATCTGGAATATTTAAATAAGTACATATTATAACTAAAATATATCTAAATATATTAATACAATAAAAATGCAATAGTTTTTGGTTAGTAATTTTTATAAATATAAACATGAATATAGGTAATAGATAGTTACCATCTCTGTTCTCATTGTTACTTCCTTTTTCCTGGTTCGAAGTTTCTTTACTCTCAAACTGTTCACCTTGTGCTAGGCCCTCCATGTCAATTCTCTTACTGTTTTCACTACTTGCACTTGCATTGCCACTTTTCTTAACACTGTCATACCTTGTTCTCCCAACGTTGTTAACTCTCGCGTTATCTATACATAAAGATTAAGAATAATTACAAATTGTTAAATGTTAACACACAAAATGTAAACTATTATTTAACACTTAGTATTTAATTGATACATTTTTACATTTAATATTCAATCTACATCAACATTCTCAACTGAATGGATATAGAACAAACATTCCTGGTTGCGGCAATGGACTTGAAATAAGCAATTTTTCAATTGTAAATTTTTCAAATAAGTCGTCACAACTAAGCGGAGACAATTATGAAGAACACATTTACCGATCGCATATTTTAGATAAAATAAATCTAAAGAAATGGCATTATAACAAACATGCAACCACCGAACATGTCACCTTTTCATATCGCATCTAATTAATATGTTTATCGTCGCGTCAGTTAGGTCAATACTATTAGTAGTCACGAAAGGGTCATTGCATGAACGTGGTTTAAATGCGGCATGCAATATAGTATCGAATTAAACAACAAGAAATTATCTTCTAACGTTGACTCGCCTTTAATGTGCGAGAGCGCCCTTCTTTGCATTTCACGTTCACAGACACTTTAATAAAGATATCAGTTGCCGATTATGTTTTCACATCAAATTCTTGGCTATCTATGTTCGAAATTTCACCATCACGAAGTTGACGTTACTAAGCGGCCATAACGAGATTAAGATACACGCCCCAAGACATTACGTTTTATGAACAGCGCGAGAAATATACACAAAATTAAATCAAAGAAATAAACAATATTAACACAAACCAAGTTTAAAGGTGAAATCGAAGCATAATTTTTATTCTAGAGTAAAAACTATTACGACAAACGACAAATAAAATGACAATAGACAAATAATAGAGCCCAAGCCGCAGGACGGAAACTCGTGCGAAGTTCACACTTCACGTCACGTGTAATGTGTTCCGTACCACGGTCTTTTTATTCAAGTTGTTTGCTACTTTATAGTCCGTGATTTGTATGGTTTGTGGTTTTCCACACTTCGTTCACGTTGCTATACTTTTTCTCTTCGAATTAATATTTATATCAACACATCTTATTAATTAAGAGCCAAACTAGTTGCTTTAAATTTTTATTAAAAGAAGTTCTTATTAAGTATGCTTCGTGATATAACGTGAAACGAAACGTAATATTTGGTTGGGCGGCCATTTTGTTACTAAATCTGATGAGGCGGGCGATTTGAATATTCTAAGGACTCGATTGGACTCTCGATCGAAAAAGTACCGAGAGGAAGAAAGATTATAATTTTAAATCGTGTTGCAAAATGGCCAAGCCATGTTAATATGTATTTTGACTAAGTTATAGACCTTGCGAAGTTAGACCTTGTAGAGTTAGGATATGTAGTCAGAAGTATAAGCTGTACATGATAACTTTTTGACAGTGCGAGTCCTTTTTGTTGATTATGGCATCATTGTACATGAAAATGTTTTTGGTGGGATCTGGGGGCACGGTAGTATCGGCCAAGACGAGCTAAGCGAAGCGCAAGGGCGCTATTAGACCACCTTTTCTCGAAACGTTTCGTCATTTTTTGAACCCTCATAACTTTAGTTTGGATTATGTATTATGATTTATGACATGTAACATTTTGATTGCATAGGTCTTATACTTTAGATTTTATTGATATCTAAAAACCCCTGATTTCGTCACTTACTAATGATCAACAAAATTATAGGGCATTTCCGGATATCCTAGAAAGCTGAAATTTAGTATGTAAGCCAATATTAGCACATAAACAATATAAAAATTGTCAAATATGAAACTTTTATCCTTCAACCATTTAAAATAGGGGATGAAAATTAAAAAAAAAAATTGTGGGGATTATGAAATCGGTACCAGGTCAAATAATATCCTACAATATTTCATACATCTATTTAGGTAGCCAAATCCATAAAATATTTCTTGATTGTGAATTAAAAGTACTTATGTACTTAACTGCTAAAACGTTTAATTTTAATGAGACCAATATTTTTACTTATTTTGGTATTTTTCAGTCTTCCCAATTTTTTCGCTATTAAATATATCTTTCTTTTCCAATAAGACTTTGTAAAAGTCAGAACAACTCGGGTTCTTGAAATTATACTTGATTTTGATAAAAGAAACCGTGTGTAATGAGTTTCTTTTCTTCCTCCATTGCTGCGTGACTAGCGAAAACACCACGGAATATAAAACACAGGAGGAAAGGGCAGGCTCGCGTGCCATAGTTAAGGACAGCGAGTCTTAATTGGACTCACTTGCTTTGTTGGTTCCGTATTTTGACGTGTACTGGCGGTAATTTTCATACGCGTGTTTTATTAAAAAGTTTCTAATAATGACTAGATGTTCCATCCTTGAATGCAAAAACAATAGTAGTAGGTACTAGTGATGTAACGAATGTCTCTTTTTTAGCATTCGCGAATGCGAATGCGAATATCTGCTACCGACATTCGCGAATGCGAATGCGAATATTTAGTTTTTGTTCATATTTGGCTCCAATTTGTCTATGGCTTGGCGGCAGTCGCGTTCGGACAAGATTCGTTATGGGTTCGTTACGTTCGTATCTTCCGAGTATTGCCGAATTCTTACGAACTCATATATGATCTAAATAAAGCGTGATTCATTCCGCTCCTCTCACTCAAACTTAAACTAAAAATTTTATTTCCATGTAGGTTATGATATATATATTAGAATTGTCCTAAATGATGCCTACCACCGGTTCGGAAACTAGCCCGGCAAGAAGAATCGGCGTAAGAAACTCGCACATTTGCTTTTGTTTTCTGATATTCATATTCGCAAAACATTCGCAAAAATTTTGCGAATGCGAATATACAAAAACGTGCGAATATTCGCGAATGCGAATGCGAATATTCGTTACATCACTAGTAGGTACTAAGAACTTACTACGATCTGGTGTTTCTTATCATCGGTAAGTCGTTATTTAATTTATAATCAATATATATAATTAATCTTTCAGTCAATCCTCTATCCATTATATTATGAATGAGTTTTTAATTAAGTTTTATTTCAATTTGTCGCTTATCTGTAAAAAAAATTAGATTTACCCTGACAATAAAAGTGTAGTCTGGGTTACACCCGGACGGCGGACACTTTTTAAAAACCCCTGCCGCCCCGCGGACGGTCCCCGGACGCCCTTCAAACTATATAGGTCAAATTCAGGGAAATCCGGACGGATGGCAACCCTATAGATCTCTACTTGAAAAATGAAAGTTATTCTTGTAAGAAATAAAAGCTTTACATAATATAGTAAAGCTTTCTTACAAAAATAAGTAATCATTGGTTTTTAAAATGGAACCCTCAGATTAAATTAGCCTAAGTTACTTCTTGTATCATCAAATATCCACCAGTGAAAGTTTGGCCAAAATAAGTGCGGCCGTTTCTGAGATTAGCCGGAACAAACAACTAGACAGGCAGACGGATATACAGACTTAATTTTTGGAAATTGAGTCAAAGTTTGGCCAAAATAAGTGCGGCCGTTTCTGAGATTAGCCGGAACAAACACAACCAGACAGGCAGACGAATATACGGACATAATTTTTGGAAATTGAGTGAAAGTTTGGCCAAAATAAGTGCGGCCGTTTCTGAGATTAGCCGGAACAAACAACTAGACAGGCAGACGAATATACGGACATAATTTTTGGAAATTGAGTGAAGGTTTGGCCAAAATAAGTGCGGCCGTTTCTGAGATTAGCCGGAACAAACACAACCAGACAGGCAGACGAATATACGGACATAATTTTTGGAAATTGAGTGAAAGTTTGGCCAAAATAAGTGCGGCCGTTTCTGAGATTAGCCGGAACAAACAACTAGACAGGCAGACGAATATACGGACATAACTTTTGGAAATTGAGTGAAGGTTTGGCCAAAATAAGTGCGGCCGTTTCTGAGATTAGCCGGAACAAACACAACCAGACAGGCAGACGAATATACGGACATAATTTTTGAAAATTGATGTTTTGGTGTATGTCTCGTATTTACTATCTATATAGTGCAAAAATTACTAATAATTTAGTGCAAAGCTGATAATAATTTGAAATTACAAACTTCATTCTTCAATTTTATTTATTTGTATAGATTCTATCGGTAAATTCATTGCACCCAACGCGCAACGTGCTGAATCTATCAGAGTGATGGACGCATGCGTTGCATATCGATTAATATGAGCTTTATAATTTATATATCGTCAATCGTAATGCAAGCCCAATGACGTCAAAGGTTTTTATTGGTCGAGACCTTTTGCATTTTATATTTCCTTTTGCCCTAGGTCAGGAGAGTTTTTAAACAAGCGAATGCCTGGCTGTGCATGATTTCAAACAGAAACATTTTTTTCTTTCTTTTAGGAAATTCATGAGATAGGGATTGAAATTGGGCAAATATAGTTTTTAAAATTTTAGCTGTTTATAGTTACCTGTATTGTTTTTAAAATTTTAGCTGTTTATAGTTACTGATTTAACACCACTTCATAATTAATTACGGCTACATAGTACATACGATACGGAATACTTTGCATTAGCCTGTACGTGTTTCTACTGTTCGCACATAGACCTAGAAAATATGCATTTTTTTCTACGTCTACGTGTTCGCATTACTGGTAAAGTCCCACGTCAGTAGAGTTTGTGGGTGACTTATCGATATACGTTACGTTTAAGATTTTAAAGCTAAACTGATTTAATTCCACACACGCTACGGTTTGCATGCTTAGATAAACCTGTAAAGTTGCCCAAACACGAACAATTTACGAAAGTTATCGAATGAGAATTGTATGGGCGCTGGTGATTTTGATTTTTAGGTTTCCATACAATTTTAATTCGATAACGATAGGGATACTTTGTTGTGCATTGTTCGTGCTTAGGCTACAGGTACAGTGTAATTCGATTCGGATTCGATACCTAAGTTTCCTGCGCGGAAAAAAATAAACGCTTGCCGCGCCAACCGTTGATCAATAACCATGTGATAAGTATTCGGATCCGAGTCGAACGGGAATGTTGTTAAGAAAAGTTTGTTCTAATATGTATGGTCTACATTACATTAAAGCATTTAGAAAAACTTAGTACTATTCATATCAGAAACAGACGATATACAGGAAACAGTAGCGTAACTAAAGGGCGGCAGGGCTGTAAAAATTCCAGAGCCAACGACCCGAGAGGCCGTGAGCTCCGAAATAACCAAACATATATTTTAGCAAAAATAATTTCAAGGGCGTAGCCTACCGCTGTAACAGCCGTATCAATTAGGTATACGGGCCCGGTCCCCGAACATGTGTCAGAAAAAAATCGTAAAATGTTCTCCACCACACATTATACGGACGAGCTCCATACAAAAATGCCCCTTCTTCTTTTATCAAATCCGTTTAGTAGTTTTTACTTGAAAAAGTAACAAACATCGATCCATCCATACATACAACTTTCTATCCTCACAAACTTTCACTTTTATGATATTAGTAAGTAGGTACTATGCACTTGTATTGAATAAATAACTACCAACAACTACACCTATAACCTACATCCACTGTCTACGCCTACTACCTACGCTTACACCTACAACCTACAGGTAATATGAACGCACTCCAGTAGTGCAACTCATTACCCAGTTGATAGATGAACATAATATTATACTATACTAACCGTCCCCAACCAACCAACCTAAAACGTTGTTCTGTCTTAACTATTAGAATAGGCTTTGAAAATGGTCAAAAGTGGAAAAAAAATTATAGAAGGATGGGTTTCCCATTGGAAATGGAAGATAATATAACAAAAATAAAAAGTAAAATAATTTACGGCTTACATTTAAGATACCTGGTGCACCAAAATTTGCAAGGAATGGTAGGTGAAGAATTAGAAATTGAGTTGTTTGTTAATGAATATAACATTGATATTATGTGTATATCAGAACATTGGTTTAGAAAACATGAATTAATATTTAACTTTTGTGGTCACCAGGTAGCTAGTTCGTTCAGTCGAGAGAATGCCATTAGAGGTGGTTCTTTAATATTAACTAATAAAAAAATAAAATTTAAAGAACGTAAAGATATTATAAGACTCTCTACTGAACGAATAATTGAGGTAGCCTGTATTGAGTTGAGCCATCTTATTATTGTAAGCGTATACAGGCCTCCATCAGGTTTATACGATTCCTTTGAACAAATCATGGAAGAAGTGTTGACAAAAATATGTGCATCTAACAAGAAGATTATTGTATGTGGTGATTTCAACATTAATTTATTAGACTCAAACTCCACCACTGTTAGATTCACATCATTGTTAAAATCGTATAACCTGAGTAATTTATTTTATGAACCGACAAGAATATGTGATACAGCAGCTACTTGTATTGATAATATTTTCACTAATATTACTCCTCATAAAAAAGAAATAATTAATGCGCTTAGCTCTGATCACTGTGGACAATTTGCTTCATTTAATATTAATTGTGAAAATAAACCTCAAGAAAAGCTTGTTTATATTCCTGTGAATACAAAACGTATTGAGAAATTTAGAGGTAAATTAGTTTCAAATATTCAACAGTTAGATGGGTTTAATAGCTCCGATGAAGCGTTTCATAAACTATTTAAAATAATAAGAACCCAGTATAACTCTGTATTTACTTATAAAACGGTCAATTTAAATAATAGAAAAAGTAATTTTAAAACCTGGGCAACTGCAGGAATCATAATAAGTAAACAGAGATTATATGATTTGTATAACGAAAAGACATTTAATAGGAGTGAATCTTTTAAACTGTATGTCAAGCAATATTCAAAAAATTTTAAAAAAGTATGTCAAGCAGCGAAGGCACTTCACATAAAAGAAAAAATAATGAACGCTAAAAATAAAGTGAAAACCACTTGGAAGATAATTGCAGATGAGACTGGAAGAGGTAAAGGCAGTCGTAACTCTAAATTTGAACTTTGTATTAATAATAAAAAGGTAAATTCTGACCTAGAGGTTGCGACAATCTTCGAAAAATTTTTTGCTGACATTCCGGTCTCAACTACAAAAAATTTAAATTCTTCACCTGCAGTTGCTGAAAAAATACTCAGAGAAAATGTCAAGGAATGTGATGTCAATTTTAATTTTAAAGAAATTGACTCCAGAGATATTATTAACACCTTCAAACTACTCAATATTAAAAATACTACCGATCTCTGGGGTATGTCTATAAAAGTTATAAAATCAATAATTGACATCATTGCCCCCTATATAGCCTTAGTTTTCAATAATTGTATAAAAAATGGTGTGTTCCCTGACCTAATGAAACATAGCAAGGTGATGCCTCTTTTTAAGGCTGGGAATAAGTCTGACCCAGCAAATTATAGACCAATATCTATACTACCGACTTTCAGTAAAATTTTCGAGAAAATAATATTAAATCAATTGCTAGCCCACTTTAACATAAATAATTTATTACATTCGGGTTATCTAAAGGTCGGTCCACAACAGACGCAGGCATCAGTCTTCTATGCAGCATATTTGGGGCCTGGGAGGGATCGCATGATGCACTTGGTGTCTTTTGTGATCTATCCCAAGGCTTTCGACTGTGTCGAGCATGCTACGTTGGTCAAAAAATTATACCATTATGGTATAAGGGACATGGCACTTAAACTTCTAGATTCTTATCTTTAAAATAGAACGCAGAGAGTAGAAGTTAATTCTACAAGGTCTACTGGGACCAAAATAGAACTAGGTGTGCCACAAGGGTCAATTTTAGGCCCGTTTCTTTTTCTCATCTATATAAATGACCTTCCTTATCTAGTTAAAGATAAGCATGAGATAGTACTATTTGCCGATGACACTTCACTAATTTTTAATGTGAAGCGACGACAGTCAAATTAAGACGAGGTAAATAGTGCTCTCTCAAAAATGGTACATTGGTTTAATGTTAATAATTTACTTTTAAATTCAAATAAAACGAAATGTTTAAAGTTTAGCCTCCCAAATGTTAGGCAGGCACAAACCAATATACTATTAAATGATGAGAAAATGAACTTAGTGGACACCACTGTATTTCTAGGAATAACACTAGATTGTAAATTACAGTAGGGTCCCCATATTGAAAATCTGGCAGATAAGCTCAGTTCTGCAGCATATGCAGTCAAAAAAATTAGAGAAATTACCGATGAGGATACAGCGCGGCTAGTTTATTTTAGTTATTTTCATAGTATAATGTCATATGGCATTCTTCTTTGGAGAAACGCTGCGGACATTAATACAATATTTGTGCTACAGAAGCGAGCTATACGTTCTATTTATAAGATGTCATGTTTTGTATCTCTGAGAGAAAAATTTAAAGAAATAGGTATTCTGACCGTTGCTTCTCAATACATTTTGGACAATGTGTTGTATGTCAGAAAGAATTTAACGAATTTTAAAAAGAAAAGTGACACACATTGTAGGAATACTAGAAATAGGAACAAGTTAGAAATACCAGTGATCAGACTTAGTAAAGTAAGTAAATCTTTTAAAGGTCAATGTATACGCCTTTACAATAGAATCCCAGAAAACGTTCAAAATCTTTCCATTAATCAATTTAAAAAAGCTGTTAAAGAACGTTTGTGTGCTAAAGCTTATTTATATTTTGTGTTATAAAGTCAGTGATTTCATTAACGATTGCACACCTTGGGAATAAGATGGCCCCATGCAAGGCTGCTTTTATATACTTAAGTATGTTCTATGTACTTATGACTAATGTTATATAGATTAAGTTACAACATTGTAAAATATTTTTTGAAAAGAACAATTTTCCCATCTTTTTGCTAAAAGGTGGCCCCGTGCGAGTTTCTTACGCCGGTTCTTCTCACCGGGCTAGTTTCCGAACCGGTGGTAGGCATCATGTAGGACAATTCTATAAGCGTTATATTATAACCTACATGGAAATAAAAATTTTGAGTTTGAGTTTGAGAATTTGAGGTCGGCAAGCAATTAAGGGAGTGAGTTTTTTAAGGGTAAAAAAGGGCTTATCTCGATTTCCGGCAAAACTACAAGTCCTATGGAAAAAAGTTAAATGAAATTTGTATTTACATTTTTTTACATAACCTCAAAATGTATGTGAAAAATTCAAATAACCAAGTTTTTGGCTATTTGAATTTTTAATTTTTTATCTTTAAATACAAAAAAAAAACAATATTTTTTACGAAATTTGGTGAAAACTTAACTTTTTATGTTCCAAATATACTGTTTTCTTTTTGTATTTAATTATTTTTACTAAATATCGAAATAACTTCATAAAAGGAACTCTGCCGTCTGTAGACCGATCATTTTTTTTTATGTATATGCTATAGGTATATGCTATACATAAAAAAAATTGAAAATCGGTCTACAGACGGCGGAGTTGCTTTTATGAATTTATTTTTGAAGTGAAAACTAGTTTAGCGGCGTTGTGCACTTTTCTTGGGATAGGTAAAAAATGTTAAACTCGCGTGACCTGATCGGAAATTCGTAAGATGCAACTTGCAACTGTTTGCTGTCTTAGTTCCCTTACGCGAGCATAGCATGAAACTCTTTTACTTTGTATCTTTTAACTTAGATGGCGGTTTTTTTAGTTCCCTTATGCAAGCATGAAACTATTTTAGTTCTTATCTTTTAACCTGGATGGCGGTTTTTCCAATTTAATGTTTAAGTTCTCACTTTTGCCGGCACCCTGGAGTGCAACCCGTTTTTTTTTTATCAATATAAACCTATGCACTTAAATATAAAATTTTATTCTCTCATTTAACCAAAATTTACAGTCCCAATAAAACATCTACCTACAATATTTTGAGTATACATAAAAAAAATTGAAAATCGGTCTACATACGGCGGAGTTCCTTTTATGAACTTATTAAATTTTTGTAGTGAAAACTGCTTTAGCGGCGTTGTGCACTTTTCTTGGGATGGGTAAAAAATGTTAAACTCGCGTGACCTGATCGGAAATTCGTAAGATGCAACTTGCAACTGGTTGCTGTCTTTGTTCTCTTACGCGAGCATTAGCATAGCATGAAACTATTTTAGTTCGTATTTTTAACTTAGATGGCGGTTTTTCTAAGTTCCCTTACGCAAGCATGAAACTATTTTAGTTCGTATCTTTTAACCTAGATGACGATTTTTCCAATTTAATGTTTAAGTTCTCACTTTTGCCGGCACCCCGGAGTGCAACCCGTTATTTTTTTTATCAATATAAACCTATGCACTTAAATATAAAAAAATCTCTTGTTTAACCAAAATTTACAGTCCCAATTTCATCTACCTACAATATTTTGAGTAAGCTAGGCGGGTCTGGGCTTGCTACCTGTTGTTTTATTTACGTTTTCTGAAAATATTACTACATTGGTAATGTATATTTTTTTACATTATCAGAAAGGAGAGATTTCAACGAACAAAAAAAACATAACCCTTCTTGAAAGTCGGGTAAAAAAAAGACTTTTTTTAAAAAAGCTGATATTTATTAAAATTTTAGTTTATTTTTCGATATTTACTTAGTCAAAATAAGGTAAACAAATAAATATTAAAAAAAAAACAGTACCTATATTTGAAACATAAAAAGTTTTCACCAAATTTCATGAAAAAAATATATTTTTTTTTTTGTATTTAAAGATAAAAAATTAAAAATTTAAATAACCAAAAACTTGGTTATTTGAATTTTTCACATAAATTTTGAGGTTATGTAAAAAAATGTAAATACAAAAGTTGTAGATCTTTTTATTGCCTACAACTTTGCCATTTGAATTTTTTCCATAGGACTTGTAGTTTTGCTGGAAATCGAGGCAAGCAATTAAGGGGGTGAGTTTTTAAGGGTAGAAAACATTCTACCCTTAAAAACTCACCCCCTTAATTGCTTGCCGACCTCAAATCTTAAACGTAAGAGGTAAATTATTTTACTTTTTATTTTTGTTGTATTCTCTTCCTTTTCCAATGGGTATCATCCTACTATTTTTTTTCACATATTTTGACAATTTTCAAAGGTAACCCTAGTCTAATAGTTAAGACAGAACAACGTTTTGGGTTGGTGGTTGGGTACAGGTTGTATAGTATAATATTATGTTCATCTATCAACTGGGTAATGGGTTGCACTACTGGAGTGCGTTCATATTACCTGTAGGTTGTAGGTGTAGGCGTAGGTAGTAGGCTTGTCGGAGTGGCCCCTAATTGTGGTGGAAGTCCGGTCCCTATAGAGGTAGACCGGCCGGCCGCGGGGGGTGTCCTGTGTTAGACAGATCCGGGACACTTCCCATTATAGCGGCTGATGGCAATCCGCAGGTTCAGTTTTAGTGGGTAAACCGGCGAGTCGCGTCGGGAGTCCCACATATCCCCGGGATACCCCTCCCGGGGAAGGCGTAACGACCTTTCCCCTGCGATATCAAAAAAAAAAAAAAAAAAGGCGTAGGTAGTAGGCGTAGACAGTGGATGTAGGTTATAGGTGTAGTTGTTGGTAGTTATTTATTCAAGTGCATAGTTAAGATAGAATAACGTCTGTTGGGTGCAACTTATCCTACTAATATTATAAATGTGAAAGTTTGTGAGGATGGAAAGTTGTATGTATGGATGCATGGATGTTTGTTACTCTTTCACATAAACTACTAAACGGATTTTGATGGGTAGTAGTTTAGGCTTTGGATTAAAACATAGGCTACTTTTTATGCCAGAGAAGTACCTACAGTATTACCGCGGGATAATATTTTTACGCGGGCATTGCTAGTATGTATTAGTATAACCAAGCGTTCACATCACCTATAGGTTGTGTAGGGGTAGGTAGTAGGTGTAGGAGTAGATAGTGGGCGTAGGTTGTAGGTGTAGTTATTAATTTATTTCAGGTCATAGTTAATACAGATCAACGGTTATTGGGTACAGCTTGTTACTATAATATTATGCTCATCTATCTATCAACTGGGTTGATACCCAGTAGTGCGATCGCCAAGCGTTTTGCAACCGGATCTTGACAAGTAGAACGTGTGAAGGCACTTACAGAGAACATTTGCGGATGGGGCAATCACTCTACGCCCCTACGCTATTATTGTTTATTGGTACAAAGGATAGGAAATGTCGGTTTTATCCCCTCGAAGAACAATATAAATTAATTGACATAAAAACATGCTTTATTCGGGATTCAATGTTTGTTATACATCAAGCGTGTCCTCAATACATTTTACGATTAATAGAATCTTAAACCCAGATAAAGTAGGTACAGTGTACCGCGTGAGCCGCGGGTAACAGCTAGTATTATAAGTCTTATTCCACCATTTCGTCCGGATCATCATTCCAGGCCAAAAAACCATATAAATATTAGTCAGTGAAAATGCTTTAATATATAATATTAAATTGGTTTATTGCTTTTTTGCACACATTTGCTATATGGGCGTTAAAAGTTAAACCGCTATCTATAGTTAAACCTAGGATTTTAATATTTTCATTATAATTGATATCAATCCCTCCCATCTTTAGGAGAGACTTATCATATTTTAATTTTCTCGTTGATATGCCAGGCACAAGTTGCATGTAGTGCAAATTTCAATTTATTAGCTTGGCTCCATTTTTGAATTTTATCTAGCACTGCGTTTGCTTTAACCTCAATGTCGAAGGCCGTGTCCCCCTCAAATACCAGGACCACGTCGTCGGCGAAGGCCTGATTGAAAACATCCATCTCCTCTAGCATCCATAACAGGGGGTCCAACAGGAGGTCCCATAGGAGAGGCCCTCCAATGAACAGGGGTCTATTGGAGGGAGCAGGGAGCAGGGAGACCGACAAGGGACTGGTGTGGAAGTTAGCAGGGTCTCCCTGGTTCTACACCAGCATACCTCACATTCACACTCTTTCGTTCAGGTAGCTGTCGATCACTCGCCTCAGGTTCACCGGACACCCAACTTCGGCTCTAACCGAACCTTTATGACTGGCCACCAAGCACTATCGAAGGCCCCCTCTATGTCCAGCGACACCACAACAGAATTCTTTTTCTCCTTCCTCTTATTTCTGATGTGGTTCACCAACCTATAGAGGTCGTCTTCGGTGCTTCTTTGGGGCATGAAGCCATATTGGTTAGGGCTTATTTTGGGTAATAGGAAGAACCTGAGTCGAGAGACCAGTATCTTCTCGAAGATTTTGCCGAAAACAGGTAGGAGGCCGATAGGTCGATAGGCTTTTGGTACCCTGTATGATTCCTTGCCCGGCTTCCTCAGTACTACCACTGTTGCCTGCTTCCACTGTTTGGGGAAGTAGGCAAGAGTGATACACTTATTTAGCAGTGCAATGAACCATTCAGGGTCACATTCCACAGCGTGCTGGCAGATGTCAGCCGTGAAACCATCCATTCCGAGGCCCTTTTTGTGGTTAAAAGACCTTATGGGTCTCTTTAACTCCTCCATGATGAAATGGGGGTCGTCCGGGCCCGTTGGCGGTTCGGCGTCTAAAGACTCCGCGCGCCGGCGCGTCCGCCGATGTTCCTCGCTTTCATCACTTTCCTGGTCCGCGGGATAGAAGGTCTCGACTCTCGACTAACAATTCTGCAGATCTCCGGGCGTCGAGGATTTCACCGTCCCTGGTAAGGGGCAGATCCCCCTCCGTCCGGGTTTATCTGTACAACACCCTGTAGATTCTCTCCCATACACCCTCCCTATTCTGTTTCCGGTAAAACTCCTTCCAACTTTTCATTTGGGCATCTTTTACTGCCTTTCCATACATCTCTTTCTCTTCTAAATCTAAATACAGTCTAACTACGCGGTATCTGCGATCAGGCGCTGCGGTTCGGATTCTGCGTCTCCTCGTGGCCATCTGCTTTTTCATCAGCGCGAGCTCATCGTTCCACCACGACACAGTGAATTTTTATGTGTTTTTTTGGTTGGTATTGTGTTTCTGCATGTCTGTGTGATTGCTTGTGAGTTGTGTGTATATGTCTATTGCGTCATCTATTTGTTGTGTTCTGTGTATTGTGTCTATGTCATGTACCTACAGTCAATTGTCTGTCTGGCATCTGCTGGGTCACTTTCTCACGAAATTGACCCCAGTTTGCCTTGTGTGTGTTGAATATTCGCGTGGTTCGTATTATGTCTGTGCCTGTGGATTTCTGTTGTCTGATGCCAAATGATATGCCGTTGTGGTCCGAGCTAGCGTTAGCATCGCCTCTCAAGACCATCCTATCGGTACCCAACTCACTTCCTATTTGCATAAGATGGTCCAGGTAGGGCCTCACTGGCTTATCAGGCTCGAAGTAAAATGATACTACAATTATCTCCCAAGCTTTGGTTTTTAAAGTGGCCATGACTTATCACGACTACGTTGTTGGTGGTGAGGCGCGTGATCACATCCAAAGTATCGTCGAGAACCACGACGCACGGATCCGAGGTACTTGTAGACTTGATTTTAGCTTTTTGTGAATTTTACTCATATTTTATTACCTATATACCACATTTTCCTAGTGGTTTTAAAAATTTCCAGCGTGTAAAAGTATTTATTATAATTTATAATACTTATATAATATACTCGTCATATTTCATTACATTCAACTACTTCATTACTCTCCAAGGATTTTCTCGAAAAGGAAACTATTTTAATAAACGCCTTTACTAGCGATTTACATCTAGAAGGTATACGAATCAATTTACCCTATCAACTTTCGAAACTATCAAAATAAAATAAAAAACAAAATCGTACCGATTCGGACGAAACGGTGGAATGAGCGTTAAATGAGTACCTAAGTTTCTGAAGATGGATGGATCGCCACTGAACGGATTTTGATGAAATCTACTTTAGTAGTAGCAGTGCACTGGATTAACACATAGGCTACTTTTTATCCCGAAAAAGTACAGTGGTTCCGTAGGATAGTGTAAGCAGGCGGAGCCACGGGCAAAAGCTAGTTACAAATAAATACCGGCCAAGTGCAAATATCAGACTCATGCACGATTCACGAACATTTCCATACAAAACAACAAAAAAAAAATATTCCATACAAAAAACTTGTTTTTGTTTTCACAAACCGTCCAATGGAATATTTATTTTATTTTTACCCGACTGGATTGTTTTTCGCGCGTATCTTGTATGTATGTATGTATTAAGGGCTTCACACACGGCAGCTATAATGTATATTAATGTACATTACATTCCGTGCTGCTGTGTAGCTGTCGTGTGTTGACTCCTGACGATTTTTATGGAAAAATGTAATGAGATGTATCGTGCTATAATGTACATCTTTACATTATAGCTGCGGTGTGAAGCCCTTTAAGATTGCTAGGTGTCCCGATTTGCGTTCCGATTTTCAAGAGTTTGAGGACGCGTCCCTATTTGCACCTGATCGGGATACTAAATGTCTCGATAAATCAAAATAATCATTAATCAAAGTAGTAAATACAGCAATTACAGAAAAAGTATTTTCCGATGCGATCTATCTTAATTTAATCCGACGATATGTGAAGACGAACGAAACGAGGAAATTTTGAATATAAAAACAAATAAAAGTAAAATTAAAAATTTTAAAAACGTCCCCCGACGAGACGACGATTGGAAAATAAAATTATTTCAACTTACATAATATTATATATGATAATATAATTATAATAGGTTTAAAATATTATTTATTATTTTTTAGAGTTTATTTTTTGTGTCGGGGGGTTTTTAAAATTTTTTATTTTACTTTTATTTTATCCTTTTTAAAGTATTTTTTTTTCATTATTATTTTTTACTTTCAACGTCATTGAAGTATAGGTAGCGCAACGAATTAAGATCCCTCGACAAAAGTAGAGGGGGTATGCGCAGAAGTCAGATTTTGGGTGTGTTTGGCGGTAGCGGGCTCGGGCGGGGAGGTGTGGATGCGCCGAACGCATGCCGAACGTGGCTGCCGACACGCTATTGGTACGTTAGTAATATATATTCTTTGCTATTGGTCACATGCGCGAATGACCCCCTCCACTTTCACTGAGCGCTCATAAACCGTTGCGCGACCTATAACATGGTACCAAATTTCGAATCGATAGGACATGTGGACGATCCCTCATCAACTAATAAAGAAAAGATGATCTTCAAACGTCTAATCAGGTCATGGTTACCTTACCATGTTCTTTAAATATCGTTGAAACAACACGGTACCAAATTTCGAATCGATCGGACATAAGAAAGTTAGTCAGATCCCCTCATCAACTAGAAAAGAGCTGATCATCTTCAAACGGCTGATCTTCCCACCACCAATTTTCTCATCAAACGAAGCTACGAACACTCTCGATTAAGTCATCAAAATTCTCTTTATGTGCGCTTTAATTTGAGACCTTACTCGAGTATATTTGCACATTCGGTTTTTCTTCCCCGCTTTCACCCCCCACAACTTTTAAACGGCTCAACCGATTTTCATCAAACATGTCTAAGAACACTCGCATGTAAGTCACCTTTAATACAAAAGAAACTAAATTGAAATCGCTTCATCCGTTCGGGAGCTATGATGCCACAGACAGACAGACAGACACACCCACAGACAGACAGACAGACAAACAGACACGTCAAACTTATAACACTCCTCTTTTTGCGTCGGGGGTTAAAAAGTAACTAAGTAAGTACATAATATTTACTGCATGACGCGGCAAAGCAGTAGCGTATTTAGGAGTAGACGTAGTTTAGTAGGTAGTAAATACTAAATAGTAATGTAACTGTACCTTAAAGTAATTGAATTACCTAATCTACAATTATACAGCACGGTGGCTAGGTTGGCTTGTTTTTTCCCCCCGATTTTATTTAACATGCAAAATAGGATAAAAGTGTTGCTCGCTCGCTTCTAAGTTTTAATATACAGAACATAATTAAACATTTCGTAACTACCTTCTGTTTTACACTTTTTAACCCCCGACGCAAAAAGAGGAGTGTTATAAGTTTGACGTGTCTGTTTGTCTGTCTGTCTGTCTGTGGGTGTGTCTGTCTGTCTGTCTGTGGCATCATAGCTCCCGAACGGATGAAGCGATTTCAATTTAGTTTCTTTTGTATTAAAGGTGACTTACATGCGAGTGTTCTTAGACATGTTTGATGAAAATCGGTTGAGCCGTTTAAAAGTTGTGGGGGGTGAAAGCGGGGAAGAAAAACCGAATGTGCAAATATACTCGAGTAAGGTCTCAAATTAAAGCGCACATAAAGAGAATTTTGATGACTTAATCGAGAGTGTTCGTAGCTTCGTTTGATGAGAAAATTGGTGGTGGGAAGATCAGCCGTTTGAAGATGATCAGCTCTTTTCTAGTTGATGAGGGGATCTGACTAACTTTCCAATGTCCGATTGATTCAAAATTTGGTACTGTGTTACTTCAACGATATTCAAAGAACATGGTAAGGTAACTATGATCTGATCAGCTGTTTGAAGATGATCAGCTCTTTTCTAGTTGATGGGGAGATCTGAATAACTTTCTTATGTCCGATCGATTCGTAATTAAATACCGTGTTACTTCAACGATATTTAAAGAACATGGTAAGGTAACCATGACCTGATAAGCCATTTGAAGATCATCTTTTCTTTATTAGTTGATGAGGGGATCTGACTATCGTCCACATGTCCTATCGATTCGAAATTTGGTACCATGTTACTTCAATGATGTTGAAAGTGTGTATATGGTAAGGTAACCATTATTTACACCTACTTTAAAATTTATTATTTTTTAGAGTTCATTTTTTCTGTCGGGGGGTTTTTAAATTTTTTAATTTTACTTTTTTTAAGATGCAAAGTCATAAAGTAAATAGGAATTTAGGTACCTTTTAACCATGTTCAATTTGTAGCTATTGTTTATTTTTCCAAGCATACAGTCTTTCAGATAGGGATTATTTTAAAATACTGGTATACGCTTTTAGAAAAGATTAAATAAAAAGTAAACTTACTTACCTCTTAATGACTGCAAATATTCATAAATGTGGGGGGCGGCATAGTCAGAAGGTGTTTTACCCTTGGCATTTCTATGAAATGGATCAGCTCCATGTTCAACAAGAAATTTAACCATTTTCAAGTTTCCAGATGTGGTTGCGTCATGAAGAGGCGAGTCATTGTCTAATCCTTTCGCATTAACATTAGCGCCACAACTCACAAGCACCATAACAACTTGTAACCAGCCATAGCTGCATGCCTCGTGAAGTGCTGTCCAACCTTTTGATGCAATTTATAAAAAAAAAATTAAAACAATGAGTTGAAAAAAGAAGCATGTGAAAAGAAAATGAACATAATATTCTGTTCAGATCCAATTTAATCTTACTGTAAACAAAAAGACAATAGAACTTATTATTATTAAACATATAATTAAAACTTAATACATATGATGCTTAGTACCAATAAATTTGATCTGAAAAGATTATAGCCGATTGTAAAATGTGAAAAGATGAAAAATAAAACCTACATAATGTCTAAGACTACACAATCAATGGGATATGAATAGAGAAAAAATGTAGCAATTTGTATTAAGTATCATTACTGCCATCCAAACATATTATTGTAATTAGATTCAATACTAAACTTAATATTGTAACGCAAGACATGAAATTTAACTTCATTGTTTAATTATTATTTGCTTTGATCTAATTACTTCAATATCTCTAGTAGCTAAAAAATAAAACAACAGCATAGCAATGGCAGAAAATCCTTACTAATATTATAAATAGTAGCCTGGTCTGCCAAATTCCACATGTGCATTTTTTTTAATTTTGGCTTTTTGCACTAAAAGATCCTCGTTTGATTCTCCATGTGACCATAAAACTCTTTTTGATTTAATTGCACTGGAAATTAACTTAACTTTCCACAAGTGTTTTGACCGTTAGGAAAAAGTTGGTATGTGCAGAAAATGCACATAAAGGATTTAAATTCAGCCCTCAGTCGCACCAACTGCATTAGAGATGTGAGTTGTGTAATGTAAACAACCATTAAAAATAAGTCAAGTATGAGAAAATCACATATAGATGCCGTCATTTTAATTATTAATGTTATATTATATTATTAATATACATATGGGTACTTTTATTATGACAATATCAGTAATGCTATGGCAGGCCATATTATGCTGATTAAAATATATATTTTTTTAAATTCAATCAGACTATCCAATGTCCACATCTCTAGGGATGCGTATTTCAGAGCAAGCCTAGCTGCAAATACCCTCTACCAATAATTTGATAACTCTTGAGTATTTATTAGTCTTGCTGGGCACTGCTGATCCCGTTGCATTTCCCTGCTAGTCCCAGGACTTCTATGTAGCTCCTAGGAGCTAATGGAACTGGTTTAATCAACTCCATTAACAACCATGACACGGTTCTCTGTATTTCACATAAGGTTTCAGTTAGGGCAAGAAGGTGCAAGGTAAAATAGTTGAATTGTGCAAGATTGTATAAGATCAGATTTACTTATGTGTAATAATTCGTTTACTATGCATTGGTCTGGACTCTGGAGTGTCTAGGACTAAAAGGAGCAGTAAAGGAGTGGGCCTAATAGTATGGTAGCAATGTGGTTAAATACCAGATTTCTGGAGCAGAGCATCATTGGGTCTTTGTGTAAAGGTCGCAGCAAGACTGCAAGAAGAACCGAGGTATGTCTTTTTTAGAATTTGACATGATTGAAGCATTATCGAGAAGTTACATGTGATACATATTGAGAGGATCGTACAAATGACAGATGATTAGAAAATTGCGGGATGTACAAGGACTTGATGGTTATGGCAAATTTTGTATTATGTCTTTAAAAAATAACTTTGAAACTGCATTTGTATTTTTTTTAATTTTTCGGCCAATAATATGATTTTACCATGTAACAGTCACATATTATGGAACTTGGCAGGCGCAACGACGAAAAGCAAAGTATTGTATGTATGGAACTATGGACATTTGTTACTCTTTTACACAATAACTACTGAATATATTTTAATGAAAATTTACAATAATGTAGCTTTTACTACAGAATAATACTATAATTTAAATAGATATTGTGTGAATTGTTTAAATGAAACAATAAGTGCCAACTAGAAGCTATTCTGGCATGCATTGTAAAAACTGTTAGAGAACTCATTTATTATATATATATAATGAAAGTATTCAGTCTAAAATTAATATTTTTCAAATTATGATTTTATGATAAAAATAAAACTTATAAAAAAATTGGTCCTATCATCATAAAAATCATAATTAGAAGAAAGAATGGAATTAAATCACTGTAACGAGTAAATTAAGTATAATTACTAAAGACTGTTGATAATGTTTCTATTGTTTTTAAAACAAATTTGCTGTGCAATAATAAAATACAATAATGTTGGTCTAAATACATGCAAAATATATGTGTAATTGATTTTGATTTGTATTATAAAATTGCTGATACATAATACTGATTCTGTAATAGTAGGACAGTGAACAATAAACTTTGCAGTATGATTATTATGTTACAGTTTAATGCTATATAAGTTAGGTACCTATTTTTGAAAATTAATTTCAATTGAAAAGGAACTTTATTTAATAACTATAACTTTTACGTAAATATATTATAATATATCCTATGTTACCCAGACTATTATTATGAATCCATTGACACTTGATAACAAACACATACATTACATAGGTACATAGACTGCCAAAATCATTACCTCTCCTTTTGGCTTTGCCCTAGTCAGGTAAAAAATATATAGTACTAGATGGTGCGCTTGACTTTGTGTGCAACAAAAGGAAATCTCGTGGAACCATACATTTTGCCACAATAAAAAAATAGCCTATATTCTTCCCCGTGGTCTATTCTATATCTGTGGCAGATTTCATCAAAATCGGTCCAGTAGTTTCGGAGCCTATTCGATGCAAACAAACAAACAAACTTTTCCTCTTTATTATATTAGTATAGATGAGTGAGTTTAAATGTCTTTGAATATGACAGTAATGCGGTTTCATTTCATTCAGTATGCTACATTCCCGATTGCAGCAGTACTTCTTAAATTTGGTGAACATTTCTGGTAAATTTTAGTTCTTTCCATTGGAACTAATTGATATCACTAAACAATTAGTTTATTTCCATAGGAACTAATTGATAGCACTTGACAATTAGTTTATTTATTTATTATTTAAAATGAGACTGTTTTTCTATAAAAAATTGCACCATCACCTAATATCGTTTATAATAACTTATCCTGAGTTTTGATTCTTTAGGAAATCAATGTTTATTTACCGGCAAAGTCTGGCTCATTTGGATCTTGGCCTTGGTCGAGCAACTTCTTTACTTGTTCGTGGTCTCCCTTAATTGCTGCTACATGTAGAGGAGTTTCACCGTGTTCATTCCGTTGTTGTCTGGTGCGTTTCCGTTCTTCTGCAGGGGTCGGAGCGGCTGAGTACAAAAATGGCGGGAAGTCCACATCTGAGTTCTAACATAAACAACAAGTGCTCGGCGAAACAACTCACCTGGGGGAGCATCTTGGGACGATATCTGCATCACCAGGGCTAATTGCTGCCGCTCCGACATGGGTGCTATGACTTGGGTCCTGGGCGCGCCGTCAGGCCCGCGCCCGGAACCCCGCGACCGCGACGACGACGGCATGCTTCGACCATAACCACGCGTCTACACACAAATAGAACTCTTTTTAACAACTGCATAGAAGCACAAACTGTTTTTCTTGTACAGTTAACACTAACGCGCCAATAGTTGGAGTCATTGGGTAAACCGATATATTTCTAGCACACACCTTTTTTTTAACCCCAACCAGAATTCTTAATTTCCTTTTATTTACACTGGAAAACTTTCAATTATACTTAGAGGAGATAATAAGTCAAGACTAAAACAAAACATTTTCAATTTCCGAAAATTGTAGTATCGGTCACAGACATTACCAAAGAGAATGTAAAGCTATACTACGTAATAAGAGGTGGCACTCCGAATAAAAAATAATAATTTCGAAATTCAAAATTATACCGTAGCTTTTTTACGTATTTATATCTTCTAAAGTGCAAAAGATTCAAGCCTACAATGAAAAAAAAATTAAAAAAAAATCTATACGTAGGTTATTGTTTTCAATTTTATTTTTAGGACCCAATTATTAGGTTAAAAAGGTAAATAAAACAATAAACAACAAAACAATTACTATAATTCGATCGTTTTTATTGCATTTAAAATATACAAAAGTAAGCCTACATTCCCACGAGCGTTTTATGTGATCACGAGATTCACGACTAATAAACTACACTATAAATAGAACTTTGCACTAATACGACACAGCTGAAAATCGTGTACACTTGACACTTCAATTTTCAGCTCTATTATTATAGATTAAGTGCAGAGTTCTATTTACAGTGCAGTTTTTCCTGTCGCGTCACGACTCGCGACCACAAAAAAACTCTCGTGGATACGAGGGCTAAAAGTTGGTAACCAAAATATTTCAGATTACCACATAAATATACGACATAGCCTGATTAACTTCAGCGATTATCCTTTGGTGCAAAATAGATAGGTAGGTACATTTTATACGAATGAGAATCTTGAAATATTTTCATGTTGTCTTATTTATTATTGCGTGCCCTTGAAATTGGAATCCAATACCTGCAAATTATGAATTTATATTACATTTTACTTATTTCTTCTTATTCGCAATACTAACAAAGGTTAAACTAAATGTAAAAAGTATGCGGTAAAACTGAACAATAGTATTAGAAAAAAAGTACCTACACAATTATTATTAGGGTGACTTTGTTTTAAACAAATATTGTTGCGTGCCTTAATAAACATTAGAATCTTATATTATTAATAGAGAAACTTTATAATCTTAAATCTTAGCATGCATATTAAAATCACTACACAATAAAATTAATTTATTGAAACAAATAATAATAATAACTTGTGTTACAGGTAGGTACCAGAAAACAGGAAGTATATTAATTAATACCATGTTAATACTATACTTAAGTATATTTATGATTTTTGTTATATTATACACATATATAGGTACACATCCATGACTCAGGAACACAGAAAAACTTTTTGTTCCTTCGGCAGGATTCGAACCTGCGACCCCCGGCTTGAGCACCAAAGCGCTGAACTGCTGAGCCACAGAGGTCGTCAAACAAATATAATCTTTAAATGTCTCTTTTCAATAAAACGAGAAGTTAAAATATGGTAACACTTTATACAAATACTCACCGATATTCTTTGACTTAAAGCATGTTTATATAGTGGTTATATACATGAACCTTTTTTATATAAATCACTGTTTCATCATTATAAATATGATTTCGAGGTCACTTCACTAAAAATTACAGTTTTTTGCAAATAACAAAACATGAGTTAACAAATTTGTAAAAGTTGAAAATAATTTTTCAAATTAATAGAATAGAATTTCGTAGTTTGAAATTTAAAATTAATCCTCTACTTCTGTTTAACCAATCACAGGCGATGTGTGAAAGAGTACACACGATAAAAGAGCGAGCAAGGTATGTGGTTCGCACAGACGATAGTCAGGTATAGTTTTGGAATTCGAACGCCAATATTTACGATAGGAAGTTGCGACACCCTGGACATTACGACGAACATCGACAAATACGACATTTCAACAAGCAGACCATCGACAATGATGATAAAAATTTGAATCTATGGTTGTAAATGTCAAAAAATCTGTTGCTGTGTGCAGTCATCAGTCACGGTCCAGCCTGCAGATCCAGCACTGGTACAAAATATAGCCTTCATTCATAGATAATAATATTAAAAAGATAACTACCTTAATTAATATCAATAGTATCAACAATTAAAAATAACTTGATTTTTTGCTTCCAAGTCCGCGTCCTTGGACTTGGACCTAATAAGGGCCTGTATACTGACCATCCAGCCTGCAAACTCAAAATTTTAAATGATTGACATGGCCCTTTTTTAGTAAAGTAGGTACTTCTGGACAAATCCAATGGACCGAAGCTGCATGTATATGTCACCGTAAAATTGTAAAAAATGAGAATAGGTACGTCTGCAATGACCTTTTTCTGTCAAATATCACTTGAAAAGTGCGATCTGTGTTAAATAGTTATCAATTAACTAAACATAAATATAACTATCATAGTCTAAATTCGAAACAATATAGCACCGACTCGATCGTATTCTCATTAATTGAAGATTCAAAATTGTATAGTGCGACAACTACAAAAAGCGAGCTATATTGTGTACCCTCTAAAACTCCTAAGAAACTTTCAGTTAAGTGGTAGAAGCTTTACTGAAAGTTCCTAAGCAGTTTTAGAGGGTACACAATATAGCTCGCTTTTTGTAAGTAGTTGTTTGATCGCACTATACAAATTTGAATCGTCAAATGAGAATACGATCGAATCGACTGATTTGACTCATTGGCTGCACTTACTATTTATTTGGACTATGATTATACTTTGGACATGACGATTTAGAAATAAGAAAGGTATTGAAAATTGAAACGTAATTTCTATAATTACCTTGACACTGCACTGGCAAATGGATAAGAGCCAAAGCCAATTAAAAAAAAAATGGTCAATTGTCATTTGTCAAATCACAAGTCAATCAGTGGTGTCAACCTCGGGGGTTTCCCCCTAAATCTAGGGGGAAAAGTTTTAAAAAGGGGCAATTTTAGGGGCAGAAAACCTTCAGGGTTTTTTTTAGGGGTCTTCAATTCAAACTAAACCTGTATTAATTAAAACTAACAAAATCCTATGCCCTGTGCGTAGAACGGAACGCACGATACAAATTGAACGAAGTGGGGCTCTTTCTTATAACAAGCTCAGTTATGAAACTGTCGTCTGTCTTACTTGATCTGAGGTTTTAACAGATAACTGTGTTGAGGGATAGGACATCTCACTCATTCATACATCGTTGCGTTCCGTCCATTCGGTTCGTTTAAAATCTTAAAAGTTATTTAGCATCTTTTCGGGTTTGCAAGTTTTCTTTTGTGTATTAAATACCTATAACTGTGTTTGTGCTATTAAAAGACAAGAGTGTGAATTTGAGAACAATGCCGAGAGAATATGTTATTATTATTTTTAAACAAAAAATTAAACCGATTCCAAAGTAAAAATACACAAAAAAGTATGAAATAAAACTTATTTTCTAAATAATTCACTTTTTAAATTTAGCTATTTCTCTACTTAATCTTCTTAATTTTGAAGTCGATACCAGCCCAAACGATATTCGACTTTCATTTTTATTATATTTATTATATTGTTAGCAGTTTGGTGGAGCTTTCAATACAGGAGGTGGGAGAGAGGCCCCACCCCCTCATCAGGATATAAAACAGAGCGTCTGCATGTAAGGGTCCTCTTTTGCGTCCGATCCTACTGCCGTGCGGAAGCTCTGCTGGTTTGACTGTCGGTGTGATTTGTAAGAATTGTGTTCTATTTTAATTTTGTCAATTACTGTGTAAATTGTGTTCCAAATTAAGTAAATGTTAAATGTAAAATTCAATGTAAATAAATGTTAATAAATTGTTGTTTTTTTTAAGTAAATCCGCTTCTGATTCCTAAAATCAGAATTGGGATAAGAATCTATTTGCCTAGACCGCTTTTCTTAAGGCTAAGGAACACATTGGACATAGTATTTGACTATTTTAATATTTTTTTCTATCTACCCTCGATTCTGAGGCTTTTGTAATATTTTGTGTAATATTTTGTGGTTTCAAGTTGTGCGATTACAATGAAACCGCGTAGATCACGAGACAAACCACGCCGGCATCGTCAAACGCGCCGTAGTCGTAATAACACGTCGCGTAGTGTATCCCGCGAGCGTTCCCGCTCTAGCTCGGTTTTATCTTCGCGCACGCACGATAATTCTACCCGTTGTCACTCGCGTAGACATACACGTACGCCTCCTTTGGCTCAGCGGGAACCAAGAATTGTTGATAATAATTGCTCGTATTCGCGAGACCGTTCACGTTTGCGTTCAAAAACGGATTTACAGTTGTGCTCACGTAATTCACGTTCGCGTTCGCAAGAAAGGCAGGTTTCGGAGTCGCACAGCAGACGTTCAAATATCGATAATACATTGGATACTATTTTGACACGGCTAAACGTGATCGAAAATAATTCGGTTTCAACGTCCTCGAAGGGGCGACCTGAAAGCAGCGTCCCTGCACCGACTCCTACGCAAGTTATTGTCGACGCGTTACAATCTATAATTCCAGGACGCTCCCAAAATTATTATATTTCGAATTTCGACCCATCTATACATGATATCGATGCGTGGTGTGATGAGGTCGATCGAGCACAATTAGCTAATCAATGGGGAGACGGTGAATGCTTGTCGCGAGTCGCAAATTGTCTTAAAGGCGACGCTAAGACGTGGCTAAACGAGTGGGTCACCTGTGATAGGACGTGGAGTAGCTTTAAGCGTGAGTTTAGACCGTTGTTCTAAAAAATTAGATTACGCAACAATTCTATTCGAAACAATGAATACGAATTCCGATAAGTACTCGTCTTATAGTGAATACGCCCGGCGAACAATTTTACGGCTGCGAATAGTGAGGGGATTGAGCGAAGAACTTATGACGCTTATCGTCATTCGAGGCATAAGTGATGCACACGTACGCGCCGCTGCGGCTAATGCTAACTTGTCGCCCGATAGTATTGTTTCATTTTTGTCGATATATCAGAAACCGAAACAAGATAAAATGCAGGCTAAGGGACATCAACCGTTAAACGAAAAATCACGTTTTACCCAATCGTCGAATATAAGGACTAATCGTCAAGTTAAATGTTTTACTTGCAACCAAACGGGGCACAAGAGTTTTAACTGCCAGAATAACGATAAGCCAATCGGTGAATCATTTGATTCGAACAAAACTTGTACGTTTTGTAAGAAGACCGGTCATTTAGAAAATTCATGTTTTGCTAAAGCTAGATCGCAACCGCAGTAACGCAATGTTAATCTTTGTAAGGAATACGTTGAAGTATTTTGTTTTGTATTACAAATACACACCAGTAGGTGAGGAGTCGCGGCTACTTTGCTTTATACCTAAAGGTCACAGACTAAGCCTACTGCGCGTCTTTCATGACGAACATAGTCACATTGAATTCGATAAAACTTTAGACCTTATTTTAAAATGTTTCTGGTTTCCAGGTTTAAGACATTTTGTAAAAAAATATATTAGTCGCTGTCTTGTTTGCATTTCAAAGAAAAGAGTACCTAGAGCTCCCCTTCAAAACATAACTTCATGGCAAAAACCTGAAACACCTTTTTCGACTATCCATTTCGCTACTTTAGGACCCCTTCCCGAATCTCATAGCTATAAATTTGTTCTTTTAATTGTAGACACTTTTTCAAAATTTACCTTGCTTTACCCAATGTACAGACAGGATGTAGGAGAGTTGTTAAAAATTGTAACTAATTCCATTTCACTCTTAGGTGTACCTAAACTTTTTGTAACGGACAAAAGTAGAATGTTCGAATCATCAGAATTTACTAAATTTCTTAATGAGATAGGCTTCACGATTCATTACATTACACCCGAAATGCACCGCGCGAATGGGCAGGTAGAAAGATACGGTTAGACCGTGCTTGATATGCTTCGTATAGAAGTCAATCACAAATCAGCTGCATGGTCAGAAACGTTGTGGAAGTTATAACTGACGCTTAATAACAAGACCACACAAAAGTCGGCGTTAAATCTTCTCATTGGAACTGATGCTACCACCCCCGTTATTCGATCCCTTGTCCGTGATGTGGCTATCGAAAACTCCACAAGTCGAAAAGCGCGCCGCGAGCTACATAGGCAGAGGGTGTCTGAGTTACTGGAGCGGAACAGGGCTGCACAGGACACCTACGTTAACCGGCACCGGCGACTACCCAAGACTTTTAATATTAATGACTTGGTCTTCGTCATCAAGTTTTCACAGGCAACCGGCAAACTAGACCCAGGAATGCGAGGGCCCTACCGGGTTGTTCGAATACTGTCAGGTGGACGGTACGAGCTGCGACTGCTGAGCGGCTCCTTTGGGAAAATTACTCAGGCGGCGGCGCAGCATATGGTGCCTTGGCATGGAGTGGTGTCCTGATACATGCGGCGCATTCTTTGAACGTGAGTACCTAGACATGCGAGGACGGACTGCGGGACGTTCCTCTTGGCAGCGGACTGCGGGACGCTTGCCACAGATGTTTAGACTCCAACGTGTGAGGACGGACTGCGGGACGTTCCTCTTGGCAGCGGACTGCGGGACGCTTGCCACAGATGTTTAGACTCCAACGTGTGAGGACGGACTGCGGGACGTTCCTCTTGGCAGCGGACTGCGGGACGCTTGCCACAGATGTTTAGACTCCAACGTGTGAGGACGGACTGCGGGACGTTCCTCTTGGCAGCGGACTGCGGGACGCTTGCCACAGATGTTTAGACTCCAACGTGTGAGGACGGACTGCGGGACGTTCCTCTTGGCAGCGGACTGCGGGACGCTTGCCACAGATGTTTAGACTCCAACGTGTGAGGACGGACTGCGGGACGTTCCTCTTGGCAGCGGACTGCGGGACGCTTGCCACAGATGTTTAGACTCCAACGTGTGAGGACGGACTGCGGGACGTTCCTCTTAGCATCGGACTGCGGGACGATTGCTATGTTGGTACAGAACGAACTGCGGGGCGTTCTTTAGGGGCAACGGACTGCGGGACGTTTGCCAATTTTCGGTAAGAACGGTCATGACCAAAATAAGGAGAAGGCTGAATGACGATGTTATGAAATGTTGTGTTTATAGGAAATGTAAGATGATGTATGTAGGGGCCTTGTAAGAGATGTATGTGAGGGTGTGTGACGCTTATTATGCTTGTGCTGCCCTACAGATTCAGAGAACGAGTGTTACGAGCCAGGACCATCGCACGCGGTTGGAGCGAACGAGGAGGTCGGCTCATCTCCACTCATCGATCCGGTGCCAGCTGCACCCTGCGGGGCCCGCCCGGGCATCCGGGACGCAGTCGTGGGCGACGCGTAGTCAGGAGAGGCCGTGTTAGCAGTTTGGTGGAGCTTTCAATACAGGAGGTGGGAGAGAGGCCCCACCCCCTCATCAGGATATAAAACAGAGCGTCTGCATGTAAGGGTCCTCTTTTGCGTCCGATCCTACTGCCGTGCGGAAGCTCTGCTGGTTTGACTGTCGGTGTGATTTGTAAGAATTGTGTTCTATTTTAATTTTGTCAATTACTGTGTAAATTGTGTTCCAAATTAAGTAAATGTTAAATGTAAAATTCAATGTAAATAAATGTTAATAAATTGTTGTTTTTTTTAAGTAAATCCGCTTCTGATTCCTAAAAATATTATATATAATATTCGATATATTTTTACCGACTTCCAAAAAAAGGAGGCGGTTATACGTTCGGCTGTATATTTTAGCATGTGCTACCAAAGAATAAGACGTTGTACCGAGGTATATCCTGCATCCAAAAGCACTGAACAGAACTAATCAGTCTTTAAAGATATGCGTTAGGAAATTTCGGAATCGTTTAAAGAACTGCAAGCATATGCCACTTTGTAACTTAAAGTAATCATCATCATCATCTTAATAACAATACCTAATGGAAGCTTGGCGCGTATTCAGTTATACATTCGATCGTTTGTTTTAGACGTTTTTAAAACGTATTAATAATTACTTAACAAGATATATCACTAATAAATTATTATTTTTAAACAAAAAATTAAACCGACTTCCAAAGTAAAAAATACACAAAAAAGTATGAAATAAAACTTATTTTATAAATAATTCCCGTTTAAATTTGGCTATTTCTCTACTTAATCTTCTTAATTTTGAAGTCGGTACCAGCAAATATGAACGTGAGTTCTATAAAATGTTGTAGGATATCGTTTGAGCATATGCTTGCAGTTCTTTAAAAAATGCCGAAATTTCCAAACGCGTATTTAATTTTGTATAAAAAAAAATCCACGAGTTTCAATTTTGTTTTTTTGCCTAAACGTCTTTACACAAACAGTATATGACGTACCCAAAGTTTCCGTAATTGATTTTACCAAACCTTATAAGACTGATGAGTTCTGTTCAGTGTTTTAGGATCTGGGGTATACCTTGGTTTCAACATCTTATTTTTTGGGAGCATATTATGCTTGTGTTACTTCAGTAAAAGTCAAAATCACTATATGTGTCGATATAAATTTCGAAGAGTTCCCTCGATTCCTCATGGATCGCATCATCAGGTTTGCACCTTAGTGACTAAAGGACCAATTTCGAATTAAACCCTTTACAACAACAAAAGAATTTTGCAAATAGGTTCATAAACAGCAGAGTAATGTTCAAAGATATTCGTGTTAGTGTAAAATACTATGAGAAGTACCTTTTATATCATCATTATGTGATGATGTATAGTGTGATAGTAGTGGTGATGATGATGTTTACTGTAATTGACAGGGTGGCATATGCTTGATATTCTTTAAACAACGCCGAAGTCCCCAAACATGTATCTATAAGGAGTCAGGAGTTCTGTTCAGTACTTTTGGACCCAGGGTATAACCTTGAAGCAAAATCTTGCTTTTTGGTTGAACTTGGGCTTGAACTACTTCAGAAAAAAGTCGAAATCACCATATGTGTGCATATAAATTTCGAAGAGTTCCCTCGATTCCTCATGGATCCCATCATCAGATCTCCACTTTGATATCAAAAGGACCAATTTGGGATTACACCCTATACATCACAGAAAAAAAAAAATTGAAAATCGGTCCACATGCGGTACAGTAATCGTCGAACATACAAAAAAAATATATATATATATACAGCCGAACGTATAACCGCCTCCTTTTTTGGAAGTCGGTAAAAAAATATCAGCAAAAGTATATCAAATCCTGGGAAACAGATCCCGTACTGAAAGGTTGTAAATGAGAGTTATATTTAGGGGTTTTCAGGGGTATTTAAAATAAAACATGGGGGTAAAATTTGGAACAGGTTGGCAACACTGAAGTCAATCGCCATTCGCCTTGTTCGTAAAAATTAGAATCCTGCAAACTCCTAAAAAAGTGATAATTAAATCTCAAATTACAGTGAGAAATAAGTTTCAAAATTTGTTCTCTAATACTGTTTTCCAAGGAAGCTTAACAGATATGTGGCGACCACCAATAACATTTCTACGAAAGGTTGCAAATTCCCCTTTGAAGCAAACTTTTTCAGTATCTAAATTACTTTATTCTACTCCATCTTATTCGATTAAACCAGCAAAACTAACACTTATAAGTGCCGGTATAGGCGTTTTACTTGGTGCAGGGTACGGTGGTTACACTCATTACAAGATTAATGCGAAAAAAGTTACGGGCCCGGCGCAAACTGAAGATTATCCTTTTTTGGATAAGAAACCCAAGTATCGGCCACATTACAAAGTAAGTTAACAGTAACATATCCCCATGACTTTGTAATAAGATTCTATATTAAAAAAAATGAATTGTCACAATTTATTTTTCAGATTGTCAATGATTCAGATACAAGTAATTTGCAATTAGTTTTGTTTCAATATAGAACATGTCCGTTCTGTTGTAAAGTGCGATCTTATTTAGATGCCAGGGGACTTAGCTATGAAGTTGTTGAAGTGGATGCTGTTCTACGTCAGGATATTAGATGGTCTAATTATAAGAAAGTTCCCATTCTGTTGGCGAAAGTTGATGGAGGATATCAGGTAAATACTATGTTCCTTTCTAAATATTTTTATTTTATTTTCTTGTTCAAATACATCTTGAATTTATCTATTGGGCACCATAGGTAGAAACTCCTTGCAGCACTTTTTGCTATTGCTTATAGTTGCGGTTTTTGCCTACCTTACTACTTGAAAAATTCACCTGTATTGGATAAATAAAGGCAGAATAGATATAGATGCAATGTGGTTATATAATTTAGATTCTACTTTCAGCAATTGTTAGATAGTACAGCAATAATCTCTGTATTGGAGACATACTTGCGTGATAAGTCACATCAACTAACAGATGTAGTTAAATTTTATCCTATAACTAAGTATGAGGAGGACAATGGTAAAAGTGTGGTGGACATAGCGAACAAATACTTTATCATGCATAATGCAAGTGTACCTAACGAGAAGGAACGTACAGCAGAAGCGTGAGTATTAAAGTTTGTTTATTACAAATATGTATAGTAAATTATGTAAAATTAAGTTTCTTGGCCATAAATAATAATTTTGTTTTAAACATGAGACACATAATTAAAAAAAAACTGATCAAGAGCATGTCAGGGCATGTTTAATCAATATAAAGCTCAATAGATTTTTTAGATTACTTCAAATGTTATTTTGATTTTGCTCAAAATAATTTTCGTTATGAGCATAACTATAAGCATGAAAAATTGCCAATTTCTAAGTCTTATACCTTAGTAATGCCAAAGGGGGAATGAATGAAACGGAACACTAAATGAAGTAATTTTAAAAAACCTATTATGAGTTTTTAGTCACTGTCAAACATCCTCCTCCAACATGTCCTGACATGCTCTTGGTTAGGTATTAATTATTATTTATTATTACAGTAATTAGAAGGGCAAACAGACAGACTGACAGAGTAAAACTATAAGGGTTGCTTGTAGTACTATGGAACCCTAAAAACTAATTGTTACTAAAAGTACATTACATATTTCAGGGAAGAGCGCCAATGGCGACAGTGGGCTGACAAAGTGCTTGTACACACACTTTCACCCAATGTGTACAGGACTGTGGGTGAAGCTTTAGAAACATTTCGATGGTTTGAACAAGTTGGTGGTTGGAAGCAGTCATTCCCGAGTTGGGAATGTGCTTTGATGGTTTATGGAGGGGCTGCGGCCATGTGGATTATTGCAAAAAGACTTAAAGCCAGGTAAAGTAATTACGTAAAAAAAAAATGTTTAATGTAATCAAAAAAGTAATGAGAATAACAGAAGATTAAAATTACTAAGACCTAAGTAATATTTTGTCTATGTATCTTGATTTATGTATCAAGTATTGGTTGCTAATAAAGTTTTGTAGTCTAAAGTCAAAAGTTTTTATGCCTCTTGATTTCTAGTAATTGTTATGTAAGCTTGTTACATAAAATTGTAGCATGGTTGCTTTTTTTTTTTTTTTTATGAAATATGGGGGCAAACGAGCAAACGGGTCACCTGATGGAAAGCAACTTCCGTCGCCCATGGACACTCGCAGCATCAGAAGAGCTGCAAGTGCGTTGCCGGCCTTTTAAGAGGGAATAGGGTAATAGGGGAGGGTAGGGAAGGGAATAGGGTAGGGGATTGGGCCTCCGGTAAACTCACTCACTCGGCGAAACACAGCGCAAACGCTGTTTCACGCCGGTTTTCTGTGAGCCCGTGGTATTTCTCCGGTCGAGCCGGCCCATTCGTGCCGAAGCATGGCTCTACCACGTACATACATAATGCTACAATAAAAGTAATGGATTTTAATGTTGATTGTACATAAGTTTTCAAATTTTTGCAGACATGACATCAAAGATGATGTAAGACAATCCCTTTATGATGCAGCAAATGAATGGATGAAAGTTATTAATAAGAAGGGCACACCATTCCATGGTGGCAAGGAGCCGAATTTAGCTGATATTTCAGTATTTGGTGTCCTCAGCAGTATAGAAGGCTGCCACGCGTTTAAGGACTTGAAAGTGAATACAAAGATTGGAATATGGTTTGAAGATATGAAGAAAAGTATGGATAGAAGTCGAGGAAAGGTTTTACAAATGACTCAGGCATAATTTTTTTTGACATTATCATAATGAAGAATGGAGGTTTGTTTTTAAAATCATGAAATAAAAACATACAACTGTCATAACACTGTATAAATAATAGAAATAGAAAAGTGAGGGCCAAGTGCGAGTTAAACGAAGGGTTCCATACTATTATCTATACCACTATTAGTATACAACCTGGTGATGGACAGACGGACAGTAATAGGGTTTTTAGGGTTTTGTGTCCGTCTGTCTATCTGTCTTCCGCTTACCGTCCAAATAGTGCTAGAAAGATGTAACTTTGTATTTCAAATAGCTTTATTTTATCCAAACATACATTTTCTGTTATTACATTTTTTTTAATCACCATTAAGAAATTATTATAATGTATTTTGGCCACTGTTTGCGGTAAAAGCCTCTTCCATCTACTTCCATTCTTCTCTACACCATGCTATTCTACTCCGTAACTTTGCATGGATATGTGTATTTACCAAGTCAACAAAGTGGGGATGTTTTTTCCTCACTTGTCGCATAACAGCTCTTATAACTTTGTTAGTTTAGGAGTTATAGAGACTTAATTTGTAAAATGCACTTACTTGGAAAACTTCGTAAAAAATAACGAAATAATAAGTAAACATGTAAAATATTGGTTTAATAGGACGGAAACCTACGTGCGCGAATCTGACTTGCACTCTGTTTATTACTCTTGGTTGCGGAACCCTAAAAACAAATCATATTAAATTGAGCACCAAGTATAATAATCGATATCAATTTTATTTTATTGTTGTCTATAATGCACATTTTCTATTATATTAAATAAACAAGTTAAAAGAAATACATTATGTTTTATAAGGACATTAGTTTTATAAAAGTATTATTAAAATGTTAATATTTGTTGGAACATGGATATATTTGCCCAGTCTAAGAGTTATTTAGTGATACATTAATCTAAAATATTTTTGTTGCTTAATAAATAGAAATAAACAATTGTTTTTTTTTACATAAATATCTTTAATTATCCTGTAATCAAAAAGATATCAATAATTTTGTTTTTTACAACTAAATAATTATTGTTAGCTTTTCAAGTATGACATGAATATTAACCACTATAATTTGCTTACGATTTCCATTAAATTGATATTGAACAAAATGCTTTTGCGACTTTTTACACTTACACACACAAATACAAAATATAATAATACAACAAATATAAATACACAATACAACAATAATTCTTATATTGGTATGTGTTTATTACTATTAGAAAACAAAACTGAATTTAAAAAACTACGTAAAAAGGCCGAAACAAGAAAATAATAATTCGATAGAAATCCTTCTGGATTATTATAGACTAATGCGATTTGACATTGACTATTAAAAAGTTGCGACCACGGCTTTATCATGACCATTTTTGTGCTTCTGCATTTTTGGATTCCCATCTGAATTATTTTCAACAGTCAACATTAATTCACTTATTTACTGTGTAAAAAGGTGTAGCCATATGTTAGAGCATTAACAAGAGTCGAATATAATATCTTACACATCAAAACAAAACGATACTGCATATAATATATAAATTATACATTTATAGTCTTATATTCCGAAATGTTCGAAAATTAGATAACTGAGCTTAAGTACGAATTGTACTACCGCATTTTGACTCAAACAATATAACATAATATATATAATTTGTGATGAGCTTGCGTTCGCCTTTCTTTTGATGCCATACATGTGATGATTATCTCTATTTAATTTTTTAGACGTTAGAATCTGAGGTTCAATTTTAGAAATTACAACATATTGCTAAAAACATGTAGCCTATGTTACCCGCGGCATCATTACGAATCTATTGACACCTTATTAAAATCGGTACCAGTAGTTTAGACGCTACGAGGGAACAAACATACATACATACATAAACTGCCAAAATCATTACCCTTCCTTTTGGCTTCGCCGTAGTCGGGTAAAATGAAATAAGTAAAGATTAAAAAGCATAATTAAGAAAAAATGCTGTGCTAATCTTTACAAACAGAGAGAGAACTCTTTAAGAGAACAAACATCAGTATTACCTGTATTTAAAGAAAAATACATTGTATTCAACATTAAGCAAGCGAACTAAAATAGTAAAATATAAATTATGCAAAAGTTAAAGATTTTTTATGCATTTTTGTTTTTATGTTATGAATCTCTTTGTTGTTATTTGTAGCAATGTTGTTAGTTGTAATTGATGAGCGCTAATTTTATGTTATTATCGCACGCGCGAATATTCTGTAAGCAACAGTTTAACCTTTTAAATTTATGAATTTCTTTTAATGTTAAAAAAAAATGATTTTAGCAAATGGCACAAAAATAGTTTTTTAAAAAACACTAGTACCTAGAAGACCTGGGAGTTCTAGTAGTGCGAGAAAAATATATATGTCAAAAAATTTATTATAGAAATATTTGCCTAGTACCTACTCGTACCGAAGAAAATAAATACCGCGAATAATGGCGAAGAAATACCGACAATAAATAAAATTTAAGGGTAAAAACGCCCAGCTAGCGCTTAAAATACATTTAAAAAATAAGAAAGACATATTTTTTCATACTGAAATGATTGTTTTCTTAGAAAATAATTAATAAAATGATACCTTTTGATGTGTGTAGGTAATAATCTAGTGAACAAAAGTGTTCATTGTCTTTAATTCTTAAAGCAGTGCAAATTCTACTACATTTTTGCAAAGCAACCGTCATTACAAGTATAGAATTTTATCTTTATACTAAACCAGCGATTTTTACTAATTATTATACTTTGTACTAATTATTAATATACTTGAGTTTGTTGTACGATTTATTCTTACTAGTATTATAAACGCGAAAGTTTGTAATAATGTATGTATGTATATATGGTTGTATATTCCTCTTTCACGCAATTACTACTGTCTGGATGGATTTTTATGCAAAAATATACAAAATTACGCTCCCTACAGCGCGGCGCTGTTAAGGTCATTGAACATACACAGCTGATGAGTTGATGTTATTTATGCAAAGTATTTGCTTAATCTTTTAATCAACTGTTTATGTATGTGAAGTTAAGGACCTTGGTGCCTTAGAAAGCGCAATGTAGTTTTAAGCACTTTAAGTATTTTATACAAATTATAAAAGCCCTTTAAAATGGTTTAAAGGGCTATTATAATTATTTATTAATATCTTAGGAGTTATCGTAATTTTAAAAAGTACGCGCGAAAAAATATCTTCTCTCATGCGTACTTTCAACGACGACGACTCGACAGGATTCGCCTGATGTAGTAGCCCGCGCACATACCTATTACATCAGAATTCGAATAGGCTATATAGGGCCCTAGAAAATATAAGGCTGCGTTCACACCAAACTGACTGTCAGCCGCCGAATGTGAGCAGGCTCACTGTGAGCCCCAGTGTAAACGTGAAAATAAACGGTATTTTACGTTCACACTATACTGATAAATCGGCCGCCGAATGTCAGCGTCTATGCATAGCGTAATAACGTATTGTCGGTTATGTGTAAACGAAAAGGTGAATATGTATGGAAATATCATAAACTGTGTAACGCTCGCTCACTTTCGGCGGCTGACAGTCAGTTTGGTGTGAACGCAGCCTAAGGCTTTCATATTTACAACAACAAACACGTTTAGCCCCTAGGCTGTAGATGAACAATATTGAGGAAGTATGTCGTAACTCATATCTATTAGCAAGCGACTTGTGTGTAGGCAAGCGAGAATCCTCTGTTGGCGACATCGGGAGGTGTTGTAGCTGTCGCCCCTTCGCCGCCGTCCGTTACCACGTACAAAACGAACGGTTTCGCGCCAGCTGAAATCATTAAATGATGAAGTCACGGGAACAGTCATATTTGTATTTTAATTCGTTCTTATATTCGAGAAAAATTGGATAACCGTTTTATTTTCAAGGGAGCGAATATTTGCGAAATGCAACGGTTGTTTTGCTTTGACCACGCCCACCATGGTCCCCAATAATAATAATAACTTCCCACACCGATTTCGGTGACGGTGGCCGGTTTTATTGAAACCAGGCCAGTTACGCAGGAGTAATTTTATAGTGCCCAAGTGTGTGCGCAGTACACAAGAGCACTCTCTCTTCCTTTACTCTCATAATCCAGTGGGACGGATAACCGACACGATTGATGAGAGTACAGGCGCAGAGCCGACTTTTTACATGCCCGTCCGACGCATGGATCATCTTTCTTGTTAGACAATCAGGTGATCAGCCTGCATTGTCCTAACCAAACTTGGAAACAAAATTTTTTGCTGTTCCAATGCGGGAATCGAACCCATGACCTCCGAGTCGAGAGCCAATGCCCTAACCACTAGACTACGGAGGCTGTTGCAGGTCCCCAATACTGTATTGTCATAATGACTTACATTGGATTGTGACGAATCCCAGCCCGCAGAAACGATCGGTGCCGACCGCAACGCCCGTGGCCGCGACGGTAGGATTGGGTATGACCACGAAGTCTGTGGTGCAAGCGCCATCGTTGACGGCGCCCACTGCGGTCCCTAATACAGTGTTGTCTGCTCCCTCTACGTCACCAGATACGGTGAACGAGTAAATGTCGTTTGCTGTCTGTTAATTAGTAAAAAGAAAGTTTAAGTAGCCTCCGTCGTTTAAGTCTCCTTTTTAAATTAAATAGTTAAAATAAAAAACTAGCAGACGATAGAAGCTATTACGGCCGCTTAAAGACGATCGTGATATCTGAGGAGTTGAGAGAGAGAGAAGTGTGTTGCTTATCGTTAAAAGCCACACACTCCTCTTAGTGGAGTGCCTTTGTGTAAAATCATCGGAAAATCGTTACAATGAATTAATCCTACTATCCTACAAATATTAAAAAAGTGAAAGTTTAAAGTAATTTATAAATACTTTTATAAATACTAAGATACTAAGATACTAAAGAAAAGTATTTAAATACAAGATACAAAATCCTTTCTAAAAAAGTATTTTAAATACAAGATGAAAATACGTATTTTGTATCTTGTATCTGTATTTCAAATACTTGTATCTTAGATAAGTCACATCACTGCCCATTTTTGTGGTGCTTGTTTTGTTTGTTCCTACCATCATCATAAACTTTCACTTTTTTAATATTTGTAGGATAGTAGGATTAATTTATAAATGTCTACTAACGTAATGTTACTAAAAGACTGAAATCAGTCTTTTAGTAACATTACGTTAACAAAATCAACTATTTTTGAGTAATCGTTCTCTAATCTGGTGTGTAAGTTGGTCCCTAACTAAATTTACTAAACTAAATTTCCCCAATTAAAATAACAACTACTTATTAGATTTAGAAAATTCGAACTAAAGACATTTTCCGCAAACCGCCACTAGGGCAATTCATTGAACAATAGGTTAGGTTATATTTAATCAATTATATTTTATCCCCCGAGTTTGATGTATAATATTATTGCTTTTTAGGGTTCCGTAGCTAAATGTCAAAAAACGGAACCCTTATGGATTCGTCATGTCTGTCTGTATGTCGGCCGGTTTTTTATTTTTATGTTTGAGTTGATTGAATGAAAGGTTGAATTGCGGTTTACGATTTATGACGTATTAATAAAAAAAACTACTTACTATATATCGTTCAAACCAATTTTCGGTGGAAGTTTGCATGGTGATGGACATCATATTGTTTTTTTAGTATTATCATTCTCTTATTTTAGAAATTACAGGGAGGGAATTACATTTTACCACCTTGGACACTTCCAAGGTGGTAAAATGTAATTCCCTCCCTGTAATTTCTTCTCTCTTCTCTCGCGCAAACTATTCAGTTTAGAAAAAAATTATATTAGAAACCTCAATATCATTTTTGAAGACCTATCCATAGATGGGTACCCCACACGTGTGGGTTTGAAAGAAAAAAAATTGAGTTTCAGTTCTAAGTATGGGGACCCCCAAAATTATTATTTTTCTATTTTTGTGTGAAAATCTGAATGCGGTTCACAGAATACATCTACTTACCAAGTTTCAACAGTATAGTTCTTATAGTTTCGGAAAATGGTGGCTGTGACATACGGACGGACAGAGAGAAAGACAGACAGACGTGACGAATCCATAAGGGTTCCGTTTTTACCATTTGGCTACGGAACCCTAAAAAATATTAAATTTCATAAACATAAACCTTATGCATAAACCGTGAACCTTTATTTTTTATTACAAGTTTGTACGGAACCCTCGGTGCGTGAGTCCGACTCGCACTTGGCCGGTTTTATTTTTTGTTCCTATGTTCATAAAGTACAACTTACTATAAATATTTTTGTGGCCACGTATTACCAGGCATTAAATGTATGGCGAATTAAAATAAAATGTTTTCTTACAAAAGTATTTGTATCTTAAGAAGTATTTTGAAGATACGTATTTTGTATCTAGTATTTCAAATACCATTTTCGAAACTATTTTGTATCTGGTATCTGAAATACTTAATTTAAAAGTATCTTGCATTTTGTATTTCAGATACTTTATACAGGGTATTTTGTACATCTCTGAAAATGGGTTAATCTTACAGTCATAAACCCGTAAAACATTATTCAGAAGGATTTACATTAAATGTGCACCGTAACGATTTTAAAACCCCCAGGCGCTCCACCATGTACTCTCATTAGCATCTCTCTGGATGTGTCGGCATATTCCAGAGCGTTTTCCTACGGTTAATATTGTATTGACGTATACCTGAGCGTACTGGATGGTACAGTAGCCGGCCTCCATACGTATGCAAATCCCGTAGTTCAAATTGGCGATCTGTCGTGTTCCGGTCACGAGGGACCCGCTGAGCGCGGTGTTGGCGGCGGTGCCGTAGTTGAAACTGGTGATGGTGCCGGTGGTGCCCGTGTAGTATTGCAGACAGCCGTTGGGCGCTATAAATACAGGCGGTCAAAAATCCTCGCACTCGGCACACTGATGTCGTTTGTTCGACGAGGATTATTCCGTGTTCGATAATAGTTCTATGTAACGTCGTTATAAGGACGAGGTTAGAAAATCTAGAGGTCGAACACGGAATAACGGGTTAAATAATTTAAAAAAATCCCAAAACAAATAACATAAATACTTTCTTTTGAATAGGGATGATGACTACATCTAAAATATTTCGTTTCATTAATATACTCAGAAATATTAAGGTATTATTGCTTGGTAAATGTAAAAAATATAATATTTTACGTGTTGTTAGTAATTAGATACAATATCTAAGAAGTAGAAAAAAGTTTTAAATTGTTTTTGCTAAATTGCTTTGAAAATATTGCCTTTTGATATACTGTTTCTCATATTTAAGACTATTCATTTATGCAATGAAAAGAAAAAAATAGTCACTATGCGTATTGTCGTGATTTGTATTATATATTATATCAGTCTAAAAATTGATAGTACGATGCATGTAACTAGCTCCGTATACTCGTATATCCACAGTTGACAATTTCAGGGTTTACTAGAATTTACCCTCTGAGGGTGTAAAATAAGGGTTGAAAGTATGTATGCAAAATATTTAAAATCAGCCCCGGTTTCCATGAAATTTAATGTCCAAGGTAATACAAATTATTGAGTCAATATATTTTACAGATTTTACATTTCGTCCCATAAACATTAGGGCGTAAAGGTTAAGTAAAATACGATGCAGCATCTTACCTATACCCGGACAGTCGCAGCCAAGTTGTATCAGTCTGATGTTCCAACGTCTAGAGAATGTCGTCGCCAACGTCGCAGTTACGGTTATAGTGATGGCCGCGTTGCCATTGAAGTCCACGAACAGGGTCTGGCCAGTGTTGTCCCCACATAGTGTTGGAACGACGGTATTGCCACCAGTTATGGTTATGGAGTCCGTACTGCACACTCCGTCACCATCTGGCTGAGCTAACACCATGTCAAGGAAGTCTATGCGCAGCTGGAAATAAGGGTCTATTGAGTCAAATATTATAAAAGTGAAAGTTTTTGAGGATGGTTGGATAGGTAGATGTTGGTGTCTCCTATACGCAAAAACTGATGAATGAATTTGAATGAAGTTCGGTATGATAGTAGTTGTAGTAGTAGGCTCTGGATTAAAATATAAGCTATATTTCACGCCGAAAAAATACAGTGTTCCCGCCTAAGCCTATAATTTATTAATATTGTTACGGATGCTAAATGGCTGTTACATATCCTACCAATATTATAAATGTGAAAGTTTGTGAGAATGTATGGATGTATGGATGGATGTTTGTTACTCTACGCAAAAACTACTGAACTTATTTTGATGAAATTTGGTATGGTAGTAGTTTAGGCTCTGGATTAAAACAGGCTACTTTTTATACCGATAAAATACAGTGTTCCCGAGGTATACTGTATTTACGCGGGCGGAGCCGCGGGCAACGGCTAGTTTAGGAACATAATTATACAGTTAACCCTAAATATAAATGAGACACTGATATACAAACAAAATCTATGAAAAAATAAAGCTTAGATCACCTAGGTACCATCATGAGTATTCAGACATCGAACTACTGAACTTAGTGCATCTACTACCTAACCACGACGACGTAAGATGTTAATTACCTGGCATATATTGTTATTACATCTGTTGACGATGATAGTGCAAGCTTGTCCGCCCGCATAAGCGGAGGGATAGCCGGGACTCGTGAAGTAGGTGTTGTTCACATTGGTAGTAGAGCCACATGCTCTGGACACTGAAATATAGAGTATTAAAATATACATGACGTGAGACAGAAGTTAGACATTATTCATCAATAGTGATGATTTTAAATGACGAATCATTATTTAAAATCCAAAAATACTCTCATCGTGCCTAAAGACATCACTCCAAAAGGACTTGAATAATTAAATTACATTAATGAAATAAAATTTGTATATATTATATCGCCATCTGTATATTGAGCTGTACTTGTTTTGTAAGCAGTATATCTATAAGTAGATTCCGACAGATATATCGATGGCGTTACATCCAAAATCGTGTCGTGTCACTTCACTTCAAAAGTTGTTTTATTTGTGACGAACAAACTTACAATTCATGGTTAGCGATAACCGTGGCCTAACGGACATTTGCACTATTAGAGAACATGCAACAGCTTTGCCGGTCTTTCATCAGTGGCGGATCTACTTTTTCACACTACGCACGCCTTCAAAAAGAAGTTTACTTGTTGCGTTCATAAATCACTTTATAATAATTATTGTCTCAAAGATTTGGCCGATTTGGCGCCCAAATGAAACTGCCGCCCGGGGCAAGTTGCCCCCCCCCCCATAGATCCGGGGCTGCCTATTATAGAATCAGTTGCTTTATTTTAATATGTAGTTCATTTTCTCAACTTATTAAAAGCTTACATTAAGAGGTTCTTAATAGCTATAGGTATCTATTGTATTAGTTTCTCGTTTAGGTTACATATAACAATTAGTAATAAGACTTAAATCGCGCATTAATTCCGCTAATTTTCCATCTCTTACCAATACAACATCTGCCTCTCCTAGAGGCGCAGGTTCCGGTAATGGTTCCGTTCAGGTTGTTACACTCCCTCCGAGCGAGACACGTACCGCTCATAGTGTTTGTACTAGAGCAGTCCGAGTTCGCGAACCGGACTATACTTACGAAGGGAAACACTGAAATGGATATATTTTTAAGAGCATAGTTGGCTAAGCATAATATTATTATAGGCTAGGTCAATATAACATTGTCAAAATATTACATAATTTGATACAGTTAAACTTTATTCACTAAGAATGCAAACGATAGCAAGGCACAGAAACGATTCTAGGGGCATATTAAATTGACAAGATAAAATATTTTTAATAATTGCATAGTTTAAATATCTTTCGAGTTTTCTCCATTTACACTTGCGTTATTCGCCAGAACTTGATAATAATAGGTAAAATAAATATTTTGAATGAATTAGATAATATTTTTTACATTTAGCGCTTGCATATAAGTTATATAATATACTTCGCAAAGTTTCACATATCTGATAGGTAAATAGAACTCACGAATTTTCCCTTTTCTCTCCTCGTAATTATCAACTTCATTAACATCGTCGAAGTTTTTATCGTACGCTGTAAAAGCGGCCACAGCAACTATAAAGGTAGCTGAGAAAATCCAGAAAAACGTATGATCCATTACACAGAAACTAAGTTTTTGCTCTACTATTCATAGGACACTGTCGTCATAGAGTTATGTTTGAAATAAGAGACGGCAGATCGGTGATAGATCTTTTATAATGTAAGTGGTAACGGTTTCCTGTTTGTGCAAAACGTTAGGGGTTCCGTTTGGTAATTATCACGCGGGAATGGTGTTACAAGCCGATTAGCGTCCACTACTCTACTGAACTGTATACTGTATGTGACACATCACACATATTACTATATTATGTACTCACGATATAGAGCAAATATTTAAAATATTTAAACAATATTTAAAACGGGTTTCAAATGTAAACTACATGTAAAATATTTAGTATGAGTATACTGGTAAATACACATTTAAGTCGTATTTAAGCATAGATATATAATATTAAAAAGAGGCATTTAATTTGCAATAACAAAATATATTGAGATCATTAATTGAGATAAAACTTATCCTATCTCCCAAGTTAGACCAAATTAATTACAGATGCTTACAAAATTTGATAAAAATCGGTTCAATAGTTTCGGAGTTTAGCGCTAACATACACTGTGACACGAAATTTTTATAAATTATATAGATTTAGGCATAATCTATCAGCATGGAAAATTGCATGTTTCTAAGTCTCATAGTTTAGTCTCATAATTAAGAAGTGCTAGTTATAAAAACTATATTTTTTATATTCTGAATACTCAATATATAAAAATACACAAAAAAGGATGAAATACAAGTTATTTTCTAAATAATTCCCCTTTTAAATTTGGCAAAAATTTTAACTATTCTCTACTCAATCTTCTTAATTTTGAAGTCGCTACAAGCCCAAACGATATCCTACAATATTTTATAGAACTCAGGTTCATATTATTTGCTGGTACCGACTTCAAAATTAAGAAGATTGAGCAGATTAGGTATTGTTATTAACATGATGATGATGATGTTTACTGTAAGTTACAAAGTGGCATATTTTTGCAGTTCGCTTATGCTCGCATCATCAGGTTTCCAGTTTAGTGACCAATTTCGAATTAAACCCTTTACAACAACAACAAAATAATTTTGCAAATAGGTCCATAAATGGCAGAGTAATGTTCAAAGATCTCCGTGTTAGTGTAAAATACTATGAGAAATACCTTTTATATCATCATAATGTGACGATGTATGGTGTGATGGTGGTGGTGATGATGATGATTACTCTAATTGACATGGTGGCATATGCTTGCAGTTCTTTAAACAACGCCGAAATCCCCAAATATGTATCTATAAGGAGTCAGGAGTTCTGTTCTGTACCTTTGGATCCAGGGTATACCTTGGAGCAAAATCTTACTTTTTGGTAGCATATGCTTGGGCTACTTCAGAAAAAGTTGAAATCACTATATGTGTCCATATAAATTTCGAGGAGTTCCCTCGATTCCTCATGGATCCCATCATCAGGTGACCACTTTTTTGAAAACGGGACTAACTTGGGATTATACCCTTTACATCAAAAAAAGAATTTTGAAAATCGGTCCACATACGGCGGAATTATCGTTGAACATACAAAAAAAATGTACAGCCGAACGTATTTAAACCGCCTCTTTTTTTTTTGAAGTCGTTTAATAATTTAAGGTTGAGAAACACCGGCAGTAGGTGAAAAGGTCAACGTTCGTATTTCTATGTTTTCCGCGACCGGACTTTAGTCAGGAAATAATAAGATAGCGTTCATAACTAGACAGTGGACATTGATAGGTATACGTCTTAATACATATATCCAGAGTATTTCAGAGTGAAACTGGAGAATAATAATAAGAATAATAAAACAAATGGGTAAAGAAAAAACGTTAAAATGTGACTTAATTTATTTTGTTCTGAAATATGATAATTGCAATAACATATTTTATAAAACATTTAAGGGCGATACATTGCATCATAATAGGCTGTAGTTATGAGTTTGACGTTTGTTTTTCAGTTCTGTCATGAGTCATGACTCAGTAATAAAATTTTATATTAGTGAGCGTTTTCAAACGTTTTTGATTGCTTTTCAATTTGTACATTTTAAAGCTATTTACTTTTTTTTTATTAAAAAAGTAGATGTTTTTTATTAAAAAAGTAAATCAATTTAAAAATATGTTCAAATATGACACTGAAACGATAGTTAAATTAAGTGACGCTCAAGTCACATGCCATCCTTGTCGTTTCGGCTAGCAAAGACAGTAAATAGCCTGAGAATAGGAGGGCTCTTAATTTTTAAAATTAGCGTTTCGGTATTCGGCCTATAGTCTTAAAGTTGCTATTAAGTGAGGACTGAAGTTTAGACTTTAGACAATTTAATAAACAAATATTCGCTGCAAATAACCATGAAAACGCTCTGACATTAAAAAAATATAATGTTGAACTATAAGTGCTATTAACAAATGAGGTGAGAAAGTTAAAATATGACTGTCCAATATTTTAAGATCGAAAACAACTTATGCAGTATGCAAACCACTTGTAATTACTAATATTTTATATGGCACAGTGAATAAGCCTGAATGTACAAAATATGAGTTACCTATTATATTTCAGTCCGGCTAAGAAAATAGAACAATTACATTGGTTGTAATTATAATTTTATATTAAAGTACTAAAATACTGGGCAGAGAATGATCGAGAATGGGGCAAGCAATAGAGGTGTAAACTTTTGTGACATAAAAATAACGTTGTTAGTAAATCACACACCTGGCAACTCTTAGGGTACCTACTATTAAATATAAGTTCATTACTTACATCATCAAAATATATAAGACATCTCTCTATACTCAGCTATACAAAAATATACATACAAAGAGAATGAAAAAAAAAAACATGTCATTGGTAATAAATTATCTTGTGACTTAGTCAACGTTACATCTACCTAATTATTCTAAATTAAAATTAAACATAGAAATACTTAAATACATAAAAAGTACGAGGAAATGTGGCCTGCTTACTATACAATATACTTGTATTAATAGTTCAACTCATTTGTGTGCGCGTCGCTATGTGTGAGTTTTGTGTGGCAGTGACTACTCGTACGCGGCACTATGTGTGGGTAGTGTATTACGTTACGCACACATAGCGCCGCGCGCACAAATGAGTTGAACTACGTATACCTGCAGCCTATTTGCATTCCATTGATGACAAAGTAACAATTCATATGAGATGTAACAAATATTATGCATCAATAGATCGATAGATTAACAAAAATATAATGTTTTTTGTGACATAAATACTAATAAAGTCACCTTTAAGTACATTTCACCTGTCTTTAAAATTAGGCGAAAATTAAATGAGGCATAAAAATATTAAACAAACATACTTGGTGAATTTTTAATCCGTTTCAGGAAAAACGTTGTTTTGTATCAACAAAAGAATCTATTTTCAAAAGCATTTGTTTCGAAAGTACCTACTTGATAGTTGGAAAATCTTCAAAATGTTTGTTTGTAATTTCTAATAAACAACTTTGCACTAAATGCAGAATATATTAGTCCGTCTGTCTGTCTGTTTGTTCCGACTAATATCTGAAACTGCAGGACCGATTTTAATCAGACTTTCACTGGTATTACAGGAGTAAGGCTGCGACCGGAATCTGGAAAGCCGTAAATAAGAAAAGAGAAAGCATGGGCGTAGCCAGGTGGTTTAGGGGGTTCAAACCCCCCCCCCCCCCCCCCCCCCCCCCCCCCGAAATGGGCCGGCTGGTATATATAATACAGAGATCTGACCAATATACAGAGGCGTATTTAGAAATTTTGCGCCCGAGGCCAATTAACATATTTTGCCGCCCCATTAACCCTATCTGAAAGATGATTTTTGAAGTTATTTTAAAAAAATAATCAACAGCCTAAATCAGAACTTTGTTTACTACAGTAGTCGTTTTATTTATTTTTATTTTCTTGAACCCTTCCCGAAACTAAAACCTGGCTACGCCCTTGAGAGAAAGAGTATAGAAAATAGAACTCTGCGATAATACAATAGAACTGAAAATCTAACACACCATCTGACACTTGACACTTCGATTTTCAACTTTATTGTATTAGCGCCGAGCTCTACTTTCAATGCTCAGAATTTTCTACGGCCTTCCGGATTACACATTCCCAGCCTAACTTAGGCCGCGCATCGTTGATCGCTCGACTCCAATCATCCGCCACGTCATAGCGGTCAAATGACCCGGTCAATTTAGATAAATACTTTTTAGGGATCCGTAGTACTTATAGTTTCGCTCTGTCCTGTCTGTCCGTCTGTCTGTCTGCCATAGTTAGAGTACTATGGCAAACAGACATTTTCATGTAGGTACCTATTATATCCTATTTTTCCTGAAACGAAATAAAAAATCTCCCAGTATATCTACTTAGATGACTAACCCAATATTTTTTTGTGATATATAATCCTAATATATAACGTCTTCGAAAATCAATTACAGATACTTCGGGCACATAATCTGCTGCTTGTGTAAAGACGTATAGACAAAAAAACATTTGTCATACTCAAAGTAAAAAATCATCTAATGTATGGGGTAGTCACCCCATACATTGCGTTTTGTGGGGAGTCCCTCGCAAAACGCAAGCTCGCCCATATAAATATTTTTTTTTTTAGTATATGACAATTATTTTTCTGCTTAAACGTCTGTACATAAGCAGTAGATCATATGCCCAAAATATCCATAGTTGGTTTTATCGAACCTTATAGATGGCATATTCACAAACATATTTTTTTTATAAATATACAAAGGTTTGGGTTATTTTCCGACTAATACTTAATGGGAGCAAAATCACACACACACACATCCAGTCCCTTTCTTCATTCTATAAATTTTCTCAACGCACGAAAGTTTTAAGAAAAAGTAAAGGAAAAATTTAATGCGAAATGAAAAAAAAGTAGATTAATTTTACTTATCTTACATACTCATACTACGTGTCATGTTTAGGGGTGGGAGCTTAGGAGGAGGGCTTAGATTTTTGTTACGTAGTCAACATCTTCTAGAAAAATCTCGCGCGACATCCTTTAGTAGGTACTACGTAAGGGGGTGAAAAGTGGTTACATAGTATGGGTACGTCCCCTTAGTTAAGTAATATATCCGATTTAAATTTTAAGTAAATCGATTTAAAATAAATAATCATTCACGTTACAATTTCTTTAAATATTTTATATAAAATATATAAGATAATTTAAAGAATCTCTTTCAAAATTATTCAAGTTTTCTTAGTTTTCTTTAAATTACATGTAATAAAATGTTCATTTTAATAGGCAAGTAAGTGCTCGTGGAGGAATGACGATTCGTTACCCTATAATATAGGAGGAGGAGAATATGCGTTTGCAGTTGGCAAGATTACATTTTTGCGAAATGTCGGTGAAAACTGTTGAAATTTTATTAATTTTAGAAAGATTGTCATATGATAAAGTACCTATTATTTTGAACACTAATAAGGTCACTTATCAACGTTTGCGCTCAACATTCCAATTTTTAAAATCAAAATAGTGCCCTATTTAGTTGTAGAGGCAATATTGGTCTTAAAGTAACAATAATAAATACAAAATTCTTGATGCACCTTAATTTTTCAATAACTTCGGTGTTTTATTATATTTATTTTATTATATCAACGCTGAACAAAAAATGTAATAGACATGTTAATTTTAAGTTAAGTTATAATTTTACAGATACCTACATAATAAATATCGTAGTGCAAAAGCGATATATAAAATTATTACAATTTAAAGTTACATTTCTTAGAATAGCAAACTACTAGTGACTATGTATGATGGCAATTGTATCATATCATAATTTTACATTTACTATAAGTATGGTACTAAGCTCTGTGTGTAAGGCACGCTACAGAAGCTTATGTTGAACGTGGACGGAAGCAATAAGGCTGGTTTCTATACATTTATCAAATAAATGGAACATGATTTATATACAAATATACTAAAAAGTAATATTGCACCACATTAGCCCTAAGACCGGATTTATATCGATACAGTAGCTGGCGTCAGCATCCCTGGATTTCGATGCTGGATCGCATTGTATCAATATAAACATGTTTCAACCCAGTACAGCATCCAGTATCTAGTACTGGATCTAAATAGACTGGTGCCTATTTTTCAACCCAGTACCCGACCACGCATTCACATCGCGCAGCCCGTGTCAGTGGTGGTGTCTCCGTTATAAACACTGCGCGCCAGTTAACGCCATGACAGTCGATAGCGCCTACTCGTACAGTAACCACCGTATAGTCATTGCAACAAAGTAGAAATGACTACTGGATGCGCGTAAACGACACGACACAACGACAAGTGCCTGATTCAGTGCAGAAGTCCAGAGTTGCTGGTGCCAGCTACTGTATCAATGTAAATCCGGCTTAATGTAGAAGGTAGCAGTGGTCACCACAATTTTTTAAATGTGTCATAATTAAGCTACGTGTGTTTTCTTAATTAAAAAGGTCACTTATTGAGACCATAACTGTAAATATATTATTATATTTGAAGGGCTAATGTAGCAGAAATAAGTAGTTATGAAGTAATAATATCATAATCTGTTTGTTGAGGGCAAAGCATACAACCCTTGAAATAAAATCTGTAAATCCGAGACTAGAAAGTTTTTTCACGTGTTTGAATGAGACGACCAAAATTACGAGCACATAATGTAAACATCTTTATAACGATGCCTCCGTGGTCCAAATGTTTAGAGCTTTGTTTCTCGTTTCTGGAGATCGTGGGTTCAAGTACTTTGTTGGAACAACAGAAATGTTTTTTTCGACTTTGGTTAGGTCAATGCAGGATCACCTGATTGTGTGACAAGAAAGATGATCCATACGTCGCATGGACATGTATAAAGTCGGTCCTGCGCCTGATCTCTCGCCAGTTGTGGCCGGTTGTCAGTCCCACTGGGTTATTCGTAAAGGAAGAGAGAGTGCTCTTGTATACTGCCTACACTGTACTTGGGCACTAAAAAATTACTCCTGCGTAGCAGGACTGGTTTCAACGTAACCGGCTACCGCCACCAAAATCGGTGTGGGTGCTTACAACTATTTTGGTAACCATCATAAAAATAACTTTGTGAAGTAACTTCAAATTTACTGTGTAGAAAATAAGGATAGTAAGTTTGAGGATAGAGCTATTTCAGCAGCTGTAGATTGTTATTTTCATTTTATGTACCTATTTATGTAGGTATAATTTACATTTTTCTCATAACACGGGTCGTAGCATTCAAAACACATCGGTATACTTAAGACTATACCTAACTCTAATCTAACATTACTTTTATATTATTAACATTAATATATTTATAGTATCTTGGATATTCCTTGTTCACTTATATTTAATTAATTTATAATAAATTAATCGCGTGTCTAATCAATACTTAATGCTTTTACGTGTCACACCGTTGTCACTAAAGTCGAATTTATTTATGTAAGTACCTAAACGTTATAGCACTGGCTTTAACTAAGGCTCTAACATTCTGCTTTATTTTAAATTGAAAATTTTATATTCTACTTGTTTTTTGTTGCCATACTTTGCCAGTGGTTATTTTAGGTTAGGTTAGGTTATAACATTTGTGAAGGAGAATTAGCGCCACAATCCTAAATCGCGCTATCGATGTTTTCTTAGTTTGGCGCTATTAGTATATAACGTTATACAACCACTGAAATACTTATAAATGGGCTTCGGCGATATAATATAAAATAACGTCCTTTAAAGCGACAGTTATTGTTATTATTTATTTATTATTAATGATATTTAAAATATGGTTCTTAATAAAACATAATTATGACAACAGTGCAACCACAACTCTTCTACAAATAATTGTCATTTTATATATTATGTAGTATTTAAATATTTATAAAATATTCACTCTAATGCACAATAAATTAATTTTGGGTTGCGCGGTAAATCTACCCTATCATTTTCAGGTAAAGCAATTTCCTTGGTAAAATTTGCCTATTTCTTTTTATAATATTCTGGTGACGTCAGGTTTTTATTAACTAATAATAATTAATAACTGCCTGGCTACTAGACGGTTACGGCGTCATTGAAACTACAAATTTAGTTATACCCAGAGGTAAACTCCGCCGCCGACCGAGAACGTTACCGAGGCAATAACTTAATTAAATATATAATTTGACGTATATTACAAAGAACGTATAGGTCCACGTGTATCTGACATTCCCCTCGGCGTGGACCTGTGAGCTGGTGTTTGAGCAGCTATCTCACAATACGCTGTAAAATGTGTCCATCAGACTGGTCTCCAAATCGCACTCTAGAAAGAAGTTCTCGCCACATTCTTCCTGTAACAGAGAGAGCTATTTTCAATACATTACATACATGTCATTTAGTAGGTACATAGTAAAAAGTAGGTATATTTATTATTTAAGTTGTTTTTATGCTCCACAGTCTATATCATGGAGACCACAGAAAATAAAGTAAATGGGATTGGAGCTAACCCTCAGGCAGAAAACTAAAAAAGTGTCCGACAAAATGTAATTAAAGAATAGTTCCAAAACCTACCAGTGGGTCTAGCAGGAACATTTATCAGCGGCGTAAATGTAACTTAACGAATGAGAATTGTATGAAAATCGGTCAAAATCATGACAGTGCCCGTGCTTCATTCGATAACATTACGTTTACGCCACTGTCAAATGTTCCCGCAAGGCGCTCGCGCTAGAGCTAAAAGTGTGTATGATATTATTATGAAGTTAGCAATAAGAGATGAAGTGAAGTGAGTTGCGTTTACTTATTTAAAAATTAGCGGCTTTAGTAGACTAGTAGTTAAATCATAAAAATTCTAATTACTCACGTAGTCGAAAATATTTTTATAAGTAAATATAACCTGAGAAGATGCTATGATTTTATTCTCCGTTTGAATTTTTTCCTTTCTTTGAAATTTACACGCTTCTACAGTAGCATTTTGAGGGACCCTTTTTGATGTAAAGAGATGGTTCTTGACTTCTTGCTCTATATTTTTCCGTAACACGTTCCTTTTTACGATTAAGCACAGTTAATTGACACTTAGTCAAAGCTTTACAAAGCTTTGAGAGGGCATAATAAGGTTTTATTCTGCTAGCTAATGACTAAGTACCTACGTACTTAATTTATACTCTACGTATTTTATTTGAGATATTCTCGATTACTGGCTGATTAATATACCTTATAGAAACATATAATACCTGAGTGTTCTGAGGCGCGGGAGTTTGTTCCCCGCCTCGTCTTGGGTGTCATTTGGACGTTTTGGGCTGGTGGCGTTTATTGTGAAGCGCGAGATGATCCGACCGCGCGAACGAACGCTCGCAGACCGCGCACTTGAAGGGCTTCGCTCCCGTGTGCTTCCGATAGTGCCGCGTCAGCTCGTCCGACCGCGCGAACCGCCACTCGCACTCCGGCCATTGGCAGGTGTAGGGCTTTTCTCCTATAGGGCAATGGGCAATTTACAACAGTGGTTCGACCTGGCCAATACTCGTCAGCGAAGCGAGCGATCCACACAAATCGCGCTATTTCTATGGACCGCTTTCGCTTCAACCGAAGTGTGTGACCAGGTCGAAAAAGATGAGCACCAGTAAATAATATTTCGCGGAGCCGGATCAATGAAATTCGCAAAGCAATCTACACAATAGGAACACAGTTATGAAGGAATATTTTACCTGTATGTATCCGCTGGTGAGCTTTCAGGTGTGAACTTTTGGTATAAACTTTTGAACAGCCTGAAACATAGACCATATTTAGATTAATTTTTCGGAGGCAATTTTTATATTTTTATTACTTTAGTGTCCCTGTATAAATGCGATAACATAATAATTGTGCTTAATTGCAATCGCTTGTACGGTAAAAGATAAGACAGAGTAGTAATAAATGCGTTGCTAAAAAAATAAATGTTAAGGTAATCCCTTATGCTTTTTTATTTTTTATATTCAAGGGCTTCTTAATATATGTATTTTATAGTAGTTAATTGGTAGATAAATATTAGATAATATGTATGTATGTTATCTACCTATAAAGTCGCAGTGATGTACCCTCCGCTTCTCCAGTTCGGGGTTGTTGCGGCGGTTGTACTTGACGGAGGTCGGCGGCGCGAGGCGCGCGTGCGGCGTTGGCGGCACAACACTAGCCTGTGGCGCCATCTGCATCGGCGGCATCACCTGAAAATGATACAGAAATGTTTTATAATTTTCTTTCCATATTGAATCTTGGCATCAGATTCTTATTACGATGCGGTAATAAAAGGATTTTTCGATATTTAACCACCACTCGTTGTGTACATAACGAGTACAATGAGGTCTAATTCACGAGTTTTAGAGAGAGAGAGAAAACTTAGTTTATTATAACTAACATACTTTAAGGTAGATCCCTTTATTTTGTTGTACAAAAGATTCGTGATATACCTCTCTATTTACGCTGTAGCTCTACTTCTTCTCCCCACACCGATTTCGGTGATGGCGGCCGGTTTCATTGAAACCAGGCCGATTACGCAGGAGTAATTTTATAGTGTCCAAGTGTGTGCGCAGTACACAAGAGCACTCTCTCTTCCTTTACTCTCATAACCCAGTGGGACGGATGACCGACACGACTGGCGAGAGATCAGGCGCAGGACCGACTTTTTACATGCCCATCCGACGCATGGATCATCTTTCTTGTCAGACAATCAGGTGATCAGCCTGCATTGTCCTAACCAAACTTGGAAACAACACTTTTTGTTGTTCCAATGCGGGAATCGAACCCACGACCTCCCGAGTCGAGAACCAATGCTCGAACCACTAGACCACGGAGGCTGTGGTCTACTACATCAATCTGTCACTCTAGGTACAACTTACTAAAGCGTCATAATCTTGTGTTTGAACCTTTACTAATGTCTCCTTTTATGGATCTCAATGTTCAAAGAGAAGAATGGCCAACCTGCGGATGGTGCGTCGGCAGCGGATGCGGCGGCATGTGCGGCGGCCGCAGCATCGGCGGCGGGTGATACGGTGGCGGCGGCGTCCGTCTAGGCCCGCACTGAAATTACACCATTACTATTTGCACGAACATTGCCTTTTACTCCAAAAATACATCGATTATAAAAACTAAAGTTGACTAAAGATTGTTGAAGATATGCTAATTTTTTGCTCTTATTTTACTGCTTCCGCATAAGGTATTTGAAATGAATCGGACACAAAGTTTTGTAAAATCAATCTACATTTCTTCATTCAATTGAAAGTTATAAAACCGACGCCCTCATGAAAGTGTGTACCTACACTCTGTTTCGCTTCATTGATTTCTTTATAACTTTCAGCAGAATGATTGAGGATTATATTATACAGGTTACGAAAACTTGGATAAAATAATAACATTAAAAAATCGCTTTGCAATAGCAACGATCGCATAGCACGAGATGGTACCATCTTCCCCAAAACGCTAGCATTCAAATTGCAAAAGCTACGCCGTTCAAATTACCTGCATCGAATTCCCTGGACTACCCTGATCGGATCCGGGGGGTGTGAGCGGTGACATGTAGACTAGTCTCGACTGCGGGTATTTGGAGTAAGTCGCCGCAGGTTGCGGTTGCGGCGGCGGTTGCGGGTGCGCGTACGTCGGCGGCGCGCAGAGCCTCTCCGTCTTGATTTCCAGCGGACTGAGTAGAGGTGTAGCACACTCTTCGAGGAGCGGGTCGTCTGCCTCGAGCTTAACGTGTGTGGCGCCCAATGGGGCGAGCATGTTGGCGTTCTCTGGGTCGATGTTGCGGATTGAGGAGGCGATGTCCTCCCAGAGGGCGGGACGGAGGAAGGCATCGTCGCGTGAGGTAGTTCCGCCGTCGAACAGGTCCATGGGGGCGGGCGCGATCGAGGCGCCCTCTTGCTTGCAGAGCAGCGACTCGAAATCAGATGTCTGCGAAGCGAAAATATTATATTTTGTTATATCATAGTGATATATTTCCAGTTTTTAACTTTAATGACATAAGGGCAAACAAGCTAACCGATCGTCAGATGGAACCCTTCAAACAACAGAGCGCAAGGCCACAGCTGTTTTTCTTAAGATATTTATTGATATAGTATAATAGAGTTTGCTATAGCTCTACCTATGTCGAAATTACAAACCCCGTCAGGTATACCTACTTAAACTTGACCAGTGTTAAAGTTGAAATTGAAATCAGAAGATATATTATAATTTAAAGCAAGATTTGTAAATGAGATTATATCGCTTCAAGGCATTTTGTTAACAAAGCATTGCTCAAGAGTACCGAGTTCCTATTATTATCTTATACTGAATTTGTAATTTGTATTATAACTAATGCATTGATCATGTATAAGCAGTGGCATAACTATACCATCTGAGGCCCGTGGCAAATTCTTTGAAAAGTTAAAATCGTCACACTATAATTTAATATTAATAAACCACTTATGTAGTTACCCGAAACTATTAATAATATTGTGTGCATTTTAGTAAAGTATCGAATAGGTTTTATTTTCAAGAGCATAAGTTTACATGTTCATAATTAAATAGCAGTTTACTTTTAATGAGCTCAACCCTGCCATGTGCAGGCTTGAGGAGTCCAAGGAAAGATGTACTCGCGAATAATGTTTATTAACTGCTCCTTAATAGACTAACCTTACAATATATAGGTAGGGAGGTGATACACACACTACACCTCCCCCGTATTTTCGAAAAAAAAATAATTGCGCGCTGCCAATGTGCCGCGACAAAAAATTAAGCAACTAATGGATGCGTTCCGAAAATCGACATAAGATATTTTTGTTTTGAAAGTGTTGAAATAATGATTAATTTGTAATCAAATTAAAAATTAATATTATTTCAACACTCACATGGTCTTTATTTATACCTCACATTGATTGATTTAAGTACTTAAAAATATATTTATGTTAGGTTAATTCTGAGCTTGCGTCCCCTTGGGCCAGGGCCCTCTATGGTCGGCGGCCCATGGCATTTTGCCAGCCCAGCCACCTTGTAGTTATGCCACTGCACATAAGGTAAAGATAAGATTGCCACAGAAGACTGATACATTTCATTGAGTTTGTTTGTTTTGATTAAGTAAATATTTATTATGTTCTACCCAAATAGCTCAAGCATTCGCTAAAAATTTGTGTTAGCGTAGACTATTCATAGACAAATAGACCATACTTTAATAGATAAAAAACCTTCTCGCTAAAGGGATTTTTACATTTTTATATCGACAAGTACGTATTTATTTTAAAATGCACCTAACTACCTACCTAGATCCATTTGCTATAATATTCTTGGCTTGGGGTACATTACAGTGTCATAAGAAATATATTCAAAGATATTCCACAAGAAATTTATTATGCAAATATTTAGATCACATTGCTTGATCCCAATACCGTATTTCCAATGGAATTAACATTAACGACGCGAAGGTACAAAAGTCATGCAAACGAAAACAATCGATAGTTGCCACTTAGATCTTATGTATGTACATGTAAAATAAATATGACGTCTGTAGGTACATAGAGAGTACACGTGGCAGAAGTGAAACTGCATTCAACATTTAACTAAATCATTAAGAACATAACTTCAAAGAAAAGAATAGAAAAATTAAAATTTGCACACCTAGCGCTATCTGTGTATTGAGCCGTACTTAAAAAAGTTAAATTGCTATGTAATTATTGCATAACAACTAAGAAGTATAAGCAGCTTTGGACAGACGGCGTTATATCTAATAACGTGTCGTGGCGTGACTATGAAATTTCGCTTTCAACGCCGTTAAAGTAGTTTCACTTCAAAATATGTATCAAAAACAGTGAAGGTATTGTTTCTATAATAAAATTTTATAAAAATAAAAACAATAATATCGTAAGTAAAATTATTGCGTTACTCCATTGGAGAGCACGCATAGCATAGAGGCTTCCATGTTCGACACCAAGATTTCAACCCTCGTCCTTATACCGACGTTACGTAGGGTAGATACCTAATCTAGGGGTGGAACACGGAATAATCTTGCACAGGGGGCCTAGCAGGAACATATTTTGACAGTGGTGTAAACGTAACTCGCTGTCATGATTTTGACAGATTTTTCATACAATTCTCATTCGATAACGTTCACGCCGCAGTGAAATATTCCTGCTAGACCCACAGATCACGTTTAAAAACGTTTACGACGATAACAATTCAAAAGTCTATATGCAAAATGAAAAATATGCGCTCATTATGATGAAAGGTATGAGAGATGATAGCGGCGTAATGTTTGCTATTTTCAATTTCTCCGGCCGTGGATTGAAGCGTGTATTTACATACAATAGGCGCTGAGCCCACGCGGCCGCGGCTTGCAGGCTCTCGCAGGTGACGAGCTCAATAGCTTCATATAAACGAACACTATCTGATCAGATCGACCACGTTGAGAACCGGCTTAACATACTTTGATTATCCGTTTGTTATACAAATGTTATGTAGTATGCTCCTCAATCATCGATACTCAAATTCACAATATACTTGTCTATTGTTAATATCTTTTAAATTACAAGATCCCGCGACTTTGAACGCGCAAAATTTACGGGAATCGTTAATTTTGCTGCGATATAAAGGAGCCAATGTCCTTCCATGTGGTCTATATCTGTCCCGAATTTCATAAAAATCGGTTTAGTAGTTCCGTATTTATTAATATTAGTATTGAAAGTCAATAGATTATTACCAACATTAGTTTTATAATATTTACAAACTCTACATGAAAAAAGTAGAGTGTATAAATATATTGTATCTTCACGCTACATGTAACTTAATAGATAACAAAACTTTAACATAAAGCATAAAAAGGTTCAATTACTTAGAACTTAATATCGAATTCTGAACGGCTGAATGTTAAGCGATTATTGCAAATATCAGATCTACCTGCATCGGTAACCCTTCGGTGGTACGATGTCGCAAGCGACCGGACCGCGCGAATTCCTTCCGTGACCTTTGCGATTGCGCCAGCATCTGCTATAGACGAGCTTAGGCAACAGATTAGGCCGTGTTACAGATCTTCGGGGTACTTTTAGTTTGTTTGTTAACCCCCGACGAAAATAGGTGTTATAAATTTGACGTGTCTGTCTGTACGTGGCATAACAGCGCCTAAACGGACGAAACGACTTTGATCTAGCTTTTTTTGTTTGAAAGCTGACATGATCGAGTGTTCTTAGCTATCATCATCATCATCAACTCAACTGCTTGACAATAAAATTGGTTATTTTCCTATATGCAAAAATTAGTTTTTTTTAATTATAAATTAAGAAACAATTAGATATTACAATTTGATAAAAGTAAAAATAATTAGGATTTTATGTGTACTTTTGTACTTTATATGCATTTCGAATATTCACAGAAAAGTTGAAATAATTTTTAGAACATTAGTGTAAAAAACCTACATATTTAGTTTACTTACATAAAGTACAAAAAGATTTACAATGAAATGTATGATCATAAACGCGCAAACTTCGGAGATATCAGAAATTTTGTGCATATGGCCATATATTTCGTCGCAACATTAGCAGATTGTGACGTCACCTACTTGTACAACTATTGTATGGGGCGTTTTCACGAGACTCTTGCTTGCGTGCTTCAAACAATCCGTAATATCTTTGAAAATATTGATTTTTAGCATACTATTCCTTTTGTAAACTGTCTTATTTTTTAGAGCACAATAAATTTATGTAATAAAAAAAATGCAGGAAAATACCGTATTCGGGGCTACTTAAAATTTTTATTTCGTTAATTGAAATTTGAATTAGCTATCTGTCAGTGAAAGTCCCGTGAAAATAGGTCCAGCCGTTTTAGAGATAAGCCAGAATATACAAGCAGACAGAAAAGCAACAAGGGACTTTAAAAATATATTTTTTATTGTAAATACCGTTAAAACTTTATATGCATTAGGTGAAAAGCTGATAATTTTAAATTACCAACAGACACTTCAATTTTATTTACTTGTACTATTCCCTCGGGATTTTGACGCGTACAAAGTTGCAGGTAAGCGCCAGTACCTTTATGAAAATGACTCTTGTGTTTCTACTCCAGAACCTCAACGTCCCATGGGATACATAGATTTCGCGTTGAGCGAATTACACTACGGCCGCTGTATCTTGACGGGTCTGAACATATTAGGCTCTGCGCACTTTAGCGCATGTACAACTCTGAAGAAAACTATTACTGTATTTTTTTTATATACCTATGTACTAATAAAATTTACCTAATACACTTGACAAACTAGTACAAATAAAAGAAATACGAAAACACTTAAAAACAGTTAATGCGCATCCTTCTGCGCGAAGTTCAGACTCGCCAAGATACACCGGCCGGCCGTATTGTACGTGGTTTAAGCTCGAACTGATACTTGAAGCAAAAACTTTTGAGTACAGTTTTACGTGAACTGTGCGAACGGAGGAGTATGATATTTGGCACAGTTAAAATTTATGTGGAGGAAGGTGTGAAGCAAGCTATTATTAAAAAAACTTAGAAATACATAAAATTTATAAAAATGACAACCATCACATATCTCAGATTATTATTAGCACTCACTACTTTGCTCACTACTCTGCGTTTGATAAATAGAATTTTTGTCAATCTGTCATAATATTTACATTTATTTTTCTATCTAAGATGCAAAAGAATCCATATAAAGTTAAAATTAAAGTATTTCCGAATTCGGCCAACGGGCTACGATGCACAGTTGATAATGCGGACTGTGTGCGGATTACAGTATGGAAAATATTCATACATGTTATAGCAAAATTATGTCTAATATCTGCAGGCGGATATATTTACAACAGTTAGTCTTGTAATTGCTAAATTTATTGTCTGTCAAAGTTTGTAAATTGTAACTGAATAAATTTTAATTAAAATATATTTGTTCGAATGCAATCTTGCCGATACTAGAATTTATCTGAATAAATTTATACGAATTATTCAACTAAATCTAATCATCATAGCGGTCAACATACACCTACAGACTAAATTAATCGGATTTATTTATTTTACAAAGAACATGCACCACTGATTGTAATGCGGATTAGAATTTACATTTATTCCGCTTCTTACCGAATTTAAGGCTGTATTATAAATTAATGTAGGTATACGGATTACGGTGGAATGGTTTACTTGTAAAGTCTATCGGTTTAGAAATATTATTCAAACATTTATATTTAGGCGACCATACTAAATTGTAATAAATAGGCACAGTCAAGTGCAAAATATTATCGAAAGCTTTCTCCTTGTAATGCTTTTTATCCGACTACGGTGAAGCGAAAGGAAGCCCCACCGTAGCGCCTAAACTACTGGTCTAATTTGAATAAATGAGGTGTAAATAAATAGATTCGTAGTAATAGCCCGGGTAATATAGGCTAGATAATTTACGTATATATACTTAATTTAAGTTTTTTTATAAAAATAATAATATTTATGGACGCTTCACACCACGTCTATCTGGCCCCGTGGCCCCCGAAGAAACGTGGTAAGTATATTTAATACTTTTATATAATACTATTATATAAAATTATTGTAAATAAAATAGTTTTTTAAGTCTTTAGTCTAAGTATTTGTTTAAGCATGGATACCAGCAGCATAAACTCAGGAGTGGCGTGTCCACACTGCCCCGGCTCGACGCGCCGCTTCATCGGCACTCATGGTCTTAATATACACGTCAGCCGCAAGCATAAAGATCTGCTGGATCGCGACTCTTCTCTCCCAGTTGGCAGTAACCAGCCCAGCCAGGTCATTAGGGAATCTTTAAATTTAGATTTCAACACCATACCCGACTTAAAACGCAATATTCGCGTCCTTAAGCATGTCCCCAAGGGAGCCAGAAGTCTAGCAGCTGGAAAACTGGCTGATTTGATCGACGATTGCGTCACAACTAATACCACAATATCATGGTTCAAATTACTAACTTTCTCTTTCACAGTATTAAGAGTCCCCGAAAACTCAGGTGCCTCATCCCTGACAAGCAAGGTAAAGCGCAATATAGATAGCCCTTGCCCCGAGCCAACTGAGAGATCATACAGGCGGCCCCTTGATCTGATCAGGAGAGTAGAGTCCAAAGTACATGAAGGTGATTTAGCAGGCGCGGCGCGTCTCCTCGTCTCCGATTGCAAAATTGCGCCGACCAATGAAAGTACACTCGCCTCTCTCATCGAAAAACATCCGGCACCCTCTCGGCCAACAGGTATAGCCCCCCTGTCCGCGGAGGACAGTGAATTTTCCCTAGTGTTGTCCTCCGAAGATATAGCTAGTGCCATACAGTCTTTTCGCAGCTCATCAGCTTCTGGTCCTGATGGTCTACGTCCCCTTCACCTTAAAGAACTGACGTCTCTTTCTGCTGGCAGCAACGGTCCGCGTCTCTTAAAATCCCTAACGCGATTATGTAACTTTTTACTAAAAGGCTCCCTGAACTCCGAAGTAATACCTCTTTTGTACGGTGCGACCTTATGTGCTCTCGTAAAAAAGGACGGAGGAATAAGACCCATAGCCATAGGTTCGACATTCCGGCGCCTCGTTGCGAAGTGTGCCTGCCGAGCTGTCCGGGAACACATGGCGGACCACCTCCTACCCACCCAGCTCGGCTTCGGCACTACCTTAGGTTGCGAGGCATCGATACATGCGACGCGGACTTTTGCATCTAACCCAAAAAACGCCGATTGTGTCATTGTCAAGGTAGACTTAAAAAACGCCTTTAACGCTGTAGAGAGGGATACTATCTTAACGGAGGTCAAGGAATATATTCCTTCATTGTATCCCTTTCTCTATCAATGTTACGCAACGCCTAGCCACTTGACCTACGACCACCATAAAATCCCGTCCCAAGTTGGAGCCCAACAAGGCGACCCCTTAGGTCCCCTGATTTTCAGCCTAGCCATACACAAGTCCATTGCATCCATAAAGTCTCCCCTAAATGTTTGGTACCTTGACGATGGTACAATCGGTGGTTGCCCAGAGACAGTAGCGGAAGACATACAAACCCTTTGCAGAAACCTATCATCAATAGGACTTCAGTTAAACCCCCACAAATGTGAGGTTTTTCCTTGCGGTGTTTCAGCCATACAGGAAATCAGAATGTTTGATACTCTGCTCCCAGGAATGAAAGCCGTCAATGAATCGACGTTTTCACTACTCGGCGCCCCCATCTTTCCCAGTGCCGTCCCCGCATCCCTGGAAGGAAAAGGTAGGATGCTTACGCAAGCCCGGGAGCTTCTTGGGCAACTATCGTCCCACGTGGCCCTAACCCTATTCCGTAGTTGTTTTTCGCTGCCAAAACTCACCTACCTGATACGGACGGCTCCAACTTGGCTGTTCCCTAATGAGGTTTCGGACCTTGACACCACCATCCGATCAACTTTGGAAGATATCCTTAACGTCACTCTACATGATCACCAGTGGCAACAAGCGGTGTTACCGGTTAGACACGGTGGTCTTGGTATCAGGAGCATTCACTCTGTCGGTTTGCCGGCTTTCCTGGCGTCGTCGAACGGGGTTGCTGATCTTGTCTCTAACATCCTCAAAATCCAAGGTGCAAGATGCAGCGTCCCCTTTCAGCACGATGCTGAGACTGCCTGGTGTGCGATGTTTCCCGGTACCAACCCTCCAGAGAATGTCGACTCCCAGCGGGCCTGGGATGACCTTAGTTCCAGATGCGCCCTGTTAAAATTGACCGCTTCGCTTTCGGGGACATCCCTAGCGAGAATAAAGGCTTCTTCTTGCTCGGAATCGGGTGCTTGGCTTCAGGCATTGCCTTCGCCTCAGCTTGGCACCCTCCTTGATAATGATACCCTACGGGTAGCGGCGGCGCTGAGACTGGGATGTAAAGTGTGCGAGCCCCACCGCTGCCCCTGCGGTGCCGAGACTGACCCCTACGGCTACCACGGGCTCAGCTGCATTAAGGCTGCCGGACGTTTCGCCAGACACCATGCCCTAAACGATATTCTCCGTCGAGCATTGGTGTCGGCGAACGTACCATGTGCGCTTGAGCCCCCTGGTTTGAGCCGAACTGACGGCAAGCGCCCAGATGGTCTCACTTTGGTTCCGTGGAGGAAAGGCCGCTGCCTCCTTTGGGATGCCACGTGTGTGAGCACCTTCGCCGCCTCACACACTCCCAGCACCATACGCACAGCTGGCTCTGCTGCAGAGTCTGCGGCCAGGCATAAGCGCTGTAAGTACGCGGAACTGGAGCGGCAGTACCTGTTCGTGCCTTTCGCAGTCGAAACAGGTGGTCCCTGGTGCGACGAAGCGAAGGGTCTGATCCGTGAGCTGGGCCGACGGCTGCGGGACTGTGGCAACGACCCCCGCTCCGGGGCGTACCTGGTTCAGCATGTTTCCCTGGCCATTCAGCGCGGCAATGCGGCTAGCGTCATGGGAACATTTGAGCCCGGTATGCTGCGGGGTGGGCTTTTCTCCTGAGGTTAGCTTCGTAGGTACTAGTAGGTAGGTATAGACTATAGTGTATTATTCCATTGTTTTATTTTATTAAATCCACACCGTATTGTATTTAGATAGTAAGTTTTTATATTAATTGTATTTACCTAACTACTTATTATATAGATTTAAGATTATTATATTACACACATATTTAATACACATAACACATCCATGACCCATGAAAACAGAAAACTTTTTGTTCCCACGGCGGGATTCGAATCCGCGACCTCCGGCTTGAGCGCTAACGCGCTAACCACTGAGCCACAGAGGTCGTCAAAATAATTTGGCTTTCGTTCATCAAGTGGTAATAATGCATGTCTACAGGTACCAAAAAACTAGCTGTAAACATAAACGATCTACTTAGATATTTTAATACAGTCTCATATCATTTCATATTAGGCAAATAATTCAGTAAATTTGTACTGTAAAGTGATCCTAGTAGGAAAGTTTTGGGGTAGTTCTGATTTTTTCATTCTATATGTATTTTGGGGTGCTAAATCCGAATCTGAGGTTTGCGGACAAAATTTCGTGACGCAACATTAAAAAAAAACAGAAAAAACCGTTTTTTTTGCTTTTTTCGGGTTTTTTGCTTAAAACTCGAAAACTATTAACTTTTGGTAAATGGTATGTTTACAGAAATTAAAGTACTTGAAATTCTCTATTTTGAAATCTTCGTCTCTTGATAAATGACTTTAAACTTTTATTTTCCAGAACAAGCAGAACCAGGACTCATCGTTATCGAAGAACCTCAGCCAGGGCGTTCCAAAAGACAACGGCTCATATAAATTTTGCATATTATAATTTATAATCATAATAATATATGATCATAAGTAACGAGATTTTAAGTTTTATTTTGTTACGAGTTCTACCTTTTTTTGATACCTACTGAATTTGCATAATTTTTGCCTTTTTAGGGTTCCGTAATACTTAAGGAACCCTTATAGTTTCGCTCTGTCCGTCTGTCTGTCTGTCTGTCTGTCTGTCTGTCTGTCTGTCCGCGCCTCTAGCTCCTGTAATTATGAATATAAATTGATCAAATTTGGTATAGTTATAGATTGTGTATAGATCACGGTTTCGGGATCATAAAAAAATAATAATTTTATATTTTAGGGGTGGCTCGCCATACATGTGAAGTGGGGGTGAAAAATATTTTTTCACTCTACCCTATCGTGTGGGGTATCGTAGAATAGGTATTTTAAAATAAAGGCAAGGTTTCATACGTCACTTTTTTATAAAGTTTACCATTTTCGAGTAATCGGCGTCCAAAGTAGTTTGTAAGTTGGTCCCCCCCCTAGCATTTTTAAACTATAGGAGATAGAAACTTGCAAATTTCCATGCTGATAGATCATGCTAAAAACTCTTTAGGAAAATTATTTTGAACCAAATCGGACAGTAACTTTTGGAGTAATTAAAAAAAAGCATATTACGCGTTTATAGTTACGGAACCCTCCTTAGACATGTCCTGACATGCTCTTGGTTAGGTTATTTCTTTTTAATTACTTGTGTGGAAAACCAGGTGACATTTATCAAATAACAGCATCCATAAAAATTAAATATTGAAATGTAAAAAGTGGGTTTTGTATAAACTGCTAAAAATTTACAATTTACGCACTAGAAACCGAACGATTCGTCTGAAAAAAAAAATACTGCTATTTGTAGAGAATTTCAAGTACTTTAATTTCTGTAAACAGACCATTTACCAAAAGTTAATAGTTTTCGAGTTTTAAGCAAAAAACCGGAAAAAAAGCAAAAAAAAAACGTTTTTTCTGTTTTTTTTAATGTTGCGTCACGAAATTTTGTCCGCAAACCTCAGATTCTGATTTAGCACCCCAAAATACATACGGAATGAAAAAATCAGAACTACCCCAAAACTTTCCTAGCAAAAATACAATTTAACTGAACTAAAAAGGCAGAGCACTGATTAGCTTTTGTTAGGGTTAGTTCACACTGGAACGATACGATGCGTGACGCAGTTCGTTCAGTTCTCCATATAAGATTTAGTACTCGTATATGTTTAGTATACGAGTACTAAATCGTTTCTCGCGGAGGTGAAAAGCGGACCATGCAGGAGAGCCGCTTCGCTACGTTAAATTTAAGAGGAGGAATGGATGGTAAGAATAAAAGTGAACGAAGCGAAATGAGTATGTAAGGATCGTAGCAAGTGGCAAAAAGTGGTCTCTGCCTACCCCTTTACGGGAAAAAGGCGTGATTATATGTATGTATGTATGTATAATATGTTTATATGTATCTATAGGCCTTTTTAGTTTTCCTCTAAACATAAGTAACAAATATATTTTATTTTGTAATAATTAGTTTTATTTTCGTTTAATCGTAAAAATATATACCTACTTACGTATTAATTACGAAAAAAATAAAAAAAATCTTTCGTCAGTGTGTGTTTTATATAAGTTTTATGAGTTACGAAAAATGAAGGCAATTCTGTTTTGGTAACTAGTTATGAAGAGAGAAAAATAATTCTTTTTTGGTAGCTGGTTATGAAAACCAGTTACAAAAACAGAAATTTAATTCTGTTTTCGTAGCTAGTTATCAAACGACAAGAAAATTCCTTGTTCATAGCTGGTTACAAAACTTCAGTTACGAATGTGGATGAAAGGGAGCGGTGCAGTTTGACATTGGAACTTTTGCAATTAATCGTGTGTGTCTTCTTGTGTGTAGTGAATACAGTTCAATTTTGAATCGCTATCATAAAAATGTAGCAGCGCGGCGAGATTCGCCTCCTTTCGGTGTGAACTTATCCTAAAGACACAGCTTATGACGCATTTTTAATGATATAAGGTACCTATCTTGGTACAGCTATATTAGTCTACATTTAATATTATAAAGAGGAAAGATTTGTATTTTTATGTTTGTAATAAACTCAAAAACTACTGCACCTATTTCAAAAATTCTTTTACCATTAGAAAGTTACATTCACCCTGAGTAACATAGGCTTGATTTATTGCTAGATAAGATCAGGGATCCTTACTAAAACTTTAGTAAGGTAACCCTTAGCAGGTAACCCTTAGAGTTTCTTAGCAGACAGAAGCATAAGGGTCGTAGTCGACGGTGAATGCTCGGATACTCTATCTGTTGATGCTGGTGTCCTACAAGGCTGTGTGCTATCACCTACCCTGTTCATACTGCATATCAATGATATGTTACAAACCAATGGCATTCATTGCTATGCAGATGACAGCACGGGTGATGCCTTATATACCGGCCACGCGAACATCTCTCGGCGAAATGTCATTGAGAGTCGAAACAAACTTGTCTCTTAAATTGAAAATTCATTGGAGAAGGTCTCTGAATGGGGTAGACTTAACTTAGTCCAATTCAACCCCTCTAAGACACAAGTTTGCGCGTTCACCGCTAAAAAGTTACCAATGGTCGTATGTCCTCGTTTTGAAAGCATACCCATAACTGTCTCCTCGAACATTGGAATACTTGGTGTTAACATATCGAGCGAGGTCCAGTTCCGATATCTTCTGGAGGGCAAGGCCAAGTTAGCCTCCAAGAAGCTTGGTGTTCTGAACAGGTCAAAGCAGTATTTCAGTCCGGTCCGACGCCTACAACCCTATAAGGCGCAGGTTCGGCCTCACATGGAATACTGTTCTCATCTCTGGGCAGGGGCGCCAAAGTACCAGCTTCTCCCTCTGGATCGTATCCAACGTAGGGCCGCTCGAATTATCGACTGCCATAGTGTTTCAAACAGGCTTGACTCCTTAGAGCTACGTAGAGATGTAGCATCGATCTGCATCCTCTATCGGTTATATTACGGGGAGTGCTCCGAGGAATTGTTCGGACTTATACCTGCTGCAACTTTTCGCCGCGCACTGTAAAACTCTGGAATGAACTGTCGCCAGCAATATTTCCGGACTACTACGACCTGCAAACCTTCAAGAATGGAGCGTATTCCCTCCTAAAAGGCCGGCAACGCACTTGCAACTTCTCTGATGTTGCGAGTGTCCATGGGCGATGGTAATCGCTTTCCATCAGGTGATCCGTTTGCTCGTTTGCCCCCTAGTTTTATAAAAAAAAAACCCAAAAAGAATCCAAAAAATTTATTTCGTCGCATGCGCTGCGGAAACTATTGATGATAGAACAAAAGTATGTTCTACAATATTAAAGAACATCCATACATCCATCCATCCATCCATCCTCACAAACTTTTACATTTATAATATAAAAGGATGGATGGATGGATATTTGTTACTCTTTCACGCAAAAACTATTGAACGGATTTTGATGGATATAGTAGTAACGTGAGCTCTGGATTAAAACATAGGCTACTTTTTATCCCGAAAAGGATCCTGTGGATTGTTCCTGTGGGATACTGTATTTATGCGGGCGGAGCCGAGGGCAACAGCTAGTAATAATATATAGGTATTTTTTGGCACATTCAGCCAATAGCGATTCACCTAATAATTTGTACATACATACATTGTACGTAGCATATACCTTATATTACAGATACAGACATACATACGTAGGTAGTAGGTATTATATGTCTTACGTGTGATGTTATGTATTTTATCGCTATCTACTTTTGACAAACGTTTGTGTTATGTATTGGTTCATTTACTTATCGTAGATAATGAGTACGAAATATTTTTTCCACCTCTTTTTACCGAAGGCGAAGGGTATTATTTTTTTTCTTTCATGTGGACGAGTTTCAGTGGTCAGAAACGAATGCTCATTATTTTGTTAAACACAATAACTACAATTTTTATTAAAAATTATAACCTGACTACGTAAATTATATAGCCTATGTTATCCGGGCTATTACTACGAATCTATCGACATTTCATTCATTAAAATCGGTCCAGTACCTAGTATAGGCGCTACGGTGGAACAAATTATTATACACGGACTGCCAAAATCATTACCCTACCTTTTCGACGTAGTCGGGTGAAAAATTATTGCAATGAACACCACCTGTAATAAGTGTCTTTTTTACCAAAAAACAGTATTATGTTGCACTCCTTAAGCTTTGCTTGCCCAATCACTTAATCTATACTAATACCTAAGAGAAAGAAAAGAGAAAATATTTGTTTGTTTGTATGTTTGTAAATTTATTGGCATTGAATAGGCTACGAATCTACTGCACCAATTTTGATTAAAATTTCCACAGATATAGAGTAGACAACGGGGAAGAATATAGGTTACTTTTCATCGTGAAAAAATGTACTGTTCCTGTGCGATTACCATTTGCGCGAACGAAGTCGTGGGCAACTACTATAAAGAAATAAATGAATCGTTAAAAAAAACAATCGATATAACAAAACTCATCACCTAAGTCACATAGAATTGTCCAATAGACAAAAAGCACATAAAAAGCTTATCGCCAACAAAAAGCTTTCCGAGCATCCGCTTTTCGCGTCATTAGCGAGTCGACCAATCACAGCGCGGCGTTGCGTGACCACCGATACTATACGAAAGCAATTTTCTCCTACCGACTGCTCTTGTGGCAATAACTAGTTCCCAAGAATTAGTTCGTATGCGCATTATAATGTATGAAATAAAACTTTCTTATTGGAAAATTGTAAGCACTCAAATTGTTTTTGTTTCAATTTCTATTACATTTATTGTGCTTTATAGATTTAACTTCGTAACATAATATTTACTACATAAAAAAGCTTACCAAGTACTTACTATAAGATTATGTTCTAAAAAGACTGGTTGTCTGTTATGGACGATAATTTTACGTGATAACGTCATCACAAGCCGAACGCTTAGGCCGATCGTACCTCTCTATCGTTTGTTACGATGCTCTCGCTTGCACGCTTGGCTCAGGTGGAACGTGACAATCAGGTGGAACGTGACAAGTTTTTGTGCGCGCAGCCGATTCGTTCGATTCGAAGTCGTTCATAGATTTATAAGACGTTATCAACGTCAAAATCTGACCAAAATAGTTTGTTGAAATATTATAACAGTTATTACATACCTACATACAACTTACGCATGTGTAAAACTAATAAGAATAGGAAAAACTATTGTTACTCTTACGATCAATACTAGCTTCAATCCTATAATTTTTGTATCAATAAAAGATTATTATTATGTAATTTTTAAACTATAGAAACATGTTCATCCATAATTGACAAAATAACATTGTCTCTCACAACAATCGACCTTTCTGATAATACACGCTTAAGGAATTAAAATTACCACGTCATCCCGTTACAGCATTGTTTGTGGGCCGCAGAGCCAGCGCCGAAGCTCCATATCCATAATTCAACTGGACACCCACGCGTCTCATTCATTCCTCACAGATTATCTACCACCACACGACCCCTATCCAAACTGAATAAGGTTCAATTTGCACCCGAACCCAAACGTGCGTCAAGGCAGGTAATTTTATAATTCGCAACATTAAATTTATAATTATCCTCGGCTCGAAACGTGTGTTCTCTATGACGTTGAAATGTACTCATGTGAAAGCCACATAAGAGAACCTGATTGCAATCTATTCGAGATTAATGATTGGAACTTTTGTCATACTTACAGCAAAGCCTTCCTAATGTTGCCTAATGTAGGTTTAACAGAGTTTAGCTTAACACACATGTTTTCTCATTGTGTTTCCAAGAAGTCCAGCTTTTGTACTATTTCAAAAGTAGCTAGTGATTACTATACATTGTAGCTGAAAGCAAGCTTTCAAAGCTACTAATAAAACCGGCCAAGTGCGAGTCGGACTCGGGCAGGAAGGATTCCGTACAAAAGGGCGAAAAAAATAACACGTTTGTTGCATACCATATACTCCACTTAAATATTTATAATATTCTATTTTTATATTAGTTTATAAGTTGCCACCCCTCTGACATATCTAAACTTTAAGAGATAGAAACTTGTAAGTTTTCATGCTACGAAATCATGCTAAAAACTCTACGAATTAATTTTTTTGAGCGAAATCGGACAATAACTTTTAAAGTAATTTAAAGAAGACATATTGCAGGGCTATAGTTACGGAAATAATAATAATAATAATCCCCCCTTAGACATCCTGACATATATTTGGTTAGCTTATGTTACCCTTTGGGTACGGAACACTAAAATCATTAAGATCTTGCTCGTGATGTTTGAATTCTATATAAAGCTAGGCTGCCCCGGCAAACTTCGTAATTTAAAATTAAATTTTTGACGTATTGACAGTAGCACTACCTACCGGGTCCAATTGCAAATCTAAACCATACTCGAATCTACTTGAACACACACAAAAAAAAACATTTAAATCAGTCCAGTCGTTTAGGAGGAGTTCAGTGACATACACACGCACAAAAAACGTAAGCTTTAATTCATTAAACGTGATTAAGTAAGCATTCAATCAAACGTTAATTTTAATCTCAGGATAATTTCATTATTTGACAGCCAACGCATAGAATATCTGTAAAATTTGTAAATCTCATGGATAACATTTATCTTGCGTTGATAAAATCGGCCCTAAGTAATTCAGGCACATTTGTTTAATTCGAAACCATAAATTGTGATACGACCATACCTACAATAATATAACTTTCCATGGCAATATGGTTTTTATTATTATTAAACAGTTTTAAGCCCAGTAGGGACAATAACTGGCGGCAATAACATTTTATAGGCCGTGTGAACACATTGGCAGTATATAGTGGTGTGGTGTTGGGCGGGCGGGCGGCCTGGGCGGGCGCGGATCGATGCTTCGTTCCGCCCACCGAATGGAGGGAGTCTCGACCGAGGACACGTCTTGTAAAACGTTTGTACAAATTAAAATGTAACGTTATGAGACATTTATAAATTAGGTAATTATTAATATGTAGGTTGTAATGTGTTTATTAATTATTGTTTTGAATAATTTATTCGAATTCATTGTTGTTATATTAGAAATTTGTCAGTCGATTGCAATACTTGTTCCGTTAGAATTAATGGAGCGTAACTTGAATTTACATTTGATACAATATTTGAAAAAGCTTTTTCATTAAGTTAATAAAGCTTTGCCATAAGTTACGAGTAGCTAAAAGTAATGCAATGCGTGCATTCAAGCAGACACCAGAAATCCAAAATTTGATTTTTACTTTTTTACAATAAAAAAAAAAACATGCAAAGCATGACAACAATTCATATATAATATAAGGTTTGCTAAAATCAACTACGGGTATTTTGGGCATATGATCTTCTGCTTGTGTGGTAGACGTTTAGGCAGAAAAATAATTATTGTAGTCGAAAAACAAAATCTTCCTTAATATGGCTGAGTTTGCTTTGAGAGAGAGAGTATGAGATTTTTTTTTTACTTTAAGTACTAACTAAAATTTTTTTTTGCCTAAACGTCTTTATATGAGCAGTAAATCATTAACCTAAAATATCCGTAGTTGATTTTACCAAATCATATATTTATACTTATTAGTTCAAATAATTATGATAAACCTCTGCGTCATTGAATAAAGTTTCCAAAAAGGTATTGTAATTCGAGTTCTGTTTGCTTTTCCCATCATTTTGACTAAAATAGGGTCGGGGTTATATTCCCGTTGAAAAAACAATAGATAAATAGTGCGCCCGTGTACTTTATCGTCATACCTATAAATGTTTGTTTGTAATAGAAACATTATACTTTTTGGAACTATACAATTTTCCTTTCATTTAATATCATATTGGTATTTTCAATATACAATAATATCTAAAGTTTTCAAATATTTTGAGTGTGTTAAGATATTATTATGGAAGAGTGAGTTTTGAATTATTATTGTACAAAATAGTATTAAGCCACTTAAATTTTCAAGTAACATTAGATACAGTAACTCAACCTTTTCGATGACCTCTGTGGCTCAGTGGTTCAGCGCGTTGGTGCTCAAGCCGGGGGTCGCGGGTTCGAATCCCGTCGAAAGAACAAATTTTTTTTTTGTGTTCCTGGCTCATGGATGTGTATTAAATATGTGTGTAATATCTTAAATAGGTGTATAGTATAAAAAGTATTTAAATATATTATTTCCCGTTGTCTGGTTACCTACCCGTAACAAAAGTTCTTCGGATACTTCTTAGCACATCACTGTATAGCAGGACTCCATAGATATTATTATTAATATTAACCTAATCTAACTCCTATCTTACGGCTAAAACGATTCTGTTGAATTACTAAATATTAGAGTTAGCCCTATGTAGTTGAGATTCACCCATAATAATTCATAATATATTTTTTAATTTTAACTTTATGAGGGTTCTTTTGCCTCTCAGATAGAAAAACAAAAATGTAAATGCTATAACAGATTAACAAGCGTTTTGTAAAAAAAATATCTACAATATAATATTAATAATATTTGAGATAGTGTGCTGTTGTTATTTTTATTAATTTTATGTATACTAAGCATTATTAAAAAAAGCTTTCTGCACACCTTACTCTACATAAACTAACTATTCTAAGTATCATCCCAACTAACGTTTTGGCGCTAAGGGAAACCTTTTTTGAACTTAAAGTATTATAAACGACATATAAGAGCTCTGACAATAGCTTTGGACTCTACTGCGGCGTTAGGAATAAATAATTAAAGTTTCAAGGGTCATAATAGAAATAAAGGAAAAATATATAACTTAAGGTGCTAACTTGGAGTTTGTCAGAACTTTTGTATAACTTACTCTTACATCTTTAGGAAACGTAAAACACTAGAACCAATAGGGAATATGCATAAAATATAAAAATAGCTTAAAATATAATACTATGATACTAGACAGAAAAATAAAGAAAATGGCGAGAAAATTTTCAATATCTGTTGATAAATGAGCAAGATATGAGCGGTCAAAGTTTGTAATCTATCTCTTTCTAGCAAAACGAAATTTAGTATGAACTTTCTATGAAAGTCGTGTTATGTGACGTCACGATACACGTCGGATCTCTCTGTCTAATAGACCACTTTAAACGTTCATATCTTCGTTATTTTTAATGATATCAAAAAACTGATTTTACCATACGGTTTACCAAACAAGATAGATCTATATAAATAAATAAAAAAATACGTGCATATTCCCTATTGTAAGGTGTCTGCAAATACTTACAAACGGTTAAAGTTCTTAAATGGAGTTAGTCAATACCTTGTACCACCTAACGAGTTCTATGGAGTCCTAAGAGCTAAAAGAAAGTTATAGTAGTGATAACTATTTGTATTATAGAGCTATAGAAGTTAAAGAAGTGATAACTATAGGTATTATAGAGCTAGATGCTGCAAGTGTCAGAAACCACCTTTAAATCATTACAGGTTGTATAATAGGATTTACTCCCACATTATAAAAGTCCAAGTGGCATTAAAAAGCTAGCTATAGTTTTTTTAACACTGCGTTGGGAATAAAAGAGATATCAGGAACCTTAGGTAATGTAGATTTTACGCCATTAAATAAACATAACCTATAAAATTTTAAAAGTAAATTTATGGTTAAAATATTATTTTCCGACTTATTGATTTACATTATTTACTGTTTTCAATTATAATATACATAGACGTACTGAGAATTGTTATTTACAACCACAACTAAAATAAAAAAAAATGCCATGGAAGTGATTTATTTTACCTAATAATATGAAATATTGTTTATTTTTGAGGCGCTTCAAAATTGAGATGAAAACTAGTATATATTATTATCACAGAATACTTATCACCGCAGGGAGAATTCATAATTATGAAACCGATAATGTATAAAATTATTAATTGATGTCGGCCATGATTGTCGGCCATGAATATGCGCACTGCTATTATATTTTATCATTTTTGACGGTAATAGAAACGTAAAGTAAAAAAAAAACTTTGGGTGATGTTTATTACTACTTAATATGCACAATATACAATCGAGCTATAAATAGTACCGTAGGAGCACCCATATGTTATTAAAAAAGCTAATTGAGTGAATTTTATAAATTATTTATTACTAAAGGGTGCAGTTGTAACCTGTGTATAGCTTATAATACACCTAAAATGGTGAATACTACTTCAATAGCACTATTGTAACTCTTTATTCTCACCTTTTTATCACTTTTGTACAACTATTATGTCACTTTAAGCTCTAAAATTGTGGGCCCAATCCAGGGTTATAAGATAGTTATAGCGCGCTATACCACTAGTTGTTAGACCTTTTATAGAACCTTAGATTTTTAAGTTTCTCTTAAATAGCTCATTTAGCGCTTATTCTTATTACCAAAATGTTAGTTGGGATACCTACTCGTACTGAAATTGCTCATATATATTAAGATAAAAAAGTTATAATGTAACCGTTAGTAACTTAACCTTAAGCTAACTCTACAATGAAATTAAATGCGCTGTTCTCACTGCTACTAACAAGCTACCTGTAACTATATCATAGTTTAAATGTAGTAATGAGTGATTTAGTATCGATGAATGCACGTGGATATTACACAAGTCATGTCATAGTTCACGGAATGTTAAAGCCGCATAGTGAACGCTCCCAAAGCGTCAGAGGCTTGCACGCGAACAATTACCTAGCTATTCGAGATATTGCACAGCTTTGCATAACATCTCTGATAAGTTTGATTCGGAAAAAGTGATTTGAGCGTCTATTTAATCTGTTTTTAATGCCCGATGCGCATAGATGGGTGTTACGAGTGTGTTAACCTCCGATGCAGAAAGTCCATCTGAATGTCTGTGTGTCTGTAAAAGGTACAAGTTCACCTTTCGAAGGATACTCACAATGACTTTCTTCACTGTTTGAGCGTCTGTATAATGAATTTGAAAAATGTCAATGGACTCCAGTGGCGTAGGGTTCCTATAACTCCATTCCTATCGGCTTCCCTTGTCACTTACCTTTTACAAACCTTCATAGAAATCCCTACCTATTATACAGGCTCCGGCTTCCCTATGAAGGAGAAGCAGTCTTCGCCACTGTTGGACTCACCGTCACCCGTTAGAGTTAGTCACTTAATTGCGGGTAAATTATTATCTGAATCAACAGCCTCCGTGGTCTAGTGGTTAGAGCATTGGCTCTCGACTCGGAGGTCGTGGGTTCGATTCCCGCATTGGAACAACAAAAAATGTTGTTTCCAAGTTTGGTTAGGATAATGCAGGCTGATCAACTGACTGTCTGACAAGAAAGATGATCCATGGGTCTGAGGGGCATGTAAAAAGTCGGCCCTGCGCCCGATCTCTCGTCAGTCGTGTCGGTTATCCGTCCCACTGGATTATGAGAGGAAAGGAAGAGAGAGTGCTCTTGTGTATTGCGCACACACTTGAGCACTATAAAATTACTCCTGCGTAACTGGCCTGGTTTCAATGAAACCGGCCACCGTCACCGAAAATCCGTGGGTGAGTTATTATTATTATCTGAATCCTTCCTCGGTATCCAGAATCATTCCTTATCTGAAGTCCTAGATGTACACCAACTTTTGCTACTCTATCAGGATTTTTATGAGTTAGTCATGCTTTTTTATGAAATTTTGAAGAAAGCGCACAAAACTTTACCTACATCAAGTGTAAGTATAAAGAACAATTTTATCAGACCGACAATCGGATGACGTGTGCTGAACGAAATCCTGACGTATTAAGAAGCGGTACTTTTACGATAAAACCTAACAAAGAGCATGTCAATTGTCAGGCATGTCTAAGGAGGGTTCCGAAATCACGGTGCAATAGGTTTTCTTACAATTACCTAGGTACGTCAAAAGTAAATATGTCTGATTTCGCTCAATATAATTTTCCTAAACAGTTTTTAGCATGATCTATCAGCATGAAAACTTACAAGCTTCTATCTCCTATAACCTAGAAGTGGAGGGGGGGGGGGACAACAACTTATAAACCACTTTGGAGAACGATTACTCGAAAATGTAAAAAAAAGTATCGTAAGAAATCTTGCCTTTATTTAAAAAGGCCTTTCTATTCGACGATGGGGTAGAATGAAAAAAAAAATATATCTCACTTCACTAAATTAATTCCATTAACATTCATAACTAAATACAGAACTTAGAAGGGCGGACAAATAGAATTACAGACAGACGAACAGACAGAGCCAAACTATACGGAACCCTAATAAAAGCGTATGATAATCACACGTTGACATAATTCGCACATGTTACTCACAACTACAAATGACTCACAGATCATGATGTGCATTTCAAGTTAGTAAATAGGGTAAAGCACACAGTCGTTGGCATATTCATTTTTTTCCTAACAAAAAAATGTTTGTCTGATAAGTCGATTTAAGGACGATAATTTTACGTGTTAACGTCATCACTAGTCGGCCGATCGTGCCTCTCTATCGCTTATTCCGCGCTCTCGCTTGCACGCTCGGAACAGGCGGAACGTGACAATTTTTCGTGCATGCGACCGGTGTTCATCGAGTTATAAGACGTTATTACGAAAAATAAATTGAATAAGTATTTCAATTTATTTTTCATGTAGATAGAGTAGAATAGATGACGCTATTCAAAATAATTTTATGTGAATAGTCCCTTTAATAAGCAACGTTGTAACTACTTGAATCTTTTTTTTAGACTGTCATAGTGTAGTTTCAGACAGATCCTGCTTCACGCAGCTAACAACGAGAATTTAACGCTTGCTCGCCTAAAAATAAGTTTCGTCAGCTTTTACGATAAGCCGTAGTAAAATTTCTAATAGTAATATACTTATATATACTAAGAATAACAGATATATCAAGTACCAATAACTGTGTAGTTTCCCTTATAATATTTCTTTTAACGTGGGCTAAATCGTGGGAAATATGTATTTAAATAACTCGTGTGCCTCTATTTGAGTAATTACGGAATGTTTGGAAGGATACGAATGTATTTCACGAGCAAGTTTGTTAACAAATTACATACAAGTAAATTTAACAAAAGCATTTTGAAAAATTGACGACTATCAAGAAATCCTAGGTTCCAGAAATAGACTCTACAAATCTGTTAAAATTGTCTTATTTATGTCTTAAGTTATGCCGTCGCTTTTGCACGATTTGATACATTTATGATTACGATAGCATGACGTCATATATCGAAATAAAACTGCATTTTTAACAGATTTAATTTATAAAAACAGCTCTCTCGTTCTAACTTTAAAACTATACAATTAATTACTTAAGATTTGTATTTTTTGTATTAATCAAAATGGAAATAAATGCTTTCAATAATAGCAAGGTTTAAAATTATATTAATCAATTGAGAACATTACTCAGAAAGACTATTCGCATATATTATACAACTTAAGTAATTTATGATATTAAGTATTACAAATAACTTAAGCTGTAAGCGAATAGCGATTTAAAATAAATTATTGTTTAATACACCTTATACAGTAGGTACAGGAAAGGGAACTTTTCAAAATTAAAAAAAATAGTTGTCCATCTATCTTTTGTATCTACAATAATAACTATTAGATTTTATTTCTGTGTAAACAACTTTGAGGGAAAAGCAATAAATATCTCAAAGTTTCTCCTTTTTAGATGACTATTAGTAGAAATTTGATACTCGACTTGAATAATAATATTACGTTATAATGTCAAAACGAAAGAACCTACTACTTTATAACATTTTTTGAGTCACGTATTTTTATACATAGCATAAATCCAAACGAAGCTCATGACAATGTAATAACTCTTGAAGTACACCGTACGGTGGTGAAATAGTGCGTAGAAACGACACGTGTAGCAAAGTGTGGCAAAAGGCAACATCTTTAAGTTAGTCGTAGGAAGTTCTCTTACCGAAAAGTTTAAAATATGTTGTTCCGGTAGTCTTATCAAATAATGTTATTACATAAACAAACCACATGAAAGTTTTTTGCGAATGATCCTACTAATATTATAAATGTGAATTAACTGCTGTTTGCGATGATGAATGTATGGATTCACGCAAAAACTACTGAACGAATTTTAATAAAATTGGGTATAGTAGAAGTTTGAGCTCTAAAGGTTAATTCTGCTAAATTAAACGTGCATTTATACAATTACAATCAAGTCCCGATACGCTAAAACTGTCAAACGGTATTCTCGTAAACGTTAAACCAACGTGAAACGCACTCTGATTGGTCGAAACTTCATAAAAATCATTTCACGATAACATGTCGCTTCACTTATAATACAATCAAAGTAAAATGAAAGTATATTTTAAATACGAGAATTGAGGTCCTGGAGTAACGCATAGGCTACAACATTTTATGCCGAAAAAGTATAGTGTTTCCGTGGGATACTTATTTATGTATTTACTCAGGCAGAGCCGAAAGTGAAACCTAGTCTTGGTATAATTATTTAAGAAGTCAGGTTTTTAAATAAAGACTTATGCCCTTCGTGAAACATTTTCTGAAAGGTACCTACCGATACCTTCAGAGGGTAGCAAAAATACAATAAGTAGATTAAAGAGAACATATGTAGATAATCTAGCGCAGATAAGATATGTTTAATTTAAAAACATTTAGTGGGCAAACAAATCACCGCATGAATATGCATGGGTCATCCCCTTATGTCGGAGTATAACTTTAATAATAAAAACGTATTAGCCGCATCGCATGTCTGTGTTTCCGTGACCGGGCAGTTTTACACCTGGCCGAATGGGGGCAGGGAGGAGACTGGGGTTTATAGAGATAATGGGGTAGAGGGAGATAGGGGGGAAACGGCACCGTTTGTCAGCGGTCTGCTATTAATGAATGCGTCCAATGCCCATAATGTTTATTGTGCCCTCTGACCAATTTTTTCGGTGACTGTAACTCATCGTTTTATAAATTAAATGTCATGACTGTATGCTATTTGTTAGTGCGCAAAACATAAATAACTCGCAGTAGTTTCGCTAAAATAGCTCTAAATATATGACAGGTGAATTATTTGACGATTAAGAATCACGAATTAGTGTTGAACTAGTTTTTGTAATTAAATTATGGATTCGTTTACGAAGTATGATAATAGAATTTTCCGCCCTTTAGTTAAAGATAAAGTTTATGTTAAAGTTTGTTTTAAATAGCTAAATCAAATCAAAAGAATTATATTTGTAGGAGAAACAGATTTACTGTAAATGACGTACTTTTCGTGCAGAATTAAAATCGCAGTTTTCGTAGCAATGTCACGTCACGTCGCAGTAATACGATGTAAAGAAACAAAATAATGTTTTTACTAATACAATCTACTGAAATGTTAACAATACATAGATCAATTCGTCCATTAGTATCCCGTTTGTTTCCGATATTAATTCGGTGGTCACGTCACGTCACAAGGTCACAATTACCACGTGCCGCAAGTTAAACACGTTTGACTCCGTTTTATTATCATAATGAAATTATTTGAGGAGAATGGGGCTCGCGTGCCGGCCACGCGTCTCCCCCCTCATTAGATAGTCGTGATGATACAGGGGGTCCGACTTTTTAATTTGATGGCGTCACTGCGGTGAAACTGTGCAAGGGTTTGATTTGTAGCGTTATCGAATGTGCACCTTGAAATATGGGATAATGTGATATGTTTATCAGGGCCTTTAGTCAAGATGCATTCGACAATTTCGACGTATAAAATGTATGGGATTTGACAGGCATCGTAAGCGACTGTATATCATTTAGCGATAGCTTAGGTCAAATCCCATACATTTTTGATTTCGAACTATGCCGTCGAAATTATCGAATGCAGCTTTACTAAAGGTTTAGTTGAAGCGAGTAAAAATACTTATTTAATCATCGTTCAGGAAAATCAAAATGCTTTAATGTGCAAATAAGATTGCAAACAAAATCATTAGTGAACGGTATAATATTATATAATTTAATTCAATATTTAATTAATTAATGAAATTAAGGTTGTAATAGATCGAAGAGAAGGAGATCTACACTAAAAATAAATTATATTTAGTGTTCTATTTAAGTATTTTGATAGGTAAAATATGTAAAATACTATATAGTGTGCTGATTTTATATAGAGCGATAATTTATAAAATTTTATAAGATCTTATAAAAATGAAAGTGTAAAAGTTTCTTGTCTAATTAAAAATTATTTAAAAGAAACAATTATTACAACTTAAATAATACATAGCTTATTATATAGCATAAATAACATCATATAATATAGCATCCTCGATATCTCACTGAAACTTGCCACAAAAAATCACACATTATGTGATATTTTTGCACATAATGCGTGATTTTTTTTGTGACTAAACTTATAATAAAACCGAACAAAAATTGACAATTTAAAGACGAATGGCGTCGATTATCCTCAATATCCTAGTGCGATGAACCAATCCCCTAAACGCCTTTTCACTTGAATATTCACAAAACTATCAATTAGCAACCAAAGACACGCGTTAACAATCTGGCAAGAAGGGTGACGGTAGGTCTAATTAGCTAATGGCCGTGCCCCCCTGACTCCGCCACTGTAATGGATTGTAGCACGCTCGCGCCGGGACCATCTCGGATTTCACTCCTGTTTTATTACAATACGTTTCGTATTGTAAAATAGCCTACTGCATATATATTAAAACTGCTACCTACATACAATTAAAGTGCTACACTGTCAGCCTAGCTTTTATTGCGGCAAAATTATCGGTTCCTGTGGAATAAAAGATTTAGCACAGCACAAGTAGTTTAAAAAACGTCATCGCAGCTTTTTTCTTGGGATTTTATGTAGCGTAGGTTTAGTTATAGTGAAAAATTGAAATTTTCATTTGAAACCAGATGTTTTTCCGAAAGAAGAAGAAAAAAACAATTATTTGAAAATTACATTATGATCATAAAAAGTATTTCATAATATAATTTTCTACACTAATACTTTCTTAATAAGATTTGTTTGTTTGTTTATTTGCATTGAATAGACTTCGAAACTACTGGACACACTACTATCACAGATCTGGAATTCTGGAGTATACTCCAGAATTCCAGATCTGTGCTAGTAGTGTGCTGCTGTCTGCTTCTCCACGAGGAAGGATGTTTTCATGAGGCTACTTTTCATCGTGTCAAAACGTGTCCCGCGTGTTTTGCGCGCAGTCTTGAATTATTATATTCTATTTTCCATTCAACGTGATGAATTATTTTAAGAAAGTGGGAAGTTTTCCTTTATGCGGGTGCTGTGCTGGTCATTAAAGAGTTACCACACGATTGTGGTTTTACCGAAGCCACATCGTCTAAAATAGTTCCTCATAACAAGCGAGGCGTCACTTTTATAGAGGAGTGCAATAAAAAACGCATAACTTGTCCCACGTAAATTGAATGGACATCGGAGGGAGGTTAATGGTGGCAAATATTTCATCGCAAAATGGACTTTAAGACGTTGTTATTAGATACAATTTCAGGCACCATCGAGATATCATAAAATAACACGGGGTTAGACGTAGTTGGAGAATAGAGTAAAATGTTATGATAGCTTTGCGATTAGGTATAAGATATCGGATTGATATTAGTGTGCCAGTCACGTTGTGTTGAAATATACTAAGGTATTACGTTGCTGGATCGCATAAAGAGTAATTGTTGCACTGCATTTTGATTTTTGTTTCGAAAGGGATAGAGTGTGTTTTGGTTTGTTCAATTTAAAGCTAGGTTGACCTTTAGCCACCGTACAAGAGCAACCTTTTACCTGACAACATCACCAGCTTTTGTGTTTGTAACTCTTTATTATTTCTCGATCTAGAACCGAATTACTTATTGTGAATACAATGGTATTGAACAAAGCGCTTATTGAACGTGACAACTTGCTGTTTGTATTTGGATTTACTAGTGATCGCCCTGTGGTCGAAATTCGACCTTTCATATTTTAACTTTTAGGTATAGATTTGTTTAGGGTTCTTTTGCCTCTTAGTCCTTAGATACGGAAAAAATGTCTATGTAATGTCAAAGAATGGCCAAGCTATTAAATCTTCCAAAAAAAAAAAAAAAAACGATTGACAATTATTGTATCAAACCAACATCTACTGTTATTTTATAGGTAATAAATATATAAAACCATGGTAGTGTGAGTGAGGTAGGTAGTCTGTTAATTTATTTTTATTCATTTTACATTCTATATATCTATTATCTAAGATGTCACATAAACCTTAACTGTGCCAAATTTCATGCTCCTCCATTCACAAAATAATCGTAAGGATGTACTCAACCTTTTTGCTTCACGTATTAATTAATTCACGACGATGATAAATTAATAAACTTTATTAAATTAATCATTCGTAGGCTTTGATTAATTAATAATAATAATATAATACATTTATGTTAGTAGGTAAATATCTTGGTTAGACTTCGACTTCTTGCCAATCTCCAAACTTTTTACGACGGAAAGACGATTGACCTTTTGCATTGGATGGTTTTGGGGTGATTTTGTATGTTTTAATAAAAAGAAAAATTAATGTTTATTATTTTTGTGGTTGTAGGATTAGCTCACACCGAAATATGACGTGATGCTGATTGAAGATTGCAATTCAAAATTGAACTTTATTCATTAATCACTACACAAGAAGATACGTGACGCTTCATTGCAAGAGCGGTGTCGCAGCAAGGTGAATCGTTTTCATTTTTATATAATGTCACCGTAAAATTGTAAAAAACCGTTAGATTGTAAAATAACTAACGAGATTGTAAAATTATGTTGAATTTAATATTTCAACATAATTTTACTTTATATTTAACTATATGTTTATAATCTAACGAAAAGTAATGTGCCAAATTGTAGGCAGCATATTCGCGTCGGAAGTCTATCAACATTTTACAATTTCACTAGTTTTATTACAATATAACGGTTTTTACAATTTTACGGCGACATATATAAGATAAATAAGATAGTATATACTTATAATGAAAACGTATTTACAACAATCCGACGCTGTGGATCAGGCTTTGATCTATTAAAATAAAAAATATTTCGGCACATACAAAAAACATACGAATTGTTTATTATATTATGAGTCACTTTATGTAGGTAAGATTATTATTGAATAAATATTCATCAGTGTAGTTGAATGATCTCATAGACAATCTGGTTTATACTCAGCTCAGTTGCTCATATGTTCGAATCTAGAGCTTTCAAGAACAATAGGATTATATACTGAGTAGGTTTTCTGCTAGTTATACTTATAACACAGAATTCAAAACATGCAGAATGAGTGTTCGATCACATTTGTATGCAGCGCACTGTGTCCAAAACCGTGGCGAAATACCGCCCCGCCCGCACTTTTTAATTTTTACTCTTTACACTAACAAAACAAATCGCGTTGTTTTGTTACGACAATTAGGTATTCAATCAAAATTAATCGAAAAAAAGTTGGGTAAAATATCCCGTATACTGTGGCAACATATTATGTGTGGAAAACAATTCCAATTTGGAGTGGTTGTGACGGCCTCACTTTCAAGCGTGTTGACGGCTTCTGGATGAATTCTGTATTTCTGTATTCTGTGACTTATAACAACAAGCTTTCGTCTGAAATGTTTTAGTTTCAACTTGGAACTTGAAAGCTGTACAAAAGTTATATTTTAAATGAACTACAAATTTTAGTCAAATTTTAATAGTTTTATTAAAAATATGTATGGTAAGGTTGGATGCTCTAAGATGGTAAGCTACCTGGTGATACTAAATTGCGCCCTCTGTGGCTACTGAGCCACCACTGGGTTAGCGCTAACCACTGGGTTAGCGCTCAAGCCAGAGCTCGCGGGCTTGAATTCCGCCAGGGGAGAAAAAGTTTTCTGTGATCCTGGGTCATAGATGTGTATTAAATAATATGTGTATTGTATAATAAAAATCTTAAATATAAGTGTTATAAAAGAGCTTTAAATATATTTCCTTTGTCTGATACCCGTAAAACAGGTTCTTCGAGAATTTACCATGGGACTATATTGACGCGGTATGAAAGTGTCCATAAATACTATTATTATTATATTATTAATGAAAACAAACACTACATTATTTACTTTGTTCTTCAAAACCTAGACGTCACGTACAGAAAGTAGACTCGTAAAACGCAAATGAAGTGTAACATGTTAATACGAATTGTGTCAAATTTTTATTTACATCCCTCGCTCCCGTTTCGGGCGTCCAATCAGGAGTCAGAGCTGGGGCGGACCGGGCGGCAGGGGCGATGTAGGGCGGGCGGCGGTACAGACGCGTCGATAAATGCGCGCGCACCGCCATTTATTATTCTCTTATCATTCGTACAATGTATTTACTAAAAGCGTTCCACCAAATGAGAATAATTTATTCTGACTTGCGTGGATTCGAATTTATGGTAGGGTAATTCTTATTTTACGCTTTTCACACGGAACCTTAAAAATAAAAGATTTTTATATGGTTAGTTAAGAATATAGATTTGGTTATAACCGACTGCATGTATACTCGTATATAGTACCTACTCTATTTCCAAATTCAATGTAAATATTACATAATCAGTACCTTTTATGTACCGTCTTTCTTTCTGTATATATTTTAGTTCATCATTTATGTGTACAAACTGTTGGTAGGGTCAGGTTGGGGAAGACCGTCTACAAGGTAAGACCGTCTGCACGCAATAACTTATATTTATGAATAGCTATGCAGCTTGAATTGACAGTCGGTAAAACAGTATCATACTTTGGTTAAAAAAAATTATCATAGATGTTGCTGGCAACACTATGATGGGAGAAAATTTTTTCATATGACTTTTAACTTTATTATCCTACAGTTGAAGTGCATATTTGAAGGTAAAATACACTTTTTAGATATAAGTTGGTATAAATACATATAACATACCAAGTGACGTGTTAAATGTCAATAGACGGTGTTGCCTCCAATAGCACGGGAAGACCGTCTGCACGCCGAATTTTAAAAAAGGGTTTGTATTTGAAATATGTGCTATTATATTGTAATTTATGTAGCACAAAATTGTTACTGTTAATATGTTTCAGCACATGGAATACTTAAGATCGGTCTAGAACATACCAAACATTTGTTTTATTAAATTGAGTAAATTTTTCAATGAAGTATGCCGGTCTTTCCCAACCTGACCTTAAATAAAATAAATATATAAATCAGTAAGTAGACAAAGTATCTAACAAGAAACATTAAATAATAAATAAATCTTCATTTTTTGAAAGAGGTAGTTGTCAGGACATTGTCTAAGGTTTCTGTTACTATTTTTATATTCATAATAATTACAAAAGTTAAGGTAAAGCTGAGACTATATACACCGGAATCCGGGACGCCGGTGAATATGCAGAGCATAGAAAAGAGAACACTGTGCTAATGCAATAGAGTTGAAAATCGAACACATGAGTGTCGAGTCAAAAGTCAACGTCATATATGACAGCTCGATACTTGAAACTTCCATTTTCAACTCTTATTGTATTAGCGCACAGTTCTATTTGCAGTGCTCTGTATTTTTACATATCGTCCCAGCCTAAGGGAGGACAGATGGAAGGATGGCCGGAGATGGACGAGCGAAACAGGGTTAGTTACTACGGAACACTAAAAATATAAATATTGTCTATGTAACAAAATACACGAAAATAATTACATGAAGAGTAATTATTAATTTGATACTAGGTAACAAAGGAACACCAACAAGTGTTGCCAACGCAACTTCTTTTCGGCACAAATGTCGGAGATTTTAGAGTATGAATGACTACGCTGAGGAATGTGGCGCACGCGCCTCTCACACATACACGTCATACGTATCACCAAATACACACAAAACTCGTTATTTCATACACACATTCAAATGAATCGTCTGCTAACAGTCGGATAGTCGTCGACAAAAGCGTTACAATTTCTTTCAATATTAATTTTTCACAATAATTGGGTGGGTACCACTTAAAGGATGCATATAAAAATGTATCTATAAGTAATGAGCTTTTTAAATCTAAATACGCTGGAGACGTTTTAGGTCTTTAATTCTTGAAATTTTCTGTTAAAAATTCTATGTAGGTATATTGTAAACAGCTAATTATTAAATTAAAAAAGCTTATATATACAATTCTCGTGTCATAGTGTTTGTCACAGAACTCCTTCAAAACGACTTGACCAATTTGTATATCTATACAGTTTCATCGATCGAGAGCATATTAATGGTAAAACAAATAGTAAGTAATTATATTAATTCGCTACGATTTGTCATACATCCGATCGTTATAACTGCGCAGTTCGGGTTACACCATTAAATCGTTACGATAAAACGTTAGGTAGAAAAATGGCAGTAAAACTTATAATATTTCGTATTAACTTTGTACGTTAAATAATTTAATATTTACTTTCATCTATACTATACTTATAGGTATTATAAAAAGCTACTTTATATCGCTTGAAAATGTATGATTCCCGCGCGTACGAAGTCGCGGGAAATATTAATTTTAATAATTACGATAAGGCGATTATGATGATACTGAATACAAAGGAAAATTTATTATCGAAACATACATTTGTGTATTGTTGGAGATGGTGTCATAAATTATTTTTATGGACGCGATATATTATCTATAAATACATCACTAAGAAAATTAGAAACAAATATTATTGGCAGAGTAAAAAAAAAATCGAAACATAAAAAAGTCTACTTGACTGTACCAACTCTCTTGAATGGTGTTGTCGAGACGCCAGATTACTATTAACCCGTTACGTGTCTCAATGAATGCCGTCTCTCGGATTTTAAACGCATTAAATTTAGTACGCCCGAACTTTTTATTTTGCGTCCAAACTTGGATGGCGTAAGGTACAGAGTTGAATGAGCGGGAAATTTGAGCAGAAGGTTATATTTTCGAGTGATAGAAGTATGACGGTGACCCCTGAAGGAAGTGAGGAGATAGAGGACAGAGGAGTGTGCGAAGTTGTTCGGGAAACGGATCTGAGACGCCTACGCGGCTGCCGGAAACTCGCTGATGCTATCTACACTTTATACGAGCATGCTACTCACGATTTGAGCATTAGGATCGTTATTTTTATACTAACTAAAGCACAAAGAATGTACCGTTTCCGACAAAATCTTGTTACCCAGTACCTACCAAATTTAAAAATATTTGATATCGTTACGCAATCCAAAATAAATTTTATTCGAATCGTAAGGTGTAGCACTGATTAAAATCACGAGTTAATTATCGAAAGAAAACTATCGAAGTTTATATAACGTTAAATGATATTTAAGAGCTTGACGACTTTAAGCGGCATATTAGAAAAGTAAGCCGAGGAAACAGAAGGCTTAGCCTTAGGCTTAGCTTATTACAATGACGATCTTCGAAATTAAAAATATAAGATTGGCATAACGTTTAGCGATCACATCTTAGCCTGAAATAAAAAAAGGTTTCTACAACACGTTATTATTACCCAATAAAAATTTTCCTTTCTTTGTAGAAAGATAAATATAACAAAATTTGAGTCTTTTAAATAAAACGCCTTTAAGATGGGCCACAAGAAGTATACATTATTTTTTATTTCCGGTCATCTATCATAAACGAGCTTACGACTTACCCCATCTGACAATAACATATTTTTTTAACGTACATAAAATGATTTCTTTAGTCTTCTAATTAATTATTAATATCCATTAAGTAACGTACACGACGCACAGTAGTTACTGTGTATGTTATTAATATAGAGCACGTCTGTCTGTCTGTCAAGTTCTAATCGTTTCATCAAGATTATGACGTAATCGCTAATTACCTTCAAATACTAAACAGTAAACAACCGCAACTTTGTCTATGTATGTTTCAAGTTCTAAAAAACATCTATTCAGAATTTATATTTGAAAAAAATTTTTTCCAAGGGTAGTTTATATGATTTAAATAGATTACGACCGATTTTCAGAGCTACCGAATATGCAAAAAAATATTATAAGAATCGGTCAAGCCGTTTCGGTGGAGTGTGTCCCCGAGCACTATGACACGCGAATTTTATATATTAAAATACTAGCTGATGCCCGCAACTTTGTTTGCGCAGAACTAACGGCAGCGGAACCCTGTTTTTTAAACGGAACCCTAAAATAAAAGTAGCCTTATAACATCAGCTATCTGCTAGTGAAAGTCCCGTGAAAATCGGTCCAGCCGTTTCAAAACACAGAACCGTCCAGAACAAACAGACCGATAGACCGACAGACAGACAGACGGACAGACAAAAATTTAAAGAATTGGTATTTTATTGTAAGTACCGAATATACTTTCAGATGCATTACGTGAAAAGCTGTTAATTTGAAGTTACAAACAGACACTTCAATTTTATTTATCTGTATAGATGTTATAATAAAATAAAAATAAAAAATAAAAATATCGAAAAATTAAAAATATATTTAGGGGTGGGTCACCCTTATCACTTCGGGGTTGAAAAAATAGATTATGACTGATTCTTAGACCTACTGAATATGCAACTTTTTTTCATACTAATCGGTCAAGCCGTTTCGGAGGAGTATGTCTCCAAACACTATTCTTAAATTAGCCCCCTTACTAATAAAAATATTTTCCATTAAATAAGCAATACAAAGTTTTATCCTTGTCTTATGCGTTGGAAAAGTCACTTGACGGACAGCCAAACATTGTTTTGCTTATCTACTGGATAAATATTTTTATTAGTAAGGGGGTAGAGATATATTAGATTTACACAGGGATTATATAGCGATAAATTCTCCGAGCAGACTTTCTATAATTACCTATGTTCTAACACAATATTGTTATAAACACAAAACGACATCGTTAGTTTTAGAATGCAAATTGCATCGCCATTACAATTAGCACTAAACAAGGACAAAAACTTCCAACGTTTATATTTTTATTATACATAATAGCTTTATTACGATAATTAAATAAAAGTATACAAATTAGATTATCTACGGTTCACCACGCTTGTTTCGTTTTCGTTTTTGAACGATTTGTTATATTCTGGCCACTACATTTTTTATAATTTTGTATCTAGTCTAATTAGGTCAATTGGATTGTGAATTTCATAGTGATTAGAATTACTTAGTATCAGAAACGGAAAAATAATTTTTTTAATCTACCTACCCACCAAAAATATTTATATCATAAAATTTCTATTAAATATATTATTTATAGCAAGATAAATATGTAACGAAATGTATTTTATGTCGATAAATTTACATAGGCCTAACCCCGGAACAATAATTTTAGAGAAACAGGCTTGGGCATTTTTATGAATGAAGCTCGCGGCATAACGGGTCTGTGTGCCTATTAGGGTCAGGTCCCACCGACGAGACGACGTTGCATTTTTAAGATTGCTATTAAATATTGAAATATATTCATTCCACAAAAAGGTGCAAGTTTCATATTGGATTGGATACACTGCACATGTGCAGCTATGCGGTGCTACTTGACACTCGAACTGTATGAAATAATAATTCTTATATTATAAAAATGTTATGTTGGTTTGTGTACGCTTCAAAAACTCAAAAAGTTCTGCACCGACCGAGCTGAAATTTTAGCATGATATATAATCCGCATCAAGGATTGTTTTTATCTATTTTTTATCAGCGACCGCGAAAAAAAATATTTACGCGGGCGGAGCCGCGGGCAACAGCTAGTATAACATAAATAATAATATAATACGATGAAACATTTCTTAAAAATGCAGCGCTGCGGCGCGTATCTTCTCGCTTCGGTGGGAACTGGCCCTTAGTTCTACACAACCTGTCCGCGATGAGTCAGGCAGGGCGGCCTCACGTCTACTGATTACGATTAAACTCCTGTTACTAAACTTGTAAAGCTTGTCCACTATTTTAACCCCAGACGAAAACAGAGGGGTGTAATCAAGTTGGACATGTTTGTCTGTGTGTGTGTAATGTGTGTTTATGTCCGTGACATCGTAGCTTCCAAACGGATGAACAGATTTTGAACTTTTTTATATGAAAGCTGACTCGGTTGAGAGTTTTCTTTGCTATAATAATAATAATAATAATAATAATGACTCCCCACCGATCTCGGTGACGGTGGCCGGTTCCATTGAAACCAGGCCAGTTACGCAGGAGTGATTTTATAGTGCCCAAGTGTGTGCGCAGTACACAAGAGCACTCTCTCTTCCTTTACTCTCGTAATCCAGTGGGACGGATAACCGACACGACTGACGAGAGATGAGGCGCAGGTCCGACTTTTTACATGCCCATCCGACGCATGGATCATCTTTCTTGTCAGACAATCAGGTGATCAGCCTACATTGTCCTAACCAAACTTGGAAACAACATTTTTTGTTGTTCCAATGCGGGAATCGAACCCACGACCTCCGAGTCAAGAGCCAATGCTCTAACCACTAGACCACGGAGGCTCATATTGAGGAGATAATTCATCATCAGCTCACTGACTGTTTCAAAATTCGGGGGTTATTTACTTTTTCCTGATTATTTTAGATATCTGTAATATATAGGTACTAATTAATTTGAAGTGACACATAAAAGAAATATTTTCACACTAGCTGTTGCCCGCAGCTCCGCCCGCGTAAATATAGTATCCCCCGGGAACAATGTGCTATTTCGAGATAAAAAGTAGCCTATTTTTTAATCCAGAGACTAAACTACTACCGTAACCAAATTTCATCGGAATCCGTTCAGTAGTTTTTGCTTCTACTGAAATGATTCAAGTGGAACAAACATCCATCCTTCCATCCATCCCCACAAACTTACACATTTATAATATTAGTAGGATAGGATATTAATTCTTTAATTAACTATAAAAAATAGACGTATTCTTGTGTGTTTCAAAGGCTACTAGCACTTGGTTCGTCTTCAATCTATTACAGAAACTAATAAGAATTATACAAAATTCTCTTTTTAACTAAAAGAAACTTACAGCTCAGTATAAAATAAACTTTCCGAAAGTTAATTAATGTGTGCAAAGCTTTAATGATAGTAAAATTAACTCGAAAGACGAAAGAGGTCTCTCTTTGACAGGTTGTCGCTTCGCCGGAGGCCAAGTTCAACACATAAATGATAGTTATTAAATTCATGAACGGAAGATCATTTAGCAACACATAACCAGCAATTAAGATTTTCTTAGGCACAGAGTACTTACAACTTTTACGCTTAGTGCTAAAAGAACTCATTAAAGTTTATACTACTAACAAATAATAATAATTAGTCAGCCAGCCATTCTCTCCTAATTGCTACGCCGCCGTATCTGGGGAAAATTTTTGCCTTGTTATTATTATTACTATGTTATTATTATTTTGTAAATAAATTGATGAAATAATGAAAAAAACAATATCGATTTCCTGTATAAATAATTCATGGCACATTTATTTAAACTACAGGTCGCTCTGTTTCGAAATTCGACCATAATTCATATTTAATTTTTAAGTTTCAACATTTTAGGGTTCTTTTAGATGGGTACGCAATAAAAAATATGTCAATGTTGTCAATGAAATGTGAAAGAAATATTGACAATTGTGTCAAACCTACTGTTGCCTTTGGTTGTCATCTAAGGTTATTAAAAAAACGCATGGTAGTGTGAATGAGGTAATATGTGTAACTTTATTTTTATTAATTTTATGTATTTCTAAACAGCTTTAAAAAAATATTAGTTTTCTGCATACCTTCCTCTTCATAATCTTTAACTGTGCCAAATATCATACTTCTCCGTTCGCACAATTCTCGTAAAAATGTAGTGAAAAATAAGCATAAGGGAGCTTTATAGTCGAAGCACTGGAGAGTAGGCAAAGTCGAGACTTATATCGAGTTCAGTACATGACTTCGTGATGATGTCACCACACTCCACAGATATAACGGACAATGTCAAGACTGAGAGAAACTATTAGATTTCTTTTATACATATTAAATAATATGAGGATAAAAGCTTCGACGCGCGGTCTGCGAATGGACATTCTTCCAACAATGATTCCACTTCTAAACTACTACCTTATCTAACTAAATACCATATCATTACTACGTGGAGTAAAACATTCAGTATAGATAATGGTGCAACCGGCGGAGTACGAAATTTGGCCGGTAAATTTGATATTATGTGAAGGAAGGTATGCAGAAAATTAATATATTTTAATCATGCTGAGAAATAATAAAATTAATAAAAATATCAACTACATACACTACCTCAGATTGTTATCATATAATACCTAATACATATATACTACTGTACGTTTGATAGATGCAATTTTGTTACACGCTGACGGTTGTCGATTTTTTATCTATCTAACAGGCGAAAGAACCCTTATAGAGTTCATACTTAAAAATTATATGAATTGTTATGCGCGAATTTCGGCCACAACAAAATCAGTCCAGTAGTTTCGGAGCCTATTCAATCCAAACAAACAAACAAACCTTTCTTCTTTGTTATATTAGTATAGATAGTATAGACAATATTACTTTACTGAAAGTAATGAAATAAAACTTGTAAATAAAATGTGATGATACTAAAAAGCTCAAGGAAGAAGAAGTCGACAAATTAAAAGATTGAGTACAAATTAAGATTGTTATGTGGTAAAAGGTAGTTATACTATTGTATGAAGTTTCCATTCAACTCTCGGGTTAGCCAGATCTTGTGTTGACTGTTCGTTTCACTTCAGGCCATATTTGGTAACAAAGTTAAACTTTAACAAAATCAACCGGTTTTATTCATTAAACGTTTGTTTTGTATACCCAATTTAACTAATAAGTTATAAACGGCCAGTCAATTAAGCATTGAAGTAAACTTCGTAAATTGTGAATGTGTTTGCATAGATTTATTTTATTTTAATTACATTTCCACTGTTTCAGTTTTGACATGACGTTAGCGCCATACTGTCCGATTGTTGCATTGTTTACATTGTTAATAATTATGAAACTGTTTCAAAGTTTTCTTACTAAATTGTTCCTTAGATTTATCGGAAAATGTAAATAGATTTTTTATTTCTATGCTAGTTGACGATTCTCCTAGGATCTAGGCAGATTAGGATTGCGTGCTCATTTGATAAATTATATTATTTTCTAAGATTTTAATACTAGTAGGTATATAGCATCGTCTGACATACGCTAAAAATCGTCTACGCAAAAAGCATAATTATAGTAATAGATATAGTATACTGCATCCATCCATCAATGATCATGGTGATTAAATTTGAAAATAGTGTGAAAAATAGCTACCAACTAGGCACATGGATCCGTTCTCAATATGAGGAGGGATGTGATTAGTAGGTGGGTCATAAACAGAACATGAAAAAAAAGTGTGCGTTGTCTCAAAATTAACTAAGACAATGTAAACTTGTCATATTAATACCTTCATTTATTTACTATTAGTGTACATGACGAAAGTACATAGCAATTTTTACATTAGTATTATTAGTTTTAAAAATATTAAAATAAAAACATCATGTTCGTACCCTACCGTGGACCGTTTCCAGCCTAGGTTTCCAACTTCGTGACCGAAATTAAAATTAAATAATTTAACATTTGAAGTATATGACCTCTTATATCTGTTATTTATATAATCAAAATATTGTTTTCCACGATTACATAATATTTACTCAAAATTCCTTCGCATTATTTTGCAAAAACTACTTGTTATCAGTACCACAACTCCTTCCGTGGACCAAATAAATTGGATGTTGCGTAGTCGATAAATGGAACGCAACCTTAAATTATTTATTTGTTATGGTAACATTTCAATGTGTCAGTTTCAGTATAAATTCGCTGCGGGTTGTGCGTGCGCTCCGTCAATTAAAATACAAATCGCGCCAAAATTAGTGTTTTTTTCACTTAAATGTCAAAGATCATTGCGTCTTTTCTGTGTCTTCGATATTACGGTAAGTGTTTTATTCAAATATACGTAATTGTATTCACAAAGATTGCTCTGGGCGACCATTTTCAAAAACGAAATAGGTTATGAGATAACCTATAAATGACATGTGCTATACCGCTTTTTTTGTATTATTTTCCCTTCCGTGGACAAACTTTTCGGTGGACAGTCACTTTTGTGGACGTAGTCTTTTCTGTGGACACTGCCACGGAAAACACTGTTTGTCCACAAGAGTGACTCCTATTGAAACTTGGCATACTTTTTGCAAATATATTTTGTGTTAAACAACTGGGAGCTCTTGTTAGGGTTCCATAATACATAAGGAATCCTTATAGCTTCGCTCTGTCCGTCCGTCTGTCTTCTGTCTTTCTGTCTGTCTGTCTGTCCGCGCTTCTAGCTTCTGAAATTATTATGAATATAAATGGATGAAATTTGATACAGTTATAGATTGTGTATAGATCTCGGTTTTAAAATCATAAAATAATAATAATTTTTAGTGGTCCATACATGTGAAGTGGGGATAAAAAATATTTTTTCATTCTACCCCATCGTGTGGGGTATCGTTGAATAGGTCTTTTCAAATAAAGGCAAAGTTTCTTACGTGACTTTTTTGCAAAGTCGTTTGGTAAGTTCTTCCTCCCCTAGCATTTCTCATCATTGGAGATAGAAACTTGTTAGTTGCTATACTGATAGAACATGCTAAAACTCTTTAGGAAAATTATTTTGAATGAAATTGGGCAGTAACTTTTGAAGTCATTTGAAGAAAAAAGAAACCTTTTACGCGTTGATAGTTACGGAACCCTCCTTAGACATGTCCTAATTGCTCTTGGTTAGGTTATTTCTTTTACTATATAGCATGGTATATAAGCATCGCTTGCAAGTTGCACTTCATTTTTGTCGTGTATATGAATGGACCTCTTTACTTTTTAGAAATATTATGTTGCATTAACCAATTATGCTTTTTAATGCTTAGCCTAGTGTGTGTATAGCTTATTGTCATTGTTTCAGCAAGCTAAAATGCCTAGAATAAGTAGAAATAAACATCTCACTGATGAAGAAAGAAAAATAAGGCGTCGTGAACAAAAAAAATTAAGTATGCGTCGAGCGCGGGCAAAATTGACTGAAACTGCTATTGAGGAGATACGCAAGAAAGATAGAGAAAGGTATCATAAGAAAAAGGACAGAGGAGAAATCAAAACCATTGATCAGTACACACCCAGACAACAGCGTCAAATAAGGAAAATGTGGCGTGAAAAATCAAAGAAACGACGAGAATTGTTAAAGATGCGAAAAGCTGCCATTGCTCTCGTACAAGAAAATACTCCACCACCAAGTCCATCGTCATCATTCTCGCGAATTGAAGTTGGGCGTGCAGTAGCTGCTCGGCATAGGAGAGAAAAAAAGGCTGAAAATGAGGCTTTAAAGAAAAAGGTATTACAGCTGGGAAAACAATTAAAAAAATATAGAATGCGAATACGTAGGCTAGTTAGAGTGGCTAGTTTTAAAAATAAGGTCTTAAGAACAGATATTAGAAAAGCTGTACATGATTTTTTAATGAATGAATATAGTAGATTAACTTCAGGGAAAAATGAGACAATAACTCGGAAGAAAAGCAAACGCCAAATTCGTTTACTAAATGACACACTATTAAACTTACATATAATATTTCAGAGTAAAACAGGGATTAAGATTTCATATCAAACTTTTCGAAGGTACCGACCTTTTTGGATATTGTTTCCAAAAACATCGGCAAGAAACACTTGTTTGTGTACGTTACATGAGAACAATGATCAAATAATTCGATCTCTTCAAAAGGCGAAAGTTGTCTCTTACGGATCTGCTTCTGATGCTATTAAGGTACTGTGTTGCAATAATACACTGAATCCTAAATGTTTAGAGAGACAATGTCAGAGCTGCCTAAATAATAAACTTGCAATAAATAATTTTAATGAAAGTGATTATGTTACTTATGATAGATGGGTTACAAAAAATGTGGATGTTATTGTCAAAGGAAAACAAAAAAAATGCAAAAAATCCTTAAAAGAAACTGTTAAAACTACGAAAGGCTCCCTGGTAAAGTTATTATATTCCAACTTACCGTTATTCATGCAACACGTAGCAAATATGATTCATCAAATAAGATCAATACAAACAGTTAAACAACAACTTACATCTGCCAAGGGCTTGTTACATATAGATTTCTCAGAAAATTATAACTGTAAATACAGTGCTGAGGTTCAGTCTGCTCATTTTGGTGGCTCTAAACCTCAACTGTCTCTTCACACTTGCGTTTACTATAATAGCATTGCCGAATCTCCGAATAATGGTTTCCAAACTACGTCTATGTGCTCTATCTCAGAAAATTTGCGTCATGATCCAGTTCTGATCTGTGCTCACCTTAAACCAATCCTACAAAGAATCAAAGAAAAAAGTCCGAACTTAACAGAATTACACATACTTAGTGACGGCCCAACAACGCAATATAAAAACAAATCTATGTTTTTTTTAATCGTTAACTTCATAAGCCAAGAACTAAATGATGTTCACGATATTATATGGCACTACAGTGAGAAAGGTCATGGAAAAGGTGCTCCTGACGGAGTAGGTGGGTGTATCAAAAGGTTGTGTGACAATTCGGTTGCAATGGGTAAAGACGTTTGTGATTATGATTCTCTTATGTTATGTTTAAAAGAAAATTGTAAAGGTATAGAGATTTATGGAATAGGAGATCCAAATGTGGAAGACATTCAAGAAATTGTGAACAAAAACACAATGAAAGCTTTTAAAGGAACATTCAAGATACACCAACTTTCTTGGAATCGAAATGAACCAAATATTTTACATGTAAGGAGGCTTAGTTGTTTGTCTTGTGCTACAAATACAGTTTGTCCACATTTTGAAATTGGTCAGATAAAGGTTCCATTCGACGATACGCGATCGCATAGCCCGTTGAGTTTAGCTGACGCAAGAAACGCATCTCCGAGAAGTGTAGATACCGCAAATGCATCTACAATAACATTTAGGTCAAATATGGTTACCCCTGAAGAAGGTACTTCCCAGGATCTCCCTTGCCGACCCTATAAAAGATCGTGGTTCCTATCGGACTCTGATGATTCCGATGATGTTTTTTCTACTCGACATATTCCCCAGAAGTCTAAAAAATATTTTTTAAATCCCTACTCTGACAGCGAAGATGACGACTCTATATTCTAGCTTACTATAAAGATATTACTACAAACGTTAGTATATAATAACAAACTAGAATATAAATTCGTCATTTTTGTTTTTAAGATTCCAATTCTTCTCGATTATTTTGTATTCTACGCCCTAACAGTCAGTATCAATGTACTTGATAGTAATGTCCACCGAAGAGAAATCTCTTCGGTGGACATAAAATAATTATTTTTTATAAAGGAGAAGATTTATTTTTTATGTTATTTTTTTATGTTAAAGAATATAACACATTCAAATTGTAATGATTCTAAGAAATACATGTTTTTTTATTTCAGTTTATAAAGCCAAAGAAAACGTTTTATCTTTTCTGTTGATTTGTAGTCTACTCCGTGGACACTTCATAATTAAAATATCTAATAACTAGTACAAATTAAAAATTTGATCTCTGATAATATTTTTACCTTGATTATTTTATAGTCTTTCATAATACATGCTGATTTAAAATAGAAAAAAATGACTTTTTATTTTTTTATTTTTTGAATATTTGATTTGTTTATGACCCAGGTAGACTAGGGCTTTTGCCTTTCAAAATGGTCAAAAGTAAAAAAATATATATCTAGTAGGATGAAACCCATTGGAAAAGGAAGAGAATAGAAACCCATTGGAAAATAGAGGTCGAGAAGTTTAAGGGGGTGAGTTTTTAAGGGTAAAAAACGGTTTATCTCGATCCTATCGAAAAATGTTAAATGGCTAAGTTGTAGGCAATAAAGGCTTTTGTATTAAAACTCACTCCCATACACTTTTCTTCCCTTACACTACCCTCAAATCGCCCGTAATTTTTCCCCTATTTTTGTTATATTCTTCCAATGGACTACGGCTTTCATCCTACTATAATTTTCTTTTGTTTCAAAAATTATCGACATTGGTCTTTATGTGTTATAAGCGTTTTCAGGTTGAAGTTTATCATACAAATATGATATTCAAATATCATTTACACAGCGAGGTATCTCGGCCGATCAGCGCATGCCATCAATAAGCCTCATATTGATATAACTGTCGGGGTCGCGGGAAACCGCCCACGCGGACACTCGTGTCGTAAAACATACACCATATTTATTGCATTATTTTTATATTTTCCGTTTATTTTATTTATCCGTTTATTACGATGATGGTAATTGTTTATTGTAATTTCGAAAAAAATAACGGGCTGCTTTATGATTTTCTGTAAATTGAATATACCTTACGCTTTTATTTTAACTTTATAAACCTCATTTTCCCAATTTTAATGCATAATTATTTCATTTCAATATCTATTATTTACAACAATCGCTTAATCGGTGACAGCAAAAGTAAGAAAACTTGCGTCTATAAGAAGACTAATTGTGGTCCTTGCAAGTCGAAGATCGCAGCAGGCTATGAGGAGGAGGAGGTCTAATCCTTCTCAGACCCTAAATTAAACAAACACAGTAAAACAAAGAAATACACTATCAAACCCTTAGCGATCGTCGATGATGATTTAATGATCCACCATCCGGGAGTGCCGGCAGAAATGAAACTTGAACATTAAATTGGAAAAACCGCCATCTAGGTTAAAATATACGAACTAAAACAGTTTCATGGTATGCTCGCGTAATTAAGGGAACTAAGACAGCAAACAGTTGCAAATTGCATCTTACGAATTTTCGATCATGTTTTGTGTCCTGAGTTCCTGATGCGATTTCAACATTTTTTACCCATCATAAGAAAAGTGCACAACGCCGCTAAAGAGTTTTCACTTCAAAAATATTAGCTGCCTGCACACCTTTCTCCGCATCAAAAACTGTGCCAAATTTAACACTCTGCGTTTGCATAATTTTCGTAAAAATTGTAAAGAATTTTTTTGTGCGCGTATTAATATATAATTTCTTTCTTACTAAAAATATGAAAAAGATTAACACGAGGAATGTGAAATTGTATTGGCAATACAAAATTCGTTATTTCAAATCTCACGCCACGGTACGCGCTGTGGCCAGTCCGCCCACGAGAGAATCTTCCGGTCACCTATTAATCGTTCTATTGGCCCATAATGAGCGAAAGGTATAATTGACGGCATTTGCAATTATATAAAAATACGAGATAGTCTATAAACAACGAAATATACAAGACATAATTTTGTCTATCTATTATCGATGTAAAGTAGTCCCTCGACTTTACATCGACAATAGACAGACAAAGCAAAAGCAAAGTGTCAAATCATTATAAAAATTAGGTATGTTTTCGATGGTAAAGACATTGCAATTGGGCATTGTATAATTTTTCAATTAACAAGCCTATCTATACTAATATAATAAAGATAAAAAGTTTGTTTGTTTGTTTGTATTGCATAGGTTCCGAAACTACTGGACCGATTTTGTTGAAATTTGGCACAGATGTAGAGTAGACCACGGGGAAGGACATAGGCTACTTTTCATCGCGGAAAAATATACGGTTTCTGCGAAATTAACTTTTGCGCGCACGAAGCCGCGGGCAACATCTAGTACATTATAAGTTTTATCAAATTTTCATGCTAAGCATTAGGTACTCGATCGAGCTCGACTTGTATGAAAACGACTTATGTTTTATGCAATTATTATTTATTCATGTAATTTGCTGTTGTTATTGTCGCAGTTAGCATGCTAAAGGATAATTGATAATTCCAATAGGAGTATCATGGGAATATATGAAGTGCTGTGTAAATGACATCGTATGTAGGTATAAAAAAGGAATTAAAAAAATATATTTCAGAACTGTCACTTGTATTTGCGAATGTACACCCACGTGACATCATTTTGAATACAGCCGCAAATTACAATACGAGTATTTGTTAACTTATCTTCTAATAACTTAAACCTATGCCATAGATTTGAAACGTCTATATCTTATACTTTAAACGAGACTATCTTTAGTTAGGTTTTAACCCTGGAAATATGTGCATTTTTAAACTACATATGTTTTTTCTTTCGTGCAAAAATAGATATAGTATATATCAATAATTTTGACTATTATGTCAGTCTGGTATACTTAGGTATGTATAATTTTTGCTTTGTTCGAAAATTCAGAATGTGGTGAGTTTGACCCCCGGTCAGATAAATATTTTTGTGTATCTTTTTATTTATTTAAATTTATTAGAACTCCGCTCGGTTACCCAGGTTCTTCTATTTAAATGAAAATCTCCCTATCCGTACGAGACCGCACATTTTTAGACAATAATATAATCGAACAGAGTGTACATTTTTTAAGCTTTGCATAGTTTTTTTAGCTTTAAGTGCGCTAAAATTTATAGGAAAACTAACAAAACCTGTAAAATATTGTTTGTTGGCTTACTTTCATTATTAGAATTCTGCAATAACAATTTTGTACCTAAATAATGTTTATTACGTAGAGAATTTTGATTACAGTATATTGCGACCACGACCACAATGTCTTTCGGCAATTGTCCCTTTCATACATCGTCTTTATTTCCGTCGAAAGACGAAGATTAACGAAGGCCATAAGCAAAATGGTTTTACTGTAAGCAATAGTGATGCTTAAATTTTTATTTATTTATCGTATTCAACGTAAAGTTCCATGTAAATTCATTACAATATCAGACATAGCTTCGATTTCCAGGAACACATGCCGAATTTGTATGCTGAATGCTATCTTTCTACGTCACAACACATTGCTCTAAACGTATAGATAGCTCATAGCTTACACGGTTAACTATAACCTTCCTTAACGAGACTAGTCCAAATCCTTTTTGGTCACATTTAATGACGTAAAGTCAGTTTTACCATGTAACCAGTTTGATGGATAGCATCTTGATGCCACTGAGATTGTCGATATCAAGAAAGCAAATCACATGGAGAGAAAATTTTACATCTACGTTTATATTTAACGTAATTAACATTCTTTTATGTCTGCAATCTACATACTGGTTATTTACGCGGCTGTTTCTTGACGAACAATATTCTTGGACCAATCAAAGCAATATAAACTCTAGTGTATTTAATTTTTTAAAGCTTCAAGCAAATCGTACAGTTCATATTTAAATATGAAGTACCTGGGAGGAGCTTTGCTCGGAGTTTTAGTAGAAAAATACAATAATTAAATATAAATAATAATATATAAAGAAAAAAAAAATCACAAAAATATGCGCCTGACCGAGATTCGAACCCAAGATACGAATTTGCCAACAAGCCAAATGTCCAACGCTAACCAAGCCACCAACCGGATTTGACATTTAGATATCGAAATCACTCATAACTTACGCGACTTACTTATAGATCGATTATTCCCATCCAAAATCCCTGCATACTAAACAACATACAACGTAATTTCATGAAAATACTTGCAGCCGTTTCCGAGATTCCTATTATATACGAGTATAATATACAAGATTTGCTCGTTTAAAGTGTGATATTTTTCTTCCTTAAAGAGGAACTGGTAATGATAGATTAATAAGATAATAACGAATGTACGCTGTAGAAACTTTGCAAGCCAATTTGGTCTTTTACCAATATTATTACCGTTTCTGTTTGCTAAGTTAATGCTTCTCCTCTTTGCCCTCTGGGAACCTTATGTGGACTGCCACAAGGCACACAATACCTCCTACTGCCAGGGGTCATCTATATTTGTGTTAACCGCTGCCACTTAATAAATGTTACTTAGAATTATCTCATATTTATAGCTTATAATCACAAGATAAAGATGTCAAAAACATAATAGGTTGAGTCGTGTAGTAGGTATATCATTTAATTGTTTATAACATTCCAATGAGCCATTACTCGGGGCAATGCTTTAAGCGTGCAGCGTTGGTGAATGGGATAACAGTAAACTGGTAAAAACTGACAATAACGAAGATTTACTACTGGTGAGCGCAGGTGGGCAGATTGATTGGGAGATAACATCACTCTATTGATCTAAGCGATGCTTTTAGGGTTCCGTTGTTTGTTTATTCTTTTGCGACTTGTTTGACCTTTAATGTTTATAATCCTTTTGATTTACAATTTGCAAAAGTATATAAGTTTTCTCAAATTGTAAATTCATTCGTATAAGTTGTATAAAAGCTCATAATACTTTCCACGTTACAAGAGCTTTTCTACAAAAATAAAGCTGTAGTGCGAATATTTTCCTTTAAATCTGTAATAATAATTATTACGTAGAAAACAATAGATGCAAGTATTTTGACGCTTGGCTGGTCAGATGCTTTTGAATAATGCATGTTTTTCACGAATGTTGTTATTAGTAACAGTAAATTAGTAAATTTATATATTCTCGTAGATGAGAATGGGCGCAATCCCAGCCGGTTGGCGGACAGAATTACGCCCGCGGGCGAAATGCTCACTACCCAGTACCCACAATTAATACAACACTGATATTTTTAATCCTAAATCTATTATCTACTACACCTTGCCTACGTGTTGTCTACGTCAATATTGTTTAATTAACAATTAAGTACCTGGGTAACCGAGCTTTGCTCGGAACTCTAGTACATTTGAAACAAAGTATAAGAATCATAAAAAGATATTACCACAGTTCGAACCCACTCCAACCCGAATTTCCGAACAAAGCAAAAACTAACCAAACTGCCAATCGGACTAACATTATAGTCGAAATTATTGGTTTATTGTTGCACGACGAAAGAAAAAACATATACCTACATAGCTAGGATAAAACCTAGCTAGACTGATTTTCCTCCCCCAAAACTACCTGCATTCTAAATTTCATGTACAGTACTTGCAGTCGGTGCCCAGATTACGATTTTATATAAATACAAGATCGTCTCGTTTAAAGTATAAGACAGACGAAAATTTTTTTTTAAGCAACATGTCTATTACTCTGAAGCATTCTGATGACTCTTATTATTCGAACAACAACAATTATTCCAACAAACAATAAGTCTCCTTTTATAACAAACTAGCTGATGCCCGCAACTTCGTTTGCATAGAACTAACGGATACGGAACCCTATTTTTTTTAAACGCAACCCTAAAATAAAAGTAGCCTATGTTAGACCTTATAACATGAGCTATCTACCGGTGAAAGTCCCGTGAAAATCGGTCCAGCCGTTTCGGATATTAGCCGGAACAAACAGACAGACAGACCGACAGACAGACAGACAGACGGACAGACAAAAATTTTAAAAATTAGTATTTGCTGAAAGTACCGAATATACTTTCATATGCATCAAGTGAAAAGCTGTTAATTTGAAGTATAGATAGAATTTGCCTGCCTCGAATTTCCATGAATGGTCCCAAAATGTTGGATTACAATGTAATTGTTCAGCATGAAATGCGCGGACTTACGCGTTTCAGTCTAAAATTATGCAGGATTTACGGGGTTGGTTTTCGCGGTGCAGTGAGACGCTTGACAAATTGCCTAGTCATTTTGAGGGTTCCGTAATACTTAACGATGATGTATTTATAATGTATGGTTTCGCTCTATTTGTCCATTAGTCTGCCTGTCCGTCTGTCTGTCTGTCCGCGTGCTGTCTAGCTTCTGTAAAAATTTAACTATACTAAATTTTATATCTTTACATTAAAGTGATGAAATTTAGTTTAGTTAGATTAGGTATGGATCTCGGTTTCTGGTAATAATAATAATTTTACGTTTTAGGGGTGGCTCTCCATACATGTGAAGTGGGGAAGAAATATATTTCAATTTCAATCTATACCATCGTATGAGATATCGATTAATAGGTATTCGTACCATATTCGAGTAGACCGCCTCCAAAGTGATTTATTTAAAGTTAGAAAGTTCTATAGGAGATAGAAACTTGTAAGTTTCCACGCTGATAGATTTTGTTAAAAACTCTTTAGGAAAATTATTGTGCCCGAAATCGGAAGATAACTTTTTAAGTAAATCAAAGAAAACCTATTGAGCGTTTATAGGATCCTCCTTAGATATGTCCTGAGTCCTGACATGCTCTTGGTTAGGTTATTGTTGGAAAATTTGCCTTGCGACGAAAATGGATCTTTGTAAATCCCCCATTACGGTCGAAAGCAATACAGACTCTCACTATATAAACAGATGAAACTAACCTAAATGTTTAGATAACTAACCAATCATAAAACATTGACCTATCTATTATTATTGACATGTTAAAAATCGTTACCAATTAATTTTCTTTGACGTACTAGTATTATTTAATATTAAGAATTCTTTATTATTATTTTTTATTATTGTTGTTTTTTTTTTATCGTGACGTATATATTGCACTTATTCTTCAATGACATTATTTTTATTTAGTTTAGTTAATTTTACCATTTTCACTTCTATTATATTTATATGACATTCCCTATTATTTTAAGATGACATTCTCTTAATATTTAGTTAATTTTATTATGCTTTTAATGAATTTTTGAAATTGTAATATTTAATTATTTATACTATTCAATTTTAATGCAACTTTAACATATTTTGACTGTTGTTATTTAAATATAATTGTTTTAAATATTTAATTTAAGTAAACTAATTGTATTTTGTATTTTTTTTTATTAGTTCATAGCCGATACATTTACAATCTTATTTTTGAAGCAAGATGTAATAGCCTGTAATTAAAAGTGCATTAACCATGATAATGTAAATCCTATCAAAATGTATGCATAATTGTAAATTTGTTGGCTGTTCATAACAATAAATAAATAAATAAATAAATAAATAAATAAATAAATACTTACTTTCAAAACATCATTTTTATCATCGATTGATTTAACCACATTTTAGGTTAGTAATTTTGAGGTCCAAGCCCCAATGACTCATTCCGAAACTCATCCGTCAATCTGACAACGCATATGTCAACTTATGGTCGTTCCGAAGGAATCCAAATTATTATTTTGTATACACAGCTTACATTTAGAATTAGCATCTTGGGTCTTCCTATCAGCTTCATCTAAATCGGCTTAATTTTTTACATTGACGACATCGGTTGGAGATTCGTTTGCTCACCGATTTGGTGCCACATAATGCACCGAAATCGTTATAATCTACTCTTCTGTTTGTGCCTGTACATATTTTTAACCCTCAAGAAAACAGAGGGTTGTTATAAGTTTTACGTTTCTGACTGCGTGTTTGTGTGTGTCTGTGTGCTACCAAACTGACGAACCGATTACGATCTAGTTTTTTTTTTGTTTGACATACATACATACATATAATCACGCCTCTTTCCCGTAGGGGTAGGCAGAGACCGCCTCTTTCCCGTAGGGGTAGGCAGAGACCACTTCTTTCCACTTGCTACGATCCTTACATACTTGTTTCGCTTCATCCACTTTCATTAGTACCATCCATTCCTCCTCTTACATTCAACGTAGCGAAGCGGCTCTCCATGGGCCATTTTTTGTTTGAAAGCTGACATAATCAAGAGTGTAGCTATAGCTACAGTACAGCTACACTCTTGATAATGTCAGCTTAACTATAAACTATAGTTGAACTATAGTTCATAATTATCAGCTCACTGTTTGACAAGTTGTTGGCTACTTTTTTTATTTTATTTTATTTGTGATAGAGGATTTAGTAAGTCTAATCCTAAAAAAGATACTAAGGTACAATTACAATTTAGCTTTAAATTAGATCTTGCACAATGAGAAAGATCATGAATGAGTATTCTATCGTTAGGTATTCCCCCTTACTAATAAACGCCGTATTAGCTTTGAATAGTTACACAGTGTTTTGTCTTCTTCTATCGAATTGTGCGATGTGAACAAAACACTGTATAACTATTCAATGCTTATACAGTGTTTATTAGTAAGGATGTTAATCTATATCAACTGTACTTTATTATTATATAATTTATATTACTACCTCTTATTGTTGTCTAGCCTCTAGATATCCTTACTTGATATTATAAACGCAAAAGTTTGTATGTATGGATGTTTGTTAGTCTTTCACGCAACACGTAAACGTCTAAAAACGACCGAATGTATAATTATTGAATACGCGCCAAGCTTCCATTAGGTATTATAAATAAAATGATGATGATTACTCTAAGTTACAAAGTGGCATATGCTTGTGTTACTTCAGTAAAAGTCAAAATCACTATAATATGTGTCGATATAAATTTCGAGGAGTTCCCTCGATTCCTCATGGAATCCATCATCAGGTTACCCGTGTTTTTAAAACGGAACCAACTTGGGATTATACCCTTTACATCAAAAAAAATAATTTTGAAAATCGGTCCACAGACGGCGAAATTATCGTTGAACATACAAAATATAAACAAAATATATACAGCCGAATGTATAACCGCCTCCTTTTTTGGAAGTCGGTTAAAAAGAAATAAGATTCCACAAAACCATTACCTAAATGAAATAGAGCTAAGTCTTTTCCACGTAAAAAGTTTTGAGATATCGTAGAAACCAAGTCTAAACAATGGCTATTTTTTATCACAGCTAAATGTACGGTGCCAGTGGTATTTCTTTTTGCGCATACGATGTCGCGGCCCAACATCGAGTTCTAAGTCCTAGTATAATACAAAACTATAAAGTAATTACGATGTCTATTACGTCGCTTCGAAGACAACGAGTACGGGTAGGTGTTTATTATGTGAGCTCTACGTGAGTATCCCCATCGAATTGAATCGTTTTATTTATTGCCCCATAACCGTGTGTCATTGTTATTGGACATAAAAGTATAGTGGCTCCCAGTGTATACGCAATGGCTATTAAATTCCAACTTTTACTGTCCCTAACACCATGCGGCAAATTGACAGAATTATAACGACAATTATTTTCATAATATGCTCATTTATTTCCCAGCACTATACACCTACAGCCTCCTGTTGCAATGTTTGTATTAAAATTATTATTTTTAAAGAAAAAATTAAACCGACTTCTAAAGTAAAAAATAAAGATAGGTAGATACACAAAACATCGCTGAAGGCTGCAAAATCCTTCCCGTAGTATTGCGGTAAAGTTAGATACAAATATGAATTATAAGTAAAATATTTACCCAACTGCCAAAAAATCAAAAGGGTATCGTTAATGTTTAATTACTGTAAATCCATTCTCTTAATGTTCCTAGGCAATCATCGTTTTTCTATGAAAATTACAGACAATGTATGGCACACAAAGGTTTCAACGAAAATATATTAAAACGTGTAGGTTATAGACATTATATAGACATATATAGTATATGCATAGATATATTATATTAAAAAGAGGAGTATATGTAAATAATTGTACCTACATGCCATCATCATATTGGTCAAAGTATGAAAAGTAGAAGTAATGTTGCTGAAACTATGCATTTTGCGATCGAGATAAGAAGCGGTCAGCTCAAAGCTGCAGGAGAGAGCTACCTCACCGCCTTATATAATCGATCCAGGAAATAGTTATTCTTAGACGTCTAATATACGTCTATTATGAAATTTGACATAACATACTACACGATCATTAATCGATTTTAAAACGAGCTGGCCAAATTCATTAGAATCGATCCAATAGGTCAAGGGTCGCCGCTAAGGTAGACCGGGACGGATATATATTAGAGAGCCATGCTACGTAATTCTATTCGCAGTAGTGAATCACGCCTCCTATACTAGAGAGGGATAGCACTATTGACAGTGAAATGTTAGCAAGATAAGCGGATAATGCAAATGAGACTATAATATTTCTGCCTAAAGTTTATTTTAGACGTGTCACGGTGTGGTCACGATTTCGATATTCTGTTCAGAAGCTGTCGGTATTTCATTTAATAGTTATTTGTGTTTTACTATAAATGTTACCCAATATGTTATTAAATTTGAATAGCTTGATGCATTTAGGTGCTTCTAAACGTCAAAGAAATGGTAGGTACCAACTAACAGTAACTCTACCACTTAACACTCGGCAAATATCTTCTGTCATCGTTATATTTTCAACAAATGTGCGCTTTCATTAAATTTTTCTAGCTGCTGAACATTTCGTGACCGTCAAATATGGCTAACTTCGTTTTGTTGAAACTTGATATGACAGTAAAGTACATTTTCAAAGAACTCTACATTGACCTATTTTTTCGTACCCATCACAGAATTTCTAGTAATTGCATAAAATCATCATTGATGTAGAATCCAGGTATAGACCGTCAATCAGGAACCAGTATAGTATGTGAAAAATTGGGACCTAAAACACTTAATATCCTAGTAAAAATTTGATGTCGCATCGTTTATAGCTATTAGCTTGTGTATGTCAGACATTGGAACAAAATCATCACGATATCTTAATATTGTCCTCTGACTGAGTTCTCGTTCGTAACACCAAACCCGATCAAATATTGCCTCTGAAACCTTTGCCGTTTAAAAAAAAACGAACGGGACCCTAACTAAAGTGTTCAAATGCCCTTGAGCACTTAGACCAGGGAATAGATAAGTGACACTTGTCCAGTAATCAGCCAGAACCAATAGCTGTCCCGCCGCGGACTGTTTGCCCGAGATAACGCCAAGTGCCACAAACATCCACACGTTCAAAATGTTTACGTGACATTACACTTTGAGTTCCAACGTTTTTTCTCTGTAGAGAGCTTACAAATACTAAATGCAGGTGTTTAATATAAAGAGTGGGTTTAATTAGTTTTTATACTTATTCTACTTAAAATTCTTATTCTTAGGGTCAACATACACACAAAACGAACACGACATGGCATTTTTAAGATAGCTAATCAAAATTAAACTTTATTATATACACAAAAAGATACAACTGATACGACGAGTTGTAACTACAGAAGATGAATAAAATGAAAATATGAATGTTGTTCCATACTAATCGATAATAAAGCTTCTATTTTAACTTATGGACTAAAGAAAACCCAAGAAATTTTTCAAAATTTTGTTGTCGTTTACATACACACATACACATACAAGCAATTTATTGGGACAACTTAGATACTTAAACGTCTGTGAAGACTATAACGTTAATTGTATAGTATTGAGTTATGTACGACTCACACTGCAAAGCTTTTAACTATGGAAAAATTAAACATGAATTATAGTAAAAGAATATGGGTCAACAAATAAAGGTGGGCCTGCAAAATTCTATATTTTTTAACATTATCTTTAGGTATTGCGGAACGTTGCAGAAACGATTAGATAATATATACAGATAAACATGTTAAAGTAAATAAAAGATGCATATTTTTACTGATAGCGAATTGACTTTGTGAATGAGGTTGTAAATTTCTAATTGGTTCGAAGTTATATTTTTAACTTACGTTAAATAAAAAGTGCTAGAAAATTTCCTATAGTAAATAATTATTATGTTGATAGGTTTTAATCACATTTTTTTTTTAATTATAATTTTAATGCACTTAGAATGTAGGCAATATGCATTGTATGTAAATACAAAACCCTAAAAGCGTTGTTTTATTAGAAAATAATTTATACAAGCACAGCTTTAACTTCATACATACCTAAGCCACAGCCTAAGCATACAAAACAAAATGCTATGAACAATAATTTTGGATGACCCATGGATCACCTCTATTTATAATGTTTATTATTATTGTCTCAATTCTTTATCTATATGACGTTTCTGAAAACATCTGCATTCGCTGCATTATCTTATCAAATCTTGAGTATTGCTGAAATTGTATTAGATAGGAAGTAAGTAGTAAGTATTTTAATAAACTAATTTTTCATCATAATATTATGTTCAAAATCCTTCATAGTTCATACCAAACTCTACTCGTATAACCATCCGCAACTGTACAAACGGGACCCTATTATTAAGACTTCGCTGTTTGTCCACACGTCTGTCATCAAGCCACCACGTGTATCTCCTTACGCCCGAAATTAATCAATTAATCGATCTTAATCTCATTTTAGCTATCTGAGATCAAGATTTCAATACATTTCAACGACCCTAGGATTAACTTCACGTCAATTTACGTCAAATTTTGTTAAGTCAATCTAGGATTTTAGATAAGTTATTAAATTTGTGCGTTAAGCGTGATAGCTAGACTGTTGAAATTTTTTCAGATGGCCTATTTCTGTTGCCGCTAGGCCCGTCTTTTAAGGGACGGAGAATATTTCCAACGCAACAAACGGAACCTTAATACGCGAGTACGTCCCGCACTTGGCCGGTTTATTTTTACCTATCCATTCAATTTGTACAAAATTCTGACCGTGACTTTTTATTTAATGCAACCGTCTAACATGATTCAGTTTTTTGTCGGGTTAACCAGCTTCCTATATTCCAATGCGATTGACGCACGTAACCGCAATACATTTTTCATACAAAATTGTAAATGTACCTATTTCAAAACGGCATGCATTTGCGCGTAGATCCCCTTCAAACGAGTTACATGTAGCTATAGAGCGGGTCAACACGAAAGGCTTGGATACAACAAAAACGGGTCTGGTAGTATCAGTATAAAGTGAAACTACTAGTCGTATATCAATTGCAGTTTCATTATCTAGCCGACACCTGCTCCTATTGCCTATGGTTTTGCTTAAACTTATGTCAGCATTGAGTAAGCCTTTTTCCAGCGTCTGGCGTAAACTCAGCCGGTGAATAGGTTTGGTCCAATCGTAGTAAATTATAATATTATAAAGAGGAATGATTTGTTTGTTTGTTGAATGGGTTTCGAAACTACGGGTCCAATTTAGATGAAATTTGTCACGGATATAGAAAAAGAAAGGACATTATATTATATAGGTCATAAATGCTACTTTTTATTGCGGAAGAATGAACGGTTCCCGCGTGTTTTCTTTTTGCGTGCACGAAGTTTCGGGCTACATTAGTAAGTTAAACGTTTTGTACGTATTTCAGTGTTCTGTATATGTTTCAATTTTCTTCTCCTTTGCATGTCCTTTGATTTCATTAATAAATTTTGAATGCTCTTAAAAAGGTTTGAACAGTACTCACTTTCTTTATACCTATCCTATCAGTTTTTTATGGACCTACTATAATTTTCAACCCTACGTTGCGTCGATCACCGATCGGTGTACTACTTTTCTACCTTATTACTATGGCGATAAGGTCAATAAGGTCCAACAGTACACAGGGTTCGTCGGCGACTGTACATAGATATATATTTTTGATTGCAGTAAAGTCATTATGACGCGTGGTATATAAATTAGAGCAATTTGCAGGTTCTAGATAAAATGATCACTGATGCCGGTGTAACGGTGTTGCCAGATAATTACTTCGTTTAGCCTCTAGTCTCTACGGTCTACGCCACTTGTTATTTAAAATTACCTTCGTACCTACCTAGGAACATTATATTAATAGACTGTGCAAATTCTATGAATAAACTTTTGTAGTTGATTGTATTTGAATGTCAATGTTTTTGTCTCAAACCAAGTACCTATGGAATTAATTTATTGTTTTGATCTTGTCTAAAGAAAATCCCGTAGAAACAGTACATTTTGGTGCGATAAGAAGTACCCTATGACCTCCCCGGGGTCTCTTCTCGATCTGTGCTAAACATCAAAATCTGTTTAGTAATTTTAATTGGTGCCTATTTTGATCAAAGTATTATTAATAGTTTTACCTGGGAGAGCAAGCTTTACTCGGAGTTCTTACTCACATAAAACTGTCATTGGGGCAGACATACTGAGTCGCAATTATTAACATAATTATGTACCTATAATTGTTTCATGGCGAAAGAAAAATACTTGAGAGGTGTCAACTGTCAAGGGACACCCGGATGGAACGAAGTTCCGGATGAAAACATCTGGCTTGTTTTCTATAAGAGAGTGAGAGACAGACAGAGAAACATGCGACGCCGCACAGCTTACAATAGCTTACTATAGCATAAAAAAAATGACATACAGACAGACAATTGTACATGTATACATATATACGCGTAAATATTTAATTTTTATAAAAAATAAAATTATCTTTTGTAATTAAAAAAGTGTCGTGACAACTTTTCTTAAGAATTTTTTCCGTCTAGCCCCCTTTCACAACGCGCGATAAGGAACTTCGTTCCAAAAAGCATATAATAAATTCAAAATGCGCGGTTTTCTAGGGATAATACTCTAGATCGATTTTTTTCCCACAAACGCCCCGCATACAAAATTTCTTAGAATACTTGAACCGTTTTCGAGATTTTGAACGTAAATATACAAGAATTGCTAAACTATAAATGTACCATAAAATAAGTAATTAGTTGTAAAACTATTTTCGGAAAACCTTTAAGTACAGGGTCTAATTAAATAATAATAATTAAATAATTTATAAATTGATGATTACCATTTTACTTATTTCGTATATCGTAGAACCTTGATGTAATAGGTAATATAATACTATTATCATCATTGAACTTTGTAAATATTATAAACATGTCTAACAAAATCATGATGGCCAAGACTGAAACACATCAAAATAACGAGTGAATTTAAATTCACAAAAATGGATTTTAAAAGTGATGAAAACAAGGGGAGTTCTAATCTAACAATTCAAATGTTGTTGTATATACAATTCGCAAGCTCCATGAATATGGCGATCATACCAGTGACGGCGCTAACTCAAGGAGCACTGGGATACACGTTCATGTTTATTTTCTTCTACATATTTCTTGGGCTACCGCTAACGTACATGGAATCTGTTGTATCACAATTTAACGAGCGGGACTGCATTGACGTTTGGAAGGTTCGAGCTTTTCTATCACACGTTGGCTACATACTTTGTGGTATACAACTTCTCACACTAGTATGCAACCATGTACTGACGTCATTCACGCTGCACTACTTTCTGATAACATTCGAGAGTAGCATACCCTACCACGAGTGCGGGCCGTGGAGCAACAAGGAGTGTAACATCCTCGATTCCAACTACTCCGTCAATGAAGACTGCGTGCAGCTCAACGGCGTGTATAGCTACTGCGACCACATATATCGCTCGTTTCCGGAATATCAATATTTTAGATTCCATCTGTTACATTACAAAATGGAGGATTTCTTTTTGGCCTGGCGAGTGTGCTTGGCTTCAGGGATCATTTGTATCTTAATGTATTTCGTGTGTTTCAAGAGAGAAACTTCACTAAGATACGCTTTACCACTACTTTGCGGAATACCTATGCTGGGATTACTGTTGTTTTTGATGGGATCCATGCAACAGAAAGGTGTATTGACTATGTTTGAAGCTGTTATAGATTCCGATTTAAAATTATTCAATGAAAAGTTTAGGGTGTCCCACTTGATACAAATAATAGTCCATAATCTTGCTATCGGGTCAGGTTTGACTTTTAACCTCGGTTCGCGATTTCCTTTCCGTACATCATGTTTTTCTAATTCTGTGATTTGTGTGTGTACGTGTTTGGTATTTGGCGTCCTCGCTATCCTTAACGTGGTTATGGTGTGTTGTCCTTACGCGTACAAGTTTCAGTCGAGCGTTTCAGAAATTTTAAAATCTCCCCTGCTGCTAACCTTCGACAGATATCCGAGATTCTTAAATCTGTATTACAATAAAAGATTACACCTCATCATTGTATACAGTACTATGGCTACATTAGGAATAGGTTCGAATGTTGCGATTTTCTCTAATATCTTGGAGACGTTGTTTAAAAGAAACGAGAAAGTAGCTGCTTATCCCGGTTTGACGTGTGTCGTCGGCTGTATTTTGTTATTTCTTACTTCAATTCCAATGCTGAGTGCAGTCGGCTTGTTGAAGATAGCTTTACATTTCCGTCGACATTTTATTTTGATGGATACTTTTGTAGCTCTATTGGAATGCATGGTTTTCGTGATATGGTACGGACCGAACAGATTTTCGGAAGACATCCATTTCATGTTGGGCATAAAGCCTAACTTTATTATGAAACTCACCTGGGTTGTGGCGAATGGTTTTTTATGTTATGCGTTCTTTGATGAACTTAGTTTTCAGAAAGAAAATAATTCCTCAGTCGGGTACGCCTTCTATTATGACATTATTATTTTATTGTTATTTGGACTAGGAATTATTGTGCAGATCGTTGTTGCTAGCTATAGGAAGAATTTCCTGAAAGCATTTGCTCTTAATCTCCAGTGGGGTCCGAAGAGTGAGTTACTCCAAAGAAGCAGAGGAATGTTCTCAGCCCAGGCGATGACGAAGGAGTACATGTACCGACAGTACCACTTGCAGGCCGGAATTACAAAACGAGAGAAAAAATCTAATGTAAGAGTTTAGGAAATATTTTCCCTTATTGTAACCTATATAGCTATCTATTATTCTTAAACGTTCTAATGATTTACAAACCTTTTATGATTTTATATTTAAGCATGAAATTTAGCCTGATTTAACAAAATATCTAACATATTAGCTTCTTAGCTTCAACTAAGTAACAATATCCGCAAGATGGATCTTATCCACATTTCGAGGTAATTTCTCAGATTATGTTGGGTCATGGAATATTATATAAACATGCAGGTTTACTCAAACTATACAGTTAAAATAAAAACATCTAAGTAAATGAAAAAAAAAGTGAAATCTAGATGTTATAAAACTTTAAAGTAGTCCGATTTTAAATAAAAACTGATAAACATCGATTTCGATAGGTATAATAAGTAGGTATATTATGTATTGTATTAAATAATTTATGACACTTGTATTAAATATTACGTAATATCGAACAACGCGTGAGTCATCTGTGGAGCACTGTTTAATAATATTAATACAACCACCTGTTATTTTTTACTGTCGTAGAACATCATGGACTGCCAGAGCAGGTTTAAGAAGAAAATTTATTAACATAAGTCCTGTTAATACTATTATGTCCATATACCTATAAGTTAAAACCTTATAGGGTACTCAGTGTAAAGTTGGGAAATTATTAAATATATCTTCACATTTCCTACCCGAAACAATTTTAAAATAAATTAGTTTTGCAAGTTCTAGGACTCGTGTAAGCAGGAATTCAAAACAACCATAAAATGATTCATTAAAAGTGCCTGTGTCATGCCAAGTGTTCAATCAGAATGTGCCAAAGCTAATTTCAATATTAAATTTATAAAATTTCGCGCGAAACAGGTTCTAATTTTTTTTTTTTGCAAGTCTGGCCGGCATCACGTTCAATTTATTACATTCACGAGTAATAAAAAAGAAAGTCGCTAGTTTCCGGGCGGCCAGCCGCCAGCCGCCCACTGTCATCTGATGTTTGTAAAAAAATGGGTTTATTTAAAAAAGTGGCGCGCCAAGCTGTCTGCTCTCCGCACGATGTCTCAACACACGACCATTAAGATTACTTTTGCGATGCAACGCATCCGTCGGTTTTCATTATAACCCGTTTTATACCGCCGTACTAATCATATACTAATGCATCATTGTATACTTAAATCGGGGAATTTAATATCAGCGCATCTTTGATTAACCTAAGCGTCAGTTCACATTGAGACGCGACCCGATGCGGCGCTGCATTTTTAAGAGGGATTCAAAATTGAACTTTATTCATTAAATAAGAAGATACACATTTAATTGGAAAATTTCGAATGTCGAGCTGGTTGAGTAGCGATTAAGATTCAATTTTGAATAGCTATTTTAACAATGCGGCGCTGCGTCGCGTCGCATCTCGGTGTGAGCTAACCCTACGCTCGTGCCGAGTTTTTGCCTTTTGGATCTGCACGCTTAAAGCGCATATCAATTTACAATTACTCACTAGATTACTTCTTATAACTAGCTTCTGCCCGAGAGTTCGTCTGCGTGGAGTTCGGTTTCCGTACAAACATTTAACCCCTTTTTAACCCATTAGGGGGCGAATTTTCAAAAATCCTTTCTTAACAGATGCCTACGTCATTACAACTATCTGTATGCCGAATTTCAGCAAAATCCGTTCAGTAGTTTTGGCTGTGTGTTGATAGATGAGTCAGTCAGGTTGGCCTTTTATATATTTAGATGTTGATTTATTTAGGTCTATCTATTAGGTATTCTCCAGTTATCACATTAAATTAACAGTTTATAAAGAATTCGTGTTCGTTAATTAATATCCATTACTTTCCTAATTTGGATTATTCCCCAATCCCCATATCAGAATGTTGATATTCGATAAGCTTAAATTTTATGTGTGCGTGGGCGATTCTGTTTTATAGCTTTGCAAACGTAGAACACAACGGTACCAAGATTTTTTATCAGCGGAAGGAGATTAGGTTTTACGTTAGATGTTTTAAGTGTCGACAGAAATTTGAAGATAAAATTAGTCATCTCTTTATGCAGTAAGTTAAATTTTATTAATATAATTGTAAGGTTGAACAAGTTCATGTAATTAGGTTTTAAGCAATTAATTATTATGGGGAGTCGTCTCTTTTTTGGAAAATATTAAATGTAAAATCAATCCAGAACAAAAGTTAATATGAATATTGGTGATATTCTGAACAAAATAAAATGGTTTGAAGGGGTATTAACATACGGTGTCAGTGAGACGAGTGCAAATCCAGTTCGTGGAGAATTGCGTCATACATTAGAATGTTTGACCCGGCAGTAGGGTTGTCTATACTTAGAACTTAAAAGCTGCTGCTTTCCCTTCTCCGACACACTTTATCAATCAACTAAAATACACAAGTACACGAGTTATAAAGAGATTTCCACGTTCTTAGCTCATATCGTGTCTGGAATTTTACTCTATTGAATTTCTTGAAAATGTATTTATTTTTATTGTCCTCGTTATGTCCTATGAGTAGTATCTGTCAGCCCTAGGCGAGTGTTAGGGCCAACTACTGGCGAGCAGCGCCATCGTAGAATTCCAACCATTGTCACGAACCACGGCCCCTCTACTTAAAGCACTCAATCGCGAAACCAGAGCCGCTCTCGTGTGTCTCTTTATCGAGATATTACGAAACATTGCTATTTGAGAGCTGGTTGCAACGTTTTTAATTCCTGGTTCAAAATCTATATTTGGTATTATGGTTTGATTGTAAAACTTGTGCATATGATTGATCATATTTGATTCATATTCATGGAAATTCCATGATTGTTAAATTAACCCAAAATAAAGTTTTTTTTTAAATAACAATTTAAACTAAAGTCCAAACCTTATAATGTTAAATTCCAAAACTCTACCTTAAATTGTGAAAAAGAAAGGTAAAACGAAGCGAACTTTGGAAACTACATTTAATAAAGAAAGTGTTGGCATCATTGTAAATATCTGTCACTATCGCATAGCTAACGCCCACACTTAGCGACAGGTCAAACAATTGCACAATGCTTTGAGTCGAAAAAGTGGTTATCAGGTGCTTAAATTATTGGTTGCACGGCTAAAAAGGCTTTAAATACTTGAATGGCATTACGATCGAGTGTTTATCGGGCACGTTAACCGCGCGGTTGCCGCCTGACCAACATACGATTGGCGACAGAACTCTGTCCTGTAGATATGGCCCAGTTTTTTTAGTTTGAACATCTTTTTTGTATTTTGTACTCTTTACAATTCGCATACAAGGACATTAATAATTCTATAGTATGTCTTTCAGACTAATGGAGTTGATAACGACGTGATTAGTAAAATTTGACGTCATAACTTTACTACGTAAAGAGAGTTTAGTTAAATAAGTTTCAAATGACAAAAAGTTCGACCCAAGGAATATTACAATACAAGATGCATTTCACTATTAGACTGTACTTAAACTCTATATTTCGGAGAGGGATCTACGACCGAAGCTTTTCACAGCTTTTTTGTAGAGTATGTTTTTATATGCCACTTCTGTCCACCTCTTGATCTGCGGCTGCGATCACTTTCGTCGGCGCGCGCGCAGGTGCCCCCCGCCCCCGCACTGTGCCCCGCCCCGCTCCGCCACTAACAGTGCGTTTTGTTCAAGAGAATCCGAAGGAATACGCAGGTTTGTGGTAACTTCAACTATCGGATTTTCGCATAGACCTCAATCCGCCACCAAAATGGCAAAATGTTTTCTAAAAATATTCTAGATCTTTTTAAGCTCGAAACGTAAAAGATTAACAAATATTATTGTGAATTGAGGACATCAAATATATAACAAAAAATGGAATTTGCAAAATGGTCATTTTAGCGTCGTCGTAGCGACAAAAACAAAAGACTGTTGAACGTTTAGACAGGTTTTGATATGATCGTCGCAATATATCGCAGAAAAACAATATTTTCCAAAAATAACGATTACTCAACAGCATATTAACATCTAAAACGCTGACTTAAACCTGCCTCATAGAATCTTTTTACATAATTTATAAAATTAAAAGTGCTTTCCACCCACGCGTTGTGCTACGAAATTTATGAAATATAAACAAATATATACGCGTTAGTTTAACAAAAGTTTATTAAAATTCTAGTAACGGCAAAGCTTTGAAATATTTTGGAATCTTCTCGACCGATAAGTCGTTTGAATGTATCAATAAGATAAGGAACACAAATAATAGGGCAAAGGCGCAATGTCGATGACATTTACAACTGGGACGTGAGGTAAGGAAGCACAACGCTTTTGTAAAAATATTATGAACTAAAAAGTTTCTGAATTGGTAAAAAGTTTCGGCGATGCCAAAAGGAAGGTTAAGGATTTTGGTAGTCTATGTAAGTATGTAAGTATATATGTCACCGTAAAATTGTAAAAACGGTTAGATTGTAATATAACTAGTCAAATTGTAAAATGTTGATAGACTTCCGACACGACTATGCTGCCTATAATTTAACACACTATTTTTCGTTTAATTATAAATATATAGTTATGAATCTTTTGACATCTTTTTACAATCTCGTTAGTGATTTTACAATCTAACGGTTTTTTCAATTTTACGGTGACATATATACTATGTGTAATTTGCGTAGTCGGGTTTTAGTTTTTTAACTTTTGATTGTATAAAATAGGTATAAAAACAATATTTTACACAAAGCCTAGTAAATTAATTATTGTTATCATGCCTGCTTATAGGCAATTATAGGTGAGATATGCAATTAATTTTTAAAAGAGGAAAATATGTTTCAAGAAAAATTACAAAATAAGTGAAAATATTTTGTGCATTCAATGAACTACAGTTAGGAACAGTAGTAAATATATTTTATTCCATTTCACGTATTGAATCGTCTTACTGTCAGTCAAGTTAGTATTACAAGTCATAAGCTTTAAGCGTTATCGTCGTCGCAAAAAAAAAACAACAACAACAATCAACATTCTGATAAATTAGTTAAATATCTTCTCTTATAAAAATAAATTGCAGTTTCTTTATCTCGTTAGAGCCCGAGAACGGCTGGACCGATTTGGTTAATTTTGATCTTAAAATAATTGTGGAAATTCAGGGAAGACTAAAAATGGTGAGAAATGTTAGAAAAAAATGTAAGGAAAATATTAGAAACTGAAATAAAATTTTCCCGTCTTGTTTCTAAATTATGTCCCAGTTATGACTGATGTCATAACTGGGACATAATATGAACGTGTATCTTTTTGGATAGTGAAAAAAGGTCAATTTTAAATAGCCATCCTAAAAATACAGCGCCGCATCTCGGCACGTATCGTCGTGGTGTGAACTGACCTTAACTGTTCGGTAGCGTAAATTCGGGTCAAATATTTATTGTAAAGTTCAGTTTAAATCCGTTTGGTGCAAAACAGTTAGTTCTATTTCAGAAAAAAATATAGTATATTGTGTAGTAGATGTAGTTTTTGATGTTGAAATTGTAGGCGTATATTGTGGGTAGATGGGTAGTTTGGTAAGACTGTATTCTAATGTTGGAACATATTACTTAATTCGGTTACAAATACACCCTGTGTAAATTCTTTAATTGAGGTCATTCAACTGTAAATTGACGTCTTGAAAGCTTGATATATAGTGATTAAAAGAGTCTTCTTTTAATCACTATATTCATAGACCGTCTGGTCTATCCCACCGCTTGTCTTATTGCTTAACAGGGCTGTTTATCAGGTTAAGGAGTAAAAAACATTTGCTTGCTTACTCAGTTTGAACGCATTTAACATAAACATATATATTGTAAAAACCGTTAGATTGGAAAATAACTAACGAGATTGTAAAAATATGTCGAAAGATTAAAAACTATATATTTATAATGTAACTAAAAATAATGTGTGAAATTATGGGCAGCATATTCGCGTCGGAAGTCTATCAACATTTTACAATTATACATACATACATATAATCACGCCTTTTTCCCGTAAAGGGGTAGGCAGAGACCACTTTTTGCCACTTGCTACGATCCTTACATACTCGTTTCGCTTCGTTCACTTTCATTCTTACCATCCATTCCTCCTCTTACGTTCAACGTAGCGAAGCGTCTCTCTATGGTCCGCTTTTCACCTCCGCGAAAAACGAGACGTGATGGGTGGTGAACCACATCGCCGCCATTTTGGATAATTAAATTATTTTTATGATTATCCATTGCGTTTCCACGGATTGATGGAGAGGGTAGGAATAGGGATAGGGAAGGATAGGTGGTGTGGAAAGGAAGATTAGTAAGTTAGAGTGGGAAACAGGAAATGTAGGATATTACCGTCCAGGAGGGCAAGGGATAGGACAGTAATAGCTAGGGAAGCCGGGGTCGCATACCCGTATACTATACCACAACTACCGGACAGGTAAGTTGGGATGAGTATCCCATGACATAATTTCACTAGTTTTATTACAATCTAACGGTTTTTACAATTTTACGGTGACATATATAAGGAGTACAAATTAGTACTATTTAGGCTGTTGATCTTTTTCTAAAATAACGTCAAAAATCATTTTTCAGATAGAGTTCATGGGGCGGCAAAATATGTAATTAGCCGGGGGTGCAAAATTTCTGAATACGCCTCTGTATATGGGCCATCCACACGGACCTACCGGCCCATTTGGGGGGGGGGGGGTTTGAACCCCCTAAACCCCCGCGTGGCTACGCCCATGTCACTGCTTATTTTACTCTATGTTACAAGTAAATCCGCTACATATCGTGACTTGCGTCCGACGACGGAATGTGTGAAGTGGAGACATAGCCGCAGGGTAGAAAGCCGACCGTCGACCGCCGGCAGAGACGCGCTCGCAAATGGGCCAGCCCTTCGCGTCTGATATACACGACAATTGTGTTCAACCGGATTCACGCAGTAGACTGAAGTGTGGTGGACTAAAGCCTTTTTACATTGAGCCACGTACTATCTAGTAGTAGGTTGTAGTAGGAGAGAAGCGACGTTGATAGATGTCGGCTAAGAAGATTAAAACATGGAAGGAGTACTAAAATTGAAGCCGTAAGCTACTCTGTCTCACTGACCATCAAGGGCAAAAACATATAAGAGCGATTGAGAAACACAAAAACCTTCACGCGTTCCTGAGAAAAAGGGTCTTGACAGACAAACGGGCACACAACAAAGTGATCCTATAAGGGTTCCGTTTTTTTCCTTTCAAGTACGGAACCCTTAAAATGCTGCTACAGATTGACAAACATCAATGTTTAATAAAATTGTATCTATCAAACATAGGTAGAGTGAGTTAATAATTCGTGATAGTGTGTGTTGTTGTTAGTTTTATTAATTTTATTCATAGCTATTTGCTGAGCATTATTAAATAAAATATTATCTTTCTGCCTTTGCTTAATTATTACCTTTTAATATCCATGCTTTCTGCGCACCTACTTCCACATGAACTATATTATAATATATAATTAACCGTCAAAATTTCATACTCCTCCGGTTCCACAATTTTTGTAAAAACTATACTGAATGTTTTTGCTTCACGTATTAATATATGTAATTACTTTGGGTAAGTAATAAGTATACAGGTAGTAGCAATAATATTGAGATTACGTAGAGCTAAAGTTCACGCAATTCAATAATAGTCTCTATCCCTTTTGTTATAATTACGTAACTATCGTTGCCACCTGTGGCTTAGCCACTGCGCCCGGCTTAGCTCAGCTTGAATACTTCACTTATAACTTATAAACATATAACTTAACCAAGAGCATGTCAGGGCATATCTAAGGAGGGTTCCGTACCTATTAACACCTAGTAGGTTTTTTTTTCAAATTACTTAAAAAGTTACAGTCCTATTTCCGATTTCGTTTAAAATCATTTTCTAAAGAGTATTTAGCATGATCTGGAAAATTGCAAGTTTCTAGCTTAGAAATGCTAGGGGTCGACCAACTTTTAAACCACTTTGGAAGTCGATTACTCTAAAATGATTTACCTACAATGATCAAGTTTATTTATATAATGACCTGTTATATCCCACACGATGAGTTCAAATGAAAAAAAAATCAACCCCATTTAACTTGTAGCTTAGCTGTCCTATAATACAAAATTTAATTATTATGATGCCAAAAAAAGTCTATAATATGCAATCTATCACTATTCAAAATGTTGTCTATTTATATTCATAATTACCGAAGTTATCAAGAGAGGACAGATGGACGTACGGATGGATAGAGCGAAACTATAAGGCTGAAGCTATATGTTCCGGAATACGGAGGCCGGGGAAAATTCGGGGCATTGAAAATAGAACTCTGGATTAATACAATAGAGTTGAAAATCGAACACTCATGTCGAGTTGTCAGATTTGACATTGATATTTAGATATTTGACTTGACACCAGTGTGTTCGATTTTCAGCTCTATTATATTGGGAGCAGAGTTCTGTTTTCAGTGTTCTGAATTTTCTTCGGCCTAACGGATTCCGCAAAATATAGTCCCAGCCTAAGAGTTTCTTGTAGTTACTACGGAACCCTAATAGACAAAAGTAAGTAGCTAAAACTTACGTAATCTGACAGCGTCGCGTCGTGGAGATTTTGAAAATTATCATAATAAGTTAAATGTTGATAATACTCCTACTGCTTTTATTGTTACTGCTGCTTTGTAAAAAGTTAGTCAGTTAAAATTTTCCTATTTATACATTTGACATTTTTCTCTAAACTGCTGTAGATTTAATTTAGAATTTTCTTATTTGAACCCTTTGTTTTTGTAGAGAAAGGGATCATAAATGAGAAGTATAACCAGCCATTGATACTTAACTAGATATAACTATATTAACAAAGTAAACAAACGTCATTATTAACAGTAGTTTCCATCAAAGTATGCGGCAAAACGTTTTGTACGAAAATCGTAAATTATACAATAAAACATCCCAACGGTTCAAGTAAAGGCAGAGCTTTCCATTGAATGGAAAAATGCACCGTGGAGCCGGTTCGCTCGTACCTTCCGGATTCCCAACCTGCTACTCTAGGTCACGACGAGTTCTGTCCCTCTCGCTCGTGGAGTAAAAGCATGTGAGGTCGCATCGCCCTAACCTACATTGCCCGAGGTGGCAGATTTTGTGCTGACCGACTTCAAAAAATGTAGGCTCGCCCTAAAATAAGTGTCCCGATTCTTTATCGTCAAGTGGATTTATATGCCCGTCAAATGATTTCGGTTGGATGTAAATATAATTAAACTTCTATTTAAAGAGCTTAAAATAATTATACTTAGCTATTTATTTTCATTTCATTGTTTATTAAATAATTGGATTAACGTATATTCGCCTAAGAATTTAGACAAAAATGACACATTTTTATGAGCACAACTTATTTTTTCATAAAATATAAAATTGCAAAAAAAATATAGTCTAAACCTTTGCACATTCAGTTTTGTTAGAGTCTGAATGTTGCGTGTTTAAAATTTCAAACATGTATCACATGTGTGACTTGCTTTACATTTACATATTTTAACATGCTGAAGATAAATAAACATATATTTAGTACAGTTTAATTCATAAATTATAATACAGTATAGATGTACGCAATAAATTATCTAAACCGTTAATTATAAAGTAAAAATAAATCATTGACTAACAACTGAAAAGATTCAATTGACATAATATAAGGAGCATTAAAATCAGCAAAAGCTTTGTAAGCAAAAAAGTTTTAAGCTGCTGACTGTCTCTCAAAACGTCAATAGCAAAAACCAATAAGATTGATAGAAAAAGCAAATCCATGTCTTTTCGCTTTTTTCGAAGCCTCCCCCGATTTGGTAATTTTTTGGTCATCTGGCTTACGACGTTGAAATACCGACTTTATTGCACTATTATTAATGTTAGCATAAATCTGCGAATCTGAGAATTTTGACTCTAGAGCAGGCCAAAGAAATATAAAACATTACCTTCTGGATCAGATGGGTAAAAATGTGCCATTTATTGTATCATTTCGTTTGTTAAATTCCAAACAAAACCACTTACACTGGCAACTTATAAATCACTTTGGAGACAAATTACTAGAAAATTGTTGACTTTGTAAAAAAGTCATGTATGAAACCTTGCCTTTTTTTTAAAAGACTTATTCAACGATACCCCACACGATGGGGTAAAATGAAAAAATATTATTCATCCTCACTTCACATTTATAGGAGAGCCACCCCTGAAATATAAAAATATTTTATATTATATAATCTACAACTATACAAAATTTAATCCATTTATATTTATAATTACAGAAGCTAGAAGAACAGACAGACATACGGGCGGACAGAGCGATACTATAAGTTCCTTGAGTGTTACGGAACCCTAAAAATGTAGTAATTTATTGTAATTTTTCACTTTTGGATACAAACGCTGATGTTGATGATGGACAATAAGTTATGGTAAGTCACATCGGTCAAACAGAACTGTAATGATACTTCGTCTTCAGTTTACATATTGATATGACGATAAGTTTCCTGCGACACTTCTATGTACACAAGTGAATTATTTGTACTGATATACCATGGCGATTTTATCATTGTACGAGGAAATACCATGACAATTGTTACAGGAAAATAATTAGTGTACCTACGACTGCGACAGTTCCATTTTTGTACCGACTTCAAAATTAAGAAAATTGAGTAGAGAAATAGTTAAGATTTTAGCCAAATAAAAGAGGAACTATTCAGGAAATAAGTTTTATTTTATACTTTTTGTCTATTTTTACTTTGGAAGTCGGTTTAATTTTTTGTATAAAAATAATAACTTTACTCTTTTTAGTGATATTTATTAAATTATTATTAATACATCTTATGAACGTCTAAAACAAACGATCGAATGTATAATTGAATACGCGCCATGATGAATCGAAATTTATATGGACACATATAGTGGTTTTGACTTTTTATGAAGTAACACAAGCATATGCTACCAGAAAATAAGATTTTGTACCAAGTTATACCCTGGATCCAAAAGCACTGAACAGAACTCCTCAGTCTTTAAAGATACGCGTTTGGAAATTTCGGCATTGTTCAAAGAACTGCAAGCATATTGTGCCACTATGTGGCACAATGCTTGCTAACCTAACTTACATTAATCATCATCATCATCTTATTTACAATACCTAATAGAAGTTGGCGCAATGTTCTTAAGATGTATTTATAATAATTTAACAATAAATATCACTAAAAGGGGTGAAATTATTATTTTTAAACAAAAATTAAACCTACTTCCAAAGTAAAAATACACAAAAAAGTATGAAATAAAACTTATTTCCTAAATAAATCCCCTTTTTAATTTAAAATTTTAACTATTTCCCTACTCAATCTTCTTAATTTTGAAGTCAGTACCAGCAAATATGAAAGTGAGTTCTTTAAAATACTGTAGGATATTGTTTGGGCTGGTAGCGACTTTGTGTATTTTTACTTTGGAAGTCGGTTTAATTTTTGTTTAAAAATAATAATTAAGAGATGATTTTATGATTTTTTAACTAAGGATTTTTTTTTCATAATTGTGATAAGTGTAGTTTATCCCATATTTTTCTCCGTTTCGTAATTGAACTCTGACTAGGTAGACTAATAACAAAGTAGGCTTGGACCTCGCATAATTCACATCGAAACGAAACCATACTCGACGCGACGCTGCATTTCTAAGATAGCTATTCAAAATTGAACTTTATTAATTACCGAAGAAGATACACGTTTTATTGTAAGAGTTCGAATATCAAGTTTCACCGTGCTGCATCGCGCATGTGCGGTGTATGACTGATGTCATATGAAACGTGTATCTTTCTGTGTTGCGAATAGAGTTCAATTTTGAATAGCTATTTTAAAAAGGCAGCGCTGCTTCGCGTATTGTCTCGTTTCGGTGTGGACCCGAATCCTAATGAAAAACATTTTCTGGCAACTAGAGTTTTGAGTAGGTATTTATCAAAGGTTAGATAGTAGGTACTATGAACGGTCGCCGGACGTATTCCTTGACAATAAGATTCGAAAGTGGTACATTGGATATGTCGAAGATTTCACATAGTTGCTAGAGCTTTATCCTTAGTCCTTTACCAACCGTAATTCAATTATAAAAGCAATTACGATTGCGCAAGATTGAACTAATTTACCATCACAAAACGCTAGATAATAGCTAAGCTTAAATGAACCGATCTATATCTATGTCTCTGGCAACAAATAATGTATGAATGTATGTATGTACGTATGGCAATAAAGGTATAATCGATCACGTATTGAGCCCGATCATTGTGTTCGTCAGTTGGACCGTGAATCCTGTCGCTATCTACTGTCCCCCCTCTCCTGTGTACCTCCCCTCTTCTCCCCTCGTCAGGGACCATTATTTGAATCTCATTTACGTTCGCGCTTCCGCAACCGAGTAAAACCATTGAAGTGGATAGTTAATTGATATTGAAGATTGTGATCTGAATGGGGACAAAAGACAATTAAAAACAAGAATAATAAAATTTGTGCGCGTTTATGTTTATGGGTTCAGTAGAATTTGACATTGGAGTGTAACATATATTTTTACATTGGCGTGTTTTCGCTAAATCTTTTGATAAGAAAAATCACACACATTGCTTAAAGCAAAATTATATCATAATATTCTTAACTTTTCCAAATAAAATCAATACAAATATTAACCTGAGAAACAGATATCAATGACAATCGTACCTTTTTTTTTTTACTTACCAAAGAAAATTATAGATTTTTTATGAAAAAAAAAGAAAGAAAGAAAAGAGAACAATAGCCGGTGACACAGAGAACGCAGCTCTAATGGCGCGTTTAATATGGCTCTATAACGGACGTGATACCGGAAAACACGCTTAGGAAATATTTACGAGTAATAGATATACACATAGATATAAATATAAATATCTACATACATATAGATATAAATGTAGAGGATGTAAATGTCATGTCCTATAGAGAGAGCGCTGAAGGTAAGTACAAGTGGAGGATAGAGAAAAGTAGCAGAAGCTTCACCGACAAGGGCCCTGTCCTTAAATTAAAGAAGAAGAATAGATACACGATGAATTTTCAAAGTAACGTATAAAGGTTTTCAACCAAATACTAAGAAAGCTATTAACAAAAATGATGAAGATCTTTGAAAATTTGACGCGTATTCATAAAAATCTCATAAATTTATTATAAAAGGATTCAGTTATTTGTATAAAGTAAAGAACAAAAAAAAACATTTTCTGGATTACCATTTAGGACCAATGCTCAAAAGGCTATTAGTGCTATTGCTTTAAAAAAAATTACAAATGTCTACGCAACACATGACATACTAAAATACAAATAGACATACATAATTTGTTTGAAATAATTGAGAAAGAAGCATTTGAAAGCGATATTAAAGGACAATGGGTTTATATAATACTATTAAACAATAGGGAATATGCACGTATTTTTTTTATTTATTTATATAGATCTATCTTGTTTCGTAAACCGTATGGTAAAATCAGTTTTTTGATATCATTAAAAATAACGAAGATATGAACGTTTAAAGTGGTCTATTAGACAGAGAGATCCGACGTGTATCGTGACGTCACATAACACGACTTTCATAGAAAGTTCATACTAAATTTCGTTTTGCTAGAAAGAGATAGATTACAAACTTTGACTGCTCATATCTTGCTCATTTATCAACAGATATTGAAAAATTTCACACCATTTTCTTTATTTTTCCTTCTAGTATCATATTATTATATTTTAAGCTATTTTTATATTTTATGCATATTCCCTATTATCTACGACGGCCAAAGATAAAATTAGGTTAGATGCAAGCGTATTTGCATTTGCATATGTAAGGCATAGGTCGCATTTCTGCTGGATGTAGGGTAAATATTTATTGTGATATTTTAACTAATTTCAACGATTATTATATGATAACGACAAGATTAAAATATGATTTTGTTTATCCTCACTTCTCCATTGATCTGAACTAAAATATAAATAATAAAATAAATCAAATACTATTTTTAATGTCTTTTGCAGAAAATTCCCAATGCATTTTGCAGAAAATGCCGCACACCGTGTAGTTAATACTTAGTAATAAGTAGTGTTGTTTTTCAAAGGTCAGTTATATTGTATAGCCTTAGAAAATTAAGATCGTTTTATGCCTGTATACGTTTATGGTGCAATTACGAACAACCAATTTATACATAATATGTTATACGTATATCTACGTATATATACTATAATAACTATATAATTATACGTATAATATAATAACGTACTGTTAAACTTAACCGTCTTAAATGATATCTAATATAACAAATTGTAGGAATTGTTTATACAGTTCGTTATTCATAATGAACTAAGTTGTCGCCCTCAAACTAAAAGGCGGTTAAATGATAAAAAGAGTTTTTGAGGTAGAGCTAAAAAACGCGGGATTATTTTGAAATTGATGCTAGAGATTTTGTATAAACAATTGTTAATGTCGACATGAATGTTTTATGACAATATTTCTCCTGTTTTTGAGCCTCTACCTCTAAAACTTTGTTTGTCATTTAACCGCTTTTTAGTTTGAGGACGTCAGTAAGTAGTACCAATTTCTATCAGATGGTCAGATGTGGCGCCGCTACATAAAAATAATAGCCATTCGAAGTTGAACTTTATTCACTACACGTTTAATTGCAAAAGTTCTTCGAGCTGTATAATGTTTATCGCGGCGCCGCTCTTGCAATGAAACGTTCTTGTGTAGTGAATATAGTTCAATTTTGTATGGCTTTTTTAAAAACTCAACGCCGCGTCTCATATCGTCTCGTTTCGTTATTCATTATTCTATTTTTTGTAAATATCAAGGGGAATGGACTTAAAATGCGAAGTAATTATGGTTTATAAATATGATTATTTAATTTAAGGTTATCATTAAACTCGCAAGTGAACATGATAATATTAATTCCTAAAGTTAATTAAAAAGAAATTCCACCAAAAAAAAAAACATTTTTATGTAAATTATGCCAAGACGAGACCAAATGACTCGCACTATCAAAAAGTTATCAGATCTCACCTAGAGCCAAGCTTCTGAGTCTACACGCCCGAACTCTACAATGTCTAACTTCACAAACTCTACATCTTAGTCAAAATGTATGGCTTGGCCGTCAAAAGGGCTTGGATGATAAAAGTTCCAAGTTTGACAATTATAATATTGTTTCTGTACTGATACTAGCTTACATAGCAAATTTCAGCTTTCTAGGACATTCGGAAGTACCATATCCATATCATATCCAAATCCAAAATAAGAGCTATTGAATCCAAACTTTATATGTTTAATAAGTCTGATACCAATATAATTTTTTTTAATTCAATCAAAACAAAATTTTGCGGAATAAGTTCCTGGAAACATATTCCGAAAAATTTATTCAACGCTTAAAATCAAAACCCTCATAGTTTCCAAAAACACGACGAATTCTTCGCGAAAAGGTGGTTAGGTAGTGTCCTTGCGGTTCGCTTAGCTCGTCTTGGCGCGAGCATTACCGTACCCCAGATTTATTACGTTTATGGAGCTGTAATTTTCAGTTTTATTCTTGTTGACTTTCATATTCATGCAAAATGCTCGAGCAACATTTATTGCAATAGAACCTCACGAAATAGCTAACTAAATTGTTTATTTAGAATTCATAACAACTAGTCGACTTTACACTTTCGGCCATTCAAATTCATTGAACAAGTCAACATTAAACATTTACAGTACGCCACAATAATATCATAGAACTTCGTACAATTTTCATCCATAGAGCAAATTTCGAACTCTACATACCATGATTGCATTCGCAAACAACTTTTTATTTGACTACCGCAAAGCTCAAAGGAAGGGTAATTAATTGTTTTGGCAGTCTATGTATGTAGGTATGATTGAATCTTTGTTCCACCGTAGCGCCTAAACTACTGATCCGATCGTACAAAATGAGGTGTCAATAGATTCGTAATAATAGCCCGGGTAACATAGGTTATATAACTTACATAGTTGGGTTATAGTTTTTATAAAAATTGTAGTTATTTACTTGTATATCACTCACCAACTTGCTTTCTTTTTGAGGTAAAACTTGAGATTTTCTTTTATCTCTTGTTATTTTTTGAGTTAGCTACATCTACTTAATCACGCTACATACAAATATTTAAAATAGGTCTTGTGCATGAGTGAGCAGGAGTATAATAACTAACTTGTGACTTCCTTTATACAGTCCAATGGGCCCAAACTTTTATACGTTTAGTTATTACGCTTCCAACTGTATCATCCTAATTTAATATTCATGTTGTGAACAATTATTATACTTCTAGGTTTCATGACATTCTAATCTACATGATACAGATAGTTGTGAGATATATTTTATTATTATTGTCACTAAATAATTAATGAGAAACATACATACATACAAACCTCCTTTTTTAAGTTGGTTGAAAATAAAACACGTTTTTATACTTCAAAATTTTACCACAATATTAAAAATTTTCACTTCCTATATTAACAATATCTATTTTTGTTCTTATTGTAGTTTATAGTTAATTGTAATTCTAGATAATTTAAAGGTATATTTAGTAACTTTAGAGATTACACATGATCACGGTACGTGTATTGGTTAACAGAAAAAATAATTTGAACCATTTTTTTTTTTTATGAAATAAGGGGGCAAACGAGCAAACGGGTCACCTGATGGAAAGCAACTTCCGTCGCCCATGGACACTCGCAGCATCAGAAGAGCTGCAAGTGCGTTGCCGGCCTTTTAAGAGGGAATAGGGTAATAGGGAGTAGGGAAGGGAACAGGGTAGGGGATTGGGCCTCCGGTAAACTCACTCACTCGGCGAAACACAGCGCAAACGCTGTTTCACGCCGGTTTTCTGTGAGCCCGTGGTATTTCTCCGGTCGAGCCGGCCCATTTGTGCCGAAGCATGGCTCTACCACGTAGAACTGTTTTTTTGCTGTTTGTTTGATAATTTGGTATCCAAAATATCTTAAGACTAGATGTTGCCCGCGACTTCGTGCGCACAAAAGCATACATTTTGCCACAGTGAAAAGTAGCCTATGTGTGTAAGTATCTTCTCCGTGGTCTACTACTACTATCTCTGTACACTCGTTACTCTATATCTGTGCCACATTTCATCAAAATCGGTCCAGTAGTTTCGATGCAAATAAACAAACAAACAAACCTTTATTATATTAGTATAGATAAAATATATACCTACATATTATACGTGATTACAAATACAAGAGTAATTGAGCTGAATTTAATGTTATTATATAAATAAATAAATAATAGTATGTGAAAGTTAAATGTATGTAAGTATATGTTACAAATCGATCAAAAAAGGCGGCTTGCGCGGTGATGCGTGTACGCACCCCTCGCGTGCTCACTGATAACAGAACGCATTCACTTACGCTACATACACAAGGTCTTCTTGCTTTATCTATATCCTATATTTAACATTATATACCGCGCGACTATATCGATTTCATATTTACGCGAATATCACACAGATTTATTAGGTTTACGCGAATTTAACGCTCATTTACGTTGTTTGCGTACCTAAATGTTGCGTAAATGTCTCCCGGTTGTTTTGCTGATTACGTGATATTCACTAAACCTGACTTAGGTTTTTATATGTAGGAAGGTACGTGAAATTAATAAAACATTAAAACTCTTTTCATGAACTAGCTTATCATACTTTATTATGATAATTATACTGTCTACGTTCTGGATACTTTTACCCTGAAATATTAAACCTCATAACACGCAACTTGGTATGTTTTTAGACAATAGTTATGTTATGAATACCTAACCTAGTTTCAAAATCATGGATGTAAACACTAAAAGGGACTGCACTGAAAATATTCTTCTGAAATAATCTGCAGTACTGATTTAATTTCATATACCGAGACCTACCCAAACTTTCGATAGCTATTTTATTATATGATCGAACGAAAAAAAAATTGTACCAAATAATATGTTTTTGTGATATTAATCATTTTTATGAGCCATGCCATGCGCAATGAACACGCAGACATTTGAGTCAATATTAATTAAGTTAAAAATATTTCGAGTTCTAATACGACTTTAATTATTAAAACTCTATATGACCCTGTAACAAAAAGTTATGATTAATTTTCATATGTTTTAGTTCTGTAGGCTTTTTTTTTGTAACATAGGCATTTTTTTCTGTAACATATTCATCTATGAATCTACTTAGTGCAGTAAATCGACCTAAAGACGTGTAAAGTAAAAGTGTAGGGAAATGTTAGCTCTTATCGACCTTAAATTACAAGCTAAACTGATAAAGTTCATAAACATGAATATTAATACATATAAAATATTAAATAAGTTAAATTATATATTTATTCTGTTCACTGTACAACGGTATTTATATTCGGGAAGTTGATTGTTAAACAACTGGCGTTTGAAGTGGTTTTTATTAAATTGCGAAAATCCGCATATAAACATTTAAATCCACGATCAAGATTTATGCGTCGAACAATAAACAAGACTCGTGATCAACGCAGTTGCTCGGTAATTACTTTCTGCGATCTGTACTTTAATTGTTTGTAGTTGTTTTCATAATTTACCCTTATTTATTTACTGCGCATTGTGTTTAATGTGTTAATTTAAAGTATTCGTTTGTGTAATACGCATTAAAAGATTTTGATTTATTTATCACATAAGTACGTCTTAAATATTATAATCATTTTAATGTTTTACATTAGAAAATGCTGTTCTGCAACTGAAATTCTTGATAGTTTCGTTATGTCCTATGAGAATGAATTCCTTCAATGTGTCATTTTAAAATGTTAATGCAGTCAATTTTTGATATCAAAAACCGAATCATTTCACCCTTCAAAATAGATTCCCATGGACACGGTGCCTGGGTGCCGTCAATAGTGCATAAATGCTACGCACCGTGTAAATTCCAATTGGTTCCATGTTTATCCCCCAATACACATAATTTAACTGGAAAATTACTTTAATTTATTAAATTATCATCTAAAAATTATCGAAGGTTATTTGTACGTATCATCTTAGATATAAGTACCTACCTCTTTAAAGGAGCAAATCCTGTCCCTGCGAAACTGTGTATTTTAAGCTACATAAAATAATACGTTTTTTCTTTTGTCGTGCAACAATAAAATATTAATAATTTAAACTCTATTATGTCAGTCCGAATGGCAGTTTGGTATGTATAATTTTTGATATGTAAAATTCGGAATGGTTCGAATCCCGGTGAGGTAAATATTTTTGTGATTCTTTTTTTTTTTATATGTAATTGATTGTACTGTCGGTTTTCGGTGGAAATTCATGTTGAACACTAATAAAACACAATTTTTCGTGCACTTTTTCCACTATATTAAGATATAATTATAAATTTTAATAAATAACACGACCGGTTTCGAAATAAATCATCATCAGGTGTAGCTAATTAGTGTAGGTTACTAGTTAGTACTTTTTTTTTTGTTTTAATATATTTTTTTAAATATATCAGATCTCCAAGCATAGCTCGGTTACCCAGGTACTTATAATTTAAGATAATAACACCATTAATTGTCACCATCATCAAATTTTTATTTTTTATATCGGTAGACGACTTACACCATAATAGCATTTCACGGAAAGTGATAATTTCATGAAAAGCGGAAGTCGTAAAAGTAGGTCGTGAAAACGGTCAAATGGATTAGTTGGAGAGTATAATATTATACATAGTACATTGTCGTATTCATAAGAATAATTTTTTTTAAACCTGCCAAGTGCGTGCGCGTCAGGCCACGCACAGAATAGGGTTCTGTAGTCACCCATTTAATTTTTTTATTATTAATTTTTTACATGTTTGCTTATTTCGTTATTTTTGTACAAAACTTTCCAAGTAAGCACAATGCACATTTTACAAGTTAGGCCTCTACAACTCCAAAACTAACAAAGTCATCATTTTTTCTTCAAAGTTCGTCATATTATTAGGGAGTTTAATTGTATGCCCTTAACATTTTATTTGAATGCTCTTATACAAATAAAATTACCATAAATTACGTAAGGTAGTTAGGAGGGGCAGGGGGTCCAGCGGCAGCCAAATCTCATTAAATCTCACTATAGGTGGGGTACCCTACTAGGTAGGGTCTCAGCAAATGTCACGTAATTTTTCGAAGTGAAACTTCTACGAGTAGGTATATAGAATTTAGAGTCCGACCGAAACTGGTTTTTCGGCCGAAACCGAATATTCGGCCGTGGCTTCAGTTTCGGCCGAAACCGAAACCGAAACCGAAACTCACGTGGTCAAGTAGAAAATTCCTTAAAATACTGAAATTTGGTGCATTTTATCCATTATTCTGCTTTAATTAGAACATGAAATGGAAACACGGTATATTAATTTTGTTGTAATCATTTATTTAATGTAATATTAAAAAATATTAATTATATTTTAATAATTATGTTTTAAAATTCAGCTGCGTTGTCAAAGCGTTGCCGCAAGAAACGAAGTTAGGCGAGCGTGCACGAAAATTTCCGAAATCAGTTTCGGTTTCGGCAAAAGTTTCGGCCACTTTTGGCCGAAACCGAAACTGCCGCCGAAACTTAATTTTTGGCCGAAACTCGGCCGAAACCGAAACCGAAACCGAACTTTCGGTCGGACACTAAGAATTATAGATAGACGGGATTTTTCTGTCACTAAAATGCGTTACGGTCAATTTCGAGCCTAAAATTGTCTTTTCGTTCGTGTAATACCAGGGCAGGATAGCTCCTGACGTCACAGCTTGTTAGAGAGAGAACGTAAATTGGTCAATACTTGTGAAGAAACGAGACAAAAATGTTATGTTTTGTCCCTTTCGCTGTAACCGGGTTTTTGGCACAAAGCTGTCAAATTTGACATTCCTGTGCCAAACAAATGACTGTGAAGAGTGAGGTTTCGTGATAATTGAACTCTTTTGTGTTTTTTGGTGTGTTTTATGTTATATACTCTTTTGAGATAGAGACTCTGTGTAGTTATAAGTATTTTAACAATGTGTGGATGCAGTATTTTGAGGTGCAAAAGTCGCAGCGAACGAAAATGTGCTGCCGTAACTTTTCACTCGTAATTAGCTATAGCTCGTGTTTTATTAGTTTGTGATTGCATATAACATAAGAATGATGATATATGGATGTAAATACAGTCATATTTTCCATAGAAAGTGAGATGAAATCTGTATTTTTTACATAATGCGTAACATATTCTAAAAACATATTTGTCTTAGTGTTGCTATTTAATTTAGTACCAAAATATACTGACTAAAGTTCTTTCGGTAAAAATTTAGTATAATATCCCACGATTCCACGATTTGGGGAGGAGGGAGTTAAGAGGGAAGGGGAGGGGGAGGGTTGAACCCCCACTCCCCTCATCAGGAAACCCACAGTTACTGAGATATTAGTGGTTTAAGTTTTGGGGTTATAAACTAAACGACTAGTTGTAATTTGGAGTGGTAAACATAGTTGAGTAATAGGGTGACAGTTAACCCTAACCGCAAACCTCACTAAACATAAATTTTGGATACATAGGTAATTAATCAAAGAACAAATTTTCCATCTTTTTGCTAAAAAGTGGCCCCGTGCGAGTTTCTTACGCCGGTTCTTCTCGACGGGCCAGTTTCTTATTGATATATTATGTATTTTAACTGTTTAACTTTTTAAATGTGTTGAAGTGAATGAAGAATGTTTGAAACATCTACTTAAATAAAAACTATTGACTTTTTTGACATTGTTTAATTTTTATATTAAGAGAAATACCTACCCTACCTAACAGTATTAATAGTAAGACTTTTTGGTAGCTTATGCTTGGTCTACTTCAGAAAAAGTCAAAATCACCATATGTGTCCATATAAATTTCGAGGATTTCCCTCGATTCCTCATAGATCTTTTATGTAAAGTAATTCATTCATTTCATTCAAATTTTTTTTTATTATAACCCCTAATCTATACTAATATTATTAAGAGGAAAGATTTGTATTTTTGTATGTTTGTAATGAATAAACTCAAACTACATTGCCGATTTCAAATTTTTTTTTATCATTGGAATTAAGGTGTATGTTGTAGGAGTAGGTGTAGGAGTATTTGTAGGTGTAGGAGTGGGTGTAGGAGTATGGGTAGGAGTAGGTGTATGAGTTAATGTACGAGTAGGTGTTGGAGTAGGAACAGGTGTAGTCATCTATTCATCCCAGTTCATATTTAAGACAGAACAACGTCTGTCGGGGCCAGCTAGTAATATATAATATAGCTAGCTGTCTCGACACACGTTGTTCTTTCATAAACATGAACTGGAATGAATAAATGACTTTACCTATAATGCATCCTACGTCCTAGTCCTACACCTACAACCTACACCTTTTTCATTATTTCTCACTGCCTAAGCCTTCCCTGAACTTCCACAATTATTTTAAAATCAAAATGAGCCAAATCGATCCAGCCGTTCTTGAGTTTTGACTCCCTCGTGAACGGGATAAAAAGTATCCTATGTCCTTCTCCTGATTTCAAGATAGTCCACCAATTTTCAGCCAAATCGGTTCAGCCGTTCTTGAGTTATAAATATTTTTACCACGTACATAATATTTTGTTAATTTAACTATTACTCTCGGTCTTGGCTTAGAGTTTACTTATTAATAGGTCTCGATCGAGACTGAGAATCTAATCGCATGTTTTTTTTTAACCTCTGAGTCATAAAAAATAACTAGAACAATTTAATCGCCAGTATTAAAATTTACTTATTTTAATAATGAGTGGTGCAAGGAAAAACTCGTTCTAGGATTCTTATTTATTACTGACTACGACGAGAAAACTTACGTGTGCATCCTAAGATCAAGACAAAAATACTACAATTGAAGGCTATGTTTGTACATGGCAACACATAGTGGGTGAGCGAGATGCACTCTAGTGGTTACAAGAGCTGCGAATCTATAGGTACTTTATCTTAGTGTAATACAAATAAGATATTAATAATTTCGAACACTAATGGATACGCGTAACGCAGTTACGTAGGCGATTGGATTTTGCGTTGTTGACCAATTGGACTCGTGTTCAAATCTCGGTCAGAGGAAACATTTTTATTTTTTTTTTCTTTTTCTTTTATATTTTTTATTTGATGATTGTTCTCCAGGTACGATGAGAGTATTTTTGAATTTTAAATAATGACTGATGTTTTACTTCTGCCACGTGTACTCTGTACACGTGGCAGAAGTAAAACATGTCATTTCTTTTTTTTCTATCAAAATAGTATCAATATATACGAGAAAATAAGGTTAAATTAAAAAAAAAAAAACAATGTGCACGTCTCACAGGCTTGTTAGAATAATCTTAAATATTATTATTTACTAGTCTTAATGAAAGTAATAAAACAAATTGTGTTTTTTTTTAATCAACTAAGCTTTACTCAATATGATTTTTTTAAAATCTCACGTCAGATTAGGGAGAGGGGTATGAGGTCCAGGCAAATCACACGATATCTCACTAAGGAGGGATATATATATATATATATACGATATCTCACGCGCCGCGCCGCGCCACAGCTGCGGCCGGCTTGCCATATAAATTGCTGTAGCCGATACCAGCCGCTCGCTACAAAAATTGTCGTTTGTAGTGCGCCGCAACGCACCGTGTGTTAGCGCCCTAAGAGAAGATAGTCGAGCGACGCGTTTGACCTCCTATTATCTTAGTCAATTGCGCCCCGTCTCGGTGACATGGTCATTGGTCAATTTCCTACAGAAAATAGATGGTAGTACATATAATTTCTCTTATATTTTTAGGTGTCCACCTAGTGCGTGCGCGCCGTCATTCATATAACATATTCAGCGTATGCGCATAAGTTTGAAGATAAATCTTCAATTCACAGCAGATAGCATGCATTGAAAATTTGTTATGATTTACTTGATTGATCAATACATTTTATATAAACTATGACAGTCTAATTTAATTTATTTTATATAAATAATGTGTATTATAACACGTATAAATAATGTTATTGAGGAGTTGTCATATGCTCATATATTACTAGGTACAAGTTATTTTATGCTTCCATTGCTTCTGGCATTAAAGTTTAGTACATCTTATATAACACTATCTGTCATTTTCTATCAAATGGCAAAATAAGGATAGTCGTAAGATATCTACATAGGTCCCCTATGTATGTTCCTATACATTTCTTCATATTTATAGGTACTAATATAATAAAGAGGGAAAGTTTGTATGTTTGCATTGAATAGGCTCCGAAACTACTGCACCGATTTGGTGAAATTTGGTACATATGTAGAGTTGACTATAGGGAAGGACATATGGGGAAGGATATATCGTGGTGAAATGTACGATTTTTGCGAAATATATTTTTGCGCGCACGAAGTTGTGGACAACTCTAGTTATGTTATAAATCTAATAAAAAGACGTATCACCAAATTCAATATAGAGATAACATTTTAAGAGATTTCAGAATCGTAGTCACATAGGTGATTATAATATTATCATTATACACAAAGTATAATAATATGAAAGAATTTGCTAAGACATTTACACAAACATTTTAGAAAGATACTTTCCTATTATTGATGCTCAGAAAACCTGTATAATTTTCTGGAGAGAAAATGAATAAAACTTGTGGGTTATCGTTAAACATATATTTTTACCCAACTACGCCAGAAGGAGGGTTACCTACGTGTTTGAGTTTATTAGGTATGTAAGTACTTTTCTTCGAAACAATGTAGAGTCTGGAGTCTAAACGACTTGTCGCGTGTATGAGCTTGAGAGTTGTCATTAGATTCGTCTGTCGTGAGAGTGACACTGCGTACAACAAACATTATTTGACGCAGTCGGGTTTTTTGTTTATATAATTAATGGTATTAAAAAAAATAAACGGTATTTAAATTTTTTACTAAAATTAAACTATTACTCAAAAAGGTATACTATTTTTGAGTAAAACTTGAGTCATAAGTTGCATCCCCTCTATTTCTAAACTATAAGGCTAAGAACTTATGGAGCGATTTTGCCGCCGCCCGCCGCCGCGATTGCGGGTCCGCAGCTTCTACAGAAGCTTCGGCCTCGCAAATGTAAATATATAATTATGTAAAAAATTAAAGCACAACTCACGACATTATTTATGCCATTAAGTTTTTTAGGTATGTTATTAAAAATAACATTTCACAGTAATCCTAGACTCACTATTATGTACTGTGAAATTTTTCTGCTCCCGATCTTAACTAAACGAATGGATTGGTTTTGATATGGTTTTGTATATTTACATAATTTATTATTCTTATTACAATGTTACCTGCATCTGAAACCAGGAGTCTATGAGGCCGGCGGCGTGTGGTGTATCCCAACGGCCGCCGCCCGGGACTATCTGAAAAACAACATTTGTTCATAACTAACTGTTGATCTGAAACACAGTTAACACAACATGCATTTTGAATAACTATATGTGTTGATCTGAAACATAACATATTATATTCATTATTATTAATAAAAGTAAAACTAATGGCAAGCCTATGTCAATAGGCTAGTAGATTTTTAGAGTATTATTATGGCTCTGTAAAGAAACATGGCTATGGTATTCTATAGCGTTAGACTGTGGATATTTATATTAATTAAAAAAATATTTAAAAAAATATTTATAATAATTTATGTGTGAATTATTAATTGTGTGTTTTATAATTATATTACTAAAAATGTAGAAGTCTCAATAATATAATTTTAAAGCATTTCAGTTCGTTATTATTTGGGAGGACCTTTTAGAAGGCAAAAAAACTTAATTTCATCTCATTGTCGCAAAATCACGATGTACTTCACCTATCATTTGAACTCATGTTATTTAAAAAAAAAACATTGTTATTTTTCAACTGTACCAAAATATGTTGTTCAGTTGGTGAATCAATAAATAAATAAATAAATTACAGACCTACAGAAGGACAGTTTTTACTCGCTCCAAAGAAAAACATTGGAGAGCAAAATACATTATTTAAATGGTGTCGGAAAACTTTTTACCCGATACGACGAAGCCAAATGGAAGGGTACTGATTTTGACAGTCTATGTATGTATGTATGTTCCATCGAAGCGTCAAAACTAATGGTCCTATTTTAATAAATTAGGTGTCGATAGATTCGTATTGATGCCGCGGGTAACATAGGCTATATATTTTTCAATTTTGTATTTCGAAACTTGAACCTCAGATTCTAACATCTTTAAAAAAATGTTACCAAGATAATTAGCACGTGTTTGGGATTAGGATAGTTTAGCCGAATTTAAAAGGGACTCATTTAGAAAGTAAGTTTTATTTCATATTTTTTTGTGTTTTTTTACTTTGGAAATAGGTTTAATTTTTTGTTTAATTATAATATATAATGCCTACTTGTTTGTATAAGGCAGCGTAAAATATACCTATATTGTTCATTATATAATATTACCTACGCTACTCGAACTCGCAACTTTATGCTTTTAAGTAATTAAAATGTTTTGTCATTAATACGACGAAAGAAATCAGGCTAATTAAAAGATATAGCCTAAATGTTTTTTTATGAAAATAGTTGAACCATGGCCTACTTTCCTGCAAAATTTAATTTTCTATATCAACTGTACTTTAATATATAATATATATCTGTTATCTGAACTCTAGATATCCTTACTAATATTATAAACACAAATGTTTGTATGTATGGATGTTTGTTACTCGTTCACGTAATAACTACTGAACTTAGTTAATCAGTGAGAACATCTAATTTTATGTATATAGATATTCACAGTATTTATGACTCAGGACTAAGTAAAGTCAAGATTCGCGACGATACTATGCCTTTTACCTACTGTTTTACCGTTTAGTCTCATAAGCCTTACAATGAAGGAACAGGCTATTCGCTATTGATAACGCTAGGAAGTAGTCTCAGGGCTTCACAACACCGTATTCTAAAGGGTAAATAAATCTAGACTTTTATTATTGCTTAATTTTTAGCCTAAAGTTATTTATGAATATTCAAAAGTAATAAAAAATTATCGGGCAATTTGTTGACAAAGTGCGTAAATCGTTAGGTATAATAAGTTTATACATCAGCGCTATTTGTTGATTTCGAGTGACAATGTGTGTAGATATTGTAATAATACGTGAAGCAAAACTCTTAGTAGCTTATTCTCAGTTTAGTGATTTTTGATCACTCGCAAAAATATATATATTTTAAATCAAATAATAATGTATTTGTTGGTGACAGTCAATATTATGTTTTTATATACTCCAACACATCTTGATTAGGGTTAGAAGCTCTCTTTAAATTCATTTCAGTCAATTTGCTAAATCTTTATGAACCGGAAAATTTTATAAGTATATAGGTACCTACTTCTCCGGCTGCGGTAAAATCGTACTTAAAATATTTACTTCACGTATTAATCTATCTATATATAAAAGAAAGTCATGTTAGTTACTTTATTTCTAACTCAAGATCGACTGAACTGATTTGGCTGAAAATTGGTGGGGAGATAGTCAGTGGCGGCGCTAGGCTTGGAAAATTTTTGAAGTTCAGGGAAGGTTTAAACGGTGAGAAATATTGGAAAAGGTGTAGGTTGTAGAAGTAAGTGTGGGTATAGGACTAGGATGCAGGTTACATTGTAGGTGTAGTTATTTATTCATTCCATTTAAGACATAAGAACATGTTTCGGACAGCATGTTTTTAGTATGTTATTAAATTATTTTGTAATAAAACAATTAATTTATTTTAAGTAAATTATTAGTAAGTAACTAGGTAGTAGTGAAAATTTAATCATTATTTATTTTTAAGTTTAAACTTTTGTCTCTTAGAAACGAGACAAAAGCCTGAAATTTGGTACGAGCCTGCGTGGCTTCTTTATGCTATGTTACCAAGAATTGTATATTAAATTGTATAAACGATAAATAAATAAAAATAAAGTAAATGTGCCAAATTTAGTACTCCTCCGTTCGAATGCTTTTCGTAAAAAGGATTACAAACTTATTGCTTTAGGTATGTATTCATAAATTATTAATAGCATAGCTTGTATTATTGTAATAATTTATCAAAGATTAATAGTAGGTAATTAATATTTTACATATATAATAAATATAGTTTTATTGCAGTTGTAATAATCATCTATGTTTAATGCCGCGTTTGCTTCAACAACCTGCCGTCGGCGACGTTGATGTCTTTTGCATCAACGACCCACCGAGCTTAGAAATAGCAGCTTTGTACTAGGGCTCTAGCTATATTGTGGACATTAATAGTTAAAATATATAATTACATTGACCATGAATGTAATTCACATATTATTATAACCCAACTTTTGACTCCTCTTGATTGAACATAAAAATAATTTGAAAGTTGATTAATTTTTCCTGTTATCTCAATCAAAATATTAATTATTTTAATTAAACCGCTACCTCACAATTAGTGGACGTTCGGTATATTAACCTACAATATCGTCTATTACGATAAAATTATATATTTTTTGTGTTATTTAACTTTTATCGTAAAAGAAACAAGAATTTCCGTTTGACGCAAAAAAATATATGAAAAGACAGAAAACGGGCGTGTTATTATTATTGATATGGATATCCGCTTCAGCAAATGTACGTTACCGCAAGCCAGCGGGAAACTTTTCAGTACCGCCCGTCTTATGTTTTCCGAGTCCCGCTTCACACTTGCGAACGAACGCATCTAATTATATGCTAATCACTCAATCGAATAAAACAGTCTCTAAAAACACTAAGATTTCGATGCCTACTGATAATTGCGAAGGATTTGCGAAACCGACTAATAGATTAAATTAAAATATACTTTCACACGGTCGAGACTTACTATGTTTACGTTGGCGAACCCGGCGTTCGTAAATTGTCACTGCACATTAATAGGAATAAACTCACGATCACGAGTCACCGTACCTGGTCGCCCGCGATGTCCTCGGCAGGTCTGTACGCGCAGCACTCCATGCCCGGCTGCGGCCGGGTCGTGGTCGCAATCGTGGTCGCTGCGGTGGTCGTGGGCGCTAAGGTGGGCGCGGCACGCCTGCGCGCACCGACTGCGCGGAGCGGACTGCGTGCGGAGCGTGCGTGATACCCCGCGACCTCCTTCGCGGGGTTGCAATGAAAGTGATTAGGTTCTTGCGCGACTGATAACGAGGGCTCGCGCCTCACGCCGCGCTAGTCACTAGCTCACTACTACTGCGCACACTCCGTGCAGGGCACCACACTCATATAGGTTACCTGACTACCTAGTACCTGTATACTGTATAGTGTGGTATGATTAGTATGGCTACAATTCGTACAATATTGTAAATGAAAACGTGAGTTTATATGATTTATTTACAACGTAATCTATACATACAAATAAATTTAATGTCTGTTTATAATTTAAAACTACTAGCTGTTCACTGAATGCATATGAAATATGGTACAGTTTACAGTAAAAAAACAATTTTTTGTCTGTCCGTATGTCTGTTTTTACATGGGTGTACTGATTTTTCGGGACTTTTACTAGCAGATAGCTTATGTTAGGTATAAGGTGTACAATGGCTACTTTGTCTTAGGGTGCCGTTTAAAAAAGTAGGGTTCCGTTTCCATACCGTTTTCGTATTATTTCCGCTAACAATGTTGCGGGCACCAGCTAGTACCTACTATACATTTTTAGAAGTGCAGGAGGTAAATTCACTCAATTAAATTCAAACAAAGCAATTCACAGTACCTATTCTAGAAAAATATCCTTAAAAAGTAAATTTTGGGAAGGGATTAAAATCGTTACGAAGCTATACTCTCTTTTAATTTAAGTGTAAAATATTTATGATTTTTTTAACCTACGACCAAAAAGAATAATAGCCCTATTTGATCGGAATTGTAACGCGAGTGTGTGTCTGTGGCATCGTAGCTCCCAAACTGATGGATCTATTTTGAAAGTTGACGCGATCGAGAGTATTTTTAGCTAATGACGGGGGTTTTTTAAAATTGTGTTTGTCTCTATAATAATAATATTGATCCTTAAAACTTTATTGAGGAAATATTAAGCAAGATATTATAGGAATGAATTTTTTTAAGGATCCTCTAAAGTAATAAAATAAAAATAATCGTACCTATAATCGTAAAAAAGTAGAGTCGCTTACTCAATAACATCATTTGGTTTTTAATAAAATTCTAGAATCTAGACTTTAGAGTCTAGTGCAAATGCATCGATACACATGCAGTATGCACATGGGTGAAATTTCATAAACTAGATAGAGTGTATCAGTACGTTTCTTATCAGGGCAGACCTGTTCTACCAGCGAGCGTAATGGCCGCCTCATATAATATTTACTCCGCTGCTTTCACTGCTCGTCACAGATTTCCCGATTAGTGTTTTTATCGTTTCATTTGCTTTTAAGGAAGAAAAAGATAGATAGGTTTTTATAATAATAATAATTTATTCAGTTTAAAATGCAAATGGTAAATTAGAGGTAGGTAAAAGTAGGTAAAAATTTATACTTAATTTACATTAAGTTAACAATAGCGCCTGAACTAGGATAAACCTGTGTTTTAGGCAGGCATATTAATTTCGTTTTAGAAGAAATAAACATAAAATGATAATAATACTAGCTGACCCGTCACACATTGTTCTTACCTACTTAACTATATGAACTAGAATTAATAAAGAACTACACCTACAACTTAAAGCAACATCTACACCTACCCCTGCAACCTGCACATAGTATCTACACCATGGGCGTAGCCAGGATTTAGTTTCGGGGAGGGTTCAAGAAAATAAAACGTACATTACTTTCGGGGGGGGGGGGGGGGGGGTTGTTTGTGTTTCAAGAAAGAAAAACTAAAAGTACATTAAATTAACTAGTCTATAACCTATTAAAAGCCATGGGCTCATTAGCTAATGGGCCCTCATTTTCTTTCGTTTTTACCCCTTTCAGCTTTAAACCCTGAAAGACTTTCTGTTCAGAAGAAATCTGTTCAAACGTGTAGCTAAAACAGTAAATAACGGTGAAATTTAGAAAAATACCATACAGTCAACCAGTTAAAACAGAACATCGGTTCTCAATAATTTATTATATTTCTCATATGAAACGCGAGCGAGCGAAGCGAGCGAGCAAATTTTTTTCCTAGTTAATAGATTAAATCTGTTCAAACTTTAAGCCCTAAAAGAGTGTAAAAATAGGGTGATTTTGTAATTTCAATTTAAGTGAAATTTACGTAATTTATAGATGACAAAATTAAGTTAGGTTTGTCATATAATACTTATTTCATACTTTTTTCGTCGTACATAATTACAAAATTTTGTGATCGGTGACGTGCCCAAATTATGTTAAAATATTGTGTATAGGTTCGAGGATTCGATGGCACGCGTGTCATAGGTTCACGATTCCTGTTTAGGCTATTGATTTTATTGTTTTTTTAGTACAACAGTCTTTCAGGGTTTATAGTTTTTAAAAAAGATTTTACAGGCAAAGGAGCAAAAAACATTTGCTCGCATTCTCAGTTTGAACGCATTTAACATAAACACATACTTATAGTACAAATTAGTATCAAAGTTCTGTTTTAGGCTGTTGATTCTTTTTTAATTACCTTAAAAAAATCATCTTTCAGATAGGGTTACTGGGGCGGCAAAATATGTTAATTGTCCTCGGGCGCAAAATTTCTAAATACGCCTCTGTATATGGGTCAGATTTCTGTATATATATACCAGCCGGCCCATTTCGGGGGGGGTTTGAACCCCCTAAACCCCCCCCCCCCCCCTGGCTACGCCCATGATCTACACCTACAACCTAGTACCTACTAGGGCCGGCTGATTTAACATTACACAGTTTTTAAAGAAAAAAAAAATGTATTTCTGAAATAGAATTGTTTTTCATTCCAACAAAATTCCTGAACGCACGCTAAATATTTGTAAGTCAAGTGACACTGGAGACCCGAATTTACGCAAAGTTCGGAACGAACATCAAATGTTTGACAGGGCAAATTTTATATATCTATCTGTCTGTCTGTCCACTCTTCTAACTTAAATTTTTGGTAGTAGTTTTATATACTTGTTTGTGTTCTCTTCTGTTCTCCATATCTATGAAGTGAGGATGAAATATTCTATCCCATCGTGTAGGGTATCATCGAATAGGTCTTTTCAAATAATAGCGAGTTTTATACAGGACTTTTTTATGAAATGTACCATTATCGACTAATCGATCTCCAAAATGGTTTACAAGAGGTAGAAATTTAGGTATAACTTTCCATGTTGATAGGTCCTGCTAATACATTTGAGGAAAATTGTTTTGAGCGAAATCGGGCAACAACTTTTGAAGTAAGTAATTTAAATATAAGCTATTGCGAGTTTATAGTTACGAAACCCTCCTTAGACACATGTTTAAGGAGGGTTCCGTAACTATAAACTGTTTTTGTTCCGTAACTATAACCTGACATGTTTTTGGTTAAGTTATTTTAAGTTATCCCTTGTAGCTCAGAGAGTTGTGAAGATTTGATATTTAAAAAAAGGCTTAAAAGACGCCTACTCCCGAGAGCTGTAAGGTGCAAAAAGAATTATTCGATTCGATTCGATAAAGTTTAAAACGAAAAAGTTATGGCCGAAATATTAAAATAAAAATCATTGTTTTCCGAGTTTTTGATTTTGGCGCTCGATATTTTGGAAACGAAGTCCGATTGGCAGTTTGGTTTACGTACTATGTAAAATTTTTGCATTGTTCGAAAATTCGGAATATAGTGGGTTCGAACCCCGGTCAGTTAATTTTTTGTGATTATTTTTTATTTTTAAAATTTACAAAACTCCAGGTTACCCAGATATCTACATAACACATATATGTAACGGAAGACAAAATATATAAAAACTCAAAAATTCGTCTGGGAATAGATCCTAGATAGAAATAGATCCTAGATCAATTTATCACCTCCAAAACCCGTATTTACTAAATTTCATAGAAATTTGTTAAATAAGTTTCTCGGGATTTAGATTAAAACAAGAATTGCTCGTTTAATTAAAGCATATAAGATATATAGTAGGTACCTACTTAATTATATAAAAATAAGTTTGTATCAGTGTTGTTCTTCTTCTTTAATTTAAGGTCAGAGCCCTTGTCGGTGGAGCTTTCGCCACTTTTCTCTGTCCTCCACTAGTAACTTTAGCTCTCAATAGAACATGACATTAATTAAATTATCTACAAGTTGACTAATATAATTTTTCGCTGGCCTTCTAATATTGTCCTCATGAATGTGTCGTGTCTTATATGATACCTAATCACCTTCCCTCTTCTATTTTTTAGAGTTTTTAATATGTTCCTCTTTTCTCCCATCATCTGTAGCACTTCTTCGTTAGTTTTCTTTTCCTTCCAACTTATCCGCTGCATCCTTCTCAAGCACTATATTTCGAACTTTTCTTATCGTGCCCGATCTCTACTTCTCATTATACAGGACTCGCTACCATATAAAGCTAAACCCCAGATATATGTATTTATTTGTAATTTTTATTTTTGATGTTAAAAATGTTGATTCTAAAACAGGGTCGTTATTTAAACGAAAATAAATTTACATAAAATAAAACTAACAAGATTCACTCACGTATTTGAAACGCCTGGGTTTAAATATTAGCAAAGAAATATTTGACAGAAAAGTCTCATGACAATGCAAAGGCTCTACGCCAACTATTTCAGGAATCGTGCATAAATCATAAAATAAAATCTATGTACGCTTTTACACCACTTCAATCTGGTCCCGTGATAAGTTCACGAAGAACTTGTGTTACGGGTACTAGACAACGGAAATACATTTACTATTTTTTATACTACACCTCCATATTACACATAGTTAAGATTTCTATTATATTATAATACACATATTAAAAGTAATAAACTATTTGTTCCCTCGGCGGGATTCGAACCCGCGACTTTCGGCTTGAGCGCCAACGCGCTAACCACTGAGCCCTAGTCGAGGTCATTGAATAAATCAGCAATTCTATTGTTGATTGTGAAAAAAAATCTAAAATCAATTTAATAAATTGGTATTAGACATTTTTTCTATTTACATCGATTCTCTTTTCTCTGACGCTTTTATAATACGATGGTATTTATTTACATATCACCATTTGTCTATAAAGATAAGTAAAAGATCTTATAACCATAAGGAAACAGTCATGCAATTGTCTTAAATCCGATTAGATAATGAAATCCATGTATTCATGGCGACGCGACGCATATCAGTTTAGCGTGTTACATAATAATTAATGTAACTTCTATGTTTTAAGTATATAGTCCTTTATGAGAACTATGCTGCTTTTTAGGGTTCCTGACCTCATAAGGAGAAAACGAACCCTTTTTTAACATCGTCAACATAACATCGAAATAAGGGGTATTTCAGGAACGCGTGGAGGTACCTACACGTAGAGGAAATTAAAACTTTTGGTTGAAATTGAAACCGTATACTCAGCTCTACGGTCCCTTGAAGCGGTAAAATAATCAGTTTCCTAATTTACGTTAGGTAAAAAATATTTATCGAAAAAGCGTTTTAGCTACAAAAAACACATATTTCAATATACCGTTCGGTATACCGTTGACCAAAAACTATGAAATTTGGCAAGTAACATTGTTATAATTAATAGGTAGTACTACAACTTACAAGTATAGGAAAAAAACTGTTAAAACTGATAATTTCGATACCAAATTATAAGAAATAGTGGATTTTGTCAAGCCTGAAAATTGGTGGTCAAAGATTGTATGAGGGCTATTATTTTTGACAAAAATTATTCATCGTAAAAAATATAAAAAGAATACTATCTGCTCGAATGCTCGACAGATCAAGCTCTTATAAATTATGACATCTCATTTGAACTTAGTATAGATTCAACTGCAATTTTTCATCTTCTCTTAGACTTTAGACCCCATGTTCAGTTCCGACAAAAACTGCTAGATCGATTCTTGAACTATTTACAATGTAGGAACACATTTGTACGGAACCCTCAGTGGGAGTGTCCGACTCGCTCTTATCCGGTTATTTTCTATGAAACAGTAATGCTTCGGCATGAATAGTCCAGCTCGCTGCTCGACCTGAGATACAACACGGCCTTACAGGAAACCTGCGTGAAATAATGCTCGCGTTGTGCTTATCCGATTGTGATACAGATACCCAATGGGATCGAGGGTTATAAAGACCGGCAATTCAAAATTCAAATTCATAAAGTTTTATTTCTATATAGGTTAATAATAACACGGAATTGTCCCTACGTGATGCCTACCACCGGTTCGGGAACTAACCCGGCGAGAAGAACCGGCGTAAGAAACTCGCACGAGGCCATATTTTAGCAAAAAGTATTTAAATTGTTCTATTTATTTTCTAGTATATATATATTTTTACAATAGGTATGAAAAATTAGTATATATAATATAAACAAAAGTCAGGATACAGAATATAGTACATAGAAATAGCCTTGCAGGTGGTCAACCTATTCCCAAGTGTGCGATCGTCAATAAAATCATTCAGACATTCACCCTATAATAAGCTTTAGCACACAAACGTTCTTTAACTTTAAACTACTACAAATCAACTAGTAGGTAAGTCTATATATAACTTAAGGGTCATAGGTGTGAGGTATCGCTTTGGCACTGAGTAGAAAATATATGTACTTAAGTAGGTGGCTTTGTGGGTAGACCGTTTGGTTCGCACTCGATAGAGTGCAGGTTCGAATCCCAGGTATGGCGTGAGACTTTTTCAGATCTCAAGTACATTATACGGACGCTCTTACGGTGAAGGAAAACATCGTGAGGAAACCCGCACATGGTTGGCCCCAGACGTATTGACCAGTCATTCCTCTGGACTAGGCTGACTATGTTGTGAGAATGTTGTATGTGCTTGGGCAACGACATTTGTCCCACCACCAACCACACCAACTGTCCCAGGCACTACAGTATTTCAAGAGCGGTTACTTCGTTTGGAGAATACTGTATAAATCATCCATTAACGGATGAAAAGGCCTAACTTTTTTTTTAAGTACAGAGAAACATATTTTCATAGAACGATCCAAATCGATCCAAAAGAGATGTTCTAGAAATGTATGAGGCGTGGGCCAGCACTATGTACACTATATTATGTAAATATACCTACATAATATAGTTACTGTTTCCTATTCTTTATTTTATTTGATTTCACTGGGTTTCAGTCTACATTTAAAATAACTTCGTCAAGGAGAGCAACACAACGTAAAATAAAACATGGCAGATCACATCAGAATAAAACAAATAATGTTATTTTGACAATAACATGACTTTTGACAAGGAATGACGTATGACATTCAAGAAGACGTCTCTTCCTAAAACTGTCAACTACGTCAAAAGTCAAGTCAAAACATCTGTCATGGCCACCCTAAAAATAGGGTTCTTGCAATAAAACTCTTCAAATGTTTTGTTTTTCAAAATTCTTTATTGAACATGACACTGAGTAAACATACAATTGGATTAACACAATTATATAGAAACATACAATTTCTTTACTTACAGGCTAAATGCACCCCTTTAAGCTATCTGCATAATTTTTATTTGATTTATTTCGATGAATTATAGAAGGAAACTTAACTTTACATGCGGCAGTACCTACTTGTAAACGCTTAGTTAGCGGTTCACTTTTAATAACATGTAATTACGGTTTATACCTAGTTTTAAACTACACTTAAATACACTAATTAAGTGAAATATTTGCATGATCACTTACACATTAATTAATTGTTTTCATACTGAATACAATACAATTTACACCGTCATTTGATAGGAAACTGGCCAGCCGTCGGTGCGTGCGATGAGCCACCTCGCCCCGCGCGCGCGCTTGCAACACGGCGACCGAGGGGATCGGTAACCTGTTCTTGGGGATCATTACTTTGGTTATCGCTAGGCTCGGTAGGGAACAAAAGATAGTGATGTGGTAATCGGTATGTACCATATCTATCGATATAACTTATGTCTTCTTTCCTAGTTTGTGCAATAGCTGAAATTAAACTATTAAAATGATATGTATTTTTTAAATAAATTTTTTTTGTAAGTTTTAGAACAAATTCTCGTATTGTGGGAAATTGTATTTCTAAGTGGAGATTATTGAGATTGGTAAGAATTGGAGTATTAAAGGCAATTTTGAAGGCTTTATTTTGTATAGTCTGTAGAATTGATAATTTGAATTTGAAGCACTGCTCCAGACAGGGCACGCGTATGTTATACAAGGTCGAACCAAGGTTGTATAAATTCTTAATTTAGTGTAGGGACTGAGCATACTTCTTCTATACAAAATAGGATGAAGAGAACCCATAGCCTGAGCTCCCTTGATACGTAGCTGGGCTACGTGTTTGGACCAGTTTAGCTTAACATCCATCGTCACGCCAAGATATTTCACCGACGAGCTCCACGAAATATCGTGACCTGCGATCCTTAGTACTCTTTTAGGCGGTTTTCTTTGCCGGGTAAACATTATGGCTTCAGTCTTGTTCTCATTCAGCTTTAACTTTCATGTAGTAAAGAAGTTTTGGAGTAATTCAAGGGAAAATTGTAGGCGACCTATCACAATGTCGATATCTTTTGATGATGTGTAAGATGCAGTATCATCGGCGAAACAAGCCAGCTGTGTGCGGGGTTGGATAGGAATATCGTGAATGAAAATTAAAAATAGGTATGGACCCAAGATGGATCCCTGGGGCACGCCAGCAGGAACCAGTAGGTATTTAGATTTTGTGTTCCCAATATGTACTGTGACTTTGCGATCAAGCAAATATGACTGCAGTAGTCTGCAAAACTCTTCAAATAATCATTTTTGTACACAAGTACCCTTCTAAAATTTTTTTTTGTATTTTTATAAAATTACCATTGTTTTTTCCTATTTACCTATGTGGTGTACATAGAGCTGGCCCAAATCAAACATCTCTTTTGCAAATTTTGACGCCCCATCCATGGCCCACAATTTTCCACACAAGCGCGGACAAACCGTATGCTTATAGTAGTGCAGTCAAATCGAAAAATGTAGCTGTTTACCTACTGTTCCTCTTTCTTTAGTCTGTGGCTTTGGTAAACAATACTTTATATATTTTATTCCTTGATAACACTTTAAATGTACTTACTTATAGCAATGTATATATAACCTATGTTCCTTAAATATTTTTGTTACTAAATCTTCGTGTAAATTAAACACACAAGCTTTTCGTTCGTTCATTTACTTTGCAAGTTTTCAACAGAATAATATAAATGTACGTAAATTTTCACACGCCTTTATCATCACCAAAGCATCACGGAGACAGCCGGAAGCCACCGGAAACGACAGTCATTTTATTTTATATTTTTATATTATTTGGAGCTCCGTGGCCTAGTGGGTAGACCGTTTAGCTCGCACTCGAGAGAGTGCAGGTTCAAATCCCAGGTGGTGGCGTGTACCAATGAGACTTTTTCAGATCTCAAGTACATTATACGGACGCTCTAACGGTGAAGGAAAACATCGTGAGGAAACCCGCTCATAGTAATTGGCTCCAGACGTATTGACCAGTTCATTCCTCTGGACTAGGCTGACTATGTTGTGAGAATGCCGTATGTGCTTGGGCAACCATACGACATTTAAAAACCAACTGTCCCAGGCACTACAGTATTTCAAGAGTGGTTAGGTACTTCGCTCGTAGAATACTGTATAAATCATCCATTAACGGATGTAAAGGCCTAAGTTATTTTATATTTTTAACATCTGCATTGAAAATCACCACTACATTGAATACTTCTAATAATAAGGTATATTATGCCAATACTTGTACTCATAACAAATATTCTAATTTCGGTTCTCGTAAATTGTCGTAATAATTCTATAAATTTACTTAATTACTACATAATACATGAGGCTATCTTGCCATTCTTGCCTTATTAAAGAACTCCTTTTCTGGTTCAATGTGTACACTTAAACATTCTCATAGTGTCCGAAATCCGGATGTCTCGTGCCAACAATACAAGGCCATGTTTCACGTCTAACAGATAAATACATCGATCCCAATTTCAGCCACATCGCTCCGAGGCCGTTTCGTTAAAAAATAATCAACATCATTGATGTTATTGTCTATAATAAAATGTTTCCAAGGCCCTCAATAACTCGGTGACGATCGTATGAATGTATTTTTATTTATTTTATTGTAGACTTAATATGCCATCTTTTGCTACACGTATCAGTCTTAACCCTGATGTGTCCTGTGAGCTGAAAGTAAATAAATATTATAGTGAAATAAGGACTTGAGTCTAAGTGTTAATCCTACTAATCCTATATTAAAATAAAATAATCTAACCAAGAACATGGAGGGTTCCGTAACTACTTACTATCAACGCGCAATAGGTTTTCTTTAAATTATTTTAAAAGTCCGATTTCGCTCAAAATTGTTTTTCTTTAGATTCTTTAGCTTAACCTAGCAGCATGGAAACTTACAAGCTTCTATTTCCTATAGTTTAGAATTGCTCGGCATTGGGGGGGTTCAATAACTTTTAAACCACTTTGGAGGCGAATTACTCGAAATGGTTGACTTTGTAAAAAAGGTATGAAAAAATATTTTTCGTCTCCACTTCACATGAGCCATTCCGGAAATATAAAATTATTATTATTTTATTAAAGGAAAACTAAAATCTATAATACAATCTATAATTACTATACAAAATTTCATTTTAAAAAACATTAATTCAATAGGTACTCAACTACATAATAATTAAATTGTAGATATCTTAGGTATGAACCTTTAAGTCTATTATTTACTAAATGTTTGTATATACAATTTAAAAGAAAAAGACTGTAATGTTTTCAGAATTAATAAATAAAAAAATATATAATAATTACAGAAGCTATAAGGTCGGACGGAGCGAAACTATTAGGGTTCCTTGAGTAGGTACTGCGAAACCCTCAAAAACTTACAATTATTATTCGTTATATATGTAAGCTAGGTTAAGCTAAAGAATCTAAAGAAAAACTATTTTGAGCGAAATCGGACTTTTAATATAATTAAGGGCGTACATCAAGAGTAACACACTCCTTATTTCTACTACCTTAAATCTATTTGTTGGCCTTCGTGTCTTCTCATGTAGATCTCTTAAACTCATATTTCAAAGTTAAATTAAAATGTTTGTACCTAACGTTTACGTTTTTACTTCTAGTGCAACTGCGGAAAATGCTGGCTTAAAATAAGTCGCGAGATTACCTGAGTTAGGTAGAAAAGGAAAACCCATATTTTAAGTGAGATTACTAGTGTTATTACTCATAATTGACTTGATACACAAACTTTTAAATCACGAATACCTAACGAGAAAATACTTAGTTAAGGACAACATTGGATACATTTTTGATGAGATTCTTACAAACATTTTAGAAAATTCAACTTTTTTACCCGGCTGGGTTATGTTTTTCGCGCGTATTTTGTGTAAATTGTGTTTCTAAATTCCTTTATTCCCACGTATCTTCGAAACGGTATCAAAAATTGGCCGGTACCGACTTCAAAATTATGAAGATTGAGTAAAAAATAGTAACATTCTAGCAGAATATAAAAGGGAAACTATTTCGACAATATACAATATTGTTATTGCTTTTACATTGGAAGTCGGTTTCTAAGTATATTTATTTTAAATATTTTTTAGGTACAAGATGCTTAGGGTGCAAAAAAAATTATACTCACTTCACTTAGATTCTGATAAAGTATCATATTATTTGTTTCGATTCAGAATGACGTAAAGAACAAAATTTATTAAAGCCATTTTATATAAACTTAGTATGAAAAGATATATATTAGGTTTATAAAAAGATTAGAAGCTTAATAATTTTTATTTCTACGTGGATGATATATTTTTTTTATGAAAACTACAACATAAAAATAAGCAATCCGTGTAAATTTTATTTTTTAATATTCAAATATCGTTATTCTACCATAGTAGGTACTTATATATATTTCTACAACCTAGGACAGACTGTCCTGGTGCCGCAGAACGTGGAGAGCCGACCCCAAATAATGGGAAATGGCTAGGACAAAGAAGAGAAGATTATTTTACTATATACGTTCTAATTATTTCAAAGGCTGTTACTAAAGTTAGTATAATTTTTTGGTAACTTTGGCGTCCTGTATCTGAGAATTGGCCCACCGCCCAATCTGGCGGTATACAAACGTTCATTGCACATAATTAATACTACAATATTACATACGTTTTATCAGTAAGAATGTAAGTTTCTTACGCCGGTTCTTCTCGGCGGGTTAGGGTTGAACCGGTGGTAGCTTTTTCTGTTGACTTTCCGAAAATAGCTTGTTAAGTTTTATTTGGAAATAAAAATTTTCATTTTCAAGGTGTCTGGCCGCTGGCGGGGCTGCGGTCTCAGTCCGTAATCTGTATCTCAAATTTATATTTCCTCAAAAGTAAAAATAATGGAAAGGCCTTGTTTGAACTACACTTAATAGGATTAGTGCTTAGCGGTCTTATTCTATGTTATCAAATATTCGTCATTGAAAAATCCCTGATAAGGAGAAGGCTGTTGTGTATTTTAGTGCGAACTCCAAAATAATGCGTTTGCATTTATTATAAAGGCAAAAGCAAAAAAATAATATTGTTCAGAATTAAGGTCATAAGTCCTACCTACCTAACCTTAATTCTGGACAAAATATTTTTCATCATGTATAGCTGTATCATGGTATCTTGTTGTAGCCCCCTTGTTCGTTTTTCACAATACTCCTGACAAATTGTGAAAAGCAATTTATATATTTTTTTTTCACTCTCGCACTCACTCACAGGCCACAGCTATTTGATATATTAAGGGCCTTTTTTCACTTTCGTAACAAGTATCGATACTGTTGGTCCCTTCTAGCATTACCAGTATCATGTACCCACAATAGAAAATACTTTACAAACTGGACTAAATGAGTAACTACCAAACCAAGTCGTAACACATAATAATATAGTCTATTCCGCATTCGCGGTAAGTTTGGAGTGAATCATTAGTGCATAACGCATAATATGATAAAATTGACGCATGAGCCGTGTTCAAATTATCCAATTAAAGTAAGCTATTTTGACATTTGTAGGTAATGTAGCTAGTAAGACAGAAAAACGTCTGTCAACGTAGTTGGAAAAGTTTTTAAGTAATTTGTGGGTAAATTATACATGGTGAGTGTCGAGTGAGATCATTAGTTTTGATTCTAGTTACGAAATTATAGTTAGGACATTATTAAAACGCTCTTAGTATCAAGGGCGGCTGAAAAGTTCGCGTCCTAGGGTATGTAACGATGAGTAGCTTGTTACTCACTCAACTGTTGTTGTTATCACTAGTTGCAACACTCAGTAGTATTATAAAATTAATCACTAATTAAATTTGCACTTATAGCTATTGAGCTATAGCAGAATCCTGACGTTTGTTGTTCGATAAATACAATTATTTGTATTATAAAATTTGTAAAATAAATAAAATAATTGTATTTATCGAACAACAAACGTCAGGATTCTGCGCCTTCATATGTGATGGTAAAAAAATGGACCCGCCTTTTACAACAAGGACGAGAAAGCTGTGAAGACAACCCTCTCCCGGGCCGCCCTGTTACTATACTGACCGAAGAAAACGTCCGAAAAGTTGAAAAAAATTGTTCTGGCCGACCGAATAATTAAATTGTGGCATATTGCGGAAGAACTGTAGATTAGCAAAGAACAGTTGGAGAAATTTTACATGAACATTTGGATATGAAAAAAATTTGCGCGCGTTGGGTACCGAAACTGCTCACACCGCTCCACAAGTAACGTCGACTCACAAGTTGCAAAGATTTTTTGGAGCTAGTCGATATTAACAATGAATACATTTGGCTACGGATAATCACCATAGATAAAACGTGGATTCGCCAATATAATCTGGAGTCAAAATAAGAGTCCATGCAATGGATAAAAAGAGGAGAAAGGCCGCCGAAGACGTTCAAGGAGGAAAAGCCGGCGTCCAAGCTAATGGCGACTGTTTTCTGGGATAGCCAGGGAATTTTTCTTATCGACTACCTACTCAGGGGAACTGCGATGAATGGCCAATATTACGCCAACTTATTGGCTCAGATTCGCGAGGCGTACAGAAAGGATGTGGGAAACTGACGCGCGGAGTGCTCTTTCTGCAAGACAACGCGTCCGTTCACACTGCACATGTTGTGAGGCAAGCCCTGAAAGACACGGGGTTCTCAGAGATTGACCACCCTCCATATAGCCCAGACCTAGCACCTAGTGATTCTTTTCTTTTTTCCAATTTGAAAAAGGACTTTTGTGGCCGGAGATTTGCAGATGACAACGAAATGAAAGCTGCGGTTGATTGTCATTTTGAAGAGAAAGATACAGAATATTTTTGGGTAGGTTAAAGGCATTGTGTGCAAGATGTGATAAATGTATTTTACTTCAGGGAGATTATATTGGAAAATAAAACATAGAAACCATATATTTTCTGTCATTACCATATATTACTGTCAGTACCTTAGGCCACGGACTTATCAGCCGGCCTGGTATATCAAAAATTCGGAAAAAATGTTTTTTTTTTTTACTCTTTCGGCCTGGATAACTTTTTGATTTTTGACGTTCTCGAATAATCTGCGGGCACGACAGTGCCCTCGCTAAGACGAGCTAAGCGAAGCGCAAGAGCACTACCAGGGCCTCTAGTCAAGATGCATTTGATAATTACGACAGCGAAGTTCGAAAACAATATGTATGGGATTTAACATAAGTCATCGATAAGTGACATGTCTTTTGCGATACCTTATGTCAAATCCTTTAAATTTTGTTTTCGAAGTTCGCCGTCGAAATTATCGAATGCCTCTTGACTAGAGACCCCTACCATCTTTTCTCGGAGCGTTTCGCCGATTTCTTGAACCATCATAACTTGGGTTTGGATTATACCAGAAAAACAAAATTATTAGGATATATTTCCAGTAGCAGACTTATTAAACATGTAAAGTTTTGATTGCATAGGTCTTATACTTTAGATTTTATTGATATCTAAAGACCCCCGATTTCGACACTGCCTCACTGATGATCAACAATATTATGAGGTACTTCCGGATGTCCTAAAAATCTGAAATTTGGTATGTAAGCACACAAACAAAATAAAAATTGTCAAACTTGGACCTTTTATCCTCCAACCTCTTAAACTAGGGGATGAAATTTTTGTAAAAGAATTACCTACAAATGGTCTGAAAATCGTTGTAAAAAAATACTTTATTGGCAAAATATATTTTACATTAGGTAGTAAATCTGCCAAACTGCGTAGCAGTTTGTAGGCAGTTTGTAGGGATCCGTTTAATAAATAGTAACAATAAAATAAAACAAAAATATATATTGTCATAACAACTTCAAAAATTAGTGAAATCCCACCAAAAACATTTTCATGTTAAGTGATGCCAAAACAATACCATATGACTCGCACTGTCTAAAAGCTATCAGATCTCATGTAAAATCAAGCTTCTGACTCTACACGCCTTAACTCTACAAGCCTAACTTCACAAACTCTACAGCTTAGTCAAGTTATGTGGTTTGGCCGTTTCGTTCTTACGAGAATAGTATAATAGAAAAACAGTTCGTAAATTTTTCACCGTACGCTAAAGCTAGTCCATATAACTTGACTAAGGTGTAGAGTTTGTGACGTTAGGCTTGTAGAGTTAAGGAATGTACAATCAGAAGCTTGCAGGCTTAGCATGTGCACATTATAAACACCGAATAATAGAAAATATGACAGATTGAAGAAACACTAATACCAATCGGAGCAAAATAGTTTTTATTGTATGGCAGCAAGGTCGATGCATCGTCGTTATGAGAAATAACATCTCTTTTGTTTCCGATCATGGGCTTAGAAAATGGCCTCTTTTGACAGCTAAAATAGAAACGTTTCCTAATTTAATGTCAAAAAGTCTTACAATAATGTCAACTACTCCACATCATGGCGGTTCTAAACAAATAGTTTCTTTACGCTCAGTCATTAACTTGAAAATTTAATCATTTTTGACAGAAGATTTCCCGGCAGCCATAAAAAAAATATTGTTATTTAGAAATGGTGACTTCTATATATATCTAGTGATATATTCTATATCTAGTAAAATCGTAGTAGTACCTATTGGTTTTACACAATCAAACTTTTCCTGCAGCGCTCCCTGGTGAATTGTTAACGTGACAAGACTTGTCAACTTGACTTCAGGTTTGATTGGTGCATGTTTTAGATACTATCTATATATAGTATCTAAAACATGCACCAATCAAACCTGAACTCATCACTGAAAACTGCATTAAAATCGAAATAATTGTACTTAGTTTGGGAGCTAAATGGTAATAATTATATTTTTACTAGCTTTACTACACGATTTCATCCGCGTGAAGTCCCATTGCAACCCTGTGCGTGGTGAATTTTGGAAAATCCTTTTTAGTGTTCCGTAATACCTTATATTACGAAACCCTAAAAAGGATTTTCCACCTAAGTAAGAGGATAGTTGCCTCCTATAGCGGATAGTCGCCTAACGTTACAAATAAATTTGGGGATAGTTGCCTACTGTAGGTCATGTATCCCATTCGTTTGTTTTTATCTCGTAATTAGAATATTTATTACTGCAAATTGTAGATTACTGAAAATTTTTGAAAAAACAAACAATAAATAAATTCACCGTACTTGTTTTAGATTTAAAAGATTTTTGCTCATATAGACAAGACGGGTGCCACAATAATGATTTTTAGGGAATTAGTATCTGCAGGGAAGGGACTTCCAATTATAATAATCAAAGTTTACCGCAAAAACATTCCAAACAGCGAATTCAGAACCAAGTCAAGTATCCTACTACTAAATAGATCTTTAAAAGGTAAGGTTTCATACACCAACTATTTTCGAATAATCGTGGCTAATAGTGGTTTATAAATGCTAATTTTTGTTAATTTTTTTCATCAATTAGGGTAAAAATTCTTAAGGGGTGATCAAGTGTTCCCAGTTTCCCCTACTTATTTAATGTTGCTGAACACGTGAAAATCTACGAACCTAGTAATATTCGTCTTACACTGTGTAAACAGCGCTTAACCGTCAATAAATTACTTTAATATCAAACATTAACCACGCGTATATAAATATTAGTAAGGCATGTCTGATTTGCGCATACTATAGTGAGAGAAGTAGAGCGCGCGTCGCGCCAAGTTGCGCTCGCGCTTGAAATATTTACGTTTAGTTTTTAGTGTTTCATTCACAAAAATGGGTTTAAAGAAAAAAAATACAGAGTGAGTTATATACAATAGAGACCAATATCTATAGATTTACATTTTTAAATCAAATCAATCGAAAATTAGCATTGCGAATTTGAATGTTTTATTTCATAACAGAAGCTTTTTGCATATTTTTGCATAACAGTAAATTTTATTATTGCGCTTACTAAACTGTTGTTTCTCTACATGATGTCGTATAGTTTAATATTTTATGTATTTTGCAATTTTTGTTTATGAATAGAGAAATATTTATATCTATAAGCCACGATAAGCTCGAGTACTTACTGCTATTGTTAAATTATTTGCCGAGCGTTTAAGATAATGATATTGTGGGATTGTGCCTTGCTCAATTATTATTATATTGCAGGAAAAGTGAAACGGAAGTAAAGGAAGAAGAAAATATATCATATTTTCAAATAGTAAGTTTTTCACAGTCATATAAGTCTTAGTTAATAATTTGGTATAATATTATTATCATAAACTAGCTGGTGCCCGCAACTTTGTTTGCTTGGAACTATTAATGGAAATCCTATTTTTAAAACAAAACTTTAAGATAAAAGTCTTTGATAAAAGTAGAGAAAGACCTGTCAAAATCGGTCTGGTCGCTTTGGAGATTGGTCGAAACAAACAGACAGTCAGACAAAAATGTTAAAATAATTTTTGATTATATGTACCTTATTTACAATCAGTACCTGGGTAACCGAGCTTTGCTCGGAGTTCTTTATAAATTTAAGAAATAAAAAAAAATATATTTGACTGGGATTCGTACCCACCACATTCCGAATTTTCGAACAAAGAAAATATTATAATTATACGCACACCAAACTGCCAATCGGAGAGACGATTTTTTTATACATGCACGTCGAAAACAAACATGTATAAAATGTTTCCAGGGGATGCGACCTAGCTAGTTTGATTTTTCTCCCCCAAAACACCCTGCATACTAAATTTCATGGTAATACTTGCAGGCATGAATTGATAGCGTATTTATTTTATACTTGCAGGCGTTTTCTAGATACCCATTAGGTATATAATATTGCGACATATTATACAAGATTGTCTCGTTTAAAATATAAGATTTCATTTAGGTATTGCAATCCCGTGAATTTGAAATTACAATGACTTTAATTTTATTTATTTTATAATATTGTCTTATTTTACTATAGGTAAAGGTGGATATAGGAATACGAGTATTATGTACCTACCTACCAACTAGTATATTATGTCTTATGTAAAATCAGGGTTACCAATCTGTGGGGAATTCCCCAAACATCGGAGAAAGCGAAGCTGATTATGCTTCCGTTCTCCAACGAATCTGTAAATCACAAATTTATTGTTTAAAAATACTTAAGACAGAAAATAGAAACAAACTTGACACTGGCACAGTGGTAGCTTTGATTGCTACTCGAGAAATAATAAAGAGAGGAGGTCTTAGAAGTTTAAAATTAAATCCGAGTTTTAAATTATTGCGCAAAATGGTTTGGTAGAAAAAACATGTAGAAATTTTAAAAACTTCTGTCTCATTAACATAAATAAATAAACATAAACATAAATAAACTTATTGACCTGCCGCTGATTGCGTTTTACAATACGGCCGATGTATCTTGGCGAGTCTGAACTTCGCGCAGAAGGTTGCGCAATAACTGTTTCTAAGTGTTTTTGTATTTATTTTATTTTTTTATTTGTACTAACTGGTCAACTGTATTAGAGAAATTTTATTAGTACATAGGTATATAAAAATAATACAATAACAGTTTTCTTCACGAGTTGTACATGCGCTAAAGTTCGCAGAGCCTATGTTCAGACCCGTCAAGATACAGCGGCCGTAGTGTACCCGTGGTATTATTAGATACGTATCTGTTGACTAGGGAATGGAAGAACCGGTCTGATTTGAGAACCGGGAATTTCGGGACTGGGTAATTCTGGAACCGGGATTTCCCGGGAAATTCGGGAATTTCGGGACTGGTGTTAAGGCATGAAATCCAAGTGTAATTACTGTCTCAAAAGTAATTCAAAATATAAGAATAACATTTCATAGTGCAATTACAAATTAAATAAGGTTTTAATGGCATCTCGACACATCAGCCAACATGTCACCGCCATATTAACGACAGTAATGAGTCGAGGTCATTTTAGTGTTTTAGCATTTATTGATGGTTTTTTACTAAAAAACCATCAACCAAAAACGAGATTTGACTGAAGGTTTAACATTAAGATCTCACACTCGCTGGGGGTACTTGTGAATATTTAAGTAAGATATCTTCCTTTATATTAATCTGACGGGCTCGAGCATATTCCAAACTCCCCTCTTTTGCTCCCTAATAAAAAAAGGGGTTTGTTGGAGTTTGATCGTTGCGTCCACACATTTTATCTGCCATAAGAGTATTCGCGCTACCCCAGGTGTCTACTGTGGTGCTGAACTTAAGAAGCTGTTAGCCGTTAGGGTGTCTCATTGTTTTCCTTATACATACAAGTCGTTGTTTCATCAATGTTTATTTTAACGAGGTATTTAGTAGCTGGCAGTGCCTAGTTTTGGTTTACAAGGTTTCGCGTTTATAACATTACACCTAGTAAGGATAAGTATATTTAGATGTCAATAAATGTGCGAATAAAAACAAATTTGCAGCAAGGAACATTAAACAAGTTGGTTAGTGAACAAGAAAAAGCAACAAAATCAACCATTATTAGAACAGTGAGATATGACACCGGCCGCCGTATTACGTAAAAATAGCGATTAGCAAAAATCTTGCAGTCATCGCGCGATAAACGCGCAGTCGATTGCTGAACGTCAAATGAAATCGTATTACCTATGCGATCGATTGCTAATCGCTCGCTGTTGTGTTTGAATGCACTTTGCTTTATTTTCGCTTATTTTTGCTAACTGACAGTTCAAATCTCTCGCTGATTGCTTTCGCTTTGCTGTAAAAGTCTTACGTAATACAAAAAAATAGACAGCAGTGAAGAGATCGAACGATTGATTGCAATTTATAGTTCCTCGATTGTTCGGTAGAGGCAGTACTGTCGCTAGGTTGCTTCTGCTAGGTTTTTGCAGATACGTCATACGAATTTGCTATTTTTGCGCAAAAATTGCGCAATTTTTGCTATTGCTTGGCTATTGCAAGATACGTAATAAGCCGGCGGTTATTTTCCATTAGGCAACGCCCAATACACTAATAATTGAACTTCTGAGCTAAAAGAGTGATATAGTTTACCGTGATCAAAAGATATATTATACATATTATCTTATCATTTTAAAGACATACTTCCTCGCATCCCTCTCAGTTAGCTTTTATGTACAGAATCTAATATAAACTATTAATTCTATCCTTTTATCGTGTAATATTTTTAATTTTTGTCTTTTATTTACTTTCGGAAATTATGAAAATTATTTGTTAGCTAATATTTACAATTACCGATGATAGTTTACACAAATACTTGTAAATTTTAATACAATGTGTTCGGTACCGAAAGTACCGAAATTCCCGGTTCTCAATTTTTGATTCCCGGTTCTCAGAGCGATTCAAAATTTCGGGAATTCCCGGGAATTTCGGGACCGGGATTTCCCGGTTCCATACCCTACTGTTGACACCTCTATCATTGTAATCGGATTAGTACTTTAGGCGCTACGGTACCGCGGTGGAACAAATATACTTTTTTATATTTATTTATTTAGGTAGCAAAACACATTTCTTATTTTCTAAGACACAATAATATAGAGTAATACAATATACATACAATTTAGTGAGCACTGAGTATCAGAGTTTGAGCTAGATAACTGAATAGCTGTATTTCAGACAGCAGCGCATACATACATACTTTACCAACCAGTTTGAACCAGACCATTATAAAGCTTTAAATGTTTTCAGTTTCGCTATGGAACCTGTATGGAAGTCCTGGCCACGATCGTTGGCGTCATTGCCGGTCTACTTAGTGGAGGCGGAGTCTGTTACAACTTGGTACAATTCGGAGAACTCAGTACGTCATTCGTGGAAAGAACAACACAGACACACCGATTATCCAGCTATCTACCCCTCACGATACTATTCGGAGGCGGTAGAAGACTGTAAGTGGCTTATCATTTATTTAGTTGTGGCAAACAAAAAGCATTTTATGTGTATAAATAAAATGTAAACTAGACGTATACAACTCAACTTAAAGTTTTTCAAAAAGAAAAGTGACAACCACAAAAGAAATACGTGAAATAAGTAATAGCTTAACCCTTATGTGAGTGACAAATAAAACACCTTTATCAGAGTGACGAGGTACCCGGGTACCTTCATACAGTTGATACATAATGTAAGCAATCAAGATCTGCTTTTACGTTACACATTCTTTGAATATTATTATTTTTGTTAAGCTAAACATTTGACGATCTGCGGCGATTAAAGCGGAGGAGAGGTGGAGTGCAGTACTTGGTTATCGGCGCGCAAGAAACAGTGAATCCATTTAATGCATCGTGCTTTATACTCACACTTGACTGTATGCGTTTGTTTGTATTGCTTATTCAAATACCACGTGTTCGAAGATATAATTCAACAGAATTACTACAGATTTTAGCAGAATGTTCTAATGACGAAGGTGAGTTTGTTGCTTCTGACAATGAACATGATTATATTCCTTTGGTTGAAGAGGGTACGAGTAGATTGGAAATTTCGGATGTTGAGCCAGAAGCAGAAGTCGAAAATGAGATTGACTCTTACGATTCCGATGCGAGTTTTGAAGGGGAATCGTTTGAAAATATACTTATTTCAAAAGATGGAACGCGGTGGCAGTCTGATCCACTTCCCAGAACACAAACTAGTAGTCGAAACATTATTCGTCAACGGGGCGGGGCTGCATATTTTAGTAAACATTACAATCACATGGTAATATTCAAGAATATATTGTCCAATGAAATGTGTGATATAATCTTGAGGGAAACTAATCGCAAAGGCGCTAAGATTACTGAAGCATACAATAAGAAACTGATGGAAAATTACCCTGATAGTAGTAGCAAGCGACCGAAACAAAAAATATTCAAACCATTCACAGAACAAGAATTGGATGCTTTTGTTGGCATTTTAATTTTTAGTGGGGTGCATAGATCTAATAAAGAGCGTGGAAATCCAATCACTTACCATCATTTCGGGCTGCAATGTCCCATGATAGATTCAAGATGCTGTTACGCTTCATAAGGTTTGATAATGATGTAACGCGCCCTGAACGTTTGTTAGCTGATAAAGCAGCCGCTATACGAGATATTTGGACTATGTTCATTTCAAATTTGAATAAAATCTACAAGTCTCGTGAATGTATTACCGTATACGAACAGCTATATGGATAATATCGTGGGCAGACTCGCTTTACTCAGCACATGCCATCGAAACCTAAAAAGTATGGCATAAAAATATTCTGGGCTTGTGATGCAAATAATTCCTACCCCTAAATGGACAAATATATACAGGAAAGTCAAGTGATGGCAATCGTCAAACAAATGTTGGAGAATGCACTGTATTAGATCTCGTTGCTAAATATAAAAATTCAGGACTGAATGTAACTACGGATAATTTTTTTACATCTCTTCAACTGGCCTGGTCATTCCTTAAATTCGTGGAATATGACACTTGTTGGAACGGTAAGAAAAAATAAACGGTTTCTTCCTGCAAATATGCAAGCACACAAAGAGAGGGCGATTTATTCATCTAACCAGTTATTGAAAGTGATAAGGAAACTGCCAAGCCAGAAATAATTTTATATTATAATAAAACCAAAAGTGGAGTGGACAACATGGATAAGCTGTTAGCAGAATATACCGTAAAACGCAGAACGAATCGGTGGCCTTTAGCTCTTTTTTACAATGTCATTGGCATTGCAGCTTTGGCAGCATATATCATTTACATGGCACATAACCCACAATTTGTCTCGAGTGACAGACGTAGAAAGTTTTTGAAATCATTGAGTCTTCAACTGTGTCGTAAAAATATAGAACAAAGATCAAAAAATTGCATTGTGACATCAAAATTACATGTGAGATCTGCAATGCAGGACGTGCTTAGCCAAGAACTAAGGCTTTCGATTTCTTCTGGATAAATCATACAACTTCTATAAGTCAGACTAGAAGAGATTCTACAGGGCGTGTTGCAGTCGTCGGAAGTTGCTACATATGCAGAGAACTCAAACGCAAGCAAAGAAAAACACGAAAAGCTTGCACTAACTGTAGAAAACCAGTTTGTGATGAACATGCAGTAACTCGTCCAACATGTAACACTTGCTTCGAGAACTGTGCTAATTATGTATAAACAAAGAATTTGTAATTTTTATAGAAATACAACATTTTTACTAATGTTTATTATTTCATTTTTGTACGAAATCATAAATACTTTTTTCATAGTCATACAAAACACAAAGAGGTACCCGGGTACCTTGTCACTCTATTGTGAGTTTAAAATATGTTTTGGTTTCCACAAAATATTGTAAATAGTTGACTGGGTCAAAACATTAAAAAAATATATAATTTATAAATAGTTAAGAGGTCTCAGGAAATCACAGCTACCTACAGGGCGTAAAATACACTTTTCTTTAAATTTGAAAATGCTAATAAGGGTTAAGCTTGATATACCAGTGACTAAACTTAGTCAAGTAAAGAATTCGTTTAAACAATAAGATCCCAGAAAACGATCAAAATTTTTTAATCAATAAATTTTAAAAAGTATTCACAGAACGTTTGTGTGCCAAAGCTTATTATAAACTTAATGATTTCTTGAATGATAGCACACCTAGGGAATGAAGTAGCCCCCTGCAAGGCTTGTTGTTGTACTCTTGTTATGTAGTTTTAGTCATAACCTTTTTTTTAATCTAAAAGAACAATTTCCTTATTTTTGATGAAAGATGGTGCTAGTTTCTCGCCGGGCTAGCTCCTGAACGGTTCAGGAGCTAGCCCGGCGAGAAATCCTACAATATGGGCAGTGTTCCCGAACCTCCCGATTTTACGGGAGATCTACTGATTTTGTACTTCATTTCCCGATCTCCCGTTAGGCAATGATTTTCTCCCAAAATAGGCGATTCACGCGCTTCGATTCGAGGGTAGGTGTTGAACGCAACCCTGAGGTAAAATAAACGCACCCTAATCTCCTTATTGAGAAATATTTGGTCGCGGATTACCCTTTTACTATGACCGGAAACAAGCAGTATGTGAAACCATCAGTCATCTTTGTCTAACAAAATGTTTTATCACCCCTATTTGGTTGTAGTAAGGTAAGTTTTAGCTTGGCATTCATTTGCCAGTCAATAGATTTAAATTTCTACATTTATGTAACTTTGTTTTTAATATTTTAGCTTTGCCTCATTCTTCCGCCAATGTAGAGCGAATATTTTCAGCGGTCAATTTGATTAAAACAAAACAAAGAAATATAGACTATCTACTTCTTCAATAATTGAAGGTCTGCTCCTTACAAAACAGTATCTTGACAAAGCCAGTTGTTATGATTAATGTTGACTGCTATGTCGAAAGTCCGTTGGTATGAATAAATTAGATAATGTAAAATAACCATGAACATTAATATTAAGTATAAATATTAATATAATAAATTGTATATTCTAACATGTCTTTGTTGTTTTATCTCCCGTATTCTCCCGAATTTCGAACAATAATAATTTTGCTCCCGAATTCTCCCGATTTTCGAAGCGTAGTTCTACCGTATTTTAAATTTTGCGTTCGGTAACACTGTCTAAACCGGTGGTAGGCATCATGTATACCGACGTTCAGAAAGTGTATAAAATACCAACTTAATTTTTTTTTAAACTTTTACTTGACTTTGAAATATCTACTTTGTGTACAGATTTGACTTAGAAGTTCCTGCTAAAACTAGCTTCCTAATATTTTATCAATTTAATAAAAGTTAAGTTAGATTCCCAATCTACACACCCTCTGATAGGAGCTCTTGCAAGTACAGATGCTGGGGCAACAGTTGCTACGAATGTGGGGTGAGGTTCTGACGCAGTCGCCGTACGGCCAACCTACGGCCGCGGCGTGTGTCTAGTCCTTGCGGCGTAGATGCGCCGCAAGAAGAAACCCCCTCACCTTCAACCTTCCCCTGAGAATAGAAAAAAGGGAACATACCCATATTACGTGACCTGTTTAGGGGAAGGATCTTCAAAATACTACGCTTGGTCACCGTGTGTGGGGAGGGGGGTTTAGGTTTTTATCACGTAGTCAACATCTTCTAGGAAAATCTTGCGCGACGGCCTAATATTAGTAGGTACCTACTACGTGTACCTACTAATGGCCATCGAATATCGTAAAATTCGGATATAGTTTCCAAGATGTTTTCAAAACACTATACCCCCTTTTTTTGCTAAATTATTTATTAACTGAAATTACTTTTGCAATTTTTTCGAACTCGTCTTAAAAATTTTCAATAAGTTTCTAGAGGTCATTTCGAATCGAATGAGCCCTAGATCATAATTTTCAGTGCCCTTGAACAGAAATTCACTGACAGGGATCTAGTGAATCAGACTATTAGAAGAGCGTCTTAAATTAATGACGCAATTGTGACGCGATGATCATGACCTCTTCACATTCTGACGTGCCCTAATTAAATTGATTCAACAATACTAAGTGTCGAAAATCAAGATGATATACTCAAACCAATTTACTGTAATAGAGAGTGACAAAATGTAATTAACGCTCTTGAATTTTATGGAACCTATTTTCTAATTTCCTTTAGGAAAAAACTTAGGCCTTTTCATCCTTTAATGGTTGATTTATACAGGATTCTCCGAGCGAAATAACCACTCTAGAAGTACTGTAGTGCCTGAGACAGTCGGTTTTAAATGTCGTATGGTTGCTCAAGCACATACGGCATTCTCACAACACAGTAACCTAGTCCAGAGCAATGACTAGTCAATGCGTCTGGGGCCAACCATGTGCGGGTTTCCTCACGATGGTTTCTTTCACTATTAGAGCGTCCGTATAATGTACTTAAGATCTGAAAAAGTCTCATTGGTACACGCCACAACCTGGGATTCGAACCTGCACTCTCTCGAGTGCGACTAAATGTCTAAAACTACCCACTAGGCCATGGAGCTCATCATGCTTTTAGGAAGCCATTCTTATTATTCTTACTTGGAAGTTAGTATCGAAATACTGCACCTATCTTGTCAGCAAGCAAAAGGAACTTTTACCCAAAAAGGGAAAAATATTCAAAATATGTTTAAGCACAACCAAAATTATATAATACTAGCTTTTGCTCGCGGCTTCGACTGCGTGAAATTTTGTATGAATAAAAAGATTTAAGTCAGAGGGAAAGCTTGTTCGGAAAAATACCATAGCCTCACGGAAAGCCGGCTTTAAAACCCCTCGATTTTTTCCAGTCAGTGAGAATACCATAATGCATAGGCCTCGTCGTTTCAGCTTGGTGATGACCATTGTAATTTGTAGGATATAGGCCTCCCCTATAAATTTCCAGTGCTACCGGTCGTTAGCGGCCGGCAGTCACGGCCGGTGGTATCCACCGACTCCCATCGACTTTTCTCAGGTCATCTGTCCATCTGGATGCAAGCCGTCCTACGCTTAGACGTTCAATTCGTGGTCTCCAATCAAGAATCTTTAAGCCCCAGCGGTCGGTATATCCAGCCCATTGCTTGTTAATGCACTGGGCTATGTCGGTAACTTTAGTTCTGCTACGGTGTTCCTCATTTCTAATTCTATCACGTAGGGAGACTCCGAGCAATAGGCCTAAAGAGGGGGAAAGGGCCTGCTAGACTGGAACTATATTATCTATGGCAACCTATTCCTTTGGTGTTGCGGGTATTCATAAACAGCGATAATAACCGCTAAAACGATCCTTCGAAGCGGAATTTATTTATAAATATTTATTTTAATTCTTCTATCTTCCATGTACCAGTTACGATTTTATTATAGTTTGTATGTATATCTGGTTTATACATAACATTACAGCTTTAGTTTTACAATTTTAACTAAAACATAATATGTATATTACTCGTATATAGGTACTAACAAATCAAACACAAATAAATTTATTATTATAATAACAAAAGATAAAAAATAAGTAATAATAAAAAAAAATTGCAAAAACAAAATTTTATAGAAATTAAACGCAGCAATTGTACCTACCAGTGGCGTGTCCAGTCCATTCCTATCGGCTTCACTTACCACTTACATTTTGAAGACCCTTATATAAATCTCTGCCTATTAAACAAGCTACGGCTTCTCTTTGAAGAAGAATCAGCCTTCTACCTACTTAGTTATTAATTTAGAAGAGGACGATTATTATCAAATAAAAATTTCGAATTTTTGTAGGTACATGTACATTTTGTACATTTTTGTGCATGTACATTTTGAACTGTATATTTTGCCGCTATAAAAAGTAGCCTTTGTCTGTCCCCGTCCCCTGTATATATTATGTCTGTATCTAAATTTCATCAAAATTGGCCCAGTAGTTTCTGTAATGAAAATGATAAAAAGTCATGAAAAATATTACCAAGCTACACTTTATTAATTAATTTTATTAGATACATAATCAACAAGAAACAAATATTGTTAAAAGCTAAAATTAGCTTAAATCTATTTAAAATATTTACAAACTCTAAAAGTAGGTAAGTACAAAAAAAATTACTCCAAAACTTAAAATGCTACAAAAAAAAGAAATCTCCCAGGTCGTCCCCACCAGGCAGAGTACCTAGAAGGCTCAAAGAATTTCCTCGCTGGATTGCGATACTTATTCTCTGGGCCAAGTAGGTGCCGGCTCTGGGGTCTCGGGTGACGTCAATGAGCTTTTTGGATATTTCTCTGAAAAGTTTGTGCGCACCCAGACCCCATGTACCAAGGGTTTCAACCCCAAACGGTTCAAATATGAGATCCCCACTAAGGTTCTCATATTTGCGCCGCTTGAGGTTTTCCGCCTGATTGGCGGCCGCACCTGCAGAACTCGAGGTACCCTGGACATGGGACGGAGCAAGTGTATCGACGCAAGTAGCGTCCCATACAAGAGCCCGTCCCACTCTCCAAGGGACCAGGGTCATACCGTCTGGTCTCTTGCCATCGTCGCGAGCCAAACCAGAGGGTTCCAGCACAGCTGGCACTCCGGCGGTAACAAGAGCCCGACGGATGAGATCGTTCAGGCAGTGATGTCGGGAGATGCGGCCGGCGCTTCGTTGACAGGACAGCCTGTCTATGTTGTGAGACTGCTGACTATGTTGTGAGAATGCCGTATGTGCTTGGGCAACCATACGACATGGTGTCCGAGGCTGTCCACGTTTGCGCCACAAACACAGCGATGGGGGACGACGTGGGGGGTGCCAAGACCAAGCTACACTTTTAAATGCAACCTAAAGTTAAGTATAGGTATGCTCGCCAATGTTGTCAATGGTTTTGCGTGTTAATATCACTTTAGAGATTTGACCGATCGTCCGCTTTAATTTGAAGCAATTGAAACAGGAGGTCATACACCATTGAGTATGTCAACATCTAACAAGGAACTGTGAGCGGCCATAATTGTAATGTGTATCTATTGTCATATTTGTTTTCAATTATTATGCAATATAAACCTATGCTCGTCGTAATCAATCTCTAGAGTCTAGATATAGGTAAAATAAATATAGGTAAAGACACAACTGAACTGATTGACATTAAGTACTAGGCGTAGAATGTTATATAATAATTTAATATAATATATGAAATATTGTATAATGAACTGCCAAAACTGAATATGAATTTGGTACAAAGTTTACTTATAAGGGTTTCTACACGAATGAAAAAATAGTATCCAGATAACTAAGCTTTACTTGGAGTTGTATATTTAAAAAAATGAAAATAATCGAAAAAAATGTATATTTTTAATTCGTAAACAACGCACAAATATAACATCCAGCTGAAATTAATAGTGTCGAAATTATTGATGTATTGTTGTTATCACGAGAGAAAAACGTAATAACTTAAAAATCTGCAGTTTCCTAGGGATAAAACCACCAAAAACATACAAAATTTTATGAAATATAATATTATGAAGCTGTTTTCGAGAAACCGATTAGGTATATAAATATATTAAATATACAAAATTGTCTCGATTAAAGTACCTACATGTAAATTTTGACAACGAAATATTTTCATTGCAGGGTGAACGCTACTCACGAAGAAAACATGAAAGCTTTACTCGAAGATGGTACAGCTTTAGCTATAGGAATGTTTTTGAGCATTATCATTTCAATTATTCTTACCATGACATCAGTCGCCCTTATTAACTGGAGCGCATTACGACAAGTAAGAAATTTTACACATTTTTAGTAATGGAACATGAAAAGCGAGAAACAAACGAGCTTTTTTTTTCTTTTTCAGATAACAAGAATAAGAGCCTTATTTTTGGAAGCAGTGCTACGCCAAGAAATGTCTTGGTATGATACCGATACAGAATTTAATTTAGCTTCAAAAATGTCAGAGTAAGTGGTTTTAACAACTTTTATATTGTTTGCGAATTAGACAAATTACACTATTTACATTATGAACCATTTTTTAGGAATATGATGAAGCTAAAAGATGGTATCGGTGAAAAGCTGGCTGTGGTATCTAATCTAATAGGTACGGCAGTAATATGCTTGTGCCAGGCTTTCCCAATGGGATGGGAATTGTCCCTCGCATGTTGTTCAGTCGTACCATTCTCAATAGCTGCCTCCGTTGTTCTATCAAACGTAAGTAAACGTATCTATGCCAGTTTTATATTACTGTTGAGTTTCGAATCATTAATTCCATCAACTAGTCTATGCAACAAGTTAAAAATGGTACAAAATAGAGATACTGCTCTTATAATTATGTGCGATAGCTCATTGGATCCGGAATGACGTCTAAAAAAATGTGCCAAAAGCGTGTATAAAATGTAAAAATATGTAAAGTATAAATATTTTTTTAACTTTTATGGCACGATCTTGTTAAGTATGTATGTAAGAAAGGCTCTACGAAGCGAAAATTTTTTACGACCATTATTTAAACATTTTTTTTTCACTTACAATTAAGACGGTAATTCGAGAAAATTTCGTTAGTTAACAATTGTTTAACTCGTTGAAAAATTAACTTTAAGTAAAATTTCCAACGGGAATAAATTATTTATAGTGTTTAGAACACACCATAATTTTTCAAATTAAAAAAAAATATTCAATTCCTTAAATAAATAAATTAATGTGCCGTACTCGCTTTTGACGCCACGCGCGCATCCTAAAAATGTCACGCGCAGACCTATTTTCAGCGTTAAATTAAAATTATAAATAATGGAGATACAGTTCCGAGAGTTAAGACTTTTTTTTTTGGAAATTTCCTCTTCTTTCAGAATCTTTTTTTGAAATTTCTTAAATATTAATAGTTTATTAAATATTGGCTAAAAACGAAAAGCCATTTTTTTCATCTTTAATTGTTTATAACTTTTGCAATTTTTTAAGTGCTAATCGTGTATTAGCGTGGCTTTTGGCACATTTTTCTAGGCGTCATTCCGGATCCAATGAGCTATCGCACATAATTTTAAGTGCAGTATCTCTATTTTGTACCATTTTCAACTTGTCGCATAGACTAAACGTCTCTAAAGTAACTGAGTGTAATGACACATCTGCGGAACCTACGGCGCCGAACGTTCAGCAATTGAACATTCAATCGTATAAATAATACTGTACGCCCCAAGGGCGGCGAAACTTTCAGCCGATATATCATGCCTCACTTGAAAAATACTACGACCGTTTGTTCTGGGCATACGTTCCACAGATTCGTCGCTACGCTCAATATTATAATACTACCATAACGGCTGTACATTTGATGAAATATCAATAACCACAATATAAACAAAACGACAAAAACAAAGAACTTCGGTTTTATTCTATAAGGAGATCTCACGTACACTACACACCAAAGAAAATTATTGTAACATCATTCCTCTATGATTTAAAACTTATTTCTAATTCAGTATCAAACAAAATCATCGATAAGAGAAATGGAGTCGTACAGCCAGGCCGGAAAGCAAGCGGAAGAGGTGCTAAAGTCCGTTCGGACAATTATAGCCTTCGGTGGTGAAAGTAAAGAAGCTGAAAGGTAAGAGAAAAAAAATAATAATAGGAAGATATGTAACGAATATTCTAAGAAGTAAGAATATAAATCCGTTTTATTTTGAAAAAACCTGTTGCTTCCTGAGTATTTTAAAATACATACGGAAGATGTATACCTAAACACTCTGAAAATAATAATTAATCTAATATGATCAATATACCGTACCATAAAAAATCATGGCACCGTCTACAGTTAAATTAACATTATCTAGGATTTTCACGCTTTGTACACGGCTTAGAATTACGATAGGATTACCTAGACATGTGATGATGCTATGTACCTATATTATTATGTTATCATTGTGTATAAACAGAACAGTTAATGCCTCATCAAACGTAAACAGTTTTAATTGAACGTACAACAACTGCATTTGTATTTTGTCATCTTTTGCAAATAACTTAAATATGCTCCGTTGTTTATGAGATGTTACTTCACGCATTTTCCTTTGGATATTCCCACAAATCCTTGTAATAAAACTGTATTAACCAAAGCTAATATAGTAATTATTCTATCCCGCTATCTTAACGTAGTTATTTACAACTTTACTGATCCACTATAACTGCTAAAATGTGGTTACCAATCTTTTAGTATATCCGTTAGGTTCATACACAATGTGTAAGATTTTGATTTTCAGATATCGACGTTTACTTCTACCGGCTGAATCTTACGGTCGTAAGCGAGGAATGTACACAGGTTTGGGGACCGGATTTAATTGGGTCCTCTCATACTCGCTCAACGCTATAGGACTCACTTACGGCACCAGACTCGTACTTATGGATTATGATGTGCCAGATGATGAAAGAAAATACGTAGTTGGTGTTGTATTCAGTGTAAGTCATATTTTCAACATATTATACTTAGGTACTATGTATTTTAGTCTGATTTCTCTTCAACTGCACAGCAATAGTCGCTCTCTTTTGTTTTGGTTATTAAAATAGGTAAGAGAAATATTAATACTATGCTCTTATGTAAATTTAATATGTTTCAGATTCTTTTTTGTGTGTATATGGCAACACAATCTATTACATTATGTGTCCCGCACATGGAAATCTTCGCAGCTGCTCGAGGTGCTGCGAGCAGCGTTTTTGCCCTCCTCGAAAACATACCTAAAATTGATAGTTTGGACAAAAGTGGTTTCCAACCGAGACGAGTTATTGGTGAAATTGCATTGGAAGATGTTCATTTCAGCTATCCTTCCAGACCTAACGTTAAGGTAAATAATTTAATCTTTCACCATTATTATACTGAACTTTTGCAATAGTGGACTACGTAAGGCGTTGCCTGCTATGATTTATTTAATGACTTTGACTATAGATTAGAAAAAAAAATAGTACGTAAACGCAACAATAGGTAAAAATACAAAAAAAATGTACTCTATGTTAATACCACAAAAACCCCTCTTTCCCAGGTATTGCAAGGGTTTTCTCTGCACATAAAACCAGGGGAATGCGTCGCTCTAGTCGGCTCCTCAGGATGTGGAAAGTCCACTATACTGCAGCTACTGCAGCGCTTGTACGACCCACTTGCTGGGACTGTGAAATTGGATGGGAAGAATATCAGAAACCTGAATCTGAGCTGGCTTCGGTCGTCATTAGGTGTGCAATCTTCATATTATAGACTAAAATTAAAATAAATAGCTTGAGTAGGTACTCTTGCTCTTTATGAAGTACAGTATGAATACAGAGCATAATGGAAATGATAGTTTTCGACAATAATGGTGATGATGCGGCACCTAATGTCAACTTTTCTTTGTCAATAGGTGTTGTTGGACAAGAGCCTGTACTGTTTCGTGGAACAATTCATGACAACATCGCAATCGGCTGTCCTGAAGCAACTCGGGAGGATGTACAGAGAGTTGCTGACATTGCATACGCACATGACTTCATTGTAAATCTTCCGAATGTAAGTTATTTTATACATATTTCATCTTTTTTTTTTTTGTTGTATCCTCGGTAAATGAAAAAGTTATTTGATCGCAGAAAGAAGGAGCCAGTAAAGGCCTCGTTTAGGTACCTTCGTAAAAAGATAGGTAGCCGGCCCATTCAGGTGAACTCTGAGAAGGACTTAGACGGTCTAAGGAACAAATTGATTTGACTACCGGAAAAAAAAACGCAATTTAGATTATTTTATTTTCAAATATGATTTATTTAAGCAAATTTGCACTTCAAATGCAAACTTCATAGGGATTAATTCAACCGACTTTACATTTACTGTATCTTTCTAGGGATATGACACTGTGATCGGTGAGAGAGGCACTTCGCTGTCTGGTGGTCAGAAGCAGCGTATTGCCATAGCACGATCTTTGTTGCGCGAACCAGCGGTGCTGCTTCTGGATGAAGCCACTTCAGCACTGGATCCTCATTCGGAACGTCAGGTCCAAGCGGCTTTAGATCGGGCTAGTGTTGGTCGAACTACGTTGACTGTTTCCCACAGGTATTTAGATAATATTTGTCCTGTACATTTGTACATTTATACTTAACAAATAGTTGGAAAACATTTGTACCTACCAAATAGTTGGAAAAGTTGAATATAGTTTTATCTTTGTTTTATGTTTAGCAAAAATATTTTTTATGCTTATGGATTTTTATTTACAGACTTTCGACCATAGTCAATGCTGATCGTATAATTTGTATGGACCAAGGCGCAATTGTTGAACAAGGCACACACGAAGAACTCATGAAATTGAAAGGTTAGTAAAAATTTTACTAGAAAATTGTACAAAATACTTACCTGGTGCTCTAATGCAAGGAAGTATAAATAAGCAACGAGCTTGTAATAAAAAACTAATTTTACAGGCTTTTATCACAAGCTTGTAACAAGTGGAAATGGAAACAAAGAGCCTGATGTGATTGAAACTCTACCAGAAGAAGAGGATGTTAATAATGAAGTTGGAGGCGGAGAAATTACTACAGTATCACGATTTGATGTTAAAAGGAGATCTAACAAGAGAGTAGTTAGGCGGCAATCAACAAAACGAGGTAATTCGGTAAAAAAATTTATACATATGTACCTAGTTAATAAAATTGTTTTTAAATGAAGAAGTTAAAATGTTCCTCAGTGTCTAATAAAAATATAATCCTACGTCCTACTAATATTATAAATGTAAAAGTTTGTGAGGATGTACGGATGGATGTTTGTTACTCTTTCACGGAAAAAACTACTGAATGGATTTTGATGAAATTTGGTATCTTAGTAGTTTAGGCTCTGGATTAAAATATAGGATACTTTTTATCTCGAAAAAATACTGTGTTCCCGAGGAATACTGTATTTACGCGGGTGGAGCCGCGGGTATTGCCCGCGGCTCCGCCCGCGTAAATACAGTATTACAATATAAATTACAATTACGCCAGGTGGATTCTTACAGACAGGAATTAATTCATGCGTATAAAAATAACGTTTTTCAGAATCTCATGACTGGCTTACACCCCGTGGTTCCATATCTTCGGTTATGTCTACGGGCCTTCAGAATTTTGTTTATAACAACGAATTTGATTGCGATGAGGAAGAAAAGGATGATGACGAAGTAAGAATATTAAAATTTTAAATATTAGTCAATAGTTTTTTAATATTATTTTTCCGCGAAAAGTATATTAACATTAGGTAATTAAACTTTTTGCAGGAAGTGCCACCAGTAAGCGATTGGCAGCTTTTAAAACTAAATGCACCTGAATGGCCATACATTGTATTGGGATCTATAGCGGCATTTATTCAAGGCTCTTGCTTTCCAGCATTTGCTATGCTTTTTGGATACACGTCTGGGGTAATTATTTCTATACTAATAGGTTGGGGAAAAAGTCTTTTCGCATTATAGTATGTATGAACTTGTCATAAAATATCTTGGGCTATACCAATTGTATCTGGCTGATTTTGATATCATTAAAAAGTTTTAATTTTACAGAAGACAATTCCAAATTCAAATTAGGTAAATTTGAGATTTTCATTTGTTTTTCTTATTGTTAAAATGAGTGATTCTTATGAAGAATTTCGATACATTTTAAAATTTTATTACAAAAAAGGTAAAAATGCAACACAAGCCGCGAAAAAAATTTGTGACGTTTATGGACCTAATGCAGTATCTGTGAGAGTAGCGCAAATTTGGTTTAAGCGTTTTCAATCCGGAAATTTTGATATCAAAGATGCACGTCGCTCTGGTCGCCCTGTTACGGACAAAACTGTTGCCATTTTTGAAAAAGTGGAGCAAGATCGGCATATTAGTAGTTACGATGTAGCTGAAGAACTGGGGATTGACCACAAAACGGTTTTGGCGCATTTGAAAAAAGCTGGGTACACAAAAAAGCTCGATATTTGGGTGCCTCATGAGCTCACTGAAAGAAACCTAATGAACCGTGTACTCATTTGTGATTCTTTATTACGACGTAATGAAACCGAACCATTTTTGAAGAAGCTGATAACTGGTGATGAAAAGTGGATCACGTACGACAAGAACGTGTGAAAAAGATCGTGGTCAAAGGCCGGTCAGGCTTCACAGACTGTGGCGAAACCCGGGTTAACTCGCAACAAGGTGATGCTGTGTGTGTGGTGGGATTGGAAGGGCATTATTCATTATGAGCTGTTACCGCCAGGCAGGACCATCAATTCTGAACTGTACTGCGAACAACTGATGAGATTAAAGCAAGAAGTTGAGAGAAAGCGGCCGGAATTAATCAACAGAAGGGGTGTGGTTTTTCACCATGATAACGCTAGACCTCACACATCTTTAACCACTCAGAAAAAATTACGGGAGTTTGGCTGGGAGGTGTTAATGCATCCGCCGTATAGTCCTGACCTTGCACCTTCAGATTTCCACCTGTTTCGGTCGCTGCAGAATTCCTTAGGCAGTGTCAGGTTGACATCACAAGAGGACTGCCAAAACCACTTGTCGCAGTTTTTTCATCAGAAGCCCCAAAAATTTTATAGCAATGGGATCATGTACCTACCAACAAGATGGCAAAAAGTTATCGAACAAAATGGCACCTATATACTTTAGTCACTTGTAAATAAACTTTATAAAAAAACCTTTTGAATTTTTATATAAAATGCGAAGAAACTTTTTCCCCAACCTAATATATATTTCTCTATTTTTATCTATGTTTTTATTTCCGAACTTCCTCCAAAAATTTATTTAAATTCTAGATATTTGCACTGAGCGATCGTGCAGAGATAATATACCTGGCTGACTTTTACTCGGGCATGTTTGTGGTGGTCGCAGCTATAGCGGGTCTATCGATGTGTCTCCAAAGTACGGCATTCACGAACGCGGGTCTGAAAATGACGACACGACTGCGTCATCAATATTTCTCAGCTTTATTAAGACAGGTAAAGACCCAGCGTCCATATGCTTTATTCCTAAACACACACAAAATAATGACATCTATTTTTCACTGCTTGTAGACTACGAGATCAAGAGGACTACTAGTCGTAGTCCTCTTAATCGATTGGAAGTACAGCACCTAGGCTAGGCTAGGTGGTAGGCTTTTATGCATACCTATACGAAAGGATAGTGGGGTGTGGTAAAACCCACACATTTATGGAACTAAAACATTTTTCACTCAAGATTTATACTTTGTTTTTAAATATAGTCAAATAGTTATTTTAAAAAAGATTTCGTAGATTACTTTTTAAACAGTGAACCATTTTCGAGTAATCGCCCTCTAAAGTTGTTTGAAAGTTGGTTCTCCTCCCTGGCATTTCTAAACTGATACCCCCTTACTAATAAACGCTGTATAAGCTTTGAATAGTTATACAGTGTTTTGTCTTCTTCACTGGAATTAAAAATATCACTTGTGTGACGTGAACAAAACACTGTGTAACTAATCAAAGCTTATACTGCGTTTATTAGTAAGGGGGTAAGAGTGTATTGCCTAACATGCTCTTGGTAAGATTATTTCCTAACGGCCGAAATTAATAACGTATCTAAAATCTTCGATTGACTTCAATCTCACATTCTCAAATAAAAATTGACGTAAATTGACGTGAAGTTAATCCTGGAATCGTTGAAATATATTAAAATCTTGATCTCAGATATCTGAGATTAGGGTTGATTATTATTAATTTCGGGCGTAAGAGTACTATGTTATATAAGGAATAGTTATTTCTACACCTTTCATTAGAACAAAATGAAATTTTGTTTTCATTTTGTTTTTTTTTTTTTTCTACCATCCAGGAAATAGGTTTCTTCGACAAGGAGAGGAATACAGTTGGAGCCATGTGTGCGAGACTAAGCGGTGACGCGGCCGAGGTCCAGGGTGCTACAGGACTGAGGATCGGCCTCATTCTCCAGGGCACCAGCTCTGTTGTCGTCGGCTTCCTCATGGCCATCAGCTACAACTGGAAACTGACACTTGTGGGCACAGCGTTCTTACCTCTTGTAAGTTTCACATTTTATTTTTATACCAAAATAAATATTCAACCTCGTCTTAGGTGGTGACTAGATTTGTGTGAGATCATTATGATGATTTCTTGCAAAAGGATCAACTCCAGGTGTAAAACAATCAATCTATACAGATAACTATAATTGAAGTGTCTATTTGTAATTTCAAATTAACAGCTTTGCATTTAATGCATATGAAAGTATATTCGATACTAACAATACCTATAAAATATCCATTTGTTTATCCATCTGTCTATCTGTCTGTATGTTTGTTCCGGCTGAACTGATGTCTGAAACGGCTGGACCTATTTTCACGGGACCTTCACTGGCAGATAGTTAATGTTAATAAGGTCTAACATAGGCTATTTGTACTTTAGGGTTCCATGTAAAAAATAAGGTTCCGTTTCCGTTAGTTGCGGGCAACGAAATTATGCAAACGAAGTTGCGAGCATCAGATAGTTATTTTTATAAAGGTGTTTTTTAACCTTCCCCGATAAAAAGGTTATGTCTGATCTGAAAGCTGACATGATGGAGTGCTGTTGGCTATAATTCATAACTATCAGCTCCCTCACTTCTTGACAATACGAGAGGTAGATACTTAAAAAATTTAGATTTTTACATAAAGGTCTTTGTTCATGTCTTTTTACTTTAGTTAAGTCTTTGGATTGGAGTAACTTATTAAGCTTTTTTATCTAGATGGTCGGCAGTATCTGGCTAGAAGGAATCGTATCTCAGAAATCCCAGTCAGATGAAAGAGATGCGTTGGAGTCGGCGACAGCAATAGCTACGGAAGCTGTTGTTAGCATCAAAACTGTGCAGAGTTTAGGTAGTGCAATCCTACTACGAGTATAAAAACTTTCACTTTATAACCTGGGCCTCTAGTCAAGATGCATTCGATAATTTCGACGGCGAACTTCGAAAACAAAATGTTTAAGATTTGACACAAGGCATCGCAAGCGACATGTCACTTAACGAAGACTTACGTCAAATCTCATAAATTTTTGATTTCGAAGTTGGCCGTCGAAATTATCGAATGGATCTTGACTAGATGCCCTGGCCTTTTAAGATCTCATTTCATCATAGAACGAAACAAATATTTATCTAATGTCTGTAAAATACTTTTGAAAATAAACGATTTAACTATTTATTTATTTCAATTTTGTATTTCTTAGTTAAAGCTACTTGTTTAAAATCCGCATTAAGTGTATCTTTATTGGCTATTGGCTACATTACATTTTACAACGACTCCCTTCTATTTCGTAGATACAATTATTTTTATTCTTTCAGGCGTCGAGAGGACATTCCTCGATAAATTCAAGGTTTCTTTAGTAGAGTCCTGCGCTGCCGTCTCTAAGAAGTCAAGATGGAGGGGTTTGGTGTTGGGTCTAGGAGTGTACGTGCCATTTATGTCGTACTGCAGCGCCACTGTGTACGGTGCAGCGCTTATTGCGAATGAAGGACTTGACTATAAAATTGTTATGCTGTAAGTAATTTTTGTTGTAACCTATAAGCCTTTCAAAAACGCATACACTCGAGTGAATATTAAACACGCAGTGTGCATAGTATTTTTCTATTCGAACGGAATAGGATGCGACTAGTTAATTCTTCTTCAAATAAAACAGTGGGCCTAGCACTTGACTAAAAATCTGTCAAAATAATGACATATTTCTAGAAGTCTGCATATATCTGGGAGCACGGTAGTGCCCCCGCCAAGACGAGTGAACGAAGCGCAAGGGCACTACCAGTTACTCGAAGCGCTTTGTCGATTTTTTGGACCCTCATAATTATATTTCATTCTCTAACGTCACGACTTACCTTTATGCCACTAACAATAATTGGACAAAATTATTGCACAACCGAGTTTGACAAAATATTATAATTAATGAACTATAATATTATAATTATAACTAATGAGCAATGATTTTACTTTCAGGGTGAATGAAGCTTTGATGTACGGTGCCTACATGTTAGGTCAGTCACTGGTGTACGCGCCTAGTTTCAACTCAGCTAAGGCTTGTGGAGCGAGGATCCTGTCCATCATTAACAGAGATCCTAAAGTCAAAACAGAATCCGGCGTCAGAGATAGAAAAGATTGGGTAAGTTCAATAGATGATGTTTTGACTTGACATATTGTATGAACAATTATTCTGATATTAATACGTGAAGCAAAAACTTTCAGTACAGTTTTATGAGAATTGTGCAATCGGTAGAGTATGAAGTTTGGCCAGAAAATAAAAATATTCGTGGAGGAAGGTATGCAGAAAGTTAAAACACTACAGAGCTGCCTCTAATTCTAAGTATTTTATTCATTACTATATATTAATTGCCCGCGGCTTTGCTTGCGTGAAACTAGATTTAAACTTTTATCCCCTATTTTAGCCGCTTGTAGGTTGAATTTTGAAAACTTCTTCCTTAGTGGATACGTACCGTGTATACGTACCGTACGTCATATGAGAAATACGTGTGCGAAATTTCAGATTTCTAGCCTTAAGGATTTGGCCTGTGCGTTGATACATCAGTCGATTAAAAGCTGATTAGCTTTGCCTTTTATTCAAACATATGTATTATTATTGCTTTGACATCTTAAATTCATTTTTATTATGCTCATTCATAAGGGAAAACCTTTTTTTTGTTTCCGGGGGGGGAAAATACATTACGCATGCCACCCAGGCGCAGGGGGCACCGAGTGTTGATGTGGGACTCCCGTATAGGCTAATGAGACCCACTGTATACCCACTAAAAACCACCCCCCACCTTCCTCGTCGCCGCCCTGTGGCGGGGCCACGGGAACGATAAACACATCCGCGACCCCGCCGACGGCAGCCGCCCACAAGCGGCTCCATCTAAGACCCGAAGGCCCCAGGCGCACCAGATGGTAAGGTGCGCCTTCCTACTCGGCCTCCACCAGTACTGCAACAGACTCCCCCCGAGTCTGCTACTAGGAGGCCACGGATACCAGCCTCATCAACCGGTACCCGGTGGCAGATCAGGTCTGTGGTTCTGCCACCGATCACACCTCGGTCGCAGAGGATAGGGCAAGCGGCGCACCGCAATACCGACATGCCTCTTCCTCTGCGGCCCCACCAACGCCGTTTCGACGGAACGGCCCCGCCAGCTCGCAGGGGGTAGGGAGAGTGGCGTACCGTAATACCATCACGCCTCTCCCCCTGCGATCCCTCCACGGCCGCAGAAGATAGGGAGAACGGCGCACCGTAATACCGGCACTCCTCTTCTTCTGCGGTCCCACCTCCACGCGCGTCCTCAGTGGACATGTTCATCCGCTCGCGCTTGGAGCGCCCACCTCGGGCCAGCCGGCGGCAAACAGGCCGGCCCCGGCTGCCTCTTAGCTTCACCATGGGTGACCAGTCCACGGTTACTAAGCCCCACCGCCACGACAAGGCGTACAACCATTGGGGGGTCATAAGGGAAAACCTATTGATCTATTTTATAATATCCCAAAATTGTTAGAGCTTTTAAAATTGTATTTTTTTTTTTAATTCTCACCAACTTTTTTGATAACAGGTTGCTACAGGTAACTTCGGAATAAAGGACATAGAATTCAGTTATCCGACTAGGTCACACATCCAAGTCCTCAGAGGCGTGGACTTGAAGGTAGAAGCCGGGAAGACGGTGGCACTGGTAGGATCGTCTGGCTGCGGAAAATCCACCATCCTCCAATTAATGCAACGATTCTACGATCCGGAATCTGGAAACATTGTAAGTATTAATCTTTTGAACGCTTTAATTAATCACATTGCGCATCAATTTATACATCTTTACCCACTTTAACACGTTAAGCGCGAGGCCATTTTCAGAAAACTTGCAAACAATGCGTTTGAGACCAATAAGAACTCGTAACCACGCTTAACTGCAGTGCGTATGAGACCTTAAATATCTCCTAAAATATGTTTTTAAGTAGACATGACTCGTTCAAAAAAATAAATAATATGAGCATGATATTTCTGTGGATTATAGATCATCAATTACTATATCTATAGGTTGCTTAGCACGCAAATATGACAATTATTTTCATTATTATTAAGGATTAAGAGAAAATAAAGACCTAGACCTATAGTTTGGTCTTGATTAAGAAGTGATCAGTGAGGGGAAATTTAATTTAAATTTGTTATCGATAATCAAATTTTTGTTGAAGTAGTTTAGCGTAGTTCTCAAACAATTAATTTATTCGTTTAGTTTTCTTGGATGACAGTACGATATTTAATGAAAGGCGTAATTTGTTTTATCAGCCTGTGCAACTCCTTTTTTTGTCATCTGAATCTCAGTAAATCTCTTGAGTGATCGTTTAGATCCCCTAACGCAATGAACGTGTTAATAAAAAGCACCTGGGAGACCAAGCTTTTCTCGGTGCTATTTGTGAAAACTTATAAATGGATAGCAGTTAGTAACTAGTTAAATTGAATTATAAAAGTAGCTGTAGGATTTCCGAACAAATAAAATAACAAAAATATACAGCATAATACATAACCACCTCCTTTTTTGGAAGTCGCTTAAAAATCAAAATATTTTATTACGCGACGAAAGAAAAGTTAGTGTGTGGACTGAGTGTTATGTATGTTTTTTGATAATAAGCATATATTTTTTCAGGAACTTGACTCTAGAGACATTCGCAGCTCTCTAACCATCCCGCGACTTCGAAGACAGCTGGGCGTGGTCCAACAGGAACCGGTACTCTTCGACAGAACCATCGCAGAGAACATCGCTTACGGTGATAATGGACGCAAAGTGACCATGCACGAGATTGTTTCTGCTGCGAAGTCAGCTAATATACACAGCTTTATCGTGTCGCTTCCAAAGGTAAGAGCTTGTAGCACAGCAAATCTACAGTCCGACTTCGGCAGACAAACACCACTCAGCTGAAAGTCAAGACAAGGTCGATAAAAGTTTTGGCCTGCCCCAATAACAAAGAAAGAAAAAGCTTTATTTCTGAATAAATTAAAACGAATGTTTTCACAATTGTCCTACTTGTTCACCTACCGGTTAGGAAACTAACCCGATGAGAACAACCGGCGTAAGAAACTGGCGCTCTCACCATTTAGTAAAAAATGGGAAAATTGTTGTTTAAGAAAATACAATTTAGTAACTTAATCTATAGTAGCTCACTGATAAAAGTCAAGATACTTGAGTGCATAGAAGCAGTCTTACAGGAAGCCATCTTATTCCCAAGGTGTGCAATGTGCAAGGTTAAGGAAATCATTGACCTTACAATGCCTAAGCTTTGGCACAGTTAGCAACTTCTTTAAATTTATTAATGGAAAGATTTTGTACGTTTTCTGGGATTTTATTGTAGATAGGTATGGGCGTGTACATTGACTTACTTTTACTTACTTTGCAAAACTAAAATGATTCCATTTTCAGGGCTACGACACAAACCTAGGGGCAAACGGCGCACAGTTGTCCGGCGGTCAGAAACAGAGGTTATGTATCGCTAGAGCGCTCATCCGGTCGCCTAGACTGCTTCTACTGGATGAAGCCACGTCTGCTTTGGACACCAACAGCGAAAGGGTAAACGGTTTTAGATTCTATTAAAATATGAGTGTTTTTGTGAAGTTTCCACGCGTACAATGATGACCTGATATTTTGAGACAGGCACTAAATATTGACTCCAGCCAGAATTTTAGCCAGAACCCCAATTCTCATGTCTTGTCTTGTTATCAATAAACTGATGTTCTTGTTTTAACCAATCAGAATGCGTTAAAATTTGATTTGACGTTTATGAGATTACCATTTAGCTGTATTAACCTATGGAGACTGCATCGAAACTGTATTATTGTAAGATTTAATCAGCAGAATCGACCTACTGGTCTAATAGTCCTTTGAGACAACTATGCTGTTCTTTCGGGTTCCGTGCATCAAAAAAAAACGGAGCCCTTATAATATCGTCAATGGTGTTCGTCGGTCAATCCGTCTGTCTGTAAAAACCCTATATTTCGGGAAACTATTATTAATTAGCAGAAACGACCTTCGGATCAGAATATATATCACTTTTCATCTCGACAAACTGTAATGTCTTCGCGAATGAAATTGTGGAAAAAATTATAAAATAATGTTTTCAATTTTATAGGTTGTGTCGGAGGCTTTAGAAAAGGCAGCCAAAGGAAGAACTTGCATAACGATAGCCCACCGCCTCTCAACAATCAAGGATGCCGATTTGATATGCGTGTTGGATAAAGGTAGGGAAAATAGCTACGAGTATATTTTAATTTTTAGCAAGTTTACTAAAGAGAAAATTTACTTTTACTCTACTAATATATTATAAGGTTGTTCAAAATCATTTACGGCTATTTGAGGCATTTAATCTACTAGTTATTTAATAACGTTTAGGTACTAAAAAAATAAAAAAGGTATAAGTATTTATATTAAGTATATAAAATAAAGTGGCATTGCACTCTCTCAGGCGTTGAGGTCAATCACCTCACAAAAACAGCTGACTTAAAGGGGAAGCAAATACTTTGCCTTAATAACAACAATACAATCGCATGTAAGAGGTCAGTGTCAATGACCTTAACTGTGCCGTAAAGAGCGTACTGTATTTTTTCCAAATCTTTAATTGTGTTTGTCTACCTAAACGTGTTGACATTAGAAATATGCCCAAAATATCCGTAGTTGATTTTGAACAACTTTAAAAATGACTGTCCATTTCTCGGAAAAGTCTTTCATTAATCAATACTTAAATTATCTTCATAAAAACAAAAAAAAAACAAAAAACAAACAAAGTTACAACAACAATAAAATTAAAAGTCCCTACTTAATACATATAAGCTAATGCGGCTTATGTATTTAGTAGGGACTTTTAATTAGCTTATATTAATTATTATTAGATAATTATTATAAGCTTTTAGGAACCACATCCCTTAATTTTCGTAGCCGCAAGCTACGCTAACAAGCTACGGCGTAGTCAGGACTACGTCGTAGCTTGTAGCAAGCTACGAAAAGGATTTTGCAATGTATTAACCCCCTTACTAATAAACGCTGTATAAGCTTTGCATAGTTATACAGTGTTTTGTTCACATCACACAAGTGACATGTTTAATTCGATAGAAAGAGACAAAACACTGCGTGAACTATTCAAAGCTTATACAGCGTTTATTGGTAAGGGGGTAAGTCATGTAATATTTAGTTATTAAATATTTACAAATATTAAGGTATTACTAAATACTTAATAAATGTAAAAAATCAGCCAAGTTCGAGTCAAACTCGCACACGAAGGGTTCCGTGCCATTATACCAATTTAAGTTTCTTACGCCGGTTCCTCTCGCCGGGCTAGTTTCCGAACCGGGGGTAGGCAATTCTTTAAGTGTTATATTATAACCTTGTACCCCCTTACTAATAAACGCTGTATAAGCTTTGAATAGTTATACAGTGTTTTGTCTCCTTCTATGGAATTAAAAATGTCACTTGTGTGACGGGAACAAAACACTGTATAACTATTCAAAGCTTATACAGCGTTTATTAGTAAGGGGTTTAGAGTTTGAGTTTTAAGGTAAGCTCCCATACAACAAACGTTCGGTACGAAACCCTTCGTGCGTGACTCCGTCTCGCACTACCCCGTACTCTTAGCTTACCCCCGGCTTCTGAAAGGTTAATCAACGCCAAAGTTATCTAATCAGCGGTCAAATATCTTGTCACGCGTAAACTATGTTGTTAAAAGCTTGATCAGTGGTTTGATTTGATAAACGAGTTAGTTAACAAAACTAATGTCAAACCTCGTGTCAAATGCAGTTTTCAGTTCCTGGAAAGCTAATAAAAGGCTTTGATCTCTTTGTCTTTGATAAAAGGCGTAAATGTGTCCTGTCAAGATGATCTGATTAGTAACTTTTTCCTTTATTAGCATTTCAGAGAAGGAAATTGATAAATCAAGCCTGTTAACTCAACAAGGCTTTTAACTCAACAAAGAGTCAGTTCATCAACTATTTGATTAGCCTTTCAGAAACCGGGTGTTACTCTTATTTTATAGCACCTATTCACCTATACATGAAAAAATCAGTTATTGTTAATTAAAGAACAGAGTTTGTTCAGTTGTAAATCTAACACGACGGCCATTAATTGCAAACTCCTCAGTCCTCACATCAATATCCTCACAAACTTTCACATTTATAATAGTAATTCAATTACAATTGAACTATTTTGTTTCCAGGCAAAATAGTAGAACGTGGAACACATGCGGAGCTTATGAACTTGAAGGGATTTTATTGGAAGATGGGAAAAGGACAGAACATTGCTTAGAATTATCTAGTATCTACTTATATTTATATAAACAAATGTCAAATCTGTTTAGTTTCATTAGATACTATAAACATAAATTATATTAATGAAATATAACATTGCCATATTAGAAACGAAGTGTCTAGTCGTCCGATAACCGGACGAATAAGATATATTAATCGTCCGGTTATCGGATGAATAATATAACGAAGTGTCTAGTCGTCCGATAACCGGACAAATAAGATATATTAATCGTCCGGTTATCGAATGAATAATATATCTTAATCGTCCGCTTATCGGATTAATAGTCCAAACATTAAGGCTGAAGCTAGTAGTCCGAAAATTTCAGAATATTTTTGGAACGAAAGTTCCTTAATGGGGCTTTGCGGAGGGGTGCGGAGGTAGAAAACGTCCGTAACGTTAAATAAAAGCGTAAGATTTTTCTTTTGTAATATTCTGACAGTTACAGACAGACGAAAGAAGCAAAATTTCGCAAGTTTTTGTACATTCGGTATGATCTAGTGGCTAGCATACCTACTAACAACAAGCATACAACAAGCGTAGGCACTAGAACCTCGTACTGTATCACGCATGTTGCGGTTACAGCTCCCTAATGAGTACCCGGCTCTAGTACTGGACACACTAGTCACTACTGATCAGGGGCCACATTATGATTTTCTAATCCTACGTATCCATTTTATTATTTAGTCTATACCTACTTATATTAGTATAGACGAAAAGTTTGTTTTCATTGGATAGGATCCGAAACGACTTTGATGAAAGACACATATATAGAGTAGACCACGGTAAAGGACATAGGCAAATTTTTATCGCGGCAAAATGCACGGTTACTGCGCGATTTCCTTTTTGGCGCACGAATTCGCGTGCAACATCTAGTATAACAAAAATAGAATTTATCTAGGGGTGAAAAAGTAACGGAATAAAGCGTAGCCGCATGTATTCGTTACTATAACATTAGTACCTCTTTATGAGTAATAGTGTTCTGTGATTAGTACTCGTTAGTCGTTACTACAGTATCGTTACGTAACAGCCTCTGTGATCTAGTGGTTAGAGCATTGGCTCTCGATTCGGAGATCGTGGGTTTGATTCCCGCATTGGAACAACAAAAAATGTTGTTTCCAAGTTTGGTTAGGACAATGCAGGCTGATCACCTGGTTGTCTGACAAGAAAGAAGATCCATGCGCACCCGTTACTCAGAACCGAATAGGTACATCCGGTTTGCTGCTACTCTAATGTTATCGGACGATTAAGTTATTTTTATTCATCCGATAATCGGACGATTAATAATAACTGTTATTCGTCCGTTAATCGGACGACTAGCCACAGCCTATCAGAAATTAGAAAATCGAATTATGCGCAAAGAACGTGAAATAAGTATTGGATATTTCGTGGTCTTTCGTCTCTCCATGGCTTTCAAATGTCTTTTGAGTATTATGATAAATCCTTTATTGTAATAAACAAGTACTAAATGCTTGTGCTGATATTATCTCTATCTCTAACGAGTATTTCTTTCACCAGTATGCTTTTAGTTTTTTAGTTTAGCATCAGTAAAATAATCCTGTACCAGTGCGAAAATTAAAATATATTTTTAAAATTGTACCTATAAGGGTCCACTAGTCTTTAGTTTTTTTTTTCGGAAATTTCATTAAATTCATTAAACCCCATGCAATATATGCTCATTTTAATTGATCTGTGCCAAATATTAAGATATAGGTACCTGAATTTCTAAGGGTAGATGACTAGTGACTGCATCGGTCTAATCTATACTCAGCAATATTGAGGTTATTACTTGATAAATATTTAAAAATATAAAATTTTATGTTTAGGTAATTTTGTAATGACATCTAATAATTACAAAAAAGTTCCAATATTTCATACTACTAGTAAAAAAGTTTACCTACTAGTAAAAAAACCTACATCATTAGTTTACTTACATCAAATTCAAGGCATTTGTTATAGTAAGTATGAACACAAAGAACATTTGTTATAGTAAGTATGAACTTAAAGGCACAAATTTCGGAGGTATTAGCCATTGGCTGTGTTCCGCGGAAAAAGCGCTAGCAAACAAGCGTAAGCAAAATGGCGACCGCTAAGCGTTAAATAAGCAAAATGGCGGATATGTTAGCGGAATTGAAATTAGTAAACGTGTTTTTGCCTGTAATCTGTTTTTTTCAGCGCTAAAAGCTCTAACAAGCGCTTTTTTCCGCAGAACACAGCCATTATGTTCCTTCGAGTTGCGACCCATATTTCATACAACTTTAGAAAATCAAATGTGATGTGATGTTATAATATTTCTAGAGCGACTTTTGTATTAGCGTATTCACGGGACTTGCGATATTCTGTATGCAAATCACTGTACCTACCTCTGAAAATATTGATTTTAAATATGTTGTCCTTCTGAGAACTTATTCATATTTTAGGGTAGGTACTATACATTCAGTCAGTCATCTAACCTATTCTTTATAAGTAGTTAGTAAGAAATTGTGTACTACTCTGTATCTTATTATGTATAGATACCTCCGCACTATAATATTACGTGTAATTATTTGTAGATAAAATCTGATACCTATTTTTATTATTAAAGTAGGTATTATTAAAGATTTTTTGTCTTTTATTGTACATCGACGACAACTACATATTTTATAACTCTCTAGAAAGTATCTACTCTAACTCACTAGAAATGTTGCGCCAAGAACTATTTGATACAAATAGTTCTTCTTAGTTCTTGGTATTAAAGGTGACACGAGTGAACAAGACAACCCTCCATAAATCTGCATATCTAAGTGTATAATAGAGCAGGCGCTATATGAAGTTAAGTATGCAAAATGTGAGGACCGAATTCCACCAATGGATTTTAGTTAAGAAAAGATAAAAAAATTATAATGCAGATCTTGCCGGACAAATATTTGGTCAATTTTTTTACCCCTCTACGCTTATTTCTAAAGGAAATGTATTGAGTACAATCTATAAATTATTTTAATGATTATTTCAGTAATAATAATTTATATATTTTAGGGTTAGCAATACTCAATGAACCCTTGTAGTTTCGTTCTGTCCGTCCGTTCGTCTGTCAGTCTGTCTACAAGGTGTAACAAAAATAAGTGATAATACTTAAGGGTGTGTTTGTGTTCCTTATAGAGAGTTCACTGTGAAAGTAGCAGCGCTGAAAGAGCAAAATATTTTTTGCGGTTTGTATGGGAAAGCGCTCCAGCGTCGCGAGTTTCCCCATACAAAAGTGAAAAAAAAAATTGCTCATTCAGCGCTGCTACTTTCACAGTGAACTCTCTAAGGAACACAAACACACCCTTAAGTATTATCACTTATTTTTGTTACACCTTGTATATATCTGTCCGCGCCTCTAGTGAATTCATGAATTACTGTAATTATAAATATAAATGGATTTAATTTGGTATAGTTAAAGATTGTATATAGGTCTCGGTTTTGGCGTTATAAAATAATGATAATTTTATATTTTAGGGATAGCTCCACTTACATGTGAAGTGGGGATGAATTTGTTTTTTTCATTGTACCCCATCGTGTGGGGTATCGTTGAATATGTGTTTTAAAATAAAGGCATGGTTTCCATTATGACTTTTTTTACAAAGTCGACTATTTTCGCGAAATTGGTCTTCATAGTGGTTTGTAACTTGGTCCCCTGGCATTTCTAAAATATAGGAGATAGAAACTTATGTTTCCATGCTGATGATAGATCATGCTAAAAACTTTTTAGGAAAAATATTTTGAGAAATCGGACAGTAACTTTTAAGGTAATTCGAATAAGTACTATTGCGCGTTGATAGTTACGTAACACTTTTGGTTTCTCTTGCGCGCACGAAGTTGCGGGCAACATCTAGTATATACAGGTGTGTTCTTATTACATTTTACTGGTGTCTTAGAGCGCAAGCTTAACTTACAGAGGTTCACATTACACACAGCTTCAATTTTTTACTTGCGGAACTTGGCAGCGGGAGATAATTTAACCTAAAATCTTATACGTGGATTCAACTAGAATTAGTCGTTACACGATTACGAACATTTTATTTTATTTTGAAGCTCTCTATTGAATAGAATGCTATCGGTATCAAGTTCAAATAAAAAAGTCATAGGTACTCAGCAGAAATAAAAAGTCATATAATATAATATATAACGTTTAATTTAATTTAGAAAAGCTTAAAAAGAGTTCAGATTAATTTTATAATGGAGACAACTAACAGGTAAACAACTACACACTACTCAGATGATTTTTATGAAAATAAAACTCCTTTTAAAGGTAGAATATAGGTAACCATTAACATTACAATCACAGCATCAATTCAGCTTTGTTTAAAAATACATCACTAAAATAGGTATTTAAAGCTTGTATAATATACCATGTTACTATAAGTATTAGAGTCCGAGATGATATATCCATTGGTTGCACAACCAGAACACGTTACTATTGAAATTTCTGTAGCTATGTTATTTTTTTTTTATGTAATGAACCAGGAAACGAGCAGATGGATCGCCTGATGGTAAGCGATTACCGCCGCCCATGGACACTCGCAACACCAGAGGAGTTACACTTGTAATTCCTCTGGTGTTGCGACTTGTGTTCCTGGTCCTTAAAATCCTTGGGGATTTCATGGGCCTCACTATTCATAGTAACAACTTTGTTGCAAAACATACCTAGTCACTTACAATTCGTATGAATACATAATATTATATGATGAGATGACGCATCGAATTTAGATCATGTTTGTCACCGTGGGTACACTACGGCCGCTGTATCTTGACGGGTCTGAACACAGGCTCTGCGAAATTTAGCGCATGTACAACTCGTGAAGGAAACTGTTAGTGTATTTTTTTATATACCTATGTACTAATAAAATTTCCCTAATACAGTTGACCAACTAGTACAAATAAAATAAATACGAAAACACTTAAAAACAGTTATTGCGCGACCTTCTGCGCGAAGTTCAGACTCGCCAAGATACATCGGCCGTATTGTACCTAGTTCTTTATTTAAACAAGTTATTCCATTCATATTATCATGCTTTATGCTAACGAGTAACGCCGTGATTGCGCCACCACTGGCTTGCTAGTGAATAAGGACTCTAAGAAAACTCAAAACTAAGCTTCGTTAAACTCTGGTTTCCTAGAATAGCGTTACCGGCTATCCTAGGAAAACAAAGCTTTACTACATCCGAAACTGACTATAGACAATCAGTCAATTGTAAAATCGGGTTATGGAGAAGGCTCTTTCTTTGATAAATTATTATAAATCGTATTATTTCATATTCATCTAATGGTGTCAAAGTGTTGCCTGAAAAATCTGTAGTTTTACGATTCTAATACATTTTTACTTAGTTTTTACCAATATTTAAAACAAAACGACATCCATTAACACATAATACATAGTTGCAAACATGAAGATCTCACTTAGGTATGAAATATTAGTTATTCCTAATAAATTATTGAAGTAATCTAATTTTCAATTGGGCTTACGTAAGTATAAATAATAAAATTATTTCTAGCGATCGACTATCTTATAGTATGCGAGAATTTGCGCAAGAAATTTCTTATGGCTAAAACTATATACTATACTACACAGTAGGTATTATGTACGATCGCTAACAATCCGGTGTATCACATTTGGGTCTTATTACTAGAGTAATGGTATATTTTTTAATAATAATTTATTTGTTGCTCAATTAAAAGAAATTAACAAATTTGAATTTACAAGTCATGTGGCGGACCAATTAGCGCCACAATCCTGAATCGCGCTATCGAAGTTTTCACAGATCGGCGCTATACTCGTATATGCGCTTACAAAGGGGCTTCGGCCTGACTGAGTATAGCACCTCGTTCGGAGATCCCTTTGGGGCTTCCACAATACTTTAATATAAGACATTTTCACTAGGTACACAATAAAGTAAAACGAAACGTGAAAACGTGAAGTGGAACGCCGGTTCTGTTAGCGACCGTACGTACAATATAAAATGGGTTTCGTAAATGTACGAAGTCATAAAAAATAATACACAAAGGCAAGACAAGTCATAAAAATTCCACAAAGTAATATTTCTACGAGTCGTGTTTTAGGTGAACACTGATCATCATAAATTAATAAAATTAATTACGTGTGTTTTAATACGAATTGTTTCACCACTTTCTGCTTACCCAACTAACATTTTGGTAATAAGAATAAGCGCTAAATGAGCTACTTAAGAGAAACTTAAAAACCTAAGGTTCTATAAAAGGTCTAACAACTAGTGGTATAGCGCGCTATAATTATCTTATAACCCTCGATTGGACCCACAATTTTAGAGCTTAAAGTGACATAATAGTTGTAGAAAAGTGATAAAAAGGTGGGAATAAAGAGTTACAATAGTGCTATTGAAGTAGTATTCACCATTTTAGGTGTATTATAAGCTATACACAGGTTACAACTGCACCCTTTAGTAATAAATAATTTATAAAGTTCACTCAATTAGCTTTTTTACCCGACTGCGCGACGCAAAGGAGTGGTAAAGTGTTTATTAGCCTATGTATGTATGTATGTATGTATGTATGTATGTATGTATGTATGTATGTATGTATGTATGTATGTATGTATGTATGTATGTTCCTTTGAAGCACTATACAGACCAAACGCCTGGACCGATTTTTATGATTAGCATGTCAATCGATTCCTCTTAGTCCGGCGAGTGTCACTAAAGACATGACGTTAGTGAAAATTCAATATGGCGACTACTGGACGCCATATTGTGAAAATGAAAAAAATGAAAGTCAACAAACTATATCGAGTGGGGTATCGTTGAATAGGTATTTAAAAATCATTTTTAGTTTTCTCTCAACATTTTTCGATTCGTCTGACCGTTTAGGATCTATATCGATTTAAAGTTGCATAACAACCATTCTCACATTAAGCCTATATGTTAGTGTTCGTATCGTCGTATTTTTGCTTTAAATCAACCAAACGTGTGTTGGTTAAACTAAAAAATCAAAAATAAAATAAATAATAAATAAAATTAAAAAACCCGACTGCAAAAAAAAGACACATACCTAAGCAACGCACTAAAAAGACCGAAACAAGATTGAGAAAACAGACTACACTATGAGCTGAAAGCCTAAGTGAAATAATTGATGTTATGTTTGTTAGCAGGCGAGGCCCATTTATTTTTGTACGATTTATAATTTGCGAATGGGTCCCGCCTGCTACCAAACATAAAGTCAATTATTTCACTTAGGCTTTCAGCTCATAGTGTAGTCTGTTTTCTCAATCTTGTTTCGGTCTTTTTAGTGCGTTGCTTAGGTATCTGTCTTTTTTTTGCAGTCGGGTTTTTTAATTTTATTTATTATTTATTTTTTAACAATATATGAGTGCTCGTACGATACTATTTATAGCACGATGGTATATTGTGCATAATAAGTAGTAATAAACATCACCCAAAGTTTATTTTTTTTTTACTTTACGTTTCCATTACCGTCAAAAATGATAAAATATAATAGCAGTGCGCATATTCATGGCCGACAATCATGGCTCACATCAATTAATAATTTTATACATTATCGGTTTCTTAATTATGAATTCTCCCTGCGGTGATAAGTATTCTGAGATAATATATACTAGTTTTCATCTCAATTTTTAAGCGCCTCAAAAATAAACAACATTTCATATTATTAGTTAAAACTAATCACTGCCACGGCATTTTTTTTTATTTTAGTTGTGGTTGTAAATAACAATTCTCAGTACGTTTATGTATATTTTAATTGAAAACAGTAAATAATGTAAATCAATAAGTCGGAAAATAATATTTTGACCATAAATTTACTTTTAAAATTTTATAGGTTATGTTTATTTAATGGCGTAAAATCTACATTACCTTAGGTTCCTGATAACTCTTTTATTCCCAACGCAGTGTTAAAAAAACTATAGCTAGCTTTCTAATGACATTTGGACTTTTATAATGTGGGAGTAAATCCTATTATACAACCTGTAATGATTTAAAGGTGGTTTCTGACGCTTGCAGCATCTAGCTCTATAATACCTATAGTTATCACTTCTTTAACTTCTATAGCTCTATAATACAAATAGTTATCACTACTATAACTTTATTTTAGCTCTTAGGGCTCCATAGAACTCGTTAGGTGGTACAAGGTATTGACTAACTCCATTTAAGAACTTTAACCGTTTGTAAGTATTAGCAGACACCTTACTATTGGTTCTAGTGTTTTACGTTTCCTAAAGATGTAAGAGTAAGTTATACAAAAGTTCTGACAAACTCCAAGTTAGCACCTTAAGTTATATATTTTTCCTTTATTTCTATTATGCCTCTTGAAACTTTAATTATTTATTCCTAACGCCGCAGTAGAGTCCAAAGCTATTGTCAGAGCTCTTATATGTCATTTATAATACTTTAAGTGTCAAAAAAGGTTTCCCTTAGCGCCAAAATGTTAGTTGGGTAGTGATGACAAAGAATATTTATTACTATAATGATGATTAGATTATGCTCATATTATTCCTCTTTCTTGCATTATTTCAAGTTATAGAGACTAAATATTTGATGAGCCATAATAGTACCTACCATAATGTTATAATTATACTTATTCAAAAGGTAAGTTATTTACTGAAGGTGGTGTAACAGACCCCAAATAACCGTTAATTAAATATTTTAGATTTTTTTTGTAAGAAATCTAGACGAAGTTTCGCGCTATGTAGAGAAAATTTTATTCAGATAATTTCTCTATCTATAACCATAAAAGGTTTAGGTTAATTTAAAATTCGTTAAATAATATAATTCAATAATTCATATACATTTGCTTACTATTAACACGAGAACAGAGATCGTAGTATTTTTCTATGTTATAAAAATTGTTTTAGTGTTTCGTATTTTCAAACAATTATGAGGATCTTTTTTTTTATATTTCTGTTTAGTATTTTCAAACACAATTGAGGATTTTTTCTTTTACACGATATTTCAATCAATTACGTAAATCAAATATATTATTTATCTGAAGAGATTTACTAAATATATCATTTTGTTACTAACATTTAATATAATTTCAAATATAATCTACGTACCTTTACAAAAATAATACATTCCTTTCTACGTAATATAAAATCATATAAACTGAACACTATAAATGCAAATATAAAAATATTTCGATCAAATTTTATAGGAATGTAACAAAACTTCAAATATTTCTTTGAAAACTAGCATTTTTCTAAGGCCTTAATGTTCGACCAATATTAAATAATTCGACTAATATTAAATATTTTACAAGTTTAAAAATAGTTATTTACAAAACAAATACTTTAAATTGTATTTTTTTTAATACTTACCTACAACATTTAAACTACTAGTCTCTCATAAATAGAAAATTCGATCGTTGAAAATTGTTTGATCCCAATTATTTTTAAAGATCACCCCCATTTTTAAATGGTAAGCCCATTGAAAGGTTATAAAGTAATTTTTTTTTAAAGTCAATTGTGTAACATACACATATTTCAAATAGCTTCTAATAATATTTTCAAAAGTCATAAAATTTCAGTATATTCAAGTTCTCAATACCAATTTATATGATTAAGTACATTAACACGTATAAAGCCTCATTTACACAAGGAGAGTTTCTCGAACGGGTGCAGGCGACAATGTCAGGCGAGAATATTCTTGTATAGTGTAAACAACCTTTGAAGGCGAAAATCGTATGGCGAGTCTCGTATACGAGAATATGATACGATATTCTCGCCCAAATCGTACGATAAACTCTCCTTGTGTAAATCAGGGCTTAATCAAACAATTTTCCATTAAATCAAGGTACCAGCCATAATTTCAAACGTCCGCAGTACAGCAAGCATCCGTGCGAGCAAACTCGGCGTTGACAAAATGTTTACCTGCAAATAATAATGGAGATATCATTACAAAGCCTGCCAACATTTCGAACGATTTTCAAATTGCTTTGAATTTTGTAATTAGGAGCATTTCAAAGTTAAAGTTGGAATATTTTTAACATTCGTGTAAAATCCTACATAATTAGTTTACTAACATGAAATACAAAAAGATTTATTATCAGCCTGCTTAAGAATTAGATTATCTGATAGTTCATAACTCTTTAATAACATAATAACTCTCCACACTGATTTCGGTGACGGTGGCCGGTTTCATTGAAACCAAGCTAGTTACGCAGGAGTATTTTTGTGCCCAAGTGTGTGCGCAGTACACAAGAGCACCCTCTCTCTTCATTTACTCTCTTATTCAGTGGGACGGATAACCGACACGACTGGCGAGAGATCAGGCGCAGGTCCGACTTTTTACATGCCCATCCAACGCATGGATCATCTTTCTTGTCAGACAATCAGGTGATCAGTCTGCATTGTACTAACCAAACTTGGAAACAACATTTTTCGTTGTTCCATTGCGAGAATCGAACCCACGATTTCCGAGTCGAGAGCCAATGATCTAACCACTAGACCACGGAGGCTGTTATATAACTCATTAGAACAATAAAAAAACTATAAAAAAACTATTACATACCTTCGCGCCTTTAGTCAGCGGCAATATCGCAATCAACCACCACAGCCAAGCGGGCCCGTCGGTGGTGTTCCACCATTCCTCCCGAGTCTCGTTCCAAATGGGCCAGCTACCGAATGCCGTTTCAATCTCATCTCTCACGTTTTCCTTCATGTTCTCTAACCAAGTCAACGCTTTACTCGCTATTGTCTCTGTCAGCATTAAAATGTTGCACACCTCCTCCTTGGTAGGTGCTATGTCTACCAACTGTCGTATACGCGCCACGTCGCATCTGTTAAATAAAAAGTACAGCTTTCATACAAAAGAAATCACATCTAAATCGGACCTTCTGTATAGGAGCTACTATGCCACAGACACAGACAGACACTTCAAACTTATAACACCCCTCTTTTTGCGTCGGGGGTAAAAAATATTAGTCAATCTACCGTGACTTTGAAAGAGGAGACTCAATGGCAAGGTATCTTATGGTAAAATATTTGATAAAACAATTGCAAGTTGAATCTTACGCATTTTCGATCAGGACACGTGACCTGTCGCGCTGGTTTCATAGTTTTTACCCATCCCAAGAAAAGTGCTCAGCGCCGCTAAAGAAGTATTTACTTCAAAAAGCTCTGATAACATTGACTTTAAATACTCACCCATCTCTTACATCCCTTTCAATGACTTTAAACCTCGAAATACCGACGGTTGATACTATACATCTGTTATCTTCAAACACCACGCAGTCACAAATTTCTAATACCTAAAAACAAAAAATATGTAATTTTTATTATCAACATGAATAATCCTTAGTAATGTTTTAAATGTGAATGTGAATTTTTGTTTGATTGTTACGCTCTCACGTAAAAACTACTTAACCGATCGTCATGAAATTTGGTACAGATATAAAATTGACCACGGGGAAGGACATAGGGTACTTTTTATCGACGACCTCTGTGGCTCAGTTGGTTGAGCGTGTTGGTGCTCAAGCCGGGGGTCGCGGGTTCAAATCCCGCCGAAGGAACAAAAAGTTTTTCTGTGTTCCTGGGTCATGGATGTGTATTAAATATATGTATAATATAATAAAAATCTTAAATATGTGTATAGTATAAAAGTATTAAATATATTTCCGTTGTCTGGTACCTACCCGTTCTTCGAGAACTTACCACGGGATCAGATTGACGTGGTGTGAAGCGTCCATAAATATTAAAAAAAAAATGTGTGGTTTCCGTGACATTTCCTTTTGCGCGTATAAAGTCGCAGGAAACATAGTGCCTAATAATAATTTATTACTGAAATCCACTTGTTAATCTCGACGCAACAATAACTTATCATCGGGCTAGTGTATAACATAAAAATACTTACCATTCCGTAATCAGCCAACGTATGGTCCCTCTCGTATGACAACATACCGAACCTTCTAGACCCAGATCGTAACACGCGCAGTATCATCTGCCAATGGCGCGAGTTCTTTATAAACAACGGACAGGGCAACCTGAAAATTTTCATTAATTGTTAATTTAGAAATACGAGTTGCATGTAACCTTTACAAATGTTTAATAATTTGAAAAATTTATATGCCACCCTAGCACGATAACCTGTATTTAAACTAAAGTTGGGAACAAAGTATAGGACGCGTCCGTAAGACTACGAGCGTTTATTAGCCGCGTGAGCGTGTAGTGGTCGCGACAAAAGAAACAGCACTGCAAATAGAACTGTGCGCTAATACCATAGAGCTAAAAATCGTGTAGAGTGTGTCAAATCTGACATTTGACACTTCGATTTTCAGCTTTAACTTCTCAAGCGCCGCTTGCTGCCCGGTGCTATACACAGAGTTCAATTTCAAATAAGTACAGTATTTTTTTCTGTTGCGGCCACAAAAAAACTCTGGGTACGAGGACTAAGTCGCAGCTAACTGATGCGGATACGATCTGGATATTACAAAATACACTAAACTATGCTAACTATCGGCCGCAAGTCGCGGACGTGACCTTGACAGACGTCAAATAGAATCTAGATGACCTGGAGATTTTTACGTCCGCTGACGATGTGAACGGGTCGCCGGACGCGTCCGCATGACGTTTGGTTATAAAAGTTGGTTCAACTTAATTTTTGTAATGACAGGAAACACATTGAGGAGAGAGAGGTTATCGGACGGCCGCAACTCATAGACGCGTCCTAAAGTTTCTTCCCAGCTTTGTCTCGTCGTAAGTCGTCATACGTCAATGCCTACGTCGAGATAGACATGATGATATGTTCCAGTAATTACGATACATTACGAGCTCGAAATAGATTTCTCGACTGTGCGCGACAGGCTATTGTGATAAGGCAGTACATAGAATTATTGTTATTACTACTACATAATGAAGGGCATGTTGCAGTATCTACTGAGAATTGGTGTCAGTTAGCTTTTTTGTAATGTTTTGTCTCTGTCGCTCGATATAATGTTAGCAGCGACAAAACTTTCGAATAAGTTATCCGAAACCGGCCCCTATCCGCCGAATACTGAAACGCTAATCCAAATTAAAAGTCCTGTTATTCACAGTCTGTCCCTGTTCTGCTAGCTGAAATGACAAGGACAGCTAGCTGGCAAGACAACTATCGTTCCAGTATTCGGCCGTAAGATAATAAAATAAGTTACATGTAATAGGTACGAACCCTGGAAATGTGACGTAAGATATGACTATCGGTATAACATCAGGCTCTATAGGTAAGGGCGGCAAGTCCATACAGTTCAAAATTGAGCTGAAAAATAGGTTGTTGCTTGTCTGAAATATAAAATGAGGTTCAATTTTATTATAAACTTTATTTAATACTTTAATGGATATTATACATTATTTAATAAACTCTGTGGCTCAATGGTGGCGCGTAAGCAGGGGATCACGTGTTTTAATCCCGCTAAGGGACAAAAAGTTTCCAAGGGTCATAAACTTTAATACACCTAGTATTAAAGTTTATAATTTAAAAAAAAAGTTATTCGGAAACTTAGCACTGGGCCAGATTGACGTGATATGAAAGACATTGTTATATTTTAATACATATAAGATAAAATAAATAATAAAAAAAAATTAAAAAACCCGACTGCAAAAAAAAAGACAGATACCTAAGCAACGCACTAAAAAGACCGAAACAAGATTAAGAAACAGACTACACTATGAGCTGAAAGCCTAAGTGAAATTATTGACGTTATGTTTGGTAGCAGGCGGGACCCATTCGCAAATTATAAATCGTACAAAAATATATGGGCCCCGCCTGCTAACAAACGTAACATCAATTATTTCACTTAGGCTTTCAACTCATAGTGTAGTCTGTTTTCTTAATCTTGTTTCGGTCTTTTTAGTGCGTTGCTTAGGTATCTGTCTTTTTTTTGCAGTCGGGTTTTTTATTTTTTTTTATTATTTATTTTATTTTACATTTTTTAGTTTAACCAACACACGTTTGGTCGATTTAAAGCAACAATACAATGATACGAACACTAACTTAAAGGCTTAATGTGAGAATGGTTGTTACGCAACTTTAAATCGATATAGATCCTAAACGGTCAGTCGAATCGAAAAATGTTAAGAGAAAACTAAAAATGATTTTTAAATACCTATTCAACGATACCCCACTTGACATAGTTTGTTGACTTTCATTTTTTTCATTTTCATAATATGGCGTCCAGTAGTCGCCATATTGAATTTTCACTAACGTCATGTCTTTAGTGACACTCGCCGGACTAAGAGGAATCGATTGACATGCGAATCATAAAAATCGGCCCAGGCGTTTGGTCTGTATAGTGCTTCAAAGGAACATATATACATACATACATACATACATACATACATACATACATACATACATACATATGCTGATAAACACATTACCACTCCTTTGCGTCGCGCAGTCGGGTAATTAGAATCGATGTTGGCCATGACTTCGTTAGCGGAAAAATATATCGCGCGGAATCGTACATTTTGTCATACAATCACATAATTACAAGAAAGTAAACTGCAATTACTACTGTATAGATATTGTTTCCAACTTTACGATAATAATTCACAATCCTAGAAAATGTCATTTCTGTGATCTTCACCTCTCCTTCTTTTTTGTTAGTAAGTATTAGAGATAACAAATGCTCCTCATTTCTTGTCATAAGCATCAGAGTAAACATTCCGACTCACCTCCGCCAAACTAAAGTTGTCTAACGATCCAGAACACAAGGCACATTTTCGCCTGTAATACATGCTGCGTTCTATGCAACACCTGCAGAACGTATGTCCACAGGGGGTGGAAACTGGCTCTCTATACGGATTCGTACATAACACGCACTCTAAGTCGGCCGGCCGTAACCAACTCTGTATCGACTGCTCTCGTATTGAGACGCTCAGTTCCTTACACGCATCCTTTTGACCGCGATCTTGGTATATGAGAAACAGCGTCTGGAAAATGATAAAGTAGATTTAGAAGGCACAATAGTTTAGCAAAAAAACTATATACAAAATTTTTCAATTTGCATCCACTCTCGTCCAGTCAAATATATATGTATATAAAATACATCTATAATATTATTTATTATCCTGGAAAAAATGTTTTAAAATCACAATCATTTTTGGGCGATTTAAAAACGCCATTTTCGAGCGCTTGAGTTGTGGACTATGACGTCACAACGTCATCGCACTTGGATAGACAGTCGACAGATAAAATCATTGTGTGACTTTTTTTTTATTATTTATGACGTCGGCTTTTCACCATTTGCCAATGTCAAGTATATTTTCATCAACGTATTTCTAAATCGTCAAGTCCAAAGTCTAGTCAAAGTCCAAATAAATAGTCACGGTAGTCAATCAGTCAAGTCAGTCGATTCAGTAAAGTGATAGACGCTTTACTGAAACTTCCTAGGGAGTTTTGGCGGGAAACCCAATTTAGCACGCATTTTGTAATTGTATCACTTTTCCACACTAGTGCACCTCAACGAATAATTAATGGTTAATATTCCACCAGTATTACACATTATAAACCGAAATAACATTAATTTAAAAAAATAATACAAAATTATAATTGAAAACATAAATTTTCAATGCTCAAAATTTTCTTCGGCCTTCCGGATTCCGGATAATATTAAAGTCTCAGCCTTATATGAAATTTCTGTTTCACTTGACACAATGAAATTTTTTACATTGGTAATGGTTTAATACCTTCCCCCTTAAATAAAAAAAAGTTTTGAAAGTTGACACATGTCCGTGCGGTCTATGACGTCACGTTTTGTTCAGCCAATAATATCCTTTTTTTAAATTTGCGCGGCATTTTCAAAAACAATACTTTTTGATGATTAATTTTCACTATTAATTCACGATAAATTAAAAAAAACAATTGTATGGGTATGTTTCTTTAGCGATAAAGATTACAAATAAAAATATTTTATCCATTTTGGTGTCACATGCATATTCCCTATTCATATTCTTATTTTCAAGTTTCAACTTTTTTAGGTTTCTTTTGCCTCTTAGATACGCAATAAAAATGTTAATATTGTTTATGGATTGTGAAAGATAATTGAAACTCATTGACAATTGTGTCAAACCTCTTGTATTGTATACAAAAATGCTGGTATGAGTGAGGTAGTGTGTGTTGCTGATATTTTCATTAATTTCATGTATTTCTAGGTGACCAGGCGACCCGGTGTCTGGTGGTCTGTTTCCTGATCAACTATTTACTATTAAAATTCAAACATTACCTTGCTAAGCAATCTCCTGGCAAATCTTGCACATGGTTCGGAAGACGCGGCGGCGCGCGCGAGGTGTGTCGCCGCTTCTGTGTACAGACCAGCAGATATCAGCTCGCGTGCCTTTTTGTAACGGGCCTAGAAAATATTGAGCGTGATCAAAATCGGATCGGAAGACATAGGTATTATGACTAAAGTCGGGTTAGAATACATATGAGTAGAAATAATTATAAGAGTAATCCCTACTAGGATAAGTGCGAAAGAAGGAAGAAAGGAGGAAGGAACACATCTTACCTCCACTCTAAGGACTATCACGACTAGGGTTGCCAACTTTTTTTAGAAGAAATAAAGTATAATTAGTTCTGAGACTAAAATACATATTTTAGAGCTTCTTGCACGACTTATTAATTTACAGTCTCTATTAACTCCAATAATGTGACTGCTGCGCTGCACTGAGCGCCCTCTAACTAAATTAAAAAAAAGTCTGAGCGTCTAAGCCTTACACTTATAGTGTCAAGCATTTTGATGCTGAAAACAGTATTTTTGTTCAACAGTAAAAAGTATAATGTAGTGAAAAACAGTATAATACTGTTTTTAACAGTATAGTTGGCAACCCTAATCACGACAGACAGACGGCTAATTAAAAGACTTTGTTCAAGTGTAAGGCGGTTTTAGAATCCAATATCCATTATAGCAAGGCCCATCATCCTCATGCACTTTTTTGGGCTAAACTTATGTATATAAAATATATTATCAGTGTGCTGAGTGCGAGTTTCTTTTTATCACTACTCCCGGTGAAGAAATCAACTACAATTTGTATGGCATCGAATTAGTTACCATTGTTTGCCACTAGGGGCGTTGTTTATTATAACTTTTAACTAACGTTTATGAAGTCGTTGCAGCACCGATAAAACTATTTGTAAACTTCCGTTTCCCGTCCATCGCAGTTAGCCAAAAGTTTTTGGCGTACGTTTGTCAACTATAGGACGAATATGGCTTATCATTAATCCGACTATTATTATACTCTATATATATAATATATTATCCTTCTATATTAATATATATTATCCTACTATAATTATATGTTTGTAACTCCTTCACGCAAAAACTACTGACCGGATTTTGATGAAATTTGGTATGGTAGTAGCTAGGCCCTGGATTAACAGATAGACTATTTTTCATCGTAGCAACCTCAAGTAAAAAATATATATAAATATTAACCTGTGGCGACATGGGTATCCTCGGCCGCAAAATATTCTGTAGCACTCCTCGAGTATTCAACGACCGCCTTTCTGCAAATAAATAGACACGTACTGTAAATGTTGAGCTGTTAACAACAAAACAATGAAGCAACATTATCAAGTTGCAGCTTTTTTATGTACCTGATCAGGCTAATATATCCACAGGCTATATATCCCTTATCAATTAACAAAGCCCCTTTTAAAGTCACTTAAAAAATTGTGAAACATTGGTGTTTTTGTGTTTAGGACGCACACTGGCAATGTTAGGTAGATAAAAAATAATCCATCCATATAAAGGAATTTTTGGTTGTGTTTTTAGAATGTTTAGTGTTTAATGCTTAAGTACCTGAGTAACTCAGCTTTGCTCAGACTTCTGATAAATTAAAAAAATATAAAGAATCACAAAAATATTTATCTGACTGGGATTCGAACACACCACATTGTCAAATATTGAACAAAGCAAAAATGATGTATACGCATACCTAACTGCCAATCGAACTGACATAATTGAGTCGTAATTATTTATATATTGTTGATTTGTTGCACGACGGAAGAAAAAATATATATATAGCCTAAAATGCGCAGTTTCCCAAGGATAAGGCCTAGCTATATAGATCAATTTTTCTCGCCCAAATCTCCCTGCATAGATACCTACTAAATATGGTAATACTTGCAGCTGTTTTTGAGAAACCGCTTAAATATATACAAGATTGTCTCGTTTAAAGTATAACGTAAAGTACATGTTAAGATATACTATCTAGATTCTAGTACTACAAAGGACTAACTAGGTCGTTGCTTTTATATTGAACTTGTTATATTATGTTATGATGTCACAGGAAATTCAATATAGCGGATAGGTATTACGTCTTTATAAGCCGTGGGTCGATCGTTACATAACTTGTTTGGCTGACTAAAAATAGAACATCTACTTTGAATATACATTTTATAATAATAAGTGAAGCGAAAACTTATTACCCTTTCTTTAGGAGTATGAAATTAATAGACAAATATAATAATAGACAACATATTTACACTTTTATTTCGTACTAGCGACCCGCCCCAGCTTCGCACGGGTACAATACTGATACTAATACTACATTCGTCTTTAAACCTCTAACAAAACGGGCGAAATCAAGTCGAAACAAACAGAAACAAATTAATATAGGTACCTACTAAAACTCAATGAAATAAGTAGGTGTGTATACTTTTATCGTATGTAATACCATAGATCTAAACTCCCCCCGCACGCGCACCCCCGCCTTAGTGACGCCCACTTAGCAACGGGCCGTGCAGCAGAAATCGTAATATTTTAATTTCGCCATAACTTCAAAACCAAACGTCCAATTTCATTCATTCAAAGACCAAATATTATCTTCATAAACTGTACTTAGTGATGAAATAATTTATTTTGATAAGGATTAATAGCATGAGTAAAATAAACGCGTTTAAATGTGGTCCAAATAAAAATCAAGATTTCTAAATAAAAAATGGTTGTTGTGCCTCACTCGACATAGATAGGTATAGTGTGTCGCGGACTTTTTTGTAGATATTTATAAGATCTACAATTAATTAGAACATTTTATGGTTCTATCTTTTATAGTTTAGGCAGCGTACGCAAAATAAGTAACTTTTCTGGTTGATTTTTTACACCTTGTGTCCGAAAAACCCAAATATTTTACGGAACCCTATTTTTTCCAAAATAAAATTTAGCCTATGTTACTCGTGGATAATGTAGCTTTCGAATGGTGAAAGAATTATTGAAATAGGTCCAGTACTATTTAAGCCTATTCATTACAAACAAACAAACAAACAAACAAACATACAAACAAAGTTTTCCTCTTTATAATATTAGTGTAGATCTAAGACCCGGCAACCGAAATAGCCCAAGAGCTACTAAGAAATTTAGAGTAGGTATTTGAGGCACGATGAAACCTTGTCCTGTACTTCTATTGTACCTCAACACGAGAATGCAGGCCTGGCTGGTCAGAAGCGGAACTTAGCCAAGTTACAAATTTTTGAAAAGTCCATTTTTTAATGCCAAAAATCCATGTTTGAGGCGCTTTGAAATTTTGATATACAGTTAGTATAATGAATAAGGAGTTGGGGAAAAAAAAGGCCATGTAATTTAGTAGGAACTTTAACCTAGCCATGTCAGTTTAAAAGTAAATAAACTGGCTTTCGATTCATGATTTTCTGACATGGTCATTTTATGAACTGCAATATACGTACGGGCGAAAATGCGACATCTATGAAGCCCTCAAAGAACTACGTGGTCAAAAAAATGAAATAATTGCGTATTGTGCAATAAACTTACTCGTCAAAATGTATTTATAAAACAAATAGGTATTAATGAAATAGAAATGGCATACGAACCAGCATAACCTACCATCTACATGTTTTAGATAATAGTTTAGTTAACTATAAACGTAAAAGCGACATCTAGGAAGAATCAAAGAACTACGTTTTTTTTTTTTTTTTTTATGAAATAAGGGGGCAAACGAGCAAACGGGTCACCTGATGGAAAGCAACTTCCGTCGCCCATGGACACTCGCAGCATCAGAAGAGCTGCAAGTGCGTTGCCGGCCTTTTAAGAGGGAATAGGGTAATAGGGGAGGGTAGGGAAGGGAATAGGGTAGGGGATTGGGCCTCCGGTAAACTCACTCACTCGGCGAAACACAGCGCAAACGCTGTTTCACGCCGGTTTTCTGTGAGCCCGTGGTATTTCTCCGGTCGAGCCGGCCCATTCGTGCCGAAGCATGGCTCTACCACGTAAAGTGTCTAAAGTCTACCACGTGGTCTTGATAATTTTCGCAAAGTCGATATGAGTCGTTTTTAATTGATTTTCCTATAAAATCGAAGACATCCATTCGTTGTTTATACAATATTGTGTGCAATAAAATTATATATTGTGCAATAGTCTAATTTACTCGACAAATTGTATATAAAAAACAAATCTAGACACGCGGTAGTGTGTCGAGCCAAGTTCACGTAACAGAACCGGCGAGCGGCACCGTGTGTAATATTACACGAACCATTTGGAGCCCAAACGGTTATTTAGATATTAACGTCCAAAAATCGTCATTTTGATCACTGACTAACCTATAGATCAAAACTTTAACCCAGTTCCAGATGACCTAAAATTCAATATTATGTTTGTTCGCAGATAACTTCGTCGTTTATGAACCGATTTTCAAATTTTTTTTGTGATGTAAAGGGTATAATACCAAGTTAGTCCGGTTGTCAAAAAAGTGGTGACCTGATGTTGGAATCCATGAGGAATTGAGGGAACTCCTCGAAATTTATATGGATACATATGGTGATTTTGACTTTTTCTGAACAAGTCTAAGCATGTGCTACCAAAAAGTAAGATTTTGCTCCAAGGTATACCATGGACCAAAAGGTACAGAACAGAACTCCTGACTCCTTATAGATACATGTTTGGGGATTTCGGCGTTGTTTAAAGAACTGCAAGCATATGCCACCATGTCAATAGGCATGCTGCCGAAAAAAATTTTTTTAGACAACATGTTAATAAACAATCCAGAACCCATTTTTGTATATCTGAAAAAATAACTTAGATACAAACCATTGAAATTTACAATATGAAAGAGAGCGATATATTGGCCTGTGACGTCATAGCCTGCTACCGCCATACATTTCTCATAACAAAATTTATGGCGGTAGCAGGTTGTGACGTCACGAATCGTTTTGCGAGAAAGAGATGGACAATATTTTTTATTTGCTTATATTTTTAATCCCGTCACTCGAAATACCTATTTCTTTCAGATTTATGTATCTTTAATCAACAATTTTAAAATTTAATTTGTATAACTGTGGAATTCCAAACTAGGCAACATCCCTATTAGAATAATTTAATACATCATCACATTATTATGATATAAAAGGCTCTTCTCATAGTATTTTACACTAACTCGGAGATCTTTGAACATAACTCTGCCGTTTATAGACCTATTTGCAAAATTATTTTGTTGTAAAGGGTTTAATTCGAAATTGGTCCTTTAGTCACTAAAGTGGAAACCTGATGATGCGATCCATGAGGAATCGAGGGAACTCCTTGAAATTTATATCGGTACATATAGTGATTTTGACTTTTACTCAAGTAACACAAGGCATATGCTACCAAAAAATAAGATGTTGCACCTTGGTGCTTTTGGGAACTCCTCGAAATTTATATCGACACACATAGTGATTTTGACTTTTACTGAAGTAACATCAGCATATGCTACCAAATAATAAGATGTTGCACCTTGGTGCTTTTGGATCTTTTGTATAACCTGGATCCAAAAGCAGTGAACAAAACTCCTCAGTCTTTAAAGATATGTGTTTGGAAATTTCGGTATTGTTTAAAGAACTGCAAGCATATGCCAGTTTGTATCTTACAGTAATCATCATCATCTTATTAACAAATTAGTGAAAACTTAGCGCGTATTCAATTATACATTCGATCGTTTATTTTAGACGTTCTTAAGATGTATTAATAATAAACAAAAAAGTATGAAATTATTATTTTTAAACAAAAAAAAATGAAATAAAACTTACTTTCTAAATTATTTCCCTTTTAAATTGGGCTAAAACTTTAACTATTTCTCTACTCAGTCTTCTTAATTTTGAAGTCAGTACCAGCAAATTTGAGCGTAAGTTCTATAAAATATTGTTGGGTATTGTTTGGGCTGGTAGCGACTTTGGAAGTCAAACCGATTTTTTTGTTTACCCATTGGCAATGGGAATGGCACCCATTTAGATCTCACTTCTTTTGTCGTTGAAGTCAACTTTGAACTTGACTCTCATTTCACATTTATGTTTTTGATAGAATATCATCACTTTTTGTACATAAACTATACATAGTAGGTACTTATATATAACAAAATAATTACCAAAGTTAAGTTTTCCTAATAGAATCAATTAAGTGAATTATTTTTAAACAAAAACGTCGGTTTGACTTCCAAAGTCGCTACCAACACAAACAATACCCTACAAAATTTTATAGAACTTACGTTCAAATTTGCTGGTACTGACTTCAAAATTAAGAAGATTGAATAGAGAAATTGTAAAAAAATTTAGTTAAATTTAAAAGGGAAATTATTTAGAAGTTTTATTTCATTTTTTTTGTGTACTTTTGGAAGTCGGTTTAATTTTTTGTGTAAAAATAATAATTTCATACATTTTAGTGATATATTTTGTTAAGTTATTATTAATACATCTTAAGGACGTCTAAAATAAACGATCGAATGTATAATTGAATAAGCGCTAAGTTTTCACTAATTTGATAAGATAAGATGATGATGATTACTGTAAGATACAAACTGGCATATGCTTGCAGTTCTTTAAACAATACCGAAATTTCCAAACACATATCTTTAAAGACTGAGGAGTTCTGTTCACTGCTTTTGGATCCAGGTTATACCAAGGATCCAAAAGCACCAAGGTGCAACATCTTATTTTTTGGTAGCATATGCCTTATGTTACTTGAGTAAAAGTCAAAATCACTATATGTATCGATATAAATTTCGAGGAGTTCCCTCGATTCCTCATGGATCGCATCATCAGGTTTCCACTTTAGTGACTAAAGGACCAATTTCGAATTAAACCCTTTACAACAAAATAATTTTGCAAATAGGTCCATAAACGGCAGAGTTATGTTCAAAGATCTCCGAGTTAGTGTAAAATACTATGAGAAGAGCCTTTTATATCATAATAATGTGATGATGTATTAAATTAACCCTTTACATCACAAAAAAAAAATTGAAAATCGGTTCATAAACGACGAAGTTATCTGCGAACAAACATAATATTGATTTTTTAGGTCATCTGGAACTGGGTTAGAGTTTTGATCTATAGGTTAGTCAGTGATCAAAATGACGATTTTAGGTCATTAATATCTAAATAACCGTTTGGGCTCCAAATGGTTCGTGTAATTTTACACACGGTGCCGCTCGTCAGTTCTGTTACTTGAACTTGGCTTGACACACTACCGCGTGTCTAGATTTGTTTTTTATATACAATTTGTCGAGTAAATTAGACTATTGCACAATATATAATTTTATTGCACACAATATTGTATAAACAACGAATGGATGTCTTTGATTTTTATAGGAAAACCAATTAAAAACGACTCATATCGACTTTGCGAAAATTATCAAGACCACGTAGTTCTTTGATTCTTCCTAGATGTCGCTTTACGTTTATAGTTAACTAAACTATTATTTAAAACATGTAGATGGTAGGTTATGCTGGTTCGTATGCCATTTCTATTTCAATAATACCTATTTGTTTTATAAATACATTTTGACGAGTAAGTTTATTGCACAATACGCAATTTTATTTTTTGACCACGTAGTTCTTTGAGGGCTTCATAGATGTCGCATTTTCACCCGTACGTATATTGCAGTTCATAAAATGACCATTAGCTGTCAGAAAATCATGAATCGAAAGCCAGTTTATTTACTTTTAAACTGACATGGCTAGGTTAAAGTTCCAACTAAATTACATGGCCTTTTTTTCCCCAACTCCTTATACATTATACTAACTGTATATCAAAACTTCAAAGCGCCTCAAACATGGATTTTTGGCATTAAAAAATGGACTTTTCAAAAATTTGTAACTTGGCTAAGTTCCGCTTCTGACTAGCCAGGCCTGCATTCTCGTGTTGAGGTACAATGGGAGAAGTACAGGACACGGTTTCAACGTGCCTCAAATACCTACTCTAAATTTCTTAGTAGCTCTCCAGCTAAAACGTGTGCAACGGCACGTAGTACGCAGGCAACGGTACTTTATTTTTATTAATGTTATGTATTTCTAAGCATTATTAAAAAATATTAGCTTTCTGCACAGCTTTTTCCTAACTTTAATTGTGCCAAATTTTATACTCATCCGTTTGTACAATTTTCGAAAAAAAAAAAAAAGGGTAAGAAGTTTTCGCTTCACGTATTAACATACAATAATGATGATAAATTATAAGCATCTGTACTTGCTATTCTAGAGACTACGAACCATAAAATTAATAAACTACATAACCTCTACCTAGAGATTTTCACCAATTAACCAGTGGGGAGAGGGGGGGGGGAGCGTCATCTTACTCGAACAGAGTGGGGTGTCGACGGTACAAGGGTAACGAAGCATTGACATACTTACATAATTTGCGCTGAGTAATCGTTTCGATTGCTCAACATTTTATATCAGTTGTACTTTTTTCCGCGGCATCGACGTTATCGAGTTAGAAGTTTTATCAATCTATGTATTGCATTTTTCATCACTTTTGGGAATACAACTAAAAAAACGCAGCCAAGTGTGTGACAGGTCACGCTTAGAATAGGGTTCCGTATTCAACCTATTATTTCGTTATTTTTGTACAAAGTATTTCAAGTAAGCGCATTTTACAAGTAACGCCTTTATTACTCCTGAACTAACAAATTTATCTAAGCCGTTATAGTTTTCCTTTAAAGTTCAGCACATGGACTACCATCATGAATTTTTTTTAGATTTTTTAACCAGCCGTTAAGCTTTTAAGGTGGGGCGAACTATTTTAGCAAAAATATGCGTTTTAAAGTCGAATATCTCGCAAACGGATACCTAAATCAACTATAAGGGTTCTGAGACATTAACCACGGAACTCTAAAAATAATTATAGTATTGTCTAGTCTCTAGAATCCAGTTTGATTGTAAACTTTGCAGACCCGTAAGGTGTGGCACAAAAATCTGTTATTTATTTATCCAAAATTTTACAATAAAATCTGAAATATCCGCTACGATGTTATCGACTTTATGATTGAAATAGGTGGTTGCCATGACTAATTCAGAAAAAAAAATAACCCACAGCTATCGGTTAAATGTTATTTCGCAAATTCATGCAAGACGCGATTTAAAATTTTGTTACATAACTTGAAATAAAGCTACAGTTTGCATTATCTTTTGACGTTATGTAACGAATCGAAAACGGATTAAGTTACAAGACTCTGACTTTTCTACAAGTACCTACGTAATTTAAATTAATTATTGAAATCGTTCCGTGATCATAAATAGTTGGATTATCTCAACCATAATTATTATACTTTTACATATAACAAAATTAGTTATATTAAACAATGGGGGTTGGTGTTAAAAGGGTGAAAATAAAAATTGGCGTGGGCCAATCATCATCTATTAGGGATACGACAATTAGCTTACAACCTGTTCTCATACCTACCCGAATACACGTGCAAAATTTTATAAAAATCTGTCAAGCCGTTTCGGAGGAGTGTTGTGCGTTCAAAGTGTTACTAAACAAACACTGTGAAAATTTTGTATTAAGGCTGTCCTCAAAACAATAATAATGGATATTCAAGGAGCATAATCGTTTACGGCCCGTTTCAATAACATATAATATATCTATAACTGGACGCTAATAAGCAATAACGTGTCAACCCACAAGATCGTCATTTTGAGAAAATCGTGTTTAATTAAATTTATTTTCATAGAATTTCAACTATGAGTCGTGAGGTTTTTATCAGTTTTTCAGTATGAAAATGATTTAATTCACATAACAGTATTTTGAAAATCATAGTTTATCGCCTGAGAAAGCGATCAGTATCAATATCTTGATTTTAGTAATTTTGTGGGTTGACACAGTATTGCTTATTGGCGTCCAATTTACTATTTGTTAAAAACGCCGTCATCCAATCATTTGCCGGTTTTTTGCAATACAAATTTGACGTTTTTAACAAATAGTTTTATTTGTAGATAGGTTATTGAAACCGGCCGTTAGAAGTCCCACAAGTTTTCCGTTGAAAACCAGTCAGACACGTCAAATTAAAAAAAAAACGCTTAAGTCTACAATTTGCACTGCGCGCCACATATTATGATTCAAGTTCGCCGATTACGTAAGGACCTAAGTCTTTCATGATCGAACTATATTTATATATTATGTACTTATGACGAAAGCGATATTATATAAATAATAACATATCTATTTCGTTACATTACACTTAACGATCGACCCGAAATTTTTGCCATTGAAGGGTTTCACTATAAGCCAGTACAATAGGTATTATTAGTTACGATTAACGATACCGGTGAAGTCTATACTTATTAAATAGGATGTCACTAGGCTATCGTTAACAGACAGACTTGAATCTAATTAATCTAATATACAATAGATTAATTGACGGTCCCATTCAAGAAAAAGGGTTAAAAATCCCTAATGGGATTGAGAATAAGTTTTTTTTTTAATTTATAAATTTAATGATAGGTACTATAGCAATTAGGTATTTTGATTATCTATTTTGATTTGATGTAGGTACGTATAACTTAAAAGTTCTATGGAAGTAAAACTGGAAATAAATGATTATTACTATCTATTAGTAGCTGCTCCGTGACCACTTCGTTGAGCGTATAACATGTTTACTTGTTAATTAATAAAACATCAGTGGACGAAGAGCTCCGTGGCCTAGTGGGTAGACCATTTGGTTCGCACTCGAGAGAGTTCAGGTTCGAATTGGGATTGATTGATTGGGCCCCAGGTTGTGGCGTGTACCAATGAGACTTTTTCAGATCTCAAGTACACTATACGGACGCTCTAACGGTGAAGGAAAACATCGTGAGGAAACCCGCACATTGTTGGCCCCATACGTAATGACCAGTTCATTCCTCTGGACTAGGCTGACTATGTTGTGAGAATGCCGTATGTGCTTGGGCAACCATACGACATTTAAAAACCAACTGTCCCAGGCACTACAGTATTTCAAGAGTGGTTACTTCGCTCGGAGAATACTGTATAAATCATCTATTAACGGATGTAAAGGCCTAAGTTTTTAAGTGAACCAAATTGTAAATCTAAACCATTCTCGAATCCACTCGAATCCACACCGAATCCAAATCGAATCCACACACACACGCAATCATCAAAATCGGTCCAGCCATTTCAGTAGGAGTTATATTACAAACACGCACATGACAGAATAATTATGTACATATTAATATGTATTTACCGGTATTCTGTGTTTGTAAAAAAAGTGAAAATTCAAACTGTCTCCATACGTTAAACGAAATTCGGCGTGACGTCAACGAGTTGCCAGTCGAAGAATAAGAAATGATCACGAAATTTTCATACTTCATTGATTACCTAAAATCATAATATTATAGACGAGGCATGTTGAGGTAAAAACTGTCCCCACTTAAATAACTTTTGGATATTTTGGGGCCATTTTGATATTTGAGATATGGTGAAAACAAGATGGCTGACACATGAAGTATGGTGAAAACCAAAATGGCATAATTTTTTCTTGTATGAAGATTTGTTTTGTCAAATGTATGTCATAACTATCTTTATTTTGAAATATTTGCCTAAAATATAAATGTTTTAATTAGTGTATTTTATTTACAACTTTCAAGTACTCAAATAGTTCTTCAAGATTAACCTTTAAAAATTTATATTTTCACAGCGGTTATTCGGTTGGTTATGGTTATATAATTTTTTCATGTGGCAACATAACCGACAAATATGAATCTGCTAATGAAATGAATTGTTGCAATGTTACTCTTAAACGTAACAATATTACGAACTTTTAGCAGAATTGCAAGGAATTCTGCAAATGATTTACTTTTAGCGATATTGCGCGATGTGGCCTTTCAAGGCCTGCTGATCTTGGCTCCTTGGAAGTTACAGTGCCAATACAATATCAAATTAGATTTCAGTGAAAGTTCAAAGAACATAGCTTAATGTTGATTGTATCATAGTCATTGTTTTGCCAGTTCGTTTTGTAAGCTGAAATCGATTATGAAGTCATGAGTCACAACTCACAAGTGAAATCATAATGAGGTCATCTATTTATTTGTAACGAAGGAAATCCTTTGGTGCGGTGCCATTTTTAGAAAATTACGCGCCATTAAACCAGTTTTGGAACAAATTCTTACCACGGTCGAGTACATAAACAAAATTATTCATACACCTAATTCGTACTTTTGATGACGTTTAACACTTTTTTAACCGACTTCCAAGTTTTCAATTAGTCTGATGTTTTTGTATGTATGTTACGCGATTACTCCGCCGTTTTTGGATCGATTTTCAATAAGTACGTCCTTTCCCGCTGTCTACTCTGTCATCTGTGTCTGTATCAAATTTCATGATGAACGGTTTAGGACTTTTTACGTAAAAGCGTAACAACAACCAAACAAACATACTCACATTTATAATATTAGTAAGGATTACGAGCTATTTTCGAGCACAAGGCGACGTCTATTATAGAGTAATTAAAGCAAAACAACGTAACCTGCGACCCATTGCATCGGCCGTCGGGCTTATATAAGTGCAATGTAACAAACAAATGACCGATTTACATAATAGACTTGTCGCTACTCGGTGTACGATTATTGTGACGCCCACGACTCGACCCTACAACATTATATAAAAACCTAACCGAGAGCATGTCATCATTACATGTCTGAGGAGAGTTTCGTGACTACCAACGCGAAATAGCTTTTCCGATTTCGATTAAAATTTTACTAAAGAGTTAACAATCTATACATCTATACAGATAAATAAAATTGAAGTGTCCGTTTGTAACTTCAAACTAACAGCTTTTCACTTAATGCATCTGAAAGTATATACGGTACTTACAATAAAATACAATATTTTTTTTGTCTGTCCGTCTGTCTGTCTGTCGGTCTGTCTGTCTGTTTGTTCCGGCTAATCTCTGAAACGGCTGGACCGATTTTCACGGGACTTTCACTAGCAGATAGCTGATGTTATAAGGTCTAATATAGGCTACTTTTATTTTAGGGTTCCGTTTAAAAAATAGGGTTCCGCTTCCGTTAGTTCTGCGCAAACGAAGTTGCGGGCATCAGCTAGTAAATAAATAAAGTAGAGTCTGTGATAATAAATAAAATAAATAAAAAAATAAAAACATGTCCTATTAACATGGAAAGTCACAACACAGAGTAAAAATACTTACGTACAAAGAAATACCTCACATAGAACGATAGAAATTTTGTCAGGGTTGTCACTGGGGGTAAATAAAACTAAATCTAGCGGCAGTATACGGATAATGAAAAAGTCCTGATTGGTACACACCACAACTCTCACAATAAAGCAAGACATCTCCTAGAAAATGAAACATTTCCTTAACGTTTCCTTACCTATTCTATGGATAGATAAAATCTATACTTACTTTATACTTCTATACTTATATATAATAATATTATAAATGCGAAAGTGTGTCTGTCTGACTGTCTGTCTGTAACCTCTTCACGCTTCAACCGCTGAACCGATTTTTATGAAATTTGGTATAGACATACTTTGGGTCCCGGGAAAGGACATAGGGTATTTTTTATCCCGAAAAAGTAGTGTTCCCGCGGGATAATGTATTTACGCGGGCGGAGCCTCGTGCAAAAGCTAGTCCTACTAATATTATAAATGTGAAAGTTTGTGAGGATGTATGGATGGATGTTTGTTACTCCTTCACGCAAAAACTACTGAACGGACTTTGATGAAATTTGGCATGGTAGTAGTTTAGGCTCTGGATTAAAACATACACATTTTTATCCCGAAAAAATATAGTGTTCCCGAGGGATACCGTATTTACGCGGGCGGAGCCGCGGGCAACAGCTAGTAAGATATATTTTTATTCATTCTAGTATTGTTCATACTTGCGTACCTACACAACACAATACGTTATAAAGTTACAACTAACTACAAGAACTTTTATATTATGTTACTTGCTGCTACGGAACCCTTCATGGGCGAGTCCAATTCGCATTTGGCCGCTTTTTTAAATCCTGTAACTTTTTAATTTAGCACTAATTAGTAATTACTGTACTTTTGAAAAAAATAAGAATTTTGCCGATTTAAAACAAATGCATCTTCTCTATTAGGTAGGTTAGGTATTAGGTAACAGATATAATAGGTTGGGGAAAAAGTCTTTTCGCATTATAGTATGTATGAACTTATCATAAAATATCTTGGGCTATACCAATTGTATCTGGCTGATTTTGGTATCATTAAAAAGTTTTAATTTTACAGAAGACAACTCCAAATTCAAATTAGGTAAATTTGAGATTTTCATTTGTTTTTCTTATTGTTAAAATGAGTGATTCTTATGAAGAATTTCGATACATTTTAAAATTTTATTACAAAAAAGGTAAAAATGCAACACAAGCCGCGAAAAAAATTTGTGATGTTTATGGACCTAATGCAGTATCTGTGAGAGTAGCGCAAATTTGGTTTAAGCGTTTTCAATCCGGAAATTTTGATATCAAAGATGCACGTCGCTTTGGTCGCCCTGTTACGGACAAAACTGTTGCCATTTTTTGAAAAAGTGGAGCAAGATCGGCATATTAGTAGTTACGATGTAGCTGAAGAACTGGGGATTGACCACAAAACGGTTTTGGCGCATTTGAAAAAAGCTGGGTACACAAAAAAGCTCGATATTTGGGTGCCTCATGAGCTCACTGAAAGAAACCTAATGAACCGTGTACTCATTTGTGATTCTTTATTACGACGTAATGAAACCGAACCATTTTTGAAGAAGCTGATAACTGGTGATGAAAAGTGGATCACGTACGACAAGAACGTGCGAAAAAGATCGTGGTCAAAGGCCGATCAGGCTTCACAGACTGTGGCGAAACCCGGGTTAACTCGCAACAAGGTGATGCTGTGTGTGTGGTGGGATTGGAAGGGCATTATTCATTATGAGCTGTTACCGCCAGGCAGGACCATCAATTCTGAACTGTACTGCGAACAACTGATGAAATTAAAGCAAGAAGTTGAGAGAAAGCGGCCGGAATTAATCAACAGAAGGGGTGTGGTTTTTCACCATGATAACGCTAGACCTCACACATCTTTAGCCACTCAGAAAAAATTACGGGAGTTTGGCTGGGAGGTGTTAATGCATCCGCCGTATAGTCCTGACCTTGCACCTTCAGATTTCCACCTGTTTCGGTCGCTGCAGAATTCCTTAGGCAGTGTCAGGTTGACATCACAAGAGGACTGCCAAAACCACTTGTCGCAGTTTTTTCATCAGAAGCCCCAAAAATTTTATAGCAATGGGATCATGTACCTACCAACAAGATGGCAAAAAGTTATCGAACAAAATGGCACCTATATACTTTAGTCACTTGTAAATAAACTTTATAAAAAAACCTTTTGAATTTTTATATAAAATGCGAAGAAACTTTTTCCCCAACCTAATAGTTAACTATAGACTTTGCTATGGGACTGTGCAAGCGAAATTTCGCCATAATCTACCTCGGCTGAGCATACGATGCATGCGACGCAACGCAAACAAACGACAAAGTTAATAAGGTTAATATTTAGAAACACCAAATTATATTAATCGTCATTTCATTTCAAAACATCTGTTTTGATCAACATTTAAACGTGAATATTGTTAAACGTTAGGGTGTTTCAAACAATAAAGTTACATAATTATGAGATAGGTTACATAAACATACACGTATTAACGTGATATCACGAAACGTGTTGAACAGTGAGTCACAGATAACAAGCTAAGGTGACAGGGTCAAAGTGTAGGTACGTTAGTAATATATATTCTTTGGTGTAGGTCTGTTTCAAATGCCGAGCTATTTATTAATTTAGCCGTGGACCGTGCTTCGGTACGAAATGGCCGTCTAGAGATACTGTGGTCTCACAAAAAATCGGCGTGAAACAGGGCTTGCGTTGTGTTTCGTAAGGTGTGGGTACCAGAGTCAAAGAGTACTTTAATAGACCAACCGACAAGGCACTCGTAATTCCTCTAGTATTGACTATTGAGGGTGTCAATGAAATTCGGTAATCGCTTTCCATCAGCCGATCCTTCTGCCGTTCTTATTTCATAAAATAGTCAAGTTAAAAAGTAATACACTCGTTCGTGGTATCATAATCAACTATCGTAAAAGATAGGCTCTACTAATCATTGAGGACCCAGAGCCTGTTACGGGATAGTGGAATATCACCACGTGACTACACAATACACTTTATATCAATAGACTTTTGAGAACTCTGTCCAATCTTAATACATATATAAAAGGCAAACCTGACTGACTCATCTATCAACGCACAGCCGAAACTACTGAACGGATTTTGCTGAAGTTTGGCATACAGTTAGTTGTATTGACGTAGGCATCCGCTAAGAAAGGATTTTTGAAAATTCGCCCCTGGTCGGGGTGAAAAAGGGGTTAAAATTTTGTATGGAAACCGAACTCCACGCGGACGAAGTCGTGGGCAAAAGCTAGTATTAAATATGATTTAAATTGTTTAAAATTAATAAAGGAATCAAAATTGTGTATTAATTTAGCAAGATACAAGTCAAGGAGGAAAATAATCAAGTAAAATAATAGGCTCTGGACTTACATTTAATTTCATACATTAAGGAGTATTTCCTTTAGTACTTGGCTTAGGAAAACATATTGTAGCGATATCATATTAAAAGCTTAAGATTGATAAATAAAATTGATTTAAAAATATGAATTTTTGTTTTTTAATTTCTACTGATGAAAACACAATACACACGAAGTAACTTCCGGCAAATCAAGTAATCGAATCATAATATTATAATATGTTTGAAAAATGAACTTTTCTATTTCTATACACCCAGTTAGTTCTTGAACACATAGTTAATTTTGGTTAATTTTTAATTATGTCTTTAGTATTATTGAAAATGTTTTTTTTTTCAAATTCAAATTCTTTATTAAACACACATAATAACATACAATAGAATAAACATGTAATATACATCACATCAATCTAATCCCATGCTAAGTTTAGACTTGTGTTATGGCAATCAGACAACGGATACACATTTAACAATTCTACACTATGGTATATTATTACACACACTCTCTCAGACTCACACTACACAAACACACTAAAATAGTTTATCACGTAGGTATTGTCTTTTTCAGCGTCGTGATGCGCGCTTCGTTGGGGAGTCTTCCCCGGAACCTTCGGTAAACTACACCCGACGGCCAGAACGCCTCCACCTCGAGGGTAGACAAAAGTGTTGTCGGCACTCTTACCACAAAGGAACTGAAGTTGACTTTGTGGCGAGACTGCAGACGCTCAACCATTAAGGTGTAGGTGGTCTTCTCACGGATGTATCATGTAGCTCACGACGTCTTCCACATCCATGGACCAGTGCAGGCGGGACACGTACAGCTGCGTTGCGGGTACCTCACAACGTAAGCGCAGCTCGGGTACGTAAGGTGCGGTGCCGCGATGGTTGCGGACGGCAGGCTTCCTCTTCTTTCTTCTCTCCACCAGAGTGAAGCCCTCCACATCGCACCTCCTGCTCTTGTCCTCGACCGGTAGAAGAGATTCAGCCTTGCAGCTCTCCTTGGCCTTGGGGCTCTTCTCAGCCATTCGGCTCTCCATCTCCCCCTTTAATTTCCGCGGGGGTGCGGGGTAAGTAGCTACACTGGCATACTTTTTCTGCTGAGTCGATGGATTCTTCAGCTTCGGCTCGATCGCTAGCGACGAGGCTTCGGCGGTTGTTGACCCGTCCAATTCCGCTGACATGGCCAACGACGAGTCAATCTCCAACATATCAAGTTTTTGCCCCGGTTCGAAAAAGTCGTAGATCCGCCACTGGTGAGAAGCTATAAGGGGCCCCATACATGGTCCGGTCTGCCTTCAGTTCGGTCTGAACGGATGCAAAATCGTATCGTCTGTGTGCAATTTCGAGATCGCATCAGTCGGCCGTACTGAAGCGAGTCGTTCCAGTGTTGCCAGCTCTTTTTTTGTGAAACTACTAAACTCGTATCGATTTCTACTAAGAACTACTAAAGAAGCTATTAACTTAGGAATTCCTGAAGCCCCCCAAAACCACTGCATTTTAGGTTTTGTTATATTACATTTTTTTCATTCATTGAATTTTATTATATATTTTACCATTAAATTAAAATATACTAGGAAATATTACGTATATATAGTAATTAAACGGGTAGTTTTAAGAAAATTACGGACGAATGTATTATTATGATAAGACGTAATGTTTTTGTTTTTTTTTTTGCGCTTAACCTAGGCCTTTTGCATAAGATTACTGTCTGGCTGTTTCCTACTTAAACACTACTAACAACTAAATTCCTACTAAGGAGGGAATAAAATACTTAATTTAGTAGTAAAACTTTGTAAAATAACTAAGTTGGCCACATTAATTCTGGCCTGAACAGGCGGCCTGTACGGACCATGTGTGGACAAATCGCTTCAGTTCTCGCCCGAGCAGCTGCCGTGCGGGCGTGTATTGTGTACAAGCGTTGTATGAGTTTTCGCGGTGTTTGAATATAAAATTGATAAACACGACCGTAGCGCGCGGCAAACCAGAATGGACTGATGCGATTTTTCCGTGTGTGGCCCCGAATCCGTTCAGGCCGAACTGACGTAAATTGGGTTGGATGCGATTTTTTCCGTGTGTGTGCTCGAATCCGTTCAGGCCGAACTGACGTCCGTTCTAACTGAAACGATCGGCCCCTCGTCTGTGGGGGCCTTACTGTAGGTCAGATTGGTATTGCAATTTGCAGGCGAAACAGCCGCGAGTCTCAATCGAGCTGCTATTGCATCGATTTGAGGATCTAATTTCAACATATAGCGTCGCGAGCGGTTCACTGTTCAACGTTAAAACGTAGCTAAGAGAGGTTTACAAACCGACTTTTTGTACAACAACAATAAATACTAGAATTTGATCATTGCAATTTGCATGGTGATGTGATTATGAGAGACATAAAATTTGCACGTAAAATAACTTACGGCATATTCGCATACTCGCATGCAAGTCCAATGTAGAAGCTAGTTTCACTTCTGGAGCTGTTAATGACAACGGATTCTTTGGTAATCTGGAACAATGTTAATCACATATAGTACACAATACACGTGTCTTATAGGTACAATCAAGCATAAGTTTTTATCACACTTTTATGCCTGATTGTACAATTGTACATACATATTCCACAAGACTCTTACATAATATAGTTAGTGGCACATGCAGCTGTATTGTAGTAAGTAATTTTAATAGCTTGTTAAACAAGAGTTATGACTTATAACATAAAATATATATTCAAGTTAAAAAAAATCGCAGTTGTAAAATCACAATGTGAACCTTAAAATTCTGATTCATTCTTAAATAATTACAAAAAGCGACCATGCTAATAAACAAAAATAATTCAGACCACTTCATACGTTCGTAGCTTTTATTATCAATAATAATTTAACCTTCAAGTTTTAAAAAACTAAAAAAGTTGTTTTGAAGTTGACATTGTAGGTTGTATTTTGTAACCAAGAGCATGTCAGAACACATCTTCATTTTATGAAGCTAAAAATAAAATTTATACACAAGCTATAACCGTACCAAATTCAACAATTTATATTCATTATTACAGAGATTAGATGGGCGGACAGACATACAGACAGGCAGACAGACGGACGGACAGATCGAAACTATGAAGGTTCCTTGTATTGCTACGGAACCCTAAAAATTTAAAACAATTGTTTTGTTATTATTAAAACTTAATCCTGCAAATAATAAAAAAACGTGTTGGTGGCATTTGCGTGAGTGCGTGCATGTAACGCGTACTTACTTGAGGCGCTTGACATATTTCATCATTTTCTCTATGATTTCTCGCAGTTTTGTATTTTCGCTCAGAACATCAGGTGCCTTGGCTCCACAAGGGCACACTTTATGAGTGAACGTACACCTGGAAACATAGTTATCATAAGAATTTGTCTGAATAAGGGGCGTTCACAAATTACGTGAGGTGTTTAAGGGGGGGAGGGGGTCGAGTCAAATCTCATCTAATCTTACGTTGGAGAGAGGGGGGGGCGAGACCCCCCCTCTCTCCAATTCTTCTATAATCAATCAATCTCTAAATTTTTTTTCTGATTGGAACAAAAAAAAATATATACTATTTTGGTCCATTTAATCCAGATTGTACATGCTTAAGATTTAATCTTAAGCGGTATCGTAATACGATTAAGATCATTTACTAATTCGTTCGAAAGAAAATAATTTCATTCATACTTCGACGTTATACATCTACTGACTGTCAAACCACCATATTTTTTTATACCAAATAGCTCAATATAATCTGAATTTACGGTAGAGTGGCCAGATCAGAACGAAATTGAAGGAGCAGATGATTTTACTGAAAATCATATGGACATGTTGGTTCCAATAGTCTCTCTTGAGATCGCGCATGATTCTCCATGGACTGAATTAGAGTAGATATTCTTTTTTTCATCACAGTAGTTACGATTAAAGTATTCTATTGTTAAATTTTTATTACACTTATAATTAAACTTCTCAGCAATATTGATTACTAGTCTTAACTAGTCGTAAATAAAAGCACGAAGCAATTTTTTTTTCTTTTTACAATAACAATCCAACGCGTTTACGAAAGAAACCCACATTTTGAAAAATCTCATGTGAGATTGGGGGATGGGAGAAGGGGTTGAATAAAATCTCACAACATCTCACCAGGGGGGAAGGAGGGACAGAAAATTTAAAAAAACACCTCACGTAATTTGTGAACGCCCCCTAACTATTCCAAAACTATTCCGAACTGTTTATTATAATTATTAAAATTCCGCCATAGAGCAGATTAAAATTAAATCACATAGGAGCAAGTAATTTATTTGATTCTATTTTCGCAGGAACGTGAAATATTTCGAGGAACATACCTCATGCACCGCGTATGACCGCATTTTCCTGTGACCGGTGTGACTGGAAGTCGCCTGCAACTCAAACAACTCAGGTCGTCCACATTCGGTGTTTTGAGACAACGGGACAGTTTAATTAGTTTGTTTGCCATCCTCGACACCCGTATCGCCTTGTTACCACTTATTTGTGTAGAATGCGCCTTATAGACGTTTTTCTTTCTACTCATCTGCTCATCGTCCCAGTTCTGATGCGACGAAGTACTCGGTAACAGTAAATCCTCATCAACGTTGATGGCGTATTTGGAAGATTCTAAATCGCTCAATAGTGATTGGGACTCCGAGATCGAAGTAAAAGATAATTCCGCCCCAGATAATCTTTCTGGGGCGTCAAATGTTATAATATTCTCGCTACTGGCTACAGAGAGACGTGAGGCGTCTATGGGGGTAGACGTTAGACGTTCATTTATATATTCATCGTTTTGTGCAGGTATGTTTCTTATTGCCAATGTGTTATTCGAGTCGGAAATATCGATAATTTCTATCCTGCTATCGCCTTCCTGTCGCTTGTCTAGGTTTGTGTAAGACGATTGCCCTTGGATCACTGTCGTGGAGCGATTTTCCTCCTGTGGCACCGGTCTGCTTCTTAATATATTTGTCTCGTTTTGATTGGCCATTCTGTAAGCCTCTATCCTTTGAATGGTGGCTGGGAATCGTTGCTCTGTCTGACAATAGTTGTCTCTGATCAGTCCGTTGATCTGATTGTAGTGGCACCGGGGCATCCAATATGAGTCAGTATATGGCACCTGCAAACAAAATTACTTTGTTAGGTCTGCTCTATCACAAACACAAACCCAAACACAAACCAATTTTACCAATTTTAAATCAGTGACTAAGGCTCAGTTTCTGAGTTCTCAGTTTTTGTCTGTAGTTTATCAATTCAATAGCGCTTTGGGTTACAGATATAAACTACCGACAAAAATCTTAGGAAACCGGGTATAAGTCCTTGTAATATAATTATCTGGGCTATTTATTCCATTTTCTTTTTTTCGTTTAGTTGTGGAAACTTAAGTCCATAGCAACCACTATTTTACCTTCGTTGCTTATTAATTAGACACAATTATCTCTGAAGTAGGTTCATTGAGAAACAAGGTCTTGTTATATTTGTTGTTTGTGTTAAGTATCTGGATGACCGAGCGTTGTTCGGAGTTGTAGTCGGTAAGGAAAAAAAATTACGGATTGCAAATTGCAATAGATTTTTTAAATTTAATTGATTTAGTTTTTAGTGACATATTACATTTTTACAAAATCTTTTTACGATATTTAAAAAAACCCAAGACACCAATTTGCAAACAACGCAAAATGGTCGACGCCAACCAAACCACAGCACCGGAATGACAAATTGTTTTGAAATTTTTAATCATATTATTATTGCACGACAAAAGAAGAAACATAAAAACATTTATAGCGGTTTCTCAGGGATAAAACCTAGGCTAGATCGATTTTTCGCCCCCGAAACCCTCTGCATACTAAATATTATGGAAAATATTGAAGCCGTTTTCTGGATTCTGATTATAAACTATTAATTATATGCTAGTAATTATTAGAGCTACAATTGTTAATTATTCTAATATGCCTCTTAAAGTACTTGTTGTTCCATTTTTATTTAAAACTAATTGGGAATACAATTCATCACAGTTTAATTATTATAGAGACAGGGCCTCTAGTCAATTTGCATTCGATAATTTTGACGGCGAAGTGGGATTTGACATAACGCATCGCAAGCGACATGTCACATAACGATGACTTATGTCAAATCCCATACATTTTTGACTTCGAAGTTCGCCGTCGAAATTATCGAATGCATCTTGACTAGAGGCCCAGAAGGGTAACGCACAGTACGCCGTTTGATCGTAACATTTGGAGAACTTCTTGCAAGGGGAAAAATTCAACTCCGATGGGGCAGTCCAAAGCGCCTCCAAAGATTTTATTGATTCCTGTGCGGACGGTTTTTTTAGGAAAGGAATCAATGAACTACCTAACTATGGCAAAAGTGCATAGATAGCAATGGTATATCCTTTGATTAAATAAATAAGTAAATAAATTTACTTTCGATAACTAGACTTCTACGTCCAATAACCTATTTGCCAGGCCGCGGGCGGCAGTAGGACTGCTGTCAATTAGAAGGCAGCCCTGGTTTGTAGTTAATATAAAGTTAGGTATCTATTTTTTAGTCTTGCTAGATTATAAACTGTTAATTTTATCTAAGGGTCGTTTCACACCGAAATGGCAGTTACCTGCAAAACCTTACATTTTCCGCGATAAAAAGTAGCCAATGACCTTCCCTGTTGTCATACTTATATCTGTGCCAAATTTCATTCAAATCGGTCCAGTAGTTTCGGAGCCTATCCGATGCAAACAAACAAACATACAAACAAACAAATCTTTCCTTTTTATAATATTAGTATAAATTTAGACGTTTATCAAAAAGCAGCACGTGATGTTATTAAAATTTATGATTATTATGACCCCGCAAATGTACGATAACTTATCTACTCGTAACATGTATTGTCAAACACTGTTATCTATCATACCTACGAACGAAGCACCCAAACCTCCAAATATGTACGAAAATATTGGAAAAACATTTTGTACAAAATTATTGCTAAAATATTGGTATACTTACATCCTGAATATTGGTTTACTTACGTCCTAAAAAAACACAGGTACAACCATAATAATAGATAACACAAATCCACAATCACGCTAATTAATCTTATGGAATATTATATTTTCTTGTTTATACATAACATCTTAATATTGTGAGCGTCTGATCCAGCGATGAACTTGGCCTAGCGAATGCATCGAACCGGTTACATAACGGAGAAATTATCATTAGAATGTGGATTTCAGTTTTAGCGGTATATGTACATAATATTATACTTATACACTACGATGGTAGAACGTTAGTGGACGTGTTATTTATTTTAAAGCTACCCGTGAAATTATAAAAATCGATTTCAGTCCAGAATTCAAAAAACATATTATTATGTAATACGGCGAAGCCAAAATGAAGGAAAATGATTTTGGCAGTCTATGTACCTATGTATGTATATGTGTGTATGTATGTATGTATGTATGTTTGTTCCAATATAGCGCCTAAACTACTGATCCGATTTTAATGAGTTAGGTGAATATGTCAATATGTTCGCAATAATAGCCCGGGCGGCCCGGGTAACATACTAAGATAATTTACGTAGGGTTAGTTTTATAAAAAAATATTGGGAAAAAAACTATAATAAACCGAACGAAAAAAACCCGACTGCAAATAAAATTATTTATTTTAAACACGTTCCTTACTAGTAACTTTTTTATGAATCTGCTATTTGACAATATTTTACAGAAGAGCAATTCTTCTGGGGACTATTTTAGGGATTCTCATAAAAAGCTATCAAATGAATGCATTTCAGCTTATAGTAGAGGATACGAACGTCCTTCACTGTTATGTCAACCAGATGAAAGTGATATTTTATCAAATGAAATAAGTTTCTCAACATAATTTAATTAGGCATACCCTTAAAAATGGGCAAGACTTTAAACTAATAAAAAAAAATCTAGCGGCGGGCTAACCAAACAAAACAAACTCCAGCGAAAAGTTTATAATGTACACAACATGCAACACCTAGGTTGACTACCATTTTCTGGTCCCTATTACCTGGCAGCCCGGTTTAAACAGGTAAGTAAATAAAACGTGTAACATACAAGGCATATTCATCCGAAACCCAGTGAATTATATATGTATAATTGTAGTTATTTTTCTTTTATATAAATAATAATAATTATATAGCCAATGTTAACAACGGCATCATTACAAATCTACAACATCCAGTAGTTTAGACGCTACGAGGGAACAAACAAACATACATACATATTACATACTTAGACTGCTAAAATCATTACTGTTTTTTGTCCTAGTCGGGTAAAAAAACTATTTTGAAAATCGGTCCACAGACGGCGAAGTTATCGTTGAACATACAAAAAAATATACAGCCGAATATAATCCTTTTTTGGAAGTCGGTTAAAACTAGTTATTATGTACAACAGACGATATGTTTTAACTACTAACTACTAATAATCATCAATTTAGGAATCCATGCCAACTACGACCCACTTTATTGCAAAAAAATAATAATATCACAATCAATAATTGCCAATATTCAAGTACAAGACAAGTTACATATGTATAACGCGGCTTTAATGTTACACAGTATTATAAAAAAGGTTTCATAATATAGTTGGGCAATGAAGATTTGAAAGGCTGGGAGTTGGGACTGTTATACATTTTCAACGGTGTAGCATTACGTTATAACTTATACCTCTGATAACTATAAATATTCTTCTTCCAAGCGTTATACCAATGTCATATCTTAGTATTGCAATTCATATCTCAACTTTTTCAGCTTCCGTAGAGCAAGGCATGTTATAAAATATAGAGGCTGCGTCATTAAATAATTTGAAAACCTTTGACTTGCAGTTACGAAGCTAGTGCCCGATTATTATATTTTAACAAAAAATTAAACCTCCTTCCAAAGTAAAAATGCACAAAAAATATGAAGGTAGAGGATTTTATCCTATTTTCTAAATAATTCACCTTTTATATTCGGATAGAATTTAACCTATTTTACTTACTCAATCTTTATTATATTTTAAAAGTCGGTACCAGCCCAAACAATATCCTGACATAAAACAATATTTTATAAAACTCACATAACCCACTTAAGTTGGCTTGTAGCGACTTCAAAATTATGAAAATTGAGTAGACAAATATGTAGTTTAAATTCTAGGCGAATTTAAAAGGGGGATTATTAAGAAAATAAGATTTAATTTTACTTTGGAAATCGGTTTAATTTTTTGTTTAAATATATTTTTTCCCTTTTTAGTCATATTTATTCTATTTTTATTAACACATTTTAAGAAAGTTTAAATAATGCGTACAATTGAATGAAGTAACTTGTATTTGTCAATCTGTCAGCATATTATAATATCTCTAGTAATATTACAATCTAACGGTTTTCAACAATTTTACGGTGACATATATTATAAGGTAATGATTATGATTACATACTGTAAGTTACATATACCTACTTGCAGTTCTTTAACGACGCCGAAATTTCCAAACGTGTATTTTTAAAGACAGGAGATAACCACCTCCTTTTTTTTGAAGTCGGCTAATAAAATAATATCACTAATTGGCAAAATTCATGCATTACTCAAGCTGGTAAAAGAAAGTTTTGACTCGATGTTGCCCTTGGCACAAATAACGTAAACGGCCAATAATAAGTTAATCAACCTTCCATATTTTATCCAATTGAGACTTGTAGGTCAGTTAACTGTGTTCTTCGAAGTCTTTGAACTTATTATGTATGAACGAATGTGCATCTGTATCATGCTCGCACTGTGCAGAAAGGACTAAGTTAAGCCTAAACATTTAACAGCTTTTTAGCTTACTGGAAGTATTATATTAGGAGAAATATATATCACAAAATTACTTACATCAGTACGAGACGTTGAAGCTATTATGTTGTCTAACACGAGAACGCTGTTGGACGTGGCTGCGCGACTCGAAGAGGATTCGTAATCCTAAAATAAATTTATTGCGTTTTAATTATATTAAGCCGATGATGCTAGCCAAACTCACAAAGCGAATCAAGTCTACTTTCGCAAAATCATGATGACATTAAATGGTATCAACAGTATCAACAAACAACCACGAACGTCATCGTTTTGTAAAAAGTAGTCGATCGCCAGATAAACACTTGCATGGTGCATTCATAATTTGCAGATGCAATTAAAGATGACAATGACACGTTAGATATTAATATATTTAACCAGAGCATTAAGCAACATTAGTGAAAAACTAAACGCTTACTTATACTTCTTTTGCGTGAACTTATTTATATGTATTAGAAGACTAGCATAATATTTGTCCTCTGCTCAAACCAAGGTAAAATATACAAATCATAAAGACAAAAAAATAATCACATAAATAAAATATGCGATTGGCAACACACTAACAAGGTTGGCACAACCGAACGCGCACTGGAAAATAAACTCGCAAAGCACACATGAATAACAAACAAAAAAGTTATAGCACATCGAAATTGGCAACACAATATCAAAAACTAAATGGCGCATTTGATATAGAATGTAATACCTCGTACTTTGTTAATATAAAATGAGACTGCGAAGCAGCAGAAGTAACAGACCCCGTTCGCGGTAAGCTATCGTTTGGCCCGAGTATTACTTACAACAGTGCTTACGCAAAGCAAGGTAAGCGGCGGCCTTACATAACTCGACCTACTGGCATAGTGACTCAATATTAGTGTATGCGCTTGCACCGAATCCGATTTACGACTATCGTAGTGGTATAAGTGTACTAGAACAAATTGAAATTCAAATTGATTTGATCGTTATTTATCAGGACCAAACTTCTGATTAGTCGTTTATATTAGTCTCTGTTCTCTTTATATGTACACCCATATTTTTTGGCTGACTAATTGTTCGCAACATGCGCGCATAAACTTTGTTTAAACATACTTATTGCTCGCTTAAAGGGACCATAACCTGTTAACATTTTTCATGGACTTTGCATAAATGCAGATAAAATCCTCGACCTTTTAAGTCACGAAATATCGCAACAGAAACTCAGAAACACTATTGCTAGAGTTCGCGAATTACTTAATAGTTACGCCAGGACTGGTTTCATGTGCTATTTACAAATTAACAGCATGGTTGTTAATATAGTTTTCGAATACTATGATATAATTTACTAGCTTTTGCCCGCGACTTCGTCCGCGTTGAACAATACTTTGGGATATCGCTGAAATTTACCCGCGACTTTATTTATGACTAACGAAAGCGGAATCCTATTTTTTTAAACGGAACCCTAAAATAAAAGTAGCCTATGTTAGACCCTATAACATCAGCTATCTGCTAGTAAAAGTCCCGTGAAAATCGGTCCAGCCGTTTCAGAGATTAGTCGGAACAAACAGACAGACAGACCGACTGACAGACAGACAGACGGACAGACAAAAATTTAAAAAAAAATGTATTTTATTGTAAGTACCGAATATACTTTCAGATTCATTATGTAAAAAGCTGTTAATTTGAAGTTACAAACAGACACTTAAATTGTATTTTACTGTATAGATGTATAGATATTATAATGTATTATATTTTAAGATATTATCAATTTGATGTTTATAAAATAACTAAACTATTTAACTAAAGTAAACTAAACTAAACATTAACCCGCACGCGCACCCCGCCTTGATGACGCCCACTCCGCAACGGGCCGTGCAGCAGGAATCGTAATATTTTAATTTCGCCATAACTTCAAAACCAAACGTCCAATTTTAATCATTCAAAGACCAAATATTATCTACATAAACTGTACTTAGTGATGAAATAATTTATTTTGATAAGGATTAATAACATGAGTAAAATAAACGCATTTAAATGTAGTCCAAAAAAATTCAAGATTTCTAAATAAAAAAATGGTTATTGTGCCTCACTCGACATAGATAGGTATAGTGTGTCGCGGACTTTTTTGTAGATATTTATAAGATCTACAATTAATTACAACATTTTATGGTTCTATCTTTTATAGTTTAGGCAGCGTACGCAAAATAAGTAACTTTTCTGGTTGATTTTTGACACCTTGTGTCCGAAAACCCAAATATCTTACGGAACCCTATTTTTTTCCAAAATAAAATTTAGCCTATGTTACTCGTGGATAATGTAGCTTTTGAATGGTGAAAGAATTTTTGAAATCGGTCCAGTACTTTTTGAGCCTATTCATTACAAACAAACAAACAAACAAACAAACAAACATACAAACAAAGTTTTCCTCTTTATAATATTAGTGTAGATTACACGTGTTCCTCACTTTTACTTTTAAGGTTTTTTTTAGATGATATTCAAATTATTAAATAACCTAAATGTCACGACATGTCTAAAGAGGTTTCCGTAACTATCAACGCGCAATAGGTTTTCTTTGGATTATCTACTTAAAAAGTTTTTGCCCGATTTCGCTCAAAATAATTTTCCTACAGAGTTTTTAGCATGATCAACCAGCATGGAAACTTACAAGTTTCTATCTCCCATAGTTTAAAAATCCACGGGGGGGGGATGTGTTAAATAATAAAGAAGTTATCGACTGAGGGTCGAAGATTATTACAGTACTAATATCGCTATTAGCAAAGAATATACAACGTGTAACACATAAGGTATACCAATCCGAAACCCAGTGATAATACTCATGAAATTGAACAACATTCTCCAGGAACACAGGTCGAAATATGAAAAAAAAATTTTGACCTCCCATACAAACCGCACGGCCAGCAAATCAAATTAGTATGGGAAGTCCAAATATTTTTTTCATATTTTGACCTATATTCCTTGGGGAAAGTTGTTCAATTTCATGAGTATTATCACTGGGTTTCGGATTGGTATACCTTATGTGTTACACGTTGTATATTACTAACGTACTATTAGACAATTGGGGTTGGTGTTATATGTGTGAAAATTTAGGGTTATATTAATAATATATGTAATCTAATATATTATAATATCATTTTAATGCCAAATCATAAAATAAAATTATAAAACGCAAAATGTTGAGGTGTGCCACCCTAAATCAATTACTTAGGTGTGTAAAAAATAGCTAACAATATATTTTCATACCATACACCAGTAAAGGGTACTTAATCCGAATTCCGAAGTATATTTTTCCATCGTCACCAAAGTGGTGACCTGATTATGGGATGCGTGAGGAATCGAGGGAACCCTGACTGCAGTACATTTGGGATCTGAAGTAACCCAAGCATATGCTACCAAAAAGTGAGATTTTGCACCAATTGAGAAATTGTTAATATTTTGCCAAATTTAAAAAGAGAATTATTTAGAGAATAAGAATTATTTCATCCCTTTTTGTGCATTTTTATTTAATTGAATTGAAATTTTTGATTATTTATGCAAGCCATATACAGGGCCGGATTTAATATTAGTGCCGCCCTGGGCACTGAAGGAAATGCCGCCCTATCAGTGTAACTTTACTTAAAATTGTAGTTTTTGTCTTATTTCTTACGAATTCATCAATACACCTGCAATCAACTATAGTTATTCTAACTAGGGGCTATCCACATATTACGTCACGCAAAATTTGGACTTTTAAACGACTTTTTAAAAATTAAAAAGGACCATGCAAAAATTGTATGTGCAGTGTCAATCGACATCCATCAACAAATTTCAAACCTATCTCAGTTAATAGCTCTTACCACGCTAATAATTATTTAGTACGTCGACTATCATCAGGAGTGGGGTTTAACTTTACCGTTATAAGAATTAATTATTAATATATTGTGCAATGTTGATAATTGTAAAAAAATAATGTAGTGTTCTAGAAATTATTTCTTTCACTTTCCAAATTTTGCCGCCCTACAAAATTTGCCGCCCTGGGCACTAGCCCCAACTGCCCCACTTTGTGTCTGTGTGTGTAAATCCATCACTGGCCATATACCATAGTTCCTGTAGTCCAATCGACATGAAACTGCAGGTTTGATCCAATCTACATACAGGTTGGTAATCAGAATCTCGCAGGGTGCATAGGCACGCGGTACGACGTGATAACATAGATACGATGGTCTTTGGTGGCATCGGTTTAACTATCTAGATTCACGATCGCCATCTCATGACAAGCAGACATATATTAAAAAATACTTGTCGGGTAGGTCAAGGGCGAAATGGCGCGACACTACGGTTTCGATTAGGTGTTAAGTAAAAATATAATTCTTCTTCCATAAGTAAAACACCGTAATAAATAACTGTACCTGACTCTCATGAGTGTTCGTCTCAAGTCGTACAAAAAAGGTCTTAAGGCGTGACTCCTGTTCGAAACATTACACAGAAAACACGAAACATTGGGGCGTGGCTATACACATTTGTCTAGGAATAGACAATGTTTTTGTTTTCGGAGACGGACGGAAAACATTCCCGCGCGGGTAGAGAGGGGAAGAAATGTTTCATTTCTTACCTAGTGTTCACATCGTTCACATGACAGCTAGGTACAGGTTTTTTAGGGTTATAGTTTTGCTTGTTGTGTTTTTTGTGTTTGTTTTTGTGATCGCTCATAATATATGGCTGACTTAATTAAAAAACACCAATTTTGTCAGTTTTCAATAAAAATGCGTAAAATGGCGCACATATTTATGAGTTAAAAAAATACTTTTATGAAACACCTAAAGTGGCCTTTTCAGAACCCCTCTTTTCTCCTAGATTCTACACCTACAATCACTAAAACTGCGAGCGCTAATACGTCTTCCTCGTCGGAACTTAGATCGTGTCTGGACAAAATGTTTTGTTTCGATCAAAAACATTTTCTGTAGCTGGAGACAGCTTGTGTATGAAAACAAATGTTTTTGTTTCATGTTTTCTGTGTAATGTTTCGAACAGGAGTCACGCCTTTACTCAAATGACGACTCGGAAAATAATGTTTAAAATAATTTAATTATGGATGGACATCATAATACAAGAGTAATTGTCTTGACTAAAGATTAATTTATCGAGAATTTATTTTCTTATTTGACATTATGTTATAAGTATATTTTGTTTGACTAAAGATGACTTTATTGTGTCATAATAATATTATTATAATCTATTTTTATTTTATGTTTTACTTAACTTTGACATTATGCTTCTTTCTTTTTTATTGTATTAACATTATGGATTTATATTTAACGGTATATTTATTAAGTTTGTTATTAGACACAGGATTGAATTGACTCTAATTTAGTCTGTGAATGTATTTTTAATTATAATAATTTGTTCTAAATATTGAATGATGATGATTTGACTGAAATTACTTAACAGTATTAGAAATTTAACATTCAAAAACTAAAAACCTAGCATGCATTACTTTAAGAAATAATAATACTAATAGGTATCTATAAACTATAACATTTCCACACCCAAGAGGCAGAAATTTCGATACTGTACTGAAATTTTAAGACCATTGTAACAAATTTTCTGGAAAGAAATAAATAAATTATAAATTCTACAGCTTGTCTATATATAGGTACATAGAAAGTATATAAACTATCAAGCCAAGATGTAGCATCGCTATGCATCCTCTATTGATTATATCGCGTAAAGTCCTGTGAGGGATTGTTGAGACTTATACCTGCTGCAACTTTCCGCCACCATTCCATGTGAAAACAATTATTCAAGCCAGTAGTGTTTCTATACCATTATGACCTTCAAACCTTCAATAAAAGAGTGTGTTCATCTTTGAAAGGCCGGTAACACACCTGCAACTCTTCTGGTGTTGCTTCTTGGGTGTCCGCGGGCGACAGTAACACTTTCCATCAGATCCTTATATATTTATTAAAAAGGTCATCTCTAACTAGTCCAATTGGCAGCATCATGCCAATTGGGTGATAAGGGAAGAATGGTATATACCATTGGTATATAGGTATGTTACAGCCAAAGTAATAAATCCGGATATTATATATACTATCCAGCCATTATTTATAATGTCTACTCAATTTAGAGTGATAAATGACACAGAATTAATCACATTGACTGGCAATTTTATATAATATCTTCGAAGAATTGGATAAAGTAATAAAAAAGTAGGTACAGGTAAAGATTATAAAATTGTATTTCAATCTGCCTTTATATAATAATAATTATAATGTTTATTATAATTATTATAATAACATTGTCATAGATACAATTTTATTGTGATCTAATATAAAGTAATTTAACTTTATGAAATATTTTTTTATAATCATTTTACCCTTTTTAGGGTTCCGTAATACTTAAGTAACCCTTATAGTTTCGCTCTGTCCGTCTGTCTGTCTGTCTGTCTGTCCGCGCCTCTAGCTCCTGTAATTATGAATATAAATTGATGAAATTTTGTGCAGTTATAGATTGTGTATAGATAACAGTTTTGGGATCATAAAAAAAAATAATTTTATATTTTAGGGGTGGCTCTCCATACATTTGAAGTGGGGATGAAAAATATTTTTTCACTCTACCCCATCGTGTGGAGTATCGTAGAATAGGTCTTTGAAAATAAAGGCAAGGTTTCATACATTACTTTTTTATAAAGTTGACCATTTTCGAGTAATCGGCCTCCAAACTAGTTTGTAAGTTGGGCCCCCCCCCCCCCCCCTAGCATTTTTAAACTATAGGAGATAGAAACTTGCAAATTTTCATGCTGATAGATCATGCTAAAAACTCTTTAGGAAAATTATTGTGATCCAAATCGGACAGTAACTTTTGGAGTAATTAAAAAAAAAGCATATTTCGCATTTATAGTTACGGAACCCTCCTTACACATGTCCTGACATGCTCTTGGTAAGGTTTTAGTGATATATGTTAAATTATTAACTAACGTTTTAAATAAACAATCGAATATATAATTATTGAATACGCGCCAAGCTTCCATTAGGTATTGTATAGTTGTAAAAATAAGATGACGATGATGATTACTGTAAGTTACATAGTGGCATATTATGCTTGCAGTTCTTTGAACTCAGTTCATAAGTTTGAGTTTGAGTTTGAATGCCGAAATTTTCAAACGCGTATATTTAAAGACTGAGGAGTTCTGATCAAAGTTTATGTGATCATCAGGTCACCACTTTAGTGAAAACGGGACCAACCTCGGATTATAATCCGAGGTTGGTCCCGTTTTCCCGAAACGAAAGTGAAAAGACATGCAGAACTTCCGCGGAAGCGGAAGCAGAAGCAGAGTTCTGTTGCATCACTAAGTTGAATCGTGTTTATTACTTTAGCTAACTTTGGCCCGCTATTATGAATAATATCCGGACAAAGTGATTAATTTATCACATTATCTAGACAATATAGTTATTATATATTATAATGACCAGTCATTATGTATAATAGCTATTTAACCACATTGACTGTAACATATATACCAATGGTATATACAAAATAGCCGTATGGCTACACTTAGTAAAAAAAGTATGGCACCTATTCAATTGTGAATTATTGGATATGGAGTTGAAATTATATGTTATCATTAATTATTATTATATATACCTATATGAAAATAATATATTAATATATAATAAATAAAAAATAAATAAATATCTGTATTTTAATAAATATATGAAGAGAAAATAGTTATATAATATTTTTTTATATTTTTAGGCGATTCATTTAGAATAAGAAATTAACCATGTACACTACGGCCGCTGTATCTTGACGGGTCTGAACATAGGCTCTGCGAACTTTAGCGCATGTACAACTCGTGAAGAAAACTGTTATTGTATTATTTTTATATACCTATGTACTAATAAGATTTCCCTAATACAGTTGACCAATTAGTACAAATAAAATAAATACGAAAACACTTAGAAACAGTTAGTGCGCAACCTTCTGCGCGAAGTTCACACTCGCCAAGATACATCGGCCGTATTGTACCTATGTAGTACCTACCTACATAGTAGTATTAAATTTGTACCTACTATCTCAGTGCAATTAATAAGTATTATATTAAAAAACAATCGAATTAAGAATCAGTTATAGAAATGTTTGTTATGTAATAAAGATGACTAAGAAAATTTAATTAAAGTCTAAAATTGATAGTAATGCTTGGTTTTTTTTATTGACTATAACATTTACATAAATAACTATGCGTTAAAAAACAATCGTTATGTTCAATAAATAGTTCAAAAATTATTATTTAAATTGTCATCTCAAAGCGCGGTAACAGAATAATATCCCTTTGCCTTAAATCCTTACATAATTTCTTACGTAATATGCACATGCTAAATAAATAATTATCAAATGTTACCTTGCTAAAACAACGAACTCTAAATTCTGCACGTAATATACACACTTATTATTGAAATAATACCGGTAAAACAATGTTTAGAATAAACATAAAAACATATTTGACAAAAATCTTACGTTAATTTGTACTGCACTTGAATTTCCTTGAGGTATTCCTATTCCTGAAACTGGTAACATGACTGGAATAATGTCCTCTTATTAAATATTAATTTTATTAGTTATTAATCACTTTTTGTGTACAAAAGAATTCAAATATCTGTCACTCTTTACAAAATATTTTGTGAAACACACCTCCACGTGATAACTTGGCATTGCGCCAGTCTGATTAGACTGAGCAAGTGTACTCTATGAAGTGAGCAATGACAATCAGTGTTGCAAAAGTGATAATTTAAAAATCGGGCAAACTTCCAGGTAATTATCGGGAGAAAACGGGAGATTTTTTTTGTTCAAATAAAACAACAATATTTTACGCTATTAATTAAAGTATATTATTAAAAACATATAACATACATTGAAAATGGCAAATCATACATTTTCATACCACTTTTTGGTTGCTATTTTTGCAATAATTTTTTGGTCAATATTAACAATTAACACAAATAAAATTTAATATTTCTTTCTTTGCATGACAACCATGGGGAAGAAAGAAAAACATTTCAGACCATGTAAAGGTTTGAAATGTTCAGTCGGTACCAACCACCAATTGAAAGGGACAACACTACACTCAGAAAAGAGATGTCCTTACTTCATTCTCACTTCCCAGTATAGCGCTCTCTTTCAGTTGGGGAATCCCCTTACCAAAGAAAAAATAATTTTTACTTACCCGTTTAGTATTACCAGATAATCTTCATTGTTGTTGTCTTGAGAATGCAAAATAATACTACATTTTAAACATTCGTTGCATACAATGTAAAAATCGGGAGATAGGACAATTAAATCGGGATATCGGGAGGGAGACGCCAAAATCAGTAGATCTCCCGATTAATCGGGAACTTTTGCACCACTGATGACAATGAGCAATGAGAGTAACGGGGCTTCCACACGTTGGCTATCTAGATGGCCATAACGGTGTGTGCCATCACTGTGCCATCGTGTGGATAAGGGATTGTCGTATGTTGGAATAATGTGCCACAGAAGGCCACAGCCCACACCTGTGCAGGGATGTCAGACGTACCAACTTCTTGGTACACATACTAGGTTTTGGTTCCACGTACCATGTACCAAGACTACTCAGTCCTTGCACGCAAAAATACCAAGATTGGCCCTTGACCGACAAAAATACACTGACCATATAGAATAACCGGCAAATTTCAAAGATGCATGTAAAAAAAAATCTAATCAGATTTCCCTCATAATATAAAACTTTTTTATAGCAAGCAGTCTCGATAAACACTTACCATTTTCCATGAGTTAATTTGAAATATGCTTGATGGCGTAATGGTAAGGTGCTCCGCTCTCAATCTAGAAGTCCCGGGTTCAAATCCCTCGAATATTTTTTTGATACCGCATTGAAAGTGCAAATATTGTTCGAAAAAAAATTCTATATTTATTCAGCGTTTTTTCCATATATATTTTAATAATTTGTTATATCATTCGATAAAAGTAAAATTGCTCACACGGTTCATATAGTTCACCAGATAAATACCACATCCCCGATCAAAAACCCTCGTTTCCGATAAAAATCTTCTTTATGAATCATTTATCTATTTTTTTCAATTTATTTTACATTTTATACCTGAAATGCAATATAATATCAGAAAGATATGTTTAAAATGATATTTCTTCCGTGCGTTCGACAATTACTGCCCTCTATTAAGAGTATACGAAATTAAAATATTATTTTTATTCACTGGGATGCGACTTCCGACACAGTTTATCTATCAGTGTTTGCAGCGCCAGAGCGGAGCGCAGGCGTACCAGTTTGCCATCTCCAATACCAGTTTTCAGCCAGCTCAGTACAAGGATTTCCAAGTGGCGGTTTGACATCCCTGTCCGCGAGTATTCAGTATGTGTTCTGTGCTGAACGACCCTCTTAACGTGTGGATGCAACACAATCTGTAGGCCAACACTGTGCCACAATATCCGCCACAATTGTCGCCGATAGCCAACGTGTGTAAGCGACAAGGCGGCAAATGGTAGAGGATAATGTGGCTCAGTGTTCGCCTCAGGCTGGGACTATATGCACCGGAATCCGGAAAGCCGTAGAGAATTCTGAGCATTGAAAATAGAACTCGGCGCTAATAGTTGAAAATTGAAGTGTCAGGTGTCGAGCTGTCCTATATGACATTGACGTTTAACTCGACACTCGTGTGTTCCATTTTCGACTCTATTGTATTAGCATAGATTTCTATTTCCAATGATCAGAATCCTCTACGGCCTTCCGGATTCCGGTGCGTATAGTCCTAGCCTCAGATTGTGTAGGCATTGGTCATTGGCATCCACACGTTGAAAGGTCGTTCAGTATGCTTCAGTTCGGGCCACGAAGTATAATAGACCAGGAGTCCGAATGTAATGTTAAAATAATGGTCTCAATTACGGGGACAGATTTTTGCCGGTAGAGCGCGTGACAGTTCGACAAGCACTCGTTTGAAATTACGCGGGAAGTTTAAATGTTGCTATTGACAGCTCTGGAAGAAAATATTATGAGAAACGTGGATTTAAATCTAATTATTTCTTTGAGTATCCAACTATACGGAGACGACATGACAGCTAATTTCTATGCGAAAAAGTCTCGCCACTTTCTGCGGGGAGGACGACCGCACCGCTAGTGCTTGACACTATCGATGTTTTACTATCGATGAGTTCGGCTAGTAATAATTATGTGTGGCAAAAGTAAATTTTAAAAATTATATATATTATAAATTAACTACAATATTTCATTTACAGTTTCGCTCAGTATTATAAAGTAAATAAGTATTAAAATGTTGAAACATGCAAAAATGGAAGCGTCATCCAGCGTGAAGAAGAATTTTAGCATTTTAGCAGTGTTGCGAATATCTTAGTTGCGGAGCGGCTGGTGCGTACAACTAATTTGTAGCATTTCGTAATACTCAAGAAACCCTAATAAATTTGCCCTGACCATCCCTCTGTCTGTCCGTCTTTCTAGCATGTGTAATTATGAATTTGTATAAATGGAATGTTGTATAGTTTATAGGTATTTTAAAATTGAAGTAAGAATTCATAAATTACCTTTTTACAAAGTCACCGGCACCGCACCTTACGTAACGGAACTGCGTCTGCGGTGCGAGGTACCCACGACGCCGTTGTACGTTTCCCGCCTGCACTGGTCTATGCAGGTCGAGGACGTCGTGGACTACATCCGCCAAAAGACGTCCATCGCCTTGAGGTTCGAACGTCTGGAGTCTCGCCACAAGGTCAATTTCAGTTCCTTTGTGGTGAGAGTGCCGACACATCTTTCGTCGACCTTCGAGGTGGAGGAGTTCTGGCCGACGGGTGTGGTCTACCGGAGGTTTCGGGGGAGACTCCAGAACGAAGCGCGGATCACGTCGCCGTCAACACGTGACAAAGTGTAGTTTTGAAGTATATATTATATGTATGTTAATCTGTAAGGTATTTATAATATGGGCCTATGTCACCCGAAATAAATGAAATTTAATTTAATTTAAAAGTATACAATATTAAAGAACATCCATACGTCCATCCATCCATACATTCACCATCTATCCATCCTCACTAACTTTCACATCCTATCCTAGTAATAGTATAAAATGTGAAAATTTGTGAAGATGGATGGATGGATAGATGGTTGGATGTATAGATAGATGCTTGTTACTCTTTCATGCAAAAACTACTGAACGGACTTTGATGAAATTTGGTATGGTAGTAGTTTAGGCTCTGCATTAAAACATAGACTACTTTTTATATGGGAAAAGAAAAGTATTCCCGCGGGATAACCGATAGTATATTTACGCGGGTGGAGCAGCCGTAATAACTAAAGTAAAATAGATAGTAGCTTCAAGAATTAGCCTCATACGTTTTGAAACCCATTATCTAGCACGCTTCACGCTTTTTGTCCGTGGATTCCTCATGAATTCTACCACCAGGTCTACCATTTAGTGACAATAGGATGAATTTAGAAGTAAAATCTTTACAATAATAATGAGACGACCTCTATGGTTCAGTGATTGAGCGTGTTCGAATCCCGCCGAAGTAAATAAATTTTTTCTGTGTTCCTGGGTCATGGGTGTGTATTAAATGTGTGAAGAATAAAAAAGAAATCTTAAGTATGTGTATAGTATTAAATATATTTCCGTTGTCTAGTACCCGTAACACAAGTTCTTCAAGAGAACTTACCACGAGACCAGATTGACATGACGTGAAGCATCCATATATATTTAAAATGTATTATATTATCAAATAAAAAAAATATATTACCAAAAAAGACTTGAGAATCTCCTTCGGTTTTTTGTCGGTTAAAAAGGTAGAGCTAAGTAAAAATGCGGAATCTGGGGGCACGGTAGTGCCCCCATGCCAAGACGTCAAGCGAAGCGCAAGGGCACTACCAAACCACCTTTTCTCGAAGCGTTTCGTCGATTTTTTGAACCCTCATAACTTGAGTTTGGATTGTACCAGATAAATGAAACTTTCAGGATTTGTTCCCATCAGCGGTCTCATTAAACATGTAAAGTTTCGATTACCTACGTCTTATACTTTAGATTTTATTGATATCTAAAAACCCCTGATTCCGTCACTGACTCACTGATGATCAACAAAATTATATCGTACTTCCGGATGTTCTCGAAAGCTGAAATTTGTTACGTAAGATTGTATTAATACACAACCAACATAAAAATTCTCAAAATTGGAACTTTCATCTTCCAACCCCTTAAACAAGGGAGTTAAATTTAATTATCTGTGAAAGCGCCATCTATCGCGTTATGTCATCGTTCATCGCTAGGCTTGTAAACTAATTGACTAATATTGATTGAAATAATTATTTCCCGAATATTCTGAATTTGAACGGAAAATTTAACATATATGCAACATTTATTTAATTAAGTTAAGAATTATTAAGGTAAGAAGTCTCATATAAACTTTTATCCTTCAACCCCTTAAACTACAGGATGGAAGTTTCTATAATATTACCACAAATTTAGCTAGAGGCCTGAAAATTGTTGTTGTTATTAGGGATCTAGAATTCTATAATATATTAATACTATTGGAACATAACAATTAAACAGTCAGGATCCATTATTCGACAGCTAATCTAATTTTTCAATGGATCCTGACTGTTTAGTTGTTATGTTCCAATAGTATTAATATATTATAGAATTCTAGACCACCGGATATCTAAGTGCTTGTTTTTTTCTTTTCAGTTTTAATTATGTACTTAGTTTGGTTCACTTTTTACGCAGTCGGGTTTTTAAATTTTTTAAATTATTTTAAAAGACGTATTCAACGATACCCCTCACATTAATGGCTAACAATGAAAAAATATTTTTCCTCCCCACTTCACATGTATGAAGCCCCTGAAATATAAAATAAGTATTTTATGATGCCAAAAGTGACATTTAAGTTACATATTACATAACTGTTCCAAATTTCATCAATTTATATTCATAACTAGCTGTTGCCCGCAGTTCCGCTCGCGTAAATGGCGTATCCCACTTTTTCAGAATAAAAAATTGCCTATGTTCTAATCCAGAGCCTAAACTACTACCGTATCAAATTTCATCGAAATCCGTTCAGTAGTTTTTCGTGAAAGAGTTACAAACATCCATCCATTCTCACAAACATTCACATTTGTAATATTAGTAGGATAACAGAAGCTGAAACAATGGACAGACAGACAGACGGAGACGGACGGACGGACACAGTAAATTTATAAGGTTTCCTCGAGTACCTATTACGAAACCCTATTACATAGAATAATATAGAATTAAAAAAAATCTTCTGACTGGGATTCGAACCCTCGATCAATTTGCCACTAACGCAAAAGTCTGTCGCCTAGTAGCTGAAATACTAAAAGCCGTTTCCGAGAATCTCAATTCATATTTACAAGATTTGCTTGTTTGAAGTACTATCAGATAATGAAAATTTGTATTGTAATTTGTATTACGTACCTACGTTGCAATATATTAAAGTTATATTATTACTAGCTGACCCGGCAAACGTTGTTGCCTTAAAAACACTATAATTGATCAGTTATCGAGCGGGATGAAAATGATTAAATTACTAAAATGGCTATAAAAAAAATAAAAATGGTGATAAAAAGTAAAAATTTAGGATTGTATTTTTAATTACCACATTATAAAAAAATAAAAACAAAAGATTTCGTCCAAAAATTAAAAAAAAAATTAAGGGTGAACAACCCTTATCACTTAGGGGTATGGAAAATAGATAGTAGCCGATTCTCAGACCTACTGAATACGCATATTAAATTTGGTAAAAATCGGTAAAGCCGTTTCGGAGGAGTACTAACATTGAGACTTGGAAATTTTATATATTAGAAGATAGATAGATTGTTCCAGTGTAATATTACGGAAATACCGTGATATTATTGTTTAATATGATAAAAGGGAGCAAACGTGATACGCCTGATGAAAAGCGACTACTGTTGCCCAAGAATATGTCTTGTACTCTCGTATGTACGTACTATACGTACTCTTGTGAGCAGTCTTATGTAGCATTCTCTAGTGACCAATTCGCAAGGCGTTCACCTAGTTAAATATTGACTTCAGTTGTATTAAAACACAAGAGTCAGCTGTAGTCGAATATAATCGACTAAGAGCCAAGTATCGCCCTAATCTGCCACTTATTGTAAATAGTAAGCCAACAAAGAAAAACCAAACCAAGAGCATGTCAGGACATGTCTAAGGAGGGTTCCGTAACTATAAACGCGTAATATCCTTTTTTTTTAATTACTCCAAAAGTAGCTGTCCGATTTGGTTCACAATAATTTTCCTAAAGAGTTTTTAGCAAGTTTCATCACATCACAGTTTTGGGATCATAAAAAAATTATTTTTTTTTATGATTGGGATCATAAAAAATAATAATTTGTAATTTTATAATAATTTGTTTTGGGATCATAAAAAAAATAATAACAAATAAACCGTGATCTATACACAATGAGCTCCGTAGCCTAGTGGGTAGACCGTTTGGTTTGCACTCGAGAGAGTGTAGGTTCGAATCCCAGGATGTGGCGTGTACCAATGAGACTTTTTCTGATCTCAAGTACATAATACGGACGCTCTAACGGTGAAGGAAAACATCGTGAGGAAACCCGCACATAGTTGGCTCCAGACGTATTGACTAGTTCATTCCTCTGGACTAGGCTGACTATGTTGTGAGAATGCTGTATGTGCTTGGGCAACCATACGACATTTAAAAACCAACTGTCCCAGGCACTACAGTATTTCAAGAGTGGTTACTTCGCTCGGAGAATACTGTATAAATCATCCATTAACGGATGCAAAGGCCTAAGTTTTTTATACACAATCTATAACTGCACCAAATTTCACTAATTTATATTCATAATTACAGGAGCTAGAGGTGCGGACAGACAGACAGACAGATGGACAGAGCGAAACTATAAGGGTTCCTTAAGTACTACGGAACCCTAAAAAAGGCAAAGGGAGAGTGGCCAGAAAAAAAGCGTCTCTGTTGTGAAAGAAATACACCCAAAAAAAAAAAAAAAGAAAATAACAATTCTGTTATAACAACTTACAAAAAGAAGTGAAATCCCACTAAAAACATTTTCATGTAAAAAAATTATGCCAAGACGATACCATATGACTAGCACTGTCAAAAAGTTATGAAATCTCATGTAAAACCAAGCTTCTTAAGGGTAAGAGGCGTGTAGGGACACGCCTTAACTCTGCAAGCGTAACTTCACAAACTCTACACCTTAGTCATTTTATGTGGCTTGGCCATTTCGTTATTATAAGAGAGTATAATAGAAAAACAGTCGATTATAAATTTTTCTCCTTACGGCCAAGTGAATGTAGCGAAATGGCCAGGCAACTTCAAAATTATAAAGATTGAGTAGAGAAACAGATAAAATTTTAGCCGAGTATAAAAGAAATTTAATCCTCATTATTTAGAAAATGAGTTTTATTTCATACTTTTTTGTGCATTTCTACTTTGGAAGTCAGTTTTCATTTTTTGTTTATTATGATGTTGATTTGCGAGAATCAACGTCATAATAAACTAAAGAATAATATATTAGGTTTTTCAATATTGAAAAACTCAATATTATATCATTATCTCATGTCCGTTGGGTTTTATTAATTCGTATATGAAGTTACTTCACTTTACGGAGCCGTTGAGCCAAGAATTGACTCCGTCTAAAAATTCATATTAAGTAAACAATGCAGCTTTAGTAAAATCGTTCTCCCTTCTCCCAGTATATTGAAATTATGAATTTTCCCTCTGAGAATTTTAAATAAATAAGTAGCAAGCGTTCCTTCTCGTCTAACCTCCAGTTTATAATACCCTACTGGGGTTTAAAGTTTGAACATATTTAACCTTTTACCCCCTTACTAATAAACGCTGTATAAGCTTTGAATAGTTATATTAGTAAGGCGGCTAAAATTTAAATAGGAATATAATTTTGCTCACTAGCTTCGCGCACTCGCGTTTTACATAAAGAACGTATATTATTTAGTACCGATGTTCTGTTTTAGCTGGTTGATTTTAAGGTATTCTTCCGCAGTTCAGATTTTTTCAGAAGTTTGACTGTTCAAAACATTTTGTTCGCTCGCTCCGCTCATTCGTGTTTAGCTTCAAACATAATATTATAAAATTTAGAACTGATGTTCAGTTTTAGGCTATTAATATTTGTATTTTTCCGAATTACACAGTCTTTCAGGGTTTAAAGTTAAAACAGGTAAAAGAGAAAAACGATCAATAAAAACATTATTATTTAACATAAGTAGTTTTCAATGTAGCAACCTATGTCTTTGAGTGCCTATGTAGTAGTATTTTTTTTATTTTTTGCCGGCCAAGTTTTGCCTGATTCAGGCAAAACTTGGCCGAATAAAAAATCAGAGGGTTTTATCCTTTAAATAGCGAAACTAGGGGTTTATTGAAACCATAATATTGAAACCATAGAGTATAAAGAGTAAAGGCTATTAGCAAGAGGAAAATTATATATCGTACCTTATCCCCCTATATGACACATGCCAATGAGAAAGAAAGAGATACCTATCTAGTTGTTCGTTATAGGTGTACCAGAATCTCATGGCAAATAGGGAAATAAAATTTTGTAGTGTGCAATACTGGGGAAATTGAATTAAACGATCTTGATACTAGTTAATTTTTAATTATGTCTTTAGTATTATTGAACATGAATTATAATAAAACTGTGTGAAGAATGTTCGGTGTATAATATAGAAAACTAGCTTTTGCCCGCGGCTTCGCCCGCGTGGAATAGTGTTCTTGGAGAAAAAACTACTTCGGCGAATAACTCTCTACCTATACAGCAATATACTTCTGATACAATATTGAAAATGTTTTTAGGTTTGCCCAATGCAAATTGTTAAAAATGGGACCATATTACCTCGACACGATATGCGCGACCACTTGATAATATACCTACTTACATAATATTATATTTATCGCACTTGAATATAAGTTTTACCATAATCTTATATCTTAAAGACTAAATACTTAAAGACTATTATTTTAAAAACTCGCATCAAAATCCGTTGCGTAGATTTAAAGATCTAAGCATACAATATACTATACCTACATAGGGACAGACCTTAGATCTTATACTACGGGATACGCCTTACATGAGCTTTCCCCTCTGCCGAGGTATAAGATTTTTGAATCTAATGCGTTCATAAAAACTATTTGCGTAATCGATTTTAATCATTATGTGCATCGGTATAGCATCGAAAGGACGTCCGAAATGCTCCGCTAAAAATGCCGATTTGTGCTCTTATGTCCTGTAAAAACAAGTCCAACACGTCGAATCTTAAAAAAGATGGAATAACCTTTCATTTATGAGTATTTTTTTATTTAATTATTGTATATTTCTATTTAAATGTAATTTCGTAAAAATCGACGATGTATCGAATAGCGGTGTACACGAGACAGATAATCGTAGAATATTCGATTGTGGCGGACACCCCACGAGGCACGCACTCGTTGTTGTTAGATATAGAATTTTAATAGAAGAATTTTTAATAGATTCGAATTTTACTATGGCACTTAATTCTCGAAACATGGCGGAACTTTTTTATTACTTTTTGAGTGACGTGACAATCACTAGAATAACAATGTCGATAAAAATAATTTTTTTTCTTGGTATACTAATTTTATATTTTGTGATGTAAAAATATTGGATTGCTTTTACACTTTATACGATAGATCAAGCAAGGAGTATAAAGTGTGCATGTATGTACGTGATGTTTATTATTTACCCCACCGCAACTTGAAAGGCTGAACAGGTTATTTGGATGTTTGAAATATGGACTAGGGTATCGTTATAAAATCAAGATGTTCCCAGCCAGAGGGACACAAGTATTCCTTGTTTGAAGCGCAGTTCATTTTTAGGGTTACGTAATACTTTAAAATATATAAACTTGAACATATAAAAAAAAAAACAAAAGTAAGGCACCGAGCAGGTTTCGAACCCGTAACACTCGTTTCTTGCCTTTGGCGTCCTAACCCGCTGGACCAAACGAACAGCGGCCGGCAGGACGAAATTAGCGACCATATTCTGCGTGGAAAGAAAAACGCCTTAAAACACGAACACGCATTTTCCCAAACATAAGATTAATCTAGATCGATTGTGTACCCCCGAAAACCCCCATATACCAAATTTCAGCGAAATCGTTAGAACCGTTTCCAAGATCACGGTTATATACATATAAATAAATATACAAGAATTGCTCGTTTAAACGTATAAGATATTCTAGGTGTGGCTCTCCATGCATGTGAAGTGGGGATGTGTTATTGATTGTACTGTAGGTTCTTGGTGGAAATTCATGTTTCACAGTAATAATACACAATACTTCTTGCACTATTTCCACTTTAATAAGTATTTTACTAAATACTAGTACTACGCTACGCGGGGCTCCTACTTCTGGGTGGTTTACAAAGAAATAACCACGATGGCTAAGGCGGTAGCTTCGCTGCGCTGCGCTCCCGCCTTAGCCATCTAACCTAACCCAATGAAGTTGTATTGGGCCAACTCGGAGTAATACATTGCTATTAATTACCTAAGAATTATATACTGTTCTCATACATTTCCTATATCACATTATAATATATAAATGTACAGGCAATGAAAAAAGGAACATCAAAGAAACGTCAACATGGCCGAATTTCTATAGAATTTATCGAATTTTAAATATTTTTTATCTCGAAAACTACGGATCTTATCTTTTTGAGAAGTTGCGGAATTAATTCGTAATTAGAAGACCTTTCAGCAGTAAAATTACCATTAAGCAGCTAATAGGGCAAATGTGGGATATTATACTAAACTTTAGCCTTGTATTATATTGTCGTTCACATTTCTTTCTAGTTCTTATAGCAACTGTGCATTCTTGATCCCACCAAGGTGGAGATGGAGTATGTGATGAATATTTTTTTTTGGGAAAAGTTTCATCAGCTGCTTTTATAAATATAGAAGCTATTTATAAAAGCAGCTGCACATACAGATGGGTTTTCAGATGTTATATTGGGAAGAAATGATAGTTGATTTGCAAGTGAATTTTTAAAATTATCCCAATCTGAATTATTGTTAAGGCGATATTTCATTGATGGCAATTGATTATGTAATCCATTTCTATTTTTCCCTGGAAATGATATGATAATAGGAAAATGATCGCTTCCGTAACTTGATTCTAAAGCATACCAGTGAAAAACAGATGAAAGATTTGGTGAACATATTGATATGTCTGGCGCACTACTGCCTTCATGAGGAGCGGTGCGACGTGTAGGATGACCAGAATTCAGAATGCACAATTTGTGATAATCTATTAAGTCTAATAATTCATAACCCCATTGATTGTCTTTGTAACTTCCCCATGACTGATGTTGTGCGTTGAAATCGCCTAGTATTACCATTGGTTGAGGTAATTGACTAATAATAACTTTAATTTCAGAGAAAATACTGTATGAAGGATGAGGTATATACAGTGAAACAAAACAAATATTATTTACAGATGCAGCTATGATTGAGAAATCAGAATGATGAGAAGGAAGAGGAAAATGATGAAATGATTGATGATGTTTGATGAGCAAGGCTGTACCACCATACCCATCAGATCTATCTTCCCTAAGACATGTATAACCTGAAATCCTAAAAAGAGATTCCGGCTTAAGCCATGTCTCTTGTAAGGCAAGAATATTAGGTTTAAATTTATTAATTAGGTATATAATTTCATGTTTTTTACTTATTACACTGCGGCAATTCCATTGGATTATGTTGTCCATTATTGGATGAGGTTTTTATATTAGATTCATTATTATATAAGGCTACGTTGGACGGTGATAAACTAGATAATGTTGCTATCAAATTATTTAATGCTAAAATAGTTTCTTGAATGGAACTAACATCAAGATTAGGTACTGGATAAGCTGACCCATTATTACCTATCGGAGGATTATAATCTTTTATTAAATTACTATGAGCTTGTCTATCATATCCATTCTCTTGTCTCCGTGGAGATTTAGGTTGTTTAAACACAGTTTTCTTGTATGACCTTTGTACTGAGTTAACACTATTTTTAATATTATTATTGTTTAGAAAATTTGATTTTTGCATATTTACAGGTGATGACGAAAAATTTGAAGACATTAATACATCTGAATACAATTTGGAAATAGTGGGGTGAAGTTTAGAAGCTTCTGAATAAGACAAACAATTATTGGCCATCGACTCTTTAATGGATTTTTGGCGTTGGAATTCTGGGCACTTTTTGTCAGTTGCTATGTGTGAACCTTGGCAGATACAACAGAAAATTGACTCCTCCTCAACTGAACAACTATCTCCGGCATGCCCCTGGCCACACCTAAAACATCTAGGAGTGGATCGACATTGATTTTTTACATGTCCATATCTACAGCAGTTATAACATTGTATGGTAGGAAATATATATAAATCTACAGGAAGCGCATTGTAACACATGTACACTCTCTTTGGCAGTGTTTGACCGTCAAATGTTATCACTACAGACTCTGTATTATTAAACTGTGCTGTTCCATTTACAATTATTTTTTTCTTTAGCCTCCTAATTTTTAAAATCTCCCCACAACCAAATGGTACAGTAATGTTATTAATTATGTCATCATCAGACCAGTCAGCTGGTATACCTCTTACTAATCCTATTCTGCTCACTTGGAAGGATGGGATAAAAGATTTGAATTGATCCGAGTTAAATTGTTGATTATTTATAAAATTGTTAGCGTCGCTATATACAGAAAAAGCTATTGATAACCTGTTTCTACCTATTTTTTTAATGCTACCATTAACAATATTCTGAATATTGTTTTTCTTTAAATAGTGGCCGAAAACTATAGGGTGAAAATTGATGTTCTCATTAGGAGATTTTATTACCTTTTGAACGTGGATAATGTAAGGAGAAGAATCTGTATCTTTATAAAGTATTCTACCAACCCGTAAATCTAAGCCTTGGTTTTTTTCGCTAGCGTTAGATAATTGTTGTGTTTCCGCTATTATATCTTGTTTAAGGACAACATTGTTTTCAGTATCGCTAAGACACATACAATTAATATCTGGTTTAGCCTTTTTTGGGTCCCTTTTAATTCTTATCTGGCATTTTTTACAACGCTTCTTAGGAAGTGCTGGACGTTTGCGACTAGTTATTGTTCATGAGGCATCTGTGTCCATGCTCGAGTCATTCGAAATAGTAACATAATGACCAACGGGGGGACCAGGTCCCCCCGGGTCTAGCTCCTCCATGGTCTTCTATAAAAGTACAATTAAAAACTAAACTTACCAAAATAAAAATTAAATACACTGAGAAAAAGGAAAAATATAACTACAACTAAACTATATAATTAACTATTTACAAACAAAAATTAATTTTAAAAATTTTTAAAGAAATACCGCGACCGCCTTTTTTAAGTTCCCGCGCTTTTCCCTACCACAAGCTTTAAATTATATAATTGAGTTCGATTTTCACCTTCTTCTTTCTGTATTTTACTATAGACATCGAAAACAATATTTCTCGCTTGAGATCGAATTGCCTTTTTGGATATTTTCACAAAAACAACAAATTCCAAGAACATAATCACAAAATTTTAACAGCGGTTGACAGATCACGAACAATACGGCCGATGTATCTTGGCGAGTCTGAACTTCGCGCAGAAGGTTGCGCATTAGCTGTTTCTAAGTGTTTTCGTATTTATTTTATTTGTATTAATTGGTCAACTGTATTAGGGACATTTTATTAGTACATAGGTAAATAAAAATAATACATTAACAGTTTTCTTCACGAGTTGTACATGCGCTAAAGTTCGCAGAGCCTATGTTCAGACCCGTCAAGATACAGCGGCCGTAGTGTACTTTGATTTGACGGGTCATACTTGACATTGCCTTATGAAAATCACATTTTTTTTTAAATGCCATCAGATTCTGCGGGCTTATTACGTATCTTGCAATAGCCAAGCAATAGCAAAAATTGCGCAATTTTTGCGCAAAAATCGTAAATTCGTTTTACGTATCTGCAAAAACCTAGCAGAAGCAACCTAGCGACAGTACTGCCTCTACCGAACAATCGAGGAACTATAAATTGCAATCAATCGTTCGATATCTTCACTGCTGTCTAATTTTTTGTATTACGTAAGACTTTTACAGCAAAGCGAAAGCAATCAGCGAGCGATTTGAACTATCAGTTAGCAATAATAAGCGAAAATGAAGCAAAGTGCATTCAAACACAACAGCGAGCGATTAACAATCGATCGCATATGTCATACGATTTTATTTGACGTTTAGCAATCGACTGCGCGTCTATCGCGCGATGACTGCAAGATTTTTGCTAATCGCTATTTTTACGTAATACGGCGGCCGGTAGACCTATACTTACAATTTTTGTAGATGGTTACAGGCTTTGAGTATATAGAAGTCTTTGGTTACAGGTTTTGAACATATGTAACCAACTTCAGACAGATCAGCTGTCTGAAGTTGGTTACAAGTTGCCATGCTCGCATTTATGAGCAACTTCATATTATGTAAATATATTCCCGTCCGCCAGTGAAGTCCATAGTCGGCATTTTGTGTCGATAAAAATCAAAATAATGATAAAAATGTTAATCTTTTCATAGCATAAAATTAAGTATTTTATTCCGCTTTATGTTTGCTTAGATCTTTTAAACTACTAAATGAATTTAAATGCAGTTTGCAGCCAATAGATATAATGATTAAAGTGGAAGATTTATGCGTAATGATCTATGCACCTTTGTGATTTATAAATTATCATCAGTCGATCAAAAACGAATTTATGCAGTATTGTCTACAACAAACAGAAGTATATTGGGGGAGCTAGTCTCTTGAACTATACACCCACACACTATGTAGGCTATCGTCCAATCGACTTGTCAGTTCTATATCCTACTACTATTATAAACATGAAAGTTTGTGAGGATGGCTGGATGTATGGATGGATGTTTGTTACTCCTTCACGAAAAAACTATTGACCAGATTTCAATGAAATTTGGTATGGCAGTAGTTTAAGCTCTGGATTAAAACATAGGATATTTTTCCCTTGGATACAGCTGGTTAATATGTAAACAGTAGACGTACCTATAGACTTTTATGTCTTTATGCATTTCTCCCTTGAGTTGGGGTACCTACGTGGAAAGATAAATGAAAAAAGGAAATTTTAATAGATATATTTATTATTTATTAACAATTGGACATCATTTATTTATGATGTTTTGTGAGACAAATAGCTGCCTACGGCTTCGATTTTTGTTTTAGTTCTATGAAACTCCTATTTCTTCGATTGAAACCTGGCAACACTGCCTTATTTTGTTAAAAAAAAAAGGTGTTGATGGGCAACAGGCGCCCAGCTTGAGTCTTGAGAATTTTCGTGTTGAGAATAGTCAATAGTGCAGCTACATGTCTAAAAATCAACACAATTCATATTAGGTAGGTACATATTATGTACCTGTGAAAAAATAATTAAAAAAGATATTCAAAACACTTTTGTGCCTGTGTAATGTGTTGTGGTCATATTTCTCCCAAGTTAAATGCATTGAAATTTATCGTTCGCCCGTAAAGTGATTTTCCAATTATGAGTTCCGTGTCAATCTATATTAATTCTTCATAAAATTATTAGTATTTAGGTGTCTGTAAGCTTGTGTCTAAAAGTGGTGTCTACCATGGAGGACGACGGAGACGACAAAGATGACACGAAACGGTAAATATTGGATCCATTGCACCGAAAAGATTATTGTTAATTGCAAAGTAGTGAAATTTTATTGCAACATAGCTCCTGCAATTTCATTTCAATGCGAACAATACATTATAATATTATGTTCAGTATCTAATGTCTTTTTTCTAAGGCTACCTATATTTTGCATAATGTTGCCTGTATGAATACATTGGCTACATACTTGATGTAGGTACCTACCTAATTTTATTTTATGAACTATTATACTATGTAATGATTATACATCTTGTTATTACCTTATTTATAATGGACAATAAAACAAAATAAGAAAACTAGTAAAAATATGTGAATCATAAAGGTAAAAATTTCAAGTACTGCACCAACAAACATAGCTGACATCACAGGTGAGGCGTGCATATGTGACCGTTATATTGTAAAAACCGTTAGATTGTAAAATAACTAACGAGATTGTAAAATTCAAATCTATATATTTATGATGTGAAAAATAATGTGTGAAATTATAGGCAGAATATTCATGTTGGAAGTTTATAAACATTTTACAATTTGGGTGATTTGTACGCAAAATAATGCTTTGGTTTAGTACCGTATTAAAAAAAATAGTATATTATATAATATACATAAAGGCCTGTATTCACTTTGATTAGTGCGAGTATGTAGTGTTTAGTGCAGGTGTGTAGTGTCCAATACTGTTTAGTAGCTCTGTTTAGTAAATTCATTTTAAAACCAACCAAATGTTACTTAGGTATATTGAAGTAATATGAGTGATTCTACGATAAGGCTGAGGCAAAATGTTGTAGTCTTTTTATTACATTAAGATTATTTTCTCCTATTTCTGTACACCTAATTTCACAGATGAAGGTGAAATTATAGGTAGATGGAATGTGAAGCTATAGGACTAAGAAACAATATATGTATTAAATATTTACTAGAGGTCACCCTGTGGCCGAAAATCGACCATAATTTCATGTTCATGTTTTAATTTTAAAGTTTCAATTTTTTTAGGTTTCTTTTGCCTCTTAAATCTATGCTAATATTATATATGTCAAAGTAAGTTTGTTTGTTACTATTTACGCAAAAACTACTTAACCGATCATCATGAAACTTTGTACACATATTCTTGGAGGTGTTAGAAGTAACATAAGCTATATGGATGCATGGATGTACGCGGGTGGAGCTGCGAGGAACAGCTAGTACGCAATAAAATTATGCAAATGTATGTGAAAGATAATTATTGACACTCATTGACAATTATTGTGTCAAACCTCCTGTAATTTATTGAAAAATGCTAGTTGAGTGAGGTAGTGTGTGTTGCTGATATTTTCATTAATTCCATTTATTTCTAAGCATTTTTTAAAGATTTTTTAATTGTAAGCATTATTTAAAGAAATTCAAGCTTTTTGCATGCCTTCCTCGGCATTAACTTTAATTGTGCCTAGTAGGTAAATAATGTAACAGCAAATTCTTTAAATTTATCTCTAATCCTTATGCACAATTCTATGAACTGTACTTGAAATTTTTGCTTCATGTAATAATGTAATGATTTCATGGGGTGGTATTAATAGAATTGAAGTTTAGTTCAAGATATCTAATTTTTCTCTGATGTAATAAATTATTGTGTGCTTGTTTTAGGCGAACACGCAACCTTAGCGAGAAGAAGAGGAGGGATCAATTCAACATGCTTGTAAATGAGCTAGGATCTATGATCTCAACAAGTAACCGGCGAATGGATAAATCGACTGTGCTCAAATCCACAATATCATTCCTGAAAAATCATAATGGTTAGTATATTTATTTTGTGAATGATGTGTTCTTATGTGAATTCTAAAATTGTAGATTTTGAGATTGTACTTAGTACATAATACAATGTATCGGAGCCTTTAGTGGTAAAAAATATGGCATTTTAATCGAAAAATTGCCCCTCAAATTTTATTTTTCTGTCACATTTATATAATGGCAGCCATTTTGTTTTTTGGTAATGGCATCTACAGACACACTTTGGTACGGAGAGTACTGCAGATCTGCTTCGCTCCGTACCAAATCCGAGCGTGTGTAGGGCAGTCCGGCGAACATAAGAAGAGGGCAAAGAGTTCGCCGCTGTCCGCATCGGATTTGGTCCGCTCCGTACCAAATCCGTGCGTGTGTAGAGCAGTCCGGCGGTTAGGCCGTACAACGGTGTCAGTGTTGCCAACTTAGGAATTTACCCCCCAAAATTAGGGAAAATATCTACGGGGGTTTACTAGGAGACAGGATGTTTAGAGTTTAGTACTCGTTATGAATCAATTTGTATGTAATAATAAAAATTATTTTAATGTGTGTATATAGCCAGGGATATGAAAATGTATTGTATGAGTGAAATCAGATTAAGACAAGTTAGTTTTATGTTATTCACGCATAAGCCTTTATGTTAAACACATAACCTTTCTTTCTAGCTTATTACTTACCTCTTAGTCCTGTCAATAGTATAGTTATTAGGGGTAAAGAAAAAAAAGGTAAAGTAAATATTTTTGAGAGTTCGTATTACTGCTTTTTATCAATGAATTTCGAGAATCATCGCGTCGTTGAAAAACAGCACTGTAAATAGAACTCTTTGCTAATGCAATAGAACTGAAAATCGAACTCACGAGTGTCGAGCTTTACGGTCCACTGCACCGTAACAAATCCGTGCGTGTGTAGCGACATCGGATTTGGTTCGCGGATATGGTCCGTTGTACACTCCGTACCAAATTCGTGTGTCTGTAGATGCCATAACATAGACCCAGGCTCTCGTACTAATTCAATCATCACTACTCATATACCTAAATGTCCTAGGAACATAAAAAAGTCTTATTTGATAGCTAAACAGTTGGACAATAATTCACAACCATTAATTAAGTTCTTATTTACTTGCAATAAAAAGCAAGGTAATTTAAAAAACAAAAATATTTTTTTTGGTATATTTTTTTCATTATTGGCTTTTTGTGTAAAATCTAGGCCATTAACCTGCTTATTTTTTGTTTTAAAATTATAGAAGAGGACGTTTGCTAAAATAAATTAATACTAAACTTCTTGACCCTCAGTGCAATAGTTTAAAAGTTATAACAATTTGTTGGAATCATCTCAGGCAGGGGGTCAGCCAGTCGTCTTTTTCAAATTGTTATAACTACGTATTATTTGTTCTACAACGATAGATGAGGGCGTTTGCTAAAATAAAATACTAAACTCCTTTACTCTCAGTGCAATAGTTTAGTAGTCCTAAAAAATTAAATTGTAAATTATGGTCGAATTTCGACGCAGGGCAACCTCTAGTTTATTTAATTGTTGCATATAATTTTAGAAGTCACCGTCCGTTCGCGAGTGCATGATGTGCAGGAAGACTGGAAGCCGACTTTTCTGTCAAATGAAGAATTTACGTATCTAATGTTGGAAGCCCTAGAAGGTTTTATTATGGTACTCGCACCTGACGGTACAATTCACTACGTTTCGGAGAGCATCACTTCATTATTGGGCCACAGTGCAGTAAGTTCTGAAGCTTTTCAGTCTTATACTTTAGGCTGGGACTATAAGATCCGGAATCCGGCGGCCCGGGAAAATTCAGAGCACTGAAAATAGAACTCGGCTACTAATATAATAGAGTTGAAAATGAAGTGAAGAGTATCGAGCTGTCATATATGACATTCCCTGTCACACCTGATTCCTAACAATATAGTCCAAGCCTAAAACGAGCAATTCTTGTAAAATATGTATTATATTGACTACTTGGTGGTTTTTTTCGTTTCGACAGAAACATAATATAATATATAGACCAATGTAGATAATTATTGAAAAAAAAAAAATAGTACGATGAACCCATTAGAAAAGGAAGATAATATAACAAAAATTAAGGGTAAAATAAATTACGGGCGATTTGAGCTTGGGAAGTGTAAGGGGGTGAGTTTTTAAGGGAAAAAACGGTTTATCTCGATTTCCGACAAAACTGCAAGTCATATGGAAAAAGTCAAATGGCAAAGATGTAAGTAATAAAAAGATTTACACTTTTTTCACATAACCTCAACATTTATGTGAAAAATTCAAGTAACCAATTTTTTGATTTTTTATTTTTATCTCATACAAAATAAATATAATTTTTTCTCGAAATTTGATAAAACTTACCATTTTATGTTTCAAATATAGTATATTTTTTTTTGATTTAAAATATTTATTTTTTCACCATATTTTGACTTAATATCGAAAAATTAACCCTAATTTTCATTCGAAAATTCTTCCGTCAAAATATCAGCTTTTTTTTTTAATTTGGCGAGCTTTTTGTTCGTTGAAATCTCTCCTTTCTGAAAATGTAAAAAAAAATATTAACCATAGTTAATGTAAAATACTATGAAATACTTTTTAATGGGAAAAAATTATCCGTAGGTCACTCAGGTACATAATTTATCTTAAAATGGCAATAAATAGGCATCTATGCATATAATTTATAGAAGAGTCGACGACTTGCTCAAAATATTGTAGATGACTTAGTAGGGTTAGGCGGGTCTGGGCCTACCTTTTTCACGCACAAGGTCTTTTAGTTTCGGCGGTGAAAAATCGACCTAGCTAAGTCTTATCCCAGGAAACCGAGGAAACTTCTTGAGTTTTTTCTTTATTAAATCATATTGCCTTCTGTTGATTTTTTCCGTACTAGGTACTATAATTCCGAGCAAAGCTCGGTTTCCCCAGGTACCTACCTGTAAAATCCAAACACTTGTAGGAGTTAAATAAGGCTCATTCCACCGTTTCGTCCGAAACGGTGTGATTTTGTGGATTTTATTTTATTTTGACGGTTTCGAAAATTGATACGGTAAATGGATTCGTATACCTTCTAGATGTAAATCGCTGCTAAAGGCGTTTATTAAAATAGTTTCCTTTTCGAGAAAATCCTTGGAGTATGGATATGTATGTATGGTATGGATGGTAATTAAAAATTTTACGTTTAATTAGAATATTTAAGTATTATAAACTAGAATAAATACTTTTACATACTAGAAATTTTAAAAACCACTAGGAGAACCGTGGTAGGTAGTAAAATCACAAAACTAATAAACTAATAAAATCTAAATAAAATATTGCTCTCAAAACCTGACAAAAATATAATATTAATTGAATTTTACATTATTTTATTTAAAAACACGACCCTCATTAGTTTATATTCACAGAAACCCTCTAAAATCTGGAAGGGAACGGAATGTAATGAAGTGGAAAGGAATGAGATTTCGCAAGATTTTCTAGATTTATTTCAAAATAAATAGTGCAATAACCATAATACGAATAATGTGATGAAATGTAACTATAAACTATCGTTATATAATAAAAATAATGAATTCGATCGTGGATTTACTTCACAATGCGACGGAATGTAATGAGTACTTAACTGTGACAAAAGCCGTTTCTAAACATAAAACCGAAAATATTTTCCGCTGTGGATGCGCTCGTTCTTCGGTGATGAACTATTTCAGCAGGCAGAAAGACACAAGAAGGGTACGCATTAAGCTAAAGTAGAAATAGAGATGGGAACATACAATAATTTCATTTGCAAAGTTTGTGGAAGGGAATGACGTTTTTCGTTTGACAAAATTTAAATGTCGATTCTTTATATACTACGCACTCATTTAAACATAATATTCTATGAATTATTATTGCTATTAAGTAATTTGATATATCAGTACAAAAAACCTGAACATTTATTGGATGAAAGTACTCTAAAGTATCTGGAAACCGCCTAGGTGATCATTTGGATAAGGAAAGGAATGAAATTTTGACATGTTTTGTTCCAAGATCTTTTTATTTAATGAATTGAGAGATCAAATGAAACATGCGTCTTTGAGATCAAATTAATTATGAACTTAATCAATTAAAACATTTTGACTGACTGTAATATTTATAAGGTTTTCTGGCCTGGAATGACGATCCGGACGAAACGGTGGAATGAGCCATAAAACACATTAATGTCGTCACAAGACACTTCCACTCTGTGTGGCGGTTGGTAAAAGACTGCCCGTACGGCGTATTATAAAGGCGAGCAATCCCCACTCGCCACCAGTGTGGGCGTGTCTTTATTTATTTATCCAATACACTACACTACCTACATACTTATTTTTTATATGTTCAGAAACTAAATCCACAATCCTAGTTATAAGTTTGAAAAAAGATTAGTAGAAGTTGTTGTTATTCTTGTTACATAATGAACAATGTAAGCTGTTGTAGTATTTTTAGAAGTTTTTTACACACATTTGTTACATTGACTGAAAACCTTAAACAGCTGTTTGCAATTTATTTCAGAGCGACATTGTCAACACAAATCTATTTGATTTGACATTTCAAGAGGATCGGCCGAATTTGTACAATATCTTAGAAAATAATTCCACGGCGACTGACTCAAGTCTGTTAGCATCGTCGGGTAAGAGCTCTAACAGTTCTGTTGTTAATGTTGTGTGTAAAGTAATGCTTGAAATACGTCCATCTTTATAGGTCTGTGTAAAAATGTACCACGTGTTACTTTTTTTTGTGTTTCTACACGTGCCACCTTCAGTTGCTTCGGGTCGTGTACGGTGAATGTGTTTAAAATTCACGAATACTATTTTACCAAAGCGTTCAGAAACACTGCTTTTATTTAGTGGTATTTTGTGGCATTGAAAAAATGACTGAATTATACATAAACCATTTTCTGTATTGTGTTGTATGTTCTGTTATAATAAAGCAAGAATATCATGTATTCTCGAACCAGCCAAAGAAAAATTAGAAATATTTTCACCAATAATGATTAATTCTCTATAAGTATATATTTATTTGCATAAGTGTAACAGCATGTTAATTTTTGCGCTCCATGTGTTTTAATGCATTGCGAATTGTTTACGTATTTCGTCCCCAATTTTTTCAACCCTTTGCCAGTTACAAACTTGTCAAGTGCAATGTTGCCAACAGATAATCACAAACAAGTCTCTAGTACATGATCTATCATATATCATCTCTAGTAGTATCCCAACATTACAAATTTCATCAAAATACGTTCAGTAGTTTTTGCGTGAAAGAGTAATAAACATCTATCTATCCACCCATCTATACATCCATCCAAAGCCCATTCATCTTCACAAAGTATATACATGTTATTATTAAATATCCGAAATTATAAGATAAAAGCGATAAAGTAGTACCTATAACGCCCTTGCGATGGTATTTTTTAGCGTTCCACTTTGCTTGTGCCTCGTTATGCGACGCTTAGCATAATATCTACTCTTTCGTAAATAATGCATTATATTCGTGTTTTTGAAGATTTTTTTAAAATGTGGAATAATAATTGTAAATTTTATTGTACCTTATACGTTTTGCTATGAAAAGCTAGCATTTATGCAACTTAGGATACCTACTACAAAGCTAAATAGGTTTTATTTGCATATTTTCACTTATTTGCTGGTTGTTTTGTTAAATTGTATAAGAGTTTAAAAAACAGTTCAAGATTTTTTTTATATTTCAATATAAAAAAAATCTTGAACTGTTTTGTATGCCACATTGGAAATTGTGGCATCTTAAATTATTGCACTTGTGTGGTACCAGCTAGTAAAAATACTATAATAATATAATTTTAATTTGTATAAATATTTAAATAAATGCATATTTTATGGCTAAGCTACTTATATTTTAAATGAAAATAGAATAATAAATAAAAATTTAATCATGTTCTTACTGACAGTTTCTAATCTACTAATAATTCGAATCCCCACACTTTCGTAAGATTTCTGCTTTGCGATATTGAAAACAGCCGCTTTCCTGTCTGTATGAAACTGCTGTGTGTCTTTCGCATGTTTAAAGTTTGTCTTTAACCATCCTTGCTGAACCTTCTTTGCCGCTTGTCTATGACGCTGTCCTATGTATACTGAAATATGAGCCATTTTCAAAAAAACTGTACATACAAAATGAATACATGTCCGACTATTATCAATATTTTTTACGGACTCAGTGTTACATATTTTTCACTTTGTGCAATTTTTCCTATAAATATGAACATCCCTCTTCAAGATTTTACCAAAATGATGACTTAATTATAAAATTATAGTATTTTGCATCAATTTTTTTGTTTTGCCACCTTTCACATTCCATTACAACAGAAATGTCTTTTATACACTCTAACAGTTTCGAATCATCATAAGGCTCTAATTTGTTCTCTGTTCATTTTTTAAACAATATAACTAATGAAATAAATATATTTCCTATTATTTATTCAGAACAGTATTATTCTACCCGGTGCTTTAGCAATAAAATAATATATTTTAAATTTGTCCGAGATTATTAACATGTGAGTCACTCAGAGTATGTCACGGTCGATTTCGTAGCTATTTGTACCATTCCTACCACTCGAAGAAAATTTTTCATATCTGGCATCACTTTGCTTCATGCTGTTCCCATCAAATCTCCGCTATTTAATTTTGTTGTAAGTTTATTTGTTGTCACGAAACGCCGCTGCAATTTGTACGAAAACAAATACATGTGAATCACAGTGCATTTCTGGACAAAGTAAAGTGAGTATTATTTTCAATTATTTTCATAGCGTTAGCCTTTTTATACAAGTTATAAGTATGTATCATAATTAACTATATTATAAGTTATTCTGATATTGTTGCTTATTGAGGTTATGTTTTTGACAAAAATGCTAAACATGTGAGTCACATTTCGTGACTCATATGACGTGACTCACATCCACGTGTAAAGTTAAGATATGTTTACACTGGCTGAAAATTTTAACAAATATACATATTAAGCCGGCGGCGTCCGGTGTTATCTTCTGCTTCATATAAGACTTTTCACTAATAAATAAATCAGACATTTACGGAAAAAGATCATTTTGATATATAATTAAAAAACAGTTTGATACCTTATTTCCTTTACGGTATAAACGTGTATTAGTCGAAACTTTCATATAAAAATGACACTGGACATAATATGTAGGTACCCCTTTATTATAATGGTAAGGATTGCTAAATAGCGCATGATAAGAACCTGTGTTTTTAGCTATTTCAGTTAAATTAGTAAGGATTCTTCAGACGAGCGACACTTCAGTCGTCGCCACGACGCGTTGACATAGAATAACTAATAGTTTTAAAGGCATTGACGGCTGCCGCCGGTAGGTGGCGACGACGGCAGCCGTCAACCGTCGGCGGCAACCGGCATATATTGTACTAATAACATTTTAGCTACGTAATACTTTGTCGATGACTTGTAATACTTTTTTTTTATTCTTATAGCTGTTGATTTGGTTTACTTATTATTATAACTACATACATCATCATCCGACTATACTTTATGTGCACTAATTATTATTGTGTTATTTTTAGAAAAATGGCGATGAGCGCAGCCGAACGTCAACGTAAGCGCAGAGAAAAACTTAGAAGCCAAGAACCTGATAAATACAAAGAGAAAAAAAGAAAACACGCTGAATATATGAAAAATAAAAGAAAAGTTATAGGTCAGTTATCGGCAACGGAACAAAATAAAAGAAGAAAACAATGGCGGGAAGCGAATGCAAGAAGAAAGAATAAAAAATGTAAGAAGATAGAAAATGAAGCACATAAAGTGCCACCGAAAACAGGTTTTGAAAGGAGATGTAGGACAATACTAAAAAGTTAGCAAAGATGAATGAAGTTATTAATAAATTGAAGCGAGAAAATAGCACATTAAAAAAAAGATGTATAGACAAAAAAATGAGAAATGTAATAGTTCTAAGAGGCTAAGTATTTTTTTAAATAATAATTTGATTTGATTATATCTACTTGTTTTATTAAACCTACATTTTTGCTCCCTGCTGAACCCCCACTGCCCAACTCGAGTAGTAGAACATAGTTTCGTGTAAACTCTGCTTTACAATAAATGTGACTCACATGAGTATAAAAATACAGGTATGTCACAAAACAGTTGAGTCACAATTTTGAGCATGTTAGTCACAAGTACATTTTATTTGAAAATGGCTCATATAGGGGGAGGCTATGTCAAAAGGAGAAGGGGTTTACTAGAACAAAACTCTTCTGTTTCAGAAAATGATATTCGATTCCAATGTCACTTGCAGCGAGGATCACTAGACTTTCGAGACAGCATCAACTATGAGCTCATAGAGTTCAATGGACACTTCCGTAAGTAGATATTCGTAATAACGAAAATATTAATTTAAAATAGAAACTTAAATTTTTAAATTAGTTCGAACTATTCCTAATTCCTATGCATCTGGAAAGTAAGCTTATATTTAGGGACAATACAGGGCGTAGACGCAGTCAACTGACTTAGATATTTGATAGAATTCATATTAAAATCTTAAAAGTCCTTAAACGCCATTAGATAACGTATTTTTGTGGGATTTTGTGGGCAGATTTTTGATCGTGAATCTTAGGTACTAGACCGTTATTTAATTTGGGAAAAAACGTATTTGGTATAGTTCTGTTAAAGTAGTGCATTAAATTAAACTGAATATCTATACAATATGTCCCGACAGCTATATCGGAGCCTTTAGTTGAGAAAAATATGGAATTCTTTATCGACAAACTGCCCCTTAAATTTTATTTTCCTCTCACGTTTGTAAAATGGCAGCCATTTTGTTTTTTGGTTACCAAGACCCGGGCTCTCGTACTAATTCGACCACCACTACTCATGTAAATGTCCTAGGAACATAAAAAAGGTCTCATTTGATAGCTAAACATGTGGACAATAGTTCACAACCACAATGTTTTAATTTTCTTTGAAAAGAAAAATAAAAAAGGTATTTAAAAAAATATACTTTTTTTTTTGGTGTACTTATTTTTAAATTATTTGCTTTTTGTGACAAATATTAGTTTTAAGATTCACGTACCGAGTGCGCGCGCGCTGCGAGTACAATGTAATAAGAATTACATCGAGGAATTAAACAGAATAAGCTGAATTTTTATACAAACCTTTATTTTAGTATTACGAAAGTATTTTTTTAAAAAAGGAGGCCGTTATACATTCCGCTGTATTATGGTACAAAATATGGTCGAATTTCGGAAACAGGGCGCGTCTAGGCTTTAGTATTCATAACTACAGAAGCTAGGGGCGCGGTCAGACCTAGACAGACAGACGGACTAAGCGAAACTATAAGGGTTACTTGAGTATTACGGAACTCTAAAAAGGTACATTAAAAAAGTCAAATGAAGGTCTTTCTTGGTTTTTCGTTAGTAAAAGAAATAACAGATGCAATTGACAAAAAACTATCAGTAGCGGCTGTTTTTCTTGATTTGAGCAAAGCATTTGATTTTGTTAATCACAAACGTCTATTGAATAAAATGGAAAAATATGGTATTAGAGGGAATGCATATAATTGGTTTAAAACATATCTTACTGACAGAAAACAATGCACAGAAATAACAAAAATTAAACATAACAGAAGCTTTACTTATAGATCTGAGTATAGAGTAAATAGGAGTGGAGTACCACAGGGAAGTATTTTAGGGCCTACCCTGTTTCTCATTTATATAAACGAGTTGCCATATGTTACTAAACATAATTGTTTTATGTTTGCTGATGACACAACTTTATTAATAAAATGTCACAAAAATGATTTAAACCAAGAAATCCAAAATGAATTAAAAAATGTTACAAGCTGGCTTAGCACTAATAATTTGCAGGTTAACCTCGATAAAACAAAAATTGTTAAATTCCATAAACCAACACTTGATGAGGATAACAGCTTAGAAAATACAATTAAGCCCATAAAATGTGTATCATCAACTACTTTTCTAGGTTTCACTATAGATACGAATTTAAATTGGAAAGAAAATATAGATATTATATGCAATAAACTTAATAGATTTATATATGCTCTTAGAAGAATTAAAAATATTGTATCTAAAGAAGCAGCTTTAACAGCATATCATGGTTACGTCTCATCGACGTTAAGATATGGACTTGTACTATGGGGAAACTCAGTGGACGTAAGCAGAGCATTTCTAATACAAAAAAAATGTTTAAGAGCAATAGCAGGTGTGGACCGTACAACACATTGTAAACCTCTTTTTCAAAAATTTAATATACTCCCCCTCGCTAGTTTGTACATATTAGAAGCGTGTCTATTTGTGGAGAGACATAAATTTTTATTTGAGAAAAAAACCCATGGTAGCACAAGAAATAAAAGAAACATTAATAAAATTGTAATACCGACACAAAGACTGATGATAAATAGTAAAAACGCATACTGCATGACAATTAGAATCTACAATAATATTCCTGATAGAATTAAAAATAATAATAATAATATGTATAACAAATTTAAAAAAGAATTATTTGCTTGGTTGTTGGATAAATGTTATTATACCACCCAAGATTTTTTTAATGACGTAATGACCACAAGAAAATTTAAATTGTAATAATAAACTTTAAAACTAATAATATAAGAATTGTATTTTATGATAAAAAAAGACATTTTATACCTTTTTTTTTATATTTTGACTTATGGAATAATAAGATTAGACAGACATTCTAATGTATAGTTTTAAGATTGACATTTGGATATATATTTTTTTAACATAGTTTATTATATTTTGATTTGCAGAACTGATATTATCATTATGTTATTTAGTAGATTATTCATTAATTCGTTTTATACTTTACTAATCTTTGACTTGTGTTGCTTCGATTTATATCTCGTTTATTATTAACTGTGATTAACTTGTGTACCTTAATAAGTTTTAAATAGGAATAGACGATATTTCCACGCCCTGGAGGCAGAAATTGTAACATAAACATAATATGTAACACCTTTGTACCAATTTCTTGGAAATAAATTGATTTGATTTTGATTTTGATTTTTGAAAAAAAAAAACAGTCCTTGTTTCGAGTCGAGCGTTAAAAGTTTACATTTAGCAGATCTAATTCCTTAAAGAACTTATTAAAATTAAATCAATCTACGATTTACTGCGCCTAATTTTTATGTTATTTTTCTAGGTATGTTACAGTATATTGAGCAGACTGACAATGAAGAGAATTCCGGGTATCAGAGGGATCAGGAATCAAGGCAAGTTGTTTTTTTATTATCCCACTATTTCCTTCTAATTGTTAGTCTAGGACAGTGATAGGAAATGGCGAACCTAAAGCACGATGCCATCAATGCACGCGACACAATATTTTGGGCACGTCACTGATCACAAAATTTTGTAAATTTTATATACTACGAAAAAAGTGTGGACTAGGTATTATTTGACAAACCTAACAATATGTTATTTGTCATCTATTTTGTAACAACAGAAGTTACAGTTATTTAACTTTTATTTAAATTACAAAATGATCCTCCTATTATGATCTATGTGCAATAATACAGAATTTATTTTTAACTTCCCGCTCGCGCTAAGAAAATCTAAGATTTTCAAAAATCGGGAAGTTATTGGTTTTACCTCGTTTTGCAAAAATCGAATTCTCATCAGATCTCGACGTTCTAGCCCAAGAGCTACTAAGAAATTTTGAGTAGGTATTTGAGGCACGTTGAAACCTTGTCCTGTACTTCTCCTATTGTACCTCAACACGAGAATGCAGGCCTGGCTGGTCAAAAGCGGAACTTAGCCAAAATACAAATTTTTTAAAAGTAGATTTTTTTATGCCCGAAAAACATGTTTGAGGCATTATGAAATTTTGATATACTGTTAGTATAATGTATAAGGAGTTGGGAAAAAAAACCCCGTAATTTAGTCGGAACTTTAACCTAGCCATGTCAGTTTAAAAGTAAATAGTTTAAAGGTTAAAAATAGGTGTGTGAGGCACGGCCACCATCACCGAGATCGGTGTGGGAGTTATTATTATTTATGCCTTCCTAGATATCGCTTTTACGTAGATAGGTAATGTAAATCAGCGTAGGTCAAGCTGGTTCGTTAATAAATAACTATTTATTTTATAAATTTGTCGAGTAAATTAGACTATTGCACAATATGTAATTTTATTGCATACAATATTGTATAAACAACGAATGGATGTCTTCGATTTTTATAGGAAAATCAATTAAAAACGACTCATATCGACTTTGCGAAAATTATCAAGACCACGTAGTTCCTTGATGCCTTCCTAGATGTCGCTTTTACGTTTATGTACTTAATGTAAATGGTAGATTAGGCTGGTTCATATGCCATTTCTATTTAATTAATACCTATTTGTTTTATAAATACATTTTGACGTAGTGAGTTAGTTTATTGCACAATACGCAATTTTATTTTTTGACCACGTAGTTCTTTGAGAGCTTCCTAGATGTCGCATCTCCTTTCAAACGTATATTGCAGTTCATAAAATGACCGATAGATGTCACAAAATCATGAATTAAAAGCCAGATTTTCTCGATTTTCTAAGTCACATGGCAGGTGGAAAGTTCCCATAAAATTATCTGTATTTTTTTCAGTATTTTTTAAAAATAATAAATAATACCCTACTCAAATTGCCTCAATTGCCTTGTGAAGTGCCTCAGACACCTATTTTTAACCTTTAAACTATTTACTTTTAAACTGACATGGCTAGGTTGAAGTTCCGACTAAATTACGGGGCTTTTTTTTTTCCCAACTCCTTATACATTATACTAACAACAGTATATCAAAATTTCATAATGCCTCAAACATGTTTTTCGGGCATAAAAAATCTACTTTTCAAAAATTTGTATTTTGGCTAAGTTCCGCTTCTGACCAGCCAGGCCTGCATTCTCGTGTTGAGGTACAATAGGAGAAGTACAGGACAAGGTTTCAACGTGCCTCAAATACCTACTCAAAATTTCTTAGTAGCTCTCCAGCTATTCTGAGGTCGCAGGAAGCTTCCCTGACTACCCCCGCGAGGGTGTCGATGTCTGTATGTGTGTGTGGGAGTGTGTGTAACCATGTAAACTTCTTATAACTTTTGAAAGGTCTGATCGATTTTATTGCGGCTGGCGCCATTCGAAAAGGCCTGGCCAAACTTAGATTTTCAATACAATTTGGGCCGATTCTGACAGATTTCAAGATATCTCAAAAAACTGCAAAACGTTTTCTTAATAATGTTTTTTTTTTTGGAATATATTTTAAACGGCTTTATCGATCAACTCCAAAAACTAATCAGCTTGAAAAACTACGTCGATCGTCGCTTATCCGGTCAAAATCTATTGATTCGTTCGAGAGATATCGTAAAGGAAAGAGAACTGAAAAAAGTGTTTTTTCGGAATAACTCCGAAATTTTTCATCAAAAAATTTTTTATTGTCGATTCTTTCAAAGGACATGAAAGACTGCATCAGTTGTCGCCAATCGCGGTTCATCCGTTGTTGGAAAATTGGTTAATTCATTCCAAAGTTATGAATGACAGTTTGAAATTTCAAAAAATAGTGTTTTATTAAATTTTCATCAGACTTTTGAGCTCGGAGAGCTCGTCGCCGTCGCCATACACATCATTAATCCTTCGAGTCGTTTCTGCAGCACTGGTGCCACGGTGGAACTCGTACTCGAAAATAATAGGATATTTCAAGTTCTCCATTTTGTAAACAGAGTGACAAAAGAAAAGCAAAGAAAAAACCAAAAGAGGAAAAAAGAAATGAATTACGGTTTTCGAAACACAAATGCATGAGTAAATAGCGGTATAAATTTGAAAATTTAATTTCTAACGGTCTAACCAAAGAAGAGATTAGAGAGATATGATTAGAGATTTTTCGTCATACAATAAAATGACACACTTTTTAAGCCCTTTCAATTGATATTATATTATATGTGTTGTAATGCTACGTACTGTAGTGGGGACGGGCTCCATACAAAAATTCCTGTTCTTTCTGCAAATTTTCGACACTTGCTAGGGAATCAAAATCTACAGGATACTTCCCGTGAACTCAAAATCATGAAATTTGGTACGAAGCAACGTCTTATTGCACAGACAAAGGAAAAATTGCGAAATCCCTAAATTTTTTGTTACATCATATAATAAAAATAAAACTTCTACCCTTTCCTCATGAACGCGTAGAGGTATTAAATTGAAATTCATATCAAATACTCAGGTCTATAATACCTTTAAGCTGTAACAAAACTATTACAGGTTTGTATGGAACCCTCGGTGCGCGAGGACTGTGCGTGTGTTGTTGTTGTGTGAGTTGTAGTCATAAAACCTATTTAAGAATATTGTCCAATCAAACTCAAAACTAATCTCTGAAAACGGCACCAAAGTTGCAGTAGTACTTTTTAAGAGACGTGGCAACATTAAGTGCGACAAACGTCCTCTCATGTTAAACATATACCGTCTCCGTTCCGTCGCGAGTAAAAATATAAAGTTTTATAAATATTTAGTGATGGTTGTTAAGAAAGGTCACGAATCCCTCAACGTAATTTATCACGAGTATTCAAAAAAATTCATAAATACATGATTGCTTTGTGTTTGAAAAATTTAGGGTTGTGAAACGAAGCCCCACAAAGTATTGATAAACTTTTACTTGTCCTAGGATGGTAACAGGGGTGCCCCAACACCCCACGCGAGTAATTACGCGCCGATTTATTGAAAATTATTTGCTGTATCGCTCTAGCACTTTGTGTATTCTTTAATTATCCTACAGTAAGGGGTCGCCCATTAATCACGTGAAGCCTAAAGGGGGAGGGGGGGTCCGAAAAAAAAACACCAAGTATCACCAAGGGGAGGAGGGGGTATAAGGAGACATCACGTGTATTAATTTGAATCTAGTCTATGCATACCAAAATTATTATCGGTTGTAGATTCGTAGTATGGTTTAAATACTTACAAGACAAATGACTCGTATAGTTTTTAATTGCTTAAATTATTCGATTAAATTGTTTTTTAAGTTAAAGTTTTTCTTCAAACATGACTTGCTTACTATATAAAAAAAATACACGTGATCTTAGGTGGGGGAGGGGGGTAGTATAAAACCTCACCACGTATCACCAGGGGGAGGGGAGGGGTCTAAAAAGTTGGTAAAAAACATCACGTGATTAATGGACGGCCCCTAAGCACTAAGCCTTCAGTAGCCGTATCGCGGTGGGAGCAGCGATACGTCAATTTTGTTCTGCAGGTATCTGCGGGGTTTTGCATCACCCCTGTTATTATTTACGTAGGTATTATCTTTTCCTACTTTATTTATTTTTATGTTATATTCATAATATAATTTATGTTTATAAAATATAATTATGGCGTTTCGTAATGATGAAGAGCTTGTGGGGTACTTCAATAATATGCTTGAATATAATGCGACAAAGGGTGGCGCCCCTGGCCTCCGGTTTTTCTTTGGTATGTTCAATCAAGCAGGGGTCAGTTCTATAATTCTTTATCTAGAAGATAATAAGCATCTGAACACGCTAGATAATAAATTTAGAAGTAACTTCCTTAATAAATTAGTAAAACTGACGACGCCTGGATTCTAATTTACCTCGACATGTATCGGGATACACAAGGGTCAAGTGGATCAATCATCAATCAAAGCAATCTCAATCTCGAACCCTTTGGGTACGGAAACCTAAAAAACTAAGCTAATTTTAGAGAAGTGACATTTTGAGGAAGGGACATTTTTTTTTTTAATGAAATATGGGGGCAAACGAGCAAACGGGTCACCTGATGGAAAGCAACTTCCGTCGCCCATGGACACTCGCAGCATCAGAAGAGCTGCAAGTGCGTTGCCGGCCTTTTAAGAGGGAATAGGGTAATAGGGGAGGGTAGGGAAGGGAATAGGGTAGGGGATTGGGCCTCCGGTAAAGGAACATTCTGGAACCAGGGAACATTTTGGGAAAGGGACATTATGGACTCGAACGAAATTATCGTCCGTAAACTGACTATAAGAGACAACCATTTTTTTAAGATTTTTAAAGGAATGGCATGAATTTCAATTGTGCATATTCAAAAATTTTCCATACAAACTTTCAACCCCTGTTTTATATCCCCAGGAGACGAATTTCAAAAAAGGGTAAATTACATGTTCAATTTTTGTATTTTTTTAGACAAAATATTTAATTTCATCGAAATCTGTAAAGATTTTCATTTTTAGTATACAAACTTTTAACTTCTATTTTATACCCCCAGAGGACGAATTTCAAAAACCTATAAAATACATACTCAATAATTCTTATTTATTAGCTGGGATATTCAATTTCATGGAAATCGGGACAGATTTCAAAATCGTTCATACAAACTTTCAACCCTTATTTTTCATCTTAGGATGGTGAATTCCAACAGACCCTGAAACACGTATTTAATTAAACTAGTGAGCGCCTTGTGGTCGAAATTCGACCATAATTCATGTTTAAATTTTTTAGTTTCAATTTTAAGGGATCTTTTGCCTCTTAGATACGCAATAAAAATGTGTAAATTTTGTCTGTGATATTTATTGTTTACAGTGCCGGATTTACACATTTTCCGCCCATAGGATATTCAGTTTGTCCCTCCCTCCCTCCCTCACCAAACTTCCTTCTCAAAATTACTCTTCTTATACTCATCAAGAGTACAATTACTGTAGTTTTTGTACAATAATTGTCCTGATTGACTTTGTACGAAATAGCTATTTGAAAGTGTGTATTCTTTAAATAAAACAACAGTGCAAAATATATTACAATGATAATATCTCTAATAATACACATTATGTTTTCTACGTTGCATTGAAAGCGAACGAGTGGAGCGAGCGAGCAAAAATTTCTCTAATTTCGCGGGATAAAATTGGATAAATTATTTTTTTTTCTATTGTACTGGTTTAATTTGTAACAAATGCGAAATAAAGATATTTATTTATTTGTTTTCTTATTATCTACTGTACAGCAGGTTTCTGTTGGATACATCCATATAGAGTCTATATGGATGTATGATGGATGGATTTCTATATTATAGACCAAAAACAAATAACACACTGTCAAAATCTGCAGATTGCATATCTTAATACCAAAAGAACCCGCTGCCACCTGCCGCTCTCATTTATACTAATATTATAAATGCTCTCATTTATACTAATATTATAAATGCAAAAGTATGTCCGTCTGTTACCTCTTCACGCTTTAACCGCTGAACCGATTTTTATGCAATTTGGTATAAACATACCAAAGTAGGTACTTCAGTGGCGGATTATCCTAAAGGCAAACTAGGCATGTCCCTAGGGGCGCGAGGGTACAGTGTTCCCGCGGGATTATGTATTTACGCGGGTGGAGCTGCGGGCAAAAGCTAGTCTAAAATATGTTGAATTTAAATTGTATTTTATAATATTTTACATCGTACTGTTAGTATATATTTTTTTATTCAGACGTGAGAGTGTAAAGTATACTGTACAGTACCTACTAAAATATTATATTTTTGTTAAATTGTCGAGAATATTTTTCCTATGCAAATAATAATGTATTTCTGTAACACAAAAATACTTATTTGACGTCCCCTAGAATTTGCCACCATAGGCTTCAGCCCTTTGGTAAATCCTCCTGAATTATGCGTAAATAATACATGATTTTGATTTGTATTGTAACAAGATTCGATAACAAATGAAAAAGCAAACAAATATGGCGGCGCGGGGAATTTATATTGCGTTATATTATAATATAACGAAAAATAATGCGTGATATTGTAAGCAAGAATGTTTATTTGACAATCTGTCGACATTTTATAATCTCGCTAGGTATATATATCAAAGACTCCATTAGGATAAGATGGCGAACGGTTGAAATATTCCAAGTTTAGATATTTATTACAATATTATCGAATAGCCCAAATGCTGAACGATCAGAAACGTGACAAGTTCGATGCCACGTATTCCACGACTTCCGTATTTTATCCTGATTCCTGAGCTTTTATAATCCAGTCATTCCCAAATTCAGGCAAATAATCCCCCAGTCTCCATGACAACCATTCTTTTCTATGACATCTATCAATACTGGCATCGACCTAGTCCAAATAGTAAAACTACTTGACGTTTCCAATCATAGACAATCTTAGCTTTAACACGCTCCGACACGGCCATTCTGACAATTCGCACGTCCCTGTGCGAAACAAATCCGTTGACACTCCGACAAGATCACCCTGGCGATTCTGAGATCCTTGTGTGAAGAATATTTATGTGCATCAACGCTCCGACACGGCTATTCTGTCCATGCACACGTCCTCGTGTGAAGCGTCTCACGTCTTCGTTTCAAGGTTCTGAAAAAAACATTTGACAGCACAGTAAAAGGTTCTCACTCGGTCAACCTGACCTCGGAAAATTAATAAGAACTGCTTTAATCCATGGACATAACATTTAATTTTCTCATATTCTAACACATCAATACACTCTTATAACCCTCCTGTGTCAATTACACTCTTATTAACATCCTTCATCTAACCTCTATGTAGTGTTCTCAGAGTTAAGTTTTAATTTACATTTTATACTCTCAGATTAAACACACATGAAGTATACAGATACAACACAATATCAACCATTATCTTGCTACCAAATAAATCATGACATGCTTTACCACACACTTCACACTTTACATGTACCAATCTCAATATCGAAAAACGATGCTGTTATATTCCCACCCGGTAGGCAGCTAAAGAGCCGACTCCATCCGGGCTAACTATATTCAACCACTGCAGCATTGGTACAATACAAGGCCACCTCCATCCGGTGCACCTCACTACAAAAAACCACTGGGTTGCCTCCATCCGACACCCAGTCACAAGGCCACCTCTATCCGGTGCCTACTCTCATCAAGCAATGGGCTGACTCCATCCGGCATCCACTCACAAGGCCACCTCTCTCCGGTGCCTACTCTCATCAAGTAATGGGATGCCTCCACCCGGCACCCAATCACAATCCTCGCTCGCAATCCGCAGTCGCAATTCACATTCGCAATCTACAGTTGCAATTAACAGGTGCAAACAAAAATATTCTCAGTTTACATTTCAAACTCAAACTCAAAATTTTTATTTCCATGTAGGTTATAATATAACACTTATAGAATTGTCCTACATGATGCCTACCACCGGTTCGGAAACTAGCCCGGCGAGAAGAACCGGCGTAAGAAACTCGCACGGGGCCACCTTTTAGCAAAAAGATGGGAAAATTGTTCTTTTCAAAAAATATTTTACAATGTTGTAACTTAATCTATATAACATTAGTCATAAGTACATAGAACATACTTAAGTACATAAAAGCAGCCTTGCATGGGGCCATCTTATTCCCAAGGTGTGCAATCGTTAGTGAAATCACTGACTTTATAATAAGCTTTTGCACACAAACGTTCTTTAACAGCTTTTTTAAATTTATTAATGGAAAGATTTTGAACGTTTTCTGGGATTCTATTGTAAAGGCGTATACATTGACCTTTAAAAGATTGACTTACTTTACTAAATCTGATCACTGGTATTTCTAACTTGTTCCTATTTCTAGTATTCCTACAATATGTGTCACTTTTCTTTTTAAAATTCGTTAAATTCTTTCTGACATACAACACATTGTCCAAAATGTATTGAGAAGCAACGGTCAGAATACCTATTTCTTTAAATTTTTCTCTCAGAGATTCAAAACATGACATCTTATAAATAGAACGTATAGCTCGCTTCTGTAGCACAAATATTGTATTAATGTCCGCAGCGTTTCCCCAAAGAAGAATGCCATATGACATTATACTATGAAAATAACTAAAATAAACTAGCCGCGCTGTATCCTCATCGGTAATTTCTCTAATTTTTTTGACTGCATATGCTGCAGAACTGAGCTTATCTGCCAGATTTGCAATATGGGGACCCCACTGTAATTTACAATCTAGTGTTATTCCTAGAAATACAGCGGTGTCCACTAAGTTCATTTTCTCATCATTTAATAGTATATTGGTTTGTGCCTGCCTAACATTTGGGAGGCTAAACTTTAAACATTTCGTTTTATTTGAATTTAAAAGTAAATTATTAACATTAAACCAATGTACCATTTTTGAGAGAGCACTATTTACCTCGTCATAATTTGACTGTCGTCGCTTCACATTAAAAATTAGTGAAGTGTCATCGGCAAAGAGTACTATCTCATGCTTATCTTTAACTAGATAAGGAAGGTCATTTATATAGATGAGAAAAAGAAACGGGCCTAAAATTGACCCTTGTGGCACACCTAATTCTATTTTGGTCCCAGTAGACCTTGTAGAATTAACTTCTACTCTCTGCGTTCTATTTTTAAGATAAGAATCTAAAAGTTTAAGTGCCGTGTCCCTTATACCATAATGGTATAATTTTTTGACCAACGTAGCATGCTCGACACAGTCGAAAGCCTTGGATAGATCACAAAAGACACCAAGTGCATCATGCGATCCCTCCCATGCCCCAAATATGCTGCATAGAAGACTGATGCCTGCGTCTGTTGTGGACCGACCTTTAGTAAACCCGAATTGGTTACTATGTAATAAATTATTTATGTTAAAGTGGGCTAGCAATTGATTTAAGATTATTTTCTCGAAAATTTTACTGAAAGTCGGTAGTATAGATATTGGTCTATAATTTGCTGGGTCAGACTTATTCCCAGCCTTAAAAAGAGGCATCACCTTGCTATGCTTCATTAGGTCAGGGAACACACCATTCTTTATACAATTATTGAAAACTAAGGCTAGATAGGGGGCAATGATGTCAATTATTGATTTTATAACTTTTATAGACATACCCCAGAGATCGGTAGTATTTTTAATATTGAGTAATTTAAAGGTTTTAATAATATCTCTGGAGTCAATTTCTTTAAAATTAAAATTGACATCACATTCCTTGACATTTTCTCTGAGTATTTTTTCAGCAACTGCAGGTGAAGAATTTAAATTTTTTGTAGTTGAGACCGGAATGTCAGCAAAAAATTTTTCGAAGATTGTCGCAACCTCTAGGTCAGAATTTACCTTTTTATTATTAATACAAAGTTCAAATTTAGAGTTACGACTGCCTTTACCTCTTCCAGTCTCATCTGCAATTATCTTCCAAGTGGTTTTCACTTTATTTTTAGCGTTCATTATTTTTTCTTTTATGTGAAGTGCCTTCGCTGCTTGACATACTTTTTTAAACATTTTTGAATATTGCTTGACATACAGTTTAAAAGATTCACTCCTATTAAATGTTTTTTCGTTATACAAATCATATAATCGCTGTTTACTTATTATAACTCCTGCAGTTGCCCAGGTTTTAAAATTACTTTTTCTATTATTTAAATTGACCGTTTTAGAAGTAAATACAGAGTTATACTGGGTTCTTATTATTTTAAATAGTTTATGAAACGCTTCATCTGAGCTATTAAACCCATCTAACTGTTGAATATTTGAAACTAATTTACCTCTAAATTTCTCAATACGTTTTGTATTCACAGGAATATAAACAAGCTTTTCTTGAGGTTTATTTTCACAATTAATATTAAATGAAGCAAATTGTCCACAGTGATCAGAGCTAAGCGCATTAATTATTTCTTTTTTATAAGGAGTAATATTAGTGAAAATATTATCAATACAAGTAGCTGCTGTATCACATATTCTTGTCGGTTCATAAAATAAATTACTGAGGTTATACGATTTTAACAATGATGTGAATCTAACAGTGGTGGAGTTTGAGTCTAATAAATTAATGTTGAAATCACCACATACAATAATCTTCTTGTTAGATGCACATATTTTTGTCAACATTTCTTCCATGATTGGTTCAAAGGAATCGTATAAACCTGATGGAGGCCTGTATACGCTTACAATAATAAGATGGCTCAACTCAATACAGGCTACCTCAATTATTCGTTCAGTAGAGAGTCTTATAATATCTTTACGTTCTTTAAATTTAATTTTTTTATTAATTAATATTAAAGAACCACCTCTAATGGCATTCTCTCGACTGAACGAACTAGCTACCTGGTGACCACAAAAGTTAAATATTAATTCATGTTTTCTAAACCAATGTTCTGATAAACACATAATATCAATGTTATATTCATTAACAAACAACTCAATTTCTAATTCTTTACCTACCATTCCTTGCAAATTTTGGTGCACCAGGTTTACATTGAAATTACATTTTTTGTTAACATTTTTGGTAGGTAAGATAGGTAATACATTTAAATAATTTATATTATTGATTATCACATTGCTAGAGTGAGCCTCTGTTGTCTTAGAAACTAATTTAAATTATTTGGAACATATTCCAAGCTGCTGACTGTATAGTTGTCAGAATAATGACTCTGCTCAATAAAAGCAGTGGTCGGTTTAGCCAATTCTTTGGCTTGTCCTAAAACTAAAAAATGAAATAGCCATCTAGCTATGCGTCTAGTAAAAAACTGTGATAAGAAATACTTATCACGTGTTAGATTATTAAATCTAAAACTTATAATATTATTGTCAACCACATCTATATGTGGTTGAGTGTTACTTAAAACTATACAATTTTGGTTTGTAGCACTACACAGTAGGCTGTTCAACTTAAATCTAATATAATTTTCGTTACTCTCGTGTGGCAGTTTTTTTATATAAGGAAAGGTAAACAATATAAGTTTAGTAACATTTTCTTTGTTACTCAAAATATCAATATAATCTGTCATCTGTTTTTTGTTTATCTTTTATATATTTTAACAAACAGTTTACAATGTACTTCAAAATCTTAATGTCTTTTGGACCGCTTAGATTATTACCGGATTGAGCGCGCCGAACATCTTGGTGAAATAACTAAACCTACTATTAAACCAAAAGCTAATATCATTTTACTTTAGTGCTAAACAGAGCCGTCGTATTGCATACACGTCACGAACTTTTAACAAAATATTTTTGCATTTAACTTTTTTAATAAATACATCCAGAAGCAGAGACGGGCGAGCAAAAAAAACATTGACCGAACCGGTAGCACATTTACAAGAAATAAATAAAGATTTAGTGCCTCACATGACTATCGAGTACTTTAAAAATTATTCCACATAATTCGAAAAAAAAAATACTGTCGCAATAACGTTAGACCGGGCAAACCGATCGTCTTTGTTTTAGGCTCAAATTGTAGCTGACTAAATTGTCCAGAGGAATTTTTCGCAAATTTTGAAATAATTCTCCGTTTCCAAATTATCGCGCTCCAAAAAATATAAAAAAATCTGAATAAAATTTAATTTTTATTTCACAGTTTCAGCCATAACTTTTTTCGTTTTTTTTTTTTCGTGAATACGCGTCCTTTGAGCTTTTTTTGAATATCATATCCTTCACAACTCTCCGAGATATAAGGGAATCTTAGTTTTTCATGAAATCGGAGCATTCACTGGAGCGAACGAAAAGAAAGTTACAATGTCAAAAGTATTTCGTATTTTTCTAGCTATACACACTACAATCAATGTTGAAGGGTCAGGTGTTTCACAATACTCCCGCCGAATGTAAGCAGTTGTAACTTATTACACTAAGTTAACATAACACATATTAGGACGATTACGCTAAAGATTGATATCAATATAAAACTTTTGAATTTTCAAAGTTTCTGATGGAAATTATACGTTTCTTTCTCATAAATTTAATAATCGTTTGGTCGTAAGCAACTTTGGTGCGTTTATAACGAACGACAAGGGTATTCAACTCGAGGTTCATTTTCACGTTTACAGATGAGCAATCGGATTGTTGATGGAAAATAACCATAGCCGTCGCTTTTATTACCATACCAAAAGAGTCATAAATGCGTTGCTAGTCGTTAAGATAATCTTAGGTCTCCTGTCGCACAATTTTTAAGTATTTTTGGTTTTACCTAAGTACCACAATATTCTAGGCAATTTGATTTTAGCATGTGTAACAATATACATTCGAAGCCCACAAAGTAAACCAAAAGGTCGATTCTACTAATCAAATTCCGTAACAATACAGTTACGATCCAGTCCTGATAATATATTAAAACTGCAAAAATGGCACTCTCACAAACGTCCAATCAACGTCAAACCCGTTTTGATTGGGCACACCTCCAAAAATCAGTTCATGACGTCAAGACTAGTCATCCACAACTCAACAAAAGCAAACTAAAAGTGTAAGTCAACTACGAGAATTGGGGTTCAGAATAACTGATAGTTGACACAGAGATGACTGAATATACCAGTAGTAATAAACCTCCTCCTGACATTTCATAAGCTTACTTCTGTTACTTTCTGGTAGATATCCTTTAACTTCATTGGAAGTAACTGCAATTTTAAGTCCACGGTTTTAATATGCGCAAGTAAAATTCAGGCTTCTGAAACTTTGCCATTACTTTCTACTTAAAACCTAACCGATCAATAATTAATTGACAATATTTATAAGATCAAATAGCTCATAAATATCAAAAAAGTAAGATCAGGACAAAGATTGGTGATTTGCTTTGATGTCCGTTTTCGCAAACTAGAGTATGTACGTTGTGTCTATATGATGACGTTGCCATAGGTTGACATTTCCAGTTAGGTTCAAGTGGTTCATTTTTCTGAAGGTTTGGGGGCCGTTATACCAAATACTCCATAGACCTTAGGAAAACAATTATTATTAGCAAAATCGGATATTGACTTTTCATTATGCCTGCTTTTTCTTAAAACAGTAACCTATATTCAGAAGATAGATGATTCGTCATTTCGATATATTATAATAGTAAAAAAATTTAGTCATTCGTATCGTATCGAAATAAGTTGTTATTTCTTTGTTCTAAGTTAAACATTTTTTCAATGGCTCGGCTCTGATCACTAACATTCCCAACGCTGGGGCTCGGATCTCTCATCAACGGGAAGTTGCATCAGTCTACTACGCTACCTAATCACAGAACGCTTATTACGGAGAAGAATGTCGACCTCATACAAAAAATTGGGACCAGATAAGCGCTTCTAGTGAGCTGCCTCTTCAAAATTTTAACCGCCTTCCAACAAAGGAGGACTACTTAATTGATTATATCAATATGGCGACAAATTTAAGATACGTAATCATAGTTTAAGATATCGTTAAATTCCTCTTTCGAATACAATTTGATATTCCAACAAAACCGATTAACCATCTCCATAAACTATTCATTAATACTGCAGAACAATATATTCATTTTTTTTGTTTCTTTTTTTTCAAATGGGGCTTCGTTAATGTCATTTAAGTTGTTTTAACTTAATCGGACTGGTGACTGCCATTTGGCTAGTCTTTATGGTACAATATATTAATCATTCGTGAGCCTCATGTACATAAGTCTAGCGTTTTCGATGGCGCAAGGCAGAAGCGACATAGTGTCATCTGTTGTGGTTTTAAGTAGCTTTTATGTAACGTTAACCCTGTAGGACAGAGCGATATATTGAAATGTCGCCATTCTCGTTGCACCGAACTGCCCCCTTGTACCTAATACTAAAACCAAGAGAGAAAATAATTTATGCAATCAATAATTATCTGTCAAAATAAAATCATCCCAAAGTACATACGTATCATTCCAAATTAATAAACAATTTCACTTGGTTAGATAATAATCTAGCGCCTGACACATGAATTTTCAACTACTATCTTAAAGTATCATGCGAATTCTTATTGCAAAGTTAGATTTTGACAAACGGACAAAACTGTATTTTCAATTTGATCCAAAGGTTGCGAAGTACTATAATTTTATGTTCGTTTTAAATATTCTTTTTATTTTTGTCTCATGAAATCAATTATGAGTTATTATGTACTCAAATAAAAATGTCATTCGTGAGAACGCGCAAGATCACGCTCCTTCTATATCATAACAAAGATTACTTAAATTTGCAAAATTTAACAACTATGTCATACATTCTTATAGCATCATTTGCAAAATAGCAGTACACTGTAAGAAGTAAATTATTACACTCATGCACATCGTCTCAGACTTCAGCAGGCTACGCGTCGCTATATAAGTAGGTAGGTCCACACATATGCAGTCTTTCGATACACAAACTAGTATCTAACCTAAATCTTAGTTTGAGATGTACTAACTCGGTTAGACCATGAAGCCATTAGCATCAAGAGAAGCAACATCTTATATGATCTTTATTAGCTAGGTAATTTCGCTATGTGTATCAAATGAAAGAGACTTCATAAACAATACTAGATCAGTTCTACCAATATTTCGAAAAAAATATCGTAATGGAAGGAATACGCTCACCACAGTTATTGAGTGTCCAAGTTGGAATCTTTATGCCCAATTTATTATCATTTACCAAGTTAAGAGAGCAAAACTGCATCTGCCACGTAATTTATCGTCAATTCTCTCCAAGTATGTCAATACATAGTGTCCTTGTCTCCCGCTGTAAAATAAAAATAAACAATACATGACATATCTCAGAATTGCTATTAAACTAGCTTTGATGTTCTGATGCAGCTAAACGTCTTTAACAAAACTTTTCCTCATGCAGGACAATCAATTGACTTGTGTCCCTATCAACCACAAACAAAGCATTTGCGAGCAGTGTGTTGACCACAGGATCTTATATTCTCTAGTTTTGGCTTTCCATCTCTTATGTTTGTTATTATTATATTTTTAGCGATCAATACAATTCAACTTCAACTCAAGAATCTTGTGTTCTAAGTCTCCGCTACGGATTAAGTGTACCCAATATCCTTTGTAATTGGAATGTGAATGCAGTCTGATTATTTCATCTTGCTTTTACACCATGAAGATTCACCCATGCTAAATGCATGTAATACACTCTTCTGACTCTAGTGTCATTCTGATCGGTTTCGATCTATTAATCTAGGTATTACTTTCGTCGGACAACTTTTAGTTTTCTCCACGTTTTGGGCTGTACGCATTTGTTCATTTGCGATTTAAGCAATTTGCTCATCCTGTGTGTCATGCTCATTCTGCCCTTTGCACGTTATGCTCCGAAGGGTCTTTCTATGTGGGTCGCGATGTTCATACCAGTTCTGATATCAAAGACTCCATTAGGATAAGATGGACGGTTGAAATATTCCAAGTTTAGATATTTATTACAATATTATCGAATAGCCCAAATGCTGAACGATCAGAAACGTGACAAGTTCGATGCCACGTATTCCACGACTTCCGTATTTTATCCTGATTCCTGAGCTTTTATAATCCAGTCATTCCCAAATTCAGGCAAATAATCCCCCAGTATCCATGACAACCATTCTTGTCTATGACATCTATCAATACTGGCATCGACCTAGTCCAAATAGTAAAACTACTTGACGTTTCCAATCATAGACAATCTTAGCTTTAACACGCTCCGACATATATTTCAATCTAAGGGTGTTTACAATTTCACGACAATTTCATACAAACTTTTAAATTTATAATATTTGTAAGAAATAAACACAAATTTTCTTTGTCCAGGTTACTGTTCGTTTGTACGGGAAGACTCCACACACCTCACCTAATACGTGACGTGTCACTAGTAGACACAAACCGAAGTGAATTCACGTCTAGACATAGTCTGGAATGGAAGTTCTTATTCTTAGACCACCGCGCACCGCCTATTATAGGATACTTGCCTTTCGAAGTGCTTGGCACATCAGGATACGACTATTATCACTTTGATGATTTGGAGAAAGTCGTGACGTGTCATGAAGCTCGTAAGTATTTGAATTAACTAAGTTCATGAAAACTGTAAAATACAAATGTATTGTTTACAAACCATCAAATAATACTGCAGCAGCTCTACAGTATCTGGCCAATAGATTTCACATCCACCTATTTGAAAATATATTCGGTTATTTTAACGGGCAATTGGCTCACCACACCCACTACTGCAACTCCTGTGTAGCCAGGATCGACAGTTACCACAAACCACAAAAAACCCTTTGATATGATCTCAGGGGTGCCCGAGGGACATGCTAAATTTGTCTTGGGACCCGCAACGACATTAATCAGAAGATTGTAAGAGGAAGTATTCCAGTTTCCCTCCCCAAGCAAAGCAGGAGACAGCAAAAATTGGAATAACAAAAAAGTCAGAATTAAAAGGGGAAGCACCACGGAAATAATATGTATTTTTTTACTACAAAACCAGAATATGTTAATTGTATGTTTTGATTTATGATAATATGACAATAATTAATTACAATGCATTTACAAAATTAGGGCAAAATAGTATAGAATTGTTTCCAATAGTAGTTATGAAATGATTGAAAGCACGGAAGTTCATCGCGCAGCCCACGAGATATTCATAATACACCACCCTAGACACATATTCGGTTAGTGTTTTATGGAACATCATCTGTATCAAACACTGCCTAGGTGACAATTGTAAGAGAAAACGATCGTGGATGTGCATTCTTTTTGGCAGGGGAGTGTAAAGTGTGGACGGGTGATAGTTATGTAATACAAAAGGCTTACTTTAAGTGATAATAATGACCCATTCTATCAATTTCGAAATTCAGCTTCCATTGGTTTTGTCCTATAGCTTTTGTAAATCGTAAAATATAAGAGGCTAGCTGTTGCCCACGCGCACGGCTCCTCCCGCTTAAATACAGTAGGTATCCTTCGGGAACACTGTATTTTATCGGGATAAAAAGTAGCCAATGTTTTAATCCAGAGTCTAAACTACTAAGAAACCAAATTTCATCAAAATCCGTTCAGTGGTATTTGCGTGAAAGAGTAACAAATTTCCATCCATACATCCTCACTAACTTTCACATTTATAATATTAGAAGGATAATAATGTAAATTTTTGTATGTGCAGTAATGCAGAAAGGTGAACTTACGTCGTGTTACTATCGGTTTCTGACAAAAGGCCAGCAGTGGATATGGCTTCAGACGCGGTTCTACATCACCTATCACCAGTGGAACGCGAAGCCGGAGTTCGTCGTTTGTACGCATCGAGTAGTCAGGTATGTATAGATTCTAATATTTATGTACATAATAGGTATTATGTAAAGTAGTGCCCGGCCATAAAGAATGCCTACCATCGACCTAGTTACATCTGGCAGACCGCTTTGAGGTAGCGTGCGTTGTTGTTATTGAAGTGAAAACTGCTTTAGCGGCGTTGTGCACTTTTTTGGGATGGGTAAAAAATGTTAAACTCGCGTCAGGGTACGTGATCGTGACCTGATCGAAAATTCGTAAGACGGAGGGAAAGTAAACCGCCGGCACGGCGCATGAGAGGAAGTAATATCCCCCTCTCTTTCTACCGCGCCGCGAAAATGTATTCCTGCTCTTGCTGTTTCGTTTTTCACTTCTGCCGGCACTTAAAAAAAGCGGAGTGCAACCCGTTGTTTTTATTTTATGTATTACTAGCTTTTGTCCACGGCTCCGCTCGTGTAAATACAGTATCCAACGGAACACTACTTTTTGGGGGTAACTGCCTGTGTGTTAATCCAGATTCCAGAGCTTAAACTACTGCCATATCAAAAATATAAATCTGTTCATAGTTTTTGCGTGAAATCCATCCATCCATCCTCACAAACTTTCACATTTATAATAGTAGTAGGACTAAGCATTATTAAAAGAAAATGCTTTCTGTACACCTTCTTCCACAAAAAGTTTAACTTACCGGCCAAATTTCATACTCCTCCGGTTGCATTGTGCACAATTCTTAAATATCTTCGCTCCTATTGGTCGCAACTCGCAGCGTGATGTTATATAGCCTAAATCCTTTCTCGATAAATGGACTATCTAACACAAAAATAATTTTTCAATTCGAACCAGTAGTTCCTGAGATTAGCGCGTTCAAACAAACAAACTCTTCAGCTTTATAATATTAGAATAGAATAGATTTGCTTAGAACGGTAGTTCAATCCAGGAGCTCAAAAAAGTGCCTTCGCGCATTTTATAAAAATCTTTCTCTGCAATTTTAGGTTTAATTAAAAAGTTAGGAAAAATTTACAAAAAGTGAGGCCGCTACAAACTAAGCCAATACTCAATAGCTATTCTGCACTATTCAATATGTCAAAATTGTTAATGTATCTTTGTTTCTGAGATCAAGAACGCCATAATTGGCCATTTTACACAAAAATCACAGTCGAAATGTAATATGCCTCTTCAACTGTTTTTCTTTTTGTTAGAACTTAGAAGTTCATTAAATTTGAAAGCGGTTTGTGTTAACTGTTAAGCCGTATCCACACGCGTGTCAAACCTCGACAAACCTTCACAAATTCAAACGTATGGATGGAAAATTTGGCTCGGCTTACCTGGGTTTGCGAGTGCTAGTCGCCGATCCGATCGAGTGTCGGTTTTTCGTGCACAAATCAAAGGCAGTTTGCGGCAGGCGTTTGCGATCATTTCACTCGCACATTCATTTGGTGGCTAATAGACGCAACAAGTTATTAAGCCGATTAAAAGTCATATTTCGAAAATTAATGGAGTAAAATGGTTTCTATGAATTTTTGTCATCCACTATCTCCTTGGTCGAATTTTCGATTAACTTTTCGTCTTTTGACTTAGCTTTTTTTGTATAATTATTATTTTTAAACAAAAAAATTTATAAAGTATGAAATTATTTTCTAAATAAGTCGGTTCCTTTTTTTTTTGTTTAAAAATATTAATTTATTCATTATTATTATATTATTATTAGCATATTTTAAGAAAAAATGTATAATTATACGCGCCAAGCATCCATTATATATTGTATATATCACCGTAAAATTGTAAAAACCGTTAGTTTGTAATAAAACTAGTGAAATTGTAAAATGTTGATAGACTTCCGACGCGAATATGCTGCCTATAACTTAACACAATATTTTTCGTTCGATTATAAACATATCGTTTTTAATCTTTCGACATATTTTTACAATCTCGTTAGTTATTTTACAATCTAAGGGTTTTTACAATTTTACGGTGACATATATAAGACGATGATGATGATTACTGTAAGTTACATAACGGCATATCTTTGCAGTTCTTTAAACAAAGCGGAAATTTCCAAAATATTTAAAGACTGACGAGTTCTGTTCAGTACTTTTGGATTTTGGTAGCATATACTTGGAAATCTTCAGAAAAAGTCAATATCACTATAGGTGTCCATAAAAATTTCGAGCATTTCGCTCGATTCCTCATGGATCTCACCATCAGGCGGTCACTTTTGTGACAACGGGACCAACTTTGGATTATAATACATATGTACATTAAAAAAAAAAATTAAAAAAAATTATCCACAAACGGCGGAATTATCGTTGAACATAAAAATAAATAACGACGACCTCTGTGGCTCAGTTGGTTGAGCGTGTTGGTGCTCAAGCCGGGGGTTGCGGGTTCGAATCCCGCCGAAGGAACAAAAAGTTTTTCTGTGTTTTTCATGGATGTGTATTAAATATGTGTATAATATAATAAAAGTCTTAAATATGTGTATAGTATAAAAGTATTAAATATATTTCCGTTGTCTGATACCCGTAACGTTCTTCGAGAACTTACCACGAGGTCAGATTGACGTGGTGTGAAGCGTCCATAGATAAATAAATAAATACATACATACATATAATCACGCCTTTTTCCCGTAGGGGTAGGCATGACCGCCTCTTTCCCGTAGGGGTAGGCAGAGACCACTTCTTTCCACTTGCTACGATCCTAATACATACTTCTTTCGCTTCGTCCACTTTCATTCTTACCATCCATTCCTCCTCTTACATTCAACGTAGCCAAGCGTCTCTCCATGGTCCGCTATAAAAAATAAATAAATAATTTAAAAAAATCATATTTATACAGTCGAACATACTATTTACCGACAACTTTTTTGGACGTCGATTAATACAAATAGGTTAACCCTTTCATTAATTATTATTACATAGATACATAAGTTATATCCACTTAGCATATTTCTGTGCCGCGACACACATTGACATTGTTCATTGTTGTTACATTTCACTCAACAGCAAAAATTTGTGAAAGGGATGGCATTCTTAATTCAATAGCAAATAAAAAGGTGACTAGTGTTTGTCAAGGGGACGCCTAGAGCCCCGTCCAGACTGTTTGCGAAGTAACCCGAAGTATGAAAAGCCGAAACGAAGTGCGTGCCCACACTGTCTTATTCGGCCAACCTCGGCCTACTTCGTGAGTAATCTGGACGAGATGTAATACGCGCTACTCGTCGATCGGCTCGTTGCATACTAACCAAAAACTGTCCCACTAGGACAGTTTCGAGTTTTGATTTTTGCTCGCTCATGCCATATCTACCTCTTTTTAATATAATACATATATGGGTTAACCCAAACGTTATAGCGGACAAAAGCTCGGCGTCCATCATGCTTGCTTCTCCCTACACACTAACAAAACTCGTAAGCGTGTGGATAACGACGTTTGTGTTACCAAAGTTTGCCAAGCGTTTGTAGAGGTTTAAAGTTTGCGGCAAGCGCTATGCGTGTGGATGCGGCATTAAGAAAAAAGGATTTTTTTAAGTAGGCGTTATATGCTTCTTGTATAATAGGTCACGACTCACGTGGATGAAAGCACGTGGTTGTATTTTATTGAAATTTTTAACAATTACCGTATAAAAAGCAAACTTGAATGCGTGTTTTAAATTTTTCGTGGTAAAATTAACTTGTATTTTTACCCGACTACGGCGAACCCGCAAGAAAGGGTAATGATTTTAGCAGTCTATGTATGATGTGGTCTGACCGATTTCGGTCACGGCGACCGCTTCAGTTAATCTGATTCTGACGTTGTCGATCGTGGGCTCGCATGTGGCTTATGTAGCCAATCTTACTTGCAAAGATTCTCGCACATTGCGGGCATGTGAGCACACCATTGATAACGTTATAATTTGTTTGCCCAGGTGGTCTGGCTTTTTTCCATCGCGCTTGGCATCATCCTCAGCGCGCCGCAGAATCTCAAAGTCAGAGACTTTGCTGTTAACCAAAGCCCTCCATTCCGGTCTTATGGCTTGTTTTTCCCACTGAGAAGAGGCAATGGCGCAGTTATTCATGTGCCGCTTCAGCACGCACATTTCTATATAAAATGTACTGTGTGTTGAGAGAGAAATAAATAAATTTTGAATTGAATTGACGTCTTTGAATGTGAGGAGTTGTCCGCCATACTTGCGTTTGCCCTCCTCAAGTTCCGCGTAGAAGACTTGCTTTGCAACCCTCTGCTCTGCCATCCTTGACACGTGTCCGCACCACCGAATCTGTCGCCGCATGAGATAAACCTCAATGTCACCAACATTGGCTCGTCGTAACACGATCTAGCACGCGTATGTGGCGGCGCTACACATACGCATGCTAGACCGTCCACGTTTCTGCAGTATACAGGATGTTAGGCTGCACAATCGCCATGTACACTGAGACTTTTGTAGCTATTTTCAGATCATGCGAGCAGAATACTTTGGAATCAAGCTTGCCGAATGCTGCAGCTGCAGCTCCGATACTGCTATTAATTTCGGATTCCATTCTCACTTGGATGTTAAAGTGCTCCCCAAATACCGGAACTTATAGACCTGCTTCAGCTCGTCCTCGCCAAGTTTAATATTTAGCGCCTCGGGATCCTCGATGTCTAAAGACATTACCTCCGTTTTCTTGACGCTAATCTTTAGGCCGAATTTCCGGCAAGACTTGTCGAAATTGGACATGAGCTGTTGCAGGCCGTTTGAGGATTCTGCCATAAAGCATAGATTATCCGCATAGATGATCTCAGTGACCACAGTGTGCGAGACTTAAGTGCGAGCTTTCAGCCTCGCTAGGTTGAAAACATTGCCATCGGTGCGAAATCGGATGCGGACACCTTCTGGAGTAGTTTGTAAGACTTCCCAGACTACAACTGCAAAGTACAACGCGAACAATGTAGGCGCGAGAACGCAGCCTTGTTTTACCCCACAGGTAACGGGGAAAAACTCTGATTTTTCGTCGTTCATCGCAACGCAGCACTCCATATTGTCGTGGAGGAGTCTGAGGAGTCTCACAAACTGTGTATATAATACATATGACGCTACGAGGGAACAAACATACATACATATATATGTATGTTTGTTCCTCGTAGCGTCGAAACCACTGGTCCGATTTTAATAAATGAGGTGTTAAAAGATTCGTAATGATGTCGAGGCACAGATTACTAAATAGTTACTTTATACTACGTAAGCCGAGGGTAATGGTTTTTCATAAGGTATCCATTTTTTGTTATGTATTTCTGAACACAAAATGTGGTATATAAAAAATTAAAAATATTGAAAAAAAAAAGCTTCTGATTCCTTATATAATTCCATTTGAAAATATCTAAAAAAAAACGCGTGATTATTGGTCAGAGCGCTTTCGAAGTATGAGCGCTGCTGTCAGCCGGTCACAAACACACCGACGCGACGCGACGCACACACATCGTGTTGTAACTATACATCTTACATTTCTGTGCGTGCGTAGTAAAATTTCCCTATCGTCAAATAGGTATTTTAAAATAAAGGTATTCCAAACCAATGTGTTCCAAAATTCTGTAGCCTTTGGCGTTTAAGCGTAAAAATAGAAAGACAAAATAAAATGGTTTAGATAAAAAAACCAGTGGCACTCCGGGAGTGTCGACTGAAGTGAAAACAATAGAGCACAGGCAAGCATGCAGCGCGCGAACCGGCCGCCTCTACCCAACACCTTCTGCTAGTACCTATTCTTGATCTACCACACACTGCACTGGTGTCGCAAACATTATCGCGAGCTTAATGGTTTTCTTATCTACTTTTATTTATATTATCTAGTTTTAATTAAAGTAGGCACCACTTTTTGTAGCTACTTTAAAACTTTCATTGCATAAAGTAGGTAGTGAAATGTACCCACTCTAATGCGTGTACTAATTATGTGCCCTATATCGGAACAACACAATCGCAACCCACCTAATTATAAGTAGTCCGAGCGAGTCAATCGGGGCAGTTAAATATTAAGCTCGCTCGGTATCAATAATAATTGAACCATTATGTGGTTGATCGTCCCTCGGTCATGTCGTGCCGAACCGCCATGGATGATATCGAGTGAGTCCTTTATTTTCACATTAAAAGACGTCCTTGGAATATCGGATATTATTCTGCTTTTAAAGACCAGGTATATCTATATTCTATACAACATACATATTATAATAAATTTGCAAGTGGTTGCTGTCTGTATAAATAAGAAAAACGATTACACGGCTTTATGAAGGACATAGAACCTAAAACAATGATTTTTAGAATTTTTTGTCTATTTATCTGTTTGTGTGTACGTTTGGATACGAGTACGAGTGGATTTTTAATGAAATTTGGTTTGGTAGTAGTTTACGCTCTGTATGAATGCATATGCTACTTTTTATTGCGGAAAAATATGCGTACGGTTTCCGCGATATTTGTTTTTGCGTGTACGAAGTCAACGACTTAACCGATTTGAGTGCGGTTTTCACTAATGCGTTTACTTACTTCAGTTACTTACTCGTTTCCACTTAAATTTTAATTATTAATATTATAAGCTTGCAGCATATTTGCTATAGAAGTTTTTTGCCATGAACACTCTCCTACGCGGGCGAAGCTGCATCAAAAGCTATTTCCGATATAGGTATTACGTTATATAATAACTCTTGGTTATATTGTTCTTTTTAAGACTGACGTGATACTTACATGTTTTTAGTGTGATGTGCCTGTAGTGTCATGTCTAAAAAGAAAGTTGGTAAGTAGTTTTTAATTACAAAAAAAATATTATTTCAGCTACGCTGACATCGCCAAGCGTACAAAGCAAGAGAACGCAGAATCTGAGCAAGTGTATGAGGTGGAACAAAACGAAGAGGTATTGGATAATCCCAGTTCCGACAACGTTTTGGATACGATTTCGTCCTCGTATATGACTGAGAATAGCGAAACTTACGGCGGGTCGTACCAAACTATATCGCAGGTTAGTTGTTTTTTTTTTACTTAACTAGAAAATTTTGCCCTACAAAAAACGGTAAATACTCGTAAAAAAGCCATACCTTTCCATTGCAAAAACTTTTGAGATAATGTGTAAACCAAGTTCAGTTCAAAATAGCCCATTTAATTTAGTTACTATAATTAAATTTTTGTGACTGTGTGTTGATAATTTGTTTCTTATAATTTACTAGCTGACACGGCAAACGTTATTATACAATATTTTATAAGTGAAAAATCGATTACGACCGATTCTCAGACCTACCGAATATGCAAAAAAAAATATAAGAATCGATCAAGCCGTTTCGGAGGAGTGTGGCCCCGAAGAGACTCTCGTGACAGACGAGAATTTTATATATTAGATTTTATTATAATAGTGAATAGTGACTATGGTAATTGACGACATTGCATTTCAAAGTTACTAAAAAGTTAGAATATATTTTTATATACTTAATTAGTGTCAAAACCCACATAATTTGTGAATTATGTAATACATAAGTAACAAAATACAAAAACATTCCATAAGGCAATTATAGACTTAAACGCAATAATTTCAGAGATATGAACAAAATATATGTTCTTGCGACCTATATACATAGCTACTAGAGGTGGGATATAACAGGTTAAATACGATACCTGTTATACCTGTTACTGTTATACGTAACTACCTGTTTCGGATACCTAACTTAAAAATAACAGTCATGTTAGTAGGTACGTATGTATTATACGTACTCAGTTCGATTACTAAGTTGGAAGGTCGTTCAAGTATACTTGAACGGCCTTCCACAACGTTTACAATAAATTCCTCATATTGTAAATGTATTTGTTCATAATATTTAGTGTGATGTTAGAATTTATAACACTGTAGTCTGTAAGTACATTTAATTATAACAGTACTAACCATTTGCCAGTTTCAAGTTAAAAAGGCGGGAAATAGAATATTCGTTCAAATTTTCATCACCGTATTTCTAAATCGTCAAGTCCAAAGTCTAGTCAAAGTCCAAATAAACAGTCAGGGTAGTCAATGAGTCGTCAGTCGGTTCAGTAAAGTGGTAGACGCTTTACTGAAACTTCCTGTGGAGTTTTGGCGGAAAACCCCAAAATAGCACGCATTTTGTAGTTGAATCACTTGCCCACATTTATACACGACAACGAATATCTAAAGGTAAAATATATTCTACCAATATTAGGCATTAACAACCAAAATAACAATACTTTTGAAAGACAATTATTTTTGATTGACTTTAGAATTTTTAAATTGATTTAATTGATAGTTTTAAAGAGAATAAATAATCAATACTCCCTAGGAACTTTCAGTAAAGCTTTTATCACTTTACTGAATCGACTGACTTGACTTTAAGTGCACTGACTATTTATTTGGACTTTGGACTTGACTACGGTGTTGAAAATTTAAAAGAAAATTCAATTTCCCGCCCTTTCAACTTGACACTGGCAAATGGTTTGAAGCCGCAACGCGTATAAAAAAAAAGACAGAACTCGTGACAAATGACGTCTGTCTATAACCCGACCATATGTAATAGCACGTAGTGTATATGGGATTTGTTCTTGATTGACTACAACCTGAATTTTTTACTAAAAAAATACTAATTATTTCTCATTCTAGCAAGTAGTAGTTGCATATAAGTGTAAGAGAGACATACAGAGTATTTAAATACTAAGTGCCTTTCGTTTTTGCATATGGAATCGTTGTATGTGTAACAGAGAGACAAGATCGGACTATAGTATAGCGGTAACACGTACGCTGTACTCAGGTAGGTATTTTTTACTTGTTACGCTGCTAGTAACTGACGTACTCTGTTATGTTATTTAATAACTGTTATTTTAGTAACTGGATATCGACTGTTATGTGTTATTTCCAATTACCTGTTCCTTTTTACCTGTTACGTTAAATACGTCCCACCTCTAATAGCTACATTCATATTTTACATCAAGTATGGTAGCTACTCTACAAAGTAGACAAAAGTACATTGTACTGCCGTCGACAAACCCGGAAAAACATATCACTATTCAACGGTAATAAGGTTTAATATTATACCCACATTGTGTACTACGGAACCCTGAAAATGTAAATGTTGTGAGTCTGTGAGTGTGACGTATTGACAAACATCAACATGACGTAATAAAATTGTATCTGAACTAGTGTGTGTTGTTGTTATTTTTATTAATTTGATGTATTTCTAAGCATTATTAAACCTTCCTCGGTATAAACATTAATTTACCGGTCAAAAGACACTGGGCGCGACACACGCTTTATGAAAGTCGCGACCACAAACCAAAATACTTTTAAATTGTATTATTTTCATCCACATTTCATTCTCGGAAGTTATTTTAATTCAGGTCCATGGGGGAATAAAGTTATTAATGTAAGTACGTTAGGTATTTAGTGTACCTACCTATACCTTGGCGCATACTCTAACTTTTTTTGGTAACATTTGCTTTAATTAGTTTTTTAGTAACACTTGTATGTAACAAGCTAAAAAAGTACAGTCTTTATAAAATCGATGAATTCCCTCTATTTCTTACGGATCCCAACGTCAGATCCAGACTTCATGATCATGGGACCAACTTAGGAATACGCTCTTTCAAACAAAAATTCGAATTTCGAACTAGACCGATGCGAAATTCGAATCGGTCCAGGCGTTATTGTCTATTGACTAATGCAGTGAGTAAGATTGCACGTACCTACGTATGAATTTATTAATCTTTAATTATCATTTTCTCATTAACCCCACATCCCACAGATATGCGAGCGACCTATATAGTTGAAATCCAGGTGTCATTACGCCTACAATTAAAATAACTTTTCTTTGGTCGCCCACGTCGTAGCAAATTATTCCATATAAAATCCTACTAAACTGTACTCAAAGTTTTTAAACTAAATAAATAAAATACAAATAAAAGACCTTTATTTTCAGAACATAGTCCATAAATAATAAATGATATACTTGATTCACGAAGCACGCATTAATGTACTTTATTAAGCTGTAAGCTTTCCAAAATAGACGAAATTAAAATAAAACCCACAGCAGGCTAGCAGCGTGGTGAGCTACCTATCCACCTCACATTGATTTGAGACCCCAGCTTCATCGGTGGGAAATCACTGGATGATTATAATTAATTTTTATCACACTTCCATTTCTCTTCTAGCCGTCGTCCGTAAAGTCGACGTCCGGCAGCACGACCGGCACGCCCACCGCGCCCGGCACCGCGGCGTGGTCGCGCATCACGTCGCAGGTGTGCTTTAACTCCGAGTCCGACCGCGCCTCCATGTCGAGCGAATCGCGCTCGTCGCAGCGGAACAACGCGCACGAGGTATAATGGCGCTCATATACTGACATCAAGGAATTTGTAAGTAATAAACAACTGGAATGAGCTCTCGGAAACTAATCTGTGCCGAGAGGGAGATACAATACAAACCTCTCCGTCTCTTTCTAACAAGGGTGACAACAATATTTTAAAATTTGGGGATAGATTAGTCGAAATTTGCTAATCTATCTTTTACAACATGAGCCCCCATTTTAAGTCATAAATGGTAATTGAAGTTGCTGAAAGGTATATATGACTTTTAATTAGTGTAAAACAGTTTACCAAACAACTAACCCAAATAAACTTTTTAGAGCATATTTTTAAGTGAAAATTCCTTTAGCGGCGCTGTGCACTTTTCTTGGGATGGGTAAAAACTGTTAAACTCGAGCAGGACACGTGACCCTGATCGAAAGTCATAAGATGCAACTTGCAATTGTTTGCTGTCTTGGTTTACGCGAGCATGAAACTATTTTAGTTCGTATTGACTTTTGACCCCAACCATTGACCTTTGGCCTTGACCTTGACCCGCAATCATCCCCATCACATTTACCCTTACATTGACCTTTACCTCCAATTGTCCCCCCACAAAAAGTGTCTCCAGTTAAATGGCTTTGGGGCCATTTTGAAATTTGACGTACAGTGAATACACGATAGAGAAAAGAAGTGTCTCTAGTTAAATGGCCCCACTTTTGAGATTTTTGGGGCCATTTTGAAATTTGACGTATGGTGAAAACACTATGAAGAATAGAAGTGTCTCCAGTTCAATGACCCCACTTTTGAGAATATTCACTTCTACCGGCACTCCCGGAGTGCAACCCGTTATTTTTTTTTAGTATTTTAATTCACTACCTAATGTTAAGTTGAGGTGGATTAAATAAAAAAGTTACTCTAAAAAAGTTCTTTTGGGAAAGTTTGTAATCATGAGCACTACCACGTGGTAAAGTATATTTTACACTAATTAAAAGTTTGACGACCTCTTTGGCTTAGTGGTTGAGCATGTTGGTGATCAAGCCGGTCGCTGGTTTGAATCCCGCCGAAGGAACAAAAAGTTTTACCATGTTCCGTGTCATGGATGTGTTACATAAGTATTAAATATGTGAATAATATAATAAATTAATTAAAAGTAAAAAACTTAAAAAAAACAAGCCTTTATTTAAATGCGCTAAAAAGAATAAAATAGTTTTTTCTTTTAAAACTTTTACTATCAACTTATAAAGTAATAACACAATTTATATGATATAAAAGCTTGTCGAGAATCAAACAAATAGGCAAGCGGACTGATTTTTTTTATTGCATAAATGAATAGTACTCTTAAATATGAGTAACTTCTCAGAAGAAACCGTATATCAAAAGTCAATATTTTCAAAGGTACAGCGATTTGTATACAAAATTTCGCTCCGCTGGAGTACCAAAAAAATTTTTTTTTTTTTGCGAAATTGGTAAACAAAACCTACATCATTAGTTTACTCACATCATATACAAAAACATTCATTATGGTAAGTATGAACTTAAACGCACAAATATCGGAGATATTTACAAATATATTCCTGCGGCCATATACTTCATATACTATTTCATAGACAAGTGACGTCATTTTTAGGTCGACTTTAGTATGGAGCGTTTTTAGGAGGCTCGCGAAATTCATTTATGCAATAAAAAAAAATTTGTCCGATTGCCTATTGTCTCATAAATCTATCAGATCAAGTTACTTAATTTGCTTTTTGATTTGTTTGATTCTCGGCAAGCTTTTATCTATACTAATATTATAAAGCTGAAGAGTTTGTTTGTTTGTTTGTTTGAACGCGCTAATCTCAGGAACTACTGGTTCGAATTGAAAAATTCTTTTTGTGTTGGATAGTCCATTTATCGAGGAAGGCTTTAGGCTATATAGCATCATGCTAAGCTCAATACGAGCGGAGCACCAATCAAGAATGTTTCAAAATCGGGGGATTCTTTTTCCTTTTGAGAGCTTTCGCTGCGTACGCTGCGAAAACGGTTGAAGTTTCGCTAAAATTATGTATGACACAATTCTTACCCTTTAAAAGTTCAAAAAAAAAGTCCGCGACTGTATATGTCTATCTTTTAAGGTTGGCTCACAATAATCTTTTTATGCTAACCAAATTTGTTCTAAAATTAAGCATTATTTGTGAGGGCGTTTTCATAAAGATGATATTAATCCTTATCCAAATAAATACGTTATTCATTACAAGCATTTAATTTAGAAGAAATTTGTCGTTTACATCATTTGATTTCAATGAGTATTTTAGAAGATATCGCAGTAATAAAATAATCAGCGCGTAATAATGATGTGCGGCGCGCTGCGAATAGTCGTGAGGGCGAAGCGCTCCTCCTTCTACGTAAATGAAGTCGGGGGTAAATTTTAGCGATATCCCAAAGTATCCACGCGGACGAAGTCGCGGGCAAAAGCTAGTATCATATAAATTGTGTAATTACGTTATAAGTTGATAGTAAAAGTTTTAAAGGAAAAAATATTTTATTCTTTTTAGCGCATTCAAATAAAAGCTTGTGTTTTTAAAAAGTTTTTTTTTTACTTTTAATTTATTTTTTATTTTTTAGTTATCGCTAGATAGGTTTCTCAGTCTGTTCATCTCATTTAACGCATCATTGTTGCAAGTTCGTTTGCCGGTTAATTTAGTACAGTCAAGCTCTTCTATAAGGAGACCTTCTAGAGATTTTACTCTACTCAGTAAGGACCTCAAAAAACCCCAACACACCATTGTGGGGTGCCACACCACAGTGCATTAAAAATAACTTGTCGGCCATCTTGGGTGTTCCGCCATGTTGGATTTTCGAGTTATTCTCAGCAAGCCCTTTCATTCGATACCCATATTGTAGGAGTGCATTAAAAATGACTTGGCGGCCATCTTGGATATTCCGTCATGTTGGATTTCGAGTTATTCTCAGCAAGCCCTTTCATTTGATACCCATATTGTAGGAGTGCATTAAAAATGACTTGTCGGCCATCTTTGATGTTCCGCCATGTTGGATTTTCGAGTTATTCTCAGCAAGCCCTTTCATTTGATACCCATATTGTAGGAGTGCATTAAAAATGACTTGTCGGCCATCTTTTTTTGCCGTTTTCATTTGATTGCATATTCACGCCAACCAAGATACGCGGCAAGACGAATCATACGAGCCCAAACTCGATGGAACCCCATCGTCGTTTAATTACAAAGTTCCTATGGCCACCTTCTAGCTCCTCGGTTACCTAAGTACTCGTTAAGGCGAATTAAACGAGCCGAAACTCGATGGGGTTTCGTCGTTTAATTACGGAGTTTCTATGGCCACCTTCCAGCTCCATCATCAGATCCTGGTTACCATATAGTATCAAAGTACTCGTCAACATGAATTAAACGAGCCCAAACTCGATGGGGTTGCGTCGTTTAATTACGGAGTTCCTATGGCCACCTTCCAGCTCCATCATCAGACCCTGGTTACCATATAGTATCAAAGTACTTGTCAATACTAACTAAACGAGCCCAAATTCGATGGGACTGTGTGGTTTTATTTCGGAATTCCTGTGGCCACCTTCCAGCTCCATCACCAGATCAGCTCCACGTCATCATTATATTGCATTGTCATGTGATTTACATATTCGTGCAAAATTTCAACTCAATCGGAAACCGGGAAGTAGATCAAATTTACCTTGCAAGATTCCATTACAGACCGACAACGGGACAGGTGAAACTAAATAAAAACTTATAAAATTAAACACAAGTTCTTCGAGAACTTACCACGGGACAAGATTGACGTGGTGTGAAGTATCCATAAATATTATTATTATATTATAAGTCATCCTATACAGATAAACCTACCTACTAATATTATAACTCTGTCTGTCTGATGTCGCCCGCGCGCCTGCCAGGTTCTCACGTAACTTTTAAAATTAAGTATTTTTCTATCAGTGAAAGATTTTTTTAAACTATTACGTTTCAGATATTATCCATAACATACAAACATACAAAGGTTTCCTCTTCACAATATCATGAAGGTAGATAAAATAATATAAATGTCCTATATTCCCTATTAAATCATGTCACCCGAACATCTAGAATGTTCCAAGGGAAATACACAGTCTTTTGTGTTGCAACTATTCTATTTTCATTTCATCCATTATACTCTACCAAAATGCAAATAATGTAGTATGTAGTAAAAGTATGTAGGTTCTGAATAACTAGTGATTTTTATTTTACATTTCTCTCTCAGATTATGAACAACATAATATTTAACGATTTTATTAGTATTTCTTGCTTATACACTATATCGCACATAAAATCTACCAAACCTGAAATTTAAGGAAAGATATAAACGGCTACAATATGGTCCTTGTTAGCACGAGACACAGATATAACTTATAGCTGTCTCACCGGGACCGGTTTTTTTTATTGCTCACGTGATAAGGGGTCGTCCATTAATCACGTGATGCCTAAGGGATCCGAAAAAAATCACCAATTATCACTAAGGGGAGGAGGGGGTAGTATAAGGAGACATCACGTGTATTAATTTTCGGTTGGTTTCGGAAATTATTATCGGTTGTAAATTCGTAGTTTTGTTTAAATACTTACAAGACAAATGACTCGTGTAGTTTTTAATTGCTTATATTATTCAATTAAATTGTTTTTTAAGTTACAGTTTTTCTTCAAACATGACCTGCTTACTATGTAAAAAAAATACACGTGATCTTAGGTGGGGGTAGTATAAAACTTCAACACGTATCACCAGGGGGAGGGGAGGGGTCTAAAAAGTTGTTAAAAACATAACGTGATTAATGGACGGGCCCCAAGCTTTAAGTCTGAGTAGTAAAAATCATGTTTGATTGAATTAAAAGAAAAAAAAGTTTGAAGTACTCTTTCCAGTTGTTTTACTTACAAATTCCTGGACTGACATATACTCTAGTTTCTTTTAAAAATAAAATATGGGGCAAACGAGGAAACGAATCGCCAGATGAAAAGCGAAGTCGCCAATGGACACCCGCAACACTGGAATCGAAAGTGAATTGCCGGCGCTTTAAGAGGGAGTACGCTTCTCGAAAGTTTGCAAGTCGTAACGGTCTCAAAATGCCGCTGGCGACAGTTTGTTCGAAAGTTAAATTTTGCGCGACAGAAAAATTCGGGTAAAGTGCACGGTGGAGGACTGCCACTCTAATGTGGATGAGGATGATAGTTTTGCCGCGTGGAACGGTGGCGAGAAAACTTGTATCAGGTATAAGTCCGAACAATTCCTCGGAGCACTCCCTGTGGTATAACCGATAGAGGATACAGAGCGCTGCTACATCTCTGCGTAGTGCCAAGGAGTCAAGCCTATTTGGAACACTTTGGAGTCGACAGCTTGAGTCACTCTTCGTTGGATGCGATCTAGAGGGAGAAGCTAGTAATTAGGAGTCCCTGCGCAGAGATGATAACAGTATTATATTATAGTAAAGAAGAGAACCGCCTTCAAATAACCAACTCACTGAAAATTAAAAAAAAAACTATTTAAAATAAGCAAAACAATTTTCCTTATTTTTAATTCACTCTTTGAAATCGGTGCCTTGGTGTATGGCGCCATCTCTTGAGTAATTTAGGAACTAAACTAAAATGTTTGTCCCACCAGCACCCGAACAAGTCGATGGAGCCGATCCTGGTGCCGCTGCACGGCATCGGCACGCAGTACCTGCAGCCGGCGCCGTACGTGAGTGCGATCAGCGTGCCGGGTGTGCTTCAGCCGCCCCTGCCCGCCGTCATGACGCAGGACCAGACGCAGATACAGGTACGGAACCGATTATTTGAAACTAGCACTATTGGCCCGCGGCTTCTTTTAATAAATGTCTTATTATTATTATTATTAAATTAGATTTCAAACTTTCATCCCCTATTTTACTCCCTTGGGTGTTGAATATTGAAAAATCCTTCCTTAGTGAATGCCTACGTCATACGAAGAATACGTGTGCAAAATTTCAAATGTCTAGCCTTAATGGCCTGTGCGTTGATACATTTGTCAATCGGCTTTACCTTTTATGTTATACTAGCTTTTTCCCGCGACTTCGTCCGCGTGGAGTTCGGTTTCCATACAAAATGTTAACCCTTTTTTCACCTTCTTAGGGGGCGAATTTTCAAAAATCCTTTCTAAGCGGATGCCTACGTCATTACAACTATTTGTATGCCAAATTTAGGCAAAATCCGTTCAGTATTTTCGGCTGGGCCTTGATAGATGAGTCAGTCAGGTTTGCCTTTTATATATTTAGACTAGCTGTCCCGATACACGTTGTTCCCTCTTAATATGAACTGGAATGAATAAATAACTACATCTACAATCATACAATGCAACCTACACCTTTTCCAATATTTCTCACTGTTAAACCTTCCCTGAAATTCCCCAATTATTTCAAGACCAAAATAAGCCAAATCGGTTCAACCGTTCTTCAGTTTTAAATAGTGTAACTAACACGACTTTATTTTATATAAATAAGATATAGACAAACAAATATAAAAACTTTAACAAATACTCTTTGTAAAATAACCTAACCAAAACCATGTCAGGACTAAGAAGGGTTCCGTAACTATCTTTTTTTTTTCTTGAAATTACTATAAAAGTTAATTCACTACTTTGTGACTACTACTGATTTCGTAAAAAATAATTTTCCTAAAGAGTTTAATTTAATTAGCATTGTTTATCCCACCAAAAACATTTTCATGTAAACTGTAAAGTGATGCCAAGACGATAAGATATGACTCGCACTTTAAAAAACTATCAGATCTCGTGAAAAACCAAGCTTCTGACTCTACTAATCTTCTAATTCTACACGCCTTAACTCTACAAGCCTAACTACACAAACTCTACTACTAACTATCCTAAAATACAACATTATCATTATTATATGATGCCAAAAATTAAGTCTATATTATGCTATCTATAACTATACAATATTTTGTCTATTTATATTCTCAATTACTGAAGTTATCAAGGGAGGACAGACGGACGGGCGGACAGAGCGAAACTAAGGGTTCTGTGTAGTTACTACGAACCGTAAAACGTTTGGCGTGCGTGCGTCAGCAACTTTTCTGGGTTTTTGTAATGAAGGTTTTGAATATTTTGCAATATAGGGTATGAACTAATTTGACAATATCCGCTAGTATATGCACAATAATGCAAGCTTGTGGCTGTGGCAGGAGCAGTTGCAACGGAAACACGAGGAGCTCCAGCAGATGATAGTGCGCCAGCAAGAGGAGCTTCGCCAGGTGAAGGAGCAGCTATTACTGGCTAGGCTGGGCATCCTGCAGCCCGTTATCAACGTGAGTACATCTTGTACAGACGTGTTCAATATATTTAATATTACAAAAGCTGGACAAGATCCTTTCACAAGGTCCACTAAAAGTTTTCCAAAAAAAAAAACGTTTATAGTCTGCAGCTGAGAAGATTGTCTGATGGTAAGCGACTATCGCCTTCCATGGACACCCGCAACACCAGATGTTATAAGTGCCTAGCTGAACTTTGGAACATCAACCCCCAGTAAGCCTCTTCTGAAGTTACCTTTCTCACTCACTCTGCGATTTTTTCGTTATTCCTAAGCTAGTAGTTGCCATATACGACGGCATATGGGCTCAGTGGTTGAGCGCATTGGTGTTCAAGCCGGGGGTCGCGGGTTCGAGTCCCGCCGAAGGATCAAAGTGTTTGTGTGTTCCTGGGTCATGGGTGTGTATTAAATATGTGTATAATGTAATAATGAAACTCTTAAGGTGGTTCGTTTCCCATACAAAAAAACAATGGACATTAATTAGGTAATTTCATACTATTACTATATAAATTATATGCACATCTATTTATTATGCAATACAATTGTCGCAAAATACATTTAAAATACTTTATTTCACACAGAAGTCACATTTTTATTGAATATTCGACAAAAAGTGACATAAGTTACAAATGTCACTTTTTGTCGAAAATTCAATAAAAATGTGACTTCTGTGTGAAATAAAGTATTTTAAATGTATTTTGCGACAATTGTATTGCAAAATAAATAGATGTGCATATAAATTTATGTAGTAATAGTATGAAATTACCTAATTAATGTCCATTGTTTTTTTGTATAGGAAACGAACCACCTTAAATATATGTATAGTATAGAAGTATTAAAATATACTTCCCGCTGTCTGGAACTTGTAACACAAGTGCTTTGTATACTTACCACGGGGCCTAACGTGGTGTGTAGCGTATTTCGTATCGTTAAGTGAGATAAAGTGAAAAATCCTCCTTCCAGGTTCCAAATTCATTCGGCAACCAAGAGGAAGCTCAGCCCAACCAACGTGTACCACCGCAGGTACTGTATGAGGAGGCGCCGACTCGAAACATAGCCTACTCGCAACAAATGCCGCCCAACGACCAAAACAATCAGCAACAAAACCCAAACATGCCGCAGTAACCTAAGAACTAAGCGCTGCTTAAATTAAGTGGCACCCAAGTCTCATGGCTGTTCAGTGATAGCCCGTGATTTGAGGGGCATTTTAAGTAGTATTCGTCTAATAGTTTAACAAAAATGAGATTGTAAAACAATCTCAGATTTGTAAAATGCCCAGGTATTTTTTTAAACAAAAAATGAAAACCGACTTCCAAAGTGAAAATGGAAAAAAAGTATGAAGTAAAACTTATTTTCTAAATAATTCCTCATTTAAATTCGGCTAAAATTTTAACTATTTCTCTACTCAATCTTCATAATTTGAAGTCGGTAAACACAAGTAGTCCAATACTTCAGAAAAAGTAGAAATCATCATAATATGACTGTGTCCATATAAATTTCGAGATCTTCCTCGATTCCTCATGGATCCCGTCATCATGTCACTACTTTGATGTCAAAAAATGCCAATTTGAGATTATACTCTTTGCATAAAAATAAAATTGAAAATCGGTCCACAGACAATCGTTGATCATAGAAAAAAAAACAACGCATAACCGCCTCTTTTTTGGAAGTCGGTTAAAAAGGGAGATGAAGTAAAAAGCTGATGTCGTTTTACTGTCTGCGATTAAAAACCGAAAATCATTGTAGAGCTAGCGCCCACCGTCGAAAAAGGAGCTCATCGAGAACAAGAATTGGACCACTGCAGATCGCTAGGGGCCTTAAAGCTTGATATAAAACCGCCGGTCTGGCGGTCCTAAACCTGGCAGTTTTTTTTTATTGACCAAAATGTGTGAAGATTTTTTGAGTAAAAAAAGCTCATAAGGAACAAGAAAACTGTTGTTATACACGGCTGCGCGCCAACTAGAAACCGATAAAAATGTAAGTCTGGCATTCCTACTCTTGACCAGTTTCCAGCCAGACTGCCCTGAACGTGTAAGAATTTTGAGTAAAAATAGCTCATAGAGAACAAGGTCAAGTTATATGTCAATCTGTTCGTCTCCTAATCCTCTTTCGAAAATCGTCGGTCTGGCATGTTCAAACCTGGCCAAAACTCAGCCAGACCAGGATGAAGTTACCTCCTGTGATACTTACTAATAGGTAAATCATGAGTAATTTGCACTTAATGAAGCGTGATTTTGATAGATTTGTATGTATTCTTTCCGAATTTAAAATTTGCTACCCGATATTGCTACCACTCGATCCGCCATCTTACAAAAATGGCGATACCTTTCAATATTTTGGCTATATCTCTTTACAGACAAACTTTACGATAAAAATATGTTCCACTAATATGAACTATATATAATTTTCTACAATTTATTTTATGAGCATTTTTGTATCAAATTGATAGTTTTAGCGCTGCAGAGTCTTAGAAGGCAATTTTATTTGTGTTGTTGACATTTTTTGTAATTAAATATATTCTACTGTTTATGTCCTTTTAGATGATATTTATATCGAGAAGTTTGTAAATAATTATAAAGACCGCCAATTTATAAAGGCAGCCATTTTGAATTAACAATAATATTGAATATACCAAATTTGTGTGTCAATAAAACCAAAAGTATATATACTTAATATCAGATCAGAATATCAAAAATAAAGGGGTCAAACTTCTATTCGAAAGTTGACTGCTTACAAAACTGAAAGTTTGGAACATTGTTTATTATAAAATTGATTTTATTAGACTAAAATATAAAAATAAAGCATCACCCAAATTTATTTTTTTAATAATCGCTGTACGGAAATTATTTTTCACTAATATTAATGTTACTTATTATAAGATATTAGTTTAGCTTACTTTTAGTTTTATTGCTACTAAAATTTGGTATATTTAAAATTATTGTGAATTCGAAATGGCCGCCGTCCTAAATTGGCGGTCTTTATAATTATTTATAAACTTCGCGATATGGGTATCATCTAAAAGGGCATAAAAAGTAAAATATACTGAATTATAAAAAATATCACCAACATAAATAAAATTTCACTCTAAGTCTCTGCAGCGCTAAAACTATCAATTTGACACAAAAATGCTCATAAAATAAATTGTAGAAAATTGTATATAGTTCATAGTCGTGGAACATATTTTTATCGTAAAGTACGTCTGTAAAGAGATATAGCCAAAATATTGAAGGTTATCGCCATTTTTTCAAGATGGCGAATCCAGTGGTAGCAATATGGGGTAGCAAATTTTAAATTCGGAAAGAATACATACAAATCTATTAAAATCACGCTTCATTAAGTGACAATTACTCATTATTTACCTATTAGTAAGCATCACAGGAGATAACTTCATCCCGGTCTGGTTGAGTTTTGGCCAGGTTTGAACATGCCAGACCGATGATTTTCAAAAGAGGATGAGGAGACGAACAGATTGACATATAACTTGACCTTGTTCTCTATGAGCTATTTTTACTCAAAATTCTTACACGTTCAGGGCGGTCTGGCTGGAAACTGGTCAAGAGTAGGACTGCCAGACTTGCATTTTTATCGGTTTCTAGTTGGCGCGCAGCCGTGTATAACAACAGTTTTCTTGTTCCTTATGAGCTTTTTTTACTCAAAAAATCTTCACACATTTTGGTCAATAAAAAAAAATCTGCCAGGTTTAGGACCGCCAGACCGGCGGATTTATATCAAGCTTTAGGGCCCCTAGCGATCTGCAGTGGTCCAATGCTTGTTCTCGATGAGCTCCTTTTTCGACGGTGGGCGCTAGCTCTATTGGGTATTTGACTGATATAATGACGGTAATATTATGTCAATGGTCCTGTAGTACTGCGCTGAGCCAGTGACTTGTCAATGGACAGAAAGTTTTGATTTTAAATAGTAACTAAATGTAATATATGTGATAAGAATAGATAGAAATTCTTTGAACTGTGCCAAATTACATTACATTTTGTAACAATATTTTTTATTTTGACCTTACATTGAGTAAATGCATTTTTCCTGTCACGCCGATTGCCACAAGTAACTGACACTCTGTTCGATTGTCAGTCTGTCCCACTCGTGCGCTCATGACGCCTATGCGAATGAGCCAGCTCGATAATCGTACCGAAATTCGAGGTACGAGAATTTGGGAAATTGAGGCTCATTTATTTACAATGCGTAATTCGACTCAACCAGTAACTGAACGCGCGGTAAGTTTTTGCATCCGAGTCGATTGTCGAACCATTGTGAATAAACCCGCAGACCTGCACTTTGGTCTGCGGTAATGCTATCTTTTCATTCATGTTGATCCCATCACGCGGGCAGCACGCGCTATTACCTGGATCAAGCTATCACCCGCGCGCGGACAAGACCCGAACGCTGGCAATACGTGGCAGGAAAAAGGCCCAAAATGTGTATTTAGTGAATCGTCACCTTGTGTCAAGTGATGTTGCAAGAGCATCTGAGAAGCACATGAACATTGGCTTTAAATACCTATTTATATAGTTAATAAAGTTGTAAAATGCTAGAGTCAAATACCTACCCTACAACTACAACAGATCTCATAACATAATATTGTATTTAGGTATTTATTGTGCACAATTATTGTCAAAATTCTGTACTAAAATTGAACTATGTTTTCTGAATTAGATAGAGAAAAAAATGTATGTATGAAATATTCTGTAACTTATAAATCAGGTTGGTTGCTTTACAAAAACATTAAGTGCTGCGAAATATTATTATGTTACATATCTTGACTGAGGTGTAGAGTTTGTGATGTTAATCTTGTGGAGTTAGGGCGTGTAGAGTCAGAAGCTTGGTTTTACATGAGATTGATAACTTTTTGACAGCGCGAGCCATGTGGTGTCGTCTTGGTAAATATTTTAACATGAATATTTTTTTGGTGAGATTAGCACTTACCGATCGATGGTCATACCTTCGCTAAGTATTCGGGAAATATTTTATGCCCAATTCAATTGAAGAGTGGGGGGGGGGAGAGCAAAGCATGTTGACATTTAAATGATTTACAAATTATATTTATTGTATAAGACAGACATATTTTGTATATTTTTTGGGATCCCCAATTTTGTTGTTTTTCTTCATACTTATTTTTTGCAATTGCACATAATATTTTGTTGTTTAAAGTGTGTTTGTTTAAGTCAATTTTATTCTATGTTTATTACTTTTTTTGAAGATATTTTATTGAACATTATTTGTAACTACGTACAATTTGTGTCTCTGGATTACATAAAATTATTTACTTATATTTGTTTACTTTTTAAATAATGTTTCTAAAAGTTCACCCGTTGTTAAACTGTTTTTTACCCGCCTACGGCGAAGCCAAAAGGAAGGGTACTGATTTTGGCAGTCTATCTATGTGTGTATTTTTTTCTCGTCATCAACAAAGTAATATTATATGCTCTTTATGTTAAATGCGTATGTAAAAAATAATACGTTTTCCTATTATGATGTGTACTTCAGGAAAATACAATAAAATCAATTGCCTAAAACCCGCTCGTCGCTCGGTACTAAATAACGAAATGATTTTTTCCTATTTACGGGTTAAAATCTGTTAAAATAAAACTCCTAAAAGGCTATGCACCTTAGAAGAAAACATTTTTTTGTTTAATTGTTATTTCAAAAATGTACAACCGTAAATACGATACGGCTTATGGGTTTATTATTATATTATGTACCTAATATGTATGTATATAGTTCTATGTTGTGATATTGAGTTACAAGTAGATGTTAATAATAATTGATAAGTGTATCGTTGATTTTGTGTCAATGTTTATGATTTTACTGACAATCTATTTAATTACATTTAAAAAATGAAAAATAGTTTAATTGTTTAGCTAAATGAAAAGTGTACACTAGGTTATTTTTATTCCGTTTTAGAAAAAAAAAACAGGGTATAATATATTTTATATAATTGTTGCATAAAATAGAATAGTATTTCAAAAAAAAAATCCGTGGTCCTGGGTCACGGAAGTGTATAATATGTGTATAATATAATAATCTTAAATATGTATAGTATAAAAGTATTAATTATACTTCCCGTTGTCTGATCCTCGTAACACAAGTTCTTCGGTTACTGAGGACGAGACCAGATTGAAGAGTGTGAAGAGTCCTGTTCTACATCAGCTCTACAAACGGAATTTAAAAAACCAATATATTTTTTGGGTTTTAAATTGGTTGGGCGGTCTAAAATATGATACATACTTAGTTTGCCAGCGTTTGTTCATTGTTTAATTCTATTATACAATTTAATTATTTAGCAATTTCCCGCGAAAAAATACCCACAACCTGCAAGCAAATGTGTGAGTGCACGCATAAGCATGCGTAAAGCACCTCCCACCTCACACACTGCTTATGCGTACACTCAGAAACAAAATCGTGCAAATACCACCACCATGCGAAAGAAGTCGCAGGTCCACTTCCTGAGTTTTCGGGAAATGTTTCGTTTCCGGATTCGAGTGGAAGCGCGCTTCGATTTTTGCAAACCTGCATGGTGGTGTAGGGCCTTGCACGTTCTTGCATTGTTGCTTGTGTGGTGGTGGTGTTTGCACTATCTTGTTATCTGAGTGTACACATTAGCAGTGTGGGAGGAGAGAGATGCTTTACGCATGCTTATGCGTAAACTCACACATTTGATTGCAGGTTGTGGGTTTTTTTCGCGGGAAATTGCTAAATAATTAAATATTAATTATTTTGTATGGCACTATGAATTTACGCAAAGTAACGCCTGATTCTAATAACTAATTCTATTACTTTTTGTTAAACTCTATTGTAAGATTAAATGTATTTTAGATTCAGGTCTAGCTGTAATAATAAGCTACCTTGTAAGCTTGTATATAATTTTATATTTAATTTGCATATTATACTATTAATTTTCATAAATCATAAAAAGAAATCTGTGATATAAAATATTGTAGATTTCTTTTTTTTTTAGAATTAAGAATATTGTAATAGAGATATCGTTGAGATATTTGTATCTTTAGTGTTTTTTACTGTTATTTGTATTCGAAACTTCGCTACTTTTTTTTATGAACATAGGCACGTAAGGTCAGGTTGGGAAAGACCGGCATACTTCATTGAAAAATTTACTCAATTTAATAAAACAAATATTTGGTATGTTCTAGACCGATCTTAAGTATTCCATGTGCTGAAACATATTAACAGTAACAATTTTGTGCTGCACAAATTACAATATAATAGCACATATTTCAAATACAAACCCTTTTTTAAAATTCGGCGTGCAGACGGTCTTCCCGTGCTATTGGAGGCAAGACCGTCTATTGACATTTAACACGTCACTTGGTATGTTATATGTATTTATACCAACTTATTATACTAAAAAGTGTATTTTACCTTCAAATATGCACTTTAACTGTAGGATAATAAAGTTAAAAGTCATATGAAATTCTTGTTTTCATATTTAATGGACCTTCAAAACCCAAATAAAAATGGCGGCAAATTTTCTCCCATGAACATTTCAAAGTATGATACTGTTTCACCGACTGTCAATTCAAGCTGCATAGCTATTCATAAATATAAGTTATTGCGTGCAGACGGTCTTGCCTTGTAGACGGTCTTCCCCAACCTGACTATATATAATATTGTGATCGACTTTGGTCTTGTGCCATATATCATACCATCATATCGATAAGTTGTATCATACTAAATTTGAATTTATATATCCGAGTTTGTTGCATAAAAAAATTACAAATATCAGTCCTACCCACAAAGATGGCTCGAACGCGAAAACGAGATGAGTGATTTATTAATTATTTTTTCTTGTTATCGTGGTCTGATTACAAAACTGGTTAAGTAATTTGACTCGAAGAGCTAACTACATAATTTGACGCGCCATTAAAGTTCTTTTTTTTTTTTACAGCAAAGGGGAATTTTGCCATAATATTGTACCTGGGTAACCGAGCTTTGCTAAAAAAAAGTGAGCATTTTAAAACAAATAGTTTAATAAAAATGTCCACTTTCCCAGGGATAAAACGTAGCTATATGTACCGATTTTTCTCCCCGAAAACTTCCTGCATACTAAATATCATGCATGTAAATACTTGCATCCGTTGCCGAGGTTACGATTATATTAGGTTGGGGAAAAAGTTTCTTCGCATTTTATATAAAAATTCAAAAGGTTTTTTTATAAAGTTTATTTACAAGTGACTAAAGTATATAGGTGCCATTTTGTTCGATAACTTTTTGCCATCTTGTTGGTAGGTACATGATCCCATTGCTATAAAATTTTTGGGGCTTCTGATGAAAAAACTGCGACAAGTGGTTTTGGCAGTCCTCTTGTGATGTCAACCTGACACTGCCTAAGGAATTCTGCAGCGACCGAAACAGGTGGAAATCTGAAGGTGCAAGGTCAGGACTATACGGCGGATGCATTAACACCTCCCAGCCAAACTCCCGTAATTTTTTCTGAGTGGCTAAAGATGTGTGAGGTTTAGCGTTATCATGGTGAAAAACCACACCCCTTCTGTTGATTAATTCCGGCCGCTTTCTCTCAACTTCTTGCTTTAATCTCATCAGTTGTTCGCAGTACAGTTCAGAATTGATGGTCCTGCCTGGCGGTAACAGCTCATAATGAATAATGCCCTTCCAATCCCACCACACACACAGCATCACCTTGTTGCGAGTTAACCCGGGTTTCGCCACAGTCTGTGAAGCCTGACCGGCCTTTGACCACGATCTTTTTCGCACGTTCTTGTCGTACGTGATCCACTTTTCATCACCAGTTATCAGCTTCTTCAAAAATGGTTCGGTTTCATTACGTCGTAATAAAGAATCACAAATGAGTACACGGTTCATTAGGTTTCTTTCAGTGAGCTCATGAGGCACCCAAATATCGAGCTTTTTTGTGTACCCAGTTTTTTTCAAATGCGCCAAAACCGTTTTGTGGTCAATCCCCAGTTCTTCAGCTACATCGTAACTACTAATATGCCGATCTTGCTCCACTTTTTCAAAAATGGCAACAGTTTTGTCCGTAACAGGGCGACCAGAGCGACGTGCATCTTTGATATCAAAATTTCCGGATTGAAAACGCTTAAACCAAATTTGCGCTACTCTTACAGATACTGCATTAGGTCCATAAACATCACAAATTTTTTTCGCGGCTTGTGTTGCATTTTTACCTTTTTTGTAATAAAATTTTAAAATGTATCGAAATTCTTCATAAGAATCACTCATTTTAACAATAATAAAAACAAATGAAAATCTCAAATTTACCTAATTTGAATTTGGAATTGTCTTCTGTAAAATTAAAACTTTTTAATGATACCAAAATCAGCCAGATACAATTGGTATAGCCCAAGATATTTTATGACAAGTTCATACATACTATAATGCGAAAAGACTTTTTCCCCAACCTATTATATACATTATAGGTACATATATATTATATATACAAAATTGAAGTAGATATATACAATGTACAACTGGGGTACCAATAAGTACCTATCAATAGCCTATATTTTGTAATAAAATTTAAGTTTTCGATATCGTTAAGAAATACCTAGGATATTAATAATTATATTTTTGTTGCTATTTTAATGAGTTTAAATACTATTTTATGTTGATGATCGCTCTGTTGTCTGTACTGTAATAATTTTAAATATAGGTATTTTATACATCGTATGACTGAGTACAAATGCTTTAGTTTAAGTATACTTTTTTATACAGGATGTTGGTTCGTATCGTAAACAATACGTGAAATATAGATCAATTTTTTAATTTCCTTGTATCCGGACCTATGTTTCACGGATTGACTACGTTCTACCAATAGCCGTAACTCGTGAGTGTCAAAGATGTCTTGTTATCTTGATAAAGTACCTATTGTTGATATTGTAATTCTATGTGAAATATTATGGACATTTTACTAATAGTTACTAGGCTAGTTGACTGTTTATTTTATTGCATAAATGAATATGTGTAATTTCTCAGAAGAAACAGAGATTTCCAAATCAATATTTTCAAAGGTACAGCGATTTCTTAAGTTCCCGAATTGTACAAGTTTCATGAATACGCTCCATACAAAAGTCTGACGTCACGCGATGCAGGGACACAATAATGTATAATAATATATTAGCAAATATTATTTGCTAATACCTATCTCCGACATTATTGTTTTTAATTTTATAAGTACTATACTGATTATATGTTTTATTTGATGTGAGTAAACCAATTATGTAGGTTTTTTACACAAAAAAATATGTCTACTTTTTTGTAACTTGGAAATGCACCATAATTACAAAAGTACACATACATTTTTGTATTTTACATAATTATCAAGTAATAATACTTACCTACCTCAATATTTCAGACTTTAAAAAATAAACTAAATATTTTACATGCAGTCAACTACCCTATTGCATTCATATTCACTAATTAAATAGTTTATATGCCTCGATCATGGCGTCTCTGATTCTTGCATGATTTCATCGCTTTATACCTTACGTAAATTCGTATTCGAAGTTACAATCAGTGGCGGCACTAGATCACAATATGTGGACGTCGGCGACACCATATTCGCGAGGCCTTTTTTACTTCGCAGTCAAAAAAACCGTTAAATTACGTGGGCCAAATTATAACATAATATATTATGAGTAAACGAGTTTTATTGTCCATATAATCAAATGATGACAAAAAATGATTAAACTTAACTTTTTCAGGATTGTGTCGTAGCTAAGACTAGCCGCTATTTCAGCTTCGATTGACTGAACTGATAACTCGGATAGTCTGCCTTGCCTCATCGTGCTTCTCAAATAAGTAATCAATTTCAACTGTGAGAAGCTTCTCGCAGCGGAAGCTACACTGACCGGAACTGTGAGCATGATTAGCTTTTTCCCGAATTGTTTGGGGTCGGTTACCCAAGCCAGGATGATTGGCGTAACGAAAAAAATAGTTAACTTGTAAAACTTTTTGCAAGGCCGGCCGTCGCCGGTGGCGGTGGCCGACGTCGCCAACGCCTAGCGCCGCCACTGGTTACAATAACATAATATGTTCGTATAAAATATAAATGCTCCTACGTATATAACCGTATAGATGTCGCTTTAGTCGTGAACACTATCCATACATTTTACTTTCGAGTAGAACTCAGTGGACATAACTTTATATGGAAAATAAATGATATACAGGGTCGTACCAAATTAGTTCAGGAATTTAAGTCGTATGTTATAGAATAATTATTATGTTAATGTACTGGATAAGTTATTGTATTTTTTTTTTTGAAATTATAAAATCCAACCTTTTATGCGTTTTTTAATTATTTCGTGTGGTGTGTATTTATGAGTCTGAAATTTAAAATCAACTAAAGCGTCATACTCACGGTCCAGCCTGCAAATCCAGCACAGATTAAAACATAGGCTACTTTTTATCCCGAAAAAATAGTGTTCCTGAGGGATACTATACTTACGCGGGCGGAGCCGCGGGCAACAGCTAGTTATTTATATTTTTTGCCTACAAGTTCGCGGCTTTGGATTTGCAGGCTGGATAGTGAGTACGGCGCTTCATCTCTATCTTTAGCCTACGTTCCCACAAGCGATAATTTGTGGTCGCGACAGAAAAACTATAAACAAATAATCGCTCGTGGGAACGTAGGCATCATAATATGCTTTACCCACCATCTAGTCTGCAAATCCAATACTGCGGCCTTGATTCGGACTTGTACTACGGAGTGTAAAAGAAAAGAGGACTATAAATAAAATATAAATATAATAATCTAATTAATATCCGTCATTGGTGTCAATCATTTAAAGTGTTTGCCTACAAATCCGCGGCCTTGAGCTTGCAGGCTGGATGGTTAAGTATGGCCCTTTATGACAGCTATTAGTACCAGTGTTGGATTTGCAGGCTGGACCTTAAATATGGCGCATAAATGTTATAGATAATTTATAACATAGATGTATTATATTAAAAAGAGGTAGAATCTTAGATTATATACTACAGGATCAGGCACGCGGGGAAATTTTCAAACAAAACTCTGCCAATTTTGGTGCGGGGAGGGTAACTCCCACAATGAAAACAAAATCACACATTCACAAAAATATTGTAATCGTTACAAACTCACACATTTATAAAACTGCAACACTAGCTTATTTATTTCACACAAATAAGACTCGCGCTAATATAACAGTGTAGCGTACGCACTAATACACTGGCATGCTAAGTGATGTTACCAATACAAATTATATCGATATATTGTCGATATGAATTTGTATTGATCACATCTTCGTTATTTGAAAATAATGTATTTTGTTGAAATAAAACCATTCCGAATAATTCCGATATACATATTATATTATATTACACGTAAAAGTTATGGCAGCAATAGAAAACTTCGCATACATAAGTAGTAAATACAGTCTATTCACGTTAAGTTTGCAGTGAGTCGTCAGTACAATTTACAAATGTTAAACTGGCTTACCTTTATTGTCAAACGTGAACACGAGCTAAGCGTCATTGCTTTCTAGACATTTGTACTGATGACTCACTGCAAACTTAACGCGTACCTATAGGCTGTATTTACCACTTATCTATGTGAAGCTTTTTAAAACCGCCATATCTTCTACGTATACTATAGACTGCACATACGCACATACATACGCTAATACTCACATACGTAGATATTATTATGAACACTAAACATACAACTCTCCTTTTTTGCAAACATCAAAGCAAAAAATAACCTAACCTAATCAAGAATATATCAGGACACGTCTAAGGAGGGTTCCGTAACTATAAACGCGTAATATTTTTTCAAATTACTTCAAAAGTTACTGTCTGATTTGGTTCAAAATATTTTTCCTAAAGAGTTATTAGCATAATCTATCAGCATAGAAAATTGTAAGTTTTTAAGTCTTATACCTAGTTTAGAAATGCTAGGGGGGACCAACTTATAAATCACTTTGGAGGCCGATTACTCGAAAATGGTTGACTTTATAAAAAAGTTATGTATGAAACCTTGCCTTTATTTTAAAATACCTATTAAACGATACCCCACACGATGGGATAGAAAGAAAAAAAAAGTTCATCCCCACTTCACATGCATGGAGGCCACACCTAGAATATCTTATACGTTTGTAGCATACGCTCGAAGTACGTGAAACAAGAACATCGCTCTGATAAGAGCGTTTTTACGTCGTTTGTCGATCGAAACCAAGAACAAGACATTCGTACGAATAAAACGAATATCCGAGTAGTAATCCACGACTGGAAACATTTTCATTCATCGTGACAGCGTTGCAGCCCCGAAAAGGACTTTTTCTAATAAGAATAACACTTAGCACTACACATCACAAACTCAGTCTTCATTCTTCACACGGCAACAGTCGGTGCGCCGAGGTACTGCGTGACATCGTGTTCCCGCGGAAGCTCGCTCGAAATGACCGACGCTCGGCGTCGCGAGGAATATTTATACCCTAGCATCGCGTGTCGCGACACAGCGGCGGTGGAGAGATGGCGTAGAATCATGCAAGACGAACAGCCAATAACAAACAACCTTTTAAGGCTGCAAACAAACAGCCAATCAGGTTCAATTTTTAAGTCTGTAAATTCCTAGTGTAATAATAATAATTATGTTATTTTTTTGTATAAATACGTGTACATTTTGTAAATAAATTATTCACTTCAGTTCACTTCACAACTGTAGATCGAGTTTTACTCTCTACCTAAACTGCCTCGACAAGTACCTCAAAAGTGGAGTACTTACCTCCAAACGTTTAAACGAGCAATTCTTGTATATTTATTTATATGTATATAACCGTGATCATGGAAACGGCTCTAACGATTTCGCTGAAATTTGGTATATGGGGTTTTTCGGGGGTACACAATCGATCTAGATTAATCTTATGTTTGGGAAAATGCGTGTTCGTGTTTTAATGCGTTTTTCTTTCCACGCAGAATATGGTCGCTAATTTCGTCCTGCCGGCCGCTGTTCGTTTGGTCCAGCGGGTTAGACGCCAAAGGCAAGAAACGAGTGTTGCGGGTTCGAAACCTGCTCGGTGCCTTATTTTTGTTTTTTTTTTATATGTTCAAGTTTATATATTTATAAGTAATTTTTTATTGTTTTTAGATAAGTTTAAAAAAATGTAGTTAATGTTTGAGATCAAACACCTGATCTACACAGAAATCGATTGTAAATAATAATAATTTTCAGTTCACATTTTACTTTTTAAGTTTATGTAGATTATCACCTCAACACCACCATATTACAATAAACAGTCACCCAGGTACTAAAATTATAAATCCGAGATCTATACACAATCTATGATCTTGCTACCTATTACTAATCTGTGATTTATGAATGTACCAAATTTCATCCATTTATATTCATACTTAGGCTAACGGTAGAAGCGCGGACAGACAGACAGACGGACGGACAGAGCGAAACTATAAGCGTTCCTCAAGTATTACGGAACCCTAAAAATGAACTGCGCTTCAAACAAGGAATACTTGTGTCCCTCTGGCTGGGAACATCTTGATTTTATAACGATACTCTAGTCCATATTTCAAACATCCAAATAACCTGTTCAGCCCTTCAAGTTGCGGTGGGGTAAATAATAAACATCACGTACATACATGCACACTTTATACTCCTTTCTTGATCTGTCGTATAAAGTGTAAAAGCAATCCAATATTTTTACATCACAAAATATAAAATTAGTATACCAAGAAAAAAAATATTTTTATCGACATTGTTATTCTAGTGATTGTCACGTCACTCAAAAAGTAATAAAAAAGTTCCGCCATGTTTCGAGAATTAAGTGCCATAGTAAAATTCGAATCTATTACATAGGAAATCTATTACATAGACTAAAATTCTATAATTCTATATCTAACAACAACGAGTGCGTGCCTCGTGGGGTGTACGCCACAATCGAATATTCTACGATTATCAGTCTCGTGTACACCGCTATTCGATACTGTATCGTCGATTTTTACGAAATTACATTTAAATAGAAATATACAATAATTAAATAAAAAAATACTCATAAATGAAAGGTTATTCCATCTTTTTTAAGATTCGACGTGTTGGACTTGTTTTTACAGGACATAAGAGCACAAATCGGCATTTTTAGCGGAGCATTTCGGACGTCCTTTTGATGCTATACCGATGCACATAATGATTAAAATCGATTACGCAAATAGTTTTTATGAACGCATTAGATTCAAAAATCTTATACCTCGGCAGAGGGGAAAGCTCATGTAAGGCGTATCCCGTAGTATAAGATCTAAGGGTAGAATTTTTGTAAGCGCGTTAAAATGAAGACTCGAATTGGCCCGAGTCGGGCCAATTTTGGTTAGTGTGCGATTTGCGACGTCCCGTGCACCTTGCCCAAAATTCCATCGTGTGCATAGGCGTAGCTAGGGGGGGGGCATGGGTGGGCAACGCCCACCCTAGAAACTTCTTTGCCCACCCTAGACCCTAGACAGTATTTATTAATTACTTACTTAAATAACCCCCAAGGACGGCTGCCCCCCCCTAGACAAAATTCCTAGCTACGCCAATGATCGTGTGTCTATAAAAACTAAAAACCATGACAAAAAAGTGAATAAAAATCAAGGAATTAAATTCCCCATGGAACTTTACAACATTAATTATTACTTACTTTCAGTCACATACATGCAAGGAATTTGTACAAGTAAAACAACTTGTTGTTTTCTTGTTTTTTGTTCAATTCCTTGCATAGGTGTATTATATTAAAAAAAGGATTGATTGATGTCAAATTGATAACTATCAAAATGTACTATTTTACCAATTTACAATGATTTTACCAAACATTTCTATATTTTGGTTTCTTTTACAAGTTTTAACCAGTTTTTAGAATTTTTTCATTTACTTTTTATAAGTTTTTTTACATGATCTATTTGATTAAAAAAATATAATGGCTTATAATAAATCAGAAAGATTTCAGTATTCGCATGAGCGCTTCAGAATTTTCGACCCTGGCGCCTATCAGTATCCAAATACACCTCTGATACATCCGAATAAAGTTCCGTTTGTCTCTAAAGCACCAAGGGAAACTACTTTTAACAAAATATGGACGCATGCAGTATATTTCCCGAAGAAGCAAGAAAATATTCCAAACTGCACCAGCTTGCAGTCCAAAGTGCCTCGGTTTAGATATGATAGAATTGAGGTTGAAAAGGCTAAAGCAGTCGAAGAAATCTTATGTGACTGCGGTTCTGGCAACAATCCCGAAAAGCCAAAAGACGAACATGAAATGAACGAACCAGAGATTTGCCAGGGCAAAACACGAAGACGTTTATTTATCGGTCCAATAAATGATTATTCTGTAAAACGTGTTGCCAAATCACCCATTGATGTTCCTTTTTACGAGTCAAGAACAGAGCTTTCAGCGTTTTACCAGGGCTGTAAATGGAGTAGATGGACATCAAGAAGGGAAATGAAGATTCCTCAACAAGGACCGGGACCTGCGGACTACAATTTAGAACAACCGCTAGACATGTCTAAAATATGTGTTGAAAAATTACGAGCCAAAAGACGTAAAACTAGCCAACAGTTAAGATTCATTGAAATTATCCAGAGGAGGACTTTACGGGAAAATCACCCCGGTCCAGCTTCATATAGCCCGATTTTACCTCAACGTAAAGATTTTCGATACCCTACTTATAGAAAACACAAAGCCTCCACTGAATCAAAATCAACAGATCTTACAAAGGACTGTCCAGGCCCCGCCGATTATCAGATCCCCAGAAAATTCGACGTTAAAACGAGAGTCCATATTGAATGTCATGCAAAGTTACCTAATCCAGCACCATTTGGAGTAAAAGGCGTAAGGTTTAAACAAAGAGTCAAAACAGGCCCAGGTCCAGCTTCGTATTATATCAATAATTTGAATTTGTATCACAAAAATAATTGGAAACAGTGCAATAGCGCACCGTTTGGGTCTACCTCAAAAAGGTTCAAAGAATCTTTGTTCGACGATAATCTTACAGAAGAGATTGGTGACCCAAAATGTAACGAAAAACCTAAGTGTATTCTAAAGTCAGACGAATCTACTTGGGAATTCAGGTCCAAAACAATTAGAATGAAATCGCCTAAATTCACTTTTACGTGCACTTATAAAAACCCGATTGAAAATAATAATAATCTAAGACCGAAAAAGTCACAATATTTATCTCCTTTCCACTCTTCTGAAGGTAGATTTAGAAATTGGTATAACTGGATTCCTATTCATGGATCAGTAAGAACACCAGATCCTGCGCGTTACTGTACTGAAAAACCAAAGTGCACACTTATTGTACTCACAGGCACATTTGGTCGACAACGCCGTTTTGTGCCATATGGCTCTGAAACTCCGGCACCTAACCAATTCGTACTCAATGGCATTGAAAAATATGTCTTACACACACATAATTTCAAATTGAGAAAGAATATCAAAAAATGATGTTGTACGCCTCAGCATCCTCCAGCATTTTAAACCTGCCTAAGTAGATGTTATTTTAAAGTTTTATTCTATCAAAGTATAATATTTTAAAATCCAATTTGAGTGTTATAGCATGCCGAACTAAAACTACTCTTATTACAACGCCCGCGCCGTCTGTTCGAAAGTCCTGCCGGGTCAGTACTTATTTGTAAAACAGTCGATCCGTGGCGCTCCGACGCGACGGGTGCTTGTCTTTTCAGTTTACCGTGTATTATATTGTGGTGTCTGAATATACGGATTTGAATTGTGATTGAGTCAAGTGTTTTCTTTTAAATATTTAGACAGTCTCCTTCAATATAAGTGGCGCCCAACGTGGGGCTGAACAGACGTTTTGTATTCGTTATAGTAGTGCATAGTGCATGTGGTATAATTCAGTGTACAATTTATATTATGTGCTTAGTACATAACCGGATCGCGCGGCGCGCCCCGCGCCTCTTTTTCCGCGGTAGGGAAAATGGACCTCGTCACTCGTGACGACTGTAACGGACGAACTTTTCCCCCGTTTCAGGCGCGTGGGCCGCGATTCCCCGCCCCGGCCCCGCGAAAGGGGCGGTCCGAGAAGCGAGGGGGTGGCGTTGGTTCATCCCTATAGGATAATTGGGATCTCGGTTTTGAACCATATATGGTCATGCACGGTTCATAGCGAAGCGTCGTTTACGTGTATAGAAAAGCGGTCAAGAGAGTGATTCGGAAGACGCAATTCGAGTAAGACGAATTCGGTCTAATAGACTATTATGACCGAAGAGACTGGTTAAGTCGCTTAAGCCGGAGCCCCGTCGGTTTATGCAGGGCAGTGCGCCCCTGACTTCAGGAAAGCGGTCGGGACTCGGGTGCGATTACTGTAAAGATAGCCTTTCGTCACTGAATTGTATGGGAGCGTCAGTGACGCCGCGGCACTGAATTGTATGGGACGGCGACAGTGATGCGTTCACCAACTCACCGTTGTCGCCGTCCCATACAATTCAGTGCCGCGACGTCACTGACGCTCGCTTCGAAAGGCTACCTTAAGCATTTCAGGCATATCATAGAGGAGTACCCGCGTCTGAAAAAGAAAACAGTCAAAGAGGAGCCAAGGGGGGTCCCTTGCAGCAGGGACCCGCAGCAGGTCACCGATGTGACCTGCTGCGGGTCCCTTGGCTCCTCTTTTACGGTTTACCGGGAACGTCAATTCACTCACTAATTACTATTGTATATTTCTTTGCGTCAATCCAGCGACGTTGTTGTTGTATAATTTGAATTTCTTTTAAAATTTTTGTTAATTCGGTTTAGTTTGGTAGAATTTACGGTGTTGAAAATTTAAACGAAAATTCTATAATTCCCGCCTTTTTAACTTGACACTGGCAAATAGTTATAAGCCGACGTCATATAATTAAATACAAAAAAAAATGTAATGGTGTGTTTTGTTCATTTCATTTGTTTTGATAAAGTTTTGATAAAAAATAACCAAACATTTTAATCATGAAGCATTAATAATCACAGATTCAAAAGTAAATAATAAATTGGCCAACAAAAGTTGTTACTGTACCTTCCTCTAAGTCGTAAGAATTATATAACGACGAAGCCCGAAGGAACTGGAATTTGCAAGTCGAATCGATTATTGAGGTTATGGAAAGTGTAAACAGTAGTATGTTTTAAATTAAAACGTATAATAATAATTGTAAGGTATGTAACTTAGCTCACTGTTTAAATGTTCTATTTATTAGTCCATGTTACTAAATTCATGATTATTAATTATTAATTACTTTTATGCCATTGTTAAATAAATTGGACGTAGTTATGCAAAAATGTTCCAGTCCACAATGACTTCAAACTGAGATAAATGCAATATTGTGTTTTAGTGGTACATTTTTTTGTTTTAAGGACTTAAATTGAAAGCTGGAGGTTTTATTGTAGAAATATATAAGTGTTATTTATTTACGTATTTTGTTTTTGGATCGAAATGTCACTGTGTGGGTAATTAGAAAAATAGGTACTGGAACATTTTTGCTTAATTATTATTTTGTATACAAGTAATTATGCAAAAATATTCCATAGCATATGGAACGTTTTTAATACCAAATAAAAATAAATTGGTGTCAAATAATGCCATTTACCTTTATTTAAGAACTAAACAATGCAAAAAAATCACAAACATAATCGCAATCTTAAGGTAAAACCTATTCATCGTTATCATCTTCTTGTATGTTGAAGACTGGATCTGTTCCAAACCCTTAAAAATTATCAATTCATCATCAAAATCATCTGAGCTTTTTATTTTTTTATAAAATTGTAGGTAGTTTGGTGGTATATAATTGTACATTGATTTTAAATCTGATAATTTTGCTGGTGCGATTGGTTTCCCATAAGGCCACAATATACATAAATCAGATTTTTTAAGCAACTACTTAATTTAGTTCTTTAATAAGTAAGTAAATTTAGTAAAATTATTTTACGTTAAAATTAATTGCTGTGGTAAGTGGATTATTAGAGATTTAAATAGAGGCGGCAGTGGAATAAGTCAAATTGAGATCCATTACATTAAAAAAGTGTAAGTACCTAGGTAGATTTTCATAGTATCATTAATTTTTACCACGCACCAACACGTACCTACTTAGTATTATTATTCCACGAAAAATGGAAAAAAAGGTTCGCAATACAGAAAGTAAACTCTATTGCTAATGGAATTAAGCAGTGTTTCATAGTCATACACGCAGTATGTCACATATTTCACATCTTATTATTTTTCTATAAAGAACACAAATGGAGAGTCACTTGCAAAAAACGTTTTTAACAGCTTAAACGAGACTCATGAATCCCTCATATCTAAGATGTCACTTACTGACTCCTTTCCCAATTCCCTCTTCTTAGCTCCTACTGACCCGCAAGAAATCCTTCATCTTATAAAAAACCTTAAAATGACACAGTTCTCCTGGCCTTGATGATACAATAATATTGTTCTTAAAGCTATTGGTCAATATGTAGCAGAGCCTCTCTCTATTATTTTTAATCGTAGTATTGAATTCGGAATCTTCCCCAAAATATGGAAATATGCGGCTGTAGTTCCCATACATAAAGGCGGATCTAAATGTGAACCTACTAATTATCGCCCGATCTCCCTGTTAAGCGGTATCTCTAAACTACTTGAGGACGTGGTACATAAGAGACTGTCTACTTCTTAGAATCAAATCATCTAATTTCTGATAAACAATTTGGCATTAGACAACAAAATCTACCGAGGATGCAGTAACACTTCTTACTAATACTATTGCCTCACATCTTAATAAAGGTTCCAAATACATTGGTGTCTTCCTAGATCTCGCTAAAGCCTTTGATTCCCTCTCTATACCTATTCTTTTGAGAAAACTAGAAAGATATGGCATTAGAGGGAATCCGTTAAATTGGTTCAACAGCTACTTATCAGAAAGATATCAATGCATTAGGATATCTGGATTTAAAAGTTGTATGCGACCTATTTCATTCGGAATATCTCAAGGGAGCATCCTAGGCCCTACTCTATTTCATATATATGTATATTAATGACATAGCCTCCCTGTCCATAAATAATGCAGACATCCTTCGTTATGCTGACGATACTGCTCTTATCTTCTACGATACTACCTGGGAAGCAGTTCTCAAAATAGCAGAGATCGGTATGTCCTCTATATCTAAAACTTAATCTTCTTTCTCTTAACACCTCTAAATCCAAATTTCTCTGTTTTCACAAAACCGCTATTTTCTCCCCTAATTATCAATTAATTATCCACTCCCCAAATTGCTCTTTCTTGCCCAAGAACATCTGCAACTGTCAACTCATCGAACGCACAGAATTCACTCGCTATCTGGGTGTTATTCTAAACAAAAGACTTACTTTTAAACTTCACATGACCAAACGTGTGAGGAAGTTGATGAGTGTCATGCGTAACCTTCGTGCCGTAGTCGATGGTCAAACACTAAAAACTGCTTACTAGGCTCTGTACCAAACACTCATCAACTACTGTATTCTGGCCTGGGGTGGAGCCTCTTCTAACCTTATCCCACTAGAAAGAGCTCAAAGAGGAGTTTTAAAAATCGCCCTCACCAAACCAAAAAGCTATCTTACTCCTTTATGTCTTTGTGCTTTATGTAAGCCTTTATGCGAAAACTAAAGTTTTAAGCGTGAGGAAGCAATACTATGTCCGAGTGGTCGAAATGTGCACAGATCTGTCACTCAATCGAAGCAAATCTACGAAGAGATGCTAAGTAGCCGCGTTTTCAGAGTCCCAAATATTCATGTAAATACAATTCTAAAAAAATCATACATAAAAATCATCAAACATAAAAAAACTATTTTAGATTGGACTATATCTTGAAAATCAACGATTTATTTATTTAAATATTGGAATATTGTTCACAAGGAAAAAGAGCATTATGTTATTTAGCCTAAATATTTTTAAAACGTTAGAACATTAATTACCAGGAAAATGGTCATAATATTTTTCTAAAACGTTTCAAAAATATTGGAACATTCTTTGCTAGCAAAATGAGCATAATTTTATTTTGATAAAACGTTCCAAAAACATTGGAACATTATTTGCAAGTAAAATTAGCATAATATTATTTTTCTAAAACGTTCCAAAAACATTGGAACATTCTTTGCTACCAAAATGAGCATATTGTTATTTTGTTCAAACGTTCCAAAAACATTGGAATATTCTTTGCTACCAAAATGATCATATTGATATTTTGTTAAAACGTTCCAAAAACATTGGAACATTCTGTATGAGAAAAAAGAGCTTAGTTAGTTTAAAGTGTGGATTGAAATATAATGGTAAATAGAAAAATAAAAAAATATCACTTGTAGATTGGAACCATTGTGTTTAAAAGATAGAAAATATCAAAATAAGTATGTTACTCAATTAAACTCAGTTTCGCTTATCTTGTGGATTGGAACATTTTTGCATAACTACGTCCAATTAATGTAGGTTTATGTAGTTTATAGAAGTATTATATAATTTTTATACTGTGGCGTTTTAGTTTTTTACGGTACGCAGTATACGTTAGAACGGTATGCAGTATACGACTATAATTATCTCATAAACCTAATCAGTAATATTTCTTCTTGCTTTAAATTATACAAATTAATTTGAAGTATGTACGTTTTTAAGGTTAAGTTTGGCTTCACAAAATCAGGTACTATTTTCAAGAATGTCGCGACTGGGCGCTTTGCATTTAACAAAACATACTGGACCTAAACATACAGCAACTGTTATATTTTTTCATGGCTCAGGTGTGTTCAAGTTAAATTTACCATACTATTATTATAAATGCGAAAGTAACTCTGTCTGTCTGTCTTGCTTTCACGCCAAAACAACTGAAACTGATCCGATTTAAATGAAATTTGGTACACAGTGTCTAGAGCCTGAGAAAGGACATAGGCTACTTTTTATTGCGGGGAAATGTATGGTTCCCGTAGGATACTTTATTTACTGTTTCACATAAAAGTTACTAAACCGATCATCATGAAATTTGGCACAGATATAAAGTAGACCAGTGTTTTTCAACCTTTTTCATGATGCGACCCCCCTGGCATGAAAAAATATTTCGCGACCCCCCGACTCTTCGCTTTTTTATCATGTATGTGTGTTACAAATATTCATTCCATACGACGTTTTTATGCGTGTCTATAATTAGGATTCGGATATAAGTACATAATATAGTACGTCAAACACATTATTTTACAATTACATACATCGAATACGTCGCCAATTGATAATTAACTAACGCAATTTACGCACGTACGCACGACCAAGGCCGATGCTGGCTGTCCGGCAAATGACCACGAGCGAGCGAGACAGAACGAGCGTTGCGGGGGGTGTCGACAAGTGATACTCACTCAGTTCACGTCGACGATTCAATTGTTGACGACCGTAAGGCATTGTTTGTACCTTTTAGTAATAATTATGCATTTTAAGTGATTTGTAAATTAAAAAAATGTAATTTAAAATGGATAAATTCTTAAAAAGAACATCAGAACCGTCAACTTCTGGTGAGAGTAGTGGAAGTAAAACAAAAAAAAAAACGTCTTTATGACGACAATTATTTGAAATTCGGGTTTACTGTGATTAATAATAAACCACAGTGCGTTATTTGCTTTGAAACTTTATCAAGAGAAAGCATGAAGCCATCGAAGTTAACACGCCACCTCAACACAAAACATCCAAATGAAAAAAATAAGCCCGTGGAATTTTTTGAGAGAAAATTACAAGCTCTTCAATATCAAAAAACTGGCATAGTACAAATGTCCAACCTAAATGAGAAATCGTTGCTTGCTAGTTATCGAGTAGCTTTCCATGTGGCTAAGGCAGGTAAATCTCATACACATACGGCCGCGGCACTGCGTCCAGTCCTTGCGGCGTGGATGCGCCGCAAGCGGAAACCCCTCACCTTCCGCCTTACACAGGTGCTCACCGGGCATGGTTGCTTCGGTGCGTACCTGTGTAAGGTCGCCAGGAGGGAGCCAACGCCAGCCTGCCACCAATGTGGCGCTGCGGAGGACACGGCCCAGCACACCTTAGAGGTGTGCGACAGATGGGCCGTGCAGCGCCACGATCTCGTGGCAGTGCTTGGGCGGGACCTCTCGCTCTCGAGTGTGGTGCGCTGCATGCTCGAGAGCGATGAGGCCTGGCAGGCGGCGGTCTCCTTCTGCGAAGCCGTCATTTCGCAGAAAGAGGCCGCGGAGCGGGACAGAGAGATAGATCCATCCTCTGCTCCGCTCCGCCGGCGTAGGACGGGAGCGAGGAGGCGTCGCTATGCGAACCTCCTCCAATAGTCTCCTGTCCAACCGAGGCTCCGGGAGAGGATGGGAACCTCCCCGGCTTAGCTAGTCCCGGCGCCGAGGGGGACACTCCAGGTTGTCAGAGTGGCCCCTAATTGTGGTGGAAGTCCGGTCCCTATACAGGTAGACCGGCCGGTCGCGGGGGGTGTCCTGTGTTAGACAGATCCGGGACACTCCCCATTATAGCGGCTGATGGCAATCCGCAGGTTAAGTTTTAGTGGGTAAACCGGCGAGACGCGTCGGGAGTCCCACATATCCCCGGGATACCCCTCCTGGGGAAGGCGTAACGACCTTTCCCCTGCGATATCAAAAAAAAAAAAAAAAAAAAAAAAAAAAAAAAAAAAAAAAAAAAAAAAAAAAAAAAAAAAAGGGAAATCTCATACTATTGCCGAAAATTTGATTTTACCAGCGGCTTTAGATATAGCAGAGATTATGTTTGGGAAACAAGAGGTCGAAAAACTCAAAAGTATACCTCTCTCTAACAATACTATTCAACGCAGGATATGCGATATGGCCACTGACGTTCGTGATCAAGTCATAGAAAAAATAAAGGGAAGTACTTTTGTATCTTTGCAATTTGATGAATCTACAGATATTGCGGGTTGTGCGCAATTTGTAGCTTTTGTGCGTTTTGAATCCAGTGAAAAAATAATGGAAGAAATTCTATTTTGCAGAGCTCTTCCCACAAATACTACAGGTCAGTGCTTGCATAACATGTTCCTTGAAGCTACGCAAGATATGAATATCGATTGGGCAAATAAATGCATTGCTATTTGCAGCGACGGGGCAAAAGCGATGACTGGTGCGAAGAGTGGATTTATTGCTAGGCTGAAAGAACAGATGCCAAACGCTTGTTGGTTACATTGCTTTCTCCATCGCCAATCTCTTGCGGCCAAAACCTTACCACAGGAATACAGCCAAGTCCTAAATATTATTATAAAGATTGTAAATTCTATTAAAGGAAAAGCGTTGCAGACACGTTTGTTTCGGATTATTTGTGAAGATATGGGGGCACTCCACCAAAATTTACTATACCATACAGAGGTTAGGTGGTTGTCAAAAGGCAAAGTACTGACCAGAGTTATGGAACTTCGGGCTGAACTTTTAATATATTTACAGCAGGCCAAGTCAGAATACTCTGAACACATTTGCGACCCGGAATTTCTTTTGAAAATAGCTTTTCTTTCTGATTTATTTGAGCATTTGAATACCTTGAATCTTTGCTCTTCAAGGGCGAGATGAAAATATCATCACTGCAAAAGACAAAATACATGGCTTTACAAAAAAAATTGACTTGTGGTTGTCGTCTATAAATCAAAATAACTTCGATTCATTTTCGTCGACACAATCTTTCACTGAAGAAGTCGGATGTTGAGATAAACATCAAGTCATATATACCTGGTATGAAAACGGTGTTAGATAATTTGAAAGAAGAATTGAGTCATTACTTCTCAGTGCAAGAGACATCGGAGAACACTGGGCAGAGGTGGATTTTAAATCCGTTTTTAAATGCAGCTATAAATGAGGCTAATTTGCCTACTAAGCTCAAAGAGAATCTGCTAGAATTATCTGCCGATGGGATGTTACACTTGGAATTCAAGTCGACTAATTTGGATACCTTTTGGTTAAGGAGAAAAACAGAATACCCGGAATTGACAACTGAGGCTTTGAAGTGTTTGATTCCATTTGCCACCTCGTACTTATGCGAGTTGACATTTTCATCAATGGTCCAAATAAAAAGTAAGCAAAGAAATCGCCTAAATTTGGAAAGCGATTTAATTCTATGTGTAGCAAAAACAGATCCACGATGGGAGAAATTGGTTATTCAAAAACAAGCACAACCTTCGCATTAACTCATGTTAATGCGAAAGTTGTGCTTGTTTTTGATTTTATTTTTTGTTAATTTGTTTATGAGTATATCCTTGTTTATGAGTATATCTTAGGATTTTATTTTTTGTTAATTTGTTTATGAGTAGGTATATCCTTTTGTTAAAATTATCTTGCTTAATAAATCAATATTTTTAATCTTTATTTTTTTTTACTTAAGTTCTTTCGACCTCCGGCGACCCCCCTACAGAAGCTTCGCGACCCCCCAGGGGGTCGCGACCCACAGGTTGAAAAACACTGAAGTAGACAATGGGGACATAGGCTACTTTTAATCGCAGGACATATACAGTTCCCGTGGGTTACTGTACTTACGCGGACGAAGCCACGGGCATCAGCTAGTATCTCTATACTTTGTTTGAATGGTAAGCTCTTCAAATTCCAAGAGCTTCCATACTTTTTATGTTTCTGTACCTAAAGGGTAAAAACAGGTCCCTATTACTGAGACTTCACTGTCTGTCCGTTCATCCGTCTGCCTGTCACAAGGGGCCATCCACATGTTACGTCACACAAAATTTCGACTTTTTGAACCCCTAATATGTGGATGGACCCCAAGGCTGTATCTCTTGTACTGTGAAAGTTATAGAGGTGAAATTTTCATTGAAGGTGTAGTTCTGTTGCCTCTATAACAACAAATATGAAAAATAAAGTAAAATACATATTTAAGTGGGGCTCCTATACAACAATTACGTGAGTCTGACTATCACTTGGCTGGTTTTTATATTGGAGTATTTTTTTTTCAACCTGCTTCTTAATAATATACAGCTAATATAAATCCATCCACAGTGAAATTGTGTTACTCAACTAACATTAATTTTATGCATATTCCATTGAATGTTAATATATTTTTCTGGTAAATGGTTTCAGGTGGAACTGGTGAAAATATGAAGGAATGGGTCAACCTCATGACAAAAAAGTTTGTATTTCCTCATATAAACGTCTTATATCCCACAGCACCTTTACAGCCGTACACTCCGTCCAATGGTATGATGAGTAATGTATGGTTTGATAGAGCAGACATTAGCATGTCCGCTCCAGAAATATTAGACTCAATAAACAGGACACAAATTGATGTACAGCAGCTTATAAAAACAGAAAACGATTTAGGTATACCCAACAACAGGATAATCATAGGTATGCTACATTTTTATATTTTTTCTCCTTGTTCACAAATTGTATGTGGAGTAACGTAAAAAAATTTTTTTACAACCCCTGTGGCTCTGTGGTTCAGCGCTTTGGTGCTCAAGCCGGGGGTCACAGGTTCGAATCCTACCAAAGGGACAAAAAGTTTTTCGGTGTACCTGGGTCATGGATACGTATTAAATATATGTATAATGTAACAAAAATCTTAAATACATATATGTATAGTATAAAAGTATTAAATATACTTCCCGTTTTCTGGTACCTGTAACACAATTTTTTCGGATACTTAGCACGGGGCCAGATAGGACGTGGTGTGAAGTGTCCATAGATATTATTATTTTTTTAAATTAAATATTGTTATTAATTCTGCAATCAGCACTAAAACTTTTAGGTGGTTTTTCAATGGGTGGAGCATTATCTTTTCATATTGGCTATAGATGGGTGAAAGATTTGGCTGGAGTTTTTGCATTTAGCTCTTTTTTGAATGAAAAGTCAATAGTTTATGAGGAATTAAAAACATCACAATTTAAAGGTTTGTATTTTATTTTATCATTTGTTCTATTTTTAGCTCCGACGCAAAAAGAGGTGTTATAAGTTTGACGTGTCTGTCTGTCTGTGTCTGCCCACGGCATTGTAGCTGCCAAACGGATGAACCGATTTTGATCTAGGTTTTATTTGAACAAAACGACATGATTGATGTGTTATAGTATTCATCATTAGCAGTTCGCTCACTGCTTGACAATTCAGGTGTTATAAATTTTTTTAAACTTCGTTTTTATTATAATTTTATTGATCAGATACTCATTATATAGTTCATTTAATTAGAATACATTTTTGTTGGTTGACTCTATAATACTCATTGTGTTGCTGGTATTTACTTAATATGAAAACAATAAAACAAGTTGCCCTCGCGCACTAATGGTTCCGCACCATTATTATGAATTATCTAATATCTATACAACTATTAGTACTAAGTAATAAGAAAATTTTTATTTTGCGAAACTTTACATACGTACGTGAGTATAATAATGTTCATTAAAGGCATTAGATTAATTAGATCAATTAGATCAACATTTATATAGACTCATATTGTTTAACATTGGCGCCTGCACTATTATTTTTCTAATGAGAATAATATTGCGCGATGTAGTGTGTATGCGTGTGTGTGTGTGTGTGTGTTTGTGTAAGTGATAAATCTGTATCAACTACCTATCTCTCTCAAATCTCTTCTTCATAATTACGTATTATAAATTAATAATAAAATTAAAATATGTTTTTTCAGGGCCACCGCTATTTCAAGTTCATGGTGACAGTGATATGCTAGTGGATCTATCCTGGGGTCAGAATACTCATGATACCCTCATATCGCATGGGGTCCAAGGTGAATTCCATGTTTTGGAGAAGCTCGGACACTCCATCAATAAGAGGGGTATGAATATGATAAAAGATTGGATTGACAAATTACTACCCAATGATTATACAGATAATGATAATTGAGTATAATATATCAGAGGCTTTCAGATTCTAGAAGGTAAATAGTCTGAGAATTCTAAGTCATATGAACATAATATTCTATAGTGTGTTGCCAATTTTGGGGGTGAATTGTTTTGAAATGGTTTTACCAGTGCAAATATTATTGCTGTTTTAAAAGAACTGTTACAAAGAATGATACATACGTTTTGTTGATATTTTATATACACTGGGAATTATTTACTGTATAGTTTAATATAGTTAATAGTTGTGTACATAATTATCTTTTATTTCTATGCTAGTTTACTCAGTATTCTTTTATACTAGTATATGTACTCCCCTTAGTGTTGGGATTTTTTCCGGATAAATACTCAATATGGAAAAATACTCATAAATTTCCGTTTTTACTCGAGTAGGTATTTTTCCAAAACAGTGGAAAAATACGGAAAAATACTTTTTACAGATATAGTTACGTCAGTCAACATAGATTTTGTACTTTTACTACCAAAGGGACTGAAATAAATGAAAATCCTAAAATATTGATTAATAACATGCTTTGTTAATCACATTATTTATGAATATTCAGTAATAAACCTGTAATATCTAGTAATAAACAACATTTTATAATAATAGAATATATGCACACACAATTTCTTACTTATATTATGATTGTAATATTAAGAAAATTACACAATTACTAAAAAAAATTGAAATTACAACAAACACACATACCTACAATCAATCTTTCAAACAGAAAATGATAATATTATAACGTTTAAAACAATCAAACATGCAATATACTGAAATACTGCTTTGACCTGTTTAGAACACCAAGCTCCTTGGAGGCTAGCTTGGCCTTGCCCTCCAGATGATATCGGAATTAGACCTCGCTCGATGTGTTAACACCAAGTATTTCAATGTTGGAGGAGACAGTTGTGGGTATGCTTTCACAAAGAGGACATACGACTAGCGGTAACATTTTAGCGGTGAACTTTACGCAGTCCTTCATCCTTTTCGCTACCGCTGATTGCTACCGCTATTGGCTTCATTTCCAAGAATCGTAATACTAGGCAAATTTAAACTCATTTTGGATTTCATAGCATTTAAGATCATAAACACTGTATGAACATTGCATTTGTTGGACTCTAGTTGAAAGATAGGTTCTGTTATTGGCTCAATTACAAATATACATTGGTCTGCGTGATACCAAAAAATATATAAAGCTGCTTTTATGTCATTAAACATTACCGTGTCTTCTTCTATAGCTTATGAGTGACTTTTGTTTTTTTCAAACTCCTTAGTGATGTAAGATAACTGCCCCACCTTGTGCAACACGGCAGCTTTAATTTTTCTCCTGGTTTCTTTTCTTTCACGATTTTCTGTAGCTTTGATCCCAGTACTTTTTTTTTTATGAAATATGGGGGCAAACGAGCAAACGGGTCACCTGATAGAAAGCAACTTCCGTCGCCCATGGACACTCGCAGCATCAGAAGAGCTGCAAGTGCGTTGCCGGCCTTTTAAGAGGGAATAGGGTAATAGGTGAGGGTAGGGAAGGGAATAGGGGAGGGTAGGGAAGGGAATAGGGTAGGGGATTGGGCCTCCGGTAAACTCACTCACTCTGCGAAACACAGCGCAAACGCTGTTTCACGCCGGTTTTCTGTGAGCCCGTGGTATTTCTCCGGTCGAGCCGGCCCATTCGTGCCGAAGCATGGCTCTACCACTTTTATAGATTTATTAGGTACATCTATACAGAGATTGATTAAATTGTTAAAACCTTCACATTTTAGTACATCGTGAGCTATCAAATTAAAAATGTGTGATACACAGGTATAAACATAACATGTGGTTTAACAACGGTATAACATGTGGTTATACTTCCTTGACTAACCGAAAAGTATATTATTTAGGATATTTCTAGCGTTGTCTGTTGTCACCAATAACAACAACAAATTTATCTTTGTCGTATGCTCTCATAACTTTTATTATTTCATCCCGGAGGTATTCACTCTGTCTTAAACTCTACAAAGAATGATTCTGGTCTTGATATAATAAATCCATTCGTCCATCTGAAGATGCAAAGCATAGGCGTAGCCAGAGGGTTTCGGGGTTCAAACCTCCCCTCGAAATGTTCAGTTAAATGAGAAACCTAACGTAATAACATATAAGTTAATTTTATTCTGACTTTAAGTTTTTTAACATATAAGTTTGAATATATTTAGCCTATTAAATAGGAAAAAAATTTTGCTCGCTCGCTTCGTTCGCTTGCGTTTAACATAAAGAACATATTATATTATTTGACACCGACATTCTGTTTGTTTCCGAAGTTCACCGTTATTCAGTGTTTTAATTTAAAGTTTGAACAGATTTTGACCTGTAAAGCGGGGAAAAAATTTGCTTGCTCGCTCGCTCCGCTCACTCGTGTTTGGCTTAAAACATATTAATAAAATTTAGTACCGACGTTCAGTTTTAGGCTATTGATATTTTTCCAAATTACACAGTATTTCAGGATTTAAAGCTTAAACAGGTAAAAGAGAAAAAAAGGGGCCTCTTAAATAGGTTTAAGACGGCACTGGCCCTTATTTAACGTACTATTTTTAGTCCTTTTATTTTCTGTAACCCCCCCCCGAAACTAAAACCTGGCTACGCCCGTGATGCAATATAGTTCACGGTAGCTATAAGTTCTTCTTTGTTTCATGATAAAATTGATTCAAATGTTTGGTTTATGCACAAGTATGGACAATAAAATTCAAGAACACTTTTCGTTATGTGGGCTGAAGAAATATTAGCGGAAAAACGGGACAAAATATTATGCAGTAGGAGCCGAAAATGCAAAAAGTTGTTTCTACCATATTACTCGATTATTATATTATAGCAAATGTGATATCTGTGTTATCGGGGTTTGAAAGGCAGGTATTACATAGTTTTGCGAAACATAAAACCTAGGAAAAACAGCGGCGTGCATTAAAGCTTTATAAAAGCATAAGATATTTGAGCAATTTTTTACGTCCAGAAAAAATTAATTGGTCTATAGGTAATGTGCAGAAAAAATCACTAACTGTAGTAACTTCGTGAACTTAATGTATCTAATCATATTATTAGCAATTTGTCGTAGAATATAAACTTGGCAAAAAAATCACGGAAATAACCCAGAATTCCAGACTTGAATTAGTTATACTAATTAATATTTATATTAATAATACTATTATATTATAAGAAATAACCATCCGATTCACAAAAATATAAATTTCCTCCATTTTGAGTAAATATCCGGTAAAAATGGAAAAATATGAGTATTTTTCATTTCGGAAAAATACCTGAGTATTTATCCACTGAGTATTTATCCGCTGCCCATCACTAACTCCCCTATTCTAAACCAGCAATATGTTGCATGGTTTAGAATAGGCGAGACAGCTACATGTAAAATATTTAGTTTAATTTAATTATATACTTAGAAATATTGAGGTATTATTACTAAACATAGAAATGACACATTTTATGTGTAGTTTAGTAATTAGATACCTACATCCTTTATTCAGAATCCAGAATTTATAAAAAATATAAGAAAACCTACATCATTGTTTTTGTATAATATGATGTAAGTCATTATATACAAAAATATTCATTATACTTTATAGTAGGTAAGTATGAACGTCAATGGAAACAAATTTCGGAGATAATTATAAACTCAGAACGGAGACGGTATATGGGGTGAGAGGTTGTTTGTCGCTTTAAAGTTTAAATATTACCAAGTATTTCGAAAATACTAGTTCAATTTACATGTGGTGTTCAGTCGTGAGTTTGGGTTTGAAGTTTGATTGGAGAATGTTCTTAGATAGGTTTTTGATTATAACTCAAATCCTTCCTAGGTCCTAGGAACAAAAATAAATATTTTGTGTTCCTAGGACCTAGAAAACTGCAAAGTTATATTGTAAATATTAATTGAATAACAAAATAATCAATAGTTACCTGTGAAATCATATTCCATCTTCTTTTTAGGCACTACTTTTGTAGTGTTCCCTACAAATCTGAAAGAATCCCTACTTAATAACAAGTAGGGATTAGTTCCTTCATAGGAAAGCCCAAGCCTATATAAATAGGCTAAGGCTTTCCTGTGAAGGAGAACTTCGCCACTGGTAAGGTACCTGTTTGGTTTGGTATGTGTAGATGTGGGTGTAGAGGTAGTTATATGTTGTAACTTGTAGTTGTTGTAGGTGTAGGTTGTAGTTGTAGATGTTGGTGTAGGTGTAATTACTTATTTATTTATTCCAGTTCATAGTTAAGACAGAACAATGTGTCTCGAGACAGCTAGACAGCACCAGCCTTTTGATAATATTACTTGAATGCTTATGACCAACATTGACCTATGCAAGGCCTACACTATGTAGTATTAGGTCGATTTTTTTTAAACGTAATATATTTATTTAATCAAAGTATATACCATTGCTATCTATGCACTTTTGCCACCTCATAGGTAGTTCATTGATTCCTTACTAAATAAACCATTCGGACAGGAATCAATAAAATCTTTGATGGCGCTTTGGACTGCTAGACTAGTGCTTTTACCTCTAAAAATGGTCAAAAGTATTAGGATCATAGTAGGTCAAAAGTATAATAGTAGGATGAAACATATTGGAAAAGGAAGACTATATAACGAAAATAAAAGGAAAAATAATTTACGGACGATTTGAGATCGGGAAGTGAAGGGGGTGAGTTTTTAAGGGTAGAAAACGGATTATCTCGATTTCCGGCAAAAGAACAAGTTGTGCCACTGCACAACAAACGACTGTCGTCTAAGTGTCGTCAAAACGGTGTGGTCTAGCGTTGTCCTGAAGCAACAGTGGCCTAGAGCGAATGACCAACCTCGGTTGTTTATCAGCTAGCTTTTCCATCATGATTTGCAGTTGCTGGCAATAGACATCTGCCGTAATCGTGTGGCCAGATTTAAGAAAGATGTAGTGAACGACATAGTCCACCAAACGCTCACAAGTAACTTTTTTTGAGTAAATTTTCGCTTAGGGCAGGCTTTGGCTGGTTATACTGGGTTCAGTCATTGCGATGAGCGTTTCTGATTATCGTACAGGCTCCACTTTTCATCACAGTAATGATTTGATTTAAAATTCCTTCATTATTGTGCCGGTTGAGTAATGTTACGTAGCTCGTAGTAGTCGACGCGCGTTTGTCGGTTTGCTGCACTCAATAGGGGATCGGACAACATCTGAAATATTTAGTTTCATTAATATATTCAGAAATATTGAGGCATTACTAGCTGGTAAATGTAAAAAAATATTTTTTTAATGTGTAGTTTACTAATTAAATACATTTAAAAAGTACAAAAAAAAATTTTTTTGCGTAATTGGTAAACAAAACCTACATTATCAGTTTACTTACATCATATAGGTACAAAAACATTCATTATTTTAAGTATGAACTCAAACGCACAAATATCGGAGATATTTACAAATATGTTCCTGCGGCCGTATACTTTATACCTACTTCATACACTTTAATCCAAGAGTGACGTCATTTGTATGGCGATTTTAGTATGGAGCGTTTTTACGAGACTCGCGAAATTTTGTATACAAATCGCTGTATCTTTGAAAATATTGACTTTTGATATACGGTTTCTTCTGAAAAGTTACTCATATTTAAGAGTACTACTCATTTATGCAACAAAAAAAAATATGTCCGCTTGCCTATTCATGAGATACCCACCTTTCAAGCTTTTTCATCTTCCCAATTTGCTTGAAGCGGATTAAAACTATTTTATCACTAACACCGCAGCCTGCAGCTAGCTCGGACGTGGTTTGCGATGGATCCGCTTCCACAATAGCCTTCAATTCTTCATTATCAACTTTGGTCTCCGGCCATCCACGGGGCTTGTTCTGCTGGTCGAAATTTTCAAAACGAAAACGTTGGATTCAAAAACGCACTCTGTTTTCTTTTGCGACACCGCCGCCATACACATCATTAATACTTCGAGCCGTTTCTGCAGCACGGGTGCCACGGTGGAACTCGTACTCGGAAATAATACAATACTAGCTGTTTCCCGCGGCTCCGCCCGCGTAAATACAGTATTCCTCGGTAACACTGTATTTTTTCGGGATAGAAAGTAGCCTATGTTTTAATCCAGAGCCTAAACTACAAAGATAGGTACCAAATTTCATCGAAATCCGTTCAGTAGTTTTTTGTGAAAGAGTAACAAATCCATCTGTCCATCCTCACAAACTTTCACATTTATAATATTAGTAGGATTTAAAGTTTTCCATTTTGTAAACAGAGTGACGCAAAGAAAAGTCCAAAAGAGGAAAATACAAATAAATTACAGTTTTCGAAACACAAATGCATGAGTAAATAGCGGTATAAATTTGAAATTAATTCCTAACTAAAGAAGATATACTTGAGATCAAAGCGGCCAGTACGACAAAACGCCAATTTCATATGTAAGGTAAGGATATTGGGTCAGTTGGTTTAGCTTCCAATTTTTTTTTTTGTACAAAAGAGTTTATCACTTTGAGTATATAACTACTCTTTGGTTTTTTTGATATTTGATTGATAATGTCAAATTATGTCAAAACCATCTCTTCAGAAAAGAAAGTGTTTTTATTTTATTATTCCTTTAAAGTTTATTTTAAGTGTTTTAATATAAACGTACCAATTATTTTATTATTGTTTCATAATGAGGAAAATAAAAGCACATAATATTGATGAAGATGTTAATTGGCAGTCGAATATAGAGAAAGGAGAATTAAATGACGACAGTTGGAAAGTAAAAGTAATTATGATCGAGGCTTCAGAAATTGAACAGGAAAATATGTACCTAAAAGAATTTGAAAAAGGTGCTGCGCAAGGAAACAGATTCGTCATTAAAAATATAAGTAAAATCGAAACTTATTTTATGATAAAGCAATTAGGTGGTCAAAACAAAACAGTTCGAGTTTTCATGGAAGCTCAATCATATCTTAAAGATAATAAAAATATACCCGCAGAAATTTTAGCCCTTGTAATTAAGCATCTTATTTTAACATTGAAGGAGGAGTATTTATATGTAGTGCAACAAAAGCTATTTGTTAAAGATGGCCTGAAACATGAATCCGAGATAATGATAAACAAATTTGAGATAAAAGGAAAAATTGAAACAAGAGGTAAAAAATCGGCTGATTCAAGTACTTCCAAACACAAAAGTAGCGTTGAAAAAAAAGTTAGTTCAAGCATTACTGAAGCGGATGATGCCAAAAAGTATCACACAGCATTGAGGATGAGAGGAGAAGAGTGGAGAGATAAAGAAGATTTAGAAGATTTTCCAGAAGACGGACCAAACTTATACATTGTTATAACGGGTTTTACAGAACCTTATTTACCTGGTTGTCTGATCCGGATTGGTGTTCCTTTGATTGCGATAGTTAAACTTGTAATCGACCCGAAAACTGTGAGAACACCATCAAAATTATCCCGAAATATTAAAAGTGATACCGACTTAACTAAACAATGTCGTATGTTTTGGGAAGGTCTACAGACTTGTCGCTCCGAATGCGATAAGGATACATTAAAAAATACCGCGATGGTGGTGTTTTCCCCTACACTGTTTGACGGAGACATAAATTTAAATGACCCAGATGTTATAGTAAATAATCAGGAAAAAATATACGACGAAATTTGCTATCTAATATACGATTTACAAGATTTAACACGACAACACTCGCATTTTTTAGATAATTTCCAAGTATCATTGATTCCTGACGAAAGGCCAAATGAACGTCTACAACGGGACTACTCTAGAAATAAAACCATTCCCTTAGAATCAACATATACTACAACTATATACTCCATACTGGATAACATGCTCAAAACGGTTTCTAAAACCGACACTTTAGAAAACACCTTCCATAATAATAATACTGCTACAAATTATGTTTTGGAAAAAAATAATTCCTTACAAGGAGAAACGTTAATTGGGGAAGTTTTTTGTAAACTACGCAATAATGATATTGATAAAAAGGAATACCGAGTTACGCAGAAAAACGAGTTTGAGAATGAGCAGAGTCCTATAATTATACATTATGGTGATAGATTAAGATACAGTACATTTCATTTAAGTAATTGCAATTTATACGATGCAATTTGGCCAATGCTACGAGGTTTACCTGTGATCAATCTCTGGCAGTGCTTTGAAAAGCCCTCTAGAGAAAGCCAGGCTCGGATTAATTTTCATAGTAATCTTCTATCATCATTTTTTGATAGAAAATTAGAAATTCCCGAACTTACTAAGCTAATACAAATATTACATTGTACAAAATTATACAATGTACGTAATAGATTTCAAGATCAGAATCTACAACATTCGAACACAAACCCCAGGAAAAGATTATTAAAAAGAAGTTGTATAGTTCAACCCCTATCACAAGATCCGCTGATCAAAACTGCTGATTTCAACTCCATACTACATAAAAAACTGTTACAGGTGTGGAGTAACGACACACAAATATGTGATGAGGAAAGCAAACATGAAAGTAAAAACAATCTTATTTTCAATTGTCATACTTTAGGTGAATTACTTAATAACAAAATAAATAGTCCGAATAATATTATTAACGATTTTGAGTACTTTGAAGAATTCAAAGATATCGTTGGGCTGCAAGTGCTGAACGATGCATATAGAGATTTCCGTAGGTGTATTTATAATTACTGTGAAGTTACAGATACTTTAATTTTAATGTTTGGGAACAGATGTAATAACACTGGTTTGTCACGGGAAGAATGGCGTGGACATATAGCCACACCTATATGCTTACAGGACTTTTTTGAATTCGTTTTTGACGAAGAATATGATTGGATCCAAAACGAAGAAAAACTCTACGAACAACGTATGAACAAGATTGTGACAAAAGTGGCTGAAAAGAAGAAAAAAAGGGTCATGTCAGGCTGCTGCCATGACACAGATGAATTAGATTTCTTAATTGAAGGATCGGTAAAGCATCGTCATCTTCTAGATTATGTTTCTCCAGAAACACAAGAGTCTGTAATAAAAATTTCTTCTACGTCTTCGCCGAAGTTACCTTCAAAAATTAGTATATCATCAAGATTTTCTAGGCGATCAAGAATGTTGGAACCATTGCTAACATCATCTGAATCTAGTATTGAAGATGCAATATTGCAAGAAACTTTTAATGGATATAATTTATGTGACCGTAGAGTAGAAGCTATTGGTACAAAATCAGCATATTTTTCAAAAGATGGATCAATTATTATTTCTAAATATACTTCATTTTTGCATATCGACTCAAAATATTTATCTCTAAATGTAGTCGTCGACAAAAATGAATTTTGGATACATAGAATTGTAGGCGGAGATACTGAGTCTATAGACAGTAGTGAAGCTTTTAGAATATGTACCAAAGATAAGATTTCCGTCAGTGTTAAGAAACAAATACATTCTACAGCAAATAAATCGGATAGCAGAAATTTTACTGAAAACGCAACAAATCCTATAACAGATGCAGATAAAAAACGAACAGCCGAAGTAGTGACTTATTCGCTATCATTAGTTTGGCCAAATGGCCTTACAACAGAAACGATTCACGACATTATTAATAATGAAATATCTTGTATCAAGCAATCATTTTCCTTGCCATTTTCTACTAACTTTGAAGATAAAAGATGTATTAGTATGAACGGAGAAGTAGTAATATTTAAGAAAAATGGTAATATAGAAATTTTACAACCTGCAGGTGCTTATATTAATATTTCAAAGTATGAAAAAAGAACTAAAAGCGAGTTGGATTCTCATGAAATACATTATGTAGACATAAATCCAGAAAATAATAATAAAAATCTAGGAAAACATAACAAGAAAGACAGTAATTCACAAACTAAACAGTCCGACCATGAATTACATGAAGTACCGTCGCATTTCAAAAATATTGAACCTGAACTAATTTTTCACGAATATGAAACAGTTGATTCCAATGGCCTTTGTCAAAAGTGGGTGCAGGATGTGTTGCTTAACGAACAAAAATTACTGTCACGAACAGCCACTGATTATTGCCTCGGTGAAGTCTTAACAAAACGCAGTGATGGTACTATTATATTTCTAAATAAAAATGGAGATTTGGTAACCACTTACCCAAATAATACGAAAATAACAACAAGTTATGTAATTGAAAGTGAGGATATTTATCCAGAATATTCAGTATATGAATTAGATTTCAACGAGCAGATTAAAATAAACAAGAATGAATTATATTTATCTATCCAAATCGTTTACACTATAGAACATCCTAACTTTACAACGATTACGATAAATAGATCTGATACTACTGTATCAATAGAGTCTCAAAATAATATGTCTGTAACTTTAACTAATAACAATAATTATAAATTTCATTTCGATGATAATACAGACGCCAAGTTTAGTGGAGAGTATTTGACAATTTATTCCAATCGCACGCACAAAGAAAATATTTGCAGCGTCAATGTTAAATGTAATACTAATAATTATGACACTGTTAATAAAGTGTGGTTACATATGAAAGATTCCTTCGATAAAGATATTATAGTTGACCAGGATGGTGAAATTAGTGTAACAGAGAGTAATGTATCAGATGACGAAGAAGGAACCGTCCAGGAAACGTCATTCGATACATGGAAAAGCTTACAGGAAGCGAAGGCGGTAAAGTTTTTCATATTGAAAAGGTAAGCATTTTAAGTAGTAGGTACATTTTTCAAGGTAACCCGTAAGCACTTACAGTGAGTGGTAGGTTTCCGTACCCAAAGGATAAAATCGGGACCCCGTTACTAAGACTCCGCTGTCCGTCCGTCTGTCAGTATGTCACCAGGCTGTATCTCATAAACCGTGATATCTAGGTGGTTGAATTTTAACAGATAATTTACTTCATTTGCCGCTATAATAACAAACATTGGGCTGATTCACACCGAAATGGTCAATGGCATTTCGGTGTGATCGGTCCTTAGGGAGTGAAAAAAAAAGATTACGGCCGATTCTCAAACCTATCGATTATGAAAAAAAAGGTTGTCAAAGTCGGTTTGCGGAACTTAATTTTATGTGATAACGTCATCACAAGCCGTTCGGCGCTCGCTTAGGCCGATCGTGCCTCTCTATCGCTTGCTCCGCGCTCTCACTTGCACTCTCGGCTCAGGCGGAACGTGACTGAACGTGCGTGCAGCCGCCGTTCATCGCTTTATAAGACGTTATCACAAGACTGTCAATAAAGCGGGGATCCATATAACAAACGTGGTTTTGTTGCCGTTTTTTACGGAACCCTTAGTGCGTGAGTCCGACTCTGCCCCCCTCACTAATAAACGCTGTATAAGCTTTGAATAGTTATACAGTGTTTTGTTCCCGTCACACTAGTGACATTTTCAATTCGATTAAAGAAGACAAAACACTGTATAACTATTCAAAGCTTATACAGCGTTTATTAGTAGGTAAGGGGGTTTGTGTTTTTTAATAATATTAATTAATTAATGAATTTAAACGATAAAAAATATTGTAGAGATTTATCTTGTGCTGAATTGGTGCATCGTGATTTGGTAAAGGAATATGAAGAAACTTATTCTGATATGACTTGGTCTTCAAGTAAAGTATTTAAAAGTTTTGGCGACTATCGCAATCTGCTATCTATTGTTACTCCTATTCAGCTCACGCCATCTGAGGTATTTATTTTGCAATTACTTAATACTTACTACTTTTCTTTATTTATTACTTACTAAATTAAGTAATGTAAGGGGGTATATTGCGCTATCTACTGATTAGGGGCCATCCACATATTACGTCACGCAAAATTTCGACTTTTTGAACCCCTATCCCCCCATGTCACGCTTTTTAGTATCCCTGTACCTGTATTTAACATGTACTGTCACACTTAGTATGCACTTAACATCCATCCATCCTCACAAATTCTGACGTTTATAATAGTACATACTAGGATTACTTTTGTAAAAATCGACAAGGATATGTGTGGATAAAGATTATGTGAAAGACCCATAATTACTTTATATTTTTTGAGCCAACAAAAAACTTACCCTGACAATATTTTTATCTTAGAAATGGAAAATGAATTCGAAGTTTTGCAAAAAACAAATACGTCTAGTTTACAAAGATCTAAAAGACGATGATGGTAAGGGTTTCTACCACTGGATGAGGCCGTATAAAATATATGAACCAAAATCCATTGCGCCTGTCGATAATGTTCTGAAATCTTTGCCCAAAGCTTACGTTTTGAGGTATGTATATAAAAGACTAGATGTTTCTAGATTGATAAACGAAATCCTGCGGAAACCGTGCATCCTGCAGCGATAAAAATAGCATATTATATCCTTCCCCGTGGTCTACTCTATATGTACTAAATTTTATTAAAATCGTTTCAGTAGTCTCGGAGCCTATTCAATGCAAACAAACAAATGAACCTATCCTCTTTATAATATTAGTCTTGAAATACGTTAGTACTAGAGGTCGCCCTGATTTGCCCTGGTCGCCAAATTTCGACAATTTGCCCATAATAATTTATATCAGAACCTCAATTCTCGTATTTAAAGTAAACAATTTAAACAGTCAACTTCACTTTGTTTGGATTGAAAGTGTAGCGTCATGTTACTGTGAACGGATTTTATGCCGTTTCGACCAATCAGAGCGCGTTTCACGTTGGTTTAACGTTCATAAAAACACCTTTTGAGAGTGTAAGCATGTCGGGACTTGATTGTAATTGTATTAATGCAGGTTTTATTTAGCAGAATTGCCCCCCAGATATTGACCCCTAAAATATTTTTTTTATTACATATTATCTATGCTGCTCAAAGTAAAGTCTAAAGGGTTCTCACTGGAGCATTCGCGTGTAATGTAACGTTACATATTCAAACATTACATCATTGAAGGAGGATTACCGAGCATTACAATGCGCACATTGTAATGATACAATGTGTAATATCTTGATACAACTTGTAACATCAGTGGTTATATGGCCAGACTACATATTTTAACTAAGGCGTAGAGTTTGTGTAGTTAGGCTTGTAGAGCTAATAGTCTAATTCACAAGATCCCTGTCAGTGAATTTCTGTCCAAGGGCACTGAAAATGATGATCTAGTGCTCATTCGATTCGGAATGACCTCTTAGAAACTTTTTGAAAAATTTCAAGAGGGACTCGAAAAAATTGCAAAAGTTATAAACAATTTAGTAAAAAACAAAAAGGGGATATAGTTTTTTCCTTAAAGAGGAGAAAATTTCCTAAAAAAAAGTTTCAACTCCCGGAACTCTATGATCAATATTAATAATTTTAGTTTAGAGGAGAAAATAGCGCTAAAAGCGGTGATACACTCGTTTACCGATAGTACGGACCCGCGCGCCGCGGCGCGTATCACCCGCTTTTAGCGCTATTTTAACTTCTAAATTAAATTCGTATCGCCTAACAGTAGATTCTTTAATTTTTTAGTTTTTTAAATAAAAATAGTCCATAAAAAATCACAATGAAAATTACAATTTCACATTTTTATCATGATAAGTACCTACTTATTATATAAGTATATATTCTAAATTAAGATTTATTTTTAATAGACTGCAACCCCTTTTACCAATATCAATGAGTTGTTTAGAGAATATGTCTCCAAATTAAGCATTTTGCAACATGACACGCTATGCGTAATAGGTACCTTGACATGTTTCCACAAATTGGAGGACTTTAAACATGCATTCAGTTCATCAGCTTGCGTTGAACGTGGAACCATTGACAATGTTTTCCGAAAATCTCCTGCTAATAAAATCATTGCATTGGTTTTGGTTGTTCCGTAGACCTTTTAAGGTTCTATCTAAAGCATCTAAAGATTTTTATGCGCCATCGTGTATTCATCCCACACTATAAGTTTACTGCAAAACCATTGTAGAATGTAGAATTCTTGGAATTTTAGAGCCGAATGGGCTGTTCGACCGCCTTCAAACAAAGTTGCTGCAATACCTGACGAAGCAAGAGCAAGAGCAATTTAATTTTTAGCGAATTGTTGCCAATATAAAAGTAATCAAAAAAGTTTTTCCTGTACCACCAGGAGCGTTCAAGAAGTAAATATCTCCAGTTCCATCATTTATTATTTTCATAAGAGTACATACCTACATACTTTTGTTTTTCGTTCAATAGTGGAAGATTGATTTGAATCGATTCTTTCAAAGTATTGAGATCCTATAATTTTTCACGTTGTAACTCTTGATCAAAAGCATCGTGCGTTGGGCGATTAGGCGCGGCCATCCCCAATTGACATAATAGCTTGTTTGACATCATTAAGCACATATCTTCAATGGAAATCAATACCTCATTGTAAATTTCTTCACTTATTTGAAATTTCGGATTCCCTGTTCGATTGCGTATTTTAAATAAAATATCGTCACACATATAATCTTTGTATTTTATCCACAAATCAATTGGTTTTGAAGGGAAGGATGTAGATATTATGATAATGGAAAACAATTTTCATATTTGATGACCTTGTGATGAAATTTCAGTATCATTGAGTGTTTGATCCCAATGAGCATGGTTTTCTCACAGTTGCAAATGATGACAGGATTCTATGTAAGATGCACACAATTCACCATCAACTGTTCGTAAATGTTGGAATGATGTTGGGCCACGTACATTGACTAACAGCAGCCGTAAATAAAAACATTCATCGTTGCTTGGATGAACGGAATTAATTCGACCTATTGCATCAATTGAATATTCACCTGGGTATCCTGGAACTGGTTTTCCTGGTTTTTTAGCATAAATTTCTTTAATGATTAATTTCAAGTATTCCTATAATATTTTGCTATTTCAGAATATAGCAGTGCTTGTGCGTAATTATCATTTTGGCACGTCTTGAAAAAACTGGTTAAGGTAGTAGACGGTAGCTGGTGAGCTCTCTGTATTGCATTCTGAGCTGTGAAATACACTCTTTGCTATTTTTCTAAGTTCACGGCTAAGTGATCGACTGTGGGTGTCTTTCATGAATTGAAAAGAAAAAAAATCGCCAAAATACTTCATTACTGCTAACATAGCGGCCCATTCGGGTTACTTCATCATTTGAATTGTCTGCACCAAATCCAATCACAGCCATATCACTTCCTTTGGTTAAGTATTTACATATTATGTACTTGATAGATTTGACTGAATGGCAAGATTCAACATTGATGTGTGCTCTGAAAGTTTTTGATAATATTGGTAAATATGGAACAATCCAACGATTATCTATTTCAATATCTTGTTGGTTTACTTTGACAATTGTTGATATTCCATTGCCTGCTAGTGATCGGTGAAATTACAATGGATAACAATCATTTCCAGTAATTGTTTCCGATATTAATGTCCGTGGATAGCGCTTTGAACATTTACCATCTACCATACACGGTGTATCATGTTTTTGATAACTACGAGATGGCTACGATTTCTCAATCAAGATGATAATCTTGATGAAATCGTAGCCATCTTCACCTTTCCAAAATATAATAGGATATTGCAGTGCATCATATTATGAGCGATGTGATTCCTTAATAAGTTGTAATTGATTATTTCGACGATGTAAAATAATATCACGTGACTCAACATTTTCTCCAACTACAACAACGGCAACTTCATTAATAGTAGGTGCATTAAAACGTCCTGCATGATGGCCTATAGGAATTTTATCAACTCTGATAACAATTTTGGGATCATTAGATGGCATCACATCCATTGCATCAATTGATTGTGTTCGTGAAATAAGTTTTGTAATTGTTCAACTATTGACCTTTTCACTGAATTGTTATCTGCACAACGTAGATTGATTTCTTTAAATATTACATTAAGCAACCGCTTCTTTATTAATTTCATTAGTTATATATAACTTCTAATTTCTATATAATATGTAAATTTTGGAATCGGAATCATCTTTGTAAAGATGTCAGCAAGCTGGTGTTCTATGGAAATATGTTCAAGAGTTATTGTTTTATATACAATTTTCTCTCGCTTGAAATGGTACTTGATATCAATATGTTTTGTGTTTTTGTTATTTGTGGGGTTATTTGCAATACTGATGCAACTATTAATGTCCTCAAATATTATAATAGGCTCAGTCATATTTATATTTATGATGCTGAGTAGAGATGCCTCTTTCACAGCTTCATACAAAGCCATAAATTCGGCCTCTGTTGACGAAACGGCCACCATATTTTGCTTTCGTGTATTCCACAAAATTGGACATCTGTCAAACATTTGAAATACATATCCAGTAGCACTTTTTCTTCATCACCACCCCAGTCAGAGTCAGCATGCCCTGTGACGAATTGGCTATAATCACATTTGGAATAAGTCAATTTAAAATCAACAGTATTTTCAAATATCTCAAAATATGCTTTAAACATTTCCATAGTTCCTCCATGGGCGTAGCCAGGGGGGTGGTTTAGGGGGTTCAAACCCCCCCCGAAATGGGCCGGCTGGTATATTTAATACAGAGATCTGACCAATTTACAGAGGCGTATTTGATTTTTGAAGTTATTGTAGAAAAATAATCAACAGCCTAAATCAGAACTTTGATACTTTTTTTTATCTATGTTTGCATCGTTTTTTAGGGTTCCGTAATACTTAAGGAACCCTTATAGTTTCGCTCTGTCCGTCTGTCTGTCTGTCTGTCTGTCTGTCTGTCTGTCTGTCTGTCCGCGCCTCTAGCTCCTGTAATTATGAATATAAATTGATGAAATTTGGTGCAGTTATAGAATGTGTATAGATCACGGTTTCGGGATCATAAAAAAATAATAATTTTATATTTTAGTGGTGGCTCTCCATACATGTGAAGTGGGGATGAAAAATTTTTTTTCACTCTACCCCATCGTGTGGGGTATCGTAGAATAGATCTTTTAAAATAAAGGCATGGTTTCATACGTTACTTTTTTATAAAGTTGATCATTTTCGAATAATCGGCCTCCAAAGTAGTTTGTAAGTTGGTCCCCCCCCTAGCATTTCTAAACTATAGGAGATAGAAACTTGCAAATTTCCATGCTGATATATCATGCTAAAAACTCTTTAGGAAAATTATTGTGAACCAAATCGGACAGTAACTTTTGGAGTAATTAAAAAAAAGCATATTACGCGTTTATAGTTACGGAACCCTCCTTAGACATGTCCTGACATGCTCTTGGTTAGGTTATTATTTCTTTACTGAATATAAGTAGATCATAAACATATAAGTAAATATGTAAACATTTAAATTAAATGAATTTCTGTTTAGTACATAATATATGGATCTACATTTCAAATAACGAAACCTATTTTTTTTTAAATTTCGCTATCAAATCTGTCATGCCAGCAACGTGAAGACTGTTTCAGGCATAGACGTACAAGTATAATATAGTTATCACTGGTTTCAGGCCATAGAGAGATTTATTAAGTTTACATGATACTTGATTTGATTTAGCTTTAATACCCTCTGGCACTTGCATATAGATATTTTCTTTTAAAATACCATTCAAAAACGCATCTGATCAACATCCATATGATGAATGAGTCATGTTGATTTGCAATTGCTATCATCATTCTAAATGTTGTAATTATTGCTACTGGTGCAAAACTTTCACCTTAATCTTGTAAATATTGTTGACTGAAACCTCGCGCTACTAGGCGCGCTTTGTAACGTACGGACTCGCCTAATTCATTATTTTTAATGGTACATTTACAAGATACAATGTTTACACCGCTTGACGGCTTGTCGACGAGTTGCCAGGTTTCATTACTTTATGATAATTAAAATCAGGGTCAGTCATTTGCCTATAATTTATTCTCAGAAGGTATATATTACGAAGTCTTTCGCTACATCTTAAACTATCATCACTAGTTCCTAATTGCTCATTTTGTTTGTTGCGTGTCGACTCAGTCGGCTTGTTTTCCGATTTGCTGACTTTAGCGTGAATTTCATCATTGCTATCAGTTTGTTCACTTAAACTAAAATTTGACTCATTGAATAAAACATCATTAACAAGTTACAAAAAATCATTTTTTATGTTAAATAACTTATATCCATTAGGTACATATCCAACTAAAATTGCTTTAAATTACTTTTCATCAAATTTAGTTTTTCTGTTTTTGTCATGAACATACTATGCAGTGGAACCGAAAACCTTTAAGTGACCTATTTTCGGTTTCATACCATGCCACATCACATATGGCGTTTTTCCTTTCAGGGCTTTAGTTAGTAATCGTTTAATTAAAGTTGATGTTAGTATCGCTTCACCCCAAACATATTTATTTAATTTTGCGCTAAATATAACAGTTCGCGCCATTTCAGTTAACATGCGATTCATACTTTCCACTACACCATTTTGTTCGAGTGTTTGTTTGAGTGTATGTTATTCCCGTACAAACACAATATTCTTTAAAATCATTTGATACGTATTCTTATCTATTATCGCAAAATAAGTTTACAATCTTATAGTTAAACTAGCGACCCGCCCCGGCTTCGCACGGGTACAATACTGATACTAATAATGTACTACAGAATGTCACCAACTTCGCAACGGGCCGTATAGCAGAAATCGTAATATTTTAATTTCGCCATAACTTCAAAACCAAACGTCAAATTTTAATCATTCAAAGACCAAATATTATCTACATAAACTGTACTTAGTGATGAAATAATTTATTTTGATAAGGATTAATAGCATGAGTAAAATAAACGCGTTTAAATGTAGTCCAAAAAAAATTCAAGATTTCTAAATAAAAAAATGGTTGTTGTGCCTCACTCGACATAGATAGGTATAGTGTGTCGCGGACTTTTTTGTAGATATTTATAAGATCTACAATTAATTAGAACATTACATGGTTCTATCTTTTATAGTTTAGGCAGCGTACGCAAAATAAGTAACTTTTCTGGTTGATTTTTTACACCTTGTGTCCGAAAAACCCAAATATCTTACGGAACCCTATTTTTTTCCAAAATAAAATTTAGCCTATGTTACTCGTGGATAATGTAGCTTTCGAATGGTGAAAGAATTTTCGAAATCGGTCCAGTACTTTTTGAGCCTATTCATTACAAACAAACAAACAAACAAACAAACAAACAAACATACAAACAAAGTTTTCCTCTTTATAATATTAGTGTAGATAAAATTTCACTTTTATTAACATAATCTTGAAAGCATTTTAAACCTTCAGATTTGGAATACAGCAAATAGGTAACTGTGTAGTGAGTGAGTGAGTGAGATCAATGAAATTTACAAAATAATTTTTATCACCAATTGCGGTCGGCTTTATCGGACCACAAACGTCTGTATGAATTATAAACACGGGGCCTATTATTATTTATGCGTTCTAGTTTTGATTTGGAAAAAGGAAGTCGTGACTGTTTACAAAAATACACGATTCGCACAGTTCACTTGGAGGTAGAATTATTTTGTCTATTGTTGAGCAATGATCCACTAATATTTTGTTGGATATTTTTTTGTTTAAATAAACAAAAAATTAACATAAAGTTCAATGCTTTTCGTAACTTAAGTTGAAATATTGAGGTAAATAGATTGTTGCACATACTACCTAACATAATACATTCATTATCTTTGTATATCAAAACACCCCCATTGTTAAAAACAATCACTATTGTTTATTGCATTCCTCTCACTGATATTAAAGTACCTCGGGAGAATATAAAACCTTTTCAATGCGGCCCTGCACTCCTAAGTTGGTAATAATAGCCAATACCGATGCTCCAGCCTTAGCTACATTTATTTTTATTGGAACTGGTAATGGTACGTATATACTAAATGTCTTTCATATTCATAATATTAATACAGAAATTACAATAATTAATATTATAATTGCGCAACTTACACTGTGAGAACATAAAAACAAAACTGTCCTTATCAGTGGTGTCGTCAGCGATGAGAGAGTTAGCCTGATACTTAGAACTTCCACTTGCTTCTCCTTGCGATCTTTTGTAAAAACGACAATATTTTTAATGTGATTTCTTCTTCCACAAAATTGGCATCGCATATTAAACAGCTTGATATTCTTAGATTTGTAGTGTTTTTTATTTTTTGTATGTTTCTTTTGATAGTAATTGTTATTAAAAGTAATCTTTATTGTTTTATCTTTTCCTGTAATTTTGCTTTGATTATAGTGCTTTGATAGTTAAGATAAAAAATGAACCATTAAATGCACACTGGTTCATTTTTTGTCTTAACTTCTTGGTGTAATAAACGTGTTTTGGCAAAAGGTAGGTTCAAACTGTCTTCACCAAGAGCCGCGAGAGCAGATAAAACACCTTCGTATGTTTTTGGTAGCGTCAGCAGCAGTGGGAAATTTTATCTATTTAATCAAGACGAGCTCTAGCAGAAATAAGTTCCATTATTAATTCGTCAAATTTTGAAAAATGCCTAAGTAATTCATCATCAAACGATAGCTTTAAATTAAGTACTTTTTTTCGCAACGCTAATTGCGTGGCTAAGCTATGTCTTTTAAAAATTTCGTCCAGTTTAGTGATAATAGACTTAGTTGTCAAAGAATTTCGAGCAAAACCCAGCAGCGAATCATCCAAATATTCTACAATGGTGCTCTTAGCAATAAGATCCTTACGCGTCCACTTATCATCCGGGTTTTCAGGCGGATCATTTGTAATATCACTAGATACCTGAAGTTCATCCAACAATAATATTCTAAACTTCCACGTACTGTATCTATCTCCGTTAAACTGCTGAATGTTTCTTTTTGAGAGCTTTTCCATTTCTTGTTTTACTTTCGTTTTTATAGTTAGAACAGTAGTAAATACGTAAAAGGACCCAAAACCTATTGTAATGGAATAAAATAAAACAACTAGATCATCAGTCACAGCAAAAATATATTAGAAAAATATCCATGACAACTTAAATCATGTGACATAGTAATTTATATTTAAATTAAACAGATAAACTCTAGTATCTTATTATAAAGAGTCAAATTGGAGTTTCGTCACAGGCTATAATAGTTATGATTAATAATCATACAATTGCAAACCTTACATAGGTACATCACACAAACCTTAAAAATTGGCAGTAGTTGACCTGGGGAAGTTTTTCTATTTATAGATTTTTTAAAAACCGATTATATGTAGGTAAGTCTTCTTTGTATTAATACTAATTTTTAGGTTTTTTTCCTCTTGTTTTGTGTTTAATTTTATGTATCTCAAAGTTGGCATGAAATTTTTTCGATCTACTTTTGTTGCTCCAAATGAAGTCATTTGAAAGCATTTGTTGTATTGTTGAATATTGCTTAAAAAGTGTATGGAATCTGTTCCTATTCCTAAAACTAATGGTACAATGGCTCTGGAGGTGGAAGCAATGTTATCAATTTCACTTTTCCATTTGCGCAACACAATCCATTGGCTTCATGTTTGTATTTCAATGCCTTACAATATTGACAAACTGAGTTCATAGGTCCAGTAGCAATACAGTTGTAGGCACTGTAATCAATTGACATATCGTAACAGAAAGCAGCTCGATTCAAACTTGCACCATTATTAGTCGAATGTCGCGCTTCACGGGTCTGTCTTACCCGAATCCTTTCACGTTCATAGCGATCTTCATGTTCCTGGGCAGTACTATTAGATTGGTAATTACATAATTTGATTCGTTGCATTTCGGGTTCTTATGCCTAAATTTGTCTGCCGCCTTATAGGAGGCATTTCGAGTACCTATAAATGAGTCACACACACCCAAGACTTTTTTAATTTTATAGAAATTTGAGGTTTAGTAATATTATAGATGCGCAATGAGACGTTTATATTTCAACAATTTATGTTTGAATAAATATTGACAGCTATATTTATACGATACCAACTATTATCTATTCTGTGACGATACTAACGGCATTCAATTGTTTTGCCTTCCCGGAAAGTCTCCACTAACACTTGAACTATATGGTATGATAAGTTCAAATTGAGTTTTAAGTATTATTATGAATCGTTTGTATGGGAGTATAGAAAAGTGTTTTTGATTTTTTTTTAAATTTCTCTCTCCGTAAGAACCATCCTTGTACTTCAAGGAATATTCCTGACTTGAAATATTAGTAAATCGAAGGGCGGTACAGAAATTTAAAACCTTTTACATGGTGGGAACAATTATCTGAAAAGTAATGAGTACAATGCATTCGAAAATACGCTTCTTATGTATATCTATTCTAAGATAAAAATATCTTTCATTCATTAGAACATTAGAACGACCGTGGGATGACAACAATAAGCTCTGTTTAAGAAACGCACATGAACTAAAAACTGCTTTAGAGAAATACAATCGTGCTATAGGGTCTAATAAAATGCACTACGCTCATCCTCCACTTGAAGACTTCAGACGTGACGAGGAAATAATCGAGGATGATATTCTGCAGAAAGTTGCGAATAGGTAATCTAAAAGTTTCTTATTTAAATAAAAAAAAATGATAATTAGGTAGGTACTCATTTTTGGAAACACTTTGTTTTTAAACGTTTAAAAACTAAGCTAGTAGAAAACATTGTGTGTGCCCCTTTGCCCAGTGCAGTACTAAGGTAGAATTCGTATGCGTTTTTTTAATAAAAGGACGGTGCACGTCTTTTCAACCCTAAAACCTTTGGAATACTCGGCGAAGTACAATGCAAGCTTTATGACGTGGAGACGATGCATGGCTCTCCTACGGTAAAAATATTCTTATTTGATTTGATAGAGTTCATGAAGATTTAGCGAAGCATAGAGCTGCTACCGGTATCAAGCTCTCGGAGCCGACCACAATAACTACACGACCTCTGCAAGGTACACCTACGCTAAGAGACGATGAAAAAGGTAATTCAACTCGTGAACTATAGTTTTCTAGGCACAAGTTAAGATTTTTTGTGTTCTTGACTCCTTTTCATGATGTAAAGGCACCTACACACTGGCATTTTCAGCGCGGCCTCTACGACTGCCATACATTGGCAGCTATCGCCAAGTTTAAAATTTATACTAAATATTACAGGCAGTCGCGCGGCAGCAACGCTGCTTTTGCTTAGACGTGAATGCAGTCTTTCATCATCTTTGAACCTCATGAATGATGATGATCTTCATGATATAAGGTTCAAAATCAATTAGGTACGGATATTTTGGGCATATTACCGACTGCTTTATTATCATGTCAAGACGTTTAGGATAAAAAAGGAATTAAAAATTTCGCAAAAAATATACTCAATAAAATTACCTACATTACGCACTTTACGACGATGTTGAGGTCATTCACACATCACACAGCTGATATTATATTGATGTTATTCGTGTGCGTGTGGTTTGAGGGACCCACCTGAATATCCCCAAAATAAGTATAGCAAGTTTTAGTAGAAGTCTAAAAAAATTGTAGAACAAATCTGGGAATTTGTAAAAAGATAGTTAAAAGATATAGCCCTCACAGTGTGGTCCCTCAGTTCACACACCGCTATTTTCCAGATCTCGAAAAGTATGTGGAAAATTATGGTTTTTTCACTACAGAATTTTAGTAGAACTTTTGTAAAAGTTTTTACAAATTTATCAAATACATAGCATTAGAAATAAAAAAGCTACAACCACCGAAGTGTGGTCCCTCAGTTCACACAAAAATGACATACTCATTTCGCGATATATTACTGACTTTTTTAATTATATTTCTACGTAGAGTTTTAGTAGAAAATTTGTAGAATTTGTAGACAAAATTTCAGCAAAATCTATCGGCGCATTTGGAAGTTATATACCATTATGTTGGGTCCCTCAGTTCACACACTTGTGTATAAGAAAAACTCAAATAAGTAATAAACGAGAAAACTAACAGAAAGTCTACTATACTTAAATTTTAGTAGAAGTTTTTTTCTCTTGGATTAGCACATAAAATATTCAATTTCTTGCTTCCTAGCTGAGATAATGTTATTTTTTTGATTGTATGAAAATGCAGAGTAGGTTACCACACAAGAGGCAAAATGAGGACAAGTCCTAATATTATTGTGTATGTTATACATACATACATATAATCACGCCTTTTTCCCGTAGGGGTAGGCAGAGACCACCTCTTTCCCATAGGGGTAGGCAGAGACCACTTCATTCCACTTGCTACGATCCTTACACACTTGTTTCGCTTCGTCCACTTTCATTCTTACCTTTCATTCCTCCTCTTACATTCAACGTAGCGAAGCGTCTCTCCATGGGCCACTTTTCGCCTCCGCGAGAACGAGACGTGATGGGTGGCGAACCACATCGCCGCCATTTTGGATAATTAAATTATTTTTATGATTATCCATTACGTTCCCACGGATTTGCGGAGGGAGAAGGAATAGGGAAAGGGAAGGATAGGTGGTGTGGAAAGGAACATTGGTAAGTTAGAGTGGGAAATAGGAAAAGTAGGATATTACCGCCCAGGAGGGGAAGGGATAGGACAGTAATAGCTAGGGAAGCCGGGGTCGCGTACCCGTATACTATACCACAACTACCGGACAGGTAAGTTGGGATGAGTACCCCATGACATACCTTATTAAATTTACGTTTTGCTCGCGGTTTCGCACCTTTTTACTATTTTAGGGGTTCATAGTACTACAAACAACCCATATACTTACCAGTTATTAACTATGTACCTATTTGTGGTTTTGCTCTGCCCGCCCTTTTCTCTGTCCGTTCTTTCTAACTCCTTATATTATGTAATTACATATGTATTATATGAATAAAAAACTGGCCAAGTGCGAGTCAGGCTCGCGCACAAACGGTTCCGTACAAAACGGCAAAAAAAATCACGTTTGTTGTATTGGAGCCCTCGTTAAATATTTATTTTATTTTGTTTTTAGTATTTGTTGTTATAGCGGCAACAGAAATACATAATTTGTGAAAATTTCAATTGTCTAGCTATCGCGGTTCCTGAGATAGCCTGGTGACAGACAGACGGACGGACAGACAGTGAAGTCTTAATAATATTTTGGGTCCCTTTGGGTACGGAACCCTCATTTTTAATTTAAATTTCATATTTTTATTATACCTACCTATTTTCTATAAAAAAAAAATATAGAAATCTTAGGTCTTCAAATTAATGTCAAGCTTTTATGAAAAGGAAAAAGTTAATTTGTGGGATGTACGGTGTAAGTACATAATGTTATTCTTAAGTGTGTGTGCTTTTTTTGTGTGCATATTTTTTTGTAGGTACACCAACACACGATAGCATTCCACTTTTAAAATACAGTTCACGAATGGTCTTAGTATTTTTTACCACTTCGTAGATGTCCAACAACGAAAGCATGACGCAAAGAATGTATATTCAAGCGCGACAAATATAATATTATGTATATATCAAGCGGTCGCTCATATCGTGTCGAGGCGAAACTCGAAAGGGTCCAATTTTTAACCATTTGCATTGGGTAAACCTAAAAACATTTTCAGTATTGTATCAGAAGTATATTGCTGTAAGTAGAGACTTAGAGAGTTATTCGCCGAAGTAGTTTTTTCTCCAAGAACACTATTCCACGCGGGCGAAGCCGCGAGCAAAAGCTAATATAACAAAAATATTAGGTGCAGTCATAATATTACATTGAGTATGTATAATCTTTGGTGCTGGGGGCGAGACGACGACGAGACGAGGACGAGGGCTCCGATACAACAAACGTGATTTTTTTGCCTTTTTGTACGGAACCGTATGTGCGCGAGCCTGACTCGCACTTGGCCAGTTTTTTATTCATATAATTCATATGTAATTACATATAAGGAGTTATAAAGAACGGACAGAGAAAAGGGCGGGCAGAGCAAAACCACAAATAGGTACATAGTTAATAATTGGTAAGTATATGGGTTGTTTATAGTACTATGAACCCCTAAAATAGTGAAAAGGTGCGAAACCGCGAGCAAAACGTAAATTTAATAAGGTATAACATACACAATAATATTAGGACTTGTCCTCATTTTGCCTCTTGTGTGGTAACCTACTCTGCATTTTCATACAATCAAAAAAATAACATTATCTCAGCTAGGAAGCAAGAAATTGAATATTTTATGTGCTAATCCAAGAGAAAAAAACTTCTACTAAAATTTAAGTATAGTAGACTTTCTGTTAGTTTTCTCGTTTATTAGTTATTTGAGTTTTTCTTATACACAAGTGTGTGAACTGAGGGACCCAACATAATGGTATATAACTTCCAAATGCGCCGATAGATTTTGCTGAAATTTTGTCTACAAATTCTACAAATTTTCTACTAAAACTCTACGTAGAAATATAATTAAAAAAGTCAGTAATATATCGCGAAATGAGTATGTCATTTTTGTGTGAACTGAGGGACCACACTTCGGTGGTTGTAACTGTTTTATTTCTAATGCTATGTATTTGATAAATTTGTAAAAACTTTTACAAAAGTTCTACTAAAATTCTGTAGTGAAAAAACCATAATTTTCCACATACTTTTCGAGATCTGGAAAATAGCGGTGTGTGAACTGAGGGACCACACTCTGAGGGCTATATCTTTTAAACTATCTTTTTACAAATTCCCAGATTTGTTCTACAATTTTTTTAGACTTCTACTAAAACTTGCTATACTTATTTTGGGGATATTCAGGTGGGTCCCTCAAACCACACGCACACATGTTATTCGGGCAAAATATTTGCTCCCTCTTTAAATCACATGTTTTTGTGAGATAATGACCTCAGCGCATTAGAGAGCGAAATGTAATTTTATTTAGGTAATTTATTTTCAAAATTTGTAATTGTCTTTCTGCCTAAACGTCTTTACATATTAAGTAGTAGATCATAATATGCTCAAAATATTCGTAATTGATTTCGAACAACTTTATGATTCGGAATCCGGCGGGCCCGGGAAAATTCAAAATATGGAAAGTAGAACTAAGTATGCGCTATTAAAGTTAATACTTAGTCCAAGAAAATAGGCTCTGAAATACGAATTTTAGTTAAAACTTGAATTTTTGATATAAGTTACTTTGAAGAATTTAAAAACGAACAGTAAAAGTTTTTTTTTTAATTCATCCGCGAGAAAAAAACATAAAGAAAGTTTTTATTTTTTTATTTTGGGAAAACGGCAAGTGCTAGAAAAAGATCTTCAAATAAAAGTTGTACAGCGTAAAATTTTACATAAAAATGTTCTCATAACTTTTTTTCCTAAAATTGAAATTAACTGAGATAGGGTAGCTAGAAGCTAGAGTATGATTTTTTAAAGTTCCTGTCATCATACTCTAGCTTCTAGTTACCCTATCTCAGTTAAATTAAATATTAAGAAAAAAAGTTATGAGAACATTTTTATGTAAAAAGATTTTACGCTCTACAACTTTTATTTGAATATTTTTTTTCTAGCACTTGCCGTTTTCCCAAAATAAAAGAAAAAAAACTTTCTTTATGTTTTTTCAGCCCTTCTAGGGGGTGAATTTAACAAAAACTTTCACAAGTCGTTGTTAAATTCTTCAAAGTAACTTATATCAAAAATTCAAGTTTTAACTCAACATTCGTATTTCAGAGCCTATTTTCTTGGACTATAAATTTAGTTTTGTTCGTCATGTGTACATTGGCTGCACTAAAAGTATCGGGAATGGAATATTTCCACTGTTCCTGTCATATTAAAATCTTTTTAATTTAAAACTCCTTGGTTTTAAAAATCGAATACCGTTTATTTATTTTAAAAAAGATTCTCGGTCTTGTCAAACTTGTTTAGTCGTTGAGAAAATGGAATTTTTTATGACTTTCGAAGTGGTTTAACACAAAAACAGTGTGTTAATCGGATGATTTCTGCATTTGGTGATGAATCCCCATCCAAAACCACAATTTATCGCTGGTTTGCTGAATTTCAACGTGGACGTGTCAAGCTCAGTGATGATCCCCGTCAAGGTCGTCCAAAAACTGCAGTCACCCAAGAAAACGTTGATGCTGTGCGTAAGCTGATTGAGGAAGATCGACATGTGACATACTGCGAAATTCAGGCAACATAAGACATTGGCATGAGTCAAATAGGTACAAATAATCTTGCATGAACAATTAGGTGTAAAAAAGTTGTTTTCCTGATGGATACCGCATTTGCTCTGTGAAGAGCAAAAAGCGGCTCGCGTTACTTGATGCGTCAGAACTCTCGAAAGATTCCACGCAGGATCCTCAAATGCTGTATACAACATCGTATCAGGTGACGAATCCTGGATATACGCGTACGAATCCGAAACAAAAAACCAGTCACGAGTTTGGGTGTTCGAAAATGAGTTAAAGCCAACAAAAATTGTTCGTTCACGGAGTGTAGCAAAAAAAAAAAAAGGTGGCCACGTTTGTTTCCAAAACCGGCCATGTTGCGACTATTCCTCTTGAGGGACAAAGAACGGTTAATGCAGAATGGTATGATAACATTTGTTTGCCACAGGTCGTTTCTGAACTCCGTAAAGAGAACTGCAACCGCCGCATCATCCTCCATCACGACAATGCGAGTTCTCACACCGCACACAGAACAAAAGAGTTTTTAAGAGCAAGAAATCATAGAATTATTAGACCATCCGCCGTACAGCCCCGACCTAAGCTCTAATGATTTCTATACTTTCCCTAAAATAAAGAATAAATTGCGTGGTCAGAGATTTTCATCACCTGAAGAAGCTGTGGAGGTGGACGCCTACAAAACGGCCATTTTGGAGACCTTGCTACAATTATTGGTTCCATCGTATGGAAAAATGTGTCAAATTTCGAGGAGAATACTTCGAAAAGCAATAAATACATTTTTAAATAGTAATGTTGTGTCACTTCCTTGATTCCCGAAATTTTCAGTGCCGCCCTCGTATCACACACACTCTGTCACACTCTCGCGCGCATATAATTTATTGAGTATGAAGGAGACAAATATTTTTTTTGTTTTTGCTCACCCTGGAGTTCTGTTTACAAATACAGCGTGATGTTTTTTTTTAATTTGTCAGTTAGTGACGGTAATTTGTCAAATCGATACTTTTTATCTGAAGGTTTGCAAAATGTCTTCTGAAAAATATTGACAGGACGAAACATTTATCATACTGTAGGTACGGTAAATATATGTTCCCACTTCGCGAAAGAAAAAACTGCACTGTAAATAGAACTCTGCGTTAATGCAATAGAGCTGTAAATCGTGTAGACTTGTCAAATCTCGTGTGGTGCGAGGGCGAACATTAGGGAATATTATTCGAATATTCGAATATTCGTTTTATTCGAATATTCGACGATTTCATTATTCGAATATGGCTGGGTTCAATATTCGAATATTTCGAATAAAACGAATAGTAAAAATATTTTATTTATTTATCAAAAATATGTTAATAATAGCAATAAGCTTGTATATAAACCGGAATGTTTCGTTATTTAATACATTACTTTTATTATTTATTAATATTGTCGTCAATAATATCCTAAAACAGATTTTACTACACTGTTTGTGAAAGAATACATACAAATAAAATAATATTTAAGGTGAATATTTCCCACAGGCGTCAGCGAAAGAAATCCATACTCACACGCTTGTCAAAATAACCTAACCAAGAGCGTGTTATGACGTATCTAAGGAGGGTTCTGTACTATAAAGCGTAATACGATTTTTAGTTTCTTAACCTTATTGTTCGATTTCGTTTAAAATAACATTCCTTAAGAGAATTTACCATTATCTACCAGCATGGAAAATTGTAAGTTCCTAATCTTCATAGTTCAGAAATGACAGAGAGGGGTGAAACCAATTTGGAGGCCGATTACTTGGAAATGGTTAACTTCGTAAATGTTATGTATAAAACTTTTCCTTTATTTTAAAAGACAATATTCAACACACTTGGCAACCGGGATGGCTTTCATATACGTGAAGTGTTTATAACTATATAATAAAATTATATTTTTTTATCAAACCAAAACCGATATCTAGACGCAATATAGCTAGAAGAGCAGATAGAAAGAGAGACAGGTGGACGAACAGAGTGAAACGATTAAGGATACATGTTAAGTTGATTATTACAGTATTACACTGGCCTGCAAAATACTTGTACTAACAAATCGTTTCAAATTTCATATTTTTCAAAATATTATAACAAGATTTATCAGCTTCTTTAAAAGTAATAAATTATATATATCAGTAAATTATTTTTATCTTTAAACAAAAATTAACCATTTTAATCTTAGTCTTAAAGACTGCATTTACACTGTATATAAAATTGCAGTTTTGAATAACGGCCTGACAACAGCTTGGAGGAGGTTTGTCATACTGAAACGAGGTTTTAGAGCTGAATTATGCAATGTTCTCTCCCATTCTTATATCAGTGCGTGTTTTAGTGCTGTGAGGGTACTAACTGTAGGTGATAATTTGCGGCTTCTGACTAGCCTTCTAACTCTTCTCAGGGTATACTTAATCGGGTTGAGGTGAGGACATTAAAGAGAATCTTTAAGAATCTCTTGACCATATCTTTCTCCGGGTAGAGGTCCAATTGACATTATGTGGCCACATACTCAGCGCGGATTCCTGAAAGTATGCCAGCCCATTGTATATGTACTATACTTGAGAATACTGGACTCTATCTGAAAAGTAAGCTTGAAGATATCCCCTACCAGGTCCCGTTTACTTAGCCTCCCTTCAGAAGTTAACTTGTGAAGTTAGTGAGTTTCTGGACCATTCTCGTTCATCCTTTTGCATGTGTTCACGGACGTGTCACAGTGTTGCTACTCGATACTAGGGCTCTTGAGTTAGGTCTCGAGGTGAGACTCGCCCTTCGCCTCGGTCTTATGGGATTCAGATTTACTTAAGCAAATCTTCTTCACTGTGCCGTCAGTAACATAGTTCCCTCGGGTCTGAAGAAGTTGTTTCTGAACTTAACTGCATTTAAGTGTTGATTTTCAACAAGTGGAAACAAATGAATAGTCTTACCAAGCGCTGAGTCTGCCATTCAATCCAAAGTCTTGCATGGTCTTGTCAAATATTTTTCAGTCTCTTTGTACCGTCGCTGCATCTTCTGAACGGTTCGTAACATGACACACTCTGTTCTTGCAGTACAACGCCTGATGCCTACTTCTGCACTAATGTCAACTTTCAGAAAAGCCATCAACTCATTCTTCAGGCTATGATACAATTTTTAAATCTATTGTTTTCTAACTTCCTTTTTGTAATAAGGCTCATCGTTGAAAAATTGAAAACATAAAGATACCAAAAACACGGATAACTTGAAAATGGAAAAAGGTTATTTTTGTTTTAAAGATTTTTCTCCCACTTTTTACTAACTATGAAGTTTTTTGTTATGATAAAATAACATTAAAATCATTTTTGAGTGCTTTTTATTTTGACGGTTTATCTTGTTTACTTATTACGGTTTATATACACATGTACCGATTAGGTCTGGAGTAGACCATTATGACAGAGTATGTTTAGAGTTTTCAGCTGCACTATATTAGAACAGAGCACTATTTACAGTGCATTCCGTGCAGTGTTCCAACTCTGAAAATATATTTCTCTCCAATCCTAAACAAACTGATATATAAATAATAAAGAAATATGTTCTGTAATATTCGTGTTCTTTATAGGTATACATTAAATTATACTACCAAAAGTCTGACTCTTTAAATCGATTGACTATGTTGAATCGATAAATGGCTTAATTAAAAACCAGAAAATACGAACCTCTAAAACAAACCTCAAAAATTCTCTCCCCTAGAGGATCTTTTCCTTAATTTTTTGAAGAAACCACTTAGTTGACAACCAAATCCATGGTCTGCTCCAGACCCATTGGCGTAGCTAGGAATTTTGTCTAGAAGGGGGCAGCCGTCCGTGGCGTGGGGGGGGGTCATTTAAGTTAGTAATTCATTAACACCGTCTATGGTCTAGGGTGGGCAAAGGAGTTTCTAGGGTGGGCGCTGCCCACCCTTGCCCCCCCTAGCTACGCCTATGTCCAGACCTAAACCGTTCATGTGTTAATAGTTTTAAAAAAGTAATTGCGATTTAGTATTTTAAGTTTGCAACTTAAAAGAAGATTTTTTTTATCAAAAAGACGTTAATTTTTTTAGAGTAATTTGTGAAACATGTCACATTTTGATATTATTAAATATGCAGGTATATATAAACGCATTATATTACTTGTATTTAAAGTTTATTACTAATATTCGTATTATTCGAATTATTCGAATTTATTCGAATAGTGTTTTGCCATTATTCGAATTATTCGAATAGTAAAATTTGTCGAATAATAACATTCCCTAGCGAACATGCCAACATAATTAAATTTACCTATACAATAGAGTTGAAAATTGCAATGTCGAGTGTCGCACTGAAAAATATCAATGTCATTTATGATATTTTTCAGTGTTCGATTTTCAGCCCTATTGTAATAATTTAGCGCAGTTTTATTTTCAATGCTCTGTTTTTTCCCCGACCTTACGGATTCCGGATCATATAATCCCAGCCTATAAGACTAGCCCCCTTACTAATAAACGCTGTATAAGCTTAGAATAGTTATACAGTGTTTTGTATCCGTCACACAAGTGACATTTTTAATTCGATAGAAGGAGACAAAACATTGTATAACTATTCAAAGCTTATACAGCGATTAAGTAAGGGAGTATGAAGAGAGAGGAGTTGCTTTAGTGTATTTTAAAAACGAATACAGAATAAAGCAACTCAGTAGTAAAAAAAGCATTACAACTATGACAATTCCTGTCATAGTTGTAATGCTTTTACTACTGAGTGTGAATTATATTCCCACCCACCTACTACAGAGATGGAAAGCTTACACGAATCTGTTACAAAGATAGTTCAAACAGAAACGGAAATGAAACCAAGTCATAAGGAATATTGGCGTCGACGTAAAGAAGATTATGAAGAGGAGCAAAGAAATAAGTGAGTTATGATGCAGACGCGGTAGCGGTTCAAGCCAAGTCCATAACTGGCGAGCAGCACCGAGTGTAATATTATATAAATAAACTATTTGGAAACCTTTTGGACCATAACTCAAAAACTATTTCATATAAACATATCACATTTAGCACATAATATAATGAGACTTGCGAGATACCTACATAATATTGATTTTCCGAAAATAGCTTGTTAAGTTTTATTTGGAAATAAAAAAATTCATTTTCATATCCGTATATGTGCTTCAAATTTTATAAACACACCTCAAACGGTTATTAGATATAAACATCAAAAAATCGACATTATTATCACTACTACTACAGTCTACACTGACTGACATATAGATCGAAAAGTTTATCTCCGTCACCTAGTAAGTTCAAAGAAGAAGGGGCAAACCGTCCCCACCCTTGTAGCACTACAAGACATATATAAAATGAAAGGGCTTAAAAAGTGTATAATTTTATTGTATGACGAAAAATCTCTAAACCATGGGAGAAAAAAGATAATGAGGGTTAAAGGTTAAAAAAAAGTAGAAAAATTTACCCTGTATTATTGCACCATTTTATAGTGTTGTTATTAAGGAACAATTTTTGGAAAGTAATGGTATGCAGCAAACGTCATAAAAGTGGTATATTTTGATAAACTGCCTCATATTTTGAAAAAATGTATGGAATAATAATAAAATGCTAAAAAAAGTTATTTCCTTAATTTTTTCGCACATAATTACTTTCTAGAAATTTTTTCTTACTTACGACGCTATCGAATGGTGCAATAATACAGAATGTATTTTTTTCCTAATTTGCGGGTTCGAATCCTGGCCTGGCAAATTGGTTTATGTAAAATCTAATGATGCAGATAAAACAATTACATTAAAATACATATAATTAAAGCAAAAATTATTTTAAAATGATTATGCACTGAAAAAAAGTAAAAAGAAACATATTATATGGTGCACTATTCTTCTAGGGGTTGTAAGAGAAGTCTAAAACAAATTAGGAATAGCAATTTAGCCATATGGAGTGTCAAGTCCGACTTGATGAAAACTTAAACTGCATCATTAGATTTTTAATAACTCAATTTTCCTAGCCAGGATCGAACCCATAGATTGTAAAAAAAAGTACACCTGTATATTGCACCATTCGATAGTGTCGCAAGTAAGAAACAATTTCCAGAAAGTAATTATGTGCGAAAAAATTAAGGAAATAGCTTTTTTTTAGCATTTTATTTTTATTCCATACATTTCTTCAAATTTCAAAATATGAGGCAATTTATTAAAATATACTACTTTTATGACGATTGCTGTATACCATTACTTTCCAAAAATTGTTGCTTAATAGCAACACTATAAAATGGTGCAATAATCCTGTATTATTTTTTCTACTTTTTTTAACCTTTAACCCTCATTAACTTTTTTCTCCCACGGTTTAGAGATTTTTCGTCATACAATAAAATTACACACTTTTTAAGCCCTTTCATTTGATATATGTCTTGTAGTGCTGCAGTAGTGGGGACGGGCTCCATACAAAAATGCCCCTTCTTCTTTGGGTTGAAAAAATCAGAAACTAGTAATTTATTAGTTATTTTTTAGGGCTTTAAGTTTTTGAAGATTTTTAAGCATTTTAAGGTCTATAGGTACTCTATATTCATTAGCTTTGTTATCTTCACAAAATAAGTAAGACTCGTAACGGGCTACGGGTAACATACTTATTTAGCCTAAATATTTTAAATCAGTGTGCGCATTGCGCGTTGAAATCATTTCAGCGGTCTAGGCGTGATGGCTGACAATTTTTTTTTGTTGTCTAATAGGTGCCTAACTACCTACTTATTTAGATTTTTAATAGGCGCTTTATGAATTCAGGTATCTTCTACGAGAAGGGCACGTACCGCCGTACTTTCGTAACATCCTCGGTGGAGCCAGTTGGTTGGAAACCCACAAATCATGAGCAAGTGGATGTTAAACGAGGAAATGAACAGTTTAATTTCATGTTTCTTATTAATTTGTTATTAAAGTTAGACAGAATAATGTTATAATTTTAATTTCTATGAATAAATATATATTTAATTGTTCAATCTAGTGCTGTTGTTTAAATGGTAATCGATAGAGTTAGAGCCTAGTTTAATTGCACCTCACGGGTGTACCCAGTGGGAGGGTTTTAGCCAGACCTCATAACAGCATTCAGTCACAACTCACGTGGATGATTTGCAGCTTTTGAGAGATACGTAAAGTTGACGAAGTGTACCTACCTCCATCTCTATGAAGAAGCAAAGGTGTTGCTCGGAGAAAATTGTGGTATAGGCACAGATATAGATACTGCTTATGCCACGTACCTATCGTCGGAAGGCAGTTGTTTCGAAGGCAGGCAACATTCTGTAAAAAACTAGCCAAGTCTCGATGGAGCTGCTTGTTTATCTCTAAAAAGTAATGAAATCTAGATGACGCCCGCAACTCCGTTGCGCCAAAATTCGTTTATCGCGGCGGAACGTACATTTTTCCGGGATAAAAAGTATCCTATGTCCTTTCTCGGGTCTCAAAGTATCCCTATACCAAATTTCATCAAAATCGGTTCAGCGGTTTGGGCGTGAAGAGGTAACAGACAGACAGACAGACAGACAGACAGACAGACAGACAGACACACTTTCGCATTTATAATATTAGTATGGATGTTGTGTGACTTGGCCGTTGAAGAGTACACAAGGGTACAAAAGGGGCTCCTTGACACCATTGCTCCAATACATGTGTTATACAATCAACAACAGCCTAAAATAAGACACTAGCGTCCAATTACCAATACCAGTATGGGCTATTATCTCGCTTAACAAACATAGGTAGTTACAACAGAATCTGATATAACATTACGTGTAAACAAAATTGACTTGTAACGTATAAAGAATTTTCAACGGCCAAGTCACACAAACATTAATTATAATAATAAATAAATCGCGGTAAGGATCCTTAGACTTGGCCGGACTTTGTCTAGATTTCATTACTTTTTAGAGATAAACAAGCAGCTCCATCGAGACTTAGCTAGTTTTTTACATAATGTTTTTGGTGGGATATATAATACAGAGATCTGACCAATATACAGCGGCGTATTTAGAAATTTTGCGCCATATTTTGCCGCCCCATTAACCCTATCTGAAAGATGATTTTTGAAGTTATTTGAGAAAAATAATCAACAGCCTAAATCAGAACTTTGATACTAATTGGTACTATATGTATGTGTTTATGTTAAATGTTCAAACCGAGAAAGCGAGCAAATGTTTTTTACTCTTTTGCCTGATAAAATCTTTAAACTTCAAACCCTGAAAGACTGTAATTCGAAAAAATAAAAATATCAATAGCCAAAGTTGAACAACCCCGTAGTCGTTTTATTTTCTTGTTTGTTTGCTCTTTAACGTCTCGTTAAAAAACAATAAGAGAACGGTCTCATATGAATAAACCTGTTGTTTTTAAAAGCTTAAAAGCTGTAGGACAACGTAATTGTCTCAAAAGAGACCTGATGAGAAATAATCCTAGCTATTCTCTACATAAAAAATCAACCAGCCAATGTTTTAATTAGCCTTTTAATTAAGGTAAGTATTTATTGATAACGGAATAAATAATCAACGAGCATATAAATATTATTTAGCTAATTGCTATCGATTTTAGGAGCATATCTTGACGAATCACGTTGACTAGTGACTACGTCGAGATTCATCGGCAGCCGAGTAATCGGTTGAAGCCGATTGGTTTCTCAGAGGAGCGGTGTGGCCTCGGTCGCCAATTTATATATGAAACGAATGGCGGGAGAAGTATTAGCCGACGTAAGCGAATTCGTTTGTCAATTTTCCCCCCGCTTTTCCATTCTCGAGTCGAGCCAGTAGCGTTAGAGCGGAGGGTGGGATGCGATTGGCTGGCGGGCCGACCAATTACAGCGCAGCTAGCATATCGGCCCTAGCACGAAAAGGACTGCCGACCGCCACTGCACTGATGCCCAGACAGTCCGTTTGGGCCCTTGCCGAGGATCGTGCCGTCGACGCGATTTGCATACGTCGCGTAGGTTAATAATTATTGTCGACGAATGCCCTAATGATTACTCCTGTGTACATGTGCATATTGTTTGGATATCACGAGCGTGACTCTAATGAAATGGTTTGTTCACGTGAGTAGAGCTGCTGTAATATTTAACGTTTTCATGGCTGATAAGAGATGGCGCTAGGTGTCTATGTTCCGAGATACGCCGTGTCATTGAACCTGCTCGTAATGCGGCACGACCTTTATCGTACGACTTGCAACTGTGTTTATTTCTTGTTCTATTAAAGCAATAACAAATAATGTCGCACAATATATTATGTATAATTCAGAACCAGCGATTTGTGCGCTAGCATCGGAGCGTATCGCACAAGTCATTAGATCGAGGCCTTTGACCTGAACTTAATAAAAACATAACACGTCCAACTACTTTTAATGTAGGCACTTATTATTTAACTGTCCCGATCAAATCTCTACACATACCTACCATTTTACATTACGTCAATATGATTAGATATGCTTAGTAAACAATTTTAATCTTTAAGACTACATATTAAACCCATTAGTTTCTAAGCATTGCCCATTATAAAGAAACAAAATTTCTCCGCCGGCCGAAGCTAAGGCAAGCGTGTTTACTCAACGTGTTTTGCTGAATATTTCCGTTTTGGTATGGGAAATCGATTATTACTCATGCTACACGAACACTTATCTAGGTACATAAAAAATCTAATAATAGTTGTAGTCATAAAATTGCCTACTTTTATGAAAAACAAATGGAATGTAGATTAGTGATAGAACTTCCAACTTCTTACTCCTACATTATATGCCAATACGTACCTAGGTACCTACCTACTATCAACTTGTCTAATCACACTTCAGTCTTCACCACGCATACATTTACATAAAATGCCTATTACCGAACCCATTACCTACCTACAACATACCTACATAATATTATGTACGTTAACCTTATATTTAATCAGTAAGTATTAGTTGTAGGTGCCTACCTACGTACCTGCATTTTGAATAGACATTTTTTATTTGTCCCAAATCACAATGCTCTCTTTATTATCATTAATTAATAGTGTAATTTAGTAATTACATATTGGTCTTCGATTTTTATAAATAATTTTGTCTCAATAATTTTCCACTGAGGACTAGTAGAGCTTTAAATTTTTTTACTAGACGAGTTATGACTCATGAGACTGATTTATTCAGACATTTAGGGCACGTTCCACAATCGCCTAATAAGTGACGACTGACGAATAACTTATCCGGAAGTTATATATTAAGCGACTGAGACAAAACGTTCCCCAGCCCCCAAGTAGGTATAGCAGTGGCGAAGGCTGCTTCTCCTGTGTGCGTGTGGTTTGAGGGACCTACCTGAATATCCCCAAAATAAGTATAGCAAGTTTTAGTAGAAGTCTAAAAAAATTGTAGAACAAATCTGGGAATTTGTAAAAAGATAGTTTAAAAGATATAGCCCTCAGAGTGTGGTCCCTCAGTTCACACACCGCTATTTTCCAGATCTCGAAAAGTATGTGGAAAATTATGGTTTTTTCACTACAGAATTTTAGTAGAACTTTTGTAAAAGTTTTTACAAATTTATCAAATACATAGCATTAGAAATAAAAAAGCTACAACCACCGAAGTGTGGTCCCTCAGTTCACACAAAAATGACATACTCATTTCGCGATATATTACTGACTTTTTTAATTATTTTTCTACGTAGAGTTTTAGTAGAAAATTTGTAGAATTTGTAGACAAAATTTCAGCAAAATCTATCGGCGCATTTGGAAGTTATATACCATTATGTTGGGTCCCTCAGTTCACACACTTGTGTATAAGAAAAACTCAAATAACTAATAAACGAGAAAACTAACAGAAAGTCTACTATACTTAAATTTTAGTAGAAGTTTTTTTCTCTTGGATTAGCACATAAAATATTTAATTTCTTGCTTCCTAGCTGAGATAATATTAATTTTTTGATTGTATGAAAATGCAGAGTAGGTTACCACACAAGAGGCAAAATGAGGACAAGTCCTAATATTATTGTGTATGTTATACCTTATTAAATTTACGTTTTGCTCGCGGTGTCGCACCTTTTCACTATTTTAGGGGTTCATAGTACTGCAAACAACCCATATACTTACCAATTATTAACTATGTACCTATTTGTGGTTTTGCTCTGCCCGCCCTTTTCTCTGTCCGTTCTTTCTAACTCCTTATATTATGTAATAACATATGTATTATATGAATAAAAAACTGGTCAAGTGCGAGTCAGGCTCGCGCACAAACGGTTCCGTACAAAACGGCAAAAAAAATCACGTTTGTTGTATCGGAGCCCTCGTCCTCGTCTCGTCGTCGTCTCGCCCCCAGCACCAAAGATTATACATACTCAATGTAATATTATGACTGCACCTAATATTTTTGTTATATTAGCTTTTGCTCGCGGCTTCGCCCGCGTGGAATAGTGTTCTTGGAGAAAAAACTACTTCGGCGAATAACTCTCTAAGTCTCTACTTACAGCAATATACTTCTGATACAATACTGATGAAATGTTTTTAGGTTTACCCAATGCAAATGGTTAAAAAATTGACCCTTCCGAGTTTCGCCTCGACACGATATGAGCGACCGCTTGATATATTATACATAATATTATATTTGTCGCGCTTGAATAATGAAATACATTCGTTGCGTCATGCTTTCGTTGTTGGACATCTACGAAGTGGTAAAAAATACTAAGACCACTATTTTAAGAGTGGAATGCTATCGTGTGTTGGTGTACCTACAAAAAAAAATGCACACAAAAAAAAAGCACACACACTTAAGTATAACATTATGTACACCGTACATCCCACAAATTAACTTTTTCCTTTTCATAAGAGCTTGACATTAATTTGAAGACCTAAGATTTCTATATATTTTTTTTATAGAAAATAGGTAGGTATAATAAAAATATAAAATTTCATCAATGAGGGTTCCGTACCCAAAGGGACCCAAAATATTATTAAGACTTCGCTCTCTGTCCGTCCGTCTGTCTGTCACCAGGCTGTATCTCAGGAACTGCGATAGCTAGACAATTGAAATTTTCACAAATTATGTATTTCTGTTGCCGCTATAACAACAAATACTAAAAACAAAATAAAATAAATATTTAACGAGGGTTCCGATACAACAAACGTGATTTTTTTGTCGTTTTGTACGGAACCGTTTGTGCGCGAGCCTGACTCGCACTTGGCCAGTTTTTTATTCATATAATACATATGTAATTACATATAAGGAGTTAGCAAGAACGGACAAAGAAAAGGGCGGGCAGAGCGAAACCACAAATAGGTACTACATAGTTAATAATTGGTAAGTATATGGGTTGTTTGTAGTACTATGAACCCCTAAAATAGTGAAAAGGTGCGACACCGCGAGCAAAACGTAAATTTAATAAGGTATAACATACACAATAATATTAGGACTTGTCCTCATTTTGCCTTTGGTAACCTACTCTGCACTTTCATACAATCAAAAAATTAACATTATCTCGGCTAGGAAGCAAGAAATTAAATATTTTATGTGCTAATCCAAGAGAAAAAAACTTCTACTAAAATTTAAGTATAGTAGACTTTCTGTTAGTTTTCTCGTTTATTAGTTATTTGAGTTTTTCTTATACACAAGTGTGTGAACTGAGGGACCCAACATAATGGTATATATCTTCCAAATGCGCCGATAGATTTTGCTGAAATTTTGTCTACAAATTCTACAAATTTTCTACTAAAACTCTACGTAGAAAAATAATTAAAAAAGTCAGTAATAAGAAAATAAAACGGCTACAAGTACAATAAATAACCAGGGCCGTCTTTAACTTATTAGAGGCCCTAGGCACATTACAATATATATATTTTTTTTTTCGTTTTTACCTGTTTAAGCTTTAAACCCTGAGAGACTGTGTAATTCGAAAAAATTGAAATAGGTATATATCGTCTAAAACTAAACGTCGGTACTAACTTTTATAATACGTTTTTTAAGCCAAAAATGAGCGAGCGAAGCGAGCGAGCAAATTTTTTTTCCTATTTTATAGGTTCAAACGTTCAAATCTGTTCAAATGTTTAACTAAAATATTAATACTGAATAACGGTAAACTTCGGAAACATACCATAAAATCAACCGGCTAAAACAGAACATTGGTAATAAATAATATAATGCCCTTTATATTAATCGCGAGCGAGCAAATTTTTTCCTATATAATAGGTTAAATCTGTTGAAACTTTAAACCCTACAAGACTGTGGAAATAGTATTATTTAATAATATAATGTATACCTATTGGGCGCGTAGAATAATGGGCGCCCAGTTTTTTCTTTTTTCTCTTTTACCTGTTTCAGGGTTTATTTTGAAAGACTGTGTAATTCGAAAAATACAAATATCAAAAGCCTAAAACTGAACGTTGGTACTAAATTTTATAGTAATATGTTCTGTATGCTAAACACGAGTGAGCGAAGCGAGCGAGCAAAATTGTTTTCCCATTCTATAGCTTAAAATCTATTCAATCTTAAAGTTAAACACTGAATAATGGTGAACTTCGAAAAAATATCATAAAATGAACTGGCTAAAACAGAACATCGCTACAAAATAATATAATATGTTCCTTATGTTAAACGCGAGCGAGCGAAGCGAGCGAGCAAAATTTTTTTCCTATTTAATAGGTTAAATCTGTTTTCACTTCAAATTTTGAACTCTAAATAAATTTTAAACCTCAATTTTCACTTCAAATTTTAAACCCTAAAACCCTCACAGGGTTTTAGGGTTTCAAATTTGAAGTGAAAGTAGGATAATTTTAAATTAAAGTAAAATTAGTGTCATTTCTGATGTTGCAAAATAGATGACAAATAACTTATTATGTTAGGTTTGTCGTATACCTAATACGTATTTGACACTTTTTTCGTAGTACATAATTACAAAATTTTGTGATCAGTGACGTGCCTAAAATATTATGTCGCATGCTATACGTTCGAGGATTCGATGGCACGCGTGCCATAGGTTCGCGAACCCTGTTTTAAAGGCCCCCACAGACGAGAGGCCGATCGTTTCAGCTGGAACTGACGTCAGTTCGGCCTGAACGGATTCGAGCACACACACGGAAAAAATCGCATCCAATCCAATTTACGTCAGTTCGGCCTGATCTGATTCGTGCCCACACACGGAACAGTCGCATCAGTCCATTCTGGTTTGCCGCGCGCTACGGTCGTGTTTATCAATTTTGTATTTAAACACCGCGAAAACTCATACAACGCTTGTACAAGATACACGCCCGCACGGCAGCGGGTCGGGCAAGAACTGAAGCGATTTGCCCACACACGGTCAGGACCATGGATATAGTACCTATGGATAGAAGACTCCGAATTTTGTAATTGCTAAAAAGAACTGTATTACCTTAGTAATAGAGTGTATTTCACAATGCACGTATCATAGAGGCAAATCCGAGCCGAGCGAGATAGCCAGGAGAGAGGCTGTGTGTCTCGTTCTTGCATGTTGCCAACCAGAAAAATGTTGGTATTTATAAAAAGTAACTTGAAAAATCTTAGATAAAACGAGTATACTATATTATTATTTTAACAAATGTTTATAACTATATCATATTCTAATTAAAAAAGTTAGAAATAGTCATATAATACTAAATAAAAATGCAGTTTACATTAAATCCTTTTCCTTCTTTTTTTATTAGATGGTATCATTCGCAAGACAATAGATACGCCATTACACATATTTTATGCTGAACACCGGATAATATTAAATTTGAAAATAGTTTTTATTTCTTACTTCATGTATCTCCGTAACTATGTTTTTATTATTTGTTTGATGATTTAACAGTCAAAATGGTGAAAAAAATGTTGTATATATTCTTGTCGAAGTGAAAGTTCTGCTGGTTGCAATATTTCGTTTATTAGTAACATTAGTAAGTTAATTGTTAATGTTAATCTAGTTATTCTAGTATAAAAGTGTTAACATTATAGCAACTGACGTTATTAAGAGTTATAATTGTACCTACTACGTTTTGTTATAAACTAGTCAGTAGCGATAGCGACTCGCCTAGAATCGTAGTAAGCTGTAAGTACCTAGTTACTGAGAAAAAACGTGTGAAGTCGAGTAATGCCTTTAATGATAATATAATACAGTTTTTATGGATTTTCCAACAATGAAGAAATGCGACAAAAATGGCTCAATCGTGTTTAAGTAAGGCAGAGAATTACATAAAAATCTGTTACATATTAATGCAGCCGTCACTTCAAACCTTCTTGATTTTACACTATTCAATCTAGTCGACTTTTAAAGCCTCAGCTGTATGTCATTCAGTGCTTCACAATTTGTCTCACACAGCTTTGCAGTTTGCCACAGCAGAAAATATTATTGTCACCCTACTAGAAAGGGACACACGGCCTCTCTTCCAACCTCTCGCTCGGCTCGTTTTTTTGCTCACAGTAGTCTGTCCTGTTGTTATACTAGGTCCATTGTCAGGACAGGCCGCGCGTTCAGGCCGATCGGTCAGGCCAGAATTAATGTTGCCAACTTAGTTATTTTACAAATTTTTACTAAATTGAGTATTTTATTCCCTCCTTGGTAGAAATTTAGTTATTAGTAGTGTTTAAGTAGGAAAGAGCCAGACAGTAATGATATGCAAAATAGCTACTAAATACGTAATATTTCCTAGTATATTTTAATTTAATGGTAAAATTTATAATCAAATTCAATTAATGAAAAAAAATTAATATAATAAAACCTAAAATGCAGTGGTTTTTGGGGGGCTTCAGGAATTCCTAAGTTAAGTAGCCTCTTTAGTAGTTTTTTAGTAGTTTTAGTAGAAATCGATACGAGTTTAGTAGTTTCACAAAAAAAGAGCTGGCAACACTGGAACGAATCGCTTCAGTCCGTACGGCCGCCTGATGCGATCTCGAAATTGCACACACACGATACGATTTTGCATCCGTTCAGGCCGAACTGAAGGTAGACCGGACCATGTATGGGGCCCCTTAGGCTATTGATTTTATTGTTTTTTTAAAGTACAACATTCTTTCAGGACTTTAAAAGTATAAAAAGTATAAAAGATTTTAACAGGTTAAAGCGTAAAAAGTAAAAACATTCGCTTGCTTTCTCAGTTTGAACGCATTTAACATAAACACATACCTACATATAGATAAAGTTAGCATTAAAGTTCTGTTTTAGGCTGTTGATTTTTTTTTCTAAAATAACTTTAAAAAATCATCTTTCAGATAGGGTTATTGGGGCGGCAAAATATTTTAATCGGCCTCGGGCGCAAAATTTCTAAATAGCCTCTGTATATGGGTTATCCACATGGACCAGCCGGCCCATTTCGGGGGGGGGGGGGGGGGGGGGGGGGTTGAACCCCCTAAACCCCCCCCTGGCTACGCCCATGATAGGTAGGGATTTCTATGAAGGTTTGCAAAAGGTAAGTTAAAAGGGAAGCCGATAGGAATGGAGTTATAGGAACCCTTCGCCACTGAGGTATAGGCCTTTAGTTTTTTATAGGAAGGGTAGGTAATTATAATAATAAATCTTTTACAATTCCCCTTTTAAATTCGCTTAAAATTAATTAGGTACTTCTCTTCACAATCTTCATAAGTTTGAAGTCTAAGAAATACTAGCTGGTGCCCGCAACTTCATTTGCGTGGAAATAGCAAATGGAAATGGAACCCTTTTTAGGGGTTGAATATGATTCAACCCCTAAAGGGATGAATGGGGGGATTGATTGCTTCCTTTTCACCGTATATGTATACCTACGTTGAATATCGAATATCTAAAATTGAATATCGGGGTTAAATATGTGCTTACTTATTTTCTTTTAGGACTACATTTCCAAGCCAAAATACCAAGCCAATATCCCCGTACAAAGTTTAGTCCCCTTTTTACGCCTTAAAAATCAAATTTTAGAAAATGTTGAATTACGTTTTACACGTACCTACTTACATTAAATCATGCCAAAAAGCAATAACACGAAATTCCAAACAGATCGACCACAAACAAAAAAAGTTAAGTAGGTACATACAAATGTTGATATCCCTTTGTACCCCTTTTGGGAGTGAATCTCGCTAAATCCCTTCTTAGTGGGCCTATACTTCACAAAAGGAAGCCACGGTCCAAATATTACGTTTCTAGCTTCAATAGTTTTTCCTTGGCGTCCGGACTTGGTTCATTGGAATCAGTCAGATCATGTTACTTTATAATTTAGAATAGATAATTTTATCAGGATATTGTTTAGGCTGGTACCGACTTCAAAATAATGAAGATTGTGTAGAGAAAAATTACTTTATTTATTTATTTACTTTAGCCGAATTTAAGAGGGGTATTATTTAGAAAATAAGATTTATTTCATACTTCTTTGTATATTTTTACTTTGGAAGTCGGTTTAATTAAGAAAGACGATCATAATAATTTTGAACTCTACAATGCATTCTCTACCCGAGAGGTTGTCGGCATTTGACACAATGAAAACAATTTGATATTATCAAACATCAGCGAGCATATCAATCATTGTGTTTTATGAAACCAATCGGATGCCGGGTGCCCAGTATCTGGGAGCACGGTAGTGCCCCCGCCAAAACAAGCCGCGAAGCGTAAGGGCACTACCAGACCACCTTTTCTCGAAGAGTTTCGTCGATTTTTAGAACCCTCATAACTTGGGTTTGGATTATACCAGATATATGAAATTCTCAAGATATTTTCCCAGTAGCGGACTTTTGTTGTAGGGATCCGTGTTATAAATAATAACAATGTAATAAAATTCGCTTCGCTTGGCTCGTCTTGGCGAGGGCACTACCATGCCCCGAGATTAGGGGTTTCAGACAAACTACAATATCGTAACGATAACGAAGTAGTATATCAAAATGTTTAGGATAAACCAAGGCCATATGACTTGGCGACAAAATATATCTATCGATGGGCACCCACTCACGTGCGATCGATCGTTAAGGCTCGAGTCTCTCGGACTACATCAACCGGGATCTGTCCGGCCAGAACAAAAACAGCGCTGAAATACGTGACTCAAAAGCAAGACACCTACTAAAAATTTTGTATTTACTTGACCTTTTAGCCTTGGGATAGTTTAAGTGAGAGATATTTTTATTTATTCTTAGATTATTTTTCATGCACGTAGTACAATACATAACCATATTTTGCTTAACATTATTATTTGTATTTAATTCACAGACATAAAACCGGCCAAGTGCGAGTTGGACTCATTCACGAAGGGTTCCGTACCATTTACGCGACCAATCTGCCAATAACGTATAAAGTCTGACGCATAGCTGCCGAGACAGGCGTATATGACATTGCCGACGAATTACGAATAGTTTTTTGTAAAGACTATAACCCGACTATGTAAAATATACAGCATATGTTACCTGTGCCCTGTTTAATAAAAGTAACAAATTGTAAGTTGTAATTTTAGATCTCTATGTATAATATTGTCTACATGTTTCTGTTTAATAAAAAATACAACTTACATGGAATTTTACATAATATTTCTGTCATAACATATATAAACATTTTCTTTTTATATGTGACAATTTACAAATTACAAGTTTATATATTTATTATTTTGTAAATTGTAGTACAATACACACATTACACATACTATAATATATACATACAATACACATAAATTTTTACCGCTTACCAGAAGTCGTGAAATAGCACATTATATAGTATTTTTACAAAAAATTGCAACTAATAAAATAGACTGCCCTAATCTTTTAAAAGAAATTAAACTTAATGTACCCACGAGAACGCGATCCAAAACACTTCTCTACTTGCCTGTTGCACACACTAATTATTATAGACAGAATACTTACCTAAGGCGAGCATCAAGCATTTTTAATAAAATTCTCAACTACAAGTCTGACTTAGCCATCGACCTATTCTGCACAAATATTGCGACAGTCAGGCGGCGACTAGGCAACTAATTATTTGATTCTTAATACATATTATGTAACTATAGGTAATTTTAAATATAACTAGCACCATTAACATACCTATATAAAAATTTTAAATTGTTTTTAATAATTTACTTTTCTATTAAACTGTTTTGCAGTGTGTAATAATTTAACATTCACCTATAGCTCACACTTACCTATACAGAATCTGTCTTCTAAATATGAGATTCTGTAATTGACTGTCTAATGCTATAACTTGTAATTTATTGTTAATTTTTGGCTGTTGAATCTGCTGTGATTAAATAAATAAACAAATTCCTACAGGTGGACTAGTCGTGTGTCAGAAATATACTAAATTGTAAATTTAGTAAATTTCTGACACACGACTCGAGCCTCAACCTTTATACATACAAAGTTATTTGATACACAAAAATGGTTCTAATTACATTATGTAAATACTAGTAGTGGAAGTAGTGACAGTAGTGATAATGAATAATTATACAAGTCAACGGCAACGAAGAGTTTTTCGTGATTAAAAGGCATAGACGTATATGTAATAGACGAGGCATGTTGAGGCATGTGATATTTGGTGATAACAAGATGGCTGATATTTGAGGTATAGTGAAAACCAAGTGGCGTAAAAAGTTACTCAATTTTGGTTTACCATACCTCATATGTCAAAATGGCCCCAAAAACTCCAAAAACTGAGGCCATTTAATAAGTGGACACAGTTTTTGCCTCATTTTTACATACCTACAACGAAAAATTTTGGGTCAGCAAAACTACCGTCGAATATTTGGTAACATAAATAGGACATGATCTCGAACACGTTACACGATACTAACAGATATACTGTAGTACTTACACCCACTCAGCAAATTGTGTATGCGTCACCGTAAAATTGTAAAAACCGTTAGATTGTAAAATAACTAACGAGATTGTAAAAATATGTCGAAAGATTATAAACTATATATATTCATAATGTTTTTAAATAAATGTTTTAAGCCTATTAAAAATGCCTTATAAATGGTGCGTAGTGCCAAAATGCACTAATACGTCTATTAAAATACCGGGGAAAATCTTTGTGACCATACCAAAGAATACTGAAATGCGGAAAAAGTGGCTATTACTCGCTGACGCATGACATTAATAAAAGAAGAAGAAGTACATGAATATGACGTCACATTTCAATCTCGTGCGTTTTTAGTCACGTGGTCAAACGTGAAAAATTCATAATTTTATTTTTGATATTTTATAAAAATCATACATATTTTTGTGTAAAAAGTTGGTTAAATTGGTTTAAATTAATGTTTAACGATAAAATATCAACAATCTGATGTATATTTTCATCATAGGATAATACCCCATTGTAAGATTTATTAAACAGCACTTGTCATAGCTGTTGTCATACAACTTAACAAATATGTTACTTATGTAAATAAGTATATAAATTGTCGACTTGTAACATTTATTAAACAGGGCCCGCTATTAATACGAATCTATTGACACCGAATTTATTAAAATACTATCAGTAGTTTAGGCGCTCCGATGGAACAAACATAGTACATACGTAGACTAGCAAAATCATTACCCTTCCTTTTGTCCTCACCGTAGTCAGGTAAAAATATTGTCATACAACTTACTACATTTACTGATAAAAAAGTGAAATCCCATCAAAAACATTTTCACGTTAAAATGACGCTAAGACTATACCATAAGTGATATGACTCGCACTGTCAAAAAGTTATCATATATTTTAACTAAGGTGTAAAGTTTGTGAAGTTAGGCTTGTAAAGTCAGGGCGTGTAGAGTCAAAAGGTTGGTTTTAATGAGATCTGGTAACATTTTGATAGTGCGAGTCATATGGTATCGTCTTGGCGTCATTTTTAACTGCACACCAAAAAAAAAGGAGGCATTTATACCTGATTACACGGAGATCTTTGAACATTACTCTGCCGTTTATGGACCTATTTGCAAAATTGTTTTATTGTTGTAAAGGGTATAATTCGAAATTGGGCTTTGAGTCACTAATGTTGAAACTTGATGAATCGAGGGAACTCCTCGTTTATACGGATACATATAGTGATTTAGACTTTTCCTGAAGAAAAAAAAACAAGCATATGCTACCAAAAAATTTTGCACCAAGGAATACCTTGGATCCAAAAGCACTGAACATAACTCCTCAGTCTTTAAAGATATGCGTTGGGAAATTTTGACGTTGTTCAAAGAACGGCTGCAAGCATATGCCACTATGTAGCATACATTCATCATCATCGTCATCTTATTTACAATACCTAATGGAAGCTTGGCGCGTAGGTATTCAATTATACGTCATTCGATCGTTTATTTTAGACGTTCTTAAGATGCATTAATAATAATTTAACAAAATATAATCTATCACTAAAACGGGTGAAATTATTATTTTTAAACAAAAAATTAAACCGACTTCCAAAGTAAGAATACACAAACAAGTATGAAATAAAACTTATTTTCTAAATAATTCCTCTTTTAAATTTGGCTAAAATTTTAACTATTTTTCTCTCAATCTCAAGTCTTCTTAATTTCGAAGTCGGTAGGTACCAGTAAATATGAACGTGAGTTCTATAAAATATTGTACGATATTTTTTGGGCTCTGGTAACGAGCCGTACAACGTTAAGCTTAATATACCATTTAGATCAGAGGTAAGAACGAGACTGACTAACGTTAGAAATGATGAAATGTCTTGGATCCAAGAGTGCAAGCATGCACTTCTGTGTGGTCCCTACACCAGCCGTAAGTCCGTCTCCGGGCGGACGGACACCAAGGGTTCCAAGTTCCAACTCTGAGACGTGAACTATGGAACACAAAAAATGTAGTGGTAGAGCTTTTATGTATTCATCATTATGAAATATCTTCAAATATGTATGTTGGTAACAAGATTTTTCTTCGTTAGTAAGTTCTTATGAATGATTTAGAAATGCCTAACTTGTGTGGATTTTACTATTCAAATTCACTTGTAAGTTGTACCTCGTGCGCTGACGCCAATTCCACGGACTGGGTTGGTATTACTGGCCATATATTATCCGAATTTATGCCGTATTCCGTCTCCATAAAGTGTAATATTGCTTGTTAAGCGTCACTGAGCAGCATTCAGCCTTGCTTTTATGGCGTTCTGTCATAGGATCCGTTAATTCCTGCTTCTCGGTATGCGCGTCATCCGCCGCATTGTGAACACTTAATTGCTAAAGTGCAGGTATATAAATACTCAATGCTTAATTACCAAGTGAGATAAAGGGCATTATATGTTTTTGTGACAAATAAAAGAAAATGCCTTATATTGGTTGAGTAACTAAAAACTCTTACCCGTCTTCGCTTTCGTTCATTGTATCCTACTAGGTACTATTATAGATGTGAAAGTTTGTGAGGATTAATGGATGTTTGTAACTCACGCAAAACTGGTTTTGATGAAACTTGGTAGGGCTATAGTTCTGAATAATAGTTCATGCTCTGGATTAGCACACACTACTACTTTTATCCCAAAAAAGTAGTGTTCCCGTGCCCGTGGGAGACAGTAAATATTTAAATAGGTATCCTAATGAAACAATTAGGGCCCTTATACCTACAACTTAGAACATAAAACTTATACAACATCCTTAATTATCCTTATGCATCACCCTTATAATAATTATATCCATAAAGTGCTTTGGGCACGAAGAATTTCATGATATTATTGAGTTGGTTTAGTATTGAAATGAAAGTATATTCAACAATCAAACAGCTATTCCATGTGTGATGTGAACGATTTCACCAAAAAAATATTAATCCAAGAAATAGGACAAATGAAAAAAATAAAAAATTAAAAAAAAATGGATCATAATAATAAATCTACATTTTGGAGAAGCTGAGCATTGACAATGTGTAGTAACCTACTTAAGTCCCGATTTCACCGAACTTATTTAGACGCGGAAAACCAGGATTCGATCTCTCTCTCTTTCATCCAATGCTAGAACGGAATCTGTTAGAGCTGTCTCCACCAAAAACAATTATTACTTTAAATAAATACACTTAAATCTACTTATTGCAGATTGCTTGTGCTGTAACAGGTTATCAAATCGTATGGAGAGCCAAGCTCCTCACTCTACGTAGGTATATTGGATTTTACAGCATTTTGCGCAAGTAATTCTTAATGTAATGCGAGTCTTAAATTCTTTACTTAATTAAAATATTATGTGACTGATGCTATTTCGATAAGGAGATGGTACTATAGCGGATAATCGTGGCTGGACTCTTTGGAGAGTCCAGGCACACAAGATTTGAACATTTATATTATTACTAGCTGTCCCGAGCCCGACACACGTTGTTCTGTCTTAAATATGAACTGGAATTACTACACCTACACTACAACTACCTACAACTTTTCCAATTATCTCGAGACTAAAATGAGCTAAATCGGTCCAACTGTTCTTGAGTTGTGAGTCCCTCAGGAACGGGATAAAAAGTATCCTATGTCCTCCTGGTTTTAAGATACTTCCCTACCAATTTTCGGCCAAATCGGTTCAGCCGTTCTTGAGTTATAAATAGTGTAACTAACACGACTTTCTTTTATATATACAGGTGTGAGTTGTGAGTCCCTCAGGAACGGGATAAAAAGTATCCTATGTCCGTCTCCTGGTTCTAAGCTACCTCTCCACCAATTTTCAGCCAAATCGGTTCAGCCGTTCTTGAGTTATAAATAGTGTAACTAACACGACTTTCTTTTATATAAATAACTAGCTGACCCGGCAAACTTTGTTCTACCTTAGAGGCAATAAATGAGCAGATTTTGGATTTCATTAAGTGCAATTTTTCATTAGGGAAAATATATATAATAAAAAGAAATCAATTATTATAATGATTGTTAAAATGGGCCATGTATTTTGGTGCATGGGTTGAAATCTTCAGTAAAGCATCTTGTAATAGACGACATTTTTCGTTTTATTATCAGGCGCAAGAATAAATAACGCAGATGGTCTTCCGATCCGATAAATATGCCACATATAATTGACCAGTTGTCATGGGATACTCTTCCCTTACCTGTCCGGTAGTTGTGGTATAGTATACGGGTATGCGACTCCGGCTTCCCTAGCTATTACTGTCCTATCCCTTGCCCTCCTGGACGGTAATATCCTACATTCCCTATCTCCCACTCTAACTACCAATCTTCCTTTCCACACCACCTATCCTTCCCTTTCCCTATTCCTACCCTCTCCACCAATCCGTGGAAACGCAATGGATAATCAAAATAATTTAATTATCCAAAATGGCGGTGATGTGGTTCGCCACCCATCACGTCTCGTTTCTCGCGGAGGCGAAAAGCGGACCATGGATAGACGCTTGGCTACGTTGAATGTAAGAGGAGGAATGGATGGTAAGAATGAAAGTGGACGAAGCGAAAAAAGTATGTGAGGATCGTAGCAAATGGAAAGAAGTGGTCTCTGCCTACCCCTACGGGAAAGAGGCAGTCCTGCCTACCCCTACGGGAAAAAGGCGTGACTATATGTATGTATGTATGTATAATTGACCAGGTGAAATACATGGATTTTGTAGATTCAGACCACAAACTTTCAAGGATTGGCCTTGTGACTTATTAATGGTCATGGCGAATGCAAGACGGATCGGAAATTGAAGTCGTTCGAACTCAAACGGCATATCGGTATTCGGTAGGGATAATCGGGATCTTCGGAATGAGAACTTCCTCACCTTCGAATTTTCCTTTGAGTATCGTCGCGTAAATCACATTATTTGTAAATCCCTAAATCCCCTATTTACTAAATCCCCAAACATATTTTTCTGCGATAAATAGTAACCTATACTCTTCCTCGTAGTCTACTCTATGTCTGTGCAAAATTTCATGATGATCGGTTAAGTAGTTTTTTACGTAAAAGCGTAAATACAATATTCCACGGGAACCGTACATTTTCTGCAATAAAAAGTAGCCTATGTCCTTTCCCGTGCTCTACTTTATATCTGTGCAAAATTTCATGATGATCGGTTAAGTACTTTTTACGTAAAAGCGTAAATACAATATTCCACGGGAACCGTACATTTTCTGCAATAAAAAGTAGCCTATGTCCTTTCCCGTGCTCTACTTTATATCTGTGCAAAATTTCATGATGATCGGTTAAGTAGTTTTTACGTAAAAGCGTAAATACAATATTCCACGGGAACCGTACATTTTCTGCAATAAAAAGTAGCCTATGTCCTTTTCCTGGTTCTAAGCTACCTCCCTACCAATTTTCAGCCAAATCGGTTCAGCCGTTCTTGAGTTATAAATGGTGTAACTAACACGACTTTCTTTTATATATATATAGATAGATAGATGAATTCGATATCATCCGCTACGTCAGAAAATAAAACACAAACAGAACGGCTTAGTAGGAGTAGAATTGGTTGCGATTGTTCCTCTCGACAATTATATATTATATTGTAAAAAATAATAATTAATATCAAGCATTGTGTGATTTAGGCTGGGACTATTATATGCAACGGAATCCGTTAGACCGTAGAGAATTATGAGCACTGAAAATAGAACTCTGTGCTAATGCAATACAGTTGAAAATTGAAGTGTCAGGTGTCGAGCTGTCATATATGACATTGACGTTTAACTCGACACTCATGTGTTCGATTTTCAACTCTATTGTATTAGCATAGATTTCTATTTCCAATGATCAGAATTCTCTACGGCCTACCGGATTCCGTTGCGTATATCTCTACCCTTAATTGGTAGACCTAGCCAGTAGCCACCATCCGAGCGACTACGTCCTCATAATACGCCAAAGTATACAATCACTAATCAGTTTACTATAGTATACTTAATTAGGCTCTACCAGACCTTATGTTTTCAAGTAAGGAATAGGCCTAAGCCACACATTTTGACTAATTGCTTGTGTTGTACTTGTGGAGAATTACTGATTCTTAATTCGCACAAAATTCGTAATGTTTCACAATCTACGGGTAAGTGTCAGTTAGCTTATTTACATGTTTTGTCTTTGTCGCTCGACGCTCGGTATAGGTACTAAACAGCGACAGAACTTCCGAATATGGTATCATACACTTATTAGAAGTAGAAGTATGTAAGACTTGCCCAAGTTTTATATTATTATTATATAGTTAGAGAGTGCTGTTTATCTTTCTCTATTAACACTGATAGAGTGAGAGTTAATTTAGTTATTAAAGTGTTAGCAGTTCACACTGTAGCAATTATTTTAATCGTTTTTGTTGGGTTGCGTATTCAGCAGTCTGAAATAGCCAAAACCCTAGAATATTAATCAGCACGTAGCTGTAGGTTAATATTTGTGGGAATAGTGGGGGCCCCAAAGGGAGATCTCCGACCGAGCGAGGTGGTATGCTCGGTCAGGCCGAAGCCCACTTGTAATCATTTCAGCTGTCATATATATATACTTTCCGAGCTCAGAAACTTCGATAGCGCGATTCAGGACTGTGCGCTGATTGGTCCGCCACATCACTCCCCCCTAAGACCGGAGGTCGAACCATTTTGATGACTCTTTGTGCTTGAGTCGCCAGTGCCAGTGGAGAGAGTCCCAGTGAGTCGGAACTGCGTTGCTGCTGCACGGGCTCCAGTGAGTCGGAGTGCTGCCGAGCGGGGCTGATGCTACGTGCTGACCAGGAGAGATGTGCTCTGATTGCTGACCGGTCGTTGTAGTGAGAGTGCCCGTTGAAGCCGATGAGGATTCGACCAGGCCGCGGTGCGTTGAGGCTGGTGGTCGAGGTGCCCGATGAGGCTGAATGCTGGCTGGCGTGGTGCGGAGGGGTGGGGAGTGATGATGAACTATGTTCAGACCCGTCAAGATACAGCGGCCGTAGTGTACTTTACATTTATGTCAAAACGTCAAACGGAACGTCACACCGCCATTTTACTATTATGTTATTTATTAGTACTAGTAATGACTTGTAGTTTGTAGATACATTTGAAGTGCTCATTGCCAAGTCACTATAATAAATATTAAAAAAATAAAATTATCCACATGCAGTCACAAAATTTTAACCAATAACTAATAATTAGGGACTAACCTAAATAAGACTTGGTTTCTAAGATATCTAAAAACTTTTTACGTGAAGAAGACTTGGCTCTTTTCCATTTAGATAATAGTTTTTTGTGGGATCTCATTTCTTTTTGTAGATAGATTAAGGCTTTGATTAATTATTACATTTTAATATAAAACATGTTTGGATGGAATTGTTTTTATATTATCACGAAACAAAGCGACCGCATGATGGTAACAAATTGCAGTAATTTCTTGCTATCAGTGGTTGGTGGTTCGTCCACACTCAAGAACCAGGAACGAACTTGTAACTCCTCTTGTGTTTCAGATGCCTAAGTGTGCAATCGCCTAATGCTTACCATGAGGCGATCCGTTTGTACGTTTCCAGACCTATTTCATAATTAAAGCGATTACAGTCGTTTATAGACATCTGCAATACCAGAGGCCTTACAACTTACAAGTGTGTTCGCGATCTTTAAAACCACCAATGACCAACCTCTGGTGGTAAGAAGTTATAACAAATTCTAAACATCAGGCGATCGTTTTGCTCATTTCCAAATTAATTGGTAAAAAATTTTTTACCAAAAGGCGATTAATTTACTTGTTTCCATTGTTTCCAGATATATTCCATAAGTCATAACGATAACGATTACCGCCGCTCATGGACATCCGCAATACCAGAGGAGTAATAGCGCGTTTCCGATCTAAAAGGTGTAACAAAAATAAGTGATAATACTTAAGGGTACACACCCTTGTGAACTCTCTATAAGAAACACAAACACTTGTGTTCCTTATAGAGAGTTCACTGTGAAAGTAGCAGCGCTGAATGAGCAATTTTTTTTTCACTTTTGTATGGGGAAACTCGCGACCCTGGAGCACTTTCCCATACAAATCGCAAAAAATATTTTGCTCATTCAGCGCTGCTACTTTCACAGTGAACTCTCTATAAGGAACACAAACACACCCTTAACTATTATCACTTATTTTTGTTACACCTTGTATAAGACCCACTTTGGGCCACCAGTATTTTCAGGGAAATCGTTTTAATTATAGAATAGATCTGGAAACAATGGAAACGAGTAAATGAATCGCCCTTTGGTATGAAGTTGTAATAAATTTTACACACTTTACACTACACTCAACATACCTATATCACTATACTAGAATATAACCAAAATATTTTAATATGACTGTAATAATATATCACAATAAATAATATACAATACAATACCTAGTTGATACAATAAATAATATATTAATATGTCTATAATAGATAAATACAATATGTTTATATATAATAAGTATATGCTAAAATCAGTAAATATTATTTATAAATTGTAGGAACTATTACATTTTTGGTTTTGCTGCAGTAGTGCTTATCCAAGTAAGCACCACTGCAGCAAATTCCATCCAATTTCACTTAAGGCTGGGTAGACCAAGCAAAATAGGCATTTAACGCTTCCAAGAGTTGCCCGCAATTGCCGCAAAGCGAGCCGCGCGCCTACGTCGCCGGCGTGAACTTACATGAACCCAAAGTGTTACAGTGTAGTCGTGTCGGCAGTAGGTCATCTTATTTTATTATTTGTATTGAAAAAGATAATAAAATCCATAGGTAACTGTTTTAATGCAACACATAACACACATAATTTGAATAGATATTATAGGTAGGTACCTAAGTAAAAAATGCTTAAATTTTATTCAATTACTAGCTGATGCCCGCGGCTCCGCCCGTGTATGTACAGTAACCCATGGGAATCGTATATGTCCCGCGATAAAAAGTAGCCTATGCCCTTCCCTATGGTCTACTTTATGTCTGTGCCAAATTTCATGATGATCGGTTTAGTAGTTTTTTCGTGAAACAGTAAATAAAGTATCCCACGGGAACCGCACATTTCCTCGCGATAAAAAGTAGCCTTTGTCTTTCCCCGTAGTCTACTTTTCAACTGTGCCAAATTTCATAATAATCGGTTTAGTGGTTTTTACGTGAAACTGTAAATAAAGTATCCCATGGGAACCGTACATTTCCCCGCGATAAAAAGGTAGCTTATGTCTTTTCTCAGGCTCTAGAATATCTGTGTACCAAATTTCATTTAGATCGGTTCAGTAGTTTTGGCGTGAGAGACGGACAAACACACACTTTCCCATTTATAATATTAGTATGGACTAGCTGTTGCCCGCGACTTCGTCCGCGTCAACTGATGGCGCAATAATGCATTAATTTCGACCAAATTTGATTACCATAAAAAAGGTTATAGTGAGTCATTCTTAAAAGATTTTTTTACATCATTTAAAGAGGAATAATTATTTTATACATATTTTTTGGGTAACTTGAGCCGTTTACGTAGCGCACGCAACACGCTGTGTTCGATGTGTGCATGGAGACGAGTACCTATCGTTAGCTCGTGTGGTCACTAAAGTACACGTACTTTAGTGACCAGTTTCGTGAGATAAAAATACTGTATCAGGTAGGTGCTGACGATTTGATGGTAACTACTTAGGCAGACACTTGCAAAAAATGTATTCCTACTGCCGAGTCCGCACGTTTGCCACTTGCCGCAAAATCCAAACCTCCACAAACGTTTGACTTTTTGAAAATCCGGATTTCCGAATTTTTCTCCCAAAAATCCGGATTATCCGGATAATTCAGATTTTTTTCATTTTTTTTAAATTTGTTGCATATTTTATAAAACTTTAATGTTAATTTTACTACTATGTTGTAGCAATACTTACACTCATTAGTAAAAAAAAAAGAGTTACTTCTTTATAATTTAATTTAAATAAATTCTTATTTTAAGTTGTAAGTATTAGAATTACAATCTGAATAAATAAAAACATAATGAGATTATATCAAAATTATATACTTAATTATATTTATTTTTTCATTTTTAGAAATATTTTTGATTACGTTTCAAATCCTACAATGTTCAGTTTTATAGTTAGTATATTATTTCAAATAAGGTATGTATATATTGTTATTTACTAAATGTTCCAGCAGAAAGAATTATAAAAAAGTGGAATAGCCTGTGATCTTTTTAACGCTTTTTTTACATATCTACGCCACAGTTCACCACTACCGTTTTCGTAAAGTTTCATTTCTATGTGAAAGTACTAACGTAGGAAAATTAATACAGTTTAATAAAACGTAGGAAACTCTAAATCCTTTAAATCGAGATCCGGGGAGTGAAGACAAATCATTTGAAGCATGGGGCTGAACAAATAATTTTGTATGGACGAAATTGGACCACTTTTGAGTTAATGAAATTAAAAACCACCCACCTGTTTGGGTAATAATTAAACACGTAAATGGTGCTTTTAATTCCCTCGGTAACTAACAGAAGTATAATAAGCAATTCTAAGCACAATTTAAAATATATAACTGTTGTAAGATCTTTATTTTAACATTTTACTTACAAATAAACAGTAACATCTTACTCTTCATTGCACTTTGAAGTTTCCGCTATAAGATGAAAACTACATTACTTAAAAAAAAATAACAGTGGTTTACACAAATCGTTGGTGCTATTTTTGACACCTATATCTTATCTTTAAAATATTATCTAAAAATAATTATTTCTACGCAAAAACAGGAGCGTTGATTTTCATTTAGTTTTGCTACTGACTCGTTAGTTTAGGTTAGTTTAGTTCAATCAAATTAATTTTAATAATAAAAAAAATATTACCTTCATTCATTCGGCAAAACTCTCTCTAATCTTAAACCAACCAGTCAGGTATTATCGACTCCAAAACTTCCTCCTGATATCATAGAGATAAGATTTAGGTATTTGGACTTAGATATTCATTATTTAGAAGATAATTAAATATAGTTAAACCACTACATTTCTTTTTAAGCTGTCATATTAATTTGGCATTCTATGATTGCAGAAATTAAAATTGCAATAATATGTTTCGACTTTCGTTAGTAAGAATTCAATAAATATAAAAATACAAAGCTTTAATTGGGTTTGGATTTGCTTATTATACTTCTTACTACTTGTGCAAGTGAAACTGAAACCATATTCAGTGTTTTTATAAATTGGATCACCTATTACTGAACTGTACTACTACTGAAAAAATATAAAATGGTAAGTATCTTAGAAACAGTCCATACATATACATATATAGCGGCCATAATATTTTAGCAGATCTTCATCCCTCGCATCACCATTTAATGGATTGACTATGTTCTACCAAATAACTTGAATAAATGGAAAAATGTGTTAACAATTTCAACAGGACAACAAATAATATCAAATTATCCAAAGGCATGTATTTAAACTCACGACAAAACATATTGATTTCTTATGTTTACGCGAATATTGTTCATTGTTTTAAACACTTACGGATTTTGTCGCACAACACGAAATACTTACGGAAAACAATCACGACGAAACAATTAAATTTTGGATGTGAAAATACCGAATATTGAATACTAAATTACCATGTTGGCTAAAGAATGTAAGGAATAAAAAATTACAAATCTGGTGACTAAATAATACCACTGAATATGCCAAACTGGCAGACAGATATTATATTAGCGAACAAATAACCATCTTGGCGACAATTTGTGAGTACACATTTAATTTAAGAATAGGTACATATATTTTCCGTAATGTAGGTTACTCAAAAAACATACAAGCAGCAAAACCAGCGCACATAAAAAAAACAAAGGAGCGTATAAAATTCCCAATTTTTAATTTTCCTCGACTTTAGGGGGGGTGTAGATATTGTGTAGATTCATTTTGAAATTTAAAAATAACGGTAATTCATTTTTTGCAAAATTAAAATAGGTGTCGTTACCAGGTTTTTGGGGGTGCTGGATACGAAAATGACATTCATTTTGAAATTCCAATATGGCGGACATACTTAATTTTATAAAAATAATATGGTTGTCCCTTTGTTGGTTTCTAGGGGTGCTGATTACAAAAAAGTCATCCATTTTAAATTTCCTTAGTAACCCCGCAACCTCAAATTTTCTTCATGATGAAAGAAAAAGAAATTTGAAAATCCTGAATTTTCCAAAATTTCCATAGCTTTATACATCGCTCATAATATCTCAAAGTAGAGAATTGCCATATTTTTTTTCTATAATCACTTCTATCTCAGAAACAGTGCATCTTACTTGAAAAATAATGAAAATTACCTCACCCTTAAAAACCCCGCAACCATATATTTTCTTCATGATGGGGAAAAAGAAATTCGAAAATCCTGAATATTCCAACATTTCTATAGCTTTATGCATCCCCGGTATCTCAATGTAGAGCATTTATATTTTTTTTATAAAATTGATTCTATCTCGGAAACGGTGCATCCTAATGAAAAATAATGAAAATTTCCTCCCCCTTAGAAACCCCGCAACATCATATTTACTTCATGATGGAAGAAAAAAATCTGAAAATCCTAAATTTTCCAAATTTTCTATAGCGTTTTACACCGTTCGTGTCTCAAAGTAGAGCATTATCGTATTTTTTTCTATAATGGCTTCTATCTCAGAAACGGTGCATCCTACTTGAAAAATAATGAAAATTACCTCCCCCTTAATAACTCCGTAACCATATATTTTCTTCAAGATGAGAGAAAAAGAAATTCGAAAATCCTGAATTTTCCAACATTTCTATAGCTTTATACATCCCTCGTATCTCAATGTAGAGCATTTTTTATTTTTTATAAAATTGATTCTATCTCGGAAACGGTGCATCCTATTGAAAAAATAATGAAAATTTCCTCCCCTTAAGAACCCCGCAACACCATATTTTCTTCACGATGGAAGAAAAATAAATTTGAAAATCATGAATTTTCCAAAATTTCTATAGCTTTATACACTGTTCGTGTCAAAGTAGAACATTGCCATATTTTTTTTTCTATAATCGCTTCTATTTTAGAAGCGGAAAAATAATACTATTACTGGAAAAATAATAAAAAATTCCTCCCCCTTAACCCGGAAATCGCATATTTTTTTTCATGAATGCCAAAAAAAGAAATTTGAAAATCCTGAATTTCGAAAAGTTTCTATACCTTACATAGCTGGCACCTCTACAAACTACATGTTAATTTTACGAAGATTGGATAGTCTCCATTTTGGAAAATCCAATTTCATTGGAAGACAATTTTATAATCAGCATATGAAACATGAAAAAAGACATCCATTTTTAATAAAAAAAAAAATATACGCCATTTTGGAATTTTAAAACGGATTTTATTTTCATATTATTCTGCACCCCCAAAAACCTTGAAAACGATACCCATACCAAAGAAAAAAAACCTCCAATAGTATCCAAAACTGGGATTTTCCGTAGCTTGCAAATTGAATTTTTAGCAGCTATTAATTTATCAATCAAATCTTCTTTAGCTACTTACATGTATAATGGTCACCAACTCATCGTTGCTAATTGGATTAAATTTCGCTACTTTTTATCGGCCGATTTTTGTATTTTTTGTCACTTGAGTGATTTCACCAGTTTGGTAATTTAGTCGCCAACATATTAATTCGCTGCCAAATTCAGCAATACAGTATGCTCACGTGCAGTCACCAACTTATTTTTTGTTCACTCGATTAATTATATCCGTTATTCAAATATTGTACGTCTAGAGTACATACTAATTACAATAATTAAAATATGTAATATTCATAGTAGTAACTAAGATTCGAAAAAATCGAAAATCCGGATTTTTAAATGAAAATCCGGATTTTTAGAATTTTTCGAATTTCGAAATATCCGGATTGCAACCCCTACTTGCGAGTGACTTGGTGTGTTCTGCAAAGGCAAGCATGACGGATGTTGAGTACGTATCCTTATATTTTATTGTAAATAGAACAGCCTCCGTGGTCTAGTGGTTAGAGCTTGGCTCTCGACTCGGAGGTCGTAGGTTCTAATTTCGATTCCCGCACTGGAACAACAAAAAATGTTGTTTCCAAGTTTGGTTAGGACAATGCAGGCTGATCACCTGATTGTCTGACAAGAAAGATGATCCATGCGTCGGATGGGCAGGTAAAAAGTCGGACCTGCGCCTCATCTCTCGTCAGTCGTGTCGGTTATCCGTCCCACTGGATTACGAGAGTAAAAAAAAAGAGTGCCTTTGTGTACTGCGCACACACTTGGGCACTATAAAAATACTACTGTGTAACTGGCTAGGCTACAATAAAACCAGCCACCGTCACCGAAATCGGCGTGGGGAGTTATTTATTATTATTATTGTAAAAACAGAAATCGAAATAAAAAGAAACGAAAAGTACGGCAAAGAAGATGGTAGATGTTACAAATTCATAAAAACTGTTTACTGGCTTATTCAATAATGTACTAAGGCTACTCCACGCATCAGCTACTTTTTTCTCATAATACACAATAATATATCTATGGACGCTTCACACCAAGTCTATCTGGTCCCGTGGTAAGTTCTCGAAGAACTTGTGTTACGGGTACCAGACAACAGAAATATATTTAATAATTTTTATATTATACACATATTTAAAATTTTTATTGTATTATACACATATTTAATACACATTCATGACCCAGGAACACAGATTTTTTTTGTTCCCTCAGCGGGATTCGAACACGCGACCCCCGGCTTTTGTGTATGGTTATATGTACCTATAACTAGCCGATGCCCGCAACTTCGTTTGCGCCTAACTGACGAAAGCGGAACCCTATTTTTTAAACGGAACCCTAAAATAAAAGTAGCCTATATTAGACCTTATGACATCAGCTATCTGCTAGTGAAAGTCCCGCGAAAATCGGTCCAGCCGTTTCAGAGATTAGCCGGAACAAACAGACAGACAGACCGACAGACAGACAGACAGACAGACGGACAGACATTTTTAAAAATTTGTATTTTATTGTAAGTACTGAATATACTTTCAGATGCATTATGTGAAAAGCTGTTAATTTGATGTTACAAACAGATACTTCATTTTTATTTATCTGTATATAGATTTAGTTCAAAAATAAAAAGAAGCATAAAAAAATACAAAACAAACTTTCCTATAGATTTTTATTGTATATTATATTATGTCCATGACCCGGGAACACAGGAAACTTTTTGTTCCTTCGGCGGGATTCAAACCGGCGACCCCCAGCTTGAGCACTAACACGCTCAATCACTGAGCCACAGAGGTCGTCTCATCTGGCAAAAGAAACGACGCGGCGACGATAAAATGTAACATGTTATTGTGTATGGTTATATGTATAACTAGCTGATGCCCGCAACTTCGTTTGCGCAGATCTAACGAAAGCGGAACCCTATTTTTTTAAACGGAACCCTAAAATAAAAGTAGCCTATGTTAGACCTTATAATATCAGCTATCTGCTAGTGAAAGTCCCGTGAAAATAGGTCCAGCCGTTTCAGAGATTAGCCGGAACAGACAGACAGACAGACAGACGGACAGACAATTTTAAAAATTGGTATTTTATTATAAGTACCGAGTATACTTTTAGATTCCTTATATGAAAAGCTGTTAATTTGAAGTTACAAACAGACACTTCAATTTTATTTATCTGTATAGAATTAGTTCAAAAATAAAAAGAAACATAAAAAAATACAAAACAAACTGACTTTCCTTTAGATTTTTATTGTATTATACATATCCATGACCCGGGAACACAGGAAACTTTTTGTTCCTTCGGCGGGATTCAAACCCGCGGCCCCCGGCTTGAGCACCAACACGCTCAATCACTGAGCCACAGAGGTCGTATCATCTGGCAAAAGCAATGACGCGGCGACGATAAAATATAAAATGTTATTGTGTATGATATGTATAATTTAGTTCAAAAATAAAAAAAAACAAAACTGACTTTCCTACACTGCGTTAGAAACGAAAGAATTGTTCGATAAATACGCGGGTAAGGCGTGCGCTAGCAAAACTGACATAGGTCTGTCCTCGTCAACGCCTAGCGGGCGACTGTGGGGCGACTCTAGCGGCTTACGCACGCTGCATTTCAATATTAATTTATTGTTAAAATAATTAAACCAACATGCAAAATGTAACCAGAAATTATTCTTTTTTAAGTTATTAGCTTTTCCTAGATATGATTTTTGAAAGTAAAACTATCATGAACTTCATGAACAAAAAGAAAAATATTCAAATTTAGCCTCCTCTTCGGAATTATTTTTGATCGAGTGAAGTTTTCAATATTATGTTTCGAACCACAAATTGTAAAAGAACATTAAGTAAACAACAATGTGTTTTTCTTTTGGCTTTTTAAAGTTACTATTTGTTTGTTTATTATCGATTCAAAGTCATGTAAAATTGGGTCTGCGCGGCCTTAAAACTGGAACTATTTCCAAATAGAGGGAATGCAATCTCGTTCTCGCAAGATTTTAGCGAGATTGATCTCGGACGAAAAAAGGTCGAGATCTCGCGAGTTTAACGAGATTTCACTCGAGAATAAAAAATATATCTTATCCAAGCGCGCGAATTTACTAAAAGATTTTTTTTTTTGATATTAGAATAGAAGACTGGATGTTTCTTTCATTTGTTATTTGATAGATACGTAGGTACAGCAAATTTTATTACTTGGAAGTTTATTAAAAAGTTATAGACATCACATCAAACAATATTTTATGCATAAAAGTCTATTGAAAAAAAAAACGAGAAAATGTTTATCTTAAGTATATTACTTATAATTTTTATATTTTTTTTCATAATTTATTCGAATATTGTGATTATTTGCAAAAAAAAATCACAGAACTGCCAATTTCGCGAGATCTCGAAATTGGCGAGATCTCGCAGTAGGTATTGTTATTTATAAACTCGCGGGATCTCGCTTCAGCCCCAATCTCGCGAGATTTGCATGCCCTATAGCTCCAAAGATTAATACACTAAAGTAACGTAATTAATGTGACAACATTTTCAAATATGAATTATACCTACATAATTCATAATTATGGACGCTTTCACACCATGCCTCTTTTTATTTTTAAATATGATACATCTATGACACCATGTCAATCTGGTACCTACTTAGAGCATCCAAATGCTCTAAGGGTACCTACCGTGGTCGTAACTTGTACTCTAAGAACTTTTGTTACGGGTACCAGACAAGGAAAATATTTTTTATAATTTATAATATTTTACATTAAATACATATTTAATATATACACATCACATCCATAAATCATAACCCAGGAACACATAAAACAGTTTTGTTGGCGGAATTCGACCTATGACTTCCGGCTTGAGTGCTAAACTGCTAACGCTCTAACCACTATGCTACAGAGTTCGTCAAACTTATGAAAGCAATGTAATATATCTGTAATCTGTATAGGCAACATGACTAATCAGCACTCGGAAGCATACTGATGCGAGACATGACCACAAATAAAGGGTAATGCGAACCAGGGATTTGGCAATAGAGAATAATCTCAATTTATTGCCACACAATACCTTACCCTGGCTATGCGACGTTGCCACACCTCATCCCCTAGTTGGGTCTACCGTCTAACAAGTGACAGCGGCGTTGCCAAATCGTGGCATACTCAATCAAATATTTCGATGGTCGGATAGATTTCGAACGATCCCTACCAGTCCCTTTTCGTTTTTTACCTGCTTCAGTTTTGTCGCCGGACCCGCCTTGTGGGTCTGAGTTGGCGCTTTCAACAAAAAACCAGATAAAATTTTTAAGTAGGTAACCCCCGAGGCCCCGACACATAAACTTTAAAAAGTAAATAAATAATTTTCTATTTTAGGCTTTCAATATTTTAAAGGATCTTTTTAATATGTGTGACGACGAGTCGGGGGACGTGTTATAGCTAATAGAGAATACCAATATTAAATATTTTATACCTATAATAGGTTCTAGATTACAAAATTATAGCCATTAAATATTTATTGAGATTTTTTTATTCTCTATCGTTATATTATTTAATATACCTATCGTATAAGTACCATGCCAAATTTTACCAAAATCCATTCAGTACATTTTGCGTGAAAGAGTAACAAACATCCATCTTCTAAACATCCTTCCAACCATCCATACTCACAAACTTTCACATTTTTGTCAGTTGTATGTTAATACACATCTATTCGCTTCTTCGTTTTCATTTCAGATTTAGCTAAAAGCTCCCATCAAGCATTATCCCACCAAAAATATATTCATAATACCAAGCTTCGGACTACCAAACTTCTAACTCTACACAAGGCGTGTAGAAGTTACAAGTTTGCTAGATCAGCTTGGTTTTACACGAGATCTGATAAATTTTTATCAGTACGAGTCATATAGTATCGTCTTGGCAGCACTTCACATGAAAATATTTTAGTGGGAATTCACTTCTTTTTGTACAACTTACAAAAAGAAGTGAATTCCCACTATGAGAATTATTTTATTTTCTTTTTTTTTTTAGCATATATTTCCCGATTATTCTATAGTAATTTCAACTGCGAATAATACCATAAAGGTAATATTGTAGTTAATAAAGGGTTACATGTTTATTTTATTATTTTTTATAACACGGATCCGTACAACAATTGTTAGTCCTATAGAGTCAAAATTTGCGAAGTCTCTTACAAACTTTCTATCCCTAGTTTAAGGGGTTGGGGGATAAAAGTTCCAAGTTTGACAATTTTTATGTTGTTTATATACTAATACTAGCTTCCATACCAAATTTCAGCTTTCTAGGATATCCCTATAATTTTGTTGATCATCAGTGAGTCAGTGACGAAATCAGGGGTTTTTAGATATCAAAAAAACTAAAGTATAAGATTATATAGAGATTATGTAAATATTATATTCCTATGCATTGGAACCAAAACTTTACATTTTAATAAGATCGCTACTGGGAACATACCCGAAAATTTCATTAATTGGTATAACCCAAATTCAAGTTATGAGTTGTTTCAAAAAAATTGACGAAACGATTCGAGAAAAGGTAGTCTGGTATTGCCCTTGCGCTTCGTTTGGCTCGTCTTGGGGGGAACACTACCGTGCCCCAGATGTTTTCATTAATATACTGCTTGGGTAGACTAGATAGTTACTTAGTACCTTCTTGACTGCAATATCTATAGATATGTTTGTAATTTATATAGCTTTTCACTAAATGCATAATATATGCAAGTAGGTATACCTACAGAATGAGTTTTTTAGTCAGTGCCCAAACCAACCCAAACTTTCAAGTGTGAATATACTCTTGAATGTTTAACACATTCAGTGTCACTAACACGCCTAGCGTGTCCACACTAATCTTTATATCCATGCCGCGGCCGCGAGCACGCCGGGCGTGCTCTCCGTTTTTCATCAATATCTCAAAGATAAGACAGTGTTTTTCACCGAAACGCTCAGAGCATAAACTTTGTGCCATAAGCTAATGAATTCTTAAGTGGCTCCGTGATCTAATATTTTTTTCATGTTATCGAAAATAATTTATTATGTAATGCCGCGAACATGCCAGGCGTGTTCATCTACACGCGTTCTCAACCTTTTATATTGTTTGGTCAATTTACTAAATTTATAATACGTAAATAATAAAATATAATGTTTTTTTTATAATTTGAACAAAAAAGATAAAATAAATTACATAAAACATTCACCTTTAATTCATATGTAGAAGACAAAACACTGCCCGGTATCTATACTACATATATGTATATGTAGTATTATAAAGCTGAAGAGTTTGTTTGGTTGAACGTTTCAGTCGTAACGGTAAGTTTTTCGTTAAAAACAGAAGAGATCTATTTTGTAGAGGACAAAATTTCCCATCTTTTTTATACCAAACTTTTCCCCCTATTTTTATATTTTTCCGATATATTCAGGTAAAAACCAAATTTTTTCTTTTTGTAAAGCATCTCAAAATTTGTTTTGAGATACGAAAATTTGATTTGATTTTATTTGAACCAACTTTGATTCAAAAATTTTTTTGCGTATCTCCAAAATATGAGTTATCGGCTCACCTTCTACTTTTGGACGTTTATTTGATGGGGGACTATCTGCTTGCGACGCATCATTATCATATTCCCCTGTTTCCAGCTCATATTTTCTATTCTCTAAAAAAATCATAAATAAGTAACCAAAGGTTGACATTCACTGATCAAATTACGATAAATACTTACCTCGGAATCTATTTACTGTCATAATTAAACCTTCAAAACCACAAACACTTCTAAAAACAAAATATCTCTTCAGTAACTCAAGAAGGACTAATGAATAAGCACGGTTGAAGTCGAAATAACGCTTTTTATGATTTTACCTCTTTACAGTGCCAGTGAACACGCCTAGCGTGCTACGTAATTTCATCCTGCAGTGCCGAGAGCACACCTAGCATGTTTGCGTTTTTTATACGGCGGCATCGCTGGGAACTACTAGAAAATGTGGTGGCATTGAATGTGGCAACTTTTACTATGGAATCAATATAATATCCTACTTGAAAAAAAATTTTTTTTCTTTAATGTTTGTCTGTCCGCCTGTATGTCTGTTTGTTTGTTCCACCTGATCTCTGAAACGGTTGGATTCCGATTTTCATAAGACTGAGACGAGACTGGACTCATAGCTGATGTTATAAGGAGTAACTTAGGGTGCGTTACCCCAGCCAGATGTTGTGGATTTTGTTAACTTTTTACCTATGCTCAATTAGAGCGTTGTCTCCTGTAATTGAGCGTTGCATTTTCATAATTTGCTCCTTTGTAGTTTTCGAGAAAAACTCGAAAAACAGATCTGGCTGGAGTAACGTTTCAAAACGTTACTCCAGCCAGAGATTTTTTCTTCTAAACGATATTTTAAGAAAAGTAATATGCAAATAATTAGAGCGTTGCAGGGTGTAATTGAGCGTATAAAAATTTCATTTGTAGCTTGATCCGTTATGAAGATATTCAAAATCCTGCTGGAGTAACGTTTGGCGATTTCTTAGATCTCGAAGACTGTTGGATGCAGATGTACAATTTTTGGCACACGGCTTTTCCCAAATGTGCTTAAATTTGCTCGCCAATAAAAAATAAATAATAATACACGCTTTAAAAGTTTTTTGATATTTTATAAAAACTACTTAGCACGTTCTAGCACTTTTTTTAACAGGTCTAGAGACCTAATTCAAATTGCATATTATAGTTTACATCAATCTTCAATTGAGCATTAAAGTCTTATCAAGATCCAGTTGGTAGTTATCTAATTATGACGAAAATTAATTCATAAAAGTGCACAATACCAGCGAGATCCTATAAAATCGGTATCTTGTGTGATTCCTATTTCTAGGTGATACCAATAATTAGAGCGTTAGTTTAATTATATACAGGTAAATTTTTACCTAAAAACACTCAATAATTTGGGAGATAATGGAAATAATAACAAATTGATAAATAACGCTTGACAACCTGACCAAGTTAAGATGGTCACAAAAAAGCGGCCGTTTTATACATTAAGCTGACATTCTGAAATTTATAGGGTAATATTAGTACAGGTATGTAAGCAAGTGTAAAAATTTAAATTTATTTCAATCTAAGAGATCATCAGACTTCACTTTATTATCGCTCGAAAAGTTCTAAATCAAACCATTCCTAAAAATGGTAGGCATAATTATTGATAACACAATGCATTGCGAGCTTTAAACAAAGCTTTTGGACTCTTAAGCGCTCAACATCTTTTACGTAAAAGACGTTGAGTGCATAAGTTTTCTAGTCCACTCAACAATGGACATAGGTAGATAGTACAAATAAGCACAAAAAATTGTTACGTGTCGCTACACTTTTAATACATACATACATACATATAATCACGCCTTTTTCCCGTAAAGGGGTAGGCAGAGACCACTTTTTGCCACTTGCTACGATCCTAACATACTCGTTTCGCTTCGTCACTTTCATTCTTACCATCCATTCCTCCTCTTACATCCAACGTAGCGAAGCGGCTCTCCATGGTCCGCTTTTCATCTCCGCGAGAAACGAGACGTGTTGGGTGGTGAAGTAAACCACATCGCCGCCATTTTGGATAATTAAATTATTTTTATGATTATCCGTTGCGTTTCCACGGATTTGTGGAGAGGGTAGGAATAGGGAAAGGGAAGGATAGGTGGTGTGGAAAGGAAGATTGGTAAGTCAGAGTGGGAAAAAGGAAATGTAGGATATTACCGCCCAGGAGGGCAAGGGATAGGACAGCAATAGCTAGGGAAGCCGGGGTCGCGTACCCGTATACTATACCACAACTACCGGACAGGTAAGTTGGGATGAGTATCCCATGACTTTTAATAAATCAATTAAATCTGACTCTGACTCTGAGCTGACTCTTGCTCACACAAAATTTATTCTTGGCGTGGTTTATAGCCCTTCTCTTCATATTAATTACTTTACGGACTTCGAAAATATTACGGACAAATTAATTCCTATCTACGACAAAGTGCTGATAATGGGGGATTTTAACACATGCCTCATCAAGGACGATTGGCGGTCGACACGGCTTAGATCAATTTCCGCTGCTGCAAACTTGTTAATTTTACCGCTGACCGCTACACACTTTTTCCCAAATTGTGAACCCTCGTTGCTTGACCTGATACTGTTGTCTCAATCTTGCCAGGTCGAGAAATATGGACAATGCAGTGCAGTAGACTTCTCTTATCATGATCTTGTGTATGCTTCCCTTTGCATTTGCCCACCTAAGCGCAAAACAAAAATTGTTATGCAACGAAATTTTTCAAAAATTAATTTGACAAAGCTCCTTGAAGATGCACGACTCGAGGATTGGTCTGCAATTCAAGCCACTCAGTCTGTCGATGAGCAAGTCACTTTATTAAATACGGCAATAACCAGGCTTTACGACGCTCATGCTCCAATCCAACCCATTCGTATTCGTCATCGACCAGCTCCCTGGCTTACTGAAGAGATTAGAGTTTTGCAAATGAAAAAAAAATAAAACAAGACTTAAATTTCGGCTGGAACCCACTGATGCAAATAGAGAGGCATACCGTCACGCACGCAACCGTTGTAATAAGACATGTAGGGACTCACTGAGACGCTATTACCATAAGGCCATCTTGGAGGAAAGGGACCCAGCACGTGTATGGCGTTTTTTGAGGTCGCAGGGGATTGGCAAGAATAACGTTAGCTCTCCACTTAATAACATCAGTCTTGATGCCGCTATTGGCCATTTCTCATCGCCCTCCTTTTTTGATACCGTAACTAAAAATGCTACGCTCTCGTCATTGTCTTCTACTGCGGTCTGCGATGCCCCTTTATTCTCTTTTGAAGAAGTCACGGTCGAAGACACTAAGCGTGCTATTACGTCCATTGATTCCGATTCCGCTGGTTGTGACAGCATTGGACGAAAGATGATTGTTCCAATTGTCGATATACTATCTCTGCCTATTACCTGGATCTTTAATACCTCTATCCGAACTTGTAACTTTCCTACTCTGTGGAAAGACGCAGACATTATCCTTCTTCCAAAAAAATCCAATCCTTCTCTTTGTTCCGATTTTCGCCCCATATCCATTCTCCCCTTCCTTTCCAAAGTATTCGAGCGCCTAATATATCTGCAACTTAATCATTTCTTGCACACCAACACTCTCCTTAATCCCTACCAATCAGGCTTTCGCTCAGGTCATAGCACAACAACGGCCCTCGTTAACATCACAGAAGATATCCGGTACAATATGGATAATCGTCGTTTAACCATTCTTACCCTACTGGATTTCACTAATGCTTTTGGAACAGTTGATTTTGACATATTGCTTGCTACTTTGAGATTGCTCAATGCTGCCCCTAGCGTTACTAACTGGTTTGACAGCTATCTAAGGGGTCGCAGGCAGCGAATTCGGAGCGATAACGGCTTCTCCGTGTGGCACGACCTCTTAGCGGGGGTTCCACAAGGAGGCGTACTGTCGCCCTTACTTTTTGCAATATATGTTAATTCCATTAGTAGCCGCTTGATGTCCCACTATCATCAATATGCTGACGATATGCAGATTTATACACACTCCGACATCGAGCATCTGAAGGAAGCAATAGAACGTGTCAATGTTGATCTCCTCGTCTTGGAAAACTGGTGCAAGTCATTCGGCATTAGTGTTAATCCCAGTAAGAGTCAAGCCATTATTATCGGCAGCACTAAGCTTCTATCCAGAGTAGCGTGGCAGGAACTCCCATCGCTCAGTTTTAATGGCTCTCCGATCCCCTTTGTTCACAGTGTCAAAAATCTGGGTGTCATTTTTGATAGTCAGCTCTCCTGGAGACCTCACATTAATGCAATTAGTAGCAAAATTTTTCGAGCAAGTGCATCTCTTCGTGGTTTTGGAAATTTTCTTCCAAATTTCCACGAAGATCGCACTGGCACATACAATTCTTTTGCCAATTCTAGACTACGCTGATGTTTGTTACATTGATATTACGGAAGAGCTACTGGATAAACTAGAGAGACTGCAAAACATTTGCATCAGATTTATCTACGGACTGCGGAAATTTGACCACGTTTCAGAATTCCGGAAGAAACTTCGCTGGCTTCCGATCCGGTCCCGTCGTGATACTCACACCCTGTCACTCCTATATAACATCTTGTTTCTTCCGTCCTCTCCTTCCTATCTCAAAAATCGTTTTAAATTTTTTACACGATACCCACCAATTAACGTTACGCTCCTCAAGCAGTCTTTCCCTTGAGATCCCCTTGCACTCTTCTTCCTCATATTCCAAATCTTTTGCTGTGCGTGCAGCAACTCTTTGGAACTCACTGCCTCTAGAAATTCGCCGTGCGGAATCAATAAATTCTTTTAAACACAAGTTAAAATTGTATTTTCTTAATAAGTAAGTATACGAACATTTCTGATATGTTTTAAACTTAAATTTGTTTTTGTCATTATTGCAATAATTATTATTACTTAGATATTTTGTTTTTAGTCGTCAAATCATCATTATAAATTGTTATTGTTGTTAGTCTAAATTTCCGTTTGAGTTCCTAACTATTTATACAGTTTTGTTAGTTTGAGCACCTACACGATCATCTTTTATTCCTACTGTCCATCTCATCAACAAAAGGTTGACTGGTAGAGATTGCTTGGTAGCAATAAGTTCGCCTTTTGTACATCATTTATTAGTATTAGCGATATAGTTGTATTTTTTTATGTTCTTGGTGTGCAATAAAGTGTTTTTGTATTGTATTGTATTGTAAATCTCTTTTTTTTTATTTTAAAAGAAAAAAATTATTACCTATCTCGGCTATTGAAATTTAAGTCTTTACAATTTTGGATATTAAGTTTATTTCTAAAAAAACTGGCACATCGAACAAATAAGCACTGCATTCCGGGAGTGCTGACAGAAGTGAAAACTTGAACTTTAAAATGGAAATACCACCATGAACCATCTAGGTTAAAATATACCTACCAACTAAAATATACCAACTTTCATGTTCGCGTATAGGAAACTAAGACAGCAAACAGTTACAAGTTGCATCTTACGAATTTTCGATCAGGTGACGTCCTGACGCGAGTTTAACATTTTTTACCCATCCCAAGAAAAGTGCCATCTAGGTTAAAAGATACAATTTATAAAATAGTTTCATTGTCGCGTAAAGGAACTAAGACAGAAAAGAGTTCCAAGTTGCATCTTACGATTTTTCAATCAGGATTCAGAACACTTGTCCTGGCGCAATATTAAATTTTCTTACCAATCCCAAGAAAAGTGCAAAACGCCGCTAAAGGAGTTTTCACTTCAAAAACTGAGACTGCATATTTACCTCGTTTTCTCCAAAAGGTAGCCAAAGCCGCTGTAAGTCGCTATTTCTTTTTAGACAATTTATGTAGGTACACAATATGGTGGCCCTGCTCCCCTGGGTACTTGCTACAATTTTGGTACTTGGTAGGTACTGGGTACAATTATAATATTATAACCTTCGCAATTTCGAAACCTGTTACTTGTCGGTTTTTATTTTATTATTACGAAAATTTGGCTTGCTGGTAGAAAATAGCCAAATTGTGACAGAGTACCCACGAGCGAGCGGCTTGCATTTATTTGACATGTTATATAGTTTTCAAAGTGCACAACGAGTTTTGGTTAAATTATGCTTATTCCACTGCTACAATTGAAAGGTCATTCAGCAAACTTAGACGTGTAAAAACGTGGCTAAATCCTAATGCTATCTACAGACACACGAATTTGGTACGGAGAGTACAGCGAACCATATCCGGAGACCAAATTCGGTGTCGCTACACACGCACGGATTTGGTACGGTGCAGTGGAGCGTAAAGCTCGACACTCGTGTGTTCGATTTTATGCTCTATTACATTAGCACAGAGTTCTATTTACAGTGCTGTTTTTAAACGACGACGATGATTCCCGCAATTCATTGATAACGGGTAATGATACCAACACTTTAAAAAATAGTTCTCCCCAAATTTTACCCTTGATTACTTATACAATTGACAGGTCTAAGAGATAATAAGCTAGAAAGAAAGTTTATATGTTTAACATAAAGACTTACGCGTGAGTAACATAAAACTAACTTGTCTTAATCTGATTTCACTCCCAATACATTTTCATATCCCTGGCTATATACACACATTAAAATAATTTTTATTATTACATACAAATTGATTCATAAGGAGTAAACTCTAAACATCCTGTCCCCTAGTAAACCCCCGTAGATATTTTCCCTAATTTTGGGGGGTACATCCCTAATTTGGCAACACTGATAACGTTGTACGGCCGTACCGCCGGACTGCTCTACACATGCACGGATCTGGTACGGAGTGGACCAGATCCGATGCGGACAACGGCGAACTCTTTACCTTCTTCTTATGTTCGCCGGACTGCCCTACACACGCTCGTATCTGGTACGGAGCGTACCAGATCCGCTGTACGCTCCGTACCAAATTCGTGTGTCTGTACTCTGTAGACACCATAAGATCGACTATGACCGAAGGCAGATTAAATGGGCTTTGTATGCTCAGTGTGCTAAGAAAATTTGTTTACGGTATGGACGATTCTTTCATGGAAAAATTTGGCACAGATGTAGAGTAGACCATGGGGAAAGGCATAGGCTACTTTATATCACGGAAAGATGTACGGTTTCTGCGAAATTAACTTTTGCGCAAACGAAGTAGCGGGCAACATCTAACACAAGATAAACTAATAAACGGCGGGCAATTTTAAGGTCTACTATTTACAATTTTAAGGTAATACTAACAGTCTGCATGCAGTCTGGTCCAAAATATATCAATAAGGCTTTCAAACCAAATCTGACAGCGCGGCTGCCAAGTATTTAGTCCATAATAATAATAATATCTATGGACGCTTCACAACAATCTGGTTCCTTTCTAAGTATCGGAAGAACTTGTGTTACGGGTACCAGACATCGGAAATATATAATACTAGCGACCCGCCCCTGCTTCGCACGGGTACAATACTAATACTGCCTTACGGTACCTTACTCATATCTCATAGATCTAAACTCCCCTCCCGCACGCGCACCCCCGCGCCCGCCGTGGTGACGCTCACTTCGCAGCGGGCCTTGCAGCAGAAATCGTAATATTTTAATTTCGCCAAAACTTCAAAACCAAACGTCCAATTTTAATCATTCAAAGACCAAATATTATCTACATAAACTGTACTTAGTGATGAAATAATTTATTTTGATAAGGATTAATAGCATGAGTAAAATAAACGCGTTTAAATGTAGTCCAAAAAAAATTCAAGATTTCTAAATAAAAAATGGTTGTTGTGCCTCACTCGACATAGATAGGTATGGTGTGTCGCGGACTTTTTTGTAGATATTTATAAGATCTACAATTAATTAGAACATTTTATGGTTCTATCTTTTATAGTTTAGGCAGCGTACGCAAAATAAGTAACTTTTCTGGTTGATTTTTTACACCTTGTGTCCGAAAACCCCAAATATCTCACGGAACCCTATTTTTTCCATAATAAAATTTAGCCTATGTTACTCGTGGATAATGTAGCTTTCGAATGGTGAAAGAATTTTTGAAATCGGTCCAGTACTTTTTGAGCCTATTCATTACAACCAAACAAACATACAAACAAAGTTTTCCTCTTTATAATATTAATGTAGATGTAGATTATAGTGTAGATTTAGTTATATTATATTTAAGATGTGTGTATTATATAATACACACATTTAATACATATTCATGAATCATGATTCATGATCTAGAAACACAGAAAACTTTTTGTGTTCCCTGGCGGGATGTCTAGCTAGCTAGTCTATAAGCGGGCGCACTATCTTTTCTCGAAGCATTTTGCGGCCTTTTCGTGCCCCCATATTTTAGTTTGTATTTGTAATCAAGATAGCGGTCTGAAATTTTGAAGACGTCGTTGGCGGCACAAGCTAATATTTTAAATTTCATAAAAATCGTGTGTATGGTTTAGGAGATATTAGGTAAGCGGGAACGAAAACGATTTTGAAAGATGGATGGAGATGTGAAGCCATCGTAAGCACAATTCAAAGCACACTTATAGCAGACTTAGAAATTTAAATTTTCTGCCAGGCTAGATCATTTTGCTACAAGTAAAGGGAAAATATAGGAAAAGTAAAAATTCTGAATAAAAATAATGATTTTATAATTTACTAGATGTTGCGTATGTCATGGGATACTCATCCCAACTTACCTGTCCGGTAGTTGTAGTATAGTATACGGGTATGCGACCCCGGCTTCCCTAGCTATTACTGTCCTATCCCTTGCCCTCCTGGGCGGTAATATCCTACATTTCCTATTTCCCACTCTAACTTACCAATCTTCCTTTCCACACCACCTATCCTTCCCTTTCCCTATTCTTACCCTCTCCACTAATCCGTGGAAATGCAATGGATAATCATAAAAATAATTTAATTATCCAAAATGGCGGCGATGTGGTTTACTTCACCACCCAACACGTCTCGTTTCTCGCGGAGATGAAAAGCGGACCATGGAGAGCCGCTTCGCTACGTTGGATGTAAGAGGAGGAATGGATGGTAAGAATGAAAGTGACGAAGCGAAAAGAGTATGTTAGGATCGTAGCAAGTGACAAAAAGTGGTCTCTGCCTACCCCTTTACGGGAAAAAGGCGTGATTATATATATAACGCGGTAGGCACCTTGTGGGCGTTGTTTAGATTGTCTTCAATCGTCAAGTTGTCAGGAATTAATAGTACACTCATACACTGTACCGGTATATTGTTCGAGAAATAACAAAGTTTCACACTAAAATATTCACACACGACATTGATGCAAACGGATTAATATCGAGACGTGGCGAAGTCGGAAACAACTTGGCAATACGTGCGCCGCTCACGGTATCTTCTCTCCGAGTCCTCCAGTCGACCAGCGTTATTCTCCTATCGTTGTCAAAAGTGACATTGACTATCGAGCTGTCAACAGCCAATTGCATCCGAACTCGTCAAATCAGTTGCAGATTTACGTCTCAATTCCGTTCTCAGCTGTGGTTCTCCGACACGGCCATTCTGACCAGTCACACGTCCCCGTGTGATGCTCCTGAAAAAGAGAAAACCCAGCTGCAATATCACAAGTCTTTCGGCCTATCCTGATTAACTCGCTTGGGTATGGTGCTTTACTTGAAACAACTTTTACAAGGAATCAACACTTTTTTCTCACACAATTTTGCTAACTTCACTACGAATCATCAAATAACAATTTACTGACCATTGACTAGTATTCACACACCATACAACCACACTTTTTTTTTTTTACAACCATACAACCACACCAGTTTTTTCACCACTCTTACCACCACACACACCACTTTACTCTTAATTGAACTCTACGTACAGTCTACTCAGTATCAATCCTTACGGTCGTCACTATCACCTAAATCGAGCGATAGTAACTCATTCCACTCCATCAAATAACGCTATCTCACAACAGTCGTTACTACCACCTAAATCGAGCGATAGTAACTCATTCCACTCCATCAAGTCACGCTATCTCACAACAGTCGTCACTACCACCTAAATCGAGCGATAGTAACTCATTCCACTCCATCAAGTCACGCTATCTCACAACAGTCGTCACTACCACCTAAATCGAGCGATAGTAACTCATTCCACTCCATCAAGTCATGCTATCTCACAACAGTCGTCACTACCACCTAAATCGAGCGGTAGGGACTCATACCACATGCGCGGTGCGCCAAGTGACGGTATCTCACAACAGTCGTCGCTACCACCTAAATCGAGCGGTAGCGACTCATGCCACATGCGCAGTGCGCCAAGTGACGGTATCTCACAACAGTCGTCACTACCACCTAAATCGAGCGGTAGAGACTCATGCCACTTGCGCGGTGCGCCAAGTGACGGTATCTCACAACAGTCGTCACTCTCATCTCATCTCATCTCAACACCATTTCATTCTCATCTTATCTCAATACCATTTCATTCTCATCTCATCTCAACACCATTTCAACACCAACAACTTTCACACAATTTACACTCAATAAACTAATTTGCAATTGTTGGTTGAATAGTGGTCAATGGGTTACACAACTTGTTCTGCACCGCTATTTTCGCAATCTACAGGAGTCTCATGGTCAGGCATCTTTCTCAGACAGTCGTGTGCATACTTGTAAGTACTCTTAGAATTTACAGCTTTTAGTGTTTATCGGTCTCTCTCTAAAATTTCTAATTTTCTCTGATTACGTCCCTTATTTTCAATTAATAAAAACAACGAATCGAAAATCTATTTACTTCCGCTTTACTGCTTTTCAAAACGTATTTTTGTAACAATTTTACTAAAGACTATACCGAGTCTTCACACTACAGTCACGAGATAAACAATTACGCTCACCAAATATCTTTAGTTCCAAATTCGATACTTCAATGAAGTACAGAGTGCAGATCCCTGGCCGCCACAGCACCCCGTCGCACGGCCTACACCACCTGCTGCGTCGCGTCGCGTCTCGTCACGTCGCGTCTCGTCGCGTCGCGTCTCGTCGCGTCGCGTCGCGTCTCGTCGCGTCGCGTCTCGTCGCGTCGCGTCGCATCGCGTCTCGTCGCGTCGCGTCACGTCGCGTAGCCTGTACACAAAATAAAAGAGCACAAAAATTGTCCAAACTATGTACAATTACGTTCTTTTTAGTGTTCCGTATCCAAAGGTAAAAACAGGAACTGAAAAATCTAAGACTTTGCTGTATGTCTGTCACCAGGCTGTATCTCAAGAACTGCGATAGCTAGAAAATTGATTTCCTTTTTTGAGATAAAATGTCAGATTTGATAATGCAATAAAGTTAATTTCATTTCCTTTCAACAATCTAACTGATTGCATGAAGAAAAGCTATTACAGTAAGAGTCTCACTATACCAGAAGACTCACAAGTGCGTTTACAACCTATTACATGATAACCAAGTCCACCGGAGTTCACTGGTGTTGTGTGTGAGTTGAGTGCGTGCCACCGTCACGCCGCCATCACCACCGGCCACAGGAACCAGCCGCTCCGATGCTGCGCGTCTCGTTCTACAGGACACCGCCACTACATGCTGTTGCGCGTCGCGTCACAAGTATTACAGCTTGGACACCAGACTGCAATATGTTCCATCTGCACAGAAAACACAACAGCAGAACAACAGAACACTAAACTATAAAGTTTATTTTGAGATTTAGGCAAGCAATTTCATGGACACTTTGTAAATGTATCCAGTGTCAGATGACTGTAACATTGAAGGTCTTTAAAAATTATTACGAGGAATAAAAAGTTGGCTACCACCTGTTACCAAATCCACCAAATTCATAACCAAAGCCTGTCGTTGCCTCGCCACCACGCTCGTGTCACCATCATAGATGTAACGTTCATGACACGCCACCGTCCACGTCCACAGTCAACACGTTGCCATTGTTGCCGCAATCGTCACGTCACCGTCGTCACCACGGTCACCACGTCGCTGTCGTTACCGCATTTGCCACGATGCCATCGTAGATGCAGTTGTCACCGTTGTCAGTACCTACGTCACCGCCGTCAGTACGTCACCATCGTCAGCGCCGTTGCAATCTCGCCACGAACAAATAACCCTTTGTTACAATCATGTATCAACATGATCACCTTGCAGCACTCGGTTCGCTACTGTCCCGATTTTCCGCTATTACGCCATATGCATGGCGTGCTGCCTTGTTGTACATACTGCCAAACTCGATCCACAACATTCGCAATGATTATTATCACTTTTTGTAGCTTTTGTGCGGGCTAGATAACACTTTATTTTTCACTACCCTCACTTTTTTTCATAAAATTACACAATTGATTATTCCATTTTGTGCCCTTAAATAATCTATCTTGATTTTCGGGGTTACATCCCAATTCTGATAACGCGGTAGGCACCTTGTGGGCGTTGTTTAGATTGTCTTCAATCGTCAAGTTGTCAGGAATTAATAGTACACTCATACACTGTACCGGTATATTGTTCGAGAAATAACAAAGTTTCACACTAAAATATTCACACACGACATTGATGCAAACGGATTAATATCGAGACGTGGCGAAGTCGGAAACAACTTGGCAATACGTGCGCCGCTCACGGTATCTTCTCTCCGAGTCCTCCAGTCGACCAGCGTTATTCTCCTATCGTTGTCAAAAGTGACATTGACTATCGAGCTGTCAACAGCCAATTGCATCCGAACTCGTCAAATCAGTTGCAGATTTACGTCTCAATTCCGTTCTCAGCTGTGGTTCTCCGACATATATATGTATATATATATTAAGAATTCACATAAACAAAATGTATAAGTTCACTGGTAACCTTGTAATCCTTATTTGTTTACCAAACGTCATAAATTGAGAAGTGGTAGGTTATTTTAAATTCGAGAAGATGCTTCGAGAGGAATGGGCCGATTCAACCCGAGTATCATGGAGAATAGAGGTAAGGAGATCCATCTTGTATGGGGGATAACTTGATAAAGTGTCCACCCGTAAAGACCAAATTATAGTTCGAAAACTCACCGAAATAGCGCTATACACTAGCGTGAAGGAAGTGAAAATGATATGAAGTTAGCAATAAGAGATGGAGTGAAGTTATTTGAAAGTTAATTATTGGTTAGTTACTATAATAATTTGTGGCCATTTTGTGGCGCTCTTTTTTAAATTTTTCCACTCGCTACTATTGCGCCAACTTATCTTGCTCCCTTTCAACGGACACTTTTTAATACACGAGATGGTTCTCCTTACCTCTATTCTCCATGCCGAGTATGTAGTGATTAGTATTAATCACCAATAATTGTAACCAAGAGCATGTCAGGAATTCAGGACATATCTAAGGAGGGTTCCATATCTATAAACGCGTAGTAGGTTTTTTCAAAATACTTCAAAATTTACTGTACGATTTCGTTCAAAACAATTTTTCTAAAGAGTATAAATACTCAGCATGATCTATCAGCTGGAAAAATTGCAAGTTTTTAAGTCTCATAGTTTAGAAATACCTATAATTTCAAAAGACCTATTCAATGACACCCCACACGATGAGGTAATATGAAAAAATATTTTTAATTCTCATTTCACATGTATGAGAGCCACCCCTTAAATATAAAATTATGATTATATTATGCCAAAACCGAGATCTATATATTACAATCTATAAATATAACAAAAAATTTCATCAATTTATATTTATATTACAGAAGCTAGAAGGGCGGACGGATAGACAGACGGACGGACGGACAGAGCAAAATTAAAAGGGTTCCTTGAGTACTACGGAACCCTAAAAAGTATTATTGTGTATTATGAATATGGCTGATTCTTAAATTCTAGTATTATAACATTTTAATACTTGCTTACTTAACTGTACTTTTAGTACCAATATCATCCTATACATTTCAGAATATATGCTTGATGTATGAAACGGCCGCTTTTTTGTGACCATCTTAACTCGGTCGGGTTGTCAAGCGTATTTATCGATTTGTTATTATTTCTATTATCTCCCAAATTATTGAGTGTTTTTAGGTAAAAATTTACCTGTATATAATTAAACTAACGCTCTAATTATTGGTATCACCTAGAAATAGGAAACACACAAGATACCGATTTTATAAGATCTCGCTGGTATTGTGCACTTTTATAAATTAATTTTCGTCATAATTAGATAACTAATATGATAAGACTTTAATGCTCAATTGAAGATTGATGTAAACTATAATATGCAATTTGAATTAGGTCTCTAGACCTGTTTAAAAAAGTTCAAGAACGTGCTAAGTAGTTTTTATAAAATATCAAAAAACTTTTAAAGCGTGTATTATTATTAATTTTTTATTGCCGAGCAAATTTAAGCACATTTGGGAGAAGCCGTGTACCAAAAATTGTACATCTGCATCCAACAGTCTTCGAGATCTAAGAAATCGCCAAACGTTACTCCAGCAGGATTTTGAATATCTTCATAACTTATCAAGCTACAAATGAAATTTTTATACGCTCAATTACACCCTGCAACGCTCTAATTATTTGCATATTATTTTTCTTAAAATATCCTTTAGAAGAAAAAATCTCTGGCTGGAGTAACGTTTTGAAACGTTACTCCAGCCAGATCTGTTTTTCGAGTTTTTCTCGAAAACTACAAAGGAGCAAATTATGAAAATGCAACGCTCAATTACAGGAGACAACGCTCTAATTGAGCATAGGTAAAAAGTTAACAAAATCCACAACATCTGGCTGGGGTAACGCACACAGTAACTTAGGCTACTTATAACTTAGGGTTCCATTTCCATTGGTTCTATGAGGTTCTATGCAAACGAAGTTGCAAGCACCAGCGAGTACTTACGTGGTATTCACACTTAATTTTTGAAATATAGTCGTGGTAGTTGGTGGGTATGGTTGCTATGGATCCATATACCACACTGTACATGGTCAATTTGTACCTTTACCAAATTGAAAATTATGGAATAGCAAATGCGTGTAGCCAAGAAATTCTGAATCCACTTCCTTTACTTTATGCGGATTGCGATTGTCTTATAATATTTATTTAATAGATCCAGCTTAATAATAAACAGAATTAAATATGTAGGTATGTACTTTTTTATTTCCAATGAATAAAAAAAACCGGTCAAGTGCGAGTCGGACTCGCGCACCGAGGGTTCCGTACAAACCTGCAAGGTTTACAAAGTTCGTTCATTACGACAATCGAGTCATAACTATGGTATTTTTATTGCAACCTGAGTATTTGGTATGAATTTCAATTTAATACCTCTACGCGTTTATGAGGAAATGGGTAGTAAGTTTAAAATTATTAAAAAAATATATATTATGTGATGTAACTAAAAATTTATGGTTTTCGTAATTTTTCCTTTATCTATGCTATAAGACGTTGCTTCGTACCAAATTTCAAGATTCTGAGTTCACGGGAAGCACCCTGTAGGTTTTGATTCCCTTGCAAGTGTCGAAAATTTGCGGCATAAACGGCTGTATCTTTTGATTGCGTTGGCTTAGAAGTTTGATTTTTTCACAGCTTCAAGGGACAGTAGACCTGAGTAATTGATATAAATTTCAGCTTCATACCTCCACGCGTTCCTGAGAAAAAGGGTCTTGACAGACGGACGGACGGACAGACGGACAACAAAGTGATCCTATAAGGGTTCCGTTTTTTCCTTTTGAGGTACGGAACCCTAAAAAAGGTGAAATTAATTTTTATTCTTGTGGAGTCTAGGAGTCGAGTGTTTTCCAGATCTTTGGTACAGTCACAGAATAAATATTAGTACGAGTACAGTCGGAAACACTAGTAGTATACCACTTTTGAACCTTATTGAGTTCTAATGTCATATTAATAATACTAGATAAGTATAGAGTTCGAAATAAAAAGACGACGTTTGAATACTTACGAAACTCAATATTTTCCTTAGATTTAAAATAGGTAGAGACACTGGAATGAAAAACTTAACAACAGTCTAAGTACATCAACTAATAGTTTTTAAAGACAATGATATTATTATGTACCAATTAAAACATATCCGTCCCAACTCCCAAGTAACAGCTCAAGTTGTTACGAATTACGATAACAATGTAATAAAAGCTCAAAGTTTCAAAGTCGTGTATCTCGGTCAATGTCCGTTTACGTCACTCGAACATAATTTCACCTTCGTAATGTCGGGGACGCATGTCTGCGGCTTGGGGGTGTCTGCTTGGGGTCTGGGGGTGTCTGATGGGGGTTTAGGGGTGATGGCGACCCCTCGAGCCCCCTAGTCCACCCCACGATCGATCCAGCTTCGTCTCTGTCACGTTGGGGTAAAGATCGTTCGACTGAGATGATTTCGAAGTTCGAACGACATAATATTATTATGTCGTTATAAAATATTATTTAACTTTCAAGTAAATAATTAACCGACTTCCAAAGTAAAAATACACAAAACAGTATGAAATAAAACTTATTTTCTAAATAATACCACTTTTAAATTTGGCTATTTCTCTACTTAATCTTCTTATTTTTGAAGTCGCTACCAGCCCAAACGATATCCTACAATATTTTAAAGGTACAACTCACGTTCATATTTGCTAGTATTGACTCCAAATTCGAGAAGATTAAGTAGAGAAAAACGTGTGTTGGTTAAACTAAAAAATCTAAAATAAAATAAATAATAAAAAAAAAAACCCGACTGCAAAAAAAAGACAGATACCTAAGCAACGCACTAAAAAGACCGAAACAAGATTAAGAAAACAGACTACACTATGAGCTGAAAGCCTAAGTGAAATTATTGACGTTATGTTTGGTAGCAGGCGGGACCCATTCGCAAATTATAAATCGTACAAAAATATATGGGCCCCGCCTGCTAACAAACGTAACATCAATTATTTCACTTAGGCTTTCAGCTCATAGTGTAGTCTGTTTTCTTAATCTTGTTTCGGTCTTTTTAGTGCGTTGCTTAGGTATCTGTCTTTTTTTTTGCAGTCGGGTTTTTTAATTTTTTTTTATTATTTATTTTATTTTAGATTTTTTAGTTTAACCAACACACGTTTGGTCGATTTAAAGCAACAATATAATGATACGAACACTAACTTAAAGGCTTAATGTGAGAATGGATGTTACGCAACTTTAAATCGATATAGATCCTAAACGGTCAGTCGAATCGAAAAATGTTAAGAGAAAACTAAAAATGATTTTTAAATACCTATTCAACGATACCCCACTTGACATAGTTTGTTGACTTTAATTTTTTTCATTTTCATAATATGGCGTCCAGTAGTCGCCATATTGAATTTTCACTAACGTCATGTCTTTAGTGACACTCGCCGGACTAAGAGGGATCGATTGACATGCGAATCATAAAAATCGGCCCAGGCGTTTGGTCTGTAACTCTGTATAGTGCTTCAAAGGAACATACATACATACATACATACATACATACATACATACATACATACATACATACATACATACATACATACATACATACATACATACATACATACATACATACATACTAGATATGAGCGCCGCGCCGGCGCGCCGCCGCCGCCGCCGCTTTTGCCACGCCGCCGCCGCCGCGAAAATACATCGGCGCGCCGAGTGAGCGAGAGGAATAGTCATAATGTGTAATTTCAGTCAGTGACTATGAGCATTCATATTATCCAAGTCATATTATATACCCATACAAGCCTTACTTCTTTCATGCTTTAAACGAGGAGAACATCCACATAAGTCACACCTATCTCATCGAAAGAGTTCTACATAAAAATTAAAATACAACATGCTTACTAGAGAGGCAGATCTACTGAATTGATGTAGCTAGTAGATCGCATTGATAAAACCATTGAGGATAAGAAGTTTACGCTAAGCGCCTTCCTAGATATTGAAGGCGCGTTCGGCAAAAACTCAAAATGAGCTAGGTATTAAGCTGATAGCCTGGCTTCAAGAATTACTATAGAGTGGATCAAAACTACGCTAAGCAACAGAGTAGCGTCATCAACTATTATGGGCTTGACGCTCAGGAGCAGGTTGACCCAAGGATGCCCACAGGGAGGGGTACGGTACTGTCACCACTGGAGTGGTCCCTGGTAGTGAATGGGCTGCTAAAAGAACTGAACAATAGGTAATACTAAATAACAATAAATAATAAGGTTCTATGCTCAAAGATACGCTGACGACCTAATAATAGCCCCCCATACCGATTTCGGTGACGGTGGCCGGTTTCTTTGAAACCAGGCCAACAGTTATTATTATTATAGTGCCCTTGTAATATGTCCGCAGTACACAAGAGCACTCTCTCTTCCTTTACGAGAGTAAGTTACGAGAGTAATCCAGTGGGACGGTAAACGACACGACTGGCGAGAGATCAGGCGCTGGTCCGACTTTTTGCATTCCCATCCGACGCATGGATCACCTTTCTTTCTTGTGATTCACACAAGCAAAAAAGTACTTTACTTTTTGTCAGTATAGATTAGTCGTCGCGACGACTCATGCGATACTGTCGAAAAGTAGCGTACTTTTTTGCTTGTGTGTAAACTACTACTTTTCGACAGTATCGAATGAGTCGTCGCGACGACTAATCTATACTGACAAAAAGTAAAGTACTTTTTTGCTTGTGTGTGCGTGAGCGCGTGTGTAAAATTGAAGTAGCGTAGTTTTTTAGGCTTCACTTCAAACAAACGCCACGCGCTATCTTGGTTTTTTATTTGATCTGAGCTTGGAATAAGCACATCGAGGACATTATGAAAAATGATAGACGTGCTCTGTGGTCCTGCCCAAGACTTGTCAGCTCTAAATGAGGCCTTCGGTGTAGTGAGGTGATTGTCACATATGCGTAGTGAGGTATGCCATACTACGCAATAAGAAGCTGTACAGGTCAACTGCATCAAATCATTAAATAGTGTACATGGGCTGGCCTGCCTAATAATCATGGGTGCGCTCTCTTCGGCACCTACCGCTTCACTTGAAGCCCTGATTCACCTGACGCCACTTTCTCTGCTTGTTCATATTATGGACACTAAGAAGGTTGTTCTCAGGGCCATGACGGCAGGTAGGATGAAACGTGCCTCCACCCAACTTGGGCAACTAAAACAGTCTCATCTGAAGCCATAATAAAGGTGCATATCTTCTAGAAGCTATACCCAGGTTTCATAACTTCTGGGGAGGACTGAGTCCAAATTAATGTTCACCTTAAGGACATAATTTGGTCCACGGATAGATCTAAGAAAGACAACCGGGATGGCGCTGGACTACGGGGGCGTCCCAACTGCCATCTACAGGCAGATATGCTTGTTTGGGAGATTTTGCATCGTGTTTCACGCTGAGTTCTCCACTATTATTGGTTTTTCAATAGAGAGCCTACACAGTCAGTTATAAAAATGGCTTCGACGTCAGTTCTTTACTACCAAGTACAAAATTCAACTCTTTCAAGGTCACGCCGCCGACGCCGCCGCCGCCGACCCAAAATAGACGGCGCGCCGCCGCCGACCTACCACCCATCGGCGCTCATATCTAATACATACATACATACATACTAGTGATGTGCCGGATCGTTAAAAATGTATATCCGCGGATACGGATCTGAATACGGATATTTGGTGTCAAGATCCGCGGATACGGATACGGATACGGATCTTAACTTTCTTACGCAGTCGGTGTCGGTGCGCGCGATCTTCACACATGTTTCGACTTGCATTACACGGTGGTTCTTTCTTTTGTTTTGTTTATAGTTTTGTGTGTTGACACTGGACATCATAGATAACGCTTGTTTGGTATTATACATGAGTTTTAAAAAATGGCTACAAAGAAGTAGTGTAATTTGGAATTATTTTGTGTTAGTAAATAATATAATAATAGCTCCCCACACGGATTTCGGTGACTGGTGGCCGGTTTCATTGAAAACCAGGCCAGCTACGCAAGAGTTATTTTATAGTGCCCAAATGTGTGCGCAGTACACAAGAGCACTCCCTCTTCCTTTACTCTCATAACCCAGTGGGACGGATAACCGACACGACTGACGAGAGATCTCAGATTAGGCGCAGGTCCGACTTTTTACATGCTCATCCGACGCATGGATCATCTTTCTTGTCAGACAATCAGGTGATCAGCCTGCATTGTCCTAACCAAACTTGGAAACAACATTTTTTATTGTTCCAATGCGGGAATCGAACCCACGACCTCTGAGTCGAGAGCCAATGGTCTCAACCACTCGAACCACTAGACCACGGAGGCTGTTAGTAAATGATGAATGTGCAAAGAGTAAATTTTGTCATGGAAAGTATTCCCGTAAGGGTAAAAGCACAACTCTTTAAAAAATCATTTACAAAGAAAACATCCGAAATTTAATAGTTATTATTGCTAGTCGCTACCTTAATCAGTAATCACTAATTTAAATAATTAATTCATCTATAATTTTAATATTAATAAGGTGAATAGATCCGTAAAAGATCCGCCAAATAGTAACGGATACGGACACGGATACGGATCTTTCTTCTGCCTCGGATATCCGCGGATACGGATACGGATACGGATATCCGGCACATCACTAATACATACATTGGCTCTTAAACACATTACCACTCCTTTGCGTCGCGCAGTCGGGTAAATAGCCTAATTTATTAGTAGAAAGTAGGATAGTGTTTCAATTTACCTTCAAAACATATTATTTTAACTCCCCTCTGTGCGTGCCTAATGATGTACACCTGCAATTCAATATTGTTGTTAATAATATTTTATATTATAATTTAATATAACTTTATAGGATGATGATAATATACTGATACTTAGCAGTGTTCCCGCAGCTTGCCTATTAAAGGGTTACCTAAATAATATTTTAACTGTCATCATAAATTTCAAGTAGGTAACTATAAATAATTATTATTTTTAAACAAAAAAACCAACCAAAGTAAAAATACACAAAAAAGTATGACATAGACGTGAACAACAATACCTAATGGAAGCTTAGCGTGTCTTCAATTATACATTCGATCGTTAATTTTAAACGTTCTTAAGATGTAAGTATTTAATACAAATATCACTAAAAGGGTAAAATTATTATTAGGTAAAAAAATTAAACCGACTTCCAAAGTGAAAATACACAAAAAAGTATGAAATAAAATTTATTCTCTAAATAACTCCCATTTCAAATTCGGCTATAATTTTAACTAGGTATTTCTCTACTCAATCTTCTTAATTTTGAAATCGGTACCAACCCAAACAATATCCTACAATATTGTATAAAACTCACGTTTATATTTGCTGGTACCGACTTTAAAATTAAGAAGATTCAGTAAAGAAGTAGGTAAAATTTTAGCCGGATTTAAAAGGGAACTTAGAAAATAAGTTTTCGTTTCATACTTTTTTGTGTATTTTTACTTTGGAAGTGGGTTTATTTTTTTGTTTAAAAAAAATAATTTTACCCTTTTTAGTGATATTTGTTAAATTATATTATTAAAACATTCTAAGAACGTTTAAAATAAACGATCGAATGTATAATTACTGAATACCTACGTGCTAAGCTTTCATTAGGTATTGTAAATAAGATGATGATGATGATTATTGTAGGTAAGTTACATAGTGACATATGCTTGCAGTTCTTTGAACAATGCCGAAATTTTCAAACGCGTATAGCCAATTAAAGACTGAGGAGTTCTGTTTAGTGCTTTTGAATCCTGGGTATACCTTGGTGCAAAATATTATTTTTTTGGTAGCATATGCTTATGTTACTTCAGGAAAAGTCTAAATCACTGTGTGTCCATATAAATTTCGAGGAGTTCCCTCGATTCCTCATGGTCATCAAGTTTCCACTCAAGTTTTTAGTCTCTACTCTACTCAATCTTCTTAATTTTCATATCGGTACCAACCCAAACAATATCCTACAATATTATATAGAACTTATGTTCATGTTTGCTGGTAGATTGAGTAGAGAGATAGTTAAAATTTTAGCCGAATTTAAAAGGGGACTTATTTAGAAAATAAGATTTATTTCATACTTTTTTGTATTTTTTTTTGTTAACCAGTGAAGATTTAAGTATGTATGGCTTGATACCTACTCTAAAATATGATGCATTAAGATACATCATGTTTTGCTTATAGCGACAAACATGGGGAACCATAGAATAATAATCTACCTATACCTACTAATATCTTTATTACGCTGTGCTAATATTATAAATTACACTAATCACAGCAACTACTGGTACGAATAAAAATTATTTTTGTGTTGGATAGTCCATTTATCGAGGAAGGCTTTAGGCTATATAACATCATGCTAAGTTTAATACGAGTGGAGCTCCAATAGAGAATGTTACAAAATCGGGGTTTTCCCCCTTTTGAGTGCTTTCGCTGCGTACGCTGCGGAAAGGTTAAAGTTTCGCTAAAATTATACATGACAGAACTGTTCCCCTTTAAAACTACTAAAGAAAAGTCCGCGTCTGTGTATATCTTCTTTTAAGGTTGGCTCACTAGATAACCTTTTTTGCTAACCAAATTTGTTCTAAAAGTAAGCATTAGCTGTTGTGGTGTTTTCATAAAGATGATATTAATCCTTATCCAAGTAAATACGTTATTCATTGCAAGCATTTTTAAATGCTAAAATTTAGGAGAATATTGCTGTTTACATCTTTTGATTTCAATAAGTATTTTAGAAGATATCGCAGTAATAAAATAATCAAGCGAGCAATAATAATGTACGGCGCACGGCGTGGGCGGGCAGTCGTGAGGGCGAAGCACTTCTCCTTCTACGTAAATGAAGTCGCGGGTTAATTTTAGCGATATCCCAAAGTAACTGTTCCACGCGGACGAAGTCGCGGGCTAAAGCTAGTCGTGTAATAATAAATTGTCATCCAAACTAAACGTGTGTACAAAATTTTATCTCAATCGGTTAAATATATATAGTGCGATTCAAATGAGAATAGGATCGAGTCGGCGTCATATTGTTTCGAATTTAGACTGTTATTTAAATTTATGTTTTGATAATTGATTACTATTTAACGTTTTTATTTAAATTCGATGTAAGACTAAGTATTAATATTTATATGAACATCATAGATATATAATATTAAAAAGAGGGTAATAATTAATCAAATATGAACATATTTTTTTCTGAAAATCGCACTTTAAGACAGAAAAAGTCATTGACGTTCCTATTCTCATTTGAAACGCGTTATATCTGCTTTAAAATTGAGTAGCAAGATTCCACGTGCGTGAAACACGCACAAAAGGCCACACGATTGAAAACAGAGGAAATTATCATCCTTACCTTTATGGTGTAACTAAAGGAAAAAACGGAGTAGGATTTCTTATCAAGAATAACAACAAAACGAAGACTCTCGACTTCGTTGGTATATCAGACAGAGTGGCGTTACTGAAAATAGAAATAAATAATAAAAAACACACGCTAATTCAAGCATACGCACCAACTTCAAGCTCGAGCAACAAAGAATTGGATGAATTCTACGAATTTCTTGAGGACGCGTTCGAACAAGCTACAGACAACGTTATACTGCTCTGTGACATGAACGCTAAAATTGGACAACCTAAACCTAACGAATATAAAGTAACTGGAAAACATGGATATGGAAGAAGGAACAAGAGAGGCGAAAAATTCATCCAATTTTGCCTAAAACATAACTTAACGATCACGAATACCATATTCAAGAAACCCCTTAAACATCGATGGACTTGGAGATCTCCAGATGGCATAACGAAAAACGAGATAGACTACATAGCGACAAATACACCACAAATAATCGAAAACACGGACGTTCTTAACAAATTCAAACACCCAAGCGACCATCGCCTTGTCCGGATAACAATCAACCCCCAAGGTAAACGTCGTAGCCGCGCAAACTACAGGGCCGCAGGCTCACATCCTAAACAAATTAATCTTGAGCAATACGTAACAAAACTCTCCACGTGCAATTTTGACGAAAAAACTTACCTAGTTCAAGAACTATACGATAATATAGAAACAAACATTAAAGAAAGCTACAAACAAACAAACTCGACGAGAAAGACAGATAAAAAGAACCTTATAATCACAGACGAAGTAAAAGAACTAATAGAACAGAGACATACGCTAAAAAACAAGGAACGGAAAACAAGGGAAGAGAAACTCAGACTCAGCATATTATACAGGAAAATTCATAAAACTATAAAAAATAATACTAAGCAATACAGGGTAAATACTATCCAAAAATGTATAGAGAATTCATCCGGAGTTAAAAGAGCTTACAAGCAGTTGGCCACAGGTAAACAACTAATGAGTCAACTCAAAGACAAAAACAACAGAACTGTCACCAAACGCGATGATCTGATGCAGATAGCGACAGAATTCTACACTCAACTGTACAAACACAATGTAGATTTCAGTCACAACCCACAAAAACCATCGAATATAGACCCTGTACCTGAATTTATAGAGTCAGAAATAGAATACTCCCTAAAGAACTTAAAACTAGAGAAAAGCCCAGGCCCTGACAACATATCAAACGAAATGCTCTTATACGGAAAACACATTCTAACAAAACCTCTCACCAGATTGTTTAACCTCATAATGCTGACAAAAGTAATACCTACCCAATGGACAATATCTCATATAACACTACTGTTCAAAAAAGGAGATCCTACCGAAATTACAAACTATAGACCTATCAGTTTAATGTCATGCTTATACAAAACCTTCGCCACAACTCTACTGAGACGCATAACTAAAATAATTGATGAAAACCAATCAAAAGAACAAGCGGGATACATGCGCTCTTTCTCCACCATTGATCATATCCACTCTCTGAAAATGATAATCGAAAAATACAAGGAACACGACAAGCCACTATACCTCTGCTTTATTGACTTCTGCAAAGCATTCGATTCCATCTCCCACGAATATATTTGGACAACACTAGCAGTACAAGGAATAAACAAAGAATATATCGACATACTTAAGGCAGTCTACGATAACAGCACAGCGAGAGTATTACTAGAAAAACCAGGCCCAAGATTCCAAATCGGGAGAGGAGTCAAACAAGGTGACCCAATTTCGCCAAAACTCTTCATAGTGGTACTTGAGCAAATTTTCAGAGAGTTAAACTGGTCAAAACTAGGCTTAAAAATACATGGGTCATACATGTCACACCTAAGGTTCGCGGACGACATTGTTCTATTCTCTGAAAACGCAAAAGAGCTACAATACATGTTACAGTCACTATGCGAACAAAGTAAGAAAATAGGTCTAAACATCAACGAAAGGAAAACAAAAATTTTAACAAATAGAGAACAAATCCCAATTACCATATCAACAGGACAAATAGGATACAAGGAAGAATACCTATACCTAGGACATTTAATATCATTCGAATCATGCAATGAGAAAGAAATAAACAGAAGAATCAAATCAACTTGGACTAAGTATTGGAACATGAAAGAGATCTTCAAGAGCTCCCTACCAACACACTTAAAAACTAAAGTCATGGAAACCTGCCTAATCCCCTGTCTAACATATGCTTGTCAAACATGGGCATTAACTGAAGAGAACTTGAGGAACATACAAGTATGCCAAAGAGGTTTAGAGAGAAGCTACACGGGGACAAGACTTACAGACAAAATCCGTCATAGTGTCATAAGATCTAAAACGAAGGCCACAGACGTCAAACAGAGAGTACTTAGTCTCAAATGGAAATGGGCAGGCCACTTACAAAGGGTCACTGACGATAGATGGACCAAGACTCTAACCAATTGGTACCCCATAAATAAAAAACGTAAGAGAGGAAGACCTTACAAAAGATGGAGTGATGACATAATCAAGATAGCAGGTAAAACTTGGTCCCGCACAGCTCGAGACAGATCAATGTGGAATAAAATGGAGGAGGCTTTTACCGCAGATGCGGTCCTTACCACTAAAAATGCTTAACGCAACAACTTCAAAGAACATAGAATTTAAGAGAAACACACCAATAAAAATGATAAATGTACAACTTGTAAGGAAATAATAAAGCTATTTTATTTTATTTATTTTTTTATTTTAGCAAGATTCCACCCGAACTAACCATACATAATATTATATATTATGTCACCGTAAAATTGTAAAAACCGTTAGATTGTAATAAAACTAGTGAAATTGTAAAATGTTGATAGACTTCCGACTCGAATATGCTGCCTACAATTTAACACATTATTTTTCGTTACATTATAAATATATAGTTTTTAATCTTTCGACATATTTTTACAATCTCGTTAGTTATTTTACAATCTAACGGTTTTTATAATTTTACGGTGACATATACATTGCAAGCTTTTAAAAAGATAACATACCCAAAACTTGCCCAAAACATACCTTTGGAGTTTTGCCGGGAATGTCAACTTGATGTCAACAGCGACGTTGTGACGTATTTGTGTTTCTCTAAAATATTATGTAATTTCGATTTTTAATCTATACTAATATGTATTATAAAGCTGAAGAGTTTGTTTGTTTGTTTGTTTGAACGCGCTAATCTCAGGAACTACTGGTTCGAATTGAAAAATTCTTTTTGTGTTGGATAGTCCATTTATCGAGGAAGGCTTTAGGCTATACATGCTAAGCTCAATACGAGCGGAGCTCCAATCAATAATGTTTCAAAATCGGGGTGTTTTTTCCCTTTTGAGAGCTTTCGCTGCGTACGCTGCGGAAACGGTTAAAGTTTCGCTAAAATTATGTATGACAGAATTGTTCCCCTTTAAAAGTTCTAAAAAAAAGTCCGCGACAGTATATGTCTATCTTTTAAGGTTAACTCACAATAACCTTTTTATGCTAACCAAATTTGTTCTAAAATTAAGCATTATTTGTGAGGTTGTTTTCATAAAGATGATATTAATCCTTATCCAAGTAAATACGTTATTCATTACAAGCATTTAATTTAGAAGAAATTTGCCATTTACATCATTTGATTTCAATAAGTATTTTAGAAGATATCGTAGTAATAAAATAATCAGCGCGCAATAATGATGTGCGGCGCGCTGCGGGCAGTCGTGAGTCGCGGGCAAGCGCTCCTCCTTCTACGCAAATGAAGTCGCGGGTAAATTTTAGCGATATCCTAAAGTAAATATTCCACGCGGACGAAGTCGCGTGCAAAAGCTAGTATGAAATATTGGTAAAATACCTATTAACCATTAAAATATATTCGTTGAGTTGACGCGACGAGTGTGGGCAAGTGATTCAACTACAAAATGCATGTTAATTTGGGTAATCCGCCAAAGCTCCCTAGGAAATTTCAGTAAAGCGTATACCTACCTTGCCTACCACTTTACTGAATCAATAGGCAAGCGGACTGATTTTTTTTTATTACATAGATGAATAGTACTCTTAAATATGAGTAACTTCTCAGAAGAAACCGTATATCAAAAGTCAATATTTTCAAAGGTACAGCGATTTGTATACAAAATTTCTTCGAGTCTTTATACCAAAAAAAAATTTTTTTTTTTTGCGAAATTGGTAAACAAAACCTACATCATTAGTTTACTCACATCATATACAAAAACATTCATTATGGTAAGTATGAACTTAAACGCACAAATATCGGAGATATTTACAAATATATTCCTGCGGCCATATACTTCATATACTACTTCATACTACTTCATATTCAAGTGACGTCATGTGTATATCGATTTTAGTATGGAGCGTTTTTAGGAGGCTCGCGAAATTTTTTATACAAATCGCTGTACCTTTGAAAATATTGACTTTTGATATACGGTTTCTTCTGAGAAGTTACTCATATTTAAGAGTACTATTCATTTATGCAATAAAAAAAAATTTGTCCGATTGCCTATTGACGACTCATTGACTGCCTTGACTATTTACTAGAGTTTGGCAAGGACTATGACTAGGTACTGACTAGGACTTTGGACTTAACGATGTGGAAATGCGGCGAAGAAAATTTTACCGAATATTCTATTTCCCGCCTTTTTAAATTGACACTGGCAAATGGTTATAAGCCGACGCCGTTAATTAAAAAAAAACTTACCTCTATAAATTTTGATCACGGCCACCACGAAGTATAGATAGGTACCAGGAGTCCGAACGGTATCTGGGGGCACGGCAGTGCCCCCGCCAAGTCGAGCGCGAAGCAAACACTGCCGTACCATCCTTTACTGGAACCATTTCGCCGCATTTTCAGGCCCCTATTTGAGAACCTTTGGATAAGACCAGAACGCAGAAATTTTCGTCATCCAATAAGCTATAATCACATACTTAAAATCCAAAATTTCAAGTCTGTAGGTCATTTAGTTCCGAAGTTAAGCGAAAGCAAAGTTTCGCATTTTCGACACTCACTGACTCACTCACTCACTCATGATCATCAAAATAGAACTAGTACTTCCCATAAACTTAGAGAGCTGAAATTTGGTACAGAGTTGGGGTTTAATGGCCACATAAAGGGAAAACTATAAAAACTAGGATAATCGATCTGGGGGCACGGCAGTGCCCCTGCCAAGTCGAGCGCGAAGCAAACACTGCCATACCATTCTTTACTGGAACCATTTCGCCGCATTTTCAGGCCCCTATTTGAGAACCTCTAGATAAGACCAGAACGTCGATCTGGGGGCACGGCAGTGCCCCCGCCAAGTCGAGCGCGAAGCAAACACTGCCGTACCATTCTTTACTAGAACCATTTTGCCACATTTTCAGGCCCCTTTATTCTACTCGAACTTTATTCTACTCGAACATTACACAAATTAAATAAACAAATTACACTAAAATCTAGGAAAATAAATCAATATGCCCACGTTTCTACAAAAAGAAGTGAAATCCCACCAAAAACATTCTGTAAAAAACAAGCCAAGTCTCGATGGAGCTGCTTGTTTATCTCTAAAAAGTAATGAAATCTAGACAAAATCGTGCCAAGTCTAAGGTTCCTTACTGCGGTTTCTTTATTATTATAGTTAATGTTGTGTGACTTGGTCGTTGATGGGCACACAAGGGTACAAAACGGGCTCCATGACACCATTGCTCCAATACGTGTGTTGTACAATAAACAACAGCCTAAAATGAGACACTAGCGTCCAATTACCAATACCAGTATGGGCTATTATCCCGCTTAACAAACATAGGTAGTTACAAATGTAAACAAAATTGACTTGTACCCACTAAAGTATAAAGAATGTTCAACGGCCAAGTCACTCAACATTAACTATAATAATAAAGAAATCGCAGTAAGGAACCTTAGACTTGGCACGATTTTGTCTAGATTTCATTACTTTTTAGAGATAAACAAGCAGCTCCATCGAGACTTGGCTTGTTTTTTACAGAATGTTTTTGGTGGGATAGGCTTTTCCATAGTAATTATGTACACAATAATAGGACCAGATATTAGTTCTCTTTTCTGCCACTAGCTGTGCGAGACCGACGAGTACCGAGTGTTGCCAATACTATTATACCGAGTGTTGCCAATACTATTATTTATTACAATTATTTTTAAATTACCGTTAGGCAATTACCGTGTTCTACGGTATCTATACTTCGAGAACAGTTTCTAAGAATTTCCTAAAACTTTTATTTAATTAGATGTAAATCCACGTTTCTCATAATATTTTCTTCCAGAGCTGTCAGTAGCAACATTTAAACTTCCCGCGTAATTTCAAACGAGTGCTTGTCGAACCGTCGCGCGCTCTACCGGCAAAAATCTCTCCCCGTAATTGAGACCATTATTTTAACATTACGTTCGGACTCCTGGTATCTATGCTTCATGATCACGGCGAACATACATACGGCTATGGAGGGTAGCAAAGGAGGGTAGAGATATACACGGCGAACTATATCATGGAGAATCTAATGGAGAATAGAGGTAAGGAGAACCATCTTGTATGGGGGTTAACTTGAAAAAGTGTCCAACCGTAAAGACCAAGTTATAGTTCGAAAACTCACCGAAATAGCGCTAGTGTAGAGGGTGGAAATCTTTGTGTAAATGATATGAAGAAGTACCTATTATGAGATGGAGTGAAGTTATTTGAAAGTCAGTTATTGGTTAGTTTCACGAAGTATAGATACCAGGAGTCCGAACGTAATGTTAAAATAATGGTCTCAATTTAGTGGACAGATTTTTTGCCGGTAGAGCGTCCAGTCCCAGAAGCACTCGTTTGAAATTACGCGGGAAGTTATGTTGCTATTGACAGCTCTGGAAAAAAATAAGGCATGTATTTAAACTTGCGACAAAACAATTAAATTTTGGATGTGAAAATACCCAATATTGAATACTAAATTACTAAGTTGGCGAAAGAATGTAAGGAACAAAAAAATTACAAATCTGGTGACTAAATAATACCATTGAATTTTTCAAACTGGCAGACAGATTATATTTTAGCGAACAAATAACCATCTTGGCGACAATTTGTGAGTACACATTTAATTTAAGAATAGGCACATATATTTTCCCTGATGTAGATAAGTCAAAAACCATACAAGCAGCAAAACGAGAGCACACAAAAAAACATAAAGGAGCGTACAAAAATTCCAATTTTTAATTTTTCTCGGTTTTAGGGAGCTGTAGATTATTGAGTAGATTAATTTTGAAATTTAAAAATGGCGGATATTTATTTTTCGTAAAATTGATATGGGTGTCGTTTACCAGGTTTTTGGGAGTGCTGGATACGAAAATGACATTCATTTTGAAATTCCAATATGGCGGACATACTTAATTTTATAAAAATAATATGGGTGTCCTTTTATTGGTTTCTGGGGTTGATTACAAAAAAAGTCATCCATTTCAAATTTCCTTAGTAACCCCGCAACCTCATATTTTCGTCATGATGGGAGAAAAAGAAATTTGAAAATCCTGAATTTTCCAACATTTGTATAGTATCTCAATGTAGAGCATTTACTTATTTTTATATAAAATTGATTCTATCTCGGAAACGGTGCATCCTATTGAAAAAATAATGAAAATTTCGTCCCCCTTAGGAACCCCGCAGGGTAAGGCCGAGTAACTTTGCCGCTTGCAAATAAATGGCTATGTCCCCAACTTTATATTAATGTTACAGTAAAACGATGATGATGAATTATTAAAGCATTTTAAATTATAATCATTAAGTATTTCGGTGTTATAAAATGCAATAAAAACCTATGAATTGACGTTTTAACATTATTATTTCCATTTTTTATTAAATCACTGAGTTTTGGCTCCATACAAAATTCGAGTGTCCCCTCGTCGCCTTACATTCATTAATGGTAATTTACTTAAATACCATGATGATCATTTACAAAAAGAAGTGTTTTTGTAGAAGTATGATACATGTAGGGTACCCCAATTCTTGGGTTAGGTATTATTAATATCAAAATCGTATAAATGACCACTATAAAATTAATGTCTCCGGTATTTTGTATTGTGTTACTTTGACATTGTGTTACCGTTTTAGGCAAATTTTACTTTAGGTAATGGTAACATTTAACAGTTTTTTTCAAAGCGGCAACACTGTTCATTTTGATGCATTTGACGTCTGCTGCATTCGGGCAATTTTTTTTGTTGTGAGGTGAAAGGGAAGTTGTGTTTTCGGCGTGAAACTTTTGTTTTTACACTTTTCAACTCAATTTTCTTCACGGTAAGTACATATTCAATCAAATTTTGCTCTCATTTTGTGAGTTATAGTACTATTTATGAGATAAAAGCAAAAAATATTCAAAAATCATAACAGAACAAGAAATAAGGTTATATTTGTCGCGAGTCAACTGATTGTGTTACCTTGTGTTACTGATTGTGTTACTTTGTGTTACCTAAAGCTGTGTTTATATACGTAGTACCTACGCTTTAAAAATAAAATGAAAGAAAACATACTTACCTTATGTAATTGACATTAATTTTTTTAGTACTTATGTTCTTTATCAAATTCTTCCCTGCCTTAGTACTACAGAGCACTAAAACGTAAAAAAAAAGTATTTAGGTATGTTTATATTATTATTATATTATTTTTAGGCGTTTTTATATTTATTAGATATGTAAAATTTAACACTACTTTATCCTTATGTATATTTTATTTTAAATGTAATATTTAAGTGTTTCTAAAGTTGTTTTTATTTTATTTTAGATGCTTTTAACACCTGCTGAGAAACAACGGAGGTACAGAGAGAGACTTAAATTAAATAATCCGGATAAATTTGAAGAAATAAATAGTAAAAACAGTAAAAAGCTTGATATTATTTTTTAAGTAATTTAAATATTATTATATAATTATAAATATATGAAAATTGTCATATTTATATACTTACTTAAATAAAAAATCTATGATAAAATTTTGGCGTTTTTATATATATAGGTACTTATTGCCTATTATTTTTAAAATTTCCCAACATTCTTTATTATTTATGATGGTAAACATAAAAAGTCTATTTTTATTCAAAGTAAACTCCTGTGAGCTTAGCTTTACAATTTCGTTGTGTTACCTTGTGTTACTTTGTTTGGCTTGTGTTACCGTGTTACCGGCAAAGTTACTCGGCCTTACCCCGCAACATCATATTTTCTTCATGATGGGAGAAAAAAACATTCGTAAATTATATATTTGAAATGTATTGAAACGCCAGAATCGTTGACAACTGTCTTTTATTACTTTTCTGTTAAATGAATACTACTTACTACGACATCTTTCCTTTACAAAAATAAAAGCTTATAAGAAATACGCAACAAAAATTATTATTCTAAATAAATTAAACTACACAGTTATCTGTCCCTTACAAAAATAAAAACTTATAATAAGAAATGATTAAGATAAAAAATATTATTCTAAATTATAATAATAAAATAAACATTTTTAATCCTTTAGACAACTTCGAGTATGAGGAGGCGAATACCCTGATTCTATCGAAGTTTCTAAATAACTTGGTTCATAGAGTGAACCCTCGTTATTTTCAAATGATTCGCTCTCGTACGAGTTGTCAGATACCAAATTACTTGTATCATTTTGCACTTGAATAGCTTGATTTTCTGTTGCCCGAGTTTTAATTAAATGTCGGCGATTACGACGATAAATTCCTTTTTAGGGTTCCGAGCGCGAAGCAAACACTGCCGTACCATTCTTTACTAGAACCATTTTGCCACATTTTCAGGCCCCTTTATTCTACTCGAACATTACACAAATTAAATAAACAAATTACACTAAAATCTAGGAAAATAAATCAATATGCCCACGTTTCTACAAAAAGAAGTGAAATCCCACCAAAAACATTCTGTAAAAAACAAGCCAAGTCTCGATGGAGCTGCTTGTTTATCTCTAAAAAGTAATGAAATCTAGACAAAATCGTGCCAAGTCTAAGGTTTCTTACTGCGGTTTCTTTATTATTATAGTTAATGTTGTGTGACTTGGCCGTTGAAGGGCACACAAGGGTACAAAAGGGTCTCCATGATACCATTGCTCCAATACGTGAGTCATAGACTTAAATATGCTCAAATATTAATCAAATATTAAGTGAATTAGCTAATATTATATTAATAAAAACTCTTTAAAATATTTAATATCAACGAAATCGAATAAAAATTAATCTTAAAGAACATCTGGTAGTACAACACGTCGGAAATATCTGCGAACCTGGCTTAGTGACGTCATGCAAATTGATATGAATATTTCACCAAATAGAGAAACAATAATGCGATTACTAAAGCAGGAATAGGTAGGTAATACATGTACGTCGGTAATTGCGTTAGCAACGTTACTGGATAGGCGCGAAAACGGGGCGAAGTCCGGTAAAGTGCGAGGGAAGCGCATTCCAGCGAGGTTCGCAGATATTTCCGACGGGTTGTATATATTTTGATTATTAATGAACATTCAAAATAATAAAGAAATAATACAATATAATATTACATAATAATATTATTATTAATTTATCATACGTTTAAAATTTTATAGTGTACTATAGTGTATAGTAAACTTAATAGTTTACGGAACCCTCCTTAGACATGTCCTGACATGCTCTTGGTTAGGTTATTTATTTATTAGAATATAAGAGCGAGGTGTGTTAGCTTTTCCTATTATTTTTCGCTACGCTGCTCGCATCCACCGATAGCAGCACCTTCCCATCTACGTCATATAGCGCCAGCACCGGCGACGAACTCAATAACGATTTTAATTTATCAAAAGCCATTTTATACCCTGCATCCCAACACCAACTAGTTTCCTTTTTTAACAGCCTAGTCAATGGAAAAATATGATCAGAATAGTTGGGTATGTATTTAGATAAATAATTTATTGCTCCTAAAAACCTTTCTAAGCTTTTCCTGTCCGTCGGTTCTGGCATACCTACTATAGCTTTTACTTTCTCAGTATCAGCCCTCATTCCATGCTGGTTAAATATATGACCTAAGTAAGTTACCTCACTCACACAAATCCGACACTTTTCTTTGTTAAATTTTAAATTGATTTGCCTAGCTCTTTTGTATAGCTCAACTAGACGAATATTATGTTCACTTTCATCGGCTCCCCAACAAATTATGTCATCGATAAAAGAATCTACCCCTTCTAGACCTTCCAGCAACTGTTTTACCTTGGCATGAAATATCTCCGGCGCGCTGTTTAATCCAAAGGGCAGTCTTAAATATTGATAACGGCCAAACGGTGTGATAAATGCACATAAATCTGTGCTTTCATCGTCCAACTTAACAGACCAGAAGCCTGAAGTGGCGTCCAAAACTGTAAAATACCTAGCACCTTTTAATTTCATTGCAATTTCATTTAACGTCGGTAATTGAAAATGTGCACGTTGAATAGCTTTATTCAAAGGCCTTGGATCTAGACAGACACGTAAGCTACCGTTTTTTCTTGGCCACAACAACAATCGAATTAACCCAGGGCGTCGGGTGAGTTACTTTTCTTATAATTCCTAAATGAACCATTCTATTCAACTCTTCTTGTAACTTGTCGCGTAAAGCTAATGGAACCTTTCTCGGCGCACACACCACCGGTTACACCCCCTTGTCTACAACAATATGATACTCTCCCGGTAAACACACGATACCATTAAATAAATCCTCGTTGCTAGAAACACTTAAATCGTGAATTCGCTTAATCAATCCTAAATCTAAACACGCTCGCAACCCCAGCACATTTTGACATTCAATATTCGCAATAGCAAACCTTAAACAATATTCAATATTTTTATAAAACCATTTTAACAAACAAATACCCTTTATCGGAATAAAATCGCCACTATACGATTGTAGCTTCGTTTTATGATTTACATTAATACCTTTTGAGTCAAATCCCAATCGCAAGAAGCGTTCATACGAAATAACGTTTATATCGGCCCCCGAATCTAACTTAAATTTTTCAAAACCATTTTCACAATAAAGTACTACAGACCCTCTTCCGACACCGAATTAATTTCACAAATATTACCTAAAGTAGATATAAAAAACGACTCAGTCTCAGCCTCCCCATCCGAATTTTGTTGTTCCTGTAATTGTTCATTTAATTCTATCTCGTGAATTTTTTTTATCTTGCACATTCTCGCAAAATGGTCATAATTATTGCATATATAACACTGTATACCTACGGCTGGGCAATCGCTGGCAAACCTGCACCCGCCACCACACCTGCGACAACACGATGACATAGCCGGTTTCGCGGAGTTCCGACGCACTGCACCGCCGACTGCACCAACCGCACCACAACTCGCTGCGGCCAGCCCCGCTGCCCGCCGCGGCCTCCACGCGAGCTTCCGCTGCCAGCCCCGCTGCTGCCGAATCGCACCGCGCGCGCGTTACGCCGTCCACATGAGTTGAACCAAAGACACTCGACTCCAGTACACGCCCACTTTCTTGTGATATTTCTTCAATCTGGCATTTGCCAGATTGAAGAAATTTGGGGATTTGGGGAAGCGATAGGGATTTCCCTATCGCTTTTTGTAACGACAGACCCTCACACCTTAATAAACGATCGCGGAGTAACTTGTTTTGGATGCCACAAACGACACGATCCCGTATGAGTCTTGATCTTGAGAGAGAGATCTTTGAACTCACACGCTTTACTTAATAACCTCAGGGCAGTGACATATTGGTCGATGGATTCACCTATCTCTTGGTTTATTTTTAAAAAATTGTACCTTATTAGAATAATATTCTTTTTTATTCCGAAATATTCGTCAAACTTTTTTACTAAAATTTTTACATCGTCTCTTTGCGAATCTTTCTCAAATCTAAAAGTTTCATAAATATCAAATCCTTCCGGGCCAATAAGGTTAATTAGCAGACTGCATTGTACTCCGAAATCTTCCTTATGCACTCCCGATGCTTTTAAGAACAGGTTGAATTGTGTCTTCCACTTTTTCCAGGCGTCAGTCCTGCTGACGGAGTTACCCTCTAACACGAGCTCCGGCGGTGGGCGAGCGTGCTCCATACCTTACTACCACTGCGGTAACTCGCCTACGAACACTTTTAACTTAAATACGGTCCGAAAAATCTACCATTTATTTATAATATTTTACACCGCTGTCACCATGAAATGTATTGAAACGCCAGACTCGTTGACAACTGTCTTTTATTACTTTTCTGTTAAATGAATACTATAGGTGTACCAGAATCTCATGGCAAATAGGGAAATAAAATTTTGTAGTGTGCAATACTGGGGAAATTGGATTAAACGATCTTGATACTGGTTAATATTTAATTATATCTTTAGTATTATTGAACATGAATTATAATAAGACTGTATGAAGAATGTTCGGTGTATAATATAGAAAACTAGCTTTTGCCCGCGGCTTCGCCCGCGTGGAATAGTGTTCATGGAGAAAAAACTACTTCGGAGATTTAAAGATCTAAGCATACAATATACTATACCTACATAGGGACAGACAGATAAAGCGACTTGTTGTATACTATGTAGTAAGTAAAATTATTTGACATTCCAACAAAACTGACAAACCACCTGTGGATATTCCTTAAGAATTAAGAACTGCAGTTACTATTATGTATTCTGTGCTGCAGTTCAAAATATTCGTGAACCTCTTTATACTGTAGGTATACGTCCCGCGTTTTCGACAGTGCTATGTAGAAACGCGAGAGCCCGCGCCGCGCAGCAACACTATATCCCTGCATTTTAAATCTGTAATATCTTCGAAAATGTTCATTAAATTACATGCCGTAAAGGGCAGTATTGATCTATCTTAAATGCACAATGTATTTAAGGTAATTAATTGGATAAGGATTAATACTGTATTGCTTAAAATAGCTTTGTAAATAAGCTATTTAATTAAAATCAAAGTAAAGGATAAAAAAATGGTTATTGTGGGTTATCCCTAAGAGATAGACATATGCCATCGCGGACTTTTTTGTAGGCTTTTTAAAGATGAATACAATTGTAGTACATAATTTTGATCTATCTCGTAGTGTTCAGCCAGCATTTTCAATGTAAGCGCAAAATATGTGACTTTTTAGTACTTTAGAAACCTCTAAAATTATTTGTGTACCTCTACTATGTTATGCATGTTATTTACCAAAAAACCTTCCCGTTAAATCACTCTATCTGTTAAAAAAACGGCATCAAAATCCGTTGCGTAGTTTTAAAGATTTAAGCATACATAGGGGACAGACAAAAAGGGGACTTTGTTTTATACTATGTAATGATAATGATATTTCATGAAAAATAAATCAATCGTGAATTACTTTATATACTTATTTATTACGAATAACATACAAATAAATTGGCAACAGTTTATTTAATGTTGGAATTTCCTTCCGAACTGTATAGAACTCGTTTACTTTATTCCTAATCAACTATAGATCGAAACTGTTTTATGTTGATTTTCTTTTTTCCTCCTCTCCTCCTTTTACCAGGCATGGAAAACAAACCATCATTCGATGTGCCATCAGCTACGATTCACCTTATAGTAGTACTGGAAACACATTTAAAGAAGTCACAATAATTACCTAAGAAAATATAAAAAAACTAAAAGTATCAAAACAACTCACTCTAACTTACCGGTCAACTCTACCACAAGCTTTAAATTATAAGATTGAGTTCGATTTACACCTTCTTCTTTCTGTATTTTACTATAGACATAGAAAATTATATTTCTCGCTTGAGATCGAATTGCCTTTTTGGATATTTTCACAAAAACAATAAATTCCAAGAACATAATCACAAAATTTTAACAGCGGTTGACAGATCACGTACTTTGATTTGACGGGTCATACTTGACATTGCCATATAAAAATCACATTTTTTATTTTTTTTAAAATGCCATCAGAATCTGGTAGACCTATACTTACTACGACAGAAAATCCTGAATTTTCCAACATTCCTATAGCTATAAACATCCGTCGTATCTCAATGTACAGCATTTACTTCTTTGTTTTATAAAATTGATTCTATCTCGAAAACGGTGCATCCTATTGAAAAAATAATGAAAATTTCGTCCCCCTTAGAAACTCTGCAACATCATATTTTCTTCATGATGGGAGAAAAATTTTTTCGAAAATCCTGAATTTTCCAACATTCCTACAGCTATAGGTGTACCAGAATCTCATGGCAAATAGGGAAAAAAAAATTGTAGTGTGCAATACTGGGGAAATTGGATTAAACGATCTTGATACTGGTTAATATTTAATTATGTCTTTAGTATTATTGAACATGAATTATAATAAGACTGTATGAAGAATGTTCGGTGTATAATATAGAAAACTAGCTTTTGCCCGCGGCTTCGCCCGCGTGGAATAGTGTTCTTGGAGAAAAAACTACTTCGGCGAATAATTCTCTACCTACTTACAGCAATATACTACTGATACAATATTGAACATGTTTTTAGGTTTGCCCAATGCAAATTGTTAAAAATGGGACCCTATCACCTCGATACGACATGCGCGACCACTTGATAATATACTTACATAATAAGTACTTGAATATAAATTTTACCATAATCTTATAATATCTTAAAGACTATTAAATACTTAAAGACTATTATTTTTAAAACTCGCATCAAAATCCGTTGCGTAGTTTTAAAGATTTAAGCATACATAGGGACAGACAAAAAAGGGACTTTGTTTTATACTATGTAATATAATGATATTTCATGAAAAATAAATCAATCGTGAATTACTTTATATACTTACTAGCGACCCGCCCCGGCTTCGCACGGGTACAATACTGATACTAATACTACAGATAACAGAATGTCTTTAAACCTCTAACAAAACGGGTGAAATTTAGTCAAAACAAACAGAAACAAATTAATATAGGTACCTACTAATACTTAATGAAATAAGTAAGTGGGTATACTTTTATCGTATGAAATACCTACACTTTTCAGAACTAACAATACAACAATCACTAAATAAATAGTTACTCAAGTATCTATCCATCATAGTTACAACGAACACAAAACAAAAAATTTACTCATAGATCTAAACTCGCACGCCTTGGCGACGACGCGACGCCCACTTCGCAACGGGCCGTGCAGCAGAAATCGTAATATTTTAATTTCGCCATAACTTCAAAACCAAACATCCAATTTTAATCATTAAAAGGCCAAATATTATCTACATAAACTGTACTTAGTGATGAAATAATTTATTTTGATAAGGATTAATAGCATGAGTAAAATAAACGCGTTTAAATGTAGTCCAAAAAAAATTCAAGATTTCTAAATAAAAAAATGGTTGTTGTGCCTCACTCGACATAGATAGGTATAGTGTGTCGCGGACTTTTTTGTAGATATTTATAAGATCTACAATTAATTAGAACATTTTATGGTTCTATCTTTTATAGTTTAGGCAGCGTACGCAAAATAAGTAACTTTTCTGGTTGATTTTTTACACCTTGTGTCCGAAAAACCCAAATATCTTACGGAACCCTATTTTTTTCCAAAATAAAATTTAGCCTATGTTACTCGTGGATAATGTAGCTTTCGAATGGTGAAAGAATTTTTGAAATCGGTCCAGTACTTTTTGAGCCTATTCATTACAAACAAACAAACAAACAAACAAACAAACAAACATACAAACAAAGTTTTCCTCTTTATAATATTAGTATAGATTTATTACGAATAACATACAATTAAATTGGCAACAGTTTATTTAATGTTGGAATTTCCTTCCGAACTGTATAGAACTCGTTTACTTTATTCCTAATCAACTATAAATCGAAACTGCCTTATGTTGATTTTCTTTTTTCCTCCTCTCCTCCTTTTACCAGGCATGGAAAACAAACCATCATTCGATGTGCCATCAGCTACGATTCACCTTATAGTAGTACTGGAAACACATTTAAAGAAGTCACAATAATTACCTAAGAAAATATAAAAAAACTAAAAGTATCAAAACAACTCACTCTAACTTACCGGTCAACTCTACCACGAACTTTAAATTATAAGATTGAGTTCGATTTACACCTTCTTCTTTCTGTATTTTACTATAGACATAGAAAACAATATTTCTCGCTTGAGATCGAATTGCCTTTTTGGATATTTTCACAAAAACAACAAATTCCAAGAACATAATCACAAAATTTTAGCAGCGGTTGACAGATCACGTACTTTGATTTGACGGGTCATACTTGACATTGCCATATGAAAATCACATTTTTTATTTTTTTTAAAATGCCATCAGATTCTGGTAGAGCTATATAAACATCTGTCTTATCTTAATGTAAGATGCTCCGTGGCCTAGTGGGTAGACCGTTTAGTTCGCACTCGAGAGAGTGCAGGTTCAAATCCCAGGTTGTGGCGTGTACCAATGAGACTTTTTCAGATCTCAAGTACATTATACGGATGCTCTAACGGTGAAGGAAAACATCGTGAGGAAACCCGCACATAGTTGGCCCCAGACGTATTGACCAGTCATTCCTCTGCACTAGGCTGACTATGTTGTGAGAATGCCGTATGTGCTTGGGCAACCATACGACATTTAAAAAACCAACTGTCCCAGGCACTACAGTATTTCAAGAGTGGTTACTTAGCTCGGAGAATACTGTATAAATCATCCATTAACGGATGTAAAAGGCCTAAGTTTTTTTTTAGTTTTTTTTTTAATCTCAATGTACAGCATTTACTTCTTTTTTTTATAAAATTGATTCTATCTCGGAAACGGTGCATCCTATTGAAAAAGTAATGAAAATTTCGTCCCCCTTAGGAATCCCGCAACATCATATCTTCTTCAAGAATGATGGGAGAATTTTTTTTTCGAAAATAATGAATTTTCCAACATTCCTGTAAACATACGTCGTATCTCAATGTACAGCATTTACTTCTTTTTTTTATAAAATTGATTTTAACTCGGAAACGGCGCATCCTATTGAAAAAATAATGAAAGTTTCATCCCCTTTAGGAAACCCGCAACATCATATTTTCTTCATGATGTGAGAAAAAAAATCGAAAATCTTGAATTTTCCAACATTTCTATAGATTACAACCCTCGTATCTCAGTACAGCATTGCCATATTTTTTTTTCTATAGTCGCTTCTATCTCAGAAACGGTGCATCCTACTGCAAAAATAATGAAAATTTCCTCCCCCTTATTAACCTAGAAATCGCATATTTTCTTCATGAATGGTATAAAAATTCATAAATCCTCAATTTTGAAAAAAATCTATATATAGCTGGTACTTTGAACTACATAACATACCTACTGTAATAATAATCATCAATCCTAATTAGCATCCCCAAGATCTTTTAATTTAGTATTCATTTTCATTTTACGAAGATTGAATATTCTCCATTTTGAAAAATGAAATTGGAAGACAATTTTGTAATCAGAACCCCCAGTAACCTGGAAAAGGACAACTTTATTAATATTAATGACAAAAATTTACGCCATTGTGGAATTTCAAAACAGATTTTATTTTCATACTAGCTAATGCCCGCAACTTCGTTTGCGTTAGAACCCTATTTTTTTAAACGGAACCCTAAAATAAAAGTAGCCTATGTTAGACCTTATAACATAAGCTATCTGCTAGTGAAAGTCCCGTGAAAATCGGTCCAGTCGTTTCATAGATTAGCCGGAACAAACAGACAGACAGACCGACAAACAGACAGACAGACGGATAGACAAAAATTAAAAAAAATGGTATTTTATTATAGGTACCGAATATACTTTCAGATTCATTTTGTGAAAAGCTGTTAATTTGAAGTTACAAACAGACACTTCAATTTTATTTATCTGTATAGATTATTCTGCACCCCCAGAAACCTAGAAAATGACGCACATGCCAAAGAAAAACTTACTCCAACAGTATCCAAAAATAGGATTTTCCGTAGTCAGCAAATTGACTTTTTAGCAGCCATTAATTTATCAACCAAATCTGGTTTTATAGCTGCTTATATGGTATAATGGTCACCAACTCGGAAATTAAGTCACCAACTTATAAATGTTGGTGCTAATTTGGATTAAATTTCGCCTCTTTTTATCTGCCGACTTTTGAATTTTTTGTCACCCGAGTGTTTTCGCCAGTTTAGTAATTTAGTCGCCAACATATTAATTCGCTGCCAAATTCAGTAATATAGTATGCTCACATGCAGCCACCAACTTATTTTTTGTTCGCTCGATTAATTATATCCCAAAAAATAATATGAGAAACGTGGATTTAAATCTAGTTAGATAAAAGTTTTAGAAAATTCTTAGAAACTGTTCACGAAGTATAGATACCGTAGAATACGGTAAATTAAATATTAACGTAAATTGCCAAACGGTAATTTAAAAATAATTGTAATAAATAATAGTATTGGCAACACTCGGTACGTAACAAATTCTAGTGGCAGAAAAGAGAACTAATATATGTGTCTATTATTGTGTACATAAATACTATGGAAAATCCTATACCGTTCGGACTCCTTGTATGTCTACTTTGTGGTTAGTTTCGTGGGTTACTTCATGGGCGTAGCCAGGGGGGTGGTTTAGGGGGTTCAAACCCCCCCAGAAATGGGCCGGTTGGTATATATAATACAGAGATCTGACCAATTTACAGAGGCGTATTTAAAAATATAATCAACAGCCTAAATCAGAACTTTGATACTACCCCCCAAAGTCGTTTTATTTTATTGAACCCCTTACCCCCCCCCCCAAACTAAAACCTGGCTACGCCCGTGGATTACTTTGAGTAGTTATATAACCACCTTTGGTGGGTTAGTTAGGTACTCTATTAATTTATGGCCATTTTGTAACGCTCTTTTTGAAATTTTTCCACCCGCTACTATAGCGCCATCTTATCTTGCTCCCTTTATACTCAAAGCTTTCAACGGACACTTTTTATTACAAGAGATGGTTCTCCTTCTTCCTTCTTAAGTTCTTCTAATTGTGTTTCCGAAAACGAAATACATCATAGATTATATATAATATAGTTATCACTGAAATACATAATATGTAACTACTTAGGTAGGTACCTATTACTTAGGTACCTAGTACCTGCTATATTATTGAATTTCATCAATTTATATTCATTACAATGCCACAGTATAAATATTAGTACAAGTAACTAAATAACTAACTTCTTTAGAAACTAAGTAAGTAATTTACGTATCGAAATATTTTTTTAACGAGTACCTACCTAACTACATATTCTAAATTTTCCACAAAGGCTCAGAAAGAATACAGAAAGCTCGCATTTAAATTTAGTAAAAATTCTTTTTACGTACCTATTCGTAACTTTGAGTATCCAACCATATTGGATACTCGAAGATTCGTAACGAATAACGGTCTCGAAAATTATTATGACAGCGCAATACAAAACACATTCGTGACGTCACGAATACGTACTTTAGTACCTCCCTCATGCCTCGGAGTAAGTTCGTGCTCTCTCTGATTACCCCGAGAAGCGTAGTTTTCGTAGTTTAAGGGAACGAACACAGATGGCGCTGATATGCCATTAAGTTTTCAGACTTTGCAATAGATGACGCTAGTAACATTATTAAATGTAAACTGTACAATGTGTACATAGGTACTTAGCCACATCGATCCATAAAATGTAGAGAATGAAAAATGTGTTTTAAATTAAAATTTACTTTGATAAACAAACTATTTTAAAGGTTATAGATATTTTATTTAGAAAAACAAACTATTTAGTTCTAAAACTTGGACCCTATAATTTTCTAAACCTATATTTACATTAATAAAAAAAAAAATGAACTTTAGTACCGTATATTGTTTTCATTTAATTTCATTATTTTATTAATATTTAATACTAAGTACCTATAGCAATTAAGAAAGTGAAAATGTTTTAATTTTTCAATTTTGGTGGGTGTGACAATAAATGAGATATTAGGTAAATAGAGAAAAGTATTAGTTTTCCGGTAATTAATTATGATATAATGTTTAATTAATTCTAAAAGCAGAACGGATGTCATATTGTGTAAATGTGTAAGTATGTGAATGCATATTTATATTTTATGTGTGCCTTTATTAATTTCACTAGTAAGTAAGTAAGTAAGTGTAGTTAAATAATAAAAAAGGGGTGAATTTACCTTTTATAGGGAGCAACAACATTAATAGGGTCGGATATGGAAGCCATTGGACACCCCTGTGATAGTGAAACCGTACAACCTACAGACCAAGTATCTAATGTTATGTATTTCCTTACGTCTCTTATTCAGATATAGTCTTAATATTTTTTATAGATAATATTATTGGTTTAATATAGTGCATGTTGTACCTAATCGTTTTTTATTTTTTATTTTAATACATACTTCATTATCGGAGAATTTTAATACATACTCCATTACCGAATCATACAAAAAGAGAACAAACGAATCAGTAAAAGTAGCCAACGGCCGCGCCGTAAAGCTTTTGCAGTGGCCATTATTACTATTAGCAGACTATTACGAGGAATACGTTGGCTGACGATAGTTACGCGATACAAGCTAATAAATATTTTAGTACAACCTTCTCAACGTTTTTAAGGCGAGCAAGTGAGAGAGCAATAGTAGATTAATAATAATAATGCAGAAACGCTAATTCTGTTCCTCGCGCCCTTCGCGCTGTTCTTGGCAACCGGCTTTGTTTGTGGAACGGCCGTAACCTGAACCGACCAATGAGAGAGCTGGATTCGTTGCGGTCGTACTATTGGAGATGGATGATAGAGAGCGTCTACGTTTCGAGGGGTGAGGGGAATGGGTGCGGCGCGACGCTGGTAGAGCGCAAACTCTACACAGTCGTGTTTTGCCATTCGAAAAGAAGGTTACTGTAACAATGAGACGGGAACTGGACTGTCGATAAAGTGTGTTTGTATGTCGTTTTCGTCGATAATAAGTGTTGTGTTTACTTTCACCCGTGCGAATGTCTCGATCCTTACTTTTTTGTTTGTTTTTTTTCTTTGATCATTGCCGCATGGGTCGGCGCTTACGTTTCAGTTAATCCTTTATTTCGAAACGATGGAACGTTGTTCTTATGGTTTTTACACCAAAAGGTATTTTATGTTATTTTTTACTTTAAAATAGCGATTGTGGTGGTTGAGTGTATCGCGTGTGGCTATAGTACTAATGAGTTCACTTTAGTCATGCTAAGGCACCGAAATACCAATGTCATGATGTAAAGCCTATTTCATTTTGCCACTACAATATAAAGTGCACTCTTAAAGCTGAATTTATGTAGCAAATTCATTAAGTACTATGTATAATGTATATTAAATATATTAGCAATTTGGTTTTATATTTTCGCAAAAAACTTGAAGGGCTTTGTGTTGGTCTTAAATAAGGGGAGCCAGTAATTGGTATTATTCTTGCAACGCTTCGGGGAAAAGCCGACAGAATGAGGCCCTCGCACCCGAGGGTCGGCAGGTGAAGGGAGGGAGGGTACTGTCTGTCTGCACACATGCAGAACCGGTTCACTCTCCAACTCCCCTAGTGCGTTGCATTATTCTCTTTCTTTCGCCACACGCGCCTGCATAAAGCCATCTCACTCGCACATTTTCATTATTTTTTGCTTCCCCTTGTGAAATAATGCCAGACGGGTGCGTTTTTATTTAGGTCTCTCTAAAAAGGTGCATAGCCTTATAGAGATGATGGTAAGTATATATGAATAATGAGAATAAAGCATGGGTCTATTGTGACTAATACTAGAGCTATAGTACAATACTAATTACTACTTTCATGAAGTTTACTAGGTATAGATAATTATTACTTACTAGATACTTACTGTCTGCATGCAAATAAATCACCATGTTTACTGATAAAGCTATTTAATATGTTAATTTAAATGTAGCCTGTAGGTATCAATGCACTTATTAATGTTATTAAAATACACATACTTTAGATACTTTCTTAATATTATATAAGCTTACGAGTAAGAAATATGTGCATTACTCTAAATTATCGCATATTATGTACCTACTTACGGTCTACCATGTCTACACTTAACATGGTCTGGAATCTAGTTATTAGACAATAATAATTACAAATTATTAAAGAAATAAAGGATCGGCTACTAGCCTTTGCCTCCATATTTAAGGATACTGTTTATTACGTAATAAAAGTAAGCTTTCCAAAGCTTAAAAAATACTTACTTATGTTTTCTTTACAAATATTATTTTAAACCTTTACACTTTATGATCAACTTGGTCAATGGTCAGCTATCTTCTTGTGTTCTGTCCAAATATGAGGTGAAAATGTAAAAACTCAGATAACCGTTTCATAAAATCTATGGTTTCTATACAATTAGAACTTTGGTTAGAACCTAGGGTTGCCATCCGTCCGGGTTTCCCCGGATTTGTCCTAGTTTAAAGGGCGTCCGGGGAGCGTCCGGGCCGGATTTTATTTGCTATCCGGGTTTTTGTAGGCAGAATTAGGAAGGCCTAAGTTTTTTTTTTTTTTGATTTGCGGCAATTATAAATCTTCCTTTCTTTTTAACATTGCCGTAGTCGGGTAAAAATTGTTCTATGTCCGGGTTTCGTACTCCAAAATCCGGGGTTTTCACGCATCTTGTCCGGGGAGTCATATGTAAGATATGGCAACCCTAGTTAGAACCTAACAGACGATTATGATACAGAACCCAGAGCTGGTAATTCGTCGAAGTGTATCTTGCACCTCTGTAGCGAATTGGTGCTGAGCACGCTGTGGGTACTGGGTAGAAAGGCTGCCTCTCTTAATGTTGACTTATTGGAATACTTCCTTCCTGAAGTCCTTATTTCAAAACAGCTTTATATGTCTTGAAAACGAAATAAACAATAGGACTTCGCATTGGTGGTTACAGCAGTCGATCTAGCTATTAACTGGTTATTGGTTAATGATGGTATGGTGGACCAATGTTTGTGCCAACCCTCAGATTTATAACAGCTATCTATAGATACCCGGCTATTAGCAAGAGAAGAAACATAATATTGTATCGTTCTATTGCCACAATGCTAACACTTATTATCAGTGCCATAAAGTCGTGATTCCAACATCGTAAACAAGGAACTCAAACTCAAAAAATTTATTTCCATACTAGGTTATGAAATAACGCTTATAGAACTGTCCTACATGATGCCTACTACCGGTTCGCAAACTAGCCCGGTGAGAAGAACCGGCGTAAGAATTAAGAAACTCGCACGGGCCACCATTTAGCAAAAAAATAGGGAAAATTGTTCTTTTAAAAAAATATTTTACAATGTTGTAACCATAGATGTATAATATTAAACACTGGTTGTAACTTAATCATTATGACATTAGTCATAAGTACATAGAACATACATATGTACATAAAAGCAGCCTTGCAGGGGGCCATCTTATTCCCAAGGTGTGCAATCGTTAATGAAATCACTGAAAAAGTGTGCTAAAGCTTATTATAAAAATAAGCTTTAGCACACAAACGTTCTTTAACAGCTTTTTTAAATTGATTAATGGTATTATTAATGGTATGATTTTCTGGGATTTTATTGTAAAGGCGTATACATGAACCTTTAAACGATTTACTTACTTTAATAAGCTTGATCACCGGTATTTCTAACTATTTGGCAGGCTAAGCTTCAAACATTTTGATTTATTAGAATTTAAAAGTAAATTATTAACATTAAACCAATGTACCATATTTGAGAGAGCACTATTTACCTCGTCTTAATTTGACTGTCGTCGCTTCACATAAAAAAATTGTGAAGTATCATCAGCAAAAAGTACTATCTCATGCTTATCTTTAACTAGGTAAGGAAGGTCATTTATATAGATGAGAAAAAAACGGGCCTAAAATGGACCCCTGTGGCACACCTAGTTCTATTATGGTCACATTAGACCTTGTGGAATTTACTTCTACTCTCTGCGTTCTATTTTTAAGATAAGAGCTTAAGAGTTTAAGTGCCGTGTCCCTTATACCATAATGGTATAATTTTCTGACCACCGTAGCATGCTCGACACAGTCGAACGCCTTGGATAGATCACAAGTGCATCATGCGATCCAAATATATATCCAAATCCAGGCCTCAATATGCTGCATAAAAGATTGATGTCTGCGTCTGTTGTGGCCCGACCTTTATTAAACCCGAATTGATTACTATGTAATAAATTATTTATGTTAACTTGACACGACACCAAAATATCTCCAAAGTCGTGACAACCTTGACAAGACACTCTAAAGCGCCATACCTGCTCACGGTCCAGACGTCCAGACTGCAAATCCAGCACCAATCCTAATGGCCGCCGTGTCAAAAGTGATAAATATTATAATTTTTACTTGCAAGTCCGCGGCCTTGGATTTGCAGGTTAAACGTTGAGTATGGCGCTTTACACTAATAAGGGTCTTTGCCATTGATGTTTTGTTCTTACTGCGTTGATTTTAACGCTAAAATTGAAGCCTTTAGCAGGTTGTCTATTCTCGCAGTTACTAAAATCTATATTTGACTACACTTAAATTCTCCAAATAGATATCGTAGGATGTTTATTGTATTGTAGTACTTAGTATGTAGTTATTTTTTATAGCGCGATTAAAATGAGAATAGGATCGAGTCAGCGCCATATTGTTTCGAATTTGGACTGTTATGATAGTTAAATTTATGTTTAGTTAATTGATTACTATTTAACGTTTGTATTTAAATTCGATGCAAGTCTGTTAATATTTATATGCACATAAGTTTTTCTGAAAATCGCACTTTTCAAGTAATATTTGACAGAAAAAGGTTTAATGACCTTTTCTTTTTCTTCCTGTTCCTATTCTCATTTGAAACGCGTGAAACTACAGATAAAATTTTTCTATCGCTCAGTCAGTACTGACTAAGCCCATCACGCGGGGGCGCAGGGATGGTCGATGGACCTGAACTAAATTATGTCTGTATTGGAACCAAAAGAATGAAGCAAAAGAACTAGTCCAGTATTGAATGCTTTGAGTATAGTATAATATAACCCATATATAACCCATATTTATCCACATTTAACCACTCTTTGATTGAACGACTCATACATGTAACGTCTATTTGACATTCGAAATCGGGAATTGCCGGGAATGTCAATCAGATATGTTGTTGTTTTTTTGTCCTCAAAAATATGTGTTATTTCGGTTTTTAATAAGTAATATTAGTAACCGTAAAAAAATAGCAACACTAAAATGAGTAAATTTACTCATTTTAGTGTTGCTATTTTTTACGGTTACTAATATTACTATCATGAACAAAATATTCAAAAAATTAAGTGAGATAATAACCATTACTCATTACACTACGGCCGCTGTATCTTGACGGGTCTGAACATAGGCTCTGCGAACTTTAGCGCATGTACAACTCGTGAAGAATACTGTTATTGTATTATTTTTATATACCTATGTACTAATAAAATTTACCTAACACAGTTGACCAATTAGTACAAATAAAATAAATGCGAAAACACTTAGAAACAGCTAATGCGCAACCTTCTGCGCGAAGTTCAGACTCGCCAAGATACATCGGCCGTATTGTAGATATTCGTTGACGTGCACAAGTGTGGGCAAGGGGTACAACTACAAAATGCGTGCTATTTTGTGTTCCTCTAAAACTCCCTAGGAAGTTTCAGTAAACTTAACTTAACTTCTCTTATAGAAAGCAAGCCAGATATTTTCATCCGGAACTCCGTTCCATCCGGGTGTCCCTTGACACCTCTCAAGGTTTTTTTTTTAAATCATCGAAATATTAATTTTGAAAAGTTTTCTTAGTAAAGAACAAAGTAATGGTACATACACGGCAAACTTGAGGAGTGTTAAATTTTAATAAAATTCTTCATAGTTTGAACAAATGTATGAAAAATTATATTTAAATAAATTATATAAAAGTAAGCTGTTTCCTCAACTTTCTCACATGTAATTATTTCCCAGCAATTGTTCTTTACTAGCAACACTATCGAATGGTGGCAATAGGGAATATGCATAAAATATAAAAATAGCTTAAAATATAATAATATGATACTAGACAGAAAAATAAAGAAAATGGCGAGAAAATTTCCAATATTTGTTGATAAATGAGTAAGATATAAGCGGTCAAAGTTTGTAATCTATCTCTTTCTAGCAAAACGAAATTTAGTATGAACTTTCTATGAAAGTCGTGTTATGTGACGTCACGATACACGTCGGATCTCTCTGTCTAATAGACCACTTTAAACGTTCATATCTTCGTTATTATTAATGATATCAAAAAACTGATTTTACCATACGGTTTACCAAACAAGATAGATCTATATAAATAAATAAAAAAAATACGTGCATATTCCCTATTCTGCAATAAATAATACGGAATGCCTTTTTTTGCTTCATTAGTCATATTCCATCTTTAAACCTTATTTCAATAGTTAAAAAAATTGGAAAATAGAACCATTCGACCCACTGTGTGCCGTACTAGAAACCGGAGCGTCGACACAGGCCCTTATTATCTTGACACTGGCAATCAAAGCTGGCAATGGTTTAATTTTGGTTTAATCCTCCTCCATAAAAAAATAAGATGCAATGACAGCTGTTGATAGGGTTGCCAATTTTTTTCCACGAAGTATAGATTCCAAGGATCCGAACGGTTATAGGCTTTTCCTTAGTATTCATATAGTACAATAATAAGCCCAGAGCTTAGTTCTCTTTTCTGCCACTGTCTGCGCTAGAATTTTGTACTTACCGATGCTATTGCGACGAACAATCAGCGCACAGTCCTCAATCGCGCTTGGTACTTCTTGAAAAATGGCGCGTTCTACCGACAAAAAATTTGTCCCCTAAATTGAGAACATTATTTTAACATTACTTTTGGTCTCCTGGTATCTTTACTTCGTGTTTTTTTTTTCTATCAAATAAAGTATTTTCGAAGCTATCACCATTAAAAATATAGTAGATGGCAAAAAAATGGAAAACAATATAGTATGTGTTTAAAATATGTACTTTATTTTTAAATTCTTATTTTTACCGCTCTGCGCCTTGATAAGTAAATTTTTATTTTGAATGTTCATCTACCTTACACTACACAGCCTGCGGAATCGTCTTGACACCGCTTTCGCGCCCCTTTGCTGTTTTCGCGCGCGATCCACAGGCTGTGTCTAGTAGATATGGAGGGTACAGATAAGGAGTACCATCTCCATACATGAAAAGTGTCCGTAAAAAGTGTTCATTATGGGGCGCTGAAGACTTAACGGAGTGTAGAGCGGCAAAATTTAAACAGATAACTAAATCTTACTATCTTCTTCGGTTATGTTTATAAAAATATATTCGACCTTCGAGTAAGTAGAATGTTCATGATTTACTGAACTAACTACTTTTAGTCTACTAAAGTCGTCAAACATTTTAAATATAGTTATTTAAAATGTTTGACGACTTTAGTAGATTCAACTCACTTCACTCCATCTCTTATTCCTAACTTCATACCATACCCTTGTGCATAAACGCCATTGTGGAAGATTTTTTAACTGTTATTTATAGCATACCCACAGCTGGACACTTTTTCAACTTTTCTCTCATAAGATATGGTTCTCCTTAGCTCTACCCTTCATAAGTGTAGAGCAGTAAGGCTGCGTTCCGCTTTACGCAAAATATAGTAGTTTCGCATACTATTTATTATTTTTTTAGGAATACTATATTATTTGATTCCCTAAAATAGTAGGATAAGTACTATAATATTATATGTATAGTAAGGTTGGCAATCCTAGCTGTTGATAAAGTCTCCTTCCAAACACCGTTTTGCCGAGCAATGTCAATCGGCAAAGTTTTTGTGTTTCTTTAAAACCGGAATTTATGTTGTTGCTGTTTTTAATGTGTAGTAATATTAGTAGATTAGTAAAAATGCGCGCTATTTTGTTGTATCCCGCCAAAACTCCCTAGGAAGTTCAGTCTACAACTTTAAGGAATCGACTGACTTGACTCATTGACTACCCTGGTAGTTATATACTCAAAGACCCTGATTATTATTTAATTGGACATTGATGAGACTGGACTTGACGATTTAGAAAACCGGGTTAAAAATTTGAACGGATATTCTATTTCCCGCCTTTTTAACTTGACATTGGCAAATGGTTATAAGCCGACGCTAGTTATTACAAAAAAACTTTCAAAAGCAAAATTTGTGCAAAATTTTAATTCTTGTGTTTATTTGTTGATTTCGGTATATGTATCCGTACCTACTGTGTATGTACTTTACCTGCATAATTTTGTACAAACTTTATACTATCGTAAAATTTGGGTTGTTCTATTCTGGTTTCATATACATATATTTACTATATTTTATTTCATAGTGTGAACCAGAACTAGTGAAGGTGTTTATTATTGGCGTTGATTGAGGAAAATGCTTTCCGTCCCGTAAGCTTTACAATGATTTTAATTGTATTTAAACTGCAAGGTAGACAAAAATATATTATTTTTTAAGTATGTAATTATTTTCTGTACCTACCTAATTAGTTCTAAATATATTAAGAAAATAACCAACAAGGTGCAGTCCAATTGCACATATTTTTGTCTATTACAGGTTGTCCGATGATAATCCTCTCTCAGGTCTATACCTGGAAATATTAATTAAAAACATTAAAGAATGTTTTCATTATTTCAGATCTGAAATATTAGACAATATACAGAAAAACAAAGAACAAGACAAGGATCAACCCCAAAGTCCCGGATTTCAACAACCACAACAGCAGCAGTCTTTGACTAAACCAACTGAGAAACAGTTGCATGGTTCAGATGTGCAGAATAGCAATCATTCCGTAACACAGCATGTTTCTAATCAACTGCTGTCTCCACCTCATGGTTTGGCTTCGCCTGTGCAGTCAAAAGAAGACAACAAAGATAAGACATTAAAAGTTACCAACTCGACTACAATAACTTTAATAGAAAACGGAGAGAAAGAAAAAGATAATAATTATTCAAAAAATTATTTCACATTAGAAACAAAGAATGAAAAGAAGGATGATTGTAATAAGAATAGCATCACAATAACCCGGACTGTTCCGAAACAGTCACCGGGAAATACTCCTGTAGACAAAAGTAAAGCTCCAGCCAAGTCTACTAAGCGGCCATTACAGTACTTAGAAACACTTGCTGAAAAAGCAGGGATTACTTTTGAGGACAAATACGAAGCAGCAAACACATTGCTGGCACTAGATAAACAAAACACAACTTTCCGTAGACCGGAGTTAAAGCAACCTAAAATTGAGCCAGACACACATCCCCAGACTGAAGAGTACAGATACAGAAATCAAAAAGATGAAGATGACAAATTGCAGGTAAAATATTTCAGAAACATTCATTAGAACTACTAATTACATGATCAACATGTCTTGTCTTTTGATGGCAAAAATTTGCTACCTGTTTCTGCATATTTCAATTCTTACTTTAATTTTTGTATTGGTAAAACATGTAATATAGTATGAAAATCACATTTAATGTATATTTATTATTTTTTTAAAGTAACAAATTTATTAATATCCTAAATATGTGCTTTAAATAAATGAAAGTCTTATCAAAATAATAATTACTGAGTTAATAAAAATGACTTCAATATGTCTTACACAAGGTAACAAATATTTTTACTGTGCGAATGTTTGCAATGTTAATAATAATTAATAAATTTACAATAATTAACAATAATGAATATTTCAATAATAATTTTCCAACAAAAAATAAGTATTAATAATCATAATATTTATGTATCAGAATTTGTATTATTTAATACTTTTTATTTATGTAGATACAGCAGCAGATAATACAACAACAACAGCAGCAGTTACAGCAACAACAACAGCAGCAGTTACAACAATTACAACAACAGCAATTGCAACAACTGCAACAACAAGCTTTGCAGCGACAAGCAATTCAACAACATTTAAAAAATCAGCAAGATCAGCAAGAATTGGTAAATATTAATAAACAATTAAAATCTTATAATATGAGAAAATGGGAAGTTAATCTTATAACAATTTATAAATAAACTTATTTTATTTGAAAAAAAAAAAACAACATCAGTTACAGAAGCAATTCCAGCAACAGCAACAGCAGCATCAACAACAACAACAACAGCAGCATCAACAGCAACATCATCAACAACAGCAGCAGCATCAACAACAACAACAGCAGCAACAACAACAACAACAACAGCAGCAGCAACAGCAACAACAACAACAGCAGCAGCAACAATCTCAACAGCAAAAGTCTGATATTCAGCAGTTGCCACAACACCAAGACATACAACAGCAGAAATTTTTACAGGTAATTAAAATTATCCATTAATGTTTTTCTTTTAATGTTAATAAGATATAAATAAAGGGTACTTCTGGTTTTTAGGTTGTCAGCAACAATCAACCTGTGCATACACAACAATTTAATGTACCAGGGATTGGAGAAATAAATCTAAGTTTTCTGGCGTCACCTCAAAACAACGTGAACCTTCTTTTTGACAAGAATCAGAAGCCGGGCATGAGTGGAGAGCTTAAACAGCAGCAAGTAAGTAGAAATAAACCTTTGTTTTTCCATTACCCATTATTTTATATTTTAGTGAATGGCATATTTTAAGTAAGTTAATAAAATATGCCCTTCACAAACATAACACACCTTTTATTATGTAATAAAATTCTATTATGCATATAATATCATAAATAGATTATTGTCATCAAAACCCATTAACATAAACATTATAGGGAGAAAGTATATTATTAGAACAGTTAAAAAAATATTAAACGAAGGCCAATCTTTTACCAATAAACCTAATTACATAAAATTGATAATATTATGTAATTAGGTTTATTGGAAAAAGACAGGTGAAATATTTATTAATTACAGCATACGTTTTAGCTTTTGCGTATTTAAAAATATATATTATAATATTGAAAAATTTCTTTGCTTACCCTGATATTATTTAAGGCTTAGAGCGTTTTCACATTACGCGTTGCGATTTCGCAAGTCGCACCAATGAATTACTAAAGTACAGCATTGTGTTTTTTACCCGACTATGGCGAAGCTATAAGGAAGGGTAATGATTTTGGCAGACTATATAAGTATGTATGTACGTATGTTCGCTCGTAGCGTCTAAACTACTGGTCCGATTTCAATAAATGATGTCAATAAATTCGTAATAACGCCGCGAGCACCATAGACTATATTATATTTTATCAAAATTTTGTATTTAGAAAAATGTTACCTCAGATTCTAACATCTAAAATTATTAAATAGATAATCATTACGTGTTTGGTATCAAAAGAAAGGTCTTGGCAAGCACACCACAAATATATTGTATTTATATTATATCATATTGTTTTAGTCAAAATACACGTTTAAAATGCACTGGTACAATTCGTATAACTAACACATTTGCCAAATTTTCAAACATTTCGTAATATGTAATACATATTATAATTTGTACATAAAACATTGTATTGTGCCTTCATAAAATATATTTTATCTATACATCTATACAGATAAATAAAATTGAAGTGTCAGTTTGTAATTTCAAATTAACAGCTTTTCACTTAATGCTTATGAAAGTATATTCCGTATTTACAATAAAATACCATTTTTTTTAAATTTTGGTCTTTCCAGCTGTCTGTCTGTCTGTTTGTTCCGGCTAATCTCCGAAACGGTTGGACCTATTTTCACGCGACTTTCACTGGCAGATAGCTGATGTTATAAGGTCTAACATAGGCTACTTTTATTTTAGGGTTCCGTTTAAAAATAGGGTTCTGTTTCCATTACTTCTATGCGAACGAAGTTGCGGGCATCAGCTAGTTTTATAAATACAATTTATTATAGATAATACATAACAAAAAAAACACTCATTCACATTGTCAAGCAGTGAACGAGCTGATGATAATGAGTTTTAGCTAAGAACACTCAAGTTAAGATCATGTCAGCTTTCAAACAAAAAAAAAAAAAAACTAGATTAAAATCGGTTAATCGGTTCATCCGTTTTTGATTAGAAAATGCAGATGAAATAAATTATTAGCACTTTCATTATTCTTTCAATGAATAGCAGTATCATTGTGTTTTGATGTGTAGGATATATTCGACATTTATTATATGGTAAATAAGTGAATCGGTGTACACTGTTGATTGATCTCAATTGCGTTTCTTGATAATCATAATATCTATTATTATTATCGTTCTTTAAATCTTGAAAAAATAAAAATGGTTCGCACCGCACTATTGAAGAAGATATTTTCAATTTCAAGTTTTTTGATTTCTTATTCATATTACTTATTCTAAAAGTATGGTTTGATTGGGAAACGGAAAAATACGAAATAAAAAGTTAAGTTTAACTGTAACCCAACTACGTAAAAAAGAGGTCTAAAAGGCCAAAAAAAAGGTCAAGGTGGAGCCGTGGTCGCACCTACTTTATGAGGTTCGGAACAGTCGACGATCCGACGATCCCTCTGCTTGTTTCCTGGTCCATTTAATCAAATATGTTGGTGTTTGATCATAATAATAATAATAAACACAAATTTGTCAAAACATATTTTTACTTGATGACAGATAGTTGACGGACAAGGCCAAGTAGTACAACAACAAATCAACATGGCGCAACACGAAGCATCGCAGCAACAACACCACCAGACTGTTACCGTGGTCACCTCCATGCCCAGCAGTATGACACAGCATCAGGTAAGCTATTATCTACTATATAAAAATGAATGTCTGTCTGTCCATATGTCCTTTATAGAATCGTAAACTGTGCATTTGATCATATGATGATCATTACCAAAGATGTTGCACTTTAGTTTTATTAATTACTATATGCACCCTCGACTCCTTACTTGCAAAAAAAAACCCCGCGGCAACCGTACATTTTGCTGCGAATAAAGTCTAAGAGGAGTCTAAACTACTATCATACCCATAAAAATTTGTTCAGTAGTTTTGCGTGAAAGAGTAACAAACATACATCCATACAAACAAACTTTCGCGTCTGTAATATTAGGAAAGATTTAATATCGAATAGTTTTTGCATTTATTTAGACTATTTTAATTAGGTATTTGTAAGAAGTTTATTAAAGTTAATAAAATTTAAGCTAGCAGGTTAAATAATTAATATAGCTTAATATATAGCTTACTCTAATATTAATATTATAAAGAGAAAATATTGGTTCGTTAGTTTGTATTCAATAGATTCTTAAACTACTGGACCGATTTTGATGAAATGTTGCAACAACAACAACAAATAACGGCTCCTGAGGGATTTTCCTTGGACCATAACATTCATTATGGTAAGTATGAACTTAAACGCACAAATATCGGAGATATTTACAAATATGTTCCTGCAACCGTATACTTCATACACTAAAACCCACGAGAGACTTCACTCCTGGCCCGACTTTACTATGGGGCGTTTTTACGAGACTTGCGAAATTTTGTATACAAATCGCTGTAACTTTGAAAATATTGACTTTTGATATACGGTTTCTTCTGAGAAGTTACTCATATTTAAGAGTACTATTCATTTATGCAATAAAAAAAATTAGTCCACTTTTTGCTCTTTTCACTGAGCGACAGAGACAAAACATGCAAATAAACGGTCTGACATTTATCAGTAGATTGTGAAACAGGCAGAGTATAGTGCGATTCAAATGAGAATAGGATTGAGTCGGCGCCATATTGTGACGTCATAGCTGTCAATTTTACCCAATTGGGTAGGGTGGCAAAAAAAGTTGTTTTTCTTTTAATATAATTTATTTACAAAATTGAGTGAAAAAACTGTAATGTGAATCTAGCTCTTCAATTTCGCTCATCTCTCTATTACTGTCCGCGTAGTCATCGTCGTCTACGTCTATGTAACACAGCGCCTCGTTTACAGCAAAATGAGTATGACATTAACAAAAACAATATAATTTTGGCAAGTTGCCTTGCACCAACAATGAAAAACAATGTTAATTTATGATTTTAAAAACGAATTATGAATATGTATTATTATAATTAAATGTTTAGATAATTTAACGTTATTATTTAAATTCGATGTAAGACTATTATTCCTCTTCTTTTATTTATGGCAATCGCGGTAGCAAAGGTTTTGCAACATTTTGCTAGTGTCGAGTATATAAAGAATTATTTCGACTATTATTATTATTGGCAAATAAGTTTTTCTGCTAACCGTACTCTTACCGTACCGTACTTTTCAAGTGACATTTGACAGATAGAGGTCATTGACGTTCCTATTCTCATTTGAATCGCATTATACTATAATTCGTTTATGCAATTACAAAAGTCAGTTAACTAGCCTATTTAGTTAATATTATATAATTTATAACCCATTTTCGTCATTTTTGTCGCTTAGATATTTTTGCCTTTCGAGTGTCGATATTGTTAGAACAACAAAATGAATCTAATAATATTTTTACGGTACGTTTCCATACTGTCCGGCAGTCATCGAATTACACGCAAGACAAGTGCGGCAGGAAGGTTAGTGTCACTGACCGGCAAAATAAATGCAATCTCTAACGTAAGGACTAGAGGGGGGAAATCTTATAGTTTAAACGAACAATTCATGTATATACCTATATAGTATAATCAAAATCTCGGAAACGGCTTCAAGTGTTTCCGTAAAATTTAGTATGCAAGGGTTTGAGGGAGAAAAATCTACCTAGGTATTTTCCCTACGAAACCGAGCATTTTTAGGTATTATAATTATGTTTTTTATTTCATCATGCAACGATATACTCCTATGTCAATAATTTCGAGAGACCGAATGGTTTAGTTTACGTTCGAATTCCGGTCAGATGAATATTTTTGCGATTCTTTTTATTTTTTTAAATATCATAAAAAGATTACAAAGTCAAGGTCTTTAAGAACTGTCATAAATAAGTTTCAAGTTTTGCAAAATTTATAAAATAACCCTATACAATACAAAGATTCAATAATAATAGGTAATGCAATAGGTAATGTTTTTATGTACTATGTAGGTACTCTATAGAACTCCGAGCCGGTAGTAATTTTTACCGGTAAAATTGGCGGGCAAACATAAAACATGGTTAGTCGTTACTTCATGGCCGTGTTACTGTAAAACGTACTTTATGTTTACTCTTGTAGGCTATATTTTATAATGCTGAACAATAACTAGAGATTTAGAATCAAAAGATTAATTTATACCGAAACTATTAGATTGATCTAATCTAAACCAGGTATAGTTAGGCAGGTTTCAATTTATACGTCATATTTCTTTCTGCCCTAGTGCCCATGCATCTTTAACTTTATTTCTAGTTGATGTATCTCGCGTGCAACTTTCCAGATTGTAGGTTAATCATATTTTTAACACTCGGCTTCAGCATGGAATCCATTTTTAACAAAAAACATAATTAACTCTTTCTTCTTTACCAGTCGAGTTATAAATTCATATTTTATGAAAATGTGAGTAACAACATGTTTCTTATTTTATCAAATACGGTTGATCATATCAATTTAGCCACATATGATTTTCCTAATAATAAATAAATAAAAAAAAAAGAATACGTGTTAACTAAACATAGGCAATCAGATTATGTCTATCCATTCACGAGTCTAGAATATAATTAAACCATCAATCTTTAGGGCGAGCAAAAAATTCCAGGTAGGCATAAACCATCCAAATACTCCAGCTTTCGGCTCGATACGATTAACATTTTGATAAACTTTTCGATATTAAGCTCTATCGTTCTTATTATAGGGTTCAAATTTCAGTATATTTGGAATCAGCGTTGAATTGTTAAGATGTTCTACGTCCTTTAGTGGGGGCCATTTCAAAATGGCCGCTATATACGGCACACATAGCTAGACCATTATAAATTGATATTACTAACAGCCCCAACATGGACACGAAATGCAGTTTGGTCGTGTATCAATAAGCGCAGTCTCGTTTATTATTCAGCGTTATTACCATTCGCCGTGCAACTAACAAATTCTGTTTGCACAACAAATTATTTATGAAACCGACTCTAGTACCGTTGAATTTCTGTGAAATTATCCTCACGATATTCTCGTTTATTAAGAAATTATTTACAAGCAACGAGCGAGCCGCCATTAAACCACACGAAAACGTCCATAACAAAAACTCCAATAACAATTACATAGCAGCACCCACCATTGATGTGTAAAATACTGGCCGGCCGCGGCAGCTGTGTTTTCGTTATACAAAAGGAAGGGCGCTCGTTGTTTCCCTCTCTTTCTATTTGTATAAAAACTGTATTAATATAACTCGCTTCCTCTAAGCCTTATCCGCTTTCTTTTTGTATGCCGAGAAGTTGAGATGTTTACGAATCAATAATAATAATTTAATGTAGGTAATGATTAACATATTCGTGATACGTTGGGTTTCGCGGCCTAAGCGTGTTAATATAATGGGACAGTCGGCGTATCTGCATGTTAATGAAAATAAGTTGTTATAATTTATGGCATAATAGAAGCGATTTGTTTTCGGTTTTCTACGTGACCGCGCGATTTAACTTTCAACTGACATATGACTTGGATATTTAAATAATTAAGTTCAAATTAAGACGCTTTAATTATTATATTTATACATGAAGGAATAAATTGTTCATAACAGTTTATGTGGAGGAAGGTGTGCAAATAGCTAATAACAACTTCACTCGTACTACTTCAGATTATTAACATACACTACCGTGCGTTTGATACATACAATTTTGTTACACGTTTACTTTTTTGTCAATCTGTCACAACATTTAATATTTTTTTTCTGTTTAAGAGGCAAAAGAACCAATGTTAAACTCAAGCTTAAAAATTATATGAATTAGGTATTATGGCCGAATTCCGACCATAGAGCTATTATTACTAACCATTTTTGTTTAAATAATCTTGTTAACCATATTCCGTTCGTTGTTGCCACATGCTTTGTTCTTGTTTCTTATAACTTGGGTACACTGTCCTTTTGCCCTTATTGTGTAGGAACACAAAGTAGGCAGTTATTTCTTTGTCCCTTCTAAATCTAATAAATCATGTTACACGAACACATGATATTATTGTTTGCGGAATATTAGAGCTTACTCAATTATTATTATAATATCTACAGCTATTATTATTATATCTTAGATCTCGTTCAATTAAACTTGAATTTTGTGTAGGTTTACGAGTTGCAACATACAACGCGAGAAGGTTGTAAGTTGTTATAATTTGCTTAAGGTATTAAAATAGAAATTTAATCAGACAATTGTTTTAGGTTCAGCAGCAACAAGCAACCGGCAACATTCAGCAACAAACAACAATGCCACCTCTACAAAGCTTACCGCCAAACACGCAGCATCCGCAGCAAATAAGGTTAGTTTTTCTTTGCTGTTCTATATTATATTACTTTGTCTCGTGTGAATCAATTCACTACTCGAACGTTGGAGCAACTCTACTGGACGAATTGCATCAACCCTTAAAACAATAGTGTTGTTATTAACGTACAATAAAACTACATTTTTATGACTTTCGGCACTTCGAGCTTCCATAAATCGTCTGCCAGTGAAATAGGATCATTGTAGAGGAAAATCAAGAAATTATTTGCACTGTACCATTAGGCGATCCTCTTGATCGTGTAAATCTTCAATAGGGAATATGCACGTATTTTTTTTTCATAAGTAATTTGGTTTTGCTTTAAACAGATAGATTAAAAACTTTGACCACTCCTGACTTGCTCATTTATCAACAGATATTGAAAATATTCTCGCCATTGCCTCTATTTTTCAATCTAGTATAATATGTTTTATATGTTTTAAGTTATTTTTATGTTTTATGCATATTCCCTATTAACACTTCCATTTCATCCAGCGCGGAATGGGGTCACAGTCGAGTGCAGGTCATCCAACAGCCGTTACAGAACAGCACGTACCTCCAGCAGCTGTACAACGCGCAGGGACCGCTGCTCATGCCCGGCAATATTGCATTGCACCCGGGTATCAACTCGCAACAAATACAGGTAAATCTAGAATCGTCGAATTTAAAAAAAAATACGGTAAATTGTACAGCCAAACGTCATTCCGTCTCTAGTCTCTACTTACCGACGATGGTTTTAAAGACAAGGCAAGTACAAAAACTAGTCCCAATGCGAGTTTCACTGACTCAGATTAAATATTTCGGTTGAGTTGTTTTCCAATAAAATCTTATAGCTGGCAGTTAGCTCTATTCAGCGATAAGCTAGAAGTTGAGAACCTTCTCAAAGCGAGTCACAGTTGGAGTGGTATCTCTTGACACCTTCTTTAGTCTTCGCACATGTATTAGGCTGCGGCTGTGAAGCCTTTCTTTCAAAAATAGAGTTCAAAATTAATTCTAGAATGTTTCTTGGGATAATTCATGTAAAGTTAAAACCTGAAATTAATCTTCTGCGTCAGAAGAAGTCCTAGATTCATCTATTAAACAGATTCGTATTATAGAAGCTATAAGACGCGGAATTTCAATACATTATTGTGATGGATGTTTGTTTGTGTGTCAGAATCTAATACATACTCACATGTTATGTTAAGTATGTGTTGATGCAACGTTGAATTTCTATGAAGACCGGAGGTTGTAATCCACAGAAGAGAATTGAATTATTTTCATACATATTTCATAATCGCTACAATGTAATATTATAATCATCTTAGGCTGTATATTTTAAAACATGTACGTAAACAATGAAGATATTTTCTCTGCTTCGTGAATTTAGATTAAAATTTCAACCATTTGTAATAAAAGGTAACATTAACCTAACCGAGAGTATGTCAGGATATAATATCTAAGGAGGGTTCCGTAACTATCAATGAGCAAAGGGGTTATTGTCCGATTTTACTCGAAATTATTTTCATAAAGAGATTTTGTCACGATCTATCAACATAAAAACACAAGTTTCTAAATGCCGGGCCATGGCAATTTATAGACCACTTTGAATGCCGATTACTCATTTCATTCTGAACTCATACAATTATTTAGCTATCCTCTCTTTATACAATTAATATATTATAATATATTAGGTTGGGGAAAAAGTTTCTTCGCATTTTATATAAAAATTCAAAAGGTTTTTTTATAAAGTTTATTTACAAGTGACTAAAGTATATAGGTGCCATTTTGTTCGATAACTTTTTGCCATCTTGTTGGTAGGTACATGATCCCATTGCTATAAAATTTTTGGGGCTTCTGATGAAAAAACTGCGACAAGTGGTTTTGGCAGTCCTCTTGTGATGTCAACCTGACACTGCCTAAGGAATTCTGCAGCGACCGAAACAGGTGGAAATCTGAAGGTGCAAGGTCAGGACTATACGGCGAATGCATTAACACCTCCCAGCCACACTCCCGTAATTTTTTCTGAGTGGCTAAAGATGTGTGAGTTCTAGCGTTATCATGGTGAAAAACCACACCCCTTCTGTTGATTAATTCCGGCCGCTTTCTCTCAACTTCTTGCTTTAATCTCATCAGTTGTTCGCAGTACAGTTCAGAATTGATGGTCCTGCCTGGCGGTAACAGCTCATAATGAATAATGCCCTTCCAATCCCACCACACACACAGCATCACCTTGTTGCGAGTTAACCCGGCTTTCGCCACAGTCTGTGAAGCCTGACCGGCCTTTGACCACGATCTTTTTCGCACGTTCTTGTCGTACGTGATCCACTTTTCATCACCAGTTATCAGCTTCTTCAAAAATGGTTCGGTTTCATTACGTCGTAATAAAGAATCACAAATGAGTACACGGTTCATTAGGTTTCTTTCAGTGAGCTCATGAGGCACCCAAATATCGAGCTTTTTTGTGTACCCAGCTTTTTTCGAATGCGCCAAAACCGTTTTGTGGTCAATCCCCAGTTCTTCAGCTACATCGTAACTACTAATATGCCGATCTTGCTCCACTTTTTCAAAAATGGCAACAGTTTTGTCCGTAACAGGGCGACCAGAGCGACGTGCATCTTTGATATCAAAATTTCCGGATTGAAAACGCTTAAACTAAATTTGCGCTACTCTCACAGATACTGCATTAGGTCCATAAACATCACAAATTTTTTTCGCGGCTTGTGTTGCATTTTTACCTTTTTTGTAATAAAATTTTAAAATGTATCAAAATTCTTCATTCATTCATTTTAACAATAAGAAAAACAAATGAAAATCTCAAATTTACCTAATTTGAATTTGGAATTGTCTTCTGTAAAATTAAAACTTTTTAATGATACCAAAATCAGCCAGATACAATTGGTATAGCCCAAGATATTTTATGACAAGTTCATACATACTATAATGCGAAAAGACTTTTTCCCCAACCTATTATGACTGCGGCTCCTTTTCCGCATAGACATTACCCCGTTTGACTATATATTTTTATGTTCAGGTGATAGCTGCTGGTAAGCCCTTCCAAGGAAGTCAGCTAGCCCCACACATGCTCACGCAGGGTAAACAAGTGCTTCAGGGACAAACTGGTGAGTCTATATTCATTTCATAATATCTTCCGGAATAATCTACCCAGCTAGTTGTAAGTTAGGATACAGTTAGTTCTGTTTTAAGAAAAGTTGCTAGAAAATTATAACTGGACGAGACAGAGTAACAATTAATAGTACTTATAATGGTATGTATAGTATGTCGATTTAGGCGTATTGTATCTGCCAACTATTGCAACATCTTATTACTTTTAGGAGTCACGTGTACACTTAAATATAATATTTGAAATTAATAAAGAATTATGAAAATAAAATGAATCTAATAAAGACATAAAAATAATACTTATACATATATAACATTCAGGCTAGGCAACTTATAAAACTGAATATTCATTTCATAATATCTTCCGGAATAATCTACCCAGCTAGTTGTAAGTTAGGATACAGTTAGTTCTGTTTTAAGAAAAGTTGCTAGAAAATTATAACTGGACGAGACAGAGTAACAATTAATAGTACTTATAATGGTATGTATAGTATGTCGATTTAGGCGTATTGTATCTGCCAACTATTGCAACATCTTATTACTTTTAGGAGTCACGTGTACACTTAAATATAATATTTGAAATTAATAAAGAATTATGAAAATAAAATGAATCTAATAAAGACATAAAAATAATACTTATACATATATAACATTCAGGCTAGGCAACTTATAAAACTGAAGTACCTAATTATATATTTTTTGCTTCTCTTCACATCATGAATCATATGCTTTTATGATAAAATAAGACAGCATCTAGCATACGTCGTTTAGTATAAAATCGTAATTGTTACATTACCTAAGTAATAAGTATGTAGATTACGGGAAAAAAACGCACACAAAAAATTTAATATCAGCTATTGCTGTTGTAAACCGCTTGTTCATACACACTTAATTTACTTATAATGTAAGGGCACAAATTGCACTTTGGATAAATGAATAAAATGAATAATATACAAAAAAAGATGCACTAAAGAATTGAGATAAAATATAAGTAATGCATTATTTAACAAAGTCTCATGAGTTTTGACATTCAGTAAAATCTGCTTTTACCTGTAAATATGTTTTACATTTTTTTTTAAGTTTTGTAAAAACAGGTTCTCAAAATTAAGATTATAAATTACAAAAGAAGAACCTGTATTTTTTTCATTTTACAGAGCAAAAGTTAACTTTGTAATATCACAAGGAAATATAGTATAATACCCAATCCAACAGTAGAGCTATTTGAAATATTGCCATCCTTTTTAACCATTTAATAATATGTAGTAGTAACTAGTAGGTATTTCATTTCAACATGATACTCGTATTTATAATATATAGTTTAGTTTCATAGTAAATCTTGATACATTAAATGAATCTTATCCAACTTAGTAATAATTTATTACCTATAACTGTAGATTTCATTAAATAGTGCAAGTTGTTGAGTTTTTAAATTTTTATTTGAACATGAACAGCATCACTATTTAGTTTTACAGTAAATTTTACAGGTCTCACTACATATCAGGAGCAAGGTTTTAACATTTCCCATGAATTTATGTTTGTTAAAAGTCTCGTGGTTTAAATTGTGAATGTCAGTGTTATTTATTTTAGGGGGATTTGTGAAAGTATTACAAATTTAATTGGCGTTTCGAAACGAGTTTGTTTAGAGCTTTTTTTAAGAATGAATTAATTTTTTATTAGTCACCATAGTGACCGATCGCAAGCTTTTAATCACCATTTTCTTGGTGCAAGTGCTTTTTTTTCTTTAAGCTTTGTCACGATTCCGTTTTCACGATATTAGTTTTAATTTTCGTTTGTTCTAATTGGTCGACTATATTTCTTTGGCGGTTTTAGTTGCTGTGAATTAAACTATTTGAGCTTTGCGCATTAAGAACGTGTAGATGTTCATGTTGCTAGTTTGACTAGTCGGATATTTAATACTGAAAATGTACCTATGTCGTTAGTCTTGTCGACCATACACAACCAACATAAGATATTAGCACACCAAAGTAAACTGCTGCATTCGATCATCCAACTCTGATAAGTTTGTCATAGTATGGCTTGCTCCTACTCAAAGGCAAAATCTGCGCTAGAAACACTCCGTGTGCCAGAAAACAAACCTTAGCAGAAATATTCTTAATAAATAATTGAGGCTAAACTCTGAATGGCTGAGGCGGGTTTATTGCGTTTATAAATATTAATATTGTGAATGATATGAGGCTGCGATATTTCTGACTTGCGTAGGCATTTTGTATATTATATTGCATGATTTAAGAACCGCACAATGTCTCAATAACACGCCTCGAATATCGCCCAGAGAAAAGTGAAACTGATAAATTGAAACGCCTGCAAACTGATTGCGTTTAACTTAAATTGGTTAATCGGTAAGCGCCGGCCGTCGGACCCTCCAGTACAAAGCAAACTGTCCGTATAATAAAGAGCTACTTCGGCACTTATAGTCACGACAAGTTCAAAACAATGCAATGCCTTGGTATATTGTTGTTTTTACGTGAACTTACCGACGTTTACTTCACTCAGGCTACACATCTCTCTCATTTCAATTATATTCTCACTGTAACTTTTGGGTGTGTTATTTAGATATTGTAATGTCAAACATCTTACACGTGACGTTTGTTAATTTCCATAATTTTCTACGCAGCTCCGTTCCCCGGGTACACGACAATCCCGACAATTCCCACGACTCAGAACCAGACCTTCGTGTTCAGCCCCCTGGGTGTAATCAATTCGCAGCCAAGCCTGCTGCCCGCGCACTCGCAGGCCACCGTCTCCGGCATCGGCCAGCAGCAGAAGACCACCGAAATGCACAAGGTGAGACGATGATGATGAGAAGACCCGAGACACCTTAATGTGAACAGCGTGTGTCCTATTCTTCGCTCTCGCGCAGATACATTTGAATTCCGATGAACAAGTGTTACGCCCCGCGGCTAAATAGTAAACAACGATGGGGTAGAATGAAAAAACAAATTTCATCCCCACTTCACATGTATGGAGCATGTACCCCTAAAATGTAAATGTATTATTCTGTTCTGTTTTATATATACAATATTTAACTATTTATTCATATATACAGAAGCTAGAAGCGTGGACAGGCGGACAGAGCGAAACTATAAGGGTTCCTCAAGTATTACGGTACCCTAATAAAAGTAAGATAGTCATATCTTATCGAACTACTTATAAATGCTGCATACACCCCGCTCGCCATTCGTAATTCAAGAGGCAGAACTGCATCCTGCTTGGAATATTCACACCAATTAAAGTCATATTGTCCTTTGATCATATATCTATTACTTATTAGTGAAATCTATCGTGTGTTAAAGTTTGATATCTGTCTGACCGTGGCATCGTAACTCCCAAATTTATGTACTTACCGATTTTGAACTATTTTTTTTTGTTACGAAGCTGACGTGATCGAGAGTGTTATTAGATATACTTCATCATGCTCGCTTATTGATAATGACCCCACTTAATTTTAGGTATAATATTACTGCCATCCTCAAACTAAAACACGGGATTATTTTGAAATTGATGCTAGTGATTTTCTATAGACAATAGGGTATTATCCTATGATGAAAATATACATCAGATTATTGATATTTTATCGCTTAACATTAATTTAAACCAATTTAACCAACTTTTTACACAAAAATATGTATGATTTTTATAAAATATCAAAAATAAAATTATGAATTTTTCACGTTTGACCACGTGACTAAAAACGCACGAGATTGGAATGTGACGTCATATTCTTGTACTTCTTCTTCTTTTATTAATGTCTTCCCGATTTCCATAAAGAATAGCCAGCATCGAATCATTAACGTCATGCGTCAGCGAGTAATAGCCACTTTTTCCGCATTTCAGTGTTCTTTGGTATGGTCACAAAGATTTTCCCCGGTGTTTTAATAGACGTATTAGTGCATTTTGGCACTACGCACCATTTATAAGGCATTTTTAATAGGCTTAAAACATTTATTTAAAAACGTAAATAGTAGGTATTCTGGGATTTGGCATTGTCAGTATAATTTGACACTTGACAGTTACAATGTTACAAGATACTCTATGGTTACAAGAATGTGACGTCATGACAACTCATTATAGCGTTTTCGCGCCTATAATATTAATTTAAACTTTTAGGCTAATTTGCAAGGAAAAGAAAGAAATTCACAAAGAATGGTTCAAACTGCTAATGATTTTTGGTATTAGGAACAATTTGACATACTTTTTAAAAACTTGGAAAATACCCTATTGTTAATGTTGTCATAAGACATTCATGACAACATTAACAATCGTTACAAAATCACTAGCATCAATTTCAAAATAATCCCGCGTTTTCAAGCTCTACCTCAAAAACTCTTTTTGTCATTTAACCGCCTTTTAGTTTGAGGACGGCAGATTAGCTGTAGTGAATTTTCTAAATTTTTCAAAAAACTCTTCAATAACGATTGTTTTCACATAATTAAGTCTAACTGTAATAGAGCTTAGTTCTTTTTATAGAAAAATCCTACTACTATATTACTAATATTATAAATATGAAAGTTTGTGAGTAATAAAGCTTAGTTCTTTTTATAGAAAAATCCTACTACTATCCTACTAATATTATAAATATGAAAGTTTGTGAGTAATAAAGCTTAGTTCTTTTTATAGAAAAATCCTACTACTATCCTACTAATATTATAAATATGAAAGTTTGTGAGTAATAAAGCTTAGTTCTTTTTATAGAAAAATCCTACTACTATCCTACTAATATTATAAATATGAAAGTTTGTGAGGATGTATGTTTGTTCCTCTTTCACACAAAAACTACCGAACGGATTTCGATGAAATTTAGTAGGTATGGTAGTAGTAAAGTCCCTGAATTAAAACATTGGCTAAAACTTTTTTCCCGAAAAAGCAGTGTTACCGAGGGATACTTATTTACGCGGGTGGAGCCGCGGGCAACAGCTAGTGTATTATAAATGTGAATGCTTGTGAGGATGGATGGATGGATGGATGTTTGTTACTCTTTCACGCAAAAACTAAATAACGGATTTTGATGAAATTTAGTATGGTATTATATTAATTTAGGCTCTGGATTACAACATAGGCTACTTTTTATCCCGAAAAAGTACATGTTCCCGTGGGATATCCACGGGAAAAAGCTACGTACGAGTATAGATGTATACAAATACAGTCGTAAAAGGTCTTTAGCTTTCTAAAAATATATTATCTTAAACTTTAAACGAGACAATCTTGTATACGTGTATGTATATATTTAATCGGTATCTCGAAAACGACTGCAACTATTAACATAAATTTAGTATGCAAGAGTTTTGGGGAAAAATCGATCTAGCTTGTTCTTATCCCAGTTAAATGCGCAGTTTCCCTGGAAACTGCGTCCCAGGAAACTGCGCATTTTTAGCTACTGTATATTTTTTTCTTTCGTCGTGTTACAATAAATCAATAATTTCATCTTATGTCAGTCCGATTGACAGTTTGGTAATTTTGGCGTATGGATAATTTTTGCTTTGTTCGAAAATTCGGCATGTGGTGAGTTCGAATCCTGGTCAGATAAATTTAGTATGCAATATTTTTGTGATTATTTTTATTAAATTTATCGGAACTCCGAGCTTTTTACCCAGGTAGTTATGATTAGACCACAAACATCGCACCGTCCACGAGCTTGTGGTCAAGATTGTGTCTAAAAATACCCATACCTGCTTTTTAGGGTTCGGTAGTACTACAAGGAAGCCTTATAGTTTCGCTCTGCCAATTATTTTTTTTAACTAACCTAATAATAGCACGCTGATCATTACAGAACCCTCTTATACATGTGCTCTTGATAAGCCTTTTAACTATAACTAAATTAATATAACTTATTATCATAACCCATTAACGAGTATTAAACGCCCTTGACCCGTTTCAACTATCAGTTCCATAATATATGATTGAAAAGGCAAACTTATCTGACCCGAACAGACACATAATTCATACAATGATTTACTAACATTATATTGATATATTACGTAATAAAATTGGTAACTTCATATTTATTTTGATTAAAACGACGATTTAAATTATTTAAGCTCATTAAAAATAAATACTTTTGTAAATTCTTTCGTTTTTAGGGTTCCGTAATACTCAATCATAAAATAACAATAATTTTATATTTTAGAGGTGGCTCTCCATACATGGGGATGAAATTTTTTTTTTCATTCTACCCCACCGTGTGGAGTATCGTTGAATAGATCTTTTAAAATAAAGGCAAGGTTTCATATATGACTTTTTTACAAAGTCAACTATTTTCGAGTTATCGGCCTCTAAAGTGGTTTATAAGTTGGTCCCCCCGGGCATTTCTAAACTATAGCAGATAGAAACTTGTAAGTTTCCATGCTGATAGGTCATGCTAAAAACTCTAGGAAAATTATTTTGAGCAAAATCGGACTATAACTTTTGAAGTAATTCAAAGATAACCTATCGCGCGTTGATAGTTACGGGACCCTCTTTAGACATGTTTCGACGTACTCTTGGTTAGGTAATATTTGGGTACGCATTAACCCCTTTAACACATCAAAACATCTGAGGGGCAATTCTGCTAAATAAAACCTAATAAATGCTAATTAATACAATTATAATGAAGTCCTGATATGCTAAAACTCTCAGACGGTGTTTTTATAAACGTTAAACCAACGTGATACGCGCCCTGATTGGTCGAAACGTCATAAAATCCGTTCATGGTAACATGTCGTTTCACTTTTAATCCAATCAAAGTAAAATGAAAGTCTACTTTAAATACGTGAATTGAGATTCTGATCTGAATAAAAAAAAAATGTTTTCAGGTGATGAGCGGTGGTAAAGTGAGCGGCGGCAAAGTCGGTGGTGGGGCCCAAGCTCTACCCGTACAAGCTCAATGTGTTCAAGTTTCGCAGCCTGTACTAGGGCAGCAGCCGCAAGCGCAAATCATCAGCCCACTGCAGGTTTGTGAACTATATTTTTCTCATCAACTTTAATGTCATGCAATCATTTCGATATACTCATTCATGAATTTCATGTATATTTGTAAATAATATGGTTTTGGAATGCTTATGCGACTTTTGTTTTATTCTTGAGTTAATTTTACCCCATATCCTTTCTAAAGAAAGATCTGTACAATCAATTTTGTACCTGGCTATTGGGATAATATAGATGATTATAGACTGAAAAACTCCCATACAAAGATACATAGAAACATATTCTAATATCTGTCCTATAGGCTATAGGCTGAAATTATATCATCCAAAAATAAGTTGATAACGATACTATTACCAAGGCATTTTATCTTTTAAAATTGATAGTCAGATGACAGTTACGAATCAAACAATAACACAGTAGTCTTGACAATTTATAAAATATATAAAATATATTTTATAAATTGTCAGACTGCTTTTTGATGTTTGAATCTTAATAAGTTTTGTTTAGTTTTTCTCTCTCAGCTTGACAAGTTTGTATTTTTCATGAGGAAAATAATCAGAAATGGTGCACACATTTCTGCGTTTTAATAAAATTCGCACTGCCATTCTAAAGCGACGGTATATATGAACACAATACCATTATAGCGTTCCATTTTCTAGTGTGTATAGTCATCGACAAGCACGATGTTATACATTTCAATCTTATTACTATGACGATAAGGTTCAAAAGATGTACATCGTGTTTGTCGGCGACTGTATTTCAGCGTCGTTCATGTGTTGAAGTTTACAATAGTGTCGATTCAGCGAACTACGCTAGGTTTGCCTAGTTTCCCGTTTCAAACACACCACACCTATTGTACCTCTACACCTCACACCTTCAAACTAAACAATGAACACTTTGTTCCTCTTTCATTGTAAACTCGATATTATGAAAATGTTTGCGAATTTTTTCACGTGCGCAGCGAATTTTTGTATTTTTTTTGTTGTGTTCTGATTTCCTTGTGTGTTTTTGACAGTTAAACGAGTTTTGTGTTTATATATTGTATGTATGTTAATATATTTATAACACTTTCAACATACATAATGTGGAAGACTAATGAACATACCATTTTAATATTATATACCTTCTTTTGTTTTAGATTTCGCAGATATTATTTTTAAACTTCTAAAATTCTAGATTATTTAGAGGATCATGTTGTTTATTTTTAATTTTAAAAAATATATAAAAAATTGTATGGAATAATTATTATTAATAAGCAGTTAAAATTTGCATAATGAATGTGCAGCCTCAAAACTTTATACAATAGTTTTATTACTTTTGTGCACCATGAAAATAAAATATAAAGAAAACAAAAATATAAAAAAGTATATAGTATATACCATCAATCATTAATAACAATAATTAGGTATTGTAGTATTTTTGCAAAGTGCTCAAATTACAGCAAACTAACATCATTGCAGACTGGTGGTCAGACGATGCAGTTTGCGCCTTGGCAGATATCGGGGGCCTTACCTCAAGTGTGGACCGGAGGCCTGCAAGCGGGGACCTTACCAGCCGGGGGCCTCCTGGCCCCCAATCCTATATTTATCCGGGGGACGCAACCGGACGCGCAGCCCTCTATGTTCATACAACACTCACCGCAGAATAACGTACAACAGCACAACAGTTAGTATTTATTTATCTTAAATATGTTTATGTTTACAGCGCGAATGTGATATGCGTTGCGAGTGATGCTATAGCGATTTTACTAATGTGTTTGCATACAAAAATACATTAGAATATAATTGTACCACAGATGCTAGCGTTGCGTGTGCGACCGGAACGAATGCGAAGCCGCGAGCTTCGACCGATGGGATGACGAAAACGCCAAGACCATTGTCCAACATTCTCCCCTCTGGTGGCATAAGACCTGCCTCTTCGGTGTCCACGCAGACCAATGCCAATCAAGCTCAAAATCAGGTAGGATAATAGTAAAAATAGTCGTTCTTCATTCTCAAATAACTATAATGTATATGGCTTAAGTATATATTTCACTTATCCTCTTACCCCATACATCGACTTACTTCTGGTCATTTACAGGCGAAGCAGCGAGGCAAGCCCGGTGTCAGGTCACCGGCCCCTACATCCAAACAAGATGCCGCTAATCAAACCAACAAAATGCAACATCAAATGCAACAACCTAAGCAGTAAGTTTCAAACGTCCGATTTTATCGTATGAATGTATAGATTTTTAAGACTTCGTTCGTGAGCGTATAATGCGCAATCATTTTCATATTAATATGCTTTAAGTAAAACAATATAAATAAAAAAGAAAGCACATAATGCGCATTCAATGAGTTCACAAATCATGCCGTAAAAGTACACGCAAATGCGGACGCACGCACGAATTTACGTTCATCACATTAACTGTCAATCAGAAATTAAGCGGCAGAAATTTTTTAAAGATTTTTGATTTATTTCTATTATATTTTTCACGAATATTTCTGTACGTAGGCACATTTTGTCCTACTAATATTATAAATGTAAAAGTTTGTGAGGATGGATGGATGGATGGATGTTACTCTTTCATGCAAAAACAACTGAACGGATTTCGATGAAATTTGGTGTGGTAGTAGTTTAGGCTCTGGATTACATACGCTACTTTTTATCCCGAAAAGTATAGTATTCCTTTGGAATACTGTATTGACGGGGGTGGAGCCGCGGGAAACAGCTAGTATAAAATAATTTAGGTGGTATGTTTACCATCTCAGGCTTTTAGTGATGAATGCCAGTGGTCAAATGGCGCAGATCAGCAATGTGCAAGACAAGCAGCTCACCAACAAGAACATGCAGCAGCAGGCGATGTTGCAGCAGCAGGCCATGCAGGTGATCATTGTAATGCCACTTTTTCATTATTTATTATAAATTTTTTTATTGTTCGAATTACTGTGGCTCGGCGCAAAATGTCCATACATAGTTACCGATGGGCGGTTGCCGCCAATGATCACCGACACGCAGTTTTCATAAGTTTTTGACAAACGGTGCGAGACCGATATCGGTAGATGGCCATGCATCATGAGCTGAAAATATATGAAACTGAGTAGCTCTAGACAGGAAAAGTTTGCGTCGAGCCTAATCCAGTCCTTTAATAATTTTTTTTTAAATAGTGTTTGTATTTGGCTTTATCACCCTTATGGTATTTTGTTCCTTTAATATAATCCTGTCTATTTAAAAAATATATAGCAGCAACAACAACAGCAGCAACATCAACAACAACAGCAGCAGCAACAGCAGCTTATCCATCAACAACAGCAACAAACGCAACAAATGGTTCAACATTATCAACAACAAGGTGATTATATTACACGATGCGTAGTAGGCAAAAAATACATTTTCTTGCATGGAAGCGATAGTAAAAAATAAACTTTTGAAGACAACTTTGAAGTTAGTAATTATCACCTAAGTTCATCATATCGCATCTTGACTGTCTATTTTTTTTTCAAATGCGGCAAAAGAAGTATTACTTGATAATGTGTTATCGTTTTAGGCATGACTTTGGGTATGCAACAAGGGACTCTGCCAGTAGGATCAGTTTCGCAAACACTGCCCATGTCTGGCATGCCACAGACTATATCAATGGTGCAACAAATTCATCCGGTAAGTTTAAAATATTCCTAAATTGCCTAAAATACATTTTATGACCTAAGTCAGTAAAAAATATTATTAGTCACCATTCTTTTTTGGAATAGTAATTAAATAATCGCTGTAATTGTACTATACAAATCGCACTATAAGATAAAATTCATTATAAGACATTGAAATTATGGTGATCTTGAAATTTTCAGTTGGGTGGTATCGGACAAGCGGGGACGTTGGTTGGACAAATAAACACAAGTCAGCAACCGCCAAACGCGTCCATGTCACAAGTGCAGACTATACAACAACAGCCACAGGTATATAGTAGTGCAACTTGTTGTTCGAAAACAACAACAACTGGGTTATATTACTTTTTGTTCACAAAATCGTGCTACAAGAGATTCGATAAATTATTCGCTACGTCATTAGCAACATAACAGAAAGTAACATCGGTGTGTATTAGTTGCTGCGGAATAGTAAGCCGCATAAGCTAATATCTATTGTACTACAGAACAACGATACTTTATTTTTATTGCACTTAGCGCTATTTAAGTTACATTTATAAAGGAAGCCGATATGACGTCTGGTTGTATACACGCCTCGCTACTGCACTATAATGAAGTCAAAGGTTCGGGAAGGTCAGATAAAGATTCCGCATGGTCAGATAAAGATTCGGGAGGGTCAGATAAAAATTCGGGATGGTCAGATAGAAATTCGGGACAGTCAGCTTTAAGATTCGGGATGGTCAGATAAAGATTCGCGATGGTCAGATAAAGATTCGGAATGCTTCAGGTTTAAAATATAAGGAGATATTAACATGATTTACTTATTTCAGTTGGTTGGTAACAGTCTAGTTCAAACTTCAGTGGGTATGGCAGTGCAGCAATCTACGAATCTGAACCATTCCACACAATTGCAAACGGTATGTCTCAATATTTGTCACCTATATAATATTATTGTTATGACAATGAGTGTCATAAGACAATTCGTTGGATCTGAAAATAATTTATACGCCTAGTAGGAATTATCCGAGTGGTTATAGGTACTTAGTACTAGTTTTTTGGACCTTTAGATCCGATTATGAGCATAACAGCATAACATAGAGGGCCGCGAATGTAATCCAGTAGTTTCCGTAGCCCCTCCGTTGTGTTGAAGTAGGCCGCCGCAGAGGTTTTTTAGTGGGTAAGAATCTCACATCACCTTCTAGCCCAATTCCCTGGCTCGAAGTATTATACCGAAGATTTCCTTTGCGAAAAAAAAGGCGTATGAATTATGAATGCACATTGTTTTAATAACTTCAGACCGGATTTGTATTTAATAATATTCGCCGTTTGAAGTCAGCCACGTATTGCGTTTACGTATTTTGCGTTACTTCAGACACCAATATCACTTATATTGTAATAAATACTATATTTGGAGTTGGGATCACAGCTTATTAAAAGAAATACTTACTTCAATGTGTGATAATTTGTTTAGAATCAAAGTTACATATTTTGTTGATTTTTAGATTTTGACTGCGAAGTTGGTTTTCTGAATGATAATAGCATTTTAGATATAAATATATAGCAATTGACATTATGCATATCATATTATGTATATGACTTGAATATGCTTATTATATTTTACAAAGCTTACAAGAGTGTAACTAACATGATTGATGGTGATGTCGTGTGTGATTTACAGTGGTAGTGAGCATTTGGAACATAATAATATTATTATTTATTAAATATATTTTATTTATTCGAATAATTTAAGGCCCACGTTGATTTGGTTATATCTGATTTAAGATATTGTGAATTTAAGTTTCATACTTTTACTTTATTATATTTTAGGTTTTTTTTATTTAAATTTGATCTCTTATTTGCTTAATTCCCCATAACTACTATACTATACTAATAGTAAATCCCCATACGATGCTACTGTTTAGACAACGATCGAATACTCCAAATCACTATTATATATTATGTATTTTTGTATGTAAGTATATATTTTCATACTGATATGAGATGCTGTCTTAAATGGCATTGGCAGTCTGGGCTGGCTCTCGATGGGACTTCGCTGCTGACCACACCCCTCTTGCAACTGTCGCCAGCGTTATTACATCACGAGGTAGACATAGTAGGATTCACTGTCATGTCTGTTGTGAGATTTCATGGTTGCGAAACGTTGCTATGGCGCCTGCGTATTTGACAGCTCTATCTGTCTCGCTGACATATTCTCGAACACAAAACGGCGGACCAAATTTTGTCAGATTTGCCATCTTATCTGATATTTTGTGGTCAGATTTAGATTAAAAATTATTTTTCGATTTTTTATGCATTTCGATGGTGATGTCTATCTATTCACTTAGTCTACAAGTGAAAATACGTAAACGTTATAGTAACAGTTTGGACATTTGAAACTCACAAAGCACACAGAACAAGTCAAGATTATTGCATGCTTCAAAGTTCGAGAAATGCCTAATTAATGCCTATTTTATCGTCTTCTCTTATATCTCGGTTTCTAGGTATCAGTAGATAGTTAAATAGGTAGATAATGTTTTTCGAATAGCTTTTTTCAGTCGATACCTGTACAGTTTACAGTATCGTAGATATTATGTCTACAGTTTTTTACTAAGTGTTTTAATATTTTCTGTATCCAATTATATTAGCCATATTAGCCAATAGAGTATAGACTATGGCGTTTTATTAATTTTATGTAGAGATGTATTCAGTTTTATAAATATGTAATACCTATTATATACGGTAGGTACGAATTTTGTGTTCTTAGGTATCTAATTTATTGTATTATGTAGATATGTAATAATAATGTATAGAACGTGATTTAGTCGCATGATAATGTGCATGAAATTTCATATAATTATTTAGCGCCTGTTTCACTAAATCCTAACAATAGCTTATAAGGAACATTTATCGCTGCTTACTGTATATTGAGCAACAGAGTCATAACATGCGAATAATCTATCAGACACCAATTAGTAGATCGTGAAACAGGCCCTTAGTATGTTTATTAATACAGCAAATAACTTATATCTGTTAAAATACCGCCATCGTTTTTGTGTTTGTCAGAAATATATCGTAGTATTCTTACCTACCTAATGTAATGTGTTAGGTACTTTATTAAAAACCAGGAGAGAGAATAATATATCTAAATAATGATTGTCAAAAAATACTGTTAAAATTAATATAATTCTAAATTCGATAAAAGTACGTATGTTGCTTTGGGTCTATATGTATACTATGGGTCATTATGTATAATGACAGTACGTGTCATTTGAAACCAAGAAGCATATCAACTATCGGTACGGCTCCAATTTTAGGTAAAGATTTGTAGAATAGCTGAATAGCCTATGATTTAGAAATTATTATCGACTAGACTTTGCTTATTATATGTAATATTAGCTTGCCAATACTTACTTCGATGTCTTTTGATGATGAGCTTTCGCTGTCCCAAAATACTTCAGGCATAAATATTTTTCATACTAAAAATTTGTTTTATCTTATTCCCGTCATACTGTTTTTATTTATGATGTACGTTATCTACACAAGTGTTATGAACATGGATTCAAAATAATTTGATTGTGGCATTTTTTAACAGTTTAAAAAATTTAGGTCAATTATGAACTCAGTAGCTCATAACTGACCTGGGAGTTGTATAAACTACCTACCTGGGTTTATACGAGTATAACTCCCAGGTCAGTTTTTGAGAGCGCTAAAATATTATAATAGGTATATTATTTTTATTTTTTGTATAAAAATAACTTACAAAGTTAAAAGCTTTTCTCAATATTAACAGGCGCTACATTCATGCAAGTTATTCCTGAGTCAGGGTTTATTAGGGTTTATGTATTAGGTACATTCGACGCAAAAATTTCAATAAAGTTTATTTCTTTGATTAATTTAGAACTGTCGCATGTTGCTTTACACACAGATTTACATATTTGTAATCATTCTACAATTTCGTTACGTAATGCAATCGCTGATACTGCCAAATAGACCAAATAAAAAAACATGAACCGAATTTTATAAGATACACTAAAATAAATCAAGGTCGATTTTCTTTGGGCATAGAGTTATATAAATTTTCATCACAAAATTAAACCCCCTCTCAATACAGGTATCAGCGAACAATCTGAGCTCACCGCAACTTACCCTCCAAGCGCCGGGTACAGTCGGACTCATAACGTCCGTACAGAACTCAGTGCTGCCGCTCCAGCCGCAAATTGTCACGCATTTGAAGAGCGACGATGACAAGGGACAGATGCAGAATACTGTAAGTATTTTTGACTGGACTTGTCATTAAGGTAAATGTTTAATATGGGTAGACGGGTGGTAAGCGAGGACAGCATATTTCTGCATGCCCATTTCCTAATAGGAGTAGAAACGGAGTCACCGTAAAATTGTGAAAACCGTTATATTGTAATATTACTAGAGATATTATAAAATGTCGACAGATTGTCAAATAAAAATTCCTCCTTACAATTGTACGCATTATTTTTCGTTATAATTATTGTTATGAAAAATCAAACAAATATGGCGACGCGGGGCACTTGCCGTTTAACCAATCGGCATGGTAAATATTACAATATAATGAAAAATAATGCCTACAATTGTAAGAATAAGTTTTTATTTGACAATCTGTAGACATTTTATAATATCTCTAAGTAGTAATATTACAATCTAACGGTTTTTACAATGTTACGGTGACATTTACATGACATCAGCAATATCAGAAGAATTTGCTCGCAAGAAACTCAATTGAAGCTGTTTCATCTTTTTTGTGTTAGTATAAAATGTGATAGTCTAACATTCTAAACTTTTAATACCACCTTCTATTCATTGTAGCAGGCTGTGCAGCAGATGGGTCAACAGGCGGAGGGCGAGGGCGCGGCGCAGTCGATATCCAGCACCACGTCCGTTACCAACACCGTCACCACCTCGGCCGTCACCACCGACGTCACAGCGCCCACCACCTCCACTGCCGGTAAATATTACTCGTTTCATCTAGTTTCGGCTTCATACGCGTGAAAATCTTGCATTCTCCGAAATGAAGAGCGGCCAGAAAGTATTACAGATAATAGCAGAGAAAAACGTGTTATATAGTTGAGTACAATTAGTATTGCTAGTTAGCATAGTTGTTGACAAAAGTCTGCAAACAAAACATTAATGAATTAATCTATGATCATCTCTAACGTATCCCGAGTAGAACTAACACGTCGTCGTTCCACAGACACGAGTGCCGGCGAGACGAAGACGAGTCCGTCGAAGTCGGTGACGGTGACGGCGAGTGCGGAGTCCACCGTGGTGACAGGCTCCCAGTCGATAGTGGCTAGCAGCGCGCAGCACACTACACCCGTAGCGCCACAGGTGAGAACATGCCGCGGTCAATACTACTGTGCGAGCGTGACAGCGATGTCGTGCTTAAAACGGTGACGGCGCGTGCAGCGGGGGCTGAAAACATGAAAAACATAACGAAGTTAGAAAATAGTAAAATGTCTAGTGTATGTGTGTGCGGCTAGCCAAGTCGCACATACACCATATTATTGACAATAATGCTCATATTGACAATAATATATCTTGTGTGCGGTTTGGCGTTTTTTTGTATATTGTGTTGACTAGTATTGACAAATTTATTCTGTCAATAATATTGCACGTGTGTGGCTAGCCATTGAATAGGCTACTTGACCTTGTTTTTATTTATGTCCTAATCGCTTCTTAATTGTTTCATTTCACAAAAAAAAAATACATTATTTTAAAACCCAAAAACCTACAGAAAAAATATTTTAAAAATATCCTTCTTAAAAACCTACTGTCATACTTTGGTCATACTAGTACTATTACCGCCGTCCGCTCAGACAAAATGGCGGTGTGCCGTTCCGTTTGACGTTTTGACATAAATACTTTGTCATGAACTATTTACTTAGAGAAACACATTCCGTTTCACTACTACGTATGTGTTTAGTGTGTTTGTGTCGTCATATCCTTGCTGGAAGTTACTTCGAGGTGTTTTCATCAGTAGAAATTAAAAACAAAAATACGTATTTTTAGATCAACTTTATTTATCAATCTTAAACTTTTAGTTTACGATGTCGCTAGAATACGTTTTCCTAAGCCAAGTACTAAAGGAAATACTTCTTCAATGTTTGAAATTAAATATGAGTCAGGTAGCCTATACACACATTGCGTCGTTAAATCGCGTGGGTACTCCCTATACATTTTAATATTTTTGAACTTCGTAATCGTTTCGATATTAGCTACCTAATACCTATACGGTATCGTCTTCTGCTAACCTGTTATAGACCTACGAGACATACTACCTATTATTATTATAGTAATTAAAATAGGACTATTGAATTTACATAAAAAATGCATAAAAATCAGTCAAGTCGTTTCGGTGGAGTATGGTTACAAATATTGAAGTGCCTTAAGCGTCTGCAACGCCTTAGTCACCCTTCTAAAATACTGTGACACGAGAACTTTATGTATTAGACTAGCATTATTTGCCCGCGGCTTCACCCGCGTGAATTAATGATTTTAAACTTTCATCCCCTATTTTACCCCCTTGGTGGCTGAATTAAAAAAAATCCTTAGTGGATGCCTACGTCATATGAGGAATACGTGTGCATAATTTCAAATTTTTAGCCTTAAGGATTTGACCTGTGCATTTGATACAACAGTCAAAAAGCCTTAGACTAGGGTTACACGGTCAGTCTGGCATCAGTCCATCAGCCTGATCCAGACTGACGAAAGAATGATCGTGTAACCGTGTGATTGACGGACTGATAATTTTTTTATTATGTACTTTCCGGCCATCATTCTGGCGTCAGTCTGAGACTGATGGACTGAACTGATGTCAGACTGACCGTGTAACCCTAGTCTTAATGATTTGACCTGTGCGTTGATACATCAGTCAATAAGCTTTGCCTTAGATAACAAATTATGTTTTTGTTGTTCAGGTCGTGACAACGGTGGCGTCGTCGACAACCTCGACAACAACAACCGCGATCACCGCGCCCGTGTCGTCCGGCACCTCCGGCCTGTTCAAGACATCGCAGTGCTCGTCGAGACAGCTGAACCAGCAGGCCACGCACGGTGAGATACCCGAGTGGTAAACGATTGCCGCACGTGAATCAATATCAGACACATGATCAAATGTCCCCAATAAGGAACGTCATTATTGCATTGAAATCATAAACTTTATATAGTGTCTTATATAACACTATGAAAAACAATAGGGTCTTGTTTAGTCGATAAAAACATACAAGGTAGTCCCAAGTTTTCCACCGAACTTTTTTTTGTCATACAAAATTAAATCAACTTATTAAATGTAAATTTAGTGACAGCCCCTAATAGTGTAAGAAGTTCGGGCGCGGCGCGCGGCGCGCGGCGCGCCTAGTACCTATTTATACTTTAGAAAATACTAGGTACTAAATAAAGACTTACCATTTTTCTTTAAAATCATGCTGAGTATGTATAATTTTTAGTTTAGATTACACACAATCGCCAAATAACATTAATAAATAAATAAGTAAAATAAGATAATATCAATCAGTTTTAGTACCTACCTACTCGTAGAGTAAAATTTTAGATTATCAATCACTACGCATACGATTTGCGCTAATACACGCGAAATGCGCTTCATAGTTAAATATTTCGCAAATGCATACCTACATCAAAATATCGTCTAAGCAACCTCTCAATGTATTTAAAAGACCTATTTAATGATACCCCACACTATGGGGTCGACGCGAGAAAAAAAATCATCCTCACAATACGTGTAGGTGGGTACGTGGGGTGGGGCGTGTACCATAAGGGTTTTATCGTGATTTTATTTTAGCATTTTGTTGACGTGGTAATCCATGCAAAGTTTTATCTTTCTAGCACTCACGATAAGCCGAAGACGGACGAACTGATGGACAATGGACATGACGAAACCATAACTTAAGTGTTCCGAGACATGAACCCTAAAAACAACAGCGTCAAGAGCGAGGTCCTTAAATTTTGTATTAGTGAACTTCTTTTTTTTTTTGTACAGACAAAGGACTGCCCAAGGCGATGGTGAAGCCCAATATACTGACGCACGTGATCGAGGGCTACGTCATACAGGAGGCGGGCGAACCGTTCGCTGTAAGTTTATTAGCACTCTGAAAAAGTTCGTTTCATTAAAGTAGTTTATTATTGCATTGTCTTAGTTATTCTTCACGTCAATACCTATAATTTGTAGCACAGTATTTTAATTCTGTTGTAACAACTACATAATATTATGTAATATTTTAATATTTCTCATATTATGATCTTCGATTTTTTGTTGCTTTTATTTTTATTCGTCTGCCGAAGAAGGGTGGGTTTTTTAATGATTTTGCTCTATAATAATTTGTGTATCTGGTCCAAGTGGCTGTAGATCGTATGTCACTTGTAACATGTAGCCGTTTACTTGTATGCAGGTCAACCGGCCTCTACGAGAGTGGGTAGACAAGGAACAGGAGAAGGATAACAAATTGCCGTCCGCTGACGAACCGCCGAGTAAGTTTGAGACAAATTTACCCGACTACGACGATAAAAAGAAGGGTAATGATTTTGGCAGTCTACGTACGTATCTATGTTCCACCATAGCGCCTAAACTATAGGAGCGATTTTAATAAAGTAGTAACAGGCCAGGTAACATAGACTATATAATTTACATAGTCGGGTAATAGTGTTTTGTAAAAATTGTAGTTATTTACATTAATCATATTATTATGAAAATATCACAATACAAATACCATATTAATATTTATCTATTATTAAAATATATATACCCAGAAATCAATTCAGCGAGAAATCGTCACTATAGTTTAAACATAACGTTATAATTAATTGTAATGATGTAGAGATGAGAGAACCCCATGATAGCTAGAATATGGAAGTTTTTAATCATCCGTAGAATATAAGACAATTGCTTTGTAAATTATAGTTTAGGTGACTGGCAAATATTGCAGCTTTCGGTCGCGTAAAATAGTAACATTTATTTCGCCCATCGGTAATTGTTCTTTCAGTTGATATTCATTACAATGCTCATTGTGCTCTATGGTTAATTACAGGAAAGAAACAAATGTTGGACAACGGTAGCAGTATACCGCGAATCAGTTCTAGCGTCGAGTCCACTAACGACAACTCGGACGCGCCGTCCAAGCCGGAGAACGCTGATAATGATGAAACAATGGACTCCAACGATGACGGCCAAGCCAAAATACCCAATGCACACAAATGGAGTGTACGTACCATTGTATACTATCACGAGAATCAATCATTTTTGATGTAAAAAATGACTTTAGAAGGTGACGCGGACGGTCCAAAATTAACCTAGAGTCGATAGAAGTCAATGTATTCACATTAAATCATATTTGTTGTCACAAAAAACGCCTGCTCATAACTTCAATACCCGTGTTTTTCCCAAACATTGCATTGCTGTCGGCCCTTTTTTGCATGGATTTTTCGCCATGTCTTTTCTTCCAATAAGATAGCAAACGACCGGGGCGTGCGCTCCTTGTAGGCAGAAATGCAGTGCTTTACTTACCATTCACAGATATTTTAATAAAACGTTCGTACGTTTTAGATGACTTTAATTAATAGTAAATAAATGAATAAACAAAATATAATAACTTAAAAACGCCTAATATTTTATAATAGCACCTATTTGCAAGCACATTATGTTTGCCAGGCGTATGTTGATGCGACTAATGCCTTGTCGCCTCGCAGGAGATTTGTTCGCATGTGTGTAGTAATTTTAGTGTCCGTACACAGTTCGCAAACGCACACACCTATGAATATCCCAAGGCACGACTCGTCCGACTCCCGCGGCATGCTATAAACTTCGGCGGAGTTCGGCAGTTATCGGGTCTCGGAAGTAATCGGGTATATTCGTGGCACGGTGGCCTATAATGCAACTAATTATAATTGACGTAAAATCTTTACTCACGTATGCACATGATGCAATTTTGTTTTAGTAAGGTTTTATTTGTTTAAATATCAGAAATGTGTTTCAATGAAGCCATTTTTTTCATGTGAAAACGCATTGTTATTTTTCGTTTGCCATTATATTTAATATTTATAGTTTTCTTAAAAGATTTTTCATTTTAACATTTGAAAGTGTGTACATTTAACAGTTTATTACTAAAGTTCTATAAAATTGTAGTGATTGTAAATCAGCAAAAAGGGAATGTAACTCGAAAGTTTCATGTTAAAAGTTATGAAGTTCTGTTAGTTCTGTTGGCATGGTTTCCGGCTTAGAGATCCGTCGCTTGGCTGTGGCTATGCTAAAAATCTATAGAAGAAAAAGTTTTTGTGACCGACTACTCCGCCGCATACCCAGTGTCATAATCCTGTGCACGCCGCTGGCAAACGAACGAATAGTGATGCGGCTAATTATTATGTTTTATACTATCTACATCTTCATCCAAATTATTTATATTATATAGATAGATTTAAGACCAAGGTGTTCACTACACACGCGTGGTGCGTCACAGTCATTAAACGTCGAGAGTGTTGCCATTTTATGTTCATATGTCTGTCAATTCACGTACAAACGGCCGTGTCCATGTGTCATGACGCATCCACACAATTTATATGCTTTAAAAATTCACAGGTGGCCGAAGTGTGCGAGTTCATCCGCAATATCCCCGGCTGCGCGGGCTACGCGGACGAGTTCCTCATGCAGGAGGTGGACGGCGAAGCGCTGCTGCTCATCAAGCCCGAGCACCTGGTCATGGCGCTGTCCATGAAGCTCGGCCCGGCGCTCAAGATTGTGGCCTGCATCGACACCCTGCGCCCCGATAACGAGCAGACGGAGGGGAACGACTGAGGTGAGCTGCACTGGCCTAATCACAATTTCAAAATTAAGGATTGGCCCTTGGGAATATTCTGCATAAATAAATGCAGAATATTCTTTATACCATAATTCATACTATTAACTACACGTTTGTTGTGTCAATATGGCGCGCGCAGCGTCATTAGCTAGTCGTGTTTGGTTGCTTTTTGTGCGCATGTGCGCGCTTTGCACATGCGCATATAATAAAATTGATCTTATGAAATGTGAAAGAAAGACTGATAATAGGGAATTATCCTATGATGAAAATATACATCAAACTATTCATATTTCATAACTAAAAATTAAAACCAATTCAACCAACACTTTACATTATATGTTTACATGATATGTTTGATTTTTATAAAGTATCAAAAATGAAATACTCAACTAATTTTTCACGTTACACCACGTGATTAAAAACGCATAGTCGTCAAACGCGACGTCAGATTCTTGTACTTCTTCTTTTTAAAAAATGGCCTCCCTAATGTTATCATTGCCGTCAGTAAACGTCATTTAAAAAAAAATGTTTGTCACTTATCAGTAATTGTCAGTCGAAGTTTAGACTGGGACTATATTATGTACCGGTATCCGGTAGGCCGGGGAAAATTCAGAGCATTAAGAATAGAATTACTCTGCGCTTCTAAAATAGAGTTGAAAATCGAACACACGTGTCGAGTCAAATGTCACTGTCTTAATATATGAGAGCTGCTCAGCCTTAGTGCGAGTTTTGTGTAGTTTATCAGCGTTTCTATTTGATAATAATAGTATATCACAGTTTAAAAGGTATTTTTTAAATAGTAAAACACCAAGCATTCTGGGATTTGACATGTTTAGTGTGATTTGATAGTTGACAGGTGGTTACAAGAATGTGAAGTCATGAGTCATGGCAACACATTTTAGTGTTTTGGCGACTTTATTATTTATTGAAACAAATGCAATCTATACTTACTAATGCTATGCGTAATTGAACTGAATTTATTGAAATAACGCAACACTAAGAATATTATTTCATATGAGATGCTATTATCGTTAACTCACAATTCTCTACTGAAAATAAACTCCATTTTCCTACCAACATAATTTAACTAAAATTAATTTATCTCTTTGTCTTTTCCAGATATGTATGACCCATTTTAAATGGGCGAAGTAACGTGTTCATTAACGTTGTACATATTTTTCTACCGCATCATACGAACGAATAGTATATAGTATATACCGTGGCCTAGTGCTATTGTACATATTGAGTAATATACCTAGTACCTACCGTAATAAAAATACTGTTAAAAGCCCTCGCTACTGTGTAGCAGGATTATTGCAATGTTGTATTTACAATTATCAATTTTGCGCATTATTTGTTTATAGAATATAAAATATTTAGGGCCCGTTTCTGGTTTCACGATGTGCATGTTTTGTAAGCAGCGATAAAACTTCCGAATAAGCTATCCGACACTTATAAGAATATTGTGAAACAAACCCTTAAGCAAATAAAGATGGTTTGATGAATTCATAATAATAATATGCATGTAACGATATTGCAATAGTACTGCTAACATCGTAGTCTTAAAAGCCGATTCAATTTCTAAAAAGCACATAATTTTTGTTGGTATATCACAAATGGTTGGTTTTGTATTAAACATTAAGTGTTTGTGTAACGTTGTTTTGTCTGCAGTAGGATTGTTTTGTGTATGTTGAGGCATTGGAGTCAATTCGTCTTACGCTTGTATGCACCTAGGACATTGTCGAAAGTTCCGCCTATAGTTTAAGCAATAAACGTCTTTACATCAATGTCTTGTTCTTGTTGTTTTCAATTGTTTGCGAAAAGACTTGCATTTGGTTCACGTTTGAAACGAGACGTAACGTGGCGCGGTTTGACATCCGAATTAAATAAAGAATTTAAAAAAAAAAACATCCGAATTCTTGCAATTGGGGATCGGACTACATCTAAAATATTTTATTTTATTTATATGCTTAGAAATAGGTTGAGGTATTGGTACGAAAAATATAATATTTTTTGTGTAGTTTACTAATTAAATACGCCTAAAAAATGTTATTTTTTGCTAAATTAGTAAACATAACCTACATCGTTAGTGTACTCACATCATATACAAAAACATTCATTATGGTAAGTATGAACTTAAACGCATAAATATCGGAGATATTGACAAATATGTTCCTGCGGTCGTATACTTCATACACTTTAATCCATTTAATCCATACAATCAGTCGAGTGACTAGTGACGTCACTCGACATACGACTTTAGTATGGAGCGTTTTCACGAGACTGCGAAATTTTGTATACAAATCGCTGTACCTTTGAAAATATTGTCTTTTGATATACGTTTTTTTCTGAGAAGTTAATCATATTTAAGAGTACTATTCATTTATGAAATTAAAAACAAAACTCCGATCCCCTATTAAACGTATATCTTATTGTGTAGTGAATACAGTTCAATTTTGAATTGCTATCTTAAAAATGCAGCGCCGTGTAAGTATCGTCTCGTTTCGGTGTGAACTGACGCTAATAGTCTAAAACTAATGTTTGAGAAATAACATTATAAAGTTTCATAATGTTCAAAGCGTTCAATAAAACTATTTTTAGGTTTCCGTATTTTAATATACTACTCTGATATAATCGGTTGCTAAAGGATAATAATACAGTCATAATATTAAACTATGAAACCATCTTCGAAGTTTAAAATTTTAAAACACAGATTAAAGAAAGAGGAACAGATAAACAGCTACATAGATAGCTTTCGATTTGATTGGATTACTACGAGCGTTTTATGGACGTACAGTTGTACTAGAACAAGACGTGAGTTCAGTCCTTTCGCATTCAGAAAATAATATGTTCTCGTAGTTAAAATATCATCTAATTGTCCTGTTTCCTTACTTCGTCTTCGTCTGGCAATAGCTGTGTTTTGCGGAAAAAAGCGCTTGTTAGCGCTAAAGAAAAAAGAAACAGATTATCGGCCAGGACACGTTTGCTAACTTCAATACCGCTATCATAATCCGCCATTTTGCTTATTTAACACAAGTGGTCGCTATTTTGCTTACGCTATTGTGTTAGCGCTTTTTTCCGCGGAACACAGCCAATGTATTTAAACTTGTTGAAATTTATTTCATTTTTATATTATGTCAGATAGTAATGCTTATGTAAATAAAGTAAATTATTTTATAATTAAATATATTATTATTAACCCTAAATATATCTTTTATGGGAAGATTGCCACCCTTCGAACAGTGGTATACATTGCGTCGGACAGAAGTTAGTTATCTGAGTTGTATTTTTATTTCAATTTATTTAGAATCTTAATTGAATAAAATTAATAATAATGTGTTTTTATTTTAAATAAGAATACCAATTTTATTTAATGTTAATGAATTAAATGATACTTCAATACACTTTTAATTCATAATTTTTGATTTATTGAAACAAATATTTTTTGTAAGTTAATTTTTAAATATACTTAATATTTTTTATGAATTATCATAAAATTTACACATCTTTATTTATTTAATTTAACATAAATTATGTTTTAGCTTTGACGAGGCAATGTTAAAATTAATATTTAAATAAATGTTACAAGAATCATGAATCAGAATTAAATGGTCTGACACAATTCATTATTTTATAACTTTTAATTGTAAAACGGTAAATATTAATAGTAGTAGCAATCTTCCCCCTTCTATTATTATATAGAATAGTTTACTTACATATAAGTTAAATTGTACTATTTCTTATTCACTATTTACATTGTTCAATAATCATAACATAAACAATTATTTTCGTTTTAGCAGTTTTTGCACTTGGTTTATTTTTTTAATTTTGATTGTATGTATTGTATTTTGTTGGAGGCTCGTTTATTGTATGAATTATACGGTATTCCACTTGACAAACTTATAAAAGGGCGATCACACTAACATAAATTAAATATAATAATAATTCGATATACTATAATATTATGTTTCAATTCGTTATAACTTTGGTAATTCTTAGGAAGGCTAAATGAACTTTCTAAAAAAACTTTCTCTTGAAAAGAGGCATGTCAAATGATACGTACAAAATTTAAATCATGCCTTATGTCACTTCGGCTATCCAATGTAATAGAAGAATAGGTGTCGTGTAGATGATTTAAATCTATGGTGCTAATTAGTTTATGTAACAGCGCGGCGTGCGAGAATCGTGTTACTGAATAAAACTTATTTTTAGTTTAAAAAAAATTGTAAATTTTTGGATTTCTTAAATCACATCTAAGGCTTAGTTTAAATATTGTGAAAGTATGAATAGTTTTAGTATTGTTAATAGTGTGCTATAAGGTAGTAACATTCTTTTTAAGTATATGTAAATAAATTTGAAGATAGATACCAAAAACAGGTCAGTAAATTTATAATAGTGTAGGCTTTTATAGTGAGCAGGTGCATATATTATGTGTAAGTTATTTGTGGCTAGTTGTTAGTTATTTAGATCCATTAAATAAATAAAGAAATGAACCTAATTGTAGTAATTAATTTCTGTATTTATTTGGTGGCCAAACTATGGATTGTGTCGGTGTTTGTTGTTTTGTGACGTATACTATAATGACTCTCTTGAAGACTTGGCACACTTTGCTAAATTTAGTTTCCTAAATCCATTAGTTTCATTGATAAGAAATTCTTACGAGCTAAATCGTTTGACTGATTGCTGATTTCAAAGCACAGACCACCACTTCAAATTTGCTTAGGTGCCTTAATTTAGCTAAGTGTAATTGAGTCTTTACATACTAATGAAATAAGCACGACAATATAATGGATCTCGATTTTGACGAGCAATTTCGTGTTAAAGTATTATTATACTACACTACGAAAATTACTAATACTAGGATTTGCCAGGGATTTTATTCATCTCACTCTTATGTATGTGAGGGCAAAAGAGAGAGTGTTTTATACATGTACACATTGTCAGTTTCATTTTAAAGTTATTGGAACTTAATAACTTTGTGGCCCAACCCCACAAGTTATTGCCATACATACATAGATAAACATTATAAATATTGTTAAATTAAAAACATAAATTCCTATTTTACATGAATAAAACAGATAAGAAAGAACTGTTTATAGACGATATTTTTATAATCATAGAGCTTAAATAAAAGTCACATGATGATAATTTTTGGGGTTGTCGTTGGTTGTCAAGTTTTGACGTTCAAGCTAGTTCATCTTTCTCGGATGGTGATGTTCCGCCATTTCTACAACATGGCTTCGCTTTTCACCATATCATAACACAACGAATTTGCTATTGCATTTTGTATACGATTTTCGAGGTAAGGTCGCATTCGGTGTATCTGTAGGTACTTCACAAATCCGTATTGAACTAGCTAGAAACCGTCTAACTTAAATGGGTCTTGTGAAATCTGTCTTCTGAAGGTACTTGAATGTAAACAATTGAAAAAAAACATATATTATGTACTAAAACTAAATTACTACGGAATTTTCAATCTCTCAGACTCAAGCGTGAGACTGGGCGCATGTATTACGTAATATTATATATGAAATTGAAAACGACGGCCTGAGCACTGCCATGAGGTTAGATAATAATCGGGGATAGCCAACTGGTCGATTTGAGGTGTATTTTGTCTTTGCGAGCAGTAAACTTTGTGTTTAGGATGGCAGCTAGTCGATCGCTCGTTCAAGCCAACTGCGTCGTACGAAAGGCTTGGCTATCTCTAATAGGTAGTCGCGTTTGTGCATATAGGAGCGTACTACATTAGGAAACCGTTTTGAGACGACCATTGTTAATTATTATTAATATATTGATATTTATAAATAACGCGACTAAGTACATGTGAAAATATCGATTGTCCATTTTTTTGCTCAACGTCAAAGAGCTGACGAGGTGAGGTGGTTCAAGTAAATAAAGCAAATGAGACTGATTTCATGGTTTTTATTTAAACTTCCTGTGCTTTTAGACATAGATGACCCTAAGTACAAACTGAAAAATAAGACTAATTAGCTAAGCTTAAATTAACTTACGAACAGCTGAATACTGAAACGATAGTTAAGTTACGCTCAAGTCACATGCCGTCCTTGTCATTTCGGTTAGCAGAGATAGGGACAGCCTGTGAAAAGGAGGGCTCTTAATTTTGATTAGCGTTACAGTGTTCGGCCGTAATAAGCACTAGTGTCAGTACAGAGTGCTGTGTGAGTTTTTCTTTTCGCATTAGACCGTGAGCGCGGTTGGCGTTTACTAGGAATTATGTGATTTGACCTAGTTGTACACGCGACAACTAGATGGCGCTGTACAAATCACATACAAATTGCCAGAAAACGTCAAACGTGTTCACCACGAAGTATAGATACCAGGATTCCGAACGTAATGTTAAAATAATGGTCTCGATTACGGGGACATATTTTTGCCGGTAGAGCGCGCGAAAGTTCGACAAGCACTCGTTTGAAATTACGCGGGAAGTTTAAATGTTGCTATTGACAGCTCTGGAACAAAATATTAAGAGAAACGTGGATTTAAATCTAATTATATAAAAATTTTAGGAAATTCTTAGAAACTGTTCTCGAAAAATAGATACCGTAGAACACCGTAATTGCCTAACGGACATTTAAAAATAATTGTAACAAATAATAGTATTGGCTACACTCGGTATAATAGTATTGGCAACACTCGGTACGTAACAAGTTCTCGCACAGCTAGCGGCAGAAAAGAGAACTAAGATCAGGTCCTATTATTGTGTACATAATTACTATGGAAAAGCCTATACCGTTCGGACTCCTGGTATCTATACTTCGTGGTGTTCACGATCAAATGCGAATAGAAAAACTCACACTTAGTACAACTTAGACAACAAAGGATCTTAACAATTTTCTAGAACGTCTGAAGTATCAGGAGCTATTAAATGCATTGGTAATACAAGATATTTTAGAAGAAAAGATTATTTTACGTGTAGTTGGGGAAGTAGATATCCTGCGAGTCGTCGTATCTAACCGCGACTTGTCCACGGCTGTCCTTTTTAACATACTTCTGTTTGTCGTGCCCTTTCAGACCGTCTCTGGTGAGCTGAAATTGAGGTCAAAGGTGTCGGATAGCTTAGTCGGGAGTTTTGTCGCTGCTTACTTTATATCGAGCAACAGAGACAAAATATACGAATAAACTATCTGACACTTATTAGTAAGTAGATTGTGCAATTGGCTCTGAATATTTTAAAAAACAAGCGGCATTTTTGTATGGAGCCCGTCTACACCGTTGTAGCACTACCACACATACATACAATGAAATGCCTTAAAAGTCTTAAATATGAGATAAAAAAGGCAATGAAGTTTAAAAGAAAAAAAAAATCGATTTTCAAAATCTACAGATTCGAATCATGGCTGGGGAAGTTGAACTACCAAAGGTCTAATGATCCAGTTTTAGTTCTAATCAAAATCAGCTTTGACACTTGTTTCTGTTATCACCAAGCTGGTGATACACTTTGCAAGCACTTTCATTTGATGTGGTGGTGCTACAAGGGTAGGGACGTTTCGCCCTTTAAATCATGGGTCCTACTAGATGTGAAATTGATAGGGGACTATGGGGGATAAAAATTTTGTGCTGTAGAGAGTGAGATCTATCGATTTCTAGAACGTTGAAAGTTTAACGGTGGGATCTGTAAAAGTTTGTTACCAATTCGAATTGTGTAACTTGATATATTTTTTTAGGGTAGATACTAGAACTCAGTAAATAGTTACTTTAGATCTAATTGTCTAGCTTTATGAACTTTTTGTTATTATTAAAACTCAAGAATAGTTACTTTAGTTCTTCCATGATCAAGTGGTCTTGAGGCTGGTAGAGGTCTGATCATCATCCTTGTTTTGGACAGCGGCGTGTTTGGGCCTTTAAACGTTATCCAGAAAATGGTCTGGACATTATTGTCGTCTCCGCTGGTTGAGTATTTACCGTTAAGATTGCTGCAAAGATGATATAAGCGGTAAGTGTAAAATTGTAGTTAGTAAGTAGGTAATAGGTATATGTACCTAATATGTTAGAATAAGAGAACGGCTGGAGCGGTTTGGCTAGTTTTAACTTTGAAATAGTTGTGGATGAAATAGTCTGGTTTCCAGTGTCCCCCCCCCCCCCCCTCTAGTACAATGAATGATGATTTCATACTGCAAATATTACATAAAGTGACGAAAGTGGATAATTGTAATACTTGATAGTATTTAGCTATTCAGTGTTTCTTGTAATTGGAAGTTGTTTATTGACGTATGTACTTACTCAATAAATAGAGAATTTACGAGTATGTAGAACTCACTCAGTGAGCCAGGGATAGAAAAGTATGCTGGCGAGTGGCGGCGCCCCTTTTTATTAGGCGCTGCGGGCGGTCAACAGTTCTATTTCGGAAAATATTGGTTAATATAATAGGAAGAATTAGGTTGTAGCGGCAGTTTGTGGTGTTTAAAAAAGGTGTAGGTATGTACTATGTAATGTGTGTTGGTAAGTAGGTAGATAGGTAGTTGTAGATGTAAATGTACCTTTTATCGCATTCCTTATACCACCAGGCCCCACCATGTTCGATGGCACAAGTACCGTCTTTCCACTCGTCATTATCAGCATCGAATGTAGAGAACTTCTGTCCAGCATGATATGCCATAGAATCACCTATTAAAATAAAACACGGAGTCATATTTTGTTACCATTAAATTTTAATATAATATGTTCGATCATGATTCATGACGAAGATTTACAAAGTGTATACATACCAGCATTACCTCGATAAGTACCCAGGGTACTTATCCTATAACCTTCATGCTCCGGTCCTATCGTGAAGACGGAATAGCTAGCCACCGCCTCCTGACCAGTAGCAGACTCGATGTCTACCCGCAACTCGTAGAGTTTCTGAGTGGTCAAATAATGGATCTTTTCCAAACCCAACCAAAATTCACCAGCCAAGTTGCCGAAACCGTGTTTATAGTCGAACCAGTTTTTGAAGAAATCTTGGGAGCCGTCATATCGGTTTTGGATCACCTAAAATAAGAAAGCTTATTAAGAAATGGTTGAAACTTCAACTGCTAGTATTTTCCTCTCAGGTCAAAAACTGGAAGAAAATTATTGACGTGCCTCTGATTTGCCCTTAAGATTTGCTTATTGAGTGATCCACATTGGCGAGCTTATAGTCAAACACAGAATACCTACAGAACATCCAGAATGAGTGTTCGATCACATTTGTAGGCAGCGCACTGTGTCCAAAACCACGGCGAAACACCGCCCCGCCCACTCTTTACTTTAGGTACTCTACACTTACAAAACAATCGTGTTATTATGTTACGACAATTAGGCATTCAATAAAAATTAATTGAAAAAAGTTGGGTAAAATATTCAGTAATTCTGTAGCAACATACTATGTGTGGATAGCCACTCCAATTTGGAGTAGTTGTGGCGGCTTCACTTTCAAGCGTGTTGACGGTTTCTGGATGGTATTCTGTATTCGGTATTCTGTGTAGTAAAATGACATTAATGTAAATCTGAAATATGTAAAAAAATATATCTACCGTCCATCCACCTCCTGCTGTAGTAAGGTCACATAGCACATAGAAAGGGTCGGCGTCAATAGGTTTGATCTTATATATTCCTGTGACGTTGAATCCCTGCAGCTGGATCTCTAGACAGTCGGTAGGGTATCGCTCAGTGGTTTCTATTGTACGACCAATGTTACTAAAAATTAAATTGGTGTGTCGTTAAATATTACTAGTCGCCAAAATTCAATGTGGTCAAAATTCTACCATAATAGGTGCATATTTTAATTTCTATGTCTACAATTTTACGGGTACTTTTGCCTCTTAGATACACAATAATAATATGGTAATTTTGTATATGGAATGTGCAAGAAATATTGACATTTGTATCAAACCAACACCTACTGTTATTAACCAAACACATAGATAGTACTTAATACTTATTGTGAGTAACTTTAATAATTGTATGTACCTATTTCAAAACGTTATATTATTATTAGCTTATATTAGCTTTCTGCCCAGCTTCCTCCACATAAACTTTAACTTTGTCAATTTTTATTCACCTCCGTTCGTACCATTCTCGTTAAACTGTACTCAAAGTTTTTGCTTCACGTATAAATATTTAATTATTACTGATGGTAATTTTAACTGCACACAATTTTTTTGTTTTATTAGCTGTTGGATTTAAAGAGTGTCTAACTCTTACCTGAAATCACATTTTCGTGCCATCTGCTCTCGCATGGCACTTCGAAGCTCACTCAGTAATGCAAACGTATCACCACTACCGGCACTAAAAATTTGAATATTAAGTAGGTATATTTAGGTAAGTAAGTAAGTAGTATAATATCAGCTGTTTAGCTACTAAGTCCAATCGAAATATGTTCTCTACTAAGTCCAATCGAAATATAATCATTACTTACTTCAATGAAGTTTTTCGACTCGCCTTTACTTCAGAAAAAATGTTTGTCGCAGAATCCATGCTCTTCGCTATAGATGATAAATGTGATTCTAATTGCATCAGGCGATGGCTTAAAGCTGGATCCATACGGCATTCGCCTTCACCCTCAGTTAAAAATGGTTTACGTTCACCTGAAAATATTATAAAATATTTACATACCTAGGTACTTACTTCATTTCGCTAAGATCTATAAGCTTTATTTACTAAACATATAGCACTAGTCACGATGTGAATTAAAATAGTAAAAATACAAAAAATAGGAGCATTATTACGATGCGATTTAACGATAAACATATGATTTAAAAATACCAGTTGCAATTTTATATGTTCTCGCTATGTTTGAGTCAATATGTGTCTTCAAGGTTCTCAAGTCATCTTTTATGAGATGTAAGGAAGAGTTTATTTTCGATAAAGTTTCCGCGTCGTAAACTTTATTGGTCAGATCAGATAATCCCCTCAAGATGTCGTCAGTTTTCTCATGAATCTCTACATCTAGCCGGTTCAGTCGAAAATCTATGTTTTCTATTCTCTTCATGGATTTTTCGCTTGCTGCTAACGAGTCCAAAAGTCTATCAACAATTTCATTTGGTACAAACTTGGAATCGTTGGCTCCTTTCATTTCTTTTTTAGATTCATCCACTAAATCATCGTCATATACCCGTTTCCAGATAGACTTGTCGGGATTGTTACCCTTTGGTTTTTTCTTTTTTGCACTAACTCCACTTGCAATTATAACAAAGATAGTAAAAAGTATTACTTGCCGGCTTAACATTGTTAATATTTTTTGCGATTTATCACTATGCCCAACCGTTCTATTTCAGATTATATACTTAGATTATTGTTATTAAAATGGAAGCATCAGCTCAGGCTCTCAGTATTGTTTGCAGATCGAGATGAATGTCACAGTCATTTAACATATTGTGTTGTTTATAAACAGGCGCTATTATGTTTAGTTATTCTTTGATTATTTTATTGCAAAGTATCTATTGTTTGTATTTAAACATACCTACCCGATGATTTGTAGTTTATTAGATACTTAGTTAAATAAAATCCACCAAATTATGATCTCCTCCTTTCTTGTCTTATCAGCGGATGTAAGTAGTTGATGTCAAAATTATTTTGTACAGTGTTGTATCTGGGGGCACGGCAGTGCCCCCGCCAAGTCGAGCGCGAAGCAAACACTGCCGTACCATCCTTTACTGGAACCATTTCGCCGCATTTTCAGGCCCCTATTTGAGAACCTCTGGATAAGACCAGAACGCAGAAATTTTCGTCATCCAATAAGCTATAATCACATACTTAAAATCCAAAATTTCAAGTCTGTAGGTCATTTAGTTCCGAAGTTAAGCGAAAGCAAAGTTTCGCATTTACGACACTCACTCACTCACTCATGATCATCAAAATAGAACTAGTACTTCCCATAAACTTAGAGAGCTGAAATTTGGTACAGAGTTGGGGTTTAATGGCCACATAAAGGGAAAACTATAAAAACTAGGATAATCGATCTGGGGTCACGGCAGTGCCCCTGCCAAGTCAAGCGCGAAGCAAACACTGCCGTACCATTCTTTACTGGAACCATTTCGCCGCATTTTCAGGCCCCTATTTGAGAACCTCTAGATAAGACCAGAACGTCGATCTGGGGGCACGGCAGTGCCCCCGCCAAGTCGAGCGCGAAGCAAACACTGCCGTACCATTCCTTACTGGAACCATTTCGCCGCATTTTCAGGCCCCTATTTGAGAACCTCTAGATAAGACCAGAACGTCGATCTGGGGGCACGGCAGTGCCCCTGCCAAGTCGAGCGTGAAGCAAACACTGTCGTACCATTCTTTACTAGAACCATTTTGCCGCATTTTCAGGCCCCTTTATTGTACTCGAACTTTATTCTACTCCAACATTACACAAATTAAATAAACAAATTACACTAAAATCTAGGAAAGTAAATCAATATGCCCACGTTTCTCCAAAAACAAGTGAAATCCCACCAAAAACATTCTGTAAAAAACTAGCCAAGTCTCGATGGAGCTGCTTGTTTATCTCTAAAAAGTAATGAAATCTAGACAAAATCGTGCCAAGTCTAAGGTTCCTTACTGCGGTTTCTTTATTATTATAGTTAATGTTGTGTGACTTGGCCGTTGAAGGGTACACAAGGGTACAAAAGGGGCTCCATGACACCATTGCTCCAATACGTGTGTTGTACAATCAACAACAGCCTAAAATGAGACACTAGCGTCCAATTACCAATACCAGTATGGGCTATTACCTCGCTTAACAAACACAGGTAGTTACAAATATAAACAAAATTGACTTGTACCCACTAAAGTATAAAGAATGTTCAACGGCCAAGTCACTCAACATTAACTATAATAATAAAGAAACCGCAGTAAGGAACCTTAGACTTGGCACGATTTTGTCTAGATTTCATTACTTTTTAGAGATAAACAAGCAGCTCCATCGAGACTTGGCTAGTTTTTTACAGAATGTTTTTGGTGGGTAATAATTTACTTTCACCCCCTTATTAATAAAAATATACACGACGGATGTACGAATCGAAGTCCCTGTCTTTTTCTGTCAAATGGATTTTCCAACATATCAGACAAAGACAGCTACGATGGATTAGCGTATCCTGGTGTAAACATTTTTATAATAACGAGGATAATGTTGATAAGCTTTTTTAAATTAATCATTATCTAAATTCCTTAAAAAAAGGTATATTTTAGTTACCTTTTGTGAAGCCTCTACCAGAAGAACGTATAAATTGCTTTATAGAGTCAACATCTTTTACCAAGGTGCTGGATGTATCTCCGAGGGTACTGAATGGCTTCGACTTGATCGCTCTGCGAATTTTCATGCGAATATTTTATTATATCACTGGTTTTCTCGTCAAATTTTTTATCCATTGCTTCTAAATTTTTTTCAATAGTCTCCACGATTTTAACATAGTTCTGCCTTGTCATAAGTGTGTCTACAAATTTTTCCACTAAAGCTTCTTTTTTCGTCGATGACCCAGATGAGCCATTAGGAGTTTCATTGTCACTTTTTACTGCTTCTTCTTCACTGTCATAACTTTCGCATTCTGCCCAAGCTCCTAATATAAAAACGATTAATAAAATATGCAATTTCATTTCCGCAGTTCCTCTATCTGTCTCTAATAATGAATTGCAGTAAAATGTTTAGAGAAGTCTGCCATTACAATAATTGCATCAATGTTTTATTTAAAATGTTCTCAATGGGAAATAAGATCTGTTTAATAAAAGAGAATCACGAGCTTAAACAATCACTCTGCCTGGTTGTAGAGTACCAAACGTTTAATTTTGTTTAAAATTAGCATCTTTCGTTACCACTCAGGTAGGTATAGGTACCTACATCTATTACCTATTTTTAACATTATTATTAATAGTTTGAAGATTTAGTTTGAAGAGACTAGAATGCTACTTATATCTGGCGCCTTTTGTGTGAGTAAAAAAATATCATTACTTTACGACCCCACTTCTGGGGATAAGTAAGTACATAGGTTGGTATTGTGTGAGTCGGATGAGGCTAAAGACTGAAGAGTGTAGTCTACAGTCTCTAGTTTATTGGAATAAGTATCTAATGGTTAATGGTTAAATACCTAACTATCGTAAAATAGGGTAATTTAACTGCCATGTTTTTATTACGAATATGTAATTTAATTAAAATAACTTTCGATGCGCATACATTACTTCATACTTGAGTCGGTCTTGAATAATTAGGCACAAAGCAAAGTAAATATTACATAATTCGGTGCAAACGCTCGTAGTCAATAAGATAAGAGTGTTGTATCCACTTCATATTAAACAATTTTTATCAGTATTACATGTGGTTAAATCGAAAATAGTTTTATTTGTAGTTGTGTTTGTTCGCTGATTTTTCCAGCAATATGTTGAAGGTAGGATTTAAGTATTGTCTAAGAAAATAAGTTGGTACCTATAACTTGAACAATGCGATTTGACTAGATAAATTAAATCATTCGTGTGAGCTGCGATGGCCTAAGTTCCTATACTATCCTATCCTATCTATTACTCATTTTAAGGGTTTGATTAACCTACTATGTCTAACGTGTCTAAGTAAGTAGTTAATTACCTAAGTTAGTAAAAGGTAAATTTATTATAATCCAGCTGGTGACTATTTTAATAAGAGTAAGTAGATATCTACATACATATACTTTTCTTAATTTCTTCCGCAACGTTATCTTTTTTACATTAAGATCCCAGACTCATGCTTGAGTTGCTGAGGCGAATTTAATTAACAATTATTATCTTTAAAGACTAAACTAAATAAATATAAAATTATAGGGTCTCGTAGGTCTAGTGACTGGAGGTGCGTCCGGACTCGGCAAGGGCACAGCGGAATATTTAATCAAACACGGTGGAAGAATCGTAATATGTGACCTACCCAACAGTAAAGGGCATGAGGCAGCCAAGTCCATGGGAGAAAACGCAGCATTTGTGCCAGTTGACGTAAGTTTTTAAAATAATTAGGTACGGTCCTTTTCAATAACCTACATATCTATAACTATATGTTAAAAAACATCGTCATTGAATCATTTGCCGGTTTTTTGCGATACAAATTTGAAGTTTCTAACAAATAGTTATTGGTAGATAGGTTATTATTGAAACGGGCCGTTAGAAGTAGGTAAGTATCAGACCTACGAAAACTCAAATCCTTATTTAAGTTTACTTAAATCCGTCTCTATCTCTGCTTGGCAAAACACGGACATATGACTTGAGATCGTTTTAACAATAAGAAGCATTTGAGTAGGGTAAATACGCCAAATGTCGGCCCCCCTCCAATCCTCGGCCGTCTGCACATTTTCAGCTTGCATTCATTCAAAAGGTAATTAAGTGGTAATTTTGCCACTGAAATTGCAAGCTTAGTTCATACTCTTTAAGTGCAAACCATTACTATCCGATTACGTCACTTGCTCTTCGCACACTGAGCGTCAGTAGCGATAGCGTCGTAGAAGCATTGAAGTTCGTAGTTAAAGCAGCTTACTTGCTGTGAATATCCACGATTCGGGGATTGATATTACAACGGTAAGACATTTCTTTTTTTGGTTTTTAGCTTTTCTATCACTAAAAAGGTATTTTTAGTTTATTTTGAGGTAGTTTTTTCAACGTTTTGCGTATTGGTTTTAGGGAAAAATATGGGGCCGTCATTAGAATACCAGTTTCGAATGAAAATCGGAATCTCGGCCGGGGCCGACTTAAGGTAACTAAATGAAGTATGTTTTATAAAGTCCAATACTACGAATTCCATTGTCTTAATAGTAAAATTTGTAACGCTTTTATGTTAATAAATATATTTTACGTTCAATCGCTAAATACCGGCCGGGGTGGTATTAGCTGAATCTCGAGAAATAAGCTATACGAAACAGGGGCCGACTTTGGAAATATTAAAGATCGTAATGTCGGCCAGCCTAAGAATCGAATGCTACTACTCTGTACAGGCTGCTCATTTTTGTACTTTTCATTGTTTATGTAGGTACTGGGTAGTCATTTTTTAATTTATTTATCAAACTTGCTGTCTCAAAATTGAATTATGTATTATTATAATTTAATAATATTATAAGAGGTTACACGCTATGCCCGGCCGACATTTGGGAAAAACGCGACCGACCATTGGGCCGTGAACGGCCGACTTTAAGGTTTTTTCGTTTTCGACGCATTTAAACCTTAATACTTTTTCCGTTTAGTAGAAAAGTCAACCATATGCCTATAAATATAAAATAGATTTATCAACCGGTCTAAAACTGTATAACAAGCTATGCTTTAGTTTCAAACTGATGGATACGGAGCGATCTAAAGTTAGAAAATCCGTAAGTGGCCGACATTTAGCGTATTTACCCTATTCGGATGTTAGTCATTAGGAATCTATTTACCCAAATAGATCGAAACAAAATACTGAAGTTTAATTATCGACTAAGTATTTTGGATAAGTAATAGTAAATGGTAAATTATGCAATGCTGTACCTCCGAATTATGTTGCCTAAAGGTCCTAAGGGTCAGTTCACATCGCGACCATCCGTGACGCTACGCGGCGTTGCATTTTAAGATAGCTATTTAAAATTGAACTTTTTTAAAATTATTCACTACATAAACATGAAAGGTATTTTTCATATGACATCAGTCATATAGTGCACACATACTACCGAACAAGTTCTCTCTCGACCAGGCATAAGATGAAAATAGCTCAACAGCGCCGTTGAATAGTGGGCTCGTAAAAATACTCGCGTGTAAATATGTAGTTCAACGGCGTCTGCAGTCGTTGCGGCTACTTCCTTTGCGTTTAAATATTTTGAGGCGTGCAAGGTGAATATTTAGAGACTGATCGAGCGGGAACTTTGTCGGTGGTACCTACAGCGCGGTGCAAGTGCAACCTGACATTAAACTCTTACAATGACACGTGTATCCAGTGGCGGCCGTTAGGGCCGGCAGTTAGGGGGTGGCGAACGGGGCAATCGCCCGGGGCCTCCCAATGGGTAAGGCCGCCTCTGCCGGTGTATCTTTTTGTGTAACGAATAAAGTTCAATTTTGAATCTTAGAAATGCATTGACCCCATTTTTCCAGGTGACATCGGAGAGCGACGTGAAGAATGCTCTGCAGACGACTGTAGACAAGTTCGGCAGACTGGACGTAGCAGTCAACTGCGCTGGTGTCCTCCATGGAGCCCTCACTTACAACTTTAAAAAGAATGAAGCATATGATCTGAGTGCTTTCCAAAGAGTAGTCAATGTAAGTGAAATATTTGGTCCTACCTATCAGTGGCGTGGGGTTCCTATAAATATCGCATCGACTTCATCTACCACTTAACTTTTGAGACCCTTATCCAAATCCCTACTTATCATACAGGCTAGGGCTTCTCTATGAAGGAGAGCCAGCCTTCGCCACTGCTACTTTTAATACTCTACTACTAAAGTAGAGCACTTATGAATTCTACCTTTGGTCCAGACTCCAGACCCTATTGGTCTGCAGATTGTCTAATAAGTTATTATCATTAATGCATAAAATGCTATGGAGCCAAGGATAGCAGAAAAGAGGAGCTTATTTATATCCTTAATTAAAATATCGTTTATATCCAGATCAACTTGATTGGAAGCTTCAACGTGATCCGCCTGGCCGCCGGTTTGATCGGCAAGAATGCCCCCGACGCAGATGGACGACGGGGTGTTATTATAAACACAGCCAGCATCGCCGCATTCGAGGGACAGGTACAATATACTTTATTTACGAATTCAACTCTCTCGTGATGTTGCCCGCGACTTCTTATGCGCTAAAGAAAATCCCATGGGAACGTACAAATGGGTAGTTTCGGAGCCTATTCAATGCCAATTGCAAACAAACATACAAACAAATATTTCCTCTTTACCTATAATAAGTAGAGATATAGATTGTTGCCCGCGACTTCGTGCGCGCAGAAGTTAATTTCGCAGAAACCGTACATATTTCCGCGATAAAAAGTATCATATGTCCTTCCCCGTGATCTACTCTATACCTATGCCAAATTTCATCAAAATCGGTCCAGTAGTTTCGGAGCCTATTCAATACAAATAAAAAATAAACTTTTCCTCTATATTAGTACCTATAGATGAATAAGACGTACTACTTACTATGAAAGGATGCGATCTGCGGGCAACCGCATCTCTATAGAGGTTATTTTTTCTGACGATTAGGTTACCTATTCTCTTCACCATCCCTTCTCTATTGGTTGAAAAATAATTTACCCTTTTTAAACCCCCGACGAAAACAAAGGGGTTTTATAAGTTTGACGTGTCGTATCGTCTCCCAAACGTATGAACCGATTTTGCTCTACTTAGTTTTTTTGTTTGAAAGCTGAGATGAGAAATGCTTGACAATTCGTGGGTTTTTTTTGCTTATTAAAATCAAAATCATTTTTTTTTATTCAAAATTGGTATTATCATACTCTTTTTGAACGTCTATATATGATGCCTACCACCGGTTCGGGAACTAACCCGGCGAGAAGAACTGGCGTAAGAAACTCGCGCGGGGCCATCTTTTACCAAAAATATGGAAAATTGTTCTTTTATGGTAAGGATTAATTATTTGGATTAATCAGATTTAAATTGAAGCCAACTGAGTCTACCTATCGAAATAAAGAGCAATACCTAAAAACCACTTGCAAATATTCAATTTATTGGTAGAGCAGGCAGAGAACTTGTATCGGGATTCGGGATTCATAGACATTTTATTTTGTAGAAAGGTCAAGCGGCTTATTCGGCATCAAAAGGAGCTATAGTCGGCATGACCCTACCTATAGCGAGGGATCTGTCGAGTCAAGGCATTAGGGTGGTTACCATTGCTCCAGGTTAGTGAAACATAACAAAGTAAACTATTTGACACAAGATAGATATTAGATACACTTACTATCTTAGCTTATCAAAATAGCGAAGATAGGTGACTCGAATCTAGCGCGTGGACCGCTCAAATCAGGGCCCCGCGCGCCGCCTAATTCCAAATGTGACAATTGGTCTAAGTCTCATAGTTTAGAAAACTACTTTGGAGGCCGATTACTCGAAAATGGTCGACTTCGCTGTTTTGATTTATTCTACTCGTAAACGTACTTTTACTATGCATGTGTCGTTTCGAGGTAGAGTTTTTAACAGCAAATAATAGGTTAAATTTTATCGTCAAACCCCTCCCCACCAAAGGGGGTTTGGTGGTCGCAACTTGCGATCCGGTTTCGGTAAGACACGTATTATAATTTACAACCTACTCGTATTAGGTACCTAACTAATATCTAATATATGTTATATAGGCCTTAATATGGAGTATTTTTATCCGAATTAAATATTTAACCATACATTAAGCTTCAATATTTACCTATTAAATATATAATTATCGTTATTTATAGAAAAAATATTGAAAACAACTCTCAGTATGGACACTATCGCACTGCCGTACGTCGCGCCGGCTTTGAAGGCCACGAACCCGCCCCGCGGTCACGCCGTTATAAATTTTGACCAGATTATCTTATAATATATAAGAAAATTTATTCAAAATTTAAGGTCATATGTACTTGAATATGTACAGTTTATTTGTTTTTTACACATTCTGTATAAGATGTTATCCTACAATTTGGATTCTCACAACAAAACATGACTACAATATTATAAAGTTTAACTGAGGAGTAACATTTGACCTTTTTATCAGTTTAAAATTGGTACAACCTTGTTTACTTTAAAATAACCTACTTAATCATTAATATTATAATAGATATCTACTTTGTACCTACATACTCAGTTAGACTCAAGAGCTACGTCTGTCTGTCCGCACCTCTAGCTTCTGTTATTATGAATATAAATGGATAAAAGGCATTGTTAAAGACTGTTTAAAGATCTCGGTTTTGCCACCATAAAATAATAATAATTTCGTATTTTAAGGGTGCCTAATGCCTACCTAATTTTTCAGGTTTCTACAGCACGCCTATGACGTCAGTGCTAGAAAAGAAAGTGGGCGATGGACTGATAAGCGCGAACCAGTTTCCACGAAGAGCTGGCAAGGCGGAGGAGTACGCGATGCTCGTGCAACAGATCATACAGAACCCCATGCTCAATGGCGAAACTATACGACTCGACGCCGCTCTTCGCTTACCGTAAACGATTTAGACAGTGGATTAAAAATTTGATCTGAACTGTAATTTTAATTAATTTTACCATCTTCGCTTCTAGAACTTAGTAATAACTACAATTTTTATAGTAACTATAACCGTGGTTATATACTCAAAGCTATAACCCGACTTAATCATAATATCTACTCGTATAGTTTATGCTACTCGGGCTATTACAAATCTATTGACAGTTCATTTATTAAAATCGGACCAGTAGTTTATGCGCTGCGATGGAACAAACATACATACATAGACTGCCAAAATCATTCCTTATGGCTTCGCCTTAGTCGGGTAAAAATAGATATATAATAACAATAGGTAGGTGTATTATAGTTCAGCATGGGTTCCTAGTAGTTAGAAAATGATTACATGCGTTGGAAGCTCTATCAAAGCCGCCCAAAGTACCTTCATTCGCTTAGCGTTTTTAGATTAAATCGGATAGGGGTACGTCGGATAGTAAAGTGCGGTCGCGGAGCACGTTTAATTTCGTACATTGACTCATCGCTACTCGTCTTTTTCACTGGCGCACGAATATATTGTTATCGCTTACCTGTGTAAACGCAATAGTAATATATTCGTGCGCGAGTGAGAGACAAATAACGACGAGTCAATGTACGAAATTCTACGTGTACCGCGACCGCACTTTAGTTAGAACATACTATCCGATTTCACATAAGCTTGCTGCGTGCTCGCAGCAGTCGGCACAGTTGTAATGGTGTCTGCACACAGCTTGGCAAGCAGGTTCCCACGAGGATGGAAATGGAACAAGAGAACAAAATATTTGCTCCCTTGCCAAGTTGTCGAGCTTAATCTGGCCTTAAGGTTAAAGGAGAATTTAACAAAGGTAAAGAATACAATAATATAAACGAAAATATTATTTATTTCTACATTAACGGGCGACGGAGCGCACAGGCCTCCCGCGCCGGCCGCCGGCTCGCGTGCACTACACACGATGCACGCCACACCGCGCCGCCACGCGTGTACTAAGTAGCGGTCTACATCATGACTTACAATTCGTGACCATTATAAATAAATCAGTAAAAATATGAAACAGAAAGTGTGAGGTAACGACACATTATATTATGCAGTAGGTCATTACAGATGTTCCTCTATTAACTGAACGAACTTATTTACTATACAGCGAGGCGTTTTCGAATGAGTGTACCCCCATTGTTAGATTATGTCGAGATGAATTAACATTTTAACTAGTGATGCTTTATGTGATGTGCGTACAGTAGCTACGTATTCAGTTAATATAGAAACAACTTCAGCGGCTGAAATAATGGGATTAATTATTATTAATATTAGTAACAATAAAACGGGCCGAGATCGAGAGGAGCGGACCAATGTGCTAGTGTTGCGACTGGGCTCCAACGTCGACATCTCAGCAATTTGATCGTCAAACCTCGCAGAGCCGAGACCCTACTCGGCCCACCGTCTCACAAACGTTAACACATAAATAGCCGTATATCTATGGTATCAGATAGATTTATTAAATTCATCAACAGCAAATGCAACATTGCATTGGTAATTTGCCAGCCCCATACAAATAGATTCAACAATAACCGTTACAGTCGAACGAAACTGTTTACCTCGCCCTATCTATATGTACAATTAATAATAAAATATAACTAACACGGCTCGCGAATTAAAGTTAGATGCAACAGAAATAATCGCTTAGGTACTTAAAATTTACAGCTAATATGAACCCTTCGCAGACTTTGTGCCTGCAGATTCGCTCAAATTCACGTTCTCACAAAACTTAAAACAAGAGAATACTATACACAGACTAAAATAAACAACATCGACTGAGATTAGAATCTAACTTATCGTTAATGAACAACAAAGTGGTTAACTTACATAGTGTAACGCGTTTGTCGTGCGTCACCGAGTGTCACCGTGCGTCACCGAGCGTTACAATTACTGTTAGTTTGGAATGTGTGTGACGCGAACGATCCCGGCCACTCCAGCGAACGTTACGCTCGCGCTCGCTGCCCCGAAACTGACGTACGGTGATCAAGTAAGAGATGCGCTCGCATCTGTGTGAACGAATCTGAGCGAAGTAACAGAAGCCAAGAGCGGGCGGGCTGCGTCACTAGTAGGGTGTCTGAGTACCGGCATCTATATCGACATTCCGCCGTTGCTATTTCATAACAACATATTATTGCAATTGCAAAATAAATTATATAGATCAAAAGAATCAAAAATAATACAAAATATTGCACTAATAATATGTATAAAGTATATTAATTATATTGTGATAGATTGCGAATTAGTTTCAAATGTCGATATCGACGGCGGCACGGCACTACTGGCGTGCGCCGGGCGGGTGATGTGGGACGCCATCGGCCCCCATCGCTTATACAATCTAATGAACTGAAGATTTACACTTACAAAGAACACACATTTTCGTGTACCATCTAAAAATACTTATCATAATTCATAAATATAGATATTACTTACACCAACGCTTATGTAAAACATACGATGTATATTACAACCTAGACTTACTAGTACATAGTAGGTATAATAAGCATAGATATAGCTATCGAATAAACCAAGTGAAAAGTAGGGTCGAAGCGACAAGAAATCGCGTATAGTGGCACCTTCATTAGCTGTTATTGTCTAATTTTGAACGAATACGTGTCGAATAGGTATGTTATATGCGAGTGAAGTGCGGGCCGCACTGTGCCGCCACATACTAACCCTGTACAAACACTTAGCTAATGGCACGACTAACTCGCCTGGCAATAGAACTGTGCATTGTAAAAGGAACGATATTCTCGTATGAACTGATTGATAAAGTAAATATTTCTTATAAAATTGCATACAATCATTGAAAAACATTCATATTCGTTCATTTCCTATACCGATGTGGCCTTGTGGTAGCGCGGCGTTCCCCCTCATCGCGAATACCCCCATCGTGAAAATTGGTAAAAAATAATACTGTTACAAAATTCAATTAACAAAATGTGTACAAATATATAAATACTGTATATAATGGTAACATGTGATGGTAATTCTGGGGGTATGCTGCTAGACAGGGAACGGACCCTTAAATTAATTGTAAGCCGAACGCAAGCTATACTACCTAGCACGACGCTCGCAAGAGCTATATTACAGGATTTAAATAAGATGAAGCACTAAATATTTAAAGCTGAAGTGGACAACGAGTTTTCTTATTTAATTCATCACAAACTGTTTCGAAGTGCCGAAAGGAACCCACGGTACATATAATATTTTGTCGCACTTATTGACATAATTTGTTGAAAATAGAAGGATGAGAAAAAAGATAATGAATAGATCGCTGACGTTATTGATTACCGCGTGTGTGAGTACATACACATTTCTTTGCGTGTAGCACACACAATAAATAATCAACTTTTAATCTGTGTCATGTCATATTTTAAAAACTTTAAAACAAAAACAAAATAATTTTCACGATTACAAGCTATCAATTCATAGACGAACCAAAGTTTACAATCTACGTAAAGAAATGAAATTCAGCGATATTTTAAAGTTTTAACAGCGAGGACTACTGTGAAGTAAGTCGTTGAAGCCAACACGTGCTGTAACACACTTCACACCGTTTGTAGGTCTAACACAGAGATTATTCAAACCGCCACAACTATTCGAGGAACTTTGTTGATATATTTTATAATTTTAATACTACGCCAGGTACAATTTTGCTCTATCTCGCCCCCTACTGTGTCCGAACTTACGACGTGCAATAGCTTCTTTACGCGATCAAATAAACTGGGTCATGTAAACTTTACAATTGTCAATAAAATTAGTTCTCACTGGACGGTATAAAAGACAAAAGGTGGTGCCATTACGTCATACTTAAAAAGAAACATTTACCTTAGGTAAAAATCAAATGTTTGAAAATATAACATTTATAATTATATACATTTAGTCGTTGATGCGCTCTTCTATACATATGCACTCGGTGCGAGGGGCTATATAATTAAATTATAAACATTCATAATTAATACAAACTGTCAATCACATATTAATGTTATATTATTAATTAATGATCATATAACGATGTCAATATATACGGTAGGACGGGGTGTAGAGCCACCGGCGTTAGTAACCGTGTATGTCGCTCCGGTCGCCCATACTACCCCATAATGTCCCATACGACCGGCGACCAAAAAATTACAAAAATAAAACGTTCCCAAATCAAATTTGTAACGCATTTATAGGCAGGTATCACACAATGATAATATAACACTATTTTATTAAATATAACTTTAAGCGACTCCGCATAAGGTGATAGTAATGTTCTGAGTACGTACGCTACTATAATTTTATGTTAGAAAAATACGAAATAATGTACTTTTAATAACATATTTTATATGTTAATAAAGAACAATATGATTTATAAAAATACATTGTCATTTTCGGTCACAGACCCAAAGACGCTAGTACCCAAAGGTTTTTTTAAAAATCTATGATTTTTAAGGCTTTTTTTGCACGTATTTGAGATAATTTTTTACATAATTACAATATTATATAAGTAGCATAAATCACTGTTAAACGCTATTATAATATTTACAAACACTATCCATTTGTACTGGTACGGCCGATAAAATTAATATAGATAAAATTACAACATTCAGATAAACATCTTTATGGAACAACTGTAAAATTTTAAACACGATTCATTACGAACATTTTTTTACTTAGCATAATATAATGATACATAGAGAAATTTATTTTTTTAAATATCAACTCTCAATAAAATCTTATAACATTTCCAGCCAATAAACATTCGCCGCGTCTCTAACACACGACACTTACGACGTAGTGAAGACGGCTCTTACTTCTAAAGTAAAGTGCTCAAGTCTCGAAATGATTAAATCGTGTACAGCGAGTAGTGAAACAACATGCGACCCTCGACTCGGTATACCGTCATACAACGCGCACTTACATCTAAAACTAACATATACATACACATACATGATCATCACCGCTTACATTAAAACTGATCATCAAATTTCTTCGTTTAAAATCACAGACGCTTTCCTAAAATATGTACTGTAACATTTTTCACCGCTACGCTTCGGAACCGACGTACATAGGTAGGTAGGTATAACTTGTAACAACATACACTGCTCAATAAATTAACCGTAGAGCTACTCGAGGAGGTGTTAAATATTTTTTTATGTTTTAAGATATTAGGCAGACAATTATCTGTATTGGGACTAGGCGCGCGCAGCGCAATAACTTATCATGTTTAATCACACACCATGTTAAAACTAAAACTAAGTAATAATTAATGATTTGTAATATTCTAATCCGATGTGCTTTCTGCGCTTGGCGCATCTTCTATTAACTTGCTATCTTCACTGGTATTTCAGGATCTGAAAACAACGACCATACTATTAAGTGACATTCAAAACAAGATGTAAATAAAATAAAGTTTATAACAATCACTGGCACTAGGCGGTTACATGAAAAAAAAAATGAGTGACAATTATTCCTCATTTCAAAGTGCCAACAATTGGGTAATTTACTGGATATTTAAAAATTAAAAAACATTGTGAGTCATAGGGTTATGAAACAACAAAATACTTTTTAATTTTTATCGGTTAGGTTGTGCAGTTCAGCCAACACCTTAAAATGAAGCTGATTTTCAATATAATGTAGGTATTCGAGTGTATGAAGAAAGTTAGTCGAGTTTAATTAATGTAAACATCAGGGTTTAATGTATATTACACTTTTTTCACGTCATGTTAGGTTAATTCACACCGAAACGAAACCATACGCGACGCAGCGCTGCATTTTTTAGATAGCTATTCAAAATTGAACTTTATTCATTACACATTCCATTGTAAGAGTTCGAATGTAAAGTTACACTGAGCGCATGTGCATATATGACCGATGTCATATGAAACATATATTTTCTTGTGTATAGTGAACTAGCGACCCGCCCCGGCTTCGCACGCGTACAATACTGATACTAATACGACAGAATGTCGTCCACTTCGCAACGGGCCGTGCAGCAGAAATCGTAATATTTTAATTTCGTCATAACTTCAAAACCAAACGTCCAATTTTAATCATTCAAAGACCAAATATTATCTACATAAACTATACTTAGTGATGAAATAATTTATTTTGATAAGGATTAATAGCATGAGTAAAATAAACGCGTTTAAATGTAGTCAAAAAAAAAATTCAAGATTTCTAAATTAAAAAATGGTTGTTGTGCCTCACTCGACATAGATAGGTATAGTGTGTCGCGGACTTTTTTGTAGATATTTATAAGATCTACAATTAATTAGAACATTATATGGTTCTATCTTTTATAGTTTAGGCAGCGTACGCAAAATAAGTAACTTTTCTAGTTGTTTTTTTACACCTTGTGTCCGAAAAACCCAAATATCTTACGGAACCCTATTTTTTCCAAAATAAAATTTAGCCTATGTTACTCGTGGATAATGTAGCTTTCGAATGGTGAAAGAATTTTTGAAATCGGTCCAGTACTTTTTGAGCCTATTCATTACAAACAAACAAACAAACAAACAAACATACAAACAAAGTTTTCCTCTTTATAATATTAGTATAGACTAGTATAGATAAGATTCAATTTGAAATAGCTATCTTAAAATGCAGGACCGCGTATCGTCGTGATGTGAACAGTTAAGTAAATTAAGCCTCGGTTCCTAAAATCAAATGCAATGAGACAAACGATCAAGCCGCATTGTAAGCTTTTTAAATGTTACACACTTTAGTAAACCACTTTACAGCATCACTAGCCAGTTGTTGACACATTCCAATTAATGATCTAATAATCTATAATCTCATTTCAATCATAATATATTTATATTTTGATGACTACGTAATAGCAGGTATGTAATAAATTTTTACTAGCAGTAAAACAGCTAGGCAAATTGGCATTAATAAAATATTAAAAGTAAATCAAGACTAACTACAATAATTCTATTTACAAAAATAGCTTTCTGTTAATAGTCTCTAGAACCACTAGAACGACGATAAGCAAATTCAAAAACACATTATTCTTAAGTCCAAACAGCATAGTTAGAATAAAGTAAAAATTTATTAAAATTGCATTTAAGCGAATGTGATGTGAGAAGTGTTTAGGCTAAAAATACCCTAAATAAATATATCAAAAACTGGCAGAATACGGTCGATACAAAAGTGTTTTGCCCTAAAAGTGCAACTATAGTCGTGCCTGCAAAATACAGTGCAAAATGTGCAGAACTTTAGTCGTTGCTTACTCTAGATGGGCGAATGCGGCTCAATCGTGTCGTTCGGCAGGAAACCGCACCTGACACAAGGAAAATATCGTGTAAACTATACGCAAATATACATTACTTAGAAACTTTACGTTCAAAAAGTAGCTGTTATAAAAAAAAGCTACTTATGTCTAAGGTTTATGTGAAGCACTATTATGCGTGTTAAATATGTGCAGCTTTATTCTAGTTATTTACAGGTTATTAAAATATTATTTACATAAAATAACCATACATTTTAGGGTTATTTTATGTAAATAACCCTATTTACCCTAAATTAGTAAATAAATTTGTACTCTTAATTTATTTTCGTTTTATACGTAATCCGAGTGATAGTCCAAATTTGTTTTTAAATTGTATGTTACACAACAATAGATACAACATTTAAACGTGACTTTTTATTTAATTTAATATTGAGCTTCATTTGTTTTCTGTAAATCTATAAAAAACAACGAACGTTACCATTTTATTGTCAAGACTGAAACATTACATGAGCGTATATGACTCTCGTTGCATAAACTCGATAACAGATGGCGCTACATATATCGTTATTGAAAACTAAATTGTGTACTAAACCTACTAAATAAGTTCGTATTTTAACAAGTTACATTAATGTAAGAATGCATATTGGAAATCTAATAATTGTAATTAATATGATTGCGACTTAGCAAGCAATTTAGATGTATATTATATCTAATTGATAACATCCTAAATGGGTATCCTTATAATATAAAAAAAGGTAAATGCTAAATCCTTTGCTAAAAAGTACAAAATACTAAAATAATACAATGAAAAAAGATTTCTGTGATTCATTATCCTAATAATAATATATTATTTATATTGAAATTATGGTATAATTTTACTAAACGTAGCTATTTTCAAAACAAAATCCACATACTGATTTTATAATATAACCAAACAAATATTTTAAATGTGTCACGCGCCACGTGGCTATGTAGCAATTTCCGAAAATAACTTGAACTAATCATCAAGTTGTCGATTCGTATTTAAAACGTGACCTAAGGGGTGGCAGTAACGAGGTCATAGTACAGTGGGAGCGTCTATATGCGGCAACAAGGTTGTACTGTATATTTAGCACATCAATATGAAAATAAATTTTATAGTGCATTTCGATGTTGTACTCGATAACAATGATTTCAAAACCGAATAGGCTATGAATTACATTATTTGACAGAAAAAAAATCACGAAAAAAGTTACGCCATCGTGATTTGTCAATTTTAAGTGGACTGTGGAAAGCAAAAATTTCGAAATGTCAAGATGACAAATGTCAAACCTCGACTGCCCCAAATCACTCCAAAAGTAAGGCACTCTAAGTGTGGACACTTTTTACCTCGACATATTTTCTTTTCCGAATGGGTCTACGCTGATAGCCAGAAGGCCGTTTTAGCTTCGTTGGACTATGACTGCCGGTTGGCTGCTCGTTTTGGTGGAGAGATGATTAGGGAGTCTGGTTTCCTCCTACACCACCCCCCTGCGGGTGACGTACAGTTCGGGCTTTGGTGAAAGCTACAGTTAATCTATTATTAGGTATGGAGACACGTGCACCCCCTACTAAGGGGGGTGCATGTGTCCGACCCCTTCCATACTCTCCGACATGCCTCGTTTATATTATATGCTCGGTAAGCTAAATTCGATGATATTTAATTAGCGTGGATACTAGCAATACCTGCAGAGGAGTCACAACTCATAACTTTCAAATTGCTGTGGCTCACATCCATTTTATTCAAATAATTAAAAATTAAGGAGGGCTATGACGTAACTACATTTGACAGAATCAATCGTCAGACAAGAAAAGTTACGCCATCTTGATCTGAGAGAATTTTGATTATAAGAGGACTTAATATGCTGCGAAAAGCAAGTGTCAAACCTCGACTGCCCGGTGCCCCAAACAACTCCAAAAGTAGGGCAGTTTAAGTGTGAACACTTTTTGGCCTCGCCTCGTCTATATTAAATAGGTTTTATTTGAATTTCGAATGAGCTACAAACAAGTTTCGCTTGCATAATCGCATTCAAACTAAATACATTACGAGAGGTCAGTTTCATTTTCGTAAGTAGCATATCATAAAAAGAGATATTTTTTTAAGTAACAAGGTTAATGTTAAAAGTGAAGTTAATGTTATTCGAAAGCAAAAGTGGAATATTATTCCTGATATAGCTGAGTGGTGTGACAAGTATATCAAACTGATTTCCGATCTCATTGATAAATTAACCAATTTATTCGCCGTACCTACCATAACCCAAAATTTAATATTTTTTTTAGCTTTTCTATTAAAAGAAAAGGCTAAGAGTAGTGATTTTAGGGATCGGTTCCCAAAGGGTAAAAACGTTTTAACTTTTAGTAATAGGGATTACTAAGCCTCCGCTGTCCGTCCGTCCATGTCTGTTCGCAGCTCTGTACCTCAACCGTGATAGACAGTTGAATTTTTCACAGATAATGTATTTCTGTTACGGATAACAACAGATATAATAAATATATATGTCTCCCATACAACAAACATGGTTTTTGCCGTTTTTTACGGGACCCGTCGTGTGCGAGCCTGTTTTTTTAGATATTGATTCTAATCAGTCTTTATGAAGACTTCTTAGATACAAATGCACATTATCGATGATACTTATTAATAACATCAGAGCTTAACTTTCCTATTTGTATTTTTAACTTAATTTTTCCTATTTGTATTTTTGGTGTTTATAATTCATCAGTCATCACTCATAACTGTTACTGGAACTATTTAGAAAATCATTTAGTGACCATTACGATTTGTTAATTATTTTTTAATAACCTTGCACCTTTCATAATATAAAAGTAGGTAGGTACCTTAATTGCCTCAAATTATAATGAAGTAACCTGACGTAACGCCTAAGCCATTTTTTTACCAAATTGTTGGCACTAAATTTTCATCAGATTTAATTAAAAAAATAATTAGTATTTTAAATAATAATTTTTTTAAATCTTTATCCTCATAAGTATGATATTGATACATAATAAGTACTATGATCTAAGTATTTTCTATCTAACATACTCACCTTCGGCTCTACTTTTGCGTTCTGCTTTATTTTTATTTATACTAACTTCGTTACGAATGAAAAGAATGTAAGAAATTTCATTCAAGAGATAAGCAAGAATATGCACATGAAATGTTGGAACCGTTGGAAAACTTAATATGCTATATGTGAAATTAAAAATACCGTGAACGAAGCGTATTACTACTGCCAAAACAATATTAAATATGTGAAATAAGTGGTGTTATAAGCGGTGGCTTGGAGTTGCCAGTTTGGTTAATAAAATGGTAAGGTTAGACATTTTTGAACGAATTAACAAGTCGATACTGACAACCCCAGTGTAGTGATTATAAAGTGCGATTAATAATTGCATATTATTAAATAGATAAATGGTTATCAAATATAATAACGTACAATCTGTCTAGGGTTGATGTGTGCTCCGCATTCCGGTTTACCATTTCGGCGCCATTGGGCCTAGAACGAGACACAGGGTCACCATGGTTGATCAAGATATTTATAATTAAAAAAGTTAAGTACAAATATAATATTGTGTCAATATTAACATATTATAACTAAGGTATATAAATAAAATAGTATAAATAGAAGATACTAGACAGACAAACAGTTATACAGGGTGTATTTTTATCCGATAGAAATATTTTACCCAACATATTTTATATAACGTAATGATAGTTTGTGCTCAGCTAAAAATGTTTTTAATTTACAGAAAAATAATATTATGATTAGCATTTCCTAACAACTCTCACTAAGTATAGACTAGCAAGTAACACTGCTATGCGCCACACCGGCTTTGCAGGTCACGCGATCACCGCTCAATATCTGCCGGTTATGATGACGAGAATCTAATATCGATCGCGCTCCCTGAATATCTAGTTTTCGATATACCCTGTATAGGTAGGTATTGGTGATTTCTAATTGGAAAACAATATTTTGTTGATAGGTTGTAGAGTATAGGTGGTAACTAATATCTATTCTGTGGTATAGGTTTGTATTTGTATTGTATTTGTATGTAAGCTTCAAAGTTAAGTATATATTTTATCTATTGTAATTTATATTTCCTTTTTGTGACTATCAATTCGTTGTGTATAGTAAAATAATACTGTACCTACTAATAATAAAATCATTTATACGGGTTAGTACTACATATTTATTAAATGGATGTATGGATGTTCATTACTCTTTCACACAATAACTACTAAACGGATTTTGTTGAAATTTAGTACAGTAAATTTAGGCTTTGGATTAACATAGGCTACTTTTTATCGCATCAAAATGTACTGTTTTCGCTGGATTTCTTTTTGCGCGAATTTCGTAGGTAACATCTTGTATGTACATGTGTGTGTGTGTGTGTGTGTTGTTTTAAATTGTTTTGACTTTTATATTTGTGTTTCAGCACGCGTAGCATGACCAGAGCAGAAATTGTTTTCAAGAAAGAAATCTGTCATTTTGTCCATACAGTCTGTTAGTATTTTTATACTTGTATGATAACACGCATTTTAACGGTGGTCATGCCACAGAGTAAAAAATGTATATGTCACCGTAAAATTGTAAAAACCGTTAGATTGTAAAATAACTAACGAGATTGTAAAAATATGTGGAAAGATTCATAGCTATATATTTATAATCTAACGAAAAATAATATGTTAAAGTATAGGCAGAATATTCGCGTCCGAAGTCTATCAACATTTTACAATTTCACTAGTTACCTATATTACAATCTAACGGTTTTTACAATTTTTCGGTGACATATACATACTTACGTACAGAGAGACAGCTTCCATAGAACGATCCAAATAGATCCAAATTTTAAAAATTTGACATGTGCCAATAAATTCCAATTATTCCACACAATCGTGGACACACTGTATGCTTATTGTTACTACAATGAAATCGAAAGATACCTAACTATGTAGCTGTTCATCTGTTCGTCTTTCTTTAATCTGCACTATGTGCATGCTCAATATGTAAGTTGGTCCACCAGCATTTCTAAACTTAGAGGAGATAGAAACTTCTAAGTTTCCATGCTGATAGATTATGCTAAAACTCTTTAGGAAAATTATTTGGACGAAATCGGACAGTAACTTTTGAAGTTCATTTGAAAAAAAAAAAACCTATTACGCGGTGATAGTCACGGAACCCATGCTCTAGGTTAGGTTTTGAATAAACTACCGACAAAATTTCAGAAACCGGGCATAAGTGAGAAAGCTTAACAACGAACTTACTCGGGTGCTTGGCTGTTATGGGCGATGTAGTCACTTGTGTGTTGCGTTATAGGAACACACAAAAAATATTGTATGTGTTCCTATAACGCACGTCAATTATACTACTTTGAAGTTAGTCACTTGTTTTCACGGAATCTTGAGAGGCAATTGCGAAGAAGTTGGCTAACTTCATCGTGTCGCCTTTTGGCTGTCGGTGTGAACGCGCATGGTCATGAAACTTACTTGCGCTTGGCGTGCAGCATCTCCATGAGCAGCGTCTGCGTGGGCGCCTGGCCCGCGCAGTGCCGCTGGTACAGGTGCTCTTCTCCCCGCGACGCCAGCGCGTGGATCTCCGGCACTATCATCACCAGCTTCCCGAATTTATCCTGGAATGTTACGGTAACGTCAATAGTCTTCAATGTTATGTACAGAACGAACGGTGGTTTTGTTTGTTATTTCCTAGACAGTGCTAGAATAGCAACAAATAAGACTTCTATTTTCCCTCATAGTACAGTAAGCGCCTAGTTTTATACCAATATACCAAATAAAATACCAATATTTTATACAGTCTGGATATCGTTTACACTAAAGTACAAAATCGTTAATTACCTGGGAGTCTAGCAGGAACATTTAACAGCTGCGTAAACGAACATCATCGAATGAGAATTGTATGAAAATCATGACAGCGCCCATACAAATTTTATTCGATAACGTTAAGTTTACGCCGCTGTCAAATGTTTCTACTAGACTCCCAGGTAGTTAACAATTTTGTATTTTACAGAGGAGGTACTGTAAAAGTTGAACACTCATCAGACACATGGACCTAGACCTAGTACCTTTGCAAGTTTTTAATAAAGACTTATAATTATGTAATCCATATTCCATAATATTAATTACTAATACAGTCAGACGGTACACAAAAGTTTATCATTCATTAAAAAAGAAAACAGTCACAAACTGAATATAGAATACCGTCTACTGATACTGCTAAATAAATTAGAGGGCATTGATAATGTTACACGTTCCGGTTACTGCCTTAATGTAGTTCTAAAGTAGGTAGACACGATATCAATCAGTCTGGCTGGTTTATTCTGGAGACAATAAAGCCATTGTGATGAAAATGTTGCGACGTATTTATGTAATGTCACAATTCCTAAACTTCTCAATCGTGAACTGTTCTGTATTAGAATAGGATTACTGTTACCGTGTGCTACAATTATATTTAAATGTTATGCCTTGTAACGATTTCATGTCTTAAACATGTCGTAGGTAGGTCGGTAGGTACCTACATCTAATTTTTATATTACTACTTATGCTTCTATAGGATTGATTTACAGGTAAATGTTGCGATATTTTACCTGTTACCTATGGTAACTTACCTGGATGGTAGGATAGCAGGTAAGCGTGTAGTCTAGCAGCGCTGCCTGGACAGTTTCGTAGCCATCCCGGACGCACTTTACATTGACGATGCCTCTTACGTCTGAAACGCGAAGACATCTCTTCAAACAAAAACAACATCATTTTGCACGTGGTAAACATATACACTTATATATAAAACATTACATGTGGACGAACAAAAATAAATCACAATAAATATCTATGAACTAGTAACTATAGCTAACAACCAAAATAACATTCGCAAGTAAAGCCAACGAGATATTATAAATTTACAAAATATACTGACCGGGGTTTAGTAATAGGAGGAATTTCACACAAATGTAATCAGAGACGTCGAACTTGAGTTCGGCGAGTTTGTTCTGGAGCTCATTGAAGTGATCGGCGAGAAGAGACACGCCGAGCAGGCCTAGGCAGAGGAGGTCGAACTTCTGGCCATTGTGAAGGGTGGTCTCATCCGGGAGGCCATTGTGCATTCTCTGGTGCAGGTGGTCCAGCACCAGCATATCCGACCAAGAGTTCTGCAGAAGCTTCATTTGATCATCAACCTAAAACAAACGTACGTATTGCTACTCGTACACCTTCCCTCAGCGTTTCCATTGCAGACGAGACTGTTGCTATAGAACTGACGAGTAACGAAGAAGTTGCACATAAAAGAATTCGCTTGCGAAACATAGCAGACAGAGAGAGACAAAATATAGCACCCACCCCGTTTCTCGTATGTCGTTCTATAAGCAACTTTTGTGAAAAATGTGGGCCCCGAGCATATGGTTAAGTAGAGGCATGTGCGACGTACCGCCTACGCGTTCATTAAAATGTATCTAACGAGAATTATTACTTTTGTGTTATCTACGAGCGAACGCTATCTGACAAGTAGCGACTGACTGCGACTCGTGACCCAGATTCTATCGGTTGCATTAGAATACACGGAGCAGCGCGCGCGCGTTAATGCCGTTTACGAAATATTACAACTGAATATTAGAGCTCGCAGCTATTGCCTCACCGCTTGCTCAACGATGAATAGAGATTGCCAAAATCGCACTACCAAATCTTTCCATACGGCCCACCGTATTACCTGCTTCATAACGTTTCACTTGCGCAAAGTATTAAGTACCGATATATTACCTCGTTGATTTAATTAAAAACAAAGGTAGCGTTATATAATGCGACGAGAATCACTAGATGGGACATTGTTGAGCATTCCCTCGGCCGCGTTGGCTCGAGATGTTAGTGGTCGTAGGTGTATGTGGGTCAAAGTCGCGTGCCGTACACTCGTGCTAGATAACATCGGATATCACGTCAATATAAGTCCCATGTGTAAACGATTCCTGATACCGACTGCAGCGATCGTTTAACTATTGTGCATTTAAAATCATTATTATCAATGACACTGTAATAAAGTTAATTTTATGACGAATATCTCTAATTGAAATGATTCGTATGACACTGTTTGATAATAAACTGCAGCTATAAAAGATTTAAAATCTCGTCGTGTAATAAAAATTTAATTGTTTTATCTGCACGGTTTTTGGTGGTTTTTGATTACTCGTAAGCGACTACTACAAGGATTTGCGTCAAGAATTCCAAAAAAAGCTGCGCGTCCCAAAAAACCTGTATATCTCTATAAAAATATTTTAAATTTTATTCCATCATAAACGTAACAAAAATTATCGAAACCATGAAGCAAACTACTAAAATAGAGATCCAGGACAATGGAGTGACATTATCGCGCAAGATAAAGTAACAAAAGGCACGACATTACGAGTACAGGCTTTCAATAGTTTGATGCAAATTTTATGTAGACTTTAAAATGTAGACCGAACATAATACCAACATGAACGAATTATCAAATGCTTATAAAATTATGTGGAGCGTTAAATGACGGAGCTCGATGTCATTTGTGTTGCAAAAACCTCGCTTCATTCCATACACGATGAATTCGTTGAATTGAAATTGAAAGTATTTGGGCCGCATAAAATATCACCGCAATATTTTAAACTGAATGAGTTAAAATTAATAATGAAATTCCTTAGTTTGGCCCGCATTTGAATCAATCTTCATGTTTTAAGCAGTTACCACGCTACGCTTTTTATTTATAGCATCCGATCGATATGCTAGTAGGTGCTTTCCATTATGTAATTCAAAAGCTTCACAGTAAATCTAATACAAGTGGGCCACTGCGTCTAAGTCGCAAGTGTGCGCGCGTAATCGTCCGCTCAAGTTCATCGTGTTATGCGTCTAATCGTAATTGGTAACATTATGTAAGAGAAAGCAACGAAAGGCCGCTCGACTAGTCGTGTCCCCGTTACAGGCAGTTACGCGCGCGGTAAAAAGTGCTTTCTCGCGGCAACTCGGCCACGGGCAATGTGTCAAGTGCGCCGACGAAAGTGCAGCGTTGCCGCCCTGCACCGCGCACGCCGCACCGTTACATCATATCTGTCTGGAGAAAGCATAGGTCATCAACATCACTCTCGCGCGCGCGCTCTCTTATTACGGCGGCGTAGAGGGTACTCCAGCCTCGAGCCTCAATGCATCTCGGGCGTTTCAAACGCAAAGCGGCTCCGATAAGACGACGAGGCAATAACGCTCGTAGCATTTCCGTAAATATGTGTACACATGTGAACGAGATTCGTACGAGAATCGCCGCTCGTCCTAATTCCAAGAATGAGTCTTAATCAAGCGGCGTCATTTAGTACAAATGAAAATTGCTAGTTATAGAGTATAGGCTGCCTGCTCGAGTGAGACGACGCGAGGCGCGGAGTGGCAACGTCGCATGTCCACGTGATCGGTGCGGTTCTTGCGTAAGCGGCGTACGACGACCGACGGCATGGCAGCCATAGCCAGGGAGGACTGAGGAAGGCAGTGTTCATGTAGGTTAGCATAGAGCAGGACCTCAATACTCATTTATAAAAATCTGCACATCTAAAGTTATTTTTGACCCTAACACATTTTACGCGCATGAAAAATTAACTCAAATCAAAATTAATTAAAGAATAATGAATTTCGTTATTTTCAAAGAATACATTTGCAATATCGAACAGTAAATTACATAACACATGGGGCCTACGATTAACTATACCGCGATGTAGACATGCCGGTGAGGCTAACATCACGAATAGAAATAAGACAGTAGGCGGCACGCTTGTCGTGGGAACTTGACCCAGTTGCAATAGCGCACGGACGGCGGGCGGGGGGGTATCGATTGCGACCAGCACCGCACCGCCCAATGCGTCACACGCGCCTCTACTCACCACTCATAAAGAAATTTACTAAATGCACGAGCAATACAACAATTCGCCGATATAGCTGCACAAATAATAATTATCGACAAACATAGTGATGATCGAGATCACCGCTACGTATGCCATCAGTAAAATAAATTCGCAGAGCATGCGCGAGCATTGGTGTACACCTTGGATGGGTATAAGGATCGGGGAAGGATGACTTATTTCTAAATATTCACCTTCAGGTACTTAAAGAACACTGTGTTTCTCGCCCAATCGACCTGTGAAAACAAATTTTGGTCTAGCACTTTGCACATTAACTCGAAAAGATCGACTTCACACTGGTTGTAGGTTTGGCTCTGGAGGAGTCCGAATAGGGAGTTTTGCCACTCTCGGTCGTCTATGGTTTGCACAAATTCTCGTATCATCGGCGAGACTCGGAGGGTTTCGGTGCTGGTGGGCTCGGCCGTGCTGGAGGGCGTTGCGGCGGCCGTCGCCGGGGCGTCGAAGGCGAAGGCGTCGGGGGACGCGGAGTGAGGGGAGTGGGTCTCCCATTTGTCGTGCGCGGGCGGCGGCGGCGGCTGCGGCGGTTGCGGTTGGGCTGCCAGCAGTGCGGGCCCGGGCGACGACTCCGGCGACGATGTTAGCGACGACACTTGGGGTATTTGTATCTCCTGCTTGACGGGAACGGAGGCATAGGGGGAGCTGAAGCCGAGCACGAGCCCGCCGTCTCCGAGGGAGCCACGAAGGGTCTGAACAGCTATTTGTCTCTGCCTCATCATCTGTAATTTGCGGGCTCGGTCCCGTTTGTACATGGGTCCGAATTTGTTTCGTCCCCCTCGCATTCGGTCAGCTCGAACAGCTGAAACAAGAAACGGATTTAAAGCCTTCGAGTAGTGTTGTCTACGTGATGTATATTATAATCATTAGAGTAGCTACTAGCTAGCCTTCAACTAGCCTTCATTTCATAATTGTTAAAGTTACATGATGTAATTTTAACTTTCTTATCTTTGTTTTAAGTTTAGTAATAATACTTACATTTAAATAACTAAAAGATATAACTGCTGTAACATTACGGTAACTTTTGATCTTGTTTTAATCCAGCAAATACATGAAACTATAATACTCATGCAAGCTTGTCCCAAGTACGCCTACCAGAAATAGTATTTTGGAATTTATACGGCTTCTAAGTTCCGTTAATATATAGGTAAGAATACCTTTAAAAGAAATATCAATACTGACGTTAGCGAGTTATCATGCATATTTGTACGAATATTGATTTGTAGAGTCCTAAAAGCGAATTAGAACTTGAACTGTAAATTCTTTTGAATAAATTAAAAGGTAGTTTAATTATTTAGTGTTGGTATTTTTCCGAAAACAAAAGTTTAAACTAAAGCAATCGCTACAATCGAGTGCTATACTCATGATAAAGATATTAATGCTAATTACGAGAAAAGTATTGAAAAGCAATATGTGAAGTGTGTGAAAAGAATAGCAATGCTCGATTCAGTCAGTTCAAAGTCTAAGCCTGAGACGGAAGCCGGCTTTCTGTAAATTGTCGAGTCGCCCAACCCACGAGTTAAAAATAACAACCCGTTTTTATTGTAAGCAGCGCGCCTTCGTGCGATAAGGACGCAATTATAGGGCACTATTATAAGACCAAGCGAGACGCTAAGCGTAACGGATTTCTTCGTTGTTGTGTGCAATTCTACCAGTTTTGTATTGCAGACTATTTCATGAAATGTTCGTGCGTGGTAAAGGGTATTTTAAATCTTGTCTGGATTGCAGACTTGTTTTTTTTTTTATTACTTGGAGTATTCTTTGATTACTGTGACTATTGAGTACTGACTATGTCTTAATACTATGTATTTCCTCTCCTATGATATTTTTTAAATATGACGTATTTTAGATTATGTAGATATACGTAAAGAAGTATAAATTTTAATAACATAAACTACAAAGCATTGTTAATTGTGATAGTGATTTTTTTTTAAAGACATTTTTTATAACGCCGAATCGGATAGTACGACGAGATTTTCTTCATAACTCATGGACCATGGTACAATATAAATATTTTAATTTCAGATTTAACGACTATCGACAATAACAACCATAATTTATCAGTCCTTTCAATGTTGTTATAACCGATTTCCAACGTATTTATACATAGCAGCAAAATGATACAACTGGTTATTCAGCGACAACAAGGAAATGAAAGATAATTTTAGGCGTCTCCCTAGACTTTCCAACAATAGCTGGTTAAATAAGGCTATGCAAAAGTACATCAATAATTGTAAAACTTAAATAGCGACTGCTACAAATTAATTAATTTGGAGACAACAATTGTGGTGAATGCATAATGCAAACAGTGATATAAAGAAAATTACAAATCTAGATCAATAGAAAATACTTCTTAACTAGGTAACTAGTATACTTTAAAACAACTTTATACCAGAGATTGGCGACATAAATGAAAGCAAAAGTGGTTGATGACGACACATTTTAATGCTTCACTAAACCAGTTTTATTAACGGACAACTTAATGAAAATTAAATAAACAACAAAACTTTTCAAAATTATTAGGAGGCAAACATGAGTAACAAAATTAATAGAAAAGAAGAACTTTTGGCTTCGCCGTCGTCGGGTAAAAACCGGTGTAATCATAGTAGAGAGTGTAGAAATATCTAGAGAGATATGCACGTAGGTACTTTACTCCATCCAAGGCACGAACTTGACAAGTATCTACATATTCGTAACGTTATCGAATATCATGAGTTTTTTAAATCTGTGACATTTGACAGAATTTTGACACGACAAGGACTACCAAGTCGGGCTACCAAGCGCCGCCTGGTGACAGAAAAAGAATTGAAAATTGTTATTGACCGTTTTTGATACCACTTACGCCACCAGATGACGCTTTGTGTGAGTTGCGTCTGCCACCTAACGGCAGAAAAAATATCAAACACCCTCATTGTATAGGCGCTGCCATAAATTTTCATACAATTCCCTTTCTACAACGTAACGATTTACGAAAACGTACTTGTTAATTGTTCGTGCTAGCCCCGTAGGTCTTTAGTCTCTACGTAGAGACATGCGTAACCTTGAAAATAATTGTGTCGTACAGTTAAACAAAAAAATATTGTTTTAATTACTACTTTGGATTTATGTTTACATAATATTACTGCAGTTCAGTTCAATTAAGATGTTATGTTATGACTAAAACGAAAAAAAAAACGTATTTTCGCAATAGAAAGATTTTAGTATATTTCTGATGTTTACCGAAGAATTTTAAAAGAGCTCGTTTTCAAGATTTGAATTACAATAAGAAATTAATAAAGTGACTTTATTTTGAAACGATTAATATTATTTCCAACGCGTTTAATCTTCTAATGTTATTATAATGAGCACGCGATAGCATTCGATAATGCGGTAAACGAGGTCATCTGTTTATTATAACAAAGTGGATCAAGGTCAAGGTCATTTTTACAAATCATAAGCACACACAAGCGAAATACAAATATTCCCAGTATCTATTTCTCTGGGTTTATTGGGATGAAGAATTTCACCTCGCATTCCATCTCTATTTTTAGTCGTAGTGACCAGTTGAAGATGGGTCAAGGTCGGTCCTACATCGGAATTACTCGAATCTAGAATATCTCTTAAACATCGTTCTCATATTTCCCTCAAACATATATTTTAGGCTTCACAAAATAAAGAAAAGCGACCTTGGCACACGCGCCATGGTCATCAAATGAAGTAATCGTGTCAACGAGATAAAAAATAGTATAGGTATTCCGAAAGGACGGGAAGAGGTGGGGATCACTCCTTGTAGCGACGAGTCAGTGAAACTTGGTCAAGGCTGATAGCGGCCCCCACTCTCGTGGCCCGAGCGGGGCCGACGACAGCCGAGCGTGCCCGAGCGGCGGCACGTACTCGACTAGCGCCCAGATATCGCCGATCGTTACAACACTACCGATAAATCATCACCCTCGATCATCTACGAACTGTGTCAAGATCTTACTACATATTTTATTCCTAATGGATTCTTATAAGTAAAATATTAATCGGAAACGAGTTAGATGATGAAACGAGTGAGATGCGTCGTGCAAATGTAGAGCAGCAACCACCAAGTAAACACAAAACCTAGCAAGCGCTTACGTCAAAATGCACGTAAAATCTATGTTCACATTATTTTAAGATGGCTGAGCCCCTTGAACAGTCGTAATAATAAGACAGGTAAGACTTAAAAAATAGAAAGGCCCGGTGTGCGAGGCCGCTCTGTCGAAACACTCAATTCAGGTCAAGGCAGCGGGCCGAAATAGTCGGCTGGCGCGCGTGTTTTTATTGTGATCTAACATCTGTCGCAGCCTACAAGTTTGACCCTCGCGCATTGATTGACACGCAAACTGCGTTCCTAGCCTCATAAGACCTAGAAGACCCTAGCAAGCCATACGATGCTTCATAAATATTAAGAATCTAAGGAAACACCAATCAATGTAATTTAGTTATTCCAAAATATGCGGGATACCTATCATTTCTTAATTTTGAAGGCTATGCAGAATTTTTTTCTTATAAGTGTCTCATTACGAAAGTATAAAGTTAAATACAATTGTAATAAGAATTAACTTTTTTAAAGTGTTGTTACTTGTTACTATTTAAATTAATGGAACTTGTGAAAGCTTTGACTTTTTATTGGATGGATGAAATTTGTCAAATTATGAATGAAATGCAAAAGTTGTAAATGTGATTTCACACAACAAGGCCTTAAAAATTGATGCAAAATTACTTACTTAGATCTTACCTGAATGAGTACTTAAAGGCTTCTTTAGAAGACCAATTAAATATTTTTTTGCTTAAAATTCTAAGCATACATATAATGTAGTATGTAGTCAATGTGAATTGGCAATGGCGTTAGATTACGTAAGGTGACGTGCACACTGTGCACCGGGCCGTGAAACAACAATCATTATTTGTCGATCTCGCTGCGCTACCCGTGCCCACATAGGGGAACAGATTATGAATGCTAATTCCACGTACAGTACACGTGTATACAACGACCTATTAATCTTTTTATTCTAACTATCAATTACAGGCCTACAAGGAAACGAGTAACGACTCACGAAGGAACGAGAATCGTAGCGAGGAGTTTCTAGAGTCCTAGTTCATCTAGAAAATCTTTGCTGGTATGTTCTATTTAACTTCTCCCTACTTCTCATAAAGCTCTTACAGAAATGCAGACTCGCTGCGGTTATTCAATAGATCGGTAAATTATGAATTAGCGATCCATCGTTTACTGGTATAACATTATTCTATGTAGAAAAACAACACAATCAGGGCATCTAAATGTGCGGACAACGACGTTACACAAGTGGACTTATGGCCACATAACCATAGTAAATTCGGCATACATAACTGAGGACGTGTATACGTGTTCAGGTCACATTTGGGTAGTGGGTTGCGACAGGTCGAGCGAGGCGTCTTATGAAACGGAGCTTGCGCAGCGCACCCCACCGGCGACGCTCGTTGTGTCGAAACGCACGATACAGTTGCGTACTAACCATTTTAAACCACCCTTGCTTTATTGCAAAAGCCTTAAACCGAGCAAAAGATAGTTAATTTTTTTAATGTAAATATGAATAGGTAAGACCAAATAACTATACAGGTGACGTCACTATGGAAGCCTTAAATTGAGCAACAGCAAAGAAACTATAGATAGATATTGCAAAAATGTATAGATAAGGCCAATGACGAACTATGTAGATGAAGTCATTGTGGAAGCCAGTGGGAAGAAGCCAAAAACGGATAACTTTAAAGTAAGTACGCTGTTTTCAGGGTTTGAAAAAGTTAAAAATAGAAATTAATTCAATGCCGAATTTACATTCATATTAAAATTATAAATAATATAAGGTTAAAGATAGTACTGCTCTAAGGTACACGTTAGACTAATTTACAAAACTTAAAGATGATTCTTTTTAGAATTTAAAACTAAATTCATGGTTATCTGTTTAAAATTGCAAAAACAATATTCAGCGTGAGTCCATCAGGCTTAGTGGTGAAATTGCACAAGGCTTGCAGGTCGGCGGGCGGTGCGAGAGTCTCGCAATACTCGCTATTCAGGTCAACCAACGATTTGTGAGAATTGTGGCATCAGACGTATGCTTTATAGAATACGTTCCTATAAGACTAGCTATTAAACAGACTCATCCATACTAATATTATAAATGCGAAAGTGTGTCTGTCTGTCTGTCTGTCTGTCTGTTACCTCTTCACGCCCAAACCGCTGAACCGATTTTGATGAAATTTGGTATAGGGATACTTTGAGACCCGAGAAAGGACATAGGATACTTTTTATCCCGGAAAAATGTACGTTCCGCCGCGATAAACGAATTTTGGCGCAACGGAGTTGCGGGCGTCATCTAGTATATTATAAAATATTCAAATCTATTTTTTGATTATGGATTCAATCAACAATATTTAATCATAATATTTATTTCAAACTATTTAAAAATATGGTAACCAATTTTCAAGTTGAGTTCTTATAAGAAATTGATGGATTTGTAGGTTGCTGGATGGAGTCTTTTATCATTGACAAAAATTAAAATATTCGAATGTAGTCTATGGGGTCTTCTGATGTACCTAAAATTGATCGTATCTATTCTTCTATTCTTATGGACTGGTTTCAGAAATCGAGATGTTGAAAAAACTATTTGTTCTTAACTTTTTTCTTTTGTTTGACATTGAGCAAAAACTGTCGGAAGGCCTACAGGCTATATATATATATCTTTCCTCTTTAAAGAAATCTTTAAAATAACTGTATCTCCACGTATTCAAATCCAAAACCTTCTAGTACATGATTAATTTATTATATATTCGAATGTTCGATTATTATTGAAACAGTGTTTACGTTAAATAACTTTCAAACGCCGTAAATAGCTTAAAAAGTTTAAGGCCAGCCATTACCAGGAATTTGAGAAGACAACGGCAATGACACTGATTCGTACTTAATGCAATTGTTTATATTAAGAGCAATTGCTGCAGTTAGAGAACTGTTCTAAGGTCACAAGTTAATGCTGAAAATTGTTCTTAGCTTTTGAGAAATTAATCGTTTTCAACAACAACTTTGGACAGTAAGTGCTCTTGTAGTGGAAAGTAATGTCGTAAATAATTGGCAGGAAGTATAGTTTCACTATTAAAGGACTTTGATTGCTAACTGCATACTTATTCTTGTAGCGGTTCAATGGAATTTATAACGTATTTCGAATCTGATAAATATACATGAATATCAGGTGGATTTAAATTTATGTTGCCGAATGCTACAAAAAAGAGCGTTTCTGTACACGATTGTTTTGTAAACAATATGTTCAAGAGTACAAAAACTACATTAAATATGTTTAATATCTCCATTTTTCGGTACAATGGAGTTGTCAAGTCGGAAAATATACTTATTTATAAACATTATACATCATGACGAGTTAATTCTTTGTTCAAAGACTTACGAATTTCCGATATATTCTAATTTTTCGGATTTCCTTACGATGTGATCTCTTTGGAAAACGATTGCGTAATGGCATATGGTAAGAAGAATGGTAAGAACGAGATTCTTATACAGGACAATATAATCCTGTATAAGAATTTCGTAGTTCTGACGTAAGTATTTTATTACATTCTTCAATTCAGTTTCAAGTCTATTGGTTAATTTTTAGAGATGATTACATCCAGGGAATTAACATCATTGTTTTTCTTTACCTAACATACAGAATTTGATACCGAACAGGGCACACCTTTGTGTTGGCCGGGCTTGTTTGGAATGTACAACTCAAACACTGTATTTAGTAGAAGCAAAATTGCTAATAGTTAGTTTATTATTTTAAATATATCCTAACGTTCTTTGTGAAATGTTTGTTCTCATTAGGATATGTTTCTGTACGCAATATCTAAATCCGTTTTTGTTTCATATAATATGAAATAATTTCTCCTTTAATTTGGCCGACTTTGCATATTTCCCAATTCGTTTATGTATTGAGTTTTCAGTGTTAGTAAATTGATGTTGCAAACATCACAGCATCTAGCGAAACGCGTATTGGCGAACGGCTGACGCACACAGCGGCAACCTCGCATTGCGTACACACACGCACAACGGCAGCGCGCGCGCCGCATCGCGGCCCCGCTCGCAAGTAGGTCAGGGCGCTCTGCGGCCGCGCGGCTTTTAAATTTAGAACGATCTGCGCTTCAAACTCCGCCCCACGCGATTCCTATATACAAGTTAACCATCACCTTCAATATCGCACTAGTGAATGCAGTATAGACTGCAATTAATAACAACTACATAACTAGCGTCGGCCATCTAAATGCTTATTTAACCTAGTTACAAATCTAACGAATGATGATTGATCATAGTTTACACCTATTTATCGAACGTTAAATAAAAATACAAAGAAGCTCTAGCTTATTTTTGTTAATATCTTGGAAATAACGATCACGAACTTAATATTTCATAGAGTGTAGAGTTTCTTAATATTTTACTTACGTTACCTCAAAATATATGAATCACAAAATGACTACAGTTAAGTTAAATAGCGAAGTTATTTTTGATTCACCATTCAAATGTGTCTATTCGAGTGATCACTTTACTATTATTTCATTTTAAAATAGCTAGAAAAAAGAGAGGATAAAATAAGTCTTTGTTTTTACACTAAGCCTTTGAAATCCTCATATGTGCTTTAGATATCAAAATATAAACATTAGCTAAATTGAAAAGCAAAATATTAAAAGAAAACATAATGATTGAGACACGAAATATTTGTATGCGTTGAGTGTGAACAATTCCGGACTTGGAAGTCTGGTCTCGAAAGAATTACTCAAGACAAGCGTACTGCGCAATAATTTCAAAATAAAGAGAAACCATTTAAGTTGTTCGAAATACATGTTCATTGAAATTTTGGCGTTAGATTTGACGCTCATGTAATGAAAAGCGATAGCTCTAGATAACAGGGTCAAACTGTAATCTCGACAAACGTTATGACTAACTGATGACGCGAAACTAACTACTGAATTTGAACGCTGTAAACGATTACTTATTGACATTGAAAGTAAAATAAATTAATAAAGTGACTTTAAATGAATATAAATGATTTCACAAAGGAACATTATACTTTAAAGCCATTAAAACTATTTCGGAAATGTTAATTTAAAAACATCATTTAAGAAAGACTATGACTATTAATATAGAGAATTTTTCAAAAATATTTTCGAGTTAATTTAGACTTTTAAATTTTAATACTTCTTTCTATTTAACCGTTATTCAGATCTAAGGTTAATCGACATTATTCCTTCATTCCGAAAGCAGTTCACTTTTAAGTGGTGTAGATTTATTTGAATATCTTCATGTATGTGGACGATTCAATCAATGCATTCATTTTGTTCCTTTTGTACCGTTAATTTAAAAAAAAAAACGAAACTCCCGAAAGCGTCAAATAATTTTGATGTACCCAGTGAAATCCAAAAAAAAACCCAGAAATCAGTGAGAGTGATCTCACTGTAAATACGAATCTAATGACACCTCTCAAGCTAAAATCCATCGAGCTGTTCAGGTCGCAGAACGTGCCAAACATACATACATATTTCTTCTGGTGCTGTCGAGTAAAAAGGGGCTATCCTTGCTATTGCGTTTGTTTATAATCGTTATCGAAGCTCAACTCATTCCCAAATTCCTATTTTTAACGTAATCTTTTGACTAATTTAATTGGAATATCAGTTTATCGTAATAATTTATGTCTACTAGAACTAGATCTTTGCTAGATCCTATGTTTGCTTTGACATTACTCAACATTGAGTCAAAGAGTTGTCTTATGCTGAAATATTGCCAACATTATTGGCAATGATCAAAATTAAGAAACACCAATCGGTTAACGGTCTAAGCAATTTCAACATAGTTTCAAAAAGAACGTCGTTGTCTACGAGTATTATGATCTAATACAACTTTATACTTTACAAAGTTTAGGGGTACTGCAACTACTCAGGAAGTCTTCAGTTCTTTATTGTCTAAGTAACTAGAGTCAGGGAATAGTAAAAAGGGGCCAATTTATATTAGCTTTGACGTAACCTAAATTTTTATGCATTTGCTTAGGGTGTGATGTAATACTATTTGAGTTGCTCGTAGCGACTGGAGCGGCCTACATTCTTTTATATTCGGCACAAAGACCTGTTTTCGAGAAGTATGTTACTTAATGGTATTAAAATAGAACGTATTTGCTGGATTAAAGTACAAGCTTAATAAGTTACAAGTTATGAATTGTAGTTAGGTCTATTCTTATAATTAGACTTACCTTCTAGTTTCATGCCGACATCCAGACACTTTTGAAAGCGGCAAAAGGGACATCGCTTCCTCTGTGTTTTGTCAATGTGGCAAGCACGTTCTGCAACGCACGTGTACACTTTCTTGTTCTGTACGGTCCTCTTGAAGAATCCCTTACAGGACTCGCAAGTGAGGAGCCCATAGTGATACCCGCTCACTTTGTCCCCACACACAGGACACAACTCTTCTATTACATCCTTAGTGTCAGTTTGATCACAGACAGTGCCGGCAGCAGGTAGGTATCCACCAGGCTCGCCACCAGTACCTGTTGGGAAGAGATATGATGCATCCAGATTCGCGTAGCCAAAGGGCTGATGGTCTGATGTACACTGGTAAGCTGCACCTTGGGGCACATATTGTTGGGAGGCTCCTGATGGCCCACTACCTGAGCCCGAACCCTCCGGACCGGGGCTCAAATCAAAGGGGGACATGTTGAGGGACATGAGGCCTGTCTGCTGGTCCATCGTCATGCTCAGCCGCACAGAGCGGCTACTTGCTACAAATCCCTACAGCGGCGTTCAACCGCGACAACGTTCACACAGTCACTGAGTTCACTGGCGGTCTCACCGCAACACTATCTGCCGCTCGCGGGTTGCACCTGTTCAAGCACTTTAATTAAAGACACGTAAATCCGATCCATTTCTTTTAATGTAAATAGTTAAAAAAATTAGACACCGGCTATCTGTTTAAGCGGAACTGTCAGTGAAGCAACGTGAGTAAGTGTTGACTGCTCGCGTCGTTACGATCGCACGAGTATCAATGTCATTGCGGCACACGTACCACTCTGGAGACGTTTCGCGATCGACTGGCAGCCGGCCGGCGACAACGGCGCGCGTGCCGGCGCCTCCCGCATGCGCGCCCCGCCGCTACCCGCGAAACCCCGCTCGCTCGCACAATGGAAAACGATTAGGAGCCCATGTAATAAGTGAAAGTGAGTCGGTGACCCACTTTCCCGCGATCCAGGTCTATGTTAGTGCGCGTTCGCGCGGTTGCGCCACCGCGCGGGCGGGGGGCGGCCCACTGACCCACTTGCGCGCGGTGCCGCAGCAGGGCAGGGTTGCCGCCAACAAACATGTTTACCGACCACACCGATACTTGTCGCGTAGAAACAGACGATCGCGACACGACGTACTATTGCTAACGATTTTTGCGAGCACATCAGATGGTTCGCTATACCTAGTTGATTCGTGATACTAGAAAAAATAATAAGTCATTCTAGAAACTTTTGAAGCTTTTAATAAGGTTTAACCTTTAGCTTTCGTTTGAAGAAAATAATTTTTATAAATGGATTTTCGAAATTTTGCTACTTTAGCAGTTAAAATAGTTATTAAAAATATATTTTATTCATTTTTCTGTCTATATGAAGTAAACTCCATTTCAGAACTTTATTTTATTTTAAATATTAAACTTTCAACCAAAAAAAATATACTTATTGACCTTCAGCTTAATTACACATTTTTTTCATTTATACAAGAAACTGAGTAAATACATTAACGAATTTTCAAAACATTTTCAAAAGAAAGCGGTATGAAAATGAGCATTACGTAAAAAAAAGGTACCACACAAATTAAAACATAGATATGCAAATGCGTTACGCGACATATATTCTCACAATCGCGAAACTGGATGGCATTATACGAGAATATCAAGAAATAATTTCGACTGCAACAAGAGGCATTCAATATGAAAAGCGAATTAAAATTAAAGATCTTGACCTACTTTTGGTTAAAATCAGTCAACGGGTCACGAACGAGTGACTGTGACAGCCTTGTGTTTGCTACGCGGCTCGACGTGTTCTAAGGTACTAAACACCGCACATACGTACACGTGACGAGAAAATGAATGGCGTTCGTGCTCTTATCGTCGAACTATACAATATGATACTTTAATTCATTTGTTCGTTGCGTCGAATTTCATTTAATTCTGCAATGCAATACTCGTGTTCGGGATCGTCAAAATTAAATGTCTCTATCGATACGAAGCCTGGGAATATTTTCATATTGATATAAAAATAATAGCTACAGCCTACTATGGTCTTAAAGGAATATTTTTAACGGTTAAGCGATAATTAGACTGTCAAGTCACGATGTAAAAGGCTTTATTATGGGTAGGGTGTAATTTTTTAAAATGCTGTCTAACGTCTTTAATAACATAATTGTATTCCTATCAGCAAACTAACAAATCTACTTTGAAAATAGTGAACTAAACTACCCCAACAATAACAATAAACAATATGTTCAGTAAAACTTCTGTTATAGTAGCTTTATAGGTCATCATCATATTAATAGTACTATATATCTTAAGTCATGTAATATATATATTATTAATACGTGAAGCAAACATTTCAAGTAGTTTTACGTCGGACGAGTATAACATTTGGTACAGTTAAAATTTATATGGAGAAGGTGTTCAGACAGCTAATTTGACGTTTGTCAAGCTGTCAAAACATTTACATATTTTTAAGGCAAAAGAACCCTTATAAAGTTCAAACTTTAAAATTAATATGAATAATTATGGACGAATTTCGACCACAGAGCGGCCTCTAGTAGTATTTAAAAGTCAAAATAAACTTTCGCAAACAGTAACCTGCCCTCGATACTCGTAATAACGGAGAAAAGCACAATACGCAATGAGTCAATAAGTTCCGATTTCATAATCGAGACCTGAATACCGGATGAAAAAGCGACAGTGTACCGACTAGGTATAGTAAGTGTGTCGTTTTCGCTATCGCGCAGACGGGCGGCGCGGCCTCCTACGAAATCAAGAGTGGACGTCGCACGCGCAACTTGCTTTCTTCGCAAGGCGTGACGTCACACTTTCCCCATGCCCATTGACGCGCGTTGATGTAACTCGCCGTAATATGTGTAATAGTGTTTGCTAACGCGACTTGTTTGTTATGTCGTTTGCTCGGGTTTTTTGCACAACTTTACACTTTTCTACTTATGCTTGGATATTATGTTAGTAATATTATTATATCGGCTTCTATGTTTCAGGACGATTTTCTAATATACACACCTATTTTCAGGAAAAATACAAAAACTTCAGCTTCAACCAAAAATATTTTTAGTTCTGCTATTGTAAGTGAGCTAAAAATGTACCCCTGCGGAACATCTCAATAGTTTAAAAAAATGGCATATTAGTTCAACATGACTTTAAAGAAAAATATCCTGGCATCGTAAAACAAGAAATTTTTTTGGCGTCACTAGAAGTTATTTTAGTAGGTAGCTACTAGATAAAAAAAGAAATAATATATTATAATTTAGTTTTATAGAAAAATAGAAAAACAACGCGTTATAATGTTTTTGAAAATTCGCCGAACCATAATCTGTACCGGATTTTTCCTGATGTTTTTGTACACTCGCTTATGTCATAGGTACTCAATGAAAAACGTAACGCAATGATATTACTATAAATTTGACAAAACATTACTTTGAAACTTAAAAACGTATCGAACTTCGAGGCACTATTGATAAAACTATCAAACTTCACCTATTAGAATATTTCAATCACCAATGTCATTGAAATATTCAGAACGCTTTCTAATGACCGTGGGCATACATTTTTCAGTTCGAATCAATAACAGGTATTCGTGCGCAGGAATACAAGGGTAAGGGTGGAACCGGGGGCGTTCGTTTCGGATATCTGAGTCAAGTGCACTGAGGCAGTAGGTCACTGGGTCAGCCGTACTTACTATAAGGATAATAATGTTGCTCGGCTCTATTGATTGACCTTTATTAAGTACAGTGTGTGCATTATTAGCTTTCATAACTTATGCATTATTAGCGTTCATAACTTATGTGCACATTGCACACGTCATATTTTTTATTGATCTAATAATTGACATCATTTAATACTTCAACATTATTGCGACATTATTGACGACCTCTGTGGCTCAGTGGTTCAGCGCTTTGGTGCTGAAGCCGGAGGTCGCAGGTTCGAATCCTGCCGACGGAACAAAAAGTTTTTCTGTGTTCCTGGGTCATGGATGTGTATTAAATATGTGTATAATATAATAAAAATCTTAAATATATGTATAGTATAAACGTATTAAATATACTTCCCGTTGTCTGGTACCTGTAACACAAGTTCTTCGGATACTTAGCACGGGGCCAGATTGACGTGGTGTGAAGCGTCCATAGATATTATTATTATTATTATTAATTTATATGATTGAAAATAGGTCGTTAAGAACTAAATATTGTACGTATATCATGGTTTTACAAATTCAGATGATGATGATTTTATTTGAGGTCGATACTTGATACTATTAAACTTAAGATATGCTTTTAACTAAGATAAAATTGAAAAAAAAAAACCAAAGCTTCTTGGTGAAATCTTTAGGTGAATGTGTCAACCTAATTTCCCGAAAGTTTCCCTTTTACTTCGGCAAATGACAATTAGGTTTACATAACCTAACCGAGACCATGTTAGGACATGTATAAGGAGGATTCCGTTAATATCCCCGGATTGTTTCAAAACACTTCAGAGGTTTTTAGCCGATTTCGCCCAAAGTAATTTTCGTAAATAGTAACAGGACCAATCAGCATAAAAAATATAAGGTTCTAGCTGTTATACTGTTAAGAAACAGCCTTTATCTTAAAATACATATCACAAATTACAATAAGTATACCTTACGATAGAATGAAAAAAAAACCCACTTCACGTGGATCCTCAACCACGCCTAAAATTCAAAATTGGAATAATTTTATGATACCGAATATAAAGTCTATACCTACTATGCAATCTATATAAAATGTACAAAATTTCGTCTATTTACATTCAATAATTGGACGAAATTTTGTACATTTTATAGATAAGCAAGGAAAAATAGACGGTCGTTCGTTCGCTTGCTACCTTCGGTCTTCGGAGGGACAAACCAATACCATAAGGGTTTCTTGTAGTTACTACGGAACCCTAAAAAAGCCTGAAATCAAAAAAAAAATACGAAGACCCAAAGTAGAGAATAGAGATTAATGTCAACATGCGGGCCGGGCGTGGGCGTGGCTTGACCAATTATGTGTTAAAATTATGCATATACACGTCGAGGTTTCGGTATAGATTCACAAAGTAATATAAGTTCATTATGAGGAATGAGGGCGGCCGCATCTCCCCCCGTGACCCACATCGGGCTTGACCTACATCAGCACTCAGTGGCTTATCCTTTTCCGAATAGCTCATGATTTCTATTAATTAACAGGTCATTTAATTGAATGAACAGCTCAGGTTCAAAATTGCTACATTAAGTGGTCTCCCATAAAGTCGGGTCGAGTAATCGTACTTGACCCGACTTTATGGCAGACCAACTTGTAAGCCACTTTGGAATGATCGAAAATGGTTTACTTATTGAATAAAAGTAAGAATGAAACCTCGCGTTTTTTGAAAAATACCTATACCACGATACTCTACATGATGGGGCAGAATCGGAAAAAAATCATCCCCACTTATATAAAATTATTATGATGCCAAAAACAAAATCTATACACAATTTATAACTTTACCGAATTTCAACTACTTATATTTACAATTAAAGAAGTTAGAAGGGCGGACAGACAGACATACGAAGAGGCAAAGCTTAAGTATAAGGGTTCTTTGAAATACCTACTACGGAACCATAAAAACCTATACAGCGATTTCCTAAAAATTATCAATAAGAGATCGTAAGTACATATCTTATTAGAATTTTCAAATTGGTGCTGTGGTACATTAAGATAAGTTTTTATAGCTTTAACTAGAAATTCCTGCCATTTCGAGACTTAAATGTAAAAATATAATTAGTTAACCAAAATTAGATAATAGTACCTACCTAGATACAAATCTAAACACAAACATTTTATCTCCCTAACAAATATTCCGTGGCTGCAAATGGATTATCAAGCTCTTAGAATAAAACTTCTGGTCCATTTCGATTGCGCTCAGTGGCAATAAGGAAGTCCGTGAATCTTCCTTAGTCTAATTAAATTAAAATTGACCTCAACACATTTCACTCTCTTCGAGGGATGCTATCACACTAATAGAAAATAACCTTTAAACACGCTATAAACATTTTACGCGCTGGTTAGAAAAACATACAAGAAATTATAAAAGTTCGATTATTTTGGTAGCTAAATTTTTTGTTATAATACCTAATAACGTAAGTTCAAAATAGCACATAAAATTAAAAAGTATTTATAATTCATACAAAAAACTTCAAAATATTTATGCAAAGTAAAGTGTTTTCGTGCTCGCCCAAACGATATCCCACAATATTTTATAGAAGTCACGTTCAAATTTGCTGGTACCGACTTCAAAATTAAGAAGATTGAGTTGAGAAACAGTTAAAATTTTAGCCGAATTTAAAAGGGGACTTATTTAGAAAACAAGTTTTATTTCATACTTTTTGTGTATTTTTATTTTGGAAGTCGGTTTAATTTTTTGTTTAAAATGATAATTTTACCCTTTTTAGTGATATTTGTTATTCAAACATTTTAAGAACGTTTAAAATAAACAATCGAATGTAAAATTATTAAATACGCACTAAGCTTCCGTTAGTAAAGTTAATCATCATCATCATCATCTTATTTACAATAGTAAATAAGATGATGATGATGATGATTACTGTAAGTTAGAAAGTGGCATTATGCTTGTAATTCTTTAAACAATGCTGAAATTTCCAAACGTATATCTTCAAAGACTTGAGGAGTTCTTATCAGTGCTTTTGGATCCAGGGTATACCTTAGTACAACATCTTATTTTTTGGTAGGATATGCTTGTGTTACTTCAGTAAAAGTCAAAATCACTATATGTGTCGGTACCTATAAATTTCGAGGAGTTCCCAGGATTCCTCATGGATCACATCATCAGGTTTCCACTTTAGTGACTAAAGGACCAATTTCGAATTAAACCCTTTAACAACAACAAAAGAATTTTGCAAATAAACGGCTGTGTAATGTTCAAAGATCTCCGTGTTAGTGTAAAATACTATGAGAAGTACCTTTTATATCATTATAATGTGATGATGTATGGTGTGATAGTGGTGGTGATGATGATGATTACTCTAATTGATAATGTGGCATATGCTTGCAGTTCTTTAAACAACGCCGAAATCCCCAAACATGTATCTATAAGGAGTCAGGAGTTCTGTTCTGTACTTTTGGATCCAGGGTATACCGTGGAGCAAAATCTTACTTTTTGGTAGCATATGCTTGGACTACTTCAGAAAAAGTCAAAATCACCACATGTGTCCATATAAATTTCGAGCAGTTCCCTCGATTCCTCATGGATCCTATCTTCAAGTCACCACTTTTCTGAAAATGGGATCAATTTGGGATTATACCCTTTAAATAAAAAAAAAGAATTTTGAAAATCAGTCCACAGACGCCGGAATTATCGTTGAACATACAAAAAAATAAATATATATACAGCCGAACGTATAACCGCCTCCTTTTTTTGGGAAGTCGGTTAAAAATGGTCTAGCTAGAGCCGTGGTCAGGGATGTCAGACATATCAACTTCTTGGTACACATACTAGGTTTTGGTTCCACGTACCAAGACTACTCAGTCCTTGCACGCAAAAATACCAAGATTAGCCCTTGACCGACAAAAATACACTGACCATATAGAATAACCGGCAAATTTCAAAGATGCATGTAAAAAAAATTCCAATCAGATTTCCCTCATAATATAAAACTTTTTTATAGCAAGCAGTCTCGATAAACACTTACCATTTTCCATGAGTTAATTTGAAATATGCTTGATGGCGTAATGGTAAGGTGCTCCGCTCTCAATCTAGAGGTCCCGGGTTCAAATCCCTCGAATATTTTTTTGATACCGCATTGAAAGTGCAAATATTGTTCGAAAAAAATTTCTATATTTATTCAGCGTTTTTTCCATATATATTTTAATAATTTGTTATATCATTCCATAAAGAATAAAGGTAAAATTGCTCACACGGTTCATATAGTTCACCAGATAAATACCACATCCCCCATCAAAAACCCTCGTTTCCGATAAAAATCTTCTTTATGAATCATTTATCTATTTTTTTCAATATATTTTACATTTTATACCCGAAATGCAATATAATATCAGAAAGATATATTTAAAATGATATTTCTTCCGTGCGTTCGACAATTACTGCCCTCTATTAAGAGTATACGAAATTAAAATATTATTTTTATTCACTGGGATGCGACTTCCGACACTATCTATCAGTGTTTGCAGCGCCAGAGCGGAGCGCAGGGTTTGCCATCTCCAATACCAGTTTTCAGCCAGCTCGGTACAAGGATTTCCAAGTGGCGGTCTGACATCCCTGGCCGTGGTCTATATATGCTTGTCGTGTGCTTGCCAAGACCTTTTTTTAATACCAAACACGTCATGATTATTATGGTTAATTTTTTTAGATGTTAGAATGTTTTAGAGGTTCAATTTTTAAAATACAAAATTAAAAAAAATAATCATATAGCCTAGGTATGTTACCCGCGGCAACATTACGAATCTATTGACAATTTGACACCTCATTTATTAAAATCGGACCAGTAGTTTAGACGCTACGTGGATGTTTGTTCCCACGTATGGTCTACATACATACATAGACTACCAAAATCAATACCCTTCCTTTTAGCCTTGCCGTAGTCGGGTAAAAATAAGAAAAAAAAGAGAGTATAAGTAAAATAAAGTTTTCAAAAGATTGACTATGTCTTTTTCTCAGCTCCGCTTTTAAAGCACAGACATTAAGCCACAACTCGTACATTCCATAATATATGTCATACTGTAAAGTAAAATATCAATAACATTCGAAAACTATCTCCCGGCCACAAAAACAATGTAATTTGATATTTGGGAGACGTGGAGACGTTACGCTACACCAATTCACTCGCGGTAGCCCTCATCACACCTACGCCGTAGCACACAAAACGTGAACGCCTACGCGTAGCACGAGCTACGTCCGCTCTACGCCGCCCAACAGCCGCGTAGCCAGGTCACAGAGTAAAAAAATATATTTACGTACAGAGAGAGCAACAGCTTTCATAGAATGAAAATTTAAAAAAAAGATAAACATGAATTATTGTCTAATTTCGACCACAGGACGATCTCTAGTTTGTATTTAATATTCTTATATATAATAAAGTTTGAACATTTATTGGACATGTTTTTTTGCCCTTTAGGTAACTAATTTAAAAATGTAAACGCTGCATATTGAACAAAAAATAAAAAAATATCAAACAACTTCATTCACACTTTACCACAGCTTGACAACATTTGGTAGCGTATTATTTATCGGGTCAAGTGGGCCCATTCCTCCCAAAGTATCTACTGTAATCTAAAATAACATACAAATTCTCAATTAATGAGATTTGTTATATAAATAACGTTTACAAAGTTATCAATGAACTTGTATTTATTCATTTTGTGTGTGGGAATTCGTAAAAATAAAAAATCTTTTTATATTTTCCCTTAATATGTAGCTAGCCCGACAGCAAATTTGAAACTCTAGTCTGCAAGGAGTATGCTTTGAATTATGGTTATCCTCCCTACCTCCATATATCCATCTATCCTGGATATACATATTTCAAAATCGAGTTTTTTGCCGCTTAATATCTCCTCAATTATGCACTCGACTTTTATGAAATTTAAAACAACAACTTGTGCCGCTAACGACTTCTTTGCGACAAAAATTCAGACCGCTAGTTTTGTTACAAACGAAAATATTACGAGTATAGGGGGCACGAAAAAGCCGCGAAATGCTTCGAGAAATGATAGTTCCTGCCGCAGCTTAATACTTGGCGATACCGCTGCCGCGCTATCAGATTTTTTGACTATTATTGTATATTACGTACTATTATTGTTATATAACTAAAAATATTTAAATTTGATAACGTACCTATAACCTACATCAATACTTAGTCAAACAAAGGAAACCATATTATAATAGTAAAAGGCTTTCATTAAATATAATTTACACAGAAACCTTAAAATTTATAGTGTCCGACCGAAAGTTCGGTTTCGGCCGAGTTTCGGCCAAAAATCAAGTTTCGGCGGCAGTTTCGGTTTCGGCCAAAAGTGGCCGAAACTTTTGCCGAAACCGAAACTGATTTCGGAAGTTTTCGTGCACGCTCGCCTAACTTCGTTTCTTGCGGCAACGCTTTGACAACGCAACTGAATTTGAAAACATAATTAAAATACAGCTTGTCCCGACACCTATATCGGAGCCTTTAGTGGTAAAAAATATGGATTTTTTTATCGACAAATGCCCCTCAAATTTTATTTTTCTTTCACGTTTGTGAAATGGCAGCCATTTTATTTTTTGGTAACCAAGACCCGGGCTCTCGTACTAATTCGACCACCACTACTCATGTGAATGTCCTAGGAACATAAAAAAGGTCTCATTTGATAGCTAAATATGTGGACAATAATTCACAGTTAAAATGTTTTAATTTTCTTTGAACATAAAAACAAAAAAAGGTAATAAAAAAATATATAGTTTTTTTTTGGTGAATATTTTAAATTATTTGCTTTTTGTGAAAAATCTAGGCCATTAACCTGCTTGTTTTTTGTTCTAAAACGATAGAAGAGGACGTTTGCTAAAATAAAATACAAACCCCTTTACACTCAGTGCAATACTTTAGTAGTTATAACAGTTTGAAAAAGACGACTGGCTGGCCCCCTACCTGAGATGATTCCAACAAATTGTTATAACGATATAGGTGTCGGGACACGCTGTATAATTAATATTTTTTAATATTACATTAAATAAATGATTACAACAAAATTAAGATACCTACCGTGTTTCCATTTCGTGTCCTAATTAATGCAGAATAATGGATAAAATGCACCAAATTTCAGTATTTTAAGGAATTTTCGACTTGACCACGTGAGTTTCGGTTTCGGTTTCGGTTTCGGCCGGAAAACCAGTTTCGGTCGGACTCTAAAAATTTATAAACCCACCCGTTTTTGAGCAATTAAGATAAACGTGAAATCTCAAATGTGTAATTAATTTGTAGAGTTTCATCTCTGCCATTTTAATTACCTACTTTTATATTTTTATAGAAATTAGGGCGAGTGTCAGAAATTATATTTAATGTAATCGCATTACCTACTACCTTACATAAAAAATGTAAATGAGGTTACATAACGGTTAGATTAATTTACAGTGCGAAATTTGGTGCGAAATAATGATGTTGCAAATAACGTACTGTTGGTGGAAACTGTTAATGTGTGCGTGCGCCTTTGCGATTTTACCAGCGACTCTTTCATTGTGTAAGTATTTTGAAACTTGAAACTGTATATTACATTAAATATATTACAGTATTACATGTATGTCGTTTGGTGGTACAACGACTTGTAGCTACTGATTAGTTTACCAACCATTTTAAATATTGACATCATGATTATGAAGTTTCATAGAATTACATTAACAAAATGATCGAGTTTGGTTCAACCGTCAACTGTCAACCGTCCGCGGTCCGAACGATTAATGACTGAACTAAATATTTTCTTTGTCACTTCGTTAAATAAAAGTGAATCGACTCAAGGCATGAGGGTTGTGTTATGGCTACTTCAATATGCAATGATATTATGTGTATAGAAAAATATAACATATTATGTAGGTTTTCATCAACATAGTTTTTGTTTGACATGGTTTCTATATTATTGAGTAGAGACATTGACGCAGTCATATTATTATGCATTCCATACTCTAGTTTCCTAACCCAATTTAGCACAACAGAACAAAGAACTTTTGAATACAGGAGAGGTTTTGCGAAACTTCCTTAAAATAAAAATCTGTTGCAACGAACGGGATAGATTTATAATAAATACATTTTAAATAATGTAAATTTGGCTGTTTAGGAGGCATTATTGAAATATAGTCACCTATATATTAAATCAATTCTAATATTTCTTTTATTTCGAGAGAGGTATACGAACTGCGATCCTCAACCTCAATACAAAATACCTAACCAAGAACAGGTCACAACTTATGTATGGAGGGTTCCGTAACTATTAACGCGCAATAGGTATTTGTTTTTAGCATGATCTATCACCATGGAAACTTACAAGTTTCTATATCCTATAACCAGTTTAGAAATGATGCTAATTATAACCACTTTGGAGGGTGATTGACTTTGTAAAAAAGTAATGTATGTATGTAACCTTGCCGTTATTTTTAAATACCTATTCAACGATACTCCATACGATAGGATACAATTGAAAAAAATGTTTTTCATCCCTACTTTGATGTCAAAACACTTTTTTTTTACACATTTTATAACTTTATTTATATTCATAAATAAAGTTATAAAAAGAAGCTAGGAGAGCGGACAGACAGACGGACGGACTGACAGAGCGAAACAATAAGGGTTCCTTAAGTATATACGGAACCCTAAAAATTGACACCTGGTAACAAAGTCTCCGTCTGCTCTTATGAATACTTAAAATAGATTTTAAAATTCTTTTTAGCCAGCACCTTTTTGTCTTCGGCCCGAAACGGAGAAGGGGCGTCACAGAAATTAGAATGGTGCCTTTTGTTACTTTTTGCGAAATGCTCGTTACAGCACATGTTTTGGACTTACTTCATAATTTGAAAGCTAAATATTTTGCAAATAATATTTTAATAATCTATTTAGAAGGATAGAAATTTAAGTAATAGATAGAGTGATAAGGTTTTGGGAGTATATATGACTACCTACTGTCTAAGGAATCCATCCACCCTCACAAACTTTTATCCATTCCTTATCCTACATAATACATTAAAACATTTATAATAGTAAAGTAGGATTAGGAATGGAGTAGGAATATGAGAGAATTAATAACTTTTAGGAAAAAATCTTGAAAAGACAATAATATTTAAAAAAGAAAAGAAGATTTAAAACATTAAACTACAGAGCTAATAAAAAATAATCGGTTTTAAATTTGTGTAATGTACACAATAACCACTTGGGTACTTTGGCAAATAGCGCATGTTCTGGAAGGCTCTCAAGGTCAACAACCGGTGCACGCGGAACAACTGTCTCCCGGACTACTTTTATTACTACGTCTTCTTATTTGCGAGTGGTTTTCAATTAAATACGGTAGGTATTTAATTGAAATACATTACTGTATTACCAGTGCCTTTGCGCGCGACTTCGTCCGCGTGGATCCCTTGATAGTTATTGCACGACGTAATAAAAAAACATATGTTGCCTAAAAGTGAGGAATTTCTAAGGGATAAGACCTAGCTAGATCGATTTTTCTCCCCCAAAACTCCCTGCATATTAAATTTCATGGTAATACTTGTAGCCGTTGTCGAGATACCGATTATAATATATATACAAGATCGTCTCGTTTAAATGTATATAAGATACACTTTCAAACAGCTATTTGGTAGTTGGCACGAATTTCAACCAGGATAATTACTGTAAAAAACTACAATTTTACTCTTGATTAGTAAAAAAAAGAGTAATTTTGAGAAGAAAGGTTAAGTGGGGTGGACGGAATAGCCTATGTGCGGCAAATGTGGAAATCCAGCACCGTAAATATCATATACAAAATTTACACATTTTTATTGCATATCTAAGAGGAGAAAGAACCCTAAAAATTGAAACTAAAAAAATTAAATATGAATTATGGGCGATCTCTAGTTATTATAAAATATTTATTCGGTAACTTATGTAGATAGCTAATTAAATAAGCTTCACCATCTATTGTGTCCCTTTCTTTAGAGATCCGTATCCAAAGGGTAAAAACGGACCCTAATACTGAGAAACATAACAATACTGAATACTCAGTATCACCGGGATGTACTCGTAATCTCGGGATTTTTCGCTGTTTGGTACGGAATACTTCGTGCGCGAATCCGACTCGCACTTGGTCGGTTTTTTTACTCACCATGCTCTGTAACTAAAACGAGTGATGACCCAAATTGTAAATAACATTATTATAGATGAATTCCAAGAAACTTCCCCTACAAACTATTAACCTCAAGTGAAACCCGCTCTGAACCCCTACATATTTCTGGCGGACAAACTTGTTTGAAGTCATATGCCGAAGAACATGTTACAGTGCTAGTGTATGTTTCAGATTCGCATAAATTTTGGCCAGGCAGACACAACATTTAGCATAAAATATATATTTATGTATATTATTTATATTTGATATAACAAGAGATCGCCATGTGATCGAAATTCATCCATAATTATTTATATTTAAACTTTTTTAGTTTAAATTTTTAGGGTTATTTTGCCTCTTTCATATAATAACTAAGCCATTTACTTCCCACCACCAAGAGAATTTTCCAAACACTGTTATTAAAACAATATTCATGAATTTTATACTCTATTTTAAATAGCTTTCGATAGTATATTATACATTTTTCTCTTACATAGGAACCCATATTTGGGTATAGGCCTCCTCTAGTTTCTTCCAGTTTTCTTTGTCAGCTTGATTTACCCAGTCTGTTCCTGCAGTTGCTACGATGTCGTCACACCATCGAAAGAAAGTGACAACCACAATAGAAATACTCTAAATAAGCATAAACTCGATGTACCAGTAATTAGACTTAATAAAGGAAAGAATTCGCTTAAAGGCCAATGCCTATACAATATAGGGGGGCGTAGTTTGTACGGAAAATCGTTAAACCTGTACTTACCGATTTCAATGAAAATTGAGATTCATGCTTTTGAATACATTTCATTTGATACGTCTTTCAGAGTTTATTAGAATTTACCCTCTGAGGGTGTAAAATAGAGGTCAAAATATTGCATACTAAAAATTGAAAACTTTACCAATTTGTATGAATAAATACAGATGATTGAAGTTTGATAAGTTATAAGCTTGGTTTAACATGAGATCTTATAGCTTTTTGATAGTGCGAGTCCTTTAGTATCGTCTTGGCATCACTTTACATGAAAATGTATTATTTGGTGGGATTTCATTTCTCTTTGAAAGTGGTTATGACAATATCTTTAATTTCTTTTTATTTAACTAACTTCCAAAGAAAGGAGGCGGTTACTTATTTCATTGTTACGATTTATAACACGAATCCCTACAAAAATTTTCAGACCTCTTGAAAATTTGCGAAGCTGAGTCTTAAAAATTTTCATCCCCTATTCTATGGGGTTGGAGGATAAAAGGTCCAAGTTTCGCAATTTTTATGTTGTTTGTGTGCTAATAAACAAAAAATTCACAAAACAAAATCGACGAAACACTTCGAGATAAGGTAGTCTGTTAGTGATCTTGCGCTTCGCTTAGCTCCAATCTACTCTACTACTCAATCTATTTTCCAATCTACTCTAAAGCTAAAGATCATGCTAAATATTCCACAAATATTCATAAGAAAAATTATTTTCATCTTTTTAATATAATAGATCAATGAATCGACATCAAACAATAACCAAATATATAAATCATAAAATGAGGAAAAAAAAACATGACACGATAATTAAATACCTATATAAGATTATTTTAACGATTAAATATAATGATATTTCCCTCATTCTTAGCATTAATTTAGACAAACGCTTAACACAAACATGCGTTGGTAAAATTGAGACTTAGGTTAGGTTGGAAAACTAGAAAAAGTAATTAGGAGATAGATAAGTGGCGAAAATAACAAACCTTGGCATGAACCTATCATTCTCTTTGTATAAGTTGATATGCTACATATAGCATAATAAGGTTAAGCTTGACCTACATTTTGTCCGGAGCTTCGTGCAGTAGGTATATATTGCAGTATCAGTGCTGTCAGATTTAGCATATAAATGAAACATATTATTTTGTACTTTATATACAGCGTGTTTTATCTACACTAATATTATAAAGAGGAAAACTTTGTTTGTATGTTTGTTTGTTTGTTTGTAATGAATAGGCTCAAAAAGTACTGGACCGATTTCAAAAATTCTTTCACCATTCGAAAGCTACATTATCCACGAGTAACATAGGCTAAATTTTATTTTGAAAAAAATAGGGTTCCGTAAGATATTTGGGTTTTTCGGACACAAGGTGTAAAAAATCAACCAGAAAAGTTACTTATTTTGCGTACGCTGCCTAAACTATAAAAGATAGAACCATAAAATGTTCTAATTAATTGTAGATGTTATAAATATCTACAAAAAAGTCCGCGACACACTATACCTATCTATGTCGAGTGAGGCACAACAACCATTTTTTAATTTAGAAATCTTGAATTTTTTTGGACTACATTTAAACGCGTTTATTTTACTCATGTTATTAATCCTTATCAAAATAAATAATTTCATCACTAAGTACAGTTTATTTAGATAATATTTGGTCTTTGAATGATTAAAATTGGACGTTTGGTTTTGAAGTTATGGCGAAATTAAAATATTACGATTTCTGCTGCACGGCCCGTTGCGAAGTGGGCGTCACCAAGGCGGGGTGCGCACCAAATAGTTTAGTTATTTTATAAACATCAAATTGATAATATCTATACATCTATATCTATACATATCTATACATACAGATAAATAAAATTGAAGTGTCTGTTTGTAACTTCAAACTTACAGCTTTTCACTTAATGCATCTGAAAGTATATTCGGTACTTACAATAAAATACAATTTTTAAAATTTTTTGTCTGTCCGTCTGTCTGTCTGTCGGTCTGTCTGTCTGTTTGTTCCGGCTAATCTCTGAAACGGCTGGACCGATTTTCACGGGACTTTTACTAGCAGATAGCTGATGTTATAAGGTCTAATATAGGCTACTTTTATTTTAGGGTTCCGTTTAAAAATAGGGTTTCGCTTCCGTTAGTTCTGCGCCAACGAAGTTGCGGGCATCAGCTAGTCATAAAATATAATACATTATAATATCTATACATCTATACAGTTAAATACAATTTAAGTGTCTGTTTGTAACTTCAAATTAACAGCTTTTTACATAATGAATCTAAAAGTATATTCGGTACTTACAATAAAATACATTTATTTTTTTATTTTTGTCTGTCCGTCTGTCTGTCTGTCAGTCGGTCTGTCTGTCTGTTTGTTCCGACTAATCTCTGAAACGGCTGGACCAATTTTCACGGGACTTTCACTAGCAGATAGCTGATGTTATAGGGTCTAACATAGGCTACTTTTATTTTAGGGTTCCGTTTAAAAAAATAGGATTCCGCTTTCGTTAGTCATAAATAAAGTCGCGGGTAAATTTCAGCGATATCCCAAAGTATTGTTCCACGCGGACGATGTCGCGGGCAAAAGCTAGTCTTTCGATATATTTTTAGTGTCCAGTGCCATACAAAAATTATGTTCATCTTAACCCAGAAGGACAAATAAAGTATGCATCTCATTTCCGATCTAACCATACTTAATTGCTGTTTACTAGCAAACCATCCTACTACTATTATGAATGTGAAAGTTTTAGGATGGATGGATGGATATTTGTTACTCTTTCACTTAAAAACTACGATGGACGGATTTCGATAAAATTTGGTGTAGTAGTAGTTTAGGCTCTGGATTAAAACATAGGATACTTTTTATCCCGAAATGTACATTATTTCTCTGGGACGATTGACGCGGGCGGAGCCGCAGAAAAGCTAGTTACTCACCAAAGAAGTAATTTAGTTTCAAGCCTAATAAACAAAAAATTGAATCAACTTCCAAAGTAAAAATACGCAAAAAAATACGAAAGTATACTTATTTTCAAAATAATTCTCTTTTTAAATGCGGCTAAAATTTTAACTATTTCTCTACACAATCTTCATAATTTTGAAGTTATATGACTTGATAATTTAATAATTTTGAAGTTATATGACTTCAAAATTATGAAAATCGTGTAGAATGCTGTATCCTTTTTTGGACGTAAGTTAAAAAAGTCAGTTTTGTTTAAAAATAATATATATGTATAATATTTTTTCTCTTTTTAGTTATATTTATTATATACCTATATTATTATTAGCATATTTTAAGAAAGTTATGAATACAAAAAAGCCTCCGCAATTTTAAACTTTTCTGACAAAACAAAATCAATCGTTATTTTAGTTATTATATGCCAGTTTTCTGAAGGGAGTGGTAATCCCCAAATAAGCACTACCGATCTGTGGGCCTAATAAATAATCACCAGTGATGATTAGATACTATATATTATTAAATAATTATTATTAATATCTATTGTAGTGGCGTAAAAAAATGTAGTAGTAAACATTAAATATATTATAGTGATGATGATGATTACGAATATAAAAGCAATAGCAAAATTTCAAAGAAATTGATATCGGTGCACAAAACTCTTATGAGTAGTGAATACCTATGTCATGATAATATTATGTAGGAGTTTCGTGTGAAGATGATGGTGATGGCGTTCTTTAAATTTATACAACTTCTTAAATTTAAAGAACGCCGCAATCCCCAAACATGTATATACATATAAGGACTCAGGAATTCTGATTAGTACTTTTTGATTCAGAGTATACCTTGGTACAAAAGCTTACTTTTTTAAAAGCATATGTTTGGACTGCTTCAGAAAAAGTTAAAATCACCATAGGTGTTCTCATATAAATTTCGAGGAATTCCCTCGATTCCTCATGAATCCCATCATGAGATCAACACTTTGATGTCAAAAGGACCAATTTGGGATTATATTGTGGGAATGTAGTGGCAAGCCCTAAAGGGATATCTCCGACCGAGCGAGGTGGTTTGCCCGGTCAGGCCGAAGCCCACTGTAGTGGTTTTCAGATGTCGTATATATATCGCCGATCTTAGAAAACTTCGATAGCGCGATTCAGGACTGTGCGCTGATTGGTCCGCCACAATACCCTTTACATCAAAAAAGAATTATGAAAATCGGTGATGGCGGAGTAATCATTGAACATACAAAAAAATATATAAAAATATATACAGCCGAACGTATAACCGCCTCCTTTTTTTGAAGTCGGTTAAAAATAGCATAAGCCAAACCGTGGACTAAAGTTGCCAATAAAAAATCAATATACTCGTAGAATGAGGACATTTCATTGACAGTCCATTATTTAGAATTATCTTAAAATTCATGAACTGATCTTTTGTGACAATAAATCCGAATACTAAGCAAGGCTTATGAATTCGTTACTTCAAGGATTTGTTTTGAGTTTAGGTAGGCAAATTTCATAAGATAAAACTAACAATGAGCCCCAGTTTTCAAAAATAATATACTGTTGCAGAAATACACTGGTTTGTCACCTATTGTTATACAATGGGTGAAATTACCAATGTTTTTCTCCAACCCGAGTAGAATTTTAGTGTGCGTCTATCTAAACAGAAAAAAACTAAGCCAAAAAAATTGTCGAAATTTGTCAAAATCGAAGGAAACAAACCAAAAATTTGTCAAGGTAGAAACAAAGAAGTTACAAGGATTTAAAGTTGGCCGCGCGAACGTTACGGGGAGGATTGCGCGGCCATGAAGGTCTCAGGAATCACGTGGTTTAGAGAACTAATTCATTTTGTCAAATAAAGACTGAATTTGTCAAAAATTGTCGAAAAACGATAAACTGTAATTCAATATTTTAAGAAATATTTAACTTAGAAGTTATGGCCGCGCAATCCTTCACTTGGCATTTTTTAATGTTGATTATTTCTTTATAACTTAAGACTTAGTACAAAAAACTGTTACAGGAAGAAAGGTCTTAATTTGTCGAAACTAGTGAAAGCAATAAATACTACAAAAGCTTAGTTAAACAGAAAAATCAATCCGAAACAAAAAATTCATGGCCGCGCGGTCGAAACGTTACTTTATACGCTGATATCTCATTATCTGTAATTACTAGGATTTTGGTGTGAATACCCATTTATTCGACATTTTAACCTGATTAGAATGACATATCGTTTTACCCTCAGAACAGTTTTCAACGCATGTTATCTCGAAAATTATGTTCTCTCGTACAATTTACGATTTACGAAATAGAATTACGGCTAAAAAGCTTCTGGATTTATTTTTACCCGACTACGACGAAGCCAAAGGGAGGGTAATGATTTTGGCAGCCTGTTTATGTAGGTATGTATGTTTCTTCTACCGTAGCACCTTAACTTCTGGTCCGATTTGATATAAATGGTGTCAATAGATTTGTAAAAATAGCCCAGGTAACATTCTACTAATATTATAAATGTGAAAAATTATGAGGATGTATGGATGGATAATATTATTTAATACTTTTTATACTAATATTTAAGATTTTGATTATATTTATACACATCGATGACCGAGGAACACAGGAAACTTTTTGCTCCCTGGCGGGATTCGAACCGGCGACCTCGGGCTAAAGCGCCAATGTACCTAACCACTGAGCCATCGAATATGGATGTATGTATGAATGGATGTAACATCCATGCAATAACATGCAAAAACTACTGAATGGATTTCGATGAAATTTAGTATGTTAGTAGATTAGGCTTTGGATTAAAACATACTACATACTCACTTCACAAAGCAACACTGTACTTTTTATCCCAAAAAAGTACAGTCCAAGTCCTTTGGGATTACTGTATTTACGCGGGCGGAGCCGCGGGCAACAGATAATAAGGCTATATAATTTACATGGTCGGGTTATAATTATTTATAAAAGTTGTAGTTATTGGGATTTAAATATAAAGTCCTTACATATGAAATTGTCGTTTTGTTGTACTGGCCACTTTGATCTCAAATATTATATCTTCTTTGGTTAGGAATTCCAATCTCAAATTTATAACGCTATTTACTTATGCATTTGTGTTTCGAAAACCGTAATTCATTTGTTTTTTCCTCTTTTGTTTTTTTTGCGTCACTCTGTTTACAAAATGGAAAACTTAAATATCGTATTATGTTCGAGTACGAGTTCCACCGTGGCACCAGTGCTGCAGAAACGGCTCGAATGTGTATGGCAGCGGTGTCGCAAAAGAAAACACAGTGCGTTTTTGGTTCCAACGTTTTCTTCTGGAAATTTCGACCAGCAGAACAAACCCCGTGGATGGCCGGAGACCAAAGTTGATAATGAAGAATTGAAGGCTATTGTGGAAGCGGATCCATCGCAAACCACGTCGGAGTTAAGGCTGCAGTATTAGTGATAAAACTATTTTAATCCAATAGGGAATCGGACAACATCGGAAATATTTAGTTTCATTAATATATTCAGAAATATTAAAGCATTATTACTTGATAAATGTAAAAACATATATTATTTTATGTGTAGTTTACTAATTAAATACTTTAAAAACGTACCAAAAAAAATTTGTGTCATGGGATACTCTTCCCAACTTACCTGTCCGGTAGTTGTGGTATAGTATACGGGTATGCGACCCCGGCTTCCCTAGCTATTACTGTCCTATCCCTTACCCTCCTGGGCGGTAATATCCTACATTCCCTATTTCCCACTCTAACTTACCAATCTTCCTTTCCACACCACCCATCCTTCCCTTTCCCTATTCCTACCCTCTCCGCCAATCCGTTGAAACGCAATGGATAGTCAAAAATAATTTAACTATCCAAAATGGCGGCGATGTGGTTCGCCACCCATCACGTCTCGTTTCTCGCGGAGGCGAAAAGCGGACCATGGAGAGACGCTTGGCTACGTTGAATGTAAGAGGAGGAATGGATGGTAAGAATGAAAGTGGACGAAGCGAAAGAAGTATGTAAGGATCGTAGCAAGTGGAAAGAAGTGGTCTCCGCCTACCCCTACGGGAAAAAGGCGTGATTATAATATGTATGTATGTAAGAAAAAATGTTTGCGAAATTGGTAAACAAAACCCACATCATTAGTTTACTTACATGATACATCATATACAAAAACATTCATTATGGTAATTATGAACTTAAACGCACAAATATCGGAGATATTTTCAAATATATTCCTGCGGCCATATACTTCATACACCTTAACCTACAAGTGACGTCAATTGTAGGTTAAGTTTAGTATGGAGCGTTTTTACGAGACTCGCGAAATTTTCTATACAAATCGCTGTACCTTTGAAAATATTGACTTTTGATATATGATTTCTTCTGAGAAGTTACTCAATTTAAGACTACTATTCATTTATGCAATAAAAAAATTCAGTCCACTTGCCTATAAAAGTAAATTAGGAAGGTGAAAATGGTGGGTACTTCATGAATTGAGTGCAGCAAACCGACAAACGCGCGTCGACTGCTGCGTTACATTACTCAACCGGCACAACAATGAAGGGATTTTAAATCGAATCATTAGCTGTGATGAAAAGTAGATACTGTACGATAATGGGAAACGCTCATCACAATGGCTGAGCCCTGGTGAACCAGCCAAAGTATGCCCCAAGCGAAAATTGACTCAAAAAAGTTACTTGAGAGCGTTTGGTGGACTAGTGCCGGTGTCGTTCACTACAATTTTTTTAAATCTGGCCAGACGATTACGGCAGATGTCTATTGCCAACAACTGCAAATCATGATGGAAAAGCTAGCTGCTAAAAAACCGAGGTTGGACATTCGCTCTAGGCCACTGCTGCTTCAGGACAACGCTAGGCCAGACACTGCACAACAGACGGCTACCAAATCAGAGGAGTTTGAACTGGAATGTCTAAGACATCCACGGTACTCCCCGGACCTTGCTCCAACAAATTACCATTTTTTTTTCGAAATTTGGATAACTTCATGCAAGCAAAAAAATCCCAACTCCGAAGGGGCATGTTTAAAGAAAACCGACTCGATTCGAAACGTTTTGTAAAGGAGGAACATAAGTTCCTCCTTTACAAGACGCCAATTTCATATGTAATGACCTAATATATATTAAACAGCCGAACGTATAACCGCCTCCTTTTTTTGGAAGTCGGTTAAAAATTTCGATTCTGTTAAGTAACTCCGATAGGCAGATTGGTTTGCTTATAATTTTTGCTTTTCCGGAAATTCTGAATGGTAAAATATATGGTATAAATAAATAAATTACAATCTAACGGTTTTTACAATTTTACGCTGACATATTATTTTATATTTATCACCGTTAAATTGTAAAAACCGTTAGATTGTAATATAACTACTGAAATTTTAAAATCCTGAAAGACTGCGGACCCGAATATTCTGCCTATAATTTAACATACATAATTTTTTGTTAGATTATAAATAAATAGTTTTTAATCTTTCGACATATTTCGTCCAGGTGTATTACATAATTTTATGTCACCGTAAAATTATGTAATACACCTGGATGAAATAAAGTTGCTACTTAAAATTTTATAAAAAAAAACTGGTGTTGAATTTAAATAAATGTAACATAAGCCGTTATAGGTGAGATTTTTTCGTATGTACGTAAAATAAGTACATATACACTGTTAATAGTATTTGTTACATTCATGTAAATAAGCGGAGCCTTGGCCCGGTTACCACCATTTTAGCGTTATTACAAAACAACGAACGTACACTTGGAGACGTAAAATCTTTGATATATAATATTCTTTTTTTTTGTAGCATGGCAGGATGAACGCTAATTAATAGAAGATTATCTATGTTATACCGTTAAACACATTAAAATTTTACAATTAAAAAGACAAATTATTTTGGTCCCTCGAACTCTACGAAGAAAAATAATATACAAATGGTACAAGAAACAAATGGATCTTCAATTTAATTTGAAGGACAAAATACTGAAAAGTCTATGTATAAGTAGTGAGCTCCGTCGCCTAGTGGGTACACCGTTTGATTCGCACTCGAGAGAGTGCAGGTTCAAATCCCAGGTTGTGGCGTGTACCAATGAGACTTCTTCAGATCTCAAGTACGGACGCTCTAACGGTGAAGGAAAACATCATGAGGAAACCATACATGGTTGGCCCAAGACGTACCAGTCATTCCTCTGGACTAGGCTGACTATGTTGTGAGAATGCCGTATGTGCTTGGGCAACCATACGACATTTAAAAACCGACTGTCCCAGGCACTACAGTATTTCAAGAGTGGTTACTTCGCTCGAAGAATACTGTATAAATCATCCATCAACGGATGAAAAGGCCCAAGTTTTTTTTGTGTATAAGTAAAAGATGTAAAGAGTCAGTGGTCCGCCTCTCGGATTCTCTAGTGACTAGGCAATAGAAATAAGTAACTACGAATTTCGTAGAGGTCTACGTAGGTAGACCTCAAAAGTAGTACCTATAATTATCTAACCTGTCTTTTGTATGTTTTTATGTATGTTTGAACTTTGATTCTGTTATCTATAGGTAGGTAGTCTACTTTGTATTTATGCAACTTCAAAATGTCTACAATACCTAGTTTAAATTTCGTTATTTTAATTATTATTTATGTATTAATATTCACTGGAACGTAAAATAATTTCGTAACGGTAATTAGCGAGGTCTGAATTCTATTCCAAAATATTATGTATAAGTAGATAGGTATTAATAATATATCATTATGTAGGTCATGTAACAATAACTTTTTATTGTTTGTAAGCACCTATTTGAACCTCGTGTTGCTACCCAGGCGACTATTGTTTCCATCTTGACTATACGCCTGTCCCCTTATTGAAAACACCACGAATACGCTTAATCTATGCTTCTGTCTTTGTTAGACACGTTGATGAAGCCAGTTGACAGACAAAGATAGCATTATGGATTAGCGTATCCGTGGTGTGAATATTTTTATTAATATGGTGGCATAGGCAATGCTTAGGTTTAATTGGTCAAAGGTCATATATACTTATATGACCACTAACTTTGAGTAATTTCTGTTGAGTTGTTGATACCCTTTACTTACGTACCCTGTACCTTTTTTCTCAAACTTATTGAGGGGTGTCGCTGTGAATGATAATTATTAGTTTCGGTGGACTACCTACAATAGCTCTTCGGTATAGGTACATACTAAAACAAATCGTTGACGAGAATTTAAATTTGTAGAAAATTAACTCTCGTAAATAACATTGTTAAGGCGCTTCGATGTTTATAGAACATTCTAGTTTGTGACGGTGTTTGTAAACAACTTTAGTTGTTTACAATTTGTAATTAACAAAAACAAATAGAATGTTCTCGAAGCTTCTAGTATGGAAAGTACCCGTTCTAGTACCCGTGACGTCGGTATATAAACAGGCCGCCGCCGACCGCCGGCAGTTCAGTTAACTTCAACTGTTAATTGTTAATTTCGAGCGATACCTAAAAAGAATAATGCGATTACTCTCTGCGACTTCGGATACGCATTACGATTATGACTGCTTGCGATGATATTTCGGCGTGTAGGAAGACTAGTGTTGGTGTGGATATTCATAGGGAATTTCATTCAAATTCCCTCAGAGGAAACTGGCGTTTACTCCGAATAGCGGACTAAATCCCGTAGCAAAATATTGGTGGATCGCCACCCAAGAAAAGGTGGCGCGACTAGTTGGACGCGTTTGATGGTATCCAAATACAGCGAAAACCGGGACTTGTGGAAAGAATGTACAACACATAGTGTTGTACATTTTTGGAACGGTCTCTTCAAGCTCTTTATTTTGATACCAAACATTTTCAGCTGCAGCCAGGTAATAGACAGCCAAAATCATTATCCTTCCTTTTACCTTCGCCGTAGTCGGGTAAAAAGGGTTTCGTTTCCATTTACTAATTCTACGCAAACGAATTTGCGGGCACCAGCTAGTTTTACATAAAAATGTTCTCATAACCTTTTTTCCTAAAATTTAAATTAACTAAGTTAAGAGATAGTGGATGATAACAGGAACTTTAAAAAATCATATGTTGGAACATTGAAAAATTCATAGTTTTTTTAATTACCCAACTGGGTTATGTTTTTCGCGCGTATCTTGTATGTGTCTATGTTTGTAATTGTAAATTCCTTTATTCTCTTGTATCTTCATTTATTTTTTACGAATTATTATTTGCAAATGGGTCCCGCCTGCTAACAAACACAACGTCAATTATTTCACTTAGGCTTTCAGCTCATAGTGTAGTCTGTTATCTCAATCTTGTTCAGGTCTTTTTAGTGCGCTACTTAGGTATTTGTCTTTTTTTTTGCAGTCGGGTTTTTATTTTTTAACTATTTAATTACTTATATAGTTATATAAACTTCTAGAGATTTTTTTAATCCGAGAGATTTTTTTTTAACTTTACTTACATCACTATAATAAATCACATATATAAAAAAAACACAATTTTTCACCCCTTTTTGGGGGTGAATTAAAAAAAACTTTCACAGTTCGTTTTTAGATTCTTCAAACTAACAGCTTATATCAAAAATTCAAGTTTTACTTTTAACTCAAAATTCGTATTTCATTGCCTATTTTCTTGGATTAGCTGTTGTGAAATATAGGTTAAAAACAATTTAATGTATTTAGCAACAACTATTTTAATACATAAAAAAGAAAATCGCTTAAATATTTCAGCATAAATTCAGTGTGTGATGTGAAATAAAAAAAAACAATGGTAAAGCGCGGCTACCGCTATAATTCCCGAGTGATTTCAACATACGGCGTAGATTTGCCAATAACCTCAATACGTATTCATGTGTAGGTACTTATTTTTAAACCTCCAATACGATTTATCGACTCCTGACGCTTCAAATTAGGGCTGCAAGTCTGGATAATGTGGATTTCAACACTATACTTAAATCCAATCGATTTCAAATGTTTTATGAATCATAACTTAGCATAATTTTTTTAATTTAAGCTCACCAAAAAAATATGTATGATAAAATATTGCTAAGACGATAACCATATGACTCGCACTGTCAAAAAGTTAGCAGATCTCATGTAAAACCAAGTTTTTGACTCTAACTCTGCTCTCACGCCCTAACTCTACATTCTACAAACTCTACACATTAGGCAAGATAATATGTGGCCTGGCCATTTCGCTACATTTAGGGGCGTAAGGTGAAAAATTCACCGACTGTTTTTCTGTTCTACTACTCTTATAGGAACGAAACGGCCAAGCCACATATCTTGTGGAGTTAGGGCTTGTAGTCAGAAGCTTGGTTCTAGATGAGATCTGATAACTTTTTGACAGTGCGTGTTTTTATAGGATTACATTTTGACGTGGTGTCAAGCGTCTATCTATAGATATTATTATTATTAGGAAATTAATTTATGTCTCGGCAATTATGCCGGGTAAATGATTCAGGTACGGGCGTGTGCCAAGTATCCTGATTCATATTTTATGAGAGAAGAGTTAAGATTGTGGTGGAGTGAAGGATGACGATGGGTTAAGGAAACGACGAACTATAGAGCAGGTATCAATGACGATGGATTTTTGTATGGGGATGTATGTGTTTTTGTTAAGTTAGAGTGATTCCAGAGCAGCAGTAAGTGTTTTGGAGATGACTCCAGTTGAAGAGATGACGATGGGTATGATTTTTACAGTTTCCTGGCGCTACATTTGCTTTATTTCGTCTGCGAGAGTTATATATTTTTGGATCTTTTCACTATGTTTTTGTTTCAGGTTATTGGTGTTCGGGACGGCTATATCTATAAGGTAAGTGATATTTTCAGATTTTATTATTATTTTTATTTCTTTTTGAAAGTTTAACTACAATACTTTTCGTAAGTCGCCAGTCAATCCTACTTCCTACTTATATTATAAATGTGAAAGTTTGTGAGGATGTTTGGATGTATGTATGGCTCCGCCCGCGTAAATATAGTATCCCTCGGGGGACGCTGTATTTTTTCGAGATAAAAAGTAGCCTGTTTCAATCTGGATTGAAACAGGCTACTTTTTATCCTGAATTTAGACTCTGGAGTCTAAATTACTATAATACCAAATTTCTCAAAATCCGTTCAGTAGTTTTTGCGTGACGGAGTAACAAACATCCATCCGTACATCGTGACGAAATTTGGGGTTTTTAGATATCAATAAAATCTAAAGTATTAGTTAGATCTATACAATCAAAACTTTACATGTTTAATAAGTCCACTACTGGAAACATATCCTGAAAATTTCAAGGAATTATACCATTCCAAAGCCAAGCTATGAGCGTCTTAGCGGGAGCACCACCTTGCCCCCTAATACTTAAGTGACTAATATTTAAGTGTTTGATTCTTATTAAAGGCAAATTATTGTTTAAAAAATATTAAAAAAATCTGCCAACCCTACTTAAGATTCGATGAATCAATACATATCAATTTGTAATGCGCATACAAATACACTAGGTATATATGTGTAAGTGGCACAAGGCTGTTGGTAGAAACGGAGTTGCAGCTGCGTTTTTTCACTTAGGAAAGAACTGTAATACAATGAATACTGTTTTTTTCTAAAGAGAATTGAATATTACAAAGGTAGTTGAAGCTTTCAGCCCTAAGCGCTATCGGACATCGAGGGCGTTCTTGATTAAACTTTCAAAGAATCGATTTTCAGGAGGTAAGTAGGTACTTTGAAAAGGTTATATTTCCACTATTCGTAATTGCTGACATGAGAAGTACATCACGGCATTTACGACTTATTTTATTATTTGGTGCTCACACACTCACAATTCAAATGTTAATAATACTCATTTTCGGGTCTCTCTGTTGAAATGTTGCCTAATGCAGCAAGGTTAGATAGTATGATTGGGCAACAAATGCCAGCCTCAGAATAATGATTTGATAATCTAACGTTTATATACATTATATTTAATTAATGGGTAAAAATGTTTATTATTGTGCAAAATGGGGCTAAATGACCTCAATGTAGCAATCAGCAGCGCATTACAATATTTTAGCAAATATTGTTAGAACGAAATAAAAGTAATTAGTTTTTGACTTAGTTTTACAATAATTATAATTGCAACAAACATGGAATATGTATTTTACTCGACAAAGAAACTTTTTTCTTTATATTTATAACTATATAACTAATAAAATATTGTTTCATCAAGATGTTATTTGGGCTGGTACCAACTTCAAGATAATGAAGATTGTAGAGGGAAATTCTTAGTGTTATTTGCCGAATTTAAAAGGGAAATTGTTTTACTTTTTTGTACATTTTTACTATAATAATAATAATAATAATATCTATGGACGCTTCACACCACGTCAATCTGATCCCGTGGTAAGTTCTCGAAGAACTTGTGTTACGGGTACCAGACAACGGATATATATATTTTAATACTTTTTATACTATACACATATTTAAGATTTTTATTATATTATACACATATTTAATACACATCCATGACCCAGGAACACGGAAAAACTTTTTGTTCCTTCGGCGGGATTTGAACCCGCGACCTCCGGCTTGAGCACCAACACGCTCAACCAACTGAGCCACAGAGGTTGTCAAATATTACAACATACTATGGAAGTCGGTTTTAATTTTTTGTTTAATTACTTCATGTCTAAATTATGCACTAAAAAGCAAAACAAAGTTGACAGTCAAAGTTTGAAAGGAAAAGATTATTTTATTCTTTTTAGCTCATTCAAATAAAAGCTTGTTTTTTTTTAAATTACTTTTGAGTTATTCGCTATTCAAATTTTTTCAGTCTGTTCATCTCATTCAACGCATCATTGTTGCAAGGTCGTTTGCCAGTTAATTTGGTACAGTCTAGCTCTTCACGTCAGCGTCAATTTATTTTTCGAGTTATACTCCGCAAGCCCTTTAATTTGACACCCATATTGTAGGAGTGCATTACAAAAGACATGTCGGCCATCTTTGATGTTCCGCCATATTGGATTTTCGAGTTATTCTCAGCAAGCCCTTTCATTTGATACCCATATTATTGTAGGAGTGCATTAAAAATGACTTGTCGGCCTTCTTGTATGTTCCGCCATATTGGATTTTCGAGTTATTTTCAGCAAGCCCTTTCATTTGATACCCATGAATGTTCCGCTATGTTGGATTTAGAATGACGTCACATAGCTAACCATGCATTGTCATCCAAACTAAACGTGTACACAAAATTTCAGCTTAACCGGTTCAAAATTGAGTTGCAAAATTCCACCCGATCAAATGGCATACATTGCAAGTTAAATAAAAACTTAGATTTTAAAAAATAAGTTACCTCATACCTATGTTACAAGGATTAATAAGGGTCCTACTTGGACGCAGCAAACGTTTTTGCTTGCAATAAAAATTGATTTCTTACGTTTACGCGAATATAATATCACTAGATGTTACCCGCGACTTCGTGTGCGCAAAAATAAATTTTACAAAAACCGTACATTTTTGCGCGATAAAAATATAAGTTTTAATAGGGCTGCAAATAATAATTTGCTTTTTAAAACTCAATATTTTTATCTGTACGAAGCTCTGTTTAAGCATCGGTGTTCCAATTTTAAAATAAACTAGCCGAGAATCATGCATGTAGTAGGTATACGGCCTGATTTCAGAGAGTTACGTAATACAAGCTCGAGCTCGTTTTTGATTGGCAAACGCCTAAACTGCTTATGCGAAATTTTAAAATATAGGCTTTTTTAACTAGTAGTCGTTGCTGGGAGACCTAAATTTTTCATGTCAATCAACTCACTCCGAAACAAAATATTATGTAAAGAGAATGTAAAAAATTTCCTCACAGATTCAAATATAGTGTCATTTTGGAAATCCACACATCCCAAACTCTATTAGGGAGTTAGGCTTCAAGATTGTCTCAAAGGTATAGTGATTAGTGAATTGACAATTTGTTACAAGTATTCTCTGAAGTGCTACTTAAATAATAATTAATTAATACTTACCTAAGCAATATCTACATTATTAATAAATAATACATAATTTATTTATCCCTGGCCTGCTGACCAAGTAGGTTAGCAATCGATATCGATATTCTAGCTGTTGCTGGCAAGAAATAGAAACAAAATAGCCTTCATACGTAAGGGCATATTAAGCGATTAGTTATTCGTAAATTGCATCTCATACGGGGGAGATGGTTACCTTAAGGCTGCGCTAGTCGGTTTTTTCTCCATACAAACGCTGTTGGTGATTTACTCCAAAGTCAAACATTGTAGACCCAAATTCTAGCGTAATATCGATTTTTATGACACTTATCTAGGTCGGTATTTGCTTATATTTCTGAAATTCAAATTAGTGTAGAAGATAATAGCCTCCAAACATAGCATTTTTAGCGCAACTTTTAACGTAAATAAAAATTAAACGAAGAATGATAATAAAAAAGCAAGCACATACCGACACAGTTCGATTATTCAGCAATTGAGATAATTTTACTTTATAAAAATATTATATAGTTTTTTCATAAAACACCAACAGCTGAGTGTCGATTTGCGTAATTTGAAGACGCCTTTTCTAAAATACTTTACACAGCTGCATAAATGTGTGCAGTATAGCTTCTCTTATAAGTATAGATTACTATTTTATGGGTATATCCTTTTTTCCCTATATTAGGTGAAATAACAAGCATTTTCCCCGCGCGGGAGCACTGAGTTTGAGCCGTTGACTAGCGCACTCTTAAGGGGCAGGTTCACTCAATTTACAGAACATGTATGGGTAACCCTTAGAATTTCGTTCTGTCCGTCCGTCTTTTAAAATAAAGGCAATGTTTTATTTCATACATAACTTTTTTACAAAATCAACCATTTTCGAGTAATAGGCCTCCAAAGTGGCCTAAAAATGGATGTGCATCATCCCAATGTCTCGCTAAAATTTGAGAACGGCTGGACCGATTTGGCTAATAAAGGTCCTTAATAATTTTGGAAGTTCAGGGAAGGTTTATACGGTGAGAAATATTGGAAAAACACTTAAAACATCGTAAGAGTTTTCCCATACAGTTGATGAACGTATGAAGTAGTTATTTTTTTATTCTAGTTATTAGTTAAGACAGAATAACATATGTCGGGCCAACTAGTAAGCAATAGATGAAAGTTAAATCTATATTTTTTTTTTACTTTTAAAGGTGTGCATTAGATCATTGTATGGAAGGTGTCCCTTATAACCCGAGTGGGGACACTTGGTACAATTCTGTCTTTAGTTGGGAAATTAGTTTTTTTTTTTCACTAATATTCTGTTTGTTGGCGTAGATTTTTGGAGCCAGATAAATTGTAGAATTTTGAAAAATTGGCACCGGAATACCTACGTATTCCAGTGCCAGAAATAAGTGATAAAAAACAAAAGGGAGGATCAAGTGTTCTCAGTTTCCCTGCTTTATTTAGCTCTTGTGAGCCTCTTAACTAAAAATCAAAGCAGAAACCGAATGTTATGACATAATTTGAGTTACGTAGGATCGTTTTCAAAATTAATTTTCAGAAATAAGCGTAATATTTCGAAACAGCATTCATTCGTCAGTCTTGACGTCTAGCATGACGAGAAAACGTTACTAGGAATTATGACGCGCAGCGCGACATCTCGCTCTCGATGCAGAAAGTCCTGTAAATCTGAAATTAAATTGAATAGACAATTTCAAGATTGCCGCTGATCGCTATCGACTAGAGACATCCTTGCAATGCAAAATGCGAATCGATAATTTCTAATAATGGATAGCTGCATAGTAGAAATTATTGATGTGTCGAGTAAACCCGAGGTGCAATCACGGGACCTTGGTGCGGCGGGAGAAGGCGGGTGTTGAGGGGCGGGCGGGGAGGCCGGGGAGGCGGCATGGTCGCTGATGACGCGCGCCCTACTGACACACTGACACACTTACCCAGTGACAGTGGCACTGCTTTTGGTCTGGCGAGGTCGTTCGGTGCGTCCTACGAGCTACGTGTATTATAACAAATATATTTGCACATTCACCACAACCGTGATCTAGTACTTAGGTTCCATTGCGACGACCTTCGCTTACTCGGAGTTGGGATTCTCAGTTTGGTATAGCACATACCACAAATTATGCTTTGCCATATGATGTTCTTTTACCTTTTTAGGTACGTAAAAACGGGACCTTATAATTGAGATTCCGTTGTCCGTCCGTCTGTCTGTCGGTTTGTCACCAGTTGTGTCTCGTGAATCGTGTCAGCTAGACAGATAAAATTTACAATGTTTCTATTGCCGCTTTAACAACAATACTAAAAACAAAATAAAATAAATAATTAAGACCTTCAGTGCTGCGCCTGAACTAGTAGACTTTGGCAAAATGGTATATCATTCAGACTGATTAATTATAGACTTTCCATTCCGACTGCATGTATCACTTCTGACACGTAGTACCATGTTTGAGAGTCAATTTCTCTTTGAAAATTCTATATTTCTTTAATTTTTATGCAAAAAAGGCTTTTACACGAATGACACAAGTACTGATCCTATTACGAGATATTACATATCTAATTCGTGTATCATAATATTATGTGATTCGTATAGCAAGTCCGTAGGGTTCATGGGTTACTAGTCATAAATAATGTGTACCCACCGCAACCGATTACAATTCCATCGACAAATGACTAGGGATGTGAAAATATATTAGGTATCGATTACATATAAAATATTTACTTATTATGCTTTAGTGTTACTACCAAATGACGCATTTTACAGAATAGTGAAAAGTGAAAAAAAAGTGCTGGGACTATTGTGAACTAAGATATCTAGTATTTTTTTATGGTTTTTGTTGGCAAGCATATAGTATGTTAATTTCCAATTCGAATATCTTGTAAAATGGTGATATGATAGATTCATGCTTTGCATATTCGGTGCTCGGTGTATCGTTACTCTCTTGATTCAGAAATTGCACGCTTAACCTCTTTTATCGCAAAATTGGACATCACTAGTTAAAAATCGGCAAATCGAAAATAATACGTACCTACACGTGATACGTACGACGAGAAATAATACGTACTGCCAAATATGAAGATGAATAACCAAAATTGACATTTAGTGCGTTAGTATCACATTTAAATCTACTTTTTAAACTATCCAGTGGGCTAGTATTTGACAGAACAAACATAACAATATAAGGTTTGGTAAAATCAATTACGGATATTTAGGGGCACATGATCTACTACTTATATAATATAGACATTTAGGCAGAAAAGTAATTGTAATACTCTAAAAAAATTCTTCCTTTATATGGGCGAGTTTGCGTAAACGTTGAGTCACCCATAACATAGTCCAAGAAAATAGGCTCTGAAATACGAATTTTAGTTAAAACTTGAATTTTTGATATAAGTTACTTTGAAGAATTTAAAAACGAACTGTGTAAGTTTTTTTTAAAATTCACCCCCGAGAAGGGGTGAAAAAACATAAACAAAGTTTAAATTTTTTTATTTTGGGAAAACGGCAAGTGCTAGAAAAAAAATCTTCAAATAAAAGTTGTAGAGCGTCATACTCTAGCTTCTAGCTACCCTATCTCAGTTAATTTCAATTTTAGGAAAAAAAGTCATGAGAACATTTTTATGTAAAATTTTACGCTCTACAACTTTTATTTGAAGATTTTTTTTCTAGCACTTGCCGTTTTCCCAAAATAAAAAAATTAAAACTTATATCAAAAATTCAAGTTTTAACTCAACATTCGTATTTCAGAGCCTATTTTCTTGGACTAACATGATAGATGGTTTTTTTTACTTTGAGTATGACAATATTTTTTGCCTAAACGTCTATAAATTAAGCAGTAGCAATATCAATCATATATCCAAAATAACCGTAATTGATTTTACCAAACTTTATATATTTGTCTTATCATATTGTCAATTAGGTACTTTATGAGATATCAGCGTAGCAAGATGGGAACTCAGATCTAATAAAAAACCAAGATAGCGCATGGCGTTTGTTTGAAGTGAAGCCTAAAAAACTACGCTACTTCAATTTTACACACGCGCTCATGCACTCGCAAGCAAAAAAGTACTTTACTTTTTGTCACTATAGATTAGTTGTCGCGACGACTCATTCGATACTGTCGAAAAGTAGCGTACTTTTTTGTTTGTGTGTGCGTGAGCGCGTGTGTAAAATTGAAGTAGCGTAGTTTTTTAGGCTTCACTTCAAACAAACGCCTCGCGCTATCTTGGTTTTTTATTTGATCTGAGGATGGGAAATAACATTGTTTTCGACGCCGCATTTGCGGAAAGTACGCGATCGCTCAGATATTATGATACCTACGTATAGGGGCCGTGCAATTATCACGTGATGTTTTTAACAACTTTTTAGACCCCTCCCCTCCCCCTGGTGATACGTGGTGAGGTTTTATACTACCCCCCCTCCCCCACCTAAGCTCACGTGTATTTTTTTTTACATAGTAAGCAGGTCATGTTTGAAGAAAAACTTTAGCTTAAAAAACTGTTTAATCGAATAATTTAAGCAATTAAAAACTATACGAGTCATTTGTCTTGTAAGTATTTAAACAACACTACGAATCTACAACCGATAATAATTTCGGTATGCATAGACTAGATTCGAAAATTAATACACGTGATGTCTCCTTATACCCCCTCCTCCCCTTGGTGATACTTGGTGATTTTTTTCGGACCCCCCTCCCCCTTTAGGCATCACGTGATTAATGGACGATCCCATAGCAGCGAATGTGTTAAAGGGGGCTCCCACAAAAGAAACGTGATTTTTAGCTGTTTTTGCTCGATGTTTATTAAATACAGCTTTAAATATGCACTGAATATTGAGTTGTATATTCTAACTAGATATTTTCGTTGTTTTTGCTCGACATTAATTATACTAGTGTGGTACGGAACCCCTCGTGCGGAAGTCCGACTCGCATTTGGTCAGTTTTATTTTATGAATATTTAAATTTTACCATTTTCAACGTAATATTTGTTCAACACTAAGATGAGCCTCTATTGTCCATAAACGATAAGTCACTGTTATGGTAAGGTGTTAAAACTTTGGCATTGACACATTCCTAACTTTTCAACAGGTTAATTAAGATTTTTGTTCAAGGTTCTTATTGCGTATTATTCAAGTTGTATCTAGTAAATGTTTACTTGCCAAGGTCAGTTTGTTTCTCGAATAAATACTGCTGTATTTTTTTCTAAGAGAAATTACCACTAAATCAATAGCAATTTTTTTTTATTATAATAAGAGATAATTAGACGAATTGAAACAAAGTTCTTAATTAAGATGTTTGTGGTGAATGTGCAAGCTAATGTTTGTACCTATACCGTAGTATAGCTAATACCAAACTTCTTGAACTCTTTTTCTGAACACATACGGCATACCTAGGTATATCAGGAAGTGTTATCCTCTTTTTGGGGTTCCGTGCCCAAAGCGTAAAAACAGGACCCTATTACTAAGTCTACGCTGTCCGCAGACTGTATCTCAGGAATCATGATAGCTAGACAGTTGAAATTTTCACATACAATGTACTTCGGTTACCGCTATACCGACAAATACCAAAAACAGAATAAAATTAACTAGAAGTCGCTCTGTGGCCGAAATTCGAATATAATTATTTCATGTCTATGTTTTAATTTTAAAGTTTTAACTTTTTTTAGGTTTCTTTTGCCTTTTAAAAACGCAATAAAAATATGTAAGTAAGTAAATGTTGTTTATGGAATGTGAAAGATAATTGACACTCATTGACAATTGTGCTAAACCTACTAAAATTGAAACATAAATGCTGGTATGGGTGAGGTGGTGTGTGATGTTGATCATAGACGTATATATTATTGCTGATATATTTTTTTTTAATGAAATAAGGGGGCAAACGAGCAAACGGGTCACCTGATGGAAAGCAACTTCCGTCGCCCATGGACACTCGCAGCATCAGAAGAGCTGCAAGTGCGTTGCCGGCCTTTTAAGAGGGAATAGGGTAATGGGGGAGGGTAGGGAAGGGAATAGGGTAGGGGATTGGGCCTCCGGTAAACTCACTCACTCGGCGAAACACAGCGCAAACGCTGTTTCACGCCGGTTTTCTGTGAGCCCGTGGTATTTCTCCGGTCGAGCCGGCCCAATTCGTGCCGAAGCATGGCTCTACCACGTTTCATTAATTTTATGTATTTCTAAGCATTATTAAAAAAAAATTAAGCTGTTCGCACGCCTTCCTCAGCATAGGGAAACTTTAATTGTACGAAATTTCACTATTATCCGTTTCGCACACTTCTCGCACAATTCTCGTAAAACTGTACCTACTTGAAATTTTTGCTTCACGTATTAATATAATAATTTTATATAACACTAGATGCTACCCGCGACTTCGTGCGCACAAATGTTAATTTCGCAGAAACAATAATTTTAACCAATAAAAAGTCTATGTCCTTCCCTGTAATCTACTCTACATCTGTGCCAAATTTCATAAAAATAGGTCCAGTAGTTTCGGAACATATTCAATGCAAACAAAGAAACTTTTTCTTTTTTATTGTATTAGTATAGATATACCTCATATAGAACCTTACGTGCGCGAGTAGTAGAGTAGTAGTCTCACTTGGCCGGTTTATTATTGATAGTATTACTACTATTATACTCTTACGAGTAACATAAAAAACTTTGAACTTTTGTGTAAAAACTTTTGAAACGCTGACAAATTTTTAACAACCAAACTGAGTTTTAGGGTCTAACTCTTTGAAAAACGAAAAACGTGGTTGACTGATATATCAACGCACAGGCCAAACCGTCAAGGCTAGAAATTTGAAATTTTGCACACGTATTTCTCATATGACATAGGCATCCACTAAGGAAGGATTTTTCAAAATTCAACCCCCAAGAGGTTAAAAAGGGGATGAAAGTTTAACCTAATTTCACGCAGGTGAAGCGGCGGGCAAGTAATGCTAGTCGATTTATAAGACATCACTTCAAAAGAAAACAATTAACCAAGTCAATTGAAACAATAATATGCATAATTCCCAGAAAAACAAAAATAATATCTCCTATCGAAGAAAATTGCCAGGCTATTTCCTTTAATTAAGATAACAACGTTCTTCAGGGAAATTCATTACTTTCCAAGTAATATGTCCTTCAATAATTGTCCTTGACATATGGGATAGCAAAATCTCACAGGATATGGTCGTTCTCGTGCCTTTCAGAAACAACAATATTATATATTTTAATATGTTATATCAGGTATTATTATTATAACAAATTATTAAAATTGATTGCCTGTGTTTGCGGTAAAACACTGTATGTGTTTTACCGCAAACAAACACACAGGATCTGAATCTGACGAGAAAGTTTGAAAAACCAGTGCGTCATCGATTAGAGGAATTAGGCTTTTAATATTGACTTTCCGTCTTGTTCTCTCTTTTATAGAGCATAAAATTGCTGGAACCTAAAAATATGGGGCAGTTGTAACCTTTGGGGATACCCTATGTGATATGAACGATTATTATAAATCACAGATTATATTTACCAATATAGTCTGTTTACCTATCCATATCGGAATTACGCAATAAGATTACATCTATGATAAAAAAGAGGATATTCGCAATAATTGTGGACCGTGACCTACATAGTTTAAGTCAGCGCAATGATAAAATATAGGTTTGGCAACAACGCGACGGATCGCTGTAATGTTTTCCACCTGTTTATAATTTTTATAATTATGCAATAAGCTGCACTACTTTAAACTCATGAAAAATTTGGATATTATTTGATCAGATTCGGCTAATCGAGTAAACCTTGTTTGATGAAAATTTAATAAACTCGGAATAAAAATTCAACATAAATACCAACGAGTTTATGAAAGATCTTGCGAGTTGCGGAGTATTGTCCCATTCAATGCAACTCTGAGCTCCGCAACCGTTGTTAGGACCGGATTAAATACAGCTCTTTTTAGGTTGTCCCACGCGTGTTCTATCGGATTGAGGTTCGGGCTACGTGCTGGCCAATCCATGGAAGGAGTCTCAACCTCAGTTAAGTATTGCTGAACTTGTCTCGCTGCGTGCGAGCATTATCGTGCATCAGAATGAAGTTTTCGCCTATAAATCCGCTAAAAGGTACCACATGTTAAATCACGGTTAGCACGGCCATGTGTGTCTGCATCAATAAACACAAGTTCAGTTCGAGCATCCATAGATATGCCGCCCCAAACCATACAAGACCCGCCTCCAAATGGAACCCTCTCCTCAATGCAATTTTGAGCATATCGCTCTCCTCGTCTACGGTAAACTATTCTGTACTATGTTAGGTATAGATATTTCTAATACAACACATAATTTTTGCCGTTGGTATGAACTGTTGGTATCAAACAATGATTTTAAGGAACAGCCACTGGGCTAGCCGATCCTCCTAGATGTAAACATATTTTTATAAAAACTATAACCCGACTACGTAAATTATATAGCTAATGTTACCAGGACTAATATTACGAATCTATTGACACCTCATTCATTAAAATCGGATCAATACTTTAGACGCTACGGAAAAACAAACGTATACATACGAGTACATAGACTAATCAATATCATTACATTTTCTTTTGGCTTCGCGTTCGCCGTAGTCGCGAAAAATCTTATACATTCCTAATCTTTTGCTGAATGTGCTAATGAAACAGATTGCAGAAAACCCATAAAAACCGGACAAGTGCCAGGACTGGCGCCCATCCGAGGGTTCCGAACAAAGTAGATACACCCAAAATAGTTCAGAACCTCAATTCTCGTATTTAAAGTAGACTTAATTTTACTTTGTTTGGTTTGAAAGTGTAGCGACATGTTACCATGAATGGATTTTATGACGTTTCGACCAATCAGAGCTCGTTTCACGTTGGTTTAACGTTCATAAAAACACTGTTTGAGAGTTTTAGCGTGTCGGAACTTTGTTGTAATTGTATTAATGCAGGTTTTATTTAGAAGAATTGCCCCTCAGGAATCAAAACTCGAAGTTTTTGTCGAGCCTGAGAATCAGTGATTAGTTTTTTTTTTTAATCTATTATTTTTGTAATAAAAATAAAAATATGTGTCGTAAAAGATATTATATAAATTCTCCGAAAATCAATTACGGATACTATAAAACATCATAATATTATGAAAGGGTTTCATGTGAGCATTCCAAAACAGTTCCGTTTTTTCCTTTTGTCGTAAGAAACCCTAAAAATATTCATTGCTACTTCCTAGTCAGAGCAAGACACTATAGATTATCAACGTAGTTATATGTAAAACATATGTATTATGTAATCTAACATAGCCAACAAATTAACAAATTAAAATTACTCTTTGTAAGGCTTTATGTATTACCAGTTATCACTGCTCTACCTTATTCAATAATAGCTTGAAGCTATAAAGTTATATCGATTTACTTTAAAGAACTCATCAACCTCGACATAATTATTACGTTTTCCTTAATGGTAACTTTAGTACGTCTGTAATCTGTATAGTTAGTCTGTAAATTAACTCAATTTAAAAAATACGGACAACAGTGATTCTGCCAATTTCGAAATACTTGTCTCAAGGTAGAGCATGTGACATGTCATTTAAAACCTTAAGGTGCATCATCTGGAGTATTCGCGTGTAATGTAACGTTATAGATTCGACTTTGAGCATTACATTACAATACTGCCTCCCTGACTAACGAGCATTCGCGTGTAATGTAACGTTTTTGAGCGCCGAGCGGACGGGATCATTACAATGCTTGGTAATCCTCCTACACCTATGTAACGTTCGGATATGTAATTACACGCGAATGCCCCAGGTGACGGAGCAGTTAATGTGATAAACTTTATTAATACTAGCATTTAAGATTAAGTAGGTATGTCTTATTGTTAAATTTTTCTAAAAGTTGAACAAATCTAAAATCCTTTTCTATACCACAAATATTGATACATGAAGAAGAAACCTCTTTTTTATGAAAATTATGCAAACGGAGGAGTATGAAATTTTGCACAGTTAAAGTTTATTTTAGCTGTGGAAAACATGTGGAAACATTTACATTTTTATTTCATATCTAAGAGAACCCTAAAAGAACCCTTAAAAAGTTCAATCTAAAATATTACATAAATGGACATCGCTTCGTATAGAAACAGCCGTCAGGTCTCCGCCCTTAATCTACTTAAAACCTTTATCGATGGATGGATTTCAGTTTTGAAAAAATATATATCCAACCAACTTCCAGTATTACCCAATGATCTAAATAACTGACCAAGACAAACAGTGTCGAAACAAAGTACAGAAATATCCGTTAAGGAACGATCGCGAATGTTTAAATCGCCAGTTGTTTCCTCGCCCTGACCTACTTCTGCGAACTTGGCCCATTTATACGTACAGAGAACATTATAATTTCATCTTCACACCTATATGAAGAAATGCTAATGTTTATATTATATTTCAAAATGTATAGTTTTTAAGGTTTTGTTTAAATGTTGATAGGTACAAAAAAAAAAACAAAAAGCAATTATTCAAATATTGATTTTTACCCTTTTCCACATGGATAAACTAAGTACCTTCCTACCTAATAAATTATTGCAGAATCACAAAATGATGTCGAAATTCGTCCATAACTAATTAGAATTTCTAAGCATCACATAAAAAAATATATTAGCTTTGTGCACATAAACGACGATAACTACGGAACCCTAAAATGAACCTTTATTTACAAGGTCGTTGCGAGACAATACCCACCTAGATGACCAAGATAATTAATCAGTTAGAATATTTATTTGTTCTTAAATAAGTAATAAGTTGAGGAAAAAATCCATGACGCATTGTTTCATTCGATCAAACGAAGGAAAGCCTTCCTTCGTTTGATCGAATGAAACAATGCGTCATTGAAGTTGTTGGATGTTTTCTGGACCCATAACGTATTTTAATTAAACTATGATTTAATACATCCACATTTTATCTTTTATGATACCTACTTGATTAATTTGATTATTACGGTTAATAAAAAGAGACTACATTACGTTTAGATGTAGGTACTACTATTTATTAGTGGTTTAGATTATTATTCAATAAAAAAAACGAAGTTTCATTTAAGATCTCTATCTAAATAACTTCATGTCGAAAAAACCATAAGCATAAGCAAAACAGAAAAGTTAAAAAACGGATAATAGGATTTCATGAACCATGGGCGTAGTAATCGTTACTATAACGTGTTTTAGTGGGAACGTTTTAATCGCAGGGGGTCAAGATCAAGTTGAATATGGGTCAACGGGACTCACATTCATGCCGCCCCACACCACGATCAGGGCGGGCAGGCGGATTCGGGGTTTGCCCTTGCCCGACAGTCGATTCACTGAAAAGTTAATACAATGTTACATAACTCGCGTGGAGCTCTAGCTTCTGCGTTATTTTAGGTTCCGTACGCGAAAGGCAAAAATGGGACGCTATTGCTGAGACTTCACTGTCTGTCTGTCACCAGGCTGTATTTCCATCTCCTTAATCGTGATAGCTAGACAGTTGAAAATTTCACATATGTATTTTTGTCGCCACTATGACAAAAAATACTAAAAACAATAAAATTAATATTTATAGGGGGCTCCTATACAGCAAACGTGATTTTTGTCGTTTTTGCTCTATATTAATAACGGCAACAAGCAGGGTAAAAGCCGGATAGTTGCCCCACTTAAAAAAACCCTACGCCACTAAAATATGAAGTAAAATTGATTTGCCAGTATAATTATAACGCCCGTCCAAGTCTCACCGTGAAAGATTTTTGCTCACATATACAAGACGGGTGCCGGGTGCGCCTACAATAATGGTTTTTAAGGAATTAATGTCTGCAGGAAAGGGACTTCGAATCGTAATCAAAGACTACCGCAAATAACCTAACCAAGAGCATGTCAGGACATGTCTAAGGAGGGTTCCGTAACTATAAACGCGTAATATGCTTTTTTTTTTAATTACTCCAAAAGTTACTGTCCGATTTGGTTCGTAATAATTTTCCTAAAGAGTTTTTAGCATGATCTATCAGCATGGAAATTTGCAAGTTTCTATCTCTTATAGTTTAAAAATGCTAGGGGGGGGACCAACTTACAAACTACTTTGGAGGCCGATTACTCGAAAATGGGCAACTTTATAAAAAAGTAACGTATGAAACCTTGCCTTCATTTTCAAATACCTATTCTACGATATCCCACACGATGGGGTAGAGTGAAAAAATATTTTTCATCCCCACTTCACATGTATGGAGAGCCACCCCTAAACTATAAAATTATTATTTTTTTATGATCCCGAAACCGTGATCTATACACAATCTATAACTGTACCAAATTTCATCAATTTATATTCATAATTACAGGAGCTAGAGGCGCGGACAGACAGACAGACAGACAGACAGACAGACGGACAGAGCGAAACTATAAGGGTTCCTTAAGTATTACGGAACCCTAAAAACATTCCTAAAATAGCGAATTCAGAACCGAGGCAAGTATCCTATCAAGGGAACTATCCGGCTTTTACCCTAGATTCCGACTCGCACTTGGCTGGATTTTATTCGTTGGAATGATATAATATATTATGATCATTTTACACAAAATGTAATGGACAACAGGTAATAAAATGAATTATTATTTATTGAAACCCTGTTCATTACTGTACGCCATAACAAACAGTACTTGCAAAAAAAACTGGAATTCAATCGTAGGAAATCCCTAAAGTCTAAACACACACGCTTCGGCGAACCTTGAGTGAGTGCATATATAATATCAAGAATGACTTCTCATAGGCTATTTATAAATTAAACTTCTATGTATTCAGCCATATAGAGCTAGAAGTGGGTCAAGTTCGTCGAATGTAGGGCAGAGGATAACTGAGACTATCGCGCAGTAACTAGGTTACAGATGTTTACGTCTTGTCCAACAATATAATTATTGTAAGCAAATAAATATTATCAACTAGACGTTGCCCGCGACTTCGTGCGCGCTATACAAAATCTCGCGGGAACCGTACATTTTGCTGGAATAAAAAGTAGCCTGTCCTTCCCCGTGGTCTTCTCCACTTTCTCAAATATTTTCCAAATTTCATCATAATCGGTCCAGTAGTTTCGGAGCGTATTCGATGCAAACAAACAAACCTTTCCTCTTTATTATATAAATATAAATCAAGAATTAAAAAAATATACAGCCCAACGTATAACCGACTCTTTTTTTTGGAAGTCGGTTAATGAATGGTAAATAATAATTGATATTTTATAACAATTTCGAAAATCCTGATATTACTTAATTTATCTTTTGTTATATTTACTCTGACAATTTGAATATCGTTTGAGAATAAAAATGTGTCAAATTATATTTAGATATTTCATACAGTTTTTATTGTCGTTGTCTATTTGTGATGAAATAATGGAAAATGCCAGGAGATTTTATGTTCCAAGGTTGTGATTATTTCAGACTTTTAAAACGGTTTAAAATAGATCAATAGTAGTTTTATCGACTGCATTTAACTTTTTTAACATAAAAAAGACCAAAGTAGAAATTTTAATGAAGAAAACCGTCTGACGTAGCCCTAAAAATGTATTAAACGATAAACAAGAAATATAATTGTATGGAATTCTTTCAAAATCCTCATAATACGAGTATTCATTTTATTTTATAAAACTATTATAGATTTAATAATAGTTGCGGGCGATAGATAAGTGTATGTTTTGAAAAGATTCTGAGAGGCTCGATCCGTACGAACGGGTAAGTAGGCGAAGGTCGGCCGCCATTGTAATCGCTGGAGTGACGTTACTCGCAGAGATAAGCAAAACGCACTGCGACCCACCAGGTTACCCCAACTGACCTTTCACTACTTTTATTGAATTAAAAAAGTTGATTACCTCATTTATTGATTACATAGATAGATATTCTATGTAATCAATAAATAAGGTAATTAACTTTTAAATAATTATTTTATCTTATGAAGCCACATTAAAATCTTAATAAAATATATTAAGTTTATGTTAAGCTTAGATTTATTGATAGAAAACTCTTTATTTGCACACACACACACACACACACACACGCACGCACGCACGCACGCACGCACGCACGCACGCACGCACGCACGCACGCACGCACGCACGCACGCACGCACGCACGCACGCACGCACCGCGCACGCACCGCGCGCGCACCGCGCGCGCACGCACGCACGCACCGCGCGCGCACGCACACACACACACGCACACGCACACGCACACGCACACGCACACTCAAACTTCCTCACTGGCTAGAACTTTTTATAGTTAGTGTAGGTATACCGGTTGACATTCTCACATTATTTTACAACATACAAGTAGCAAAGTATCACTACAATTTAAAAAAAAAAACAAAATCGTTTAATCGAATCACAATTTGATACATTGAAACAATAATGATTTAAGGAAACTAAAATAATGTAGTAGTACCTACCTCAAAGTGTCTTTATTCTATTTATTGCTACAGAACCACACGATTAAAGTTAAGCATCAAATTGTATTCAACATAATACAGCAATATAATTGTTGCGACATCAAGTGTATATAGCGTTTATTTGTTTGAATTAACAAACAATACTAAAAGATTATGTTATGACTACGACATAGCTTGTGATAAATGTACTAGTACCTATTTATATGAAAAATTCTCATGATTTTAAGTAGGTTCCTCATCAATGCGGCATTGTTTTTTTTTTTTGTGTAAGTAATTCTTTATTCACACAGCAATATGCTTTTTTCAATCAATCAATTTTCTGTAGAGAAAACCGAGATACGCAGCAATAGGGTAGATGACTACTGACTACATGTAAAATGTTTAGTTAGAATACTTTAAACAATCAAAAACAACTTAAGGAACGCGTGACGCCAATACGCCATATTATCAGGCGACATATCATTTTGTACCCAGAGCATTTTGACGAGACTTGGGAAATTCTGTACACAAATCGCTGCACCTCTAAAAATTTTGATTTTGATATTGTTACTACTGAGAACTTTCTTAACGAGTAGAGACAATTAATTTATGCAATTTAATGCAAAATAGTAATCTAGCCTATTCGCGAGACATTTTGTGTAACAACTTGATTTAAGTTTCTATTAGGGGCACGCGGGACACGTCATAAAGCTGTGTGATCGACTTTTAAAGGCTTCGTCATCATTACCAAAGTTTCGTTTAAAACTCAGTTTGCAGCCAAATGTCATCCGTTTATGAATTTTAGTCACAGCGATACAAAAGGTTAACCATAGAATTAGTTGCACAATGAATGCATCATGTGCACATGCCATTGAATGCTAATTTTGTTTGTCTTTCACTTTGTCTAACTTAGCAAATCGTAGGGATACGCAAATTTTAAATGCTTTCTATTTTAATCCATCTCTCATAGAAAAAGTAAGTCCAAGGGAAGGAATATAATTATTTTTATTTCATAATCGAATACAAGCAAATTAAGCAGGTACGTTATGATATTGAAAGAGCACGAATAAAACTTTACGCCAACTTGTTTTTTCAATATTTAAAGTCACTAATTTTGGATACCTTGAGTTTAAAGGCCATTCTTGCAACAACTTGAACAATCTGTATATACGTAGATGTAGGTACTCTGTACAACTGACCACTCCGCAACTTAAACCAATACATTACCGTTTCTGTCATCTGCATTATGCATTGCCGAGTTCGTTGGAACAACTTTATAAAGTACCGAAGGAAACTATCATTGAAATGTAAACGAATAATAAAGCCGTTTTCGTATTGAGTTATGACACTGACATAGCAGTTGTTTTCCTCGACCTAGTCTACAACTGAGCCATCTAAGGAGAACTATCGAGAGCAGGGCCACCAAGCTATTAAAAGGACATTGTTGAAGACAATTTAAATGTAATTTAATTATTAATTGTTTTAAAATACAATGACATAGTTTTGTTATGTGCAATTATGTGAAATGTTTCAGCACATTTGGCATGCTATTACAAGGTAGGTATGCTGATAATATATACAAAATGTATACTTTATGATTATATTCGTTTTTGCTAATTTTGATGAATTTCTCCTGTTAAATTACACTAAAGATTATATGACAGAAATAAGATTATTGATTAAACGTGTTGTGTATTTTGTGTTTAAGATCCCTTCTACTCTTTTTAGTGGGATTACGTTTACCGACAAATTTATTCTTTATTTAACAGTAGTATCTTAATTAATGTTTCATAGTACTAAAAGTAACCAAAGCCTTATAGTTTCGCTCAATTCATATTTCTATTAGACATATATCTGCCCTTCTAGCTTCAGTCTTCTGTAATTATGAACGTAAATATATGAAATAATATATTTATAGATTGATCCTACCCCTTTCTGGGCGAGGCCAAGGATGCCTGGAGCTCAGCTAGTGCTTAATTTTACCAAGGATCTGGGGCGAGACTCTCTGCAGACTGGTACAGAATAATCTTCGTAACTCGTCGTCAAATACTACGAAATATGATCGCATGTTAGCTGCAAAGAAATGGGAGTCGGGCCTTTGGCTACAAGTATTACCGTCCAATACACATTGCTGAATCGAACCACTTTTCGATTACCTTCCTCCCAGTGTCTTGGCGCCCCCGCCGTTGTGTTTGTGGCGCAAACGTCGACACTGGACAGACTCGGACACCTTGGAGACGGAGACGGGCTCTTCTATGGGACGCCACTTGCACTTGACAGTACACTTAATGCTCCGTACCATTCCACGGCACCTCGAGTACTGCAAATCAGGCAGAGCCTCAAGCGATGCAAAATGCAAATATGAAAACCTTAGTGGGGATCACATACTTCTGTAATTTTGGCTTTGGAAATAAACTATTTGTATTTGATCAAATATTTAAACCGCTGGCATCAGATAGGGTCTGGTAGGGTCAGTATTAAAAAAAAAAACAAAAACCTCGTTACCGTCGCCTATCTACCTGTACCTACTAAGCCTACCTAATCCATATAATTATTTAAACTTAATATAATAAAGAGGAAAGGTTTGTTTGTTTGTTTGCATCAAAAAGGCTCCGAAACGACTTTTCCGATTTTGATAAAGTTTGGTTCAGGTATAGAGTAGACTACGGGGAAGGACAAAGGCTACTTTTTATTGCGATAAAATGTATAGTTCCGCGAGATTTCCCTTAGCACGCACGAAGTCGCGGGCAACATCTTTACCTATTTTTGCGACTGTGGATAATTTGTTTTTACCCAATTGCGCGACAGAGGGTAACGTGTTTATCAACCTATGTATGTATGTATCCTTGAAGTATGTACTACGGAACCTTAAAAATAGTGGCACTCGGGGTCTGGGGAGTGCGGACAGAAGTGAACAATATAGAGCACAAGTAAGCATGCAGTTTGTGTACCGTGCGACCCGCCCGTCCCACACCGGTGCCGCTAAGGGCGGGTGTCGACGCTCCGAGCTCTACGCGGCGCGGCGCCGCCGGGACCGGTGCCTGTTATGTATGAAGCACCAAGGGCGCTGCGTACACGTGTACACGCGCCAGCGCTAGCAACGGTTTGACTGGAAGCCTGTTTCATACATAACTGGCGCTGCACCGTATACAAACCGGAGCGTCGACACGGGCCCGCCTAACAGTCCCGCCATTCGCGAGTAAAATGTTTTTTTTTTTCTTTTCCATCTCATAAAATGCTAAACGCACCTAATAATATTTCACGTCAAAAATATAATCCAGGTACCTATATAATATATTATATACCTATTAGGTCATTACGTATGAAATTGGGCGTTTTGTGAAGGAGGAATAGTCGATTTTTTAAACATACTTGGTGCTTTCACCCTATATACCATTGCTATCTATGCACTTTTGCTATTTCATAGGTAGTTCATTGATTTCTTTACTAAAAAAAATCAATCGGACAGGAATCAATAAAATCTCTGAAGTCGCTTTGGACTGCCCCATCGGAGTTGAATTTTTTCCCTTGCAAGAAGTTATCCAAATTTCGAAAAAAATGGTAATATGTTGGAGCAAGGTCCGCGGAGTCGGTACGGTAGATGTCTTAGACATTCCAATTGAAGCTCCTCTAATTTGGTAGCCGTCTGTTGTGCAGTGTGTGATCTAGTGTTGTCCTAAAGCAGCAGTGGCCTAGAACGAATGACCAACCTCGGTTTTTTAGCAGCTAACTCAAAGTAACATCATGATTTGCAGTTGCTGGCAATAGACATCTGTCGTAATTCGTAATTGTCTGGCCAGATTTAAGAATGCTGTAATGAACGACATCGGCACTAGTCCACCAAACGCTCACAAGTAACTTTTTTTTTTTAGTAAATTTTCGCTTGGGGCAGGCTTTGGCTGGTTCGCCAGGGTTCAGCCATTGCGATGAGCATTTCCGATTATCGTACAGGATCCCTTTTTATTATAACGCAGCAGTCGACGCGCGTATAAACCCCATGAATTGAGTGCAGCAAACCGACAATGGTTTGCTGGCTGCTGCACTCAATTCATGGGGTACCCACCTTTCAAGCTTTTTCACCTTCCCAATTTGCTTCAAGTGAATAAAACACTTTTATCACTAACACCGCAGCCTGCAGCTAGCTCGGACGTGGTTTGCGATAAGCGTGATCAGCTTCTACAATAGCCTTCAATTCTTCATTATCAACTTTGGTCTCCGGCCGTCAAAAATAATACGATTTTTGAAGTTTTCCATTTTGTAAACAGAGTGACGCAAAGAAAAAACAAAAGAGGAAAAAACAAAACGGTTTTCGAAACACAATTATGAATCAGTAAATAGCGGTATAAATTTGAAATCTGAATTCCTAACCAAAGAAGTTATATTTGAGATTAAAGTGGCCAGTACGACAAAACGCAAAAAATAAAATGTACATATGCAGAATTTAATTTAATTATAAGGAATAATTTAAGTAAGTACACGAAAACAGCCAGTATCGATTGTTGCGACACTCCGAATCGAATTAATTACCTCGCAACCGAGCGCAGTATTAAAAAACGATTTGCGCAAGAGCCGATCTGCACCTTGACACAGATAGTGCTCAAACTGTCGTTTTGAATACACAAAAACCGGACGCTGCCTTCACTATTTGAACAGACTAGCGCGACTCTGTTGATTTAGAGAAGTATCCTAAATCAGAAACGTTTGTACTACAGCATGGAACCAAAATAAATCCTAGGAATTAGGACATCTGAAATCAGCAAACACGAGACAAAACTCAAATCACATTTATTAGATTCAGTTAAACATGGAAAGGGTAAGTATAATATAGTCGTAGTCAGAAACTATCAAATTTTGACTCTACAAAAGTGTGTGTGGCTCTACAAAAGAGCGTGTGATATTACAAAAGAGTATTGGACTCTACAAAAGAGTAATAATCACTCCTTTTAACCGACTCCCAAAAAAAGGAGGCGGTTATACATTCGGCATATATTTTTTTGTATGTTCAACGATAACTCCACCGTCAAAACCATAAGTTGGTCCCGTTGTCAACAAAGTGGTAACTTGATGATGGGATCCGTGAGGAATCGTGGGAACTTTTGTGGGAATTTATATCGACACATATAGTGATTTTGACTTTTTCTCAATTTCTTTTTCTCTCTCTTCTTTTTCTTTTGGGTTACCAAGTTACCAAAAAGTAAGATTTTGCACTAAGGTAAAGACTTGAGTCCAAAAGTACTGAACATGTTTCCAACATTGTTTAACTGTGGGAAAGCCACGCTTCGGCAGGAATGGGCCGGCTCGACCGGGTTAATACCACGGCCTCACAGAAAACCGGCGTGAAATAACGATTGCGTTGTGTTTCACCGAGTGACTGAGGTTACCGGAGGCCCAAGGGGGGATTGGGGATTTTAAGGACCAGGAACGCAAGTCGCAACACCAGAGGAGTTACAAGTGTAACTCATCATCTTCATCTACAATTCCTAATGGAAGCTTGGCGCGTGTTCAATAATACATTCGATCGTTTATTTTAAACGTTCTAAAAATGGGTTAATAATAATGTAACAAACATGACTAAAGAGGGCAAAAATATAAATTTTACACAAAAATTAAAACTACTTTCAAAGTGAAAATATCCAAAATTTTGAAATAAATCTTTTTTTCCATATAATTTGGCTTTTAAATTCGGCTAAATTTTAAACTATTTCTCTACTCCATATTCATAATTTTCAAGTCTTCGGGGTCTACAATATAATGATATTTTTTGGATAGGTATTCATTTAATTCATACTTTTTTTGTGTATTTGAAATCAGTTTAATTTTTTGTTTAAAAATGTAGAGTCAAAATTTGCCTAATCATTACATATTATAAAACGAAGTCCTTTTTTATCTGTCCCTATATATGTTTAAATCTTTAAAACTACGCAACGGATTTTCATGCGGTTTTTTTAATAAACAGTGATTCAATAGGAAGGTTTTTATCTGTATAGCATGCATAATATAGTAGCGAAACACAGATAATTTTAGAGTTTTCTAATATCCTAAATAAACATTACATTGTAAACGCTGGCTGAACCCTACGAGATAGATAAAAATAATAAATAAATAAAAAATATTTATTTGAACACAAACTAAAAAGAAATACAGAAAATAATAATAATAAAAAATCCAAATTGGCGGCCTAACTGCGAAGCAGTTTCTTCCAGGCAACCATTTACAACCAATTTGACGACCTCTGTGGCTCAGTTGGTTGAGTGTGTTGGTGCTCAAGCCGGAGGTCGCGGGTTCAAATCCCGCCGAAGGAACAAAAAGTTTTTCTGTGTTCCTGGGTCATGGATGTGTATTAAATATGTGTATAATATAATAAAAATCTTAAATATGTGTATAGTATAAAATTATTAAATATATTTCCGTTGTCTGGTACCCGTAACACAAGTTCTTCGAGAACTTACCACGGGATCAGATTGACGTGGTGAAGCGTCCATAGATATTATATATTATTAGATGTAAGTACTACAATATTTTACACCATAAAAAGTTCCACAAAAAAGTCCGCGTTGGTATGTCTATCTCTTAGGGTAACCTACAATAACCATTTTTTATCCTTTATTTTTTACGCGAAAAATGGCTTATTTACGAAGCGATTTTAATCAATACAGCCTTAATCCTTATCCAATAGGGGATCGGACTACATCTGAAATATGTAGTTTCGTTAATATATTCAGAAATATTGAGGCATTACTACTCGGTAAATGTAAAAAAATATATTATTTATATATGTAGTTTACTAATTAAATACATTTAAAAAGTACCAAAAAAAATTTTTTTTTTGCGGAATTGGTAAACAAAGCCTACATCATTAGTTTACTCACGTTATATACAAAAACATTCATTATGGTAAGTATGAACTTAAACGCACAAATATGGGAGATATTTACAAATATATTACGGCGGCCATATACTTCATATACTACTTCATATACTATAACCTACAAGTGACGTCATTTGTAGGTCGACTTTAGTATGGAGTGTTTTTAGGAGGCTCGCGAATTTTTTTCCAATACAACAGGCAAACAGCGATTGACATACCAGTCTGCAGTAACTATCCTTCCATCTTCTAGCACAACTGTCGCGAAATGACCTTTCCGACCAAAGAATGAGACAATCACCTTTTTTCCTTGACTTCTTCCTTGCTTTACCTTAGTTGGCCGATCCTCGAAAGGAAACACCCACTGAGCTGATTGTCTTCGGTTTCGGGTTCGTAGCAATATATCTAGCTTTCATCATCTGTGACGATCACAAATACAGCATTTGAGTCACCGCCGTTGAACTTATCTACGATTTGGCGACACCAGTCCATGCGAAGATGTTATCTGGTCGTCGGTTAAAGTATGGGGAATCCATCTGGTACAAAGCTTCCTGACGCCTAAATGTTCGTGTAATATTTTTTGAACTTGACTCATACCAATGCCTAGGCTTCCCATATCTGCTGATAGGTCACTCTCTTATCTCCTCTATCATGCGTCGCACAGCACTGATGTTATCTTCAGTAGAATTTCGTCTGTTAAAGGACGTCCCTCACGCGGATCATCATTGAAATTGCTACGTCCACGCTTAAACTCGTTAAACCATTTGTAAATAGTGGCACTACATTAGGTTACCAAAGAGTTCTAAAATTGAAATTCAAAAAAAGTTTTCATTAGCAATGTTTCTAACTGGCCAGTTCTAAACATTTTCAGTGTCGCCCACGTACGAAACAAGTAGCTTTATTTGTCTGCCCCTATGTATATTGTATGCTTAGATCTTTAAAACTACGCAACGGATTTTGATGCGGGTTTTTTAAATAGTCTTTAACTATTTTATCCACATTATAGGAGCCCTTTAAACCATACAGTTTAAACAAATATCTTATATTTTATAAGATATCGTAAAAAATATCGAAAAATATAACATTACCTATATCAAACGGTCGCGCATGTCGCGTCGACGTGATGGGGACCCGTTTTTAACCATTGGGTACGAAACCCTTAAAATATTTTCAATAGTGATACAAAAGCATATTGCTGTGAGTAGAGCTATTCGCCGAAGTAGTTTTTTTCTCCAAGAACACTAATTCACGCGGGCAAAACCGTGAGCAAAAGCTAGTAAACAAAAAATGAATTGAGCGTTGATGACGTTAACTTCGCCTAATAGACTAAATCAAGACAGTGATAACTACGTCAAGAACTATTTAAGATGCGTGAAGTCATCAATAAAGAAAAAACGATTTTAATATAAGGAGCTCAAATACAAATTATAATAGGAAGCATTTTTTAAGCAAATATTCTGATAAGATTCGCGTTAGAAATAAATACATATAAGTTGCAAAATCAAAACCTTTTATCGAAAATCTACAAGATCAAAAAGCAACGAATATATTTTGTGTTAACTAGAATTGTTATGCTTCGAGTCTACTTCTCTTTTTCAGAATAGACATTAGACGATAATTAAAAATAAATTATATTTATTGACTTGAATTATGAGCCTACTCCAAACTGCAGCCTGTTAATCGATATTCTTATTGCAGTCCATTATTGTAGGCTGAGACTTGAGTGCTGACCAGACCTGACCAGGTCAACTTTGACGCAAATGGTTTTGTTGTAATCGACACGTTGTTAAAGGTGTAATCGGTTCGCTTTACTCGGCATTCAGTTTATACGGGAGAGGTTTCTTGCGTCATTACTGCCCTACTTATTGAGAGGAGCCTATCCCTACCGTTAAAAGTATCCGGTCATGTTTCAAGATTTTATCCCATAATTCTCCTAACCCCATTGTATCGTATTGGAATTAATAGGGCGTATCAATATCACACAAGCTATGCTCCAAATGTGGAAAGCACATTTAAAGAAAATATGAAGAAAAAATCTCTATTAAGAGTTTGGAAACATTTACATTTAAGGGATTGAGACGCATCATTATGCTAGTTATAATGAGATAGTAAATTTCGCAATTAAATAACCCTAAGCGCAGTTAATTTTAATGAAAATGCCATATATCAACAATGTTAGAGGTAAGTATGAGAAATTACATTACCACATTAACACTCTACTTAGTGAGCTCCGTAGTTATTTAGAAAACGGTATGGTTAATTAAAAAATATAGTTTTACATGGAAATGTACTCAGCTTTTACACGTGTAGTTTTTCAACGGCCATGTGCAAGGACAGAAACATTACAAACCTTTGGGGAGCCAGATGCCATTCTGCAATTTTCTCCATGAAATTATTATAAAGACATCATCACTTCAGTATTAAAATGCGTAGCGATGCATTACTAAATTACTTAATTGTTTTTTAATCTAATTTTGTACCGTTCCTATAGTGCAAAGTTTATACCTAAAATTAAATGTGAAAAATTAAGAGGATCTACTTCCAAAAAAAGGAGGCGGTTATACGTTAGGCTATTTCAAGATAAGGAGCTCAACCGATTTTCAAAGTTCTTTTTTTGATGTAATTTTCTTTTTTCCTTTTTTCTTTTTTGAGGGTATAATCCCAAGTGGGTCTCGTTTCCAAAAAAAGTGGTGACCTTATGATGGGATCCATGAGGAATCGAAGGAACTCCTCGAAATTTATATGGACACATAATATGGTGATATTGAGTATTTCTACCAAACCAAAAAGTAAGATTTTGCTCCAAAGTATAACCTGGATCCAAAAGTACAGAACAGAATTCCTGACTCCTCATAGATACATGTTTGGGACTTTCGGCGTTGTTTAAAGAACTGCTAGCATATGCCACCATGTCAATTAGAGTAATCATCATCATCACCACCACCACCACCACCACCACCATCACATCATACATGATACATCATCACATTTTGATGATGTATTTCTCATAGTATTTTACACCAACACGGAGATCTTTGAACATGACTCTGCCGTTTATAGACCTATTTGCAAAATTTTTTATTGTTCTAAAGGGTATAATTCGAAATTGGTCTTTGAGTCACTAATGTGGAAACTTGATGGGATTTTTCTAAAATCTTAATTTTGAAGTCGGTACCAGCAAATATTATGTTCGTGAACTATAAAAAATATTGCAGGATATTTTTTGGGCTGGTAGCGACTTCAAAATTAAGGCGCTGTGAGTAGTCAACTATGAAGTATTCGAGGGGGTGAAGGAGATGAGTGGGGGACGTGCCGCCCCCGTTACTGCGGGGGACTTCATGCGAAATACGTCAAAGTGATGTGTCTATAATGTATAAAAGCGTAATTTCGATAAAATTGTAATGTGCTTCATAGCCTAGCGGTATCTTGCCCGCCTAAAGCAAAGCGTAGCGTCTAGGTTCAAATCTCATTACAATTTAATATATTTCAAAATGTCTGTTTTCTGTCTAGGTCGATTATAAAAAGTCTAATTCCTAATTTTGTGCCAAATTTAGCCATTGCGATTCGAGAAAGTTAAGTTTTTTAGTAAGTAGTTAAAGGGTAAAAAAAATCTAAAAAAAAAGCTCAATTAAGTCACTGAACTCCTAAACGGCTGTACCGATATTAAGTAATGAAAAATTTTGTGTGTCTTCAGGTTGATTCGAGAATGGTTTAGATTTGCAATCGGACCTGGTAGGTGGCGCTGCTGTCAGTAGTCAGTACGTCAACAAATTTAATTCTAACGCGGGACGAAGTTTGCCGGGATAGCTAGTATTATTATAATATACAGTTGAAGTACTGCGGAGTGCGGAATACGCACACTACAACATGTATTACATAGTACACTTTATGACATCACACACATTGACGTTTCTTCCTAGGACGACATTTCAAAATTTTATATATTATTTCGCATTTTTCAGCGGTTACAAAATCTAAACTTGCTTTTGCCTGCAACTTCGTTCGCGTAGCACAAAGCTAAATTTTATCGACTGATTTTATACAATACATAAATACACAATAAAATTCAATATCAAATATTCCCATTATACATGAAACTTCGGCTATCTGACAGCAAAAAAAAATACAATTTCAAATAAGTACCTAGTTTCTGACATTTGTGGTTTAACCAAATAGTCTCTTCGGCTACATCATATTAATTGTAAATATTGTTTTATTTAATCTATTACTAATATAATACAGAGAGAAGGTTTATTTGTTTGTATGTTTGTTTGTTTGCATTGAATAGGCTCCGAAACTACTGGAATGATTTTGATGAAATTTAGGACAGATATAGAATAGACAACGGGGAAGCACATAGGCATACTTTTTATTGCCGAAAAATGTACGGTTCCATCGAGATTTCCTTTTGCGCGCATGAAGTCGCGGGCAACACCTAGTCTAAATATAATATAAAAGGCAAACCTGACTGACTCATCTATCAAAGCACAACCGAAACTACTGAACAGATGTTGCTAAAATTTGGCACAGATAGTTGTAATGACGTAGGCATCCGCTAAGAAATGATTTTTGAAAATTCGCCCCCTACGGGTGTAACAAAGGGGTTAAAATTTTGTATGGAAACCGAACTTTACGCGGATGAAGTCGCGGGCAAAAGCTAGTAAAAAATAAACGTAGATTACTGAATAAGTACATGTTCCTAATATCTGCTCATGGTGATTAGAATTAGAATTGATTATAATAATTGATAAATTATATGTATAAACTTTACAAACCAACAGAATAATATTTAGGTATATATATATTTACTTATTCTGTTGTCAATCAATGTTGTCAATTTTGAATCAAATATGTTTTTTCTTTCGTCGTGTAATAAATAAGTTATATCAATAATTTCGATTATTTTACGTCAGTCTGACTGGCAGCTCGGTTTGCGTACCGACGTTTGATTTTTGGTGGTGAGTTCAAATCCCGGTAAGATAAATATTATTTTTGTGATTCTTATAATGTCTTTGTTTTTCTTAAATATTTTTTTATTTATTTTTTATTAATTTTTATCGTTGTACTAAAACTACGACCAAAGCTCGGTCTCCCTAGTATCTACTTATAAAGAGTTTTTGTACCTCCATCTTAAAACTTTGGACTAAAAATTTGGACATTCATCGAATACAATCTTTTCATATTTTATATAATATAATCTACCCTTATATTAACAACAACTAAAGTAACTAATAATAAAATAAGTACATAATTAACCATATACTTTTATTACTGGGAAAACAAGCATCGCTCGGAGTTTTATAGTGCGACAAAAAAAAAGAAAAAAAATCGTCTGACCGGGATTCGAACCCGAGACCAATTGGTCGCAACAACGCAAAAAGCCAAAGGGCTACCAAGCGTCTTACGTCAGTTAGCGAAATTAAGCATACGTTATAAGTATTACACGACGAAAGAAAAACTAATATTTACCCTCGACTTGACCTTTATGCAGACGACATAAAGGTCCATTCGGGGGTAAAATAAATTTGAACGGACTTTCAACAATAAATTCGAATAATTTTTGAGCAGAAAAGAGGGGAAAAATTTGACATACGTCTCATTAGCAAGAGGCCTAAGCCGGTACTGTCTTATTCAATAGATATGAAAGAGAAGGAATGACAGGTCGCCATTTCGCGATGTTTCATTCGACTCGTACGAATTATTTATCATTGAAATAAATTAATACTAACAAATATCACATTCTATACTAAAAATCAAAACAACAATTCCCTTCCTTTTATTATGTTTTACGAAACTGCAAATAATTTTCTTATTTCTGTTCACAAATAATACAGTTACAACTCCAAGAATTTCTATTTTAATGGTTACTTTATGATTTTTTTTTATCGAGAAATTTTTCAGATAACGTGTTTTGAAAACGAAGGTCCCCTAGCAAATATGATCAAAATTAACATATATTTTTTTGCTGCACTAAAATGTATCCATTCGTCTCAAAAAATTTTTGAAAGAAGCGTATTTCTAGGGTAAGAGCGCCTTAAGAAGATTGAGTATAAAAATAGTAAGTAAAAATTTTAGCCAAATTTAAAAGGATAATTATTTAAAAAATAAGTTTTATTGCATACTTTTTTTGTGTATTTTTACTTTGGATGTCAGTTAAATTTTTTGTTTGAAAATAATAATACAAAATGTTGACAGCGGCCTAGTACGGAATGACATTTTTTTAGATGTGTTTTGTATAAATAAATACAGACACTGAACAATTAGTATAGGAGATCGGACTACATCTAAAATAGGTATTTAGTTTCATTAATACACTCAGAGGAATTGAGGCATTACTACTTGGTAAATGTAAAAAAAAAACTATATTATTTTATGTGTAGTTTACTAATTACTTAGATACATCTAAAAAGTACAAAAAAAAAATTTTTTTTTTATAAATTAGTAAACAAAACCTGTCATTTGTTTACTTACATCATATACAAAAACATTCACATTGGTAAACTGTATGAACTTAAACCACAAATATTGGTGATATTTACAAATATATTTCTGCGGCCGTAACCTCCTTATATGTATTATAAATGTGAAAATTTGTGAGGATGTACGGATGGATGGATGTATGGATGGATGTTACTCCTTCATGCAAAAACTACTGAACGGATTTTGATGAAATTTGGTATGGTAGTAGTTTAGGCTCTGGATTAAAACATAGGCTACTTTCTATCCCGAAAAAATACAGTGTTCCCGAGGGATCTGTATTCACGCGGGCGGAGCCGCGGGCAACAGCTAGTACTTCATACACCTTAACCTACGAATGACGTCACTCGTACCACGAGTTTAGTATGGAGCGTTTTTACAAGACTTGCGAAATTTTGTATACAAATCGCTGTACCTTAAATATTTACTGTTTCTTCTGATAAGTTACTCATATTTAAGAGTACTATTCATTTATACAATTTTGAAAAAGTCCAATCGCCTATTAAAATAAACCTTATTGCCACGCATTAATATCCACGCATAATATCAAAAAAAAAATAATTGAGGAGAGTTTTTTCGCTTTTTTTCAAATCTTTTTTATTACAAATTTTAAGGTGATTATATCCGCTATCTTTGGAATTTTAAATAAATAAAGTAAGGTACATAAAAGCAGAAAAATGTTCTTAAACACGACCTCTTTTTTGTAAATTTTGGGTGTAGAAGTTCTGGATCTTCAAAGCTTTTCCGAGTCTGGGTCAAGGGGCTTTTAAATAAACTTTTTAACCAGTCTTTGTTAAAAGAAGTATTTTAATAACGAAAATAATTATATACTTACGAAATATCTTTCGCAATAATTGTATTCCTATGAGTACAATATAAACCTTGAAAGTAAATAAATTACCAAAATTTCACAACAATAGTGTGTGTAATTTATAATTATTGTTAGATTGCTTATGAGTTTATACTAATTATAATAATATACTAGCTATCCCGACACACATCTGGAATAAATTAATAACTACACCTGCAACTACATCTACAATTATACACCGACAACTACACCTACTATCTGTAACTACACCTACCAACCTACTGGGGCCGGCCTGGGGCGGTTTTTTTTTATGAACCAAACATAAATATTTGACAGTCAAGTGAAAAATTGAACACTACACCTACCAACCTACTGGGGCCGGCCTGGGGCGGATTTTTTTTATAAACCAAACATAAATATTTGACAGTCAAGTGAAAAATTGAATACTATGAACTGTTAGTATGGGGAAATTTACCTAATCGTCGTTTTTAGTATTTACCCGGATTTTTTTCCAATATTTTTCACAGTTTAAACCTTCTCTGAACTTTCACAATTGTTTCAATACCAAAATTAGCCTAATCAGTCCAGCGCTTCTCAAGTTTTAGTTTGAATTGGAATTGCAATCCGACATCCAAAATAAGGTGTTATGTATACGGTTGTATATCAATACTAATAATATAAAGCTGAAGAGTTTGTTTGTTTGTTTGAACGCGCTAATCTCAGGAATCAGAGGAACCAGTAGGGTTCGAATTGAAAAAATATATTTGCGTTGGATTTGCGTTGGTAGGTAGATAATGGCACATAATGAAACATAATATTTTAGCAACTAGCAGAAATCGGTTCATAATCTCAACTCCAACATGTCGGATATTCAACTGAACAATTTTGTCAAGAATTTTGTTCATTGTTACAAATTTCTGACTATCTATTACCTACTTATGAAAGTTCAGTGCGCAGTACGAATCAGAAACGGTTTTGTCGCAAGCGCCATATACCATGGTGTATTAACGTGTGGTAAACTCCACCATTGTGTTTCAACTTTGCAAACATTTTCGAAAGTAATCCAAGTAAACTACACGAGTCTCTTATTACGAAATATCAAGGACGTAGGTTTAACAGTGGGAAGCCGTACGAATGTTTACGTAGGTAGTCGGCATAAAGTTATTAACACATGTGTAGAAACACATACCTACATAAAATACAACTTCTCATTATGCGTTTCTAGAGGTAATTTTTTTAAGAGCAGCAGCGCCATTAGGTAATGAAAGTTATATGTATGAATATCAATTTATATTTAAAAGGTTTTCGGGTAAGGCAATAAAATAGTATTATGGTACCTACTTTGCAAAATTTCGTATCTTTTCTCTTATGCATATTATGGATATTTGCAACTTTCATCAAGACAAGCGAAGTTCAAGCTAACAGAGCTGGCGAACAGCTCCGTGTGTAATATTAGGTCATCACATATACTTTTAACTTAGATTACCGTATGAAATTGGCGTTTTGTAAAGGAGAATCATAAAGTCGATTTTTTTAACATAATATGTTTATTTAATCAAAGTATATACCATTGCTATCTATGCACTTTTGCCATCTCATAGGTAGTTCATTGATTCCTTTACTAAAAATAACCTAACCAAGAGCATGTCAGGACATGTCTAAGGAGGGTTCCGTAACTATAAACGCGTAATATGCTTTTTTTAATTACTCCAAAAGTTACTGTCCGATTTGGTTCACAATAATTTTCCTAGAGAGTTTTTAGCATGATTTATCAGCATGGAAATTTGCAAGTTTCTATCTCTTATAGTTTAAAAATGCTAGGGGGGGGACCAACTAACAAACTGCTTTGGAGGCCGATTACTCGAAAATGGTCAACTTCATAAAAAAGTAACGTATGAAACCTTGTCTTTATTTTAAAAGACCTATTCTACGATACCCCACACGAAGGGGTAGAGTGAAAAAATATTTTTCAGCCCCACTTCACATGTATGGAGAGCCACCCCTAAAATATAAAATTATTATTTATGATCCCGAAACCGTGATCTATATACAATCTATAACTGCACCAAATTTCATCTATTTATATTCATAATTACAGGAGCTAGAGGCGCGGACAGACAGACAGACAGACGGACAGAGCGAAACTATAAGGGTTCCTTAAGTATTACGGAACCCTAAAAAAACCATTCGGACAGGAATTAAGGACAATAAACTATTTCAAGGCGCTTTGGACTGCCCCATCGGAGGTGAATATTTTCCCTTGCAAGAAGTTATCCAAATTTCGAAAAAAATTGTAATCTGTTGGAGCAAGGTCCGGGGAGTACGGTGGATGTCTTAGACATTCCAATTGAAGCTCTTGTTGTCTGTTTTTCTGTAATACTATTCTTGTAAGAACGAAACGGCCAAGCCTGTAACTTGACAAGGATGCAGAGTTTGTGAAATAAGGTATTCATAGGCGTGTAAAGTTAGAAGTTTGGTAGAGTCGGAGATTGGTTTTTCATGAGATCTGATAGCTTTTTGACAGTGCGAGTCATATGGCATCGTCTTGGCAAAACTTTATATGAAAATGTTTTTGATGGGATTTCACTTCTTTTTTAAAGTTGTTATGACATTTTTTTTTCCTTTAATATTATTTTATTACTATTTATAAGACGAATCCATACAACAATTTTCAGACCTTTAGAGTAAAAATTTGCGTAGGTAATTGTTGTTAAAATTGATGATTTTTTTTTTGATTAAAGGATAATATTATACTCGTATATAGAACTGTTTGAGCTGGTACCGACTTCAAAAATAAGAAAATTGAGAAAAGAAGTAGAGAGATAGTTAAATTTTAACAGAATTTAAAGAAGAACTATTTCGACACTAAGAATGTCATCGCTTTTACTTTGGAAGTCAGTTTATATATATATATATATATATATATATATATATATATATATATATATATATATATATATATATATATATATATATATATATATATTTTAAATATTAATTTATCATAACTTATGAGGGTTAAAAAAAAGACGAAACTCTTCGACAAAAGGCAGTCTGGTAGTGCCTTTAAATTATTTATTATTAAAATATCATTTCTTCTTTTAACTTAGATTAATATTATATTGAAACCTAAGGTCTGGCTCTTTTGTTTCTAATATAAAATTATGTTTTAATGCCATTTATTTTCTTATATGAAATAGTCCTTAATATTGGAATACCGTATGTATAAAATTACTTAATATTATGATAATATTACTAATTATATGATTCATTTGAAAAAACAATAGAAATGTTATTAACCAAGATAAGTGCATCTAACAAACATATATTATTATGTGGTGATTTTAATATTAATATTTTAGAAAGTAACTCTACCACTGTTATATTTACTTCATTGTTAAAATCATATAACCTAACCTATTTATTTTTTGAACCGACAAGGATCAGTGACAGCTCTGCAACATGCATCGATAATATTTTTACCAACATAGATCCATTAAATAAAGAAATAATTAAGAAACTAAGCTCTGATCACTGTGGACAGCAAGCTATTTTCCCTATAGATAATAATAATTGCAAACAATTACACAGGGACAGAAACACATGTATACCAATAAATGTTAAACGTATTGAGAAGTTTAGAGGTGAAATAGAGTATCATAATAGCCCGGATATGTCATTTGGTAAACTGTTTAAATTAATTAAACATAATTTTGATACCATTTTCACCTCTAAAACAGTGAGAACAAACAACAAAAGTAAATTCAGTGAATGGGCAACAGCAGGTATTTTGAAAAGTAGATTTAAATTGGATGAACTCTATAATGAAAGAACAATGAATCAAAGTGAAGATTTTAAAAGTTATGTAAGGTTATATTCAAAAATATTTAAGCAAGTCTGCTCAGTAGCAAAATCTCTTCACATTAGAAATAAAATTAAGAATTCTAAAAACAAGGTTAAGACAACATGGCAAATAATTGCAAATGAAACTGGAAGAGTCACCAGGCGCAACTCATATTTTAAATTAAATATAGATACTAAAATAATCAAATCCGACATTGAAGTTGCAACTGCTTTTGAGAAATTCTTTGCTGACATTCCAGTTTCAACCACAAAAAATTTAAACGCCTCTCCTGCTGCTGCTGAATTGCTACTTAAAGAAAACGTAAAAGAGTGTGAAATCGAATTTAGATTTAAAGAAATAGGACCTCAAGACATTATTAAACATTTTAATTTGTTAAATATCAAGAATACTGCAGATTTATGGAGCCTATCTATGAAAGTTATTAAATCTATAATCGATATTATTGCACCTTACTTAGCAACTATCTTTAATGATTGTATAAAACGTGGCGTCTTTCCTGATCTAATGAAACACAGTAAAGTTTTTTTTTTTTTTTTTTTATAAAACTAGGGGGCAAACGAGCAAACGGATCACCTGATGGAAAGCGATTACCGTCGCCCATGGACACCCGCAACATCAGAGAAGTTGCAAGTGCGTTGCCGGCCTTTTAGGAGGGAATACGCTCCCTTCTTGAAGGTTTGCAGGTCATAATGGTCCGGAAATACTGCTGGCGACAGTTCATTCCAGAGTTTTAGAGTGCGCGGCAGAAAGCTTCGGGTAAAGCGCACGGTGGAGGACTGCCACTCATCAAGGTGATGAGGATGATAATTATTTTGTCGCATGGTGCGGTGGCGAAAAGTTGCAGCAGGTATAAGTCCGAACAATTCCTCGGAGCACTCCCCGTAATATAACCGATAGAGGATGCAGAGCGATGCTACATCTCTACGTAGCTCTAAGGAGTCAAGCCTGTTTGAAACACTATGGCAGTCGACAATTCGAGCGGCCCTACGTTGGATACGATCCAGAGGGAGAAGCTGGTACTTTGGTGCCCCTGCCCAGAGATGAGAACAGTATTCCATGTGAGGCCGAACCTGCGGCTTATAGTTATAGGCGTTGGACCGGACTGAAATACTGCTTTGACCTGTTCAGAACACCAAGCTTCTTGGAGGCTAACTTGGCCTTGCCCTCCAGATGATATCGGAACTGGACCTCGCTCGATATGTTAACACCAAGTATTCCAATGTTGGAGGAGACAGTTATGGGTATGCTTTCAAAACGAGGACATACGACCATTGGCAACTTTTTAGCGGTGAACGCGCAAACTTGTGTCTTAGAGGGGTTGAATTGGACTAAGTTAAGTCTACCCCATTCAGAGACCTTCTCCAATGAATTTTCAATTTGAGAGACAAGTTTGTTTCGACTCTCAATGACATTTTGCCGAGAGATTTTCGCGTGGCCGGTATATAAGGCATCACCCGTGCTGTCATCTGCATAGCAATGAATGCCATTGGTTTGTAACATATCATTGATATGCAGTATGAACAGGGTAGGTGATAGCACACAGCCTTGTGGGACACCAGCATCAACAGACAGAGTATCTGAGCATTCACCGTCGACTACGACCCTTATGCTTCGGTCTGCTAAGAAACTCGTGACCCACTTGCATAATTTCTCGGGGAGCCCATAGGAAGGAAGCTTCGAAAGAAGCGCTTTGTGCCAAACCCGATCAAAGGCTTTCGCTATGTCCAAACTTACAGCCAATGCCTCTCCCTTAGACTCGATCGCCTGTGCCCAACGATGAGTTAGGTACGTCAGCAGATCACCAGCCGAACGACCTTTACGGAACCCGTACTGTTTGTCGCTTAGCAACTGCTGAACGTCTAAGTATTGAAGGAGCTGTCTATTAATAATGGACTCCATTATCTTCGAGAAGAGAGAGGTTATAGCGATTGGTCTGTAGTTGGAAGGATTGGAGCGATCGCCTTTTTTAGGGATCGGGTGCACCAAAGCTGTCTTCCAAGATGCTGGGACTGTGCCATAAGAGTAGGAGAGCCGAAAAAGACGCGTTAAGACCGGTGCCAACTCTGGAGCACACATTTTCAACACTATAGGAGGGATTCCGTCAGGCCCACTTGACTTTTGGGTATCAAAGGAACGGAGAGCAACTCGCACTGAGCGCTGATGGAACCGAATATCCGACATGATGCTCTTGCATCGCGGTATAGTCGGCGGTTCCTGTCCCCCGTCCTCCAGGGTCGAGTTGGACGCAAAGAGCTTGCCAAGAAGTTCAGCTTTCTCTTTTGCGTCATGGGCCAACGAGCCATTTCCTACGTGTAGGGATGGAAGAGATGGCTTACAGAAATTCCCTTCGATAGCTTTGGCGAGAGACCAGAATGCACGTGTTCCCGAGGGGAGACGCTCGAGTCTCTCGCCAATTCTACTGATGTGCTGTTTCTTCGCCCAAGCGATCTCTCTTTTGAAGGACCTAGAGGCAAGGTTGTACTCCTTTTTAAGTTTGCTGGTGTTTAAATCCTGTGCTGACACTGCATTAGCCCAGGTTTGGTAAGCTTCCTGCTTCCGGCGAGAAGCTTTTTTGGAAGATGAACCAAACCAGGGACGGAATCTGCTGCCAGTAGGGACCACAGAGGACGGAATGAAAAGTTCCATTCCTTGTAGCACCACGTTGGCAACAGAGTTGGCAGCGGCGTCAGGATCATCCGGCGAGAAGCACAACTGCCCCCAGGGGTAGGACGCAAAAAAAGACCGCATCCCATCCCAATCTGCTAACTTGTAGTGCCACACACGACGGTAGCAACACGCTGTCGCAACGCGCTCGTGAGTTGCACAGAGCTGCGGACAAGGCAATAATCCGATGAGCCAAGTGGTGCGGCCACGGATACTTGGTAGCCGTCCGGATGTGACGTTAGCAGAAGGTCCAACAGGGAATGAATCTGACCGTCCACATCTGGAATTCGCGTAGGCGCAGTAACCAGTTGTGTAAGGCAGATCTCCCCGCATGATCAGTTTTACTGGAATTGAGCCAGTCGGCGTGGTGGGCATTAAAATCGCCAAGTAGTATGATCTCTGCGGATGGGATCTGCCGCTGCACGAAGTCTGTATCTATTTGCAGATGCTCAAAGAGTCGGTCTATTTCGGGATCACCGCTATGGGACCTATAGAGGCACGCATAGACGCGGGGATGGTCGTCGCACTCTATGCGGAGCCATAAGATTGAAAGGTCCCTAACTTCAAGATTGCTGAGGCGGCGAGAGCTGATATCATCTCTGACGTACACACACACTCCAGCTTTAGGCAGAAAAGAGTGCTCAAGGTTATACCCAGGTTGGGAAAGGTATGATGTGTCAGCCAGAGACGATATCTGCGTCTCGGTTAAGAAGAGCAACGCCGGCTTTGCTGTCTCAAGATGGTAATGGACGGCATTGAGGTTTGAGTGTAGTCCCCTGATATTACAGAAGTCCACTTTCAATATCGCAGGGGGTGCCTTAGCACGTTTACTCTTGCCCCGTGCAGATTGGAGCGCAGTTTTGCCCCCCCCCCCCAGAATACGAGGGGCAGCCTAGACGTCCACGCTCAGGTCCAGGGGCGCCTGAGCATGGACGTCCAGAGAGGGATTCTCCAACGCAGTTGGTACCCTCCTGGGGTAACAAATTAGTTTTCAACTGCGGCATCATAGGGGGGTAGGGGGATTGGGCCTCCGGTAAACTCACTAACTCGGCGAAACACAGCGTAAGTGCTGCTTCACGCCGGTTTTCTGTGAGTCCGTGGTATTTCTCCGGTCGAGCCGGCCCATTCGTGCCGAAGCATGGCTCTCCCACTTTGGAAAACCTCTCTTTAAGTCTGGTAGTAAGTCGGATCCATCTAACTTCCGACCTATATCTATTTTACCAACACTAAGTAAAATGTATGAAAAAATAATACTTAATCAGTTGCTAGCACACTTCAATATAAATAAAATTTTACATAACAAACAATTTGGTTTTACAAAGGGACGCTCTACAACAGATGCAGGCGTCGATCTAATTAGTTATATTTTTGATGCTTGGGAGAGATCGCATGATGCTCTGGGAGTCTTTTGCGATCTCTCTAAGGCATTTGATTGTGTGCAACACTCAACATTGATCAGGAAATTGTGCCACTATTGAGTAAGGGGTCCAGCACTCGTTCTCCTAAAATCTTATTTATCAAATAGGATTCAGAGAGTTGAGATAAATGGAAAAAGATCCACAGGTACTAAAATTGAGATGGGGGTCCCACAAGGGTCAATTTTAGGACCCTTTCTTTTTCTGATTTATATAAATGACCTACCATACCTTATTAATGAAAAAAACGGAATAGTATTATTTGCCGATGATACGTCACTTACTTTTAATATTAATCGCCAAAACTCATGTTATGACGAAGTAAATAATGCTCTTCTAAAAATAGTACACTGGTTTAGTGTCAATAATCTTTTGTTCAATAGCAAAAAACTAAATGTATAAAGTTCACGTTGCCGAATGTAAGGCAAACTAAAACCAATGTACTATTAAATGGGGAAGGTATGGAACTAGTAGATACAGCAGTCTTTTTAGGTATTACATTAGACGCGAAACTTCAGTGGGGCCCTCATATTGCTGGATTGGCCGACAGACTTAGTTCAGCAGCATTTGCAGTAAGTAAAATAAGATATTTTTCAGACGAAAACACAGCAAGGCTTGTGTACGAGTATTTTAGTTACTTCCACAGTATAATGTCCTATGGCATTCTGCTATGGGGCAATGCTGCAGATATAAATACTATCTTTGTGCTGCAGAAGCGAGCTGTTCGGGCAATCTACAAGCTGGCCCCCAACACTTCATTAAGAGATAAGTTTAAGGAAACTGGGATCTTAACTATAGCTTCTCAGTATATTCTATCAAATGTACTATATGTTAAAAAAAATGTAAGCCTATTCAAAAAGAAAAGTGACAACCACAATAGAAATACTCGAAATAAGAATAAGCTTGATGTACCAGTGACTAGACTTACTAAAGTAAAGAATTCGTTTAAAGGCCAATGTATACGCATATACAATAGTATCCCAGAAAACGTTCAACATTTTTCAATCAATAAATTTAAAAAAGTAATCAAAGAACGTTTGTGTAGTAAAGCTTATTATAAACTTAATGATTTCATGAATGATAGCACACCTTGGGAATGAGGTGGCCCCCTGCAAGGCTACTTCCATATACTATTGTACTCTAGTTATATAGTTTTAGTCATAACATTGTTATACATTTTTTTTATTTTAAAAGAACAATTTTCCATCTTTTTGGTAAAAGATGGCCCCGCGCGAGTTTCTTACGCCGGTTCTTCTCGCCGGGCTAGTTCCCGAACCGGTGGTAGGCATCATGTATACCGACGTTCAATAAGTGTATAAAAATACCAACATTGAATAAAAAATTTTTAACTTTGACTAGAACTGCAAAAAAGGATTTTCCTTAAATGAATGACATAGCTGTTGCATTAAAAGCAGACCAAAGTTCTGAAAGCAGTAGAGCGATAACTTGTACATTTCATGACTGGGCTCGCGCTCGAATATTCGTATATAACGATAACAATGAAATAGTACGGGTCCAATAAAGCGAATCTACAACAACAACAGCAGCCTTGACAATGGCAAACTTTATTCTATTCAAGGAGTAGTAGTACCTCTACTCAAAGGTAAGATTATATTTTTATATATTTTTATTTGTTATATTTATTAAATGTTTTTTGGTAACTAGAGGCTTCGCCCGCGTGATATTAGGTTTTGAACTTTCATTCCCCTATCATACACTCCTAGGGGCTGAATTTTAGAAAACGATACGTAACTCATCATTTTTTCCGTACTCAATTCATACAAATATCATGCAAATATGTCCAAGGAATAAAAAGTTTAATACAAACTTTTATCCACTATTTTATTGAAATTTGAAAAATGGATGCCTACGTCAATATGAGCAATACGTGTGCAAAATTTCAAATTTCTAGCTTTAATGGCTTGACCTACGCGTTGATACATCAGTCAATCAGCTTTGCCTTTTTAGGGTTCCGTTATATTTACGGAACTTATAGTTTCGCTCTGTCCGTCAGTCTGTCTGCCTGTCCACGCTTCTAGCATCTGTAAAAGTTAAATACTGTATATAGATTCGAATTTAGCATCACAACACTGTGTATAGTTAAAAAATGTGTATAGATCTCGGATTTATCACCATAAAATAATAATAATTTTTACATTTTAGGGGTGTGAATTTTCAAAGTGGGGATGATTTTTTTTCGCTCTATCCCAGGTATTTATAATCCCAGGCATTTAGGTATTTTAAAATAATGAAAAGATTTCATGACTTTTAACCATTTTTGAGTAATCGCCCCCCAACGTTTTTTGTAAGTTGGTCTCCTTTTCTAAACTATAGGAGAATGGAGATAGAAACTTTAAGTTTCCATGCTGATAGACCATGCAAACGCTTTATGAAAAATAGTTTGAGCGAAATCGGACATTAACTTTTGAAAAAAATCAAAGAAAACCAATTGCGCGTTGATAGTTACGGAACCTTCATTAGACATATCGTGACATGCTCTTGCTTATATCATATTAGTATAATATTATTATAGTACATATTATATAATAGTGTTTGAATTAGAGTTCGTGATTTTGTATGATGTATATTGTTAGCATATAACTTGAAATTCGGTACAGGATTTGTAGTAGAATAGTACGTTCAACCACAAACATTGTCCAACATTTCCAGTTCACCGAAATTCTTGTGATGATAACCTGGGGTACGTTTCGAACTTCTGAACTATTGCAATGTTCAACCAAGTTCAGCGTTATTGGAATAGCTACTCAAACCAATTAATGTAAGAAGTTATGTTTCATTTAATTATTACGTTTCGAAAATTTCAATTTTGTCAACGTCCGCTGCGTAACAAGCCTACCGCGCGGGTTAAAATGACCTTTAAATATTCGTCCAAATTATATGCCGTAGAAGGGAACTATCTTATGTAATATGTTTTAAATACTTTAGACGAAATATTTAGATACTTATTTCGATAAAAATAAAAATCGATAATATAACCAATAAACATCACCTGACGATTAAAAAATATTTACTTATTAGACGATTAGAAAGTTTAACTGAAAACTTACAAAAAATTTAATTCGTCTTTTCTTCCCATCGGCACGAAACTTTGTGCGACGAACAGACGAACGACTTCTTTTTATGACTTAACTATAAAAGTAAGATATAATATGCTTTCGCTGACTTTTTTGTAGGCTTAATTAAATACTTTTCCATAGAACTCAATTATAATAATATAAGGTTCGGTAAAATCAATTACGGATTACGGATAATATGATCTTTTGCTTATGTAAAGACGTTTATTAAGCAGAAAAATAATTGTCATGCTAGAAAATGTATATCTTTATATGGGCGAGTTTGCATTTTGCGGGGAGTCACCTACCAAATAGTAAAAAATCATCTCGTGTTTGGATACGAGATGATTTTTTACTTATTATTTGTTCTACAACAATAGAAAAGGACGTTTGCTAAAATAAAATACTGAACTCCTTTACTCTCAGTGCAATACTTTATAGTTATAACAATTTGAAAAAGACGACTGGATGATACCGACAAATTGTTATAACGTTGTATACAGCCCTCCTTTTTTGGAAGTCGGTTAAAAAGGAATACCAGTAGATTTTTTTAACGCCAACGAGTCGTTATGAAAGACATGATGACGATTTTCCGTCCAAAATTAATGTGAACGAAAACCAAGCTCGTAAAAAATAGAAGACTGCATGAGTACTTTTAGTATCCCAGAGATTTTAAGCAACATATGGTCGCAATAAGTTTGTCATAAGTATCAAGCTCGGTACTCGTATTTCTTTATGTATGTACTGCGAAGATGTAGATTTCACAATAATAATTTTAATTGCTTACTTTGCAATGTTCAAACATGCAAAAGAAAATTGTTATAACATTTTAGTGTTCCGTCATACTCTAGGAACCCTTATAGTTTCGCTCTGTTCGTCCGTTTTGCAGTCTATGATGTATACATTAGTGATGTAACGAATATTCGCATTCGCATTCGCATTCGCGAATATTCGCACATTTTTGTATATTCGCATTCGCATTCGCATTCGCAAAACTTTTGCGAATGTTTTGCGAATATGAATATCAGAAAACAAAAGCAAATGTGCGAGTCTCTTACGCCGGTTCTTCTCGCCGGGCTAGTTCCCGAACCGGTGGTAGGCATCATGTAGGACAATTCTATAAGCGTTATATCATAACCTACATGGAAATAAAAATTTTGAGTTTAAGTTTGAGTGAGCGGAGCGGAATGAATGACGCTTTATTTAGATCATGATGAGTTCGTATGAACTCGGCAATACTCGGAAGATACGAACGTAACGAACCTTGTCCGAACGCGACTGCCGCTAAGCCATAGACCAGTGTTTTTCAACCTTTTTCATGATGCGACCCCCCTGGTATGAAAAAAATATTTCGCGACCCCCCGACCCTTCGCTTTTTTTACCCGACTGCGCGACGCAAAGGAGTGGTAATGTAATGTATAATTATATCATGTATGTTTGTGTATGTTACAGTGTTTCAAATATTCATTTCATACGACGTTTTTATGCGTCTCCATAATTAGGATTTGGATATAAGTACATAATATATTAGGTCTTTATCTATGAAATTGCCGTTTTGTATGAAAAAATTAAAACATTTTTTTTTCTATGTATTTATTATTTGTATTAATCGAAGTAATCACCCATGCAATCAATGCATCTTTGCCAACGTAGTGGCAGTTTATTGATGCCCTTCTTAAAGAAATCAGCTGGACGGTAGGCAACAAATTCTTCAAAGGCATTTTGTACTGCCTCTCGGGTATTGAATTTTTTTCCCGCCAAGAAATTATCCAAATTCTGGAAAAAGTAGTAGTCTGTAGGCGCAAGGTCTGATGAGTAGGGCGGATGACGGAGAGCTTTCAACCCCAGTTCTTGCAACTTGGAGACCGTCTGCTGTGCAGTATGAGGTCGCGCGGTGTCGTGCAGGAGCAGCGGAGACGAGCGATTGGCCAATGCTGGTTGGAGATGTGCCAGCTTCTCCATCATTGTGTTCTATTCTTCACAGTACACATCTGCAGTAATGCTCACCATGTTTGGTAAGAAGCTGTGACGAATCACACCGGCGCTAGACCACCAAACTTTTCTAGGAGTAAGTTTTCGTTTAGGGCATTGTTTAGGTGCTGAACCAGGATCCAACCAACTTGCTGAGCGCTTGCGGTTATCAAAAAGAATCCATTTTTCATTGCAGGTAACAATGCGGTTCAAAATTCCTTCATTTGTGTGTCTGTTGAGCAGTGCAAGGTACGTCTCGACGCGTACTTCGCGCTGGTGGTCATTGAGTTCGTGGGGCACCCATTTGTCAAGCTTTTTTACCTTGCCAATTTGACGCAAATCGACCAATATTGTTTTGACGCTAACGTCGAAAGCTGCTGCTAATTCAGCCGTAGATTTAGCCTTTAATTCGTCATTGTCGACCAAAGTCTTCGGACGACCGCGAGGTTCATTTTTCAGTTCGAAATTTCCATAACGGAAGCGAGCAAACCAATAACAGGTGGTGCGTTGGTTTGTAGTGTTAGCTTTGTAAACGTCGTTGATGTTGCGTGCCGCTTGTGCCGCGTTGCTGCCACGACGGTACTCATATTCCATAATTACTCGAATTTTTAACGTATCCATGATGACGAAAAAGATTGAAATGCGATGAAAATGTAACACTAATCAATAAACAAATGACTACTTTTGGAAAAAGAATTCCATGTTTTTAAAATAAAATTAATTTGAAATTAGAATTCTTAGCCAAACAAAAATTATTTTGATTTGAAATGGCCAATATTGCAGAACGGCAATTTCATCGATGATCGATTTATGAGTATATCCTTTTGTTAAAATTCTCTTACTTAATAAATCAATATTTTTAATCTTTATTGCTTTTTACTAAAGTTCCCTCGACCTCCGGCGACCCCCCTACAGAAGCTTCGCGACCCCCCAGGGGGTCGCGACCCACAGGTTGAAAAACACTGCCATAGACAAATTGGCGCCAAATATTAACAAAAACTGAATATTCGCATTCGCATTCGCATTCGCGAATGTCGGTAGCAGATATTCGCGTTCGCATTCGCATTCGCGAATGCTAAAAAAAAGACATTCGTTACATCACTAGTATACATACATATTACATACATAGACTGCTTACTATATTATGATGCTTTGGTAATGTTTTTCATGGGTGGTTCACTTGGATATTTTTTACACTTTTTTTCCTCTCTCTGTTCAAGCTGAATATATGTATTTTTATTTAATATTATTTTTAATTTACTTACATTTTAATGAAAAAAAATAATGACAACACTTAATTATAATACGCAATTAATTAATTTTGTTTGAATGATTAATTGACTTTATTTTAGCATTATTAGTCGTTTAATTTCATATTATGACAAGATTTTTTCTTAATAATTAAATTTGTATTTTATATCCAAGTTTAGTTATAGCTAATTTTTATTATTATTGTAGTGATTATTTTTAAAATTTATTATTATTATTGTAGTGATTATTTTAATTATTTAATTGTTATTAAGATATTGACTAAAGTTGTACGAGTATTAAAAATGCTACCAGAAATAACTTATTTAACAATTTTAACTCTAGCTAGAATTAGATTATAAAATAATAATATTTTTTTAGTTCCACGCCCAAGAGGCAAGAAACTTTGATACCTACTAAAAAAAACAAATCGTAGTACCACTACGGCTTTCATGGAAATAAAATTTGATTTGATTTTCCAAAACCATTATTACCCATCATTTTGGCTTCGCCGTCGGTTAAAAAAGGGACTTTGATTTTTCGTTATTCAATAAATTTGAAAAAGATTTAAAACGAGCAGGATATTTTCAACAAAGGACTCCGGACTCCCGAAACTCTTATCTCCAATATTTATAACTTTAATTTAACGTTTAAAATAGGTATCCACGCACCATTTTTAGTAAGGGTCGATTCAAATTTCAAACCGAATAAAGTAGATGTTGGCCGCGACTTCGTGCGCGCAAACTACATGCGTACATTTTTCCGCGACAAACGCGTGGTCTACTCATACAACTGTGCCAAATTTCATCAAAATCGGTCCAGTAGTTTCGGAGCCTATTCGATGCAAACAACCAAACCTTTCCTCTTTATTATATGAGTATAGACAAGCTGTTACCTGCGGCCCGCGTAAATACAGTATCCAAAAGGAACATTGTACTTTTCGGGAATAAAAATTAGCTATTAATCCAAAGCCTAAACTACTACCATATCAAATTTTATCGATATCCGTTCAATAGCTTTTGCTTAAAATAGTAACAAACATCCATCCATCCATCCTCACAAACTTACATTTATAATATTAGTACCTACGATAACATCGCAGTCTTTCAGCCATTTAATGAATCCTTATATAATAATATAAAGGCTTCAGCAGTTGAGCTTTAAAGAATGAAGTAAATCTCATAATCACTTTAAATATTTCTTTTTATATTTTCACATATAATTATTGTATGACAACGCTATTATGTGTAAATTGGTCAATGCCACCCTTTGTCCCAAGTGGCTTTTGTTTTCAAATATTTATAGTGGCGTAATTTCAGACTAAAGTAAATTAGGAAATTTTCAGCGTCGAAAGTGTGTCGCAGTTCGCATGTATGCCAGGTCACCGGGTCTGGGCGTCATCTGAATTATTTTTATTGGCCCATCGCAATGTTGCCAGACATATAAAAAATCGACGACAACGACGAGCTTACCCCAAATACTCGACGAAATATGGTTAATAAAGTAAATAAGATAAAAATCGATATGTAAACTTCAGGACGGATGTTTCAAATAATCTCAAATATTTCACACCGACGCGTTTGATAAAGCTTGGTGTGCATTTTTAGGGTTCCGTATGGTATGCCTACGTAGTAACTGTAAAGAACTCTTATAGTTTCGCTCTTAGATGCGCCCGTCCGCCCTTGTCTATTCTTCCTTAATAACTTCTGTAATTATGAATGTATAAATAAACAAAATTTTGTAGAGTTATGTATTGCATATTATTACAGTACACGGGGACCCTTTGGTTTTTGTACGATTTATTAATTATTATTATTAATTTGCAAATGGGCCTGTTTTCTCAATCTTGTTTCAGTCTTTTTAGTGCGTTGCTTAGCTGTATTTTTTGCAGTCGGGATTTAATTTTTTTTAATAATATATTTTATTCTTAGATAATCATTTTGCGATATTGTTAGCAGGCCTCTCATTTTTCCGTATCATGCTGTTGATTATGAGCTATGACGCTGTTTGATTTATTAAAATCAAACAACATTTCGTGACATTCGTGTTATACTCGTATACGCGTAATTACCATGATTACAAAATAAGCAATAAAATAGTTGTTATATATTGCCTAATACTCTTGCATTAAATATATTGTGAAAATAATATTCTTTATTTATACGCTTAATCTGTTTAAACTTGGAAATACGATTTTTTTTGGTCTTAGTTTAGTTTAGTAAATAAGATTTATTCATCAACATATTATAGGTAATAGGGCTTCTGATGATGACAAAAGTTATTTTTTGTGTCTTGGATATCAAATTAAATAAGAGAGAATCTTGTAAATAAGATGTAAAATTATTGTCATGTTGTTTAATTGACTAGCGAACGAAGCTAGCGAATTAGACTGGAAGTCCGTAGGAGATTCACTAATGTCCATGCTTATATTGTTTATTTATAGTATAATTATTAATCTGAACTGGGTTGTAGAAATATAGATATACTCTATATCTGTAGGCTAGGCAAGAGTGGATAAACAGAATCACGTTTAGGTAATAATTTCTGTGCAATTGTAAACTGTAATAGCGCGCTTACTGTCCATGTAAGTAGTGTACTTTATCCATGATCTAGTGGATATTTTATTTCACAACTACCGTGCCAATCATTCTTACAGGTAGCATTCGACTTAACGAAAGTACCTACTTGTACCACCGACAATGTTCCCGCTCGACCAGTCTCTAAACATTCACCTTTGCACTAGGACCTCAAAACATTTAAACGCAAAGAAAGTAACCGCAACGACTGCAGACGAGGTTGAACTACGTATTTACACGTATGTTTGCGAGGCCACTATTCAACGGCGCTGTTGAGCGATTTTCATCTTATGCCTGGTCGGCGGGAACTTTTTCGGTAGTTATGTAGGTACGTATAAAATTCTTCAATGACATATTTCATTGGTCCTGTAGATTGGGTAATTTTTCATGCATCCGCTTTTAAAAGTAATTAGTAAATAAACTTTAAAAGCATTCATGTACCTACCAATAATTTTTATTCTTGTTCAGTTTGAATATTGTAGTACTGCGCCATCTAGCGGTATGAAATAAAAGTATTAAAAAAGTACCTAAGTAAAAAAAACCGGCCAAATGCGAGTCGGGCTAGCGCACCGAGAGTTCCGTACAAACATGTATCTAAGTAAATATTTGATATGAATTTCAATTTAATACCTCTACGAGTTCATGAGGAAAGGGGTTACAGTAAGTTTAAAAATAATAAAAAATATTTTTATCATAATATGATGTAACAAAAAATTTACGAATTCCGCAATTTTTTCTTTATGACGTTGCTTAATACCAAATTTCAAGATTCTGAGTTCAAACAAAGTACCCTGCAGGTTTTGATTCCCTTGCGAATGTCGAAAATATGTTGGCTTAGAAGTTTGATTTTTTCACAGCTCCAAGGGACAGTAGACCTGATTATTTGATATAAATTCCAGCTTGATACCTCCATGCGTTCCTGAGAAAAAATGTCTTGACAGACAGACGGACGGACAACAAAGTGATCCTATAAGGGTTCCGTTTTTCCTTTCGAGGTACGGAACCCTAAAAACAGCATGTTACACAGTTATATGAGGTTCGGTAAAATCAATTACGGATATTTTGGGCATAATATGCTCTATTGCTTATGTAAAGACGTTTAAGCAGAAAAATAATTGTCGTACTAGAAAAAAAAACTTTATATGGGCGATTTTGCGTTTTGCGAAGATTCACCCATACATGAGATTTCTATCTAGAGATCTAGGACTTATGTTTTTACCTAAACGTCTTTACATAAGCAGTGGATCATGTGCCCAAAGTATCCGTAATTGATTTTCAGAGACATTATATAATATAAGGATTTGTTGAGTAATAAATAATAAGTAATAATATTAGGTTCTAGGGAATCAGACAGAAAAACCTTAATTACGTAGGTAATTGCGTATCGGCGAATGTTCTAGAACCATTTCGGCGCACTGCCGGGTGCGGTGTAAACCCACAACCGACATAACAGTGCTAATTTCCAACGAATTTTCACCATTCTGTATTATTGAAGGGAACAATGTTTTTATAGTTGTTCGTACTTGAGTAACTAATACACGCGTACAATGATGTATGCGATTGTTACTGTGAGCCGTAAGTGTGTCAGTGGGTCACAGACGAGGTCCGCTGATAGTAAAGACCAGTTGTTTCCCAAACTTGGTATTATTTTCAATAAAAACAAATACAGTGTAACCGTTTACGGATTTTTATCCTTCGATGGTAAAACGTGGTTATGCAACATTTTTTTGGCAATTGGCAATCTGGCGGACATGTGGTATTATTTGTATAAGTATCCCATGATGTACCAGATAGTTATATTACAATTAAAACCGGCCAAGTGCGAGTCAGTCTCGCGCACGAAGGGTACATTAAAAAAAATGTTGTAGTATTGTAAGTAATAGCGGCAGCAGAAATGCATCTATGAAATTTTCAACGGTCTAGCTATCACGGTTCATGATGATAGACAGGCGAACAACAGATCAATAATTCCGTTTTTACCCTTTGTTTACGAAAAGGGAATCATTATCCCTATAAAATCCCTATGAGCGAGAGGATATGGTATGCAAAGTATTTTTAAAGCTGCGCGTCCACTGCATCGGAATCGGAGCGGACGGAGCGGACGGATTTGTTGCTTTGTATGGATTTCTATGGTACTGCGTCCACTGGATCGGCATTTCTGCGCCCGCGACCGGTATTTTTGCCGATGACGTCATCGGCAGTGAACCCGTCATTCGGATTCCGAACGTTTCAAGTTCTGACGTGTTTGCGACGACGCGACGGCTATACATAAATACTTATTCACGACGAATGACGATATTTTAATTACTTTAGTGGAAAAATATGATGAACTTTACAATCTAAAACATCAACATTATCTTAACCAACTGAGGAGAGACGATATATGGGATGAAATTGGGCAAATAATAAATAAAAATTGTAGAATATAGTGAAGTTCAAAAAACTTTTTTCGAGTCATATGAATGTACCCAAAAAATCTATTTTCATCTTCTAATAAATCAGTATATACTGTATGAAATTCTCCAAAAATTATTCTTTTTGAATTTATATTATGATTTATGAACCCATATCTTTCGTTTCCTCTTGTTTCTCTTTTCCCCTTCTGATAAAATAAGCTAATTACAACCTATTCGGTCTAAGATTACAACAATATATCTCGTCACTATCCTCCATAATGCAAATGCACGTTCAGGCTGACGGACTAAAAATAACTAAATTGCCGATGCTGAATCCGGATGCAGTGGACGCACCCCATCGGCATTTTGTAAATGCCGACGCTCCGTCCGCTCCGTCCGCTCCGATTCCGATGCAGTGGACGCGCAGCTTTAATGTCTTACAACTTTGCTTCTTTTACTGCATTTAACTAGCTTGTTTTGCTTTTGTTATTGCATTTAGGCAATCAAAATCATTTAGACAATCACTAGTATCTGTGCTGACTATTAACGGAAAGATACTTATTATAAGCAGGCTGATAATTATGATGAAATCCAACGTAGATAAAATAGATTAGATCTTACCTGAAGGTGGATCCGATAAGCAATCTAGATTTGGGCTCTCGACCTCATTCTAGCTGCTAGCACTTAATGTTTTGGTTCAGCTTTAACCACAAATATTACTCAGCTATTCCGAGTTCCGACAAGAATCAGGAAATACATCGTTAACTTGTCTAGTAGTGACAATTTTAACATTGAATTTTATTGCAATGCAACAAAACATTACTCATCAAATTAATGCAATTTATTTAGTCTGTTCCACCAACCTTGTTCTACATTTACAATACAATTAAAAGTGTATTTTTAACTATGTGTTCTTAGAATTATCTAAAGGACAATTATTGATGAAATTTGTAAAACAAGTAGGTAGGTACCTACATATTATAGAAAATGTGCTACCGACATTAAAATTTTTGGTATCCTTGGAATAATTTATTTCGAAAATATGTAATTTGATTATTGTTAGGTAGTGAAAACAGTAGGTTACAACTTACAAGTAAACGAAATCTGTCTGCCGCGTGCCGTCACAATATTAGGGAGCATTACGATATCAGAACCCCAAATTCTCGTAAATCATTACACTTTCAATTTACTTTTATTTAATTATCAATGAATTTTTGCAGTTTGAACCGATAAATAGTTCGCGTTGACGTTGGTAATTGGTTTGGCGTTTATGAGAATACCATTTTGCAGTTTTAACATATCGGAATTTCGAACTGGATCGCAACTTATAAATTATTGCAGAATTTTATGAGCAGAATCGATCTTCTGGTGTTCTGTGCCTTTCTTAAAATAAAATAAAATATGTAACTGTGTGTCTTTATATCAGTAAATCTTTATTCTCTTTGTGGCAATCTTGAACGAATATATTCTAACTTGATGCGTTTTTAAAGCTCATGTAGTCGAGACGGTTCATGGATGCTCAGCAAGTAGGTACCTAGTTACCTATTATATTAAATACCTACATAGGTCATAGGTTAAGTCATTGTTATAAAATATAGTATACGGTATGCCGAAGTTCAAAATGCAAGATGAGATGGCATTACTAGATAAGAAGTAAGATTTTTATCAACGGGCAGTAGCCTCGTTGTTGAAGTCTAAATCGCCAGAGAATATCACGTAGCGTGTAGCGAGTAGCGACTGACCAATAAATACCATAGCCCATAATATATCAAGTAAACATTTCACAAGGCAAGTTGCGAAAACACAGATGCACTCATCGGCCTAAATTCAAAAATACATGAAGCATTCACTGAGCCGCATTCTATACAAACTGCAGTGTGCGTAAGATTAATAACGTAGAGATCTATATGTAATAACGAACATTGATACAACCATACAAGTTAGAACGATTACTTAACTATAATATGTAATAAATAATGTCGTAGCTTCACTGCAGGCCGCAGCCCGCAACCAGTAAATGTGCCCTACTGACACTAAACGAAATGAAAAAGACGCTTCGCCGCTCAGCATACAAAGTGATGTCAACCGTCAACAGTCGTGACGCTCGTCAACTACAATTACTCGTTTGTTCGAACTTACAACAAACAACGAAAATTGCACTGTATGACTAACAATTTTATTATTTTTAAAAACTAAAAAACACTTTCATACAACAGCTCCACCGACGTCGTAGATTAGCGCGAAAAGCAAATGCGACGTTGCCGCTCCGTGCGACTAGAGACTGAGTATACGAGCAGGTAGCCTCTCGTCTCTACAATGCATATTACAATGTAATTATTATACAACCAACACAAATTAGATTTGATTATTTGTTTTCGTACCGAGCTCCGTAGGCCTCATGTCCCAAAATGTAACATTTCATACAGAGAAATGAGATATAAACAGAAAATCTTATAAGATTTTTACCCTGGATACGAAATGGTTTGACAATGAGAAAATCACCTGTTGCTAGAATACGAGATTAGATCGTGTTATTGATCAAGTTACCTCAAGTCAACACACATTTCTGATCTAGGAATGATAAATATAAGTTGCTTTATTATATTTTAATAGTAATTACCTATAGCTATGCTATACATTTCTATAATATAACAATTATTGAAATACGTACCGCTGCTAGGCTCCACATAGGCGAGTTTTAGCTCCATTTCAATGTTGTTCGTGGGTTTTGTGTCCGTGGTGCTCATGGCATACTCGGACGGTACCTCTATTAATATTTCACTCTTCGTCTGGCTGGTGGAGGCAACCAGACCCTGCGCAACACTCATTTTAGCTGAGTCGTCGTGCATCATTACGGACAATTAAGCGAAACAACTAATATTAGCTGCTCGCAGGATTCGTATAATATCATCTACGCCACCTGAATAAATAATATTATAAAACTGTCTCTAAAAAACTGATAACTCCTTGTAAAACACAAAATGTAGGTCTCTAGGCCACTTCACTTACACTTTGATATTCCGACATAACTTGGGTTCAGTAGAGCTACCGTACTCATGACTGACATTGAAAAACGTCGATAGAGGGCAGAATAGATATTAACCCAATTTCTACAAAAGTGTGTCATGGCTCTTAAGTAAATAAATACGCAAAATTAAGGGGCTTAATAAATAAATTGTAATTATTGTACGCATTTAATATTGAAAAATCTAAATATTTGCATAAAAAATTAACAATGAGTGCTGTACTGGTTTTATATACAAACGTAGTTGCATGGCTAAAATCATGTAAATCGTTTAAAATGACTACATTTGCTTTTGAATACACTGAGTTGTGTAATAAATGACCGTTTCTATTGCACAATCCTTTCACAAGGGCTTCAAATGTAGGTCAATCTGTATGAATATAGTTGCGAAGCATGAATTATTTATGTTTTGATTATAGTAATAAAAGTAAATGAAGAAAAATCAATAAAATTTAATAAAATATTTTCTTTCCTTTTCCTGAAGTTATTAAAAGTAAATACTGATTTTTTATTTATAAATTGTTTTCTGATTGGAACATCCGGTTATAAATAACGCCATCTAGCAGATTACTTGGTTAAACAAGACTACAGTATGACAGCTACGTGTTGAAGATAGTTTTATGGATTTTGTATAGATGTCACTTTTGCGAAATAAGATTTAAACTTTAGCTCTTAGATATTTTAGAATTTAGCCTATTTTTCTTTTTTATATTATATTTATATAGGTATAATATGTATTTATATTACATTTTATATTATTATGAAAACAATAAATATAAATGTAAGGAAATAGGTACCTACCTTTTATTGCCACCCACAGTCTTTTTATAATATTTCATAAATTAAGAATATTTGTAACAATTTATTGTATGTATACGTATAAATTATAATCTTTACATCAATTTTAACCATTGCTGTACAGTGACGATACAGATGAGAGTAAAGAGCCCCTTTTACTCTGAAGAAAGTGTTTTTTCACCGTGGCTTCACAGATCACGGCTCACACTTTTCTTTCATATCAGTGAAAATTGGTGGCTGCCAAGTGCCCTGCTGGAAAGGCCTTATAGAATAAGACAGGAAAAAATTAGGTTTATAGAAGATTTTATAATTAACATAATTACCTATACGTATGTACGCCAGAGAAAATTTGCTCATAAATATTTTATGATATCAGTAGTTTACCAATCATAGATTCTCATTAAAGAAAGTATTACTTCGTTATAAGATTCTATAAGCAATTCCATTAATTAAAAACATTTAAGTAGGTATAAGATTTATTATCATGGGATACTCATGCCAACTTACCCATCCGGTAGTTGTGGTATAGTATACGGGTATGCGACCCCGGCTTCCCTAGCTATTACTGTCCTATCCCTTGCCCTCCTGGTAATATCCTACATTCTTATTCCCCACTCTAACTTACCAATCTCCCTTTCCACGCCACCTATCCTTCCCTTTCCCTATTCCTACCCTCTCCGCCAATCCGTGGGAACGCAATGGATAATCATAGAAATAATTTAATTATCCGAAATGGTGGCGATGTGGTTCGGCACCCATCACATCTCGTTCTCGCGGAGGCGAAAAGTGGCCCATGGAGAGCCGCTTCGCTACGTTGAATAGTTTTATTGGTCCATGGTTGAATGTAACAGAAGGACTGGATGGTAAGAATGAAAGTGGACGAAGCGAAACAAGTATGTAAGGATCGTAGCAAGTGGAAAGAAGTGGTCTCTGCCTACCCCTACGGGAAAGAGGCGTAATTATATTATTAAATGAGAACTTTTCAGATTTTTACTTGATTTGGATTAAACCTCAAATAGCATTTCTATGCGATTTTATGTGGAAAATTGGCAGAAAAGTACCTAGCTCATAAGAAATTATCAACAATTCATAGAAATCATGAGTATTTCCGTGGACAAATACACATCAAAATGTACACAAACTTATCATATTGTATACGTTGAAAACACCCGGAATTTAATATAAAATCTCATATAAAATATCTTCCTGTTCCCCCTTCTCCCTAATACCATATACCTACCACCTAATTAATAATTTACAACCCGTGCGACTTAACTAGACACAATATGTGCAGTTTTTTTTCTCAGTTAATGTAACCTAGTTTTGCACAGACTGGGATGGTTTTGGCATTCTGTTAAATGCTCTTCTTTAGGTTTTAAAGCTAATAGCACTTTTGTGTCAAGTTTTAGCGCTGCAAAATCTTAGACGTTTTAGTTGTGCTGTATTATTTATAAATAACTACTCGTATATTCTATTTCAATGTCATGCTTTTTCAGATGTTATCATATCGAAATTGAAAATAAATAGATATAACAACCGCCATTCTATGACGGCAGACATTAAATTTTACTGGAAATAAAACCAAAGTAATTAAAAGATTAGACTGTCATATTTCTATTCGAAAGTTGTCCTCCTACAAAATCGGATGTTTTGCAAGCACATGGCAATGTTACAGCCTCGACTAAATGACTTAGGTATACTTGATCCATCATAAGAGATAAGAATCAAAATATGACGTCTCTCACCTCCTATATACTTACCTATGCACATAATTAATTATTCAATCAGCAGAAAAAACTTTTAGCACATAAGTATACTATACCTCTGCCCCCGATAGTAAGAAGGGCGCATCTAACAAATTTGTCAAAATTGAGTTATATATATTGCCGGAATCAGGAAGAAAAGGCGCATCTTTCTGTATTTTTACTTTTTTTCTATCTAGTGCCATTTCGATTTTACCATAACGAAATAGGTCGCTTCTGTATGCATGTTTATACCTGTTTTAAGATGAAAAGACGTTTTTATATAAAACTTAATCAAATAGTCGTATTTACACAAATATGTCTATTTCCGTTATGATTCCTCTAGGAGTTCGGTAATTAAAAAGTCGTATATTATATTGTAAGTTTCACACGCAATTGAAAAGGCGCAAGTAACCATTTGTGGCTTTATACTCTTTTTGGAAACTTATCTTTTACTAAGTAAGTACGTCTACATCTACCATAAGCGCCCTTTCTATTTCGAATGATTATTATGGTCGAGGCATATGCGTCCTTATACCTTATTAAAAGATAGAAAAGTAATAAACATACTAAATAAATAAGAAGTAAATGCACAGAAACGCCCTATTTATTAAGTTTCGTGAAAACAGTGCGGAGTGCGGGGGGGTGTAGTAAATATCGGAGCCGTGTTTTTGAGTCAGTTGCGCCCTCCGCGAGTATAAGTATAGTATATATATAGGATGGGCGCGCATATATATTTCGGCATAGATATTTCGGTAAGTATAATTTTATAGCATTTAATAAACGGTATTCTCAGTTTGCATGATATTGTGATTTTTTTGATGTTATCCTATTTCATAATACTAAATTATTGAAAACGTTATATTAATTATATGTATTAGGGATTTTTAATTATATGTTATGCTCTAAAATATTTGTTGTTATGTTTTTCTATTACTTAACATAACAAGCAAATATTTTTTACAAGTATAGGTCAATCTTGTATTTATGTACGTATAATTAGTAATAATTAATGGATGTTTTTTTCATTTATTAATATGTCCTCAAGAAGACGTAACGAATGTACCTAAATAATTTATATTTTTTATTAAATTAGATTATTATAGCCTGGAATGACAAAACTACTTTTCGTACTAATAAATAATACGTGGGCACAAGTCTATATAATTATCGCTTACACTCGGTTGCTATATTTTTGTTTCAGAAAAGAATAACATGAAGTCAGGTCAAAGTTTTGATTTGATAACCAGAGCTTTAGCTTCTAGCGATATGCAAAGCACACCACGTAATAATTCCGTCCCAAATACAGAGACATCAGTTTGTCACACTATTACCAACGACAGGCATGAGGACAGCACCATGACCACAGAAGCAGCTGTAAGCGATAGGATTGATATTATCAATTTTAATTTAAAAAAAATGCCGGTGATGATTGTCCTCAAATTTCTAGATAATAGTGTATCAAATAGTACTTACCTTGTTTTTTTAGAAATATTTGAGTTTGTTTAATTATATTTTTTGAGACTGATATTTGATTTATGGTTCCTAAAAAAGTTGGTATAGAACCTACGTTTTAAGATATAATATTATTCTGTGATTCTACAATGAAAGATAGTTTCTAAGAATACATAACTGAATAAAACAAAGTTGTTATATTTTGTTATAATTCAAAATAGTTTTTATGAACATTCAAGGACTATTTTATAAGACTAATTGTTTTTAATTTTATATAAGGATTACTTTGTTAAGTTTAAAGATTTTTTTTATTTCATTATCATAGTCACATAGATAGAAAACTAAGTGGCATGTTTTGTTGCATTAAGTTTAGCTTAAAATGAATATTGTGCCATAGATAAGCACTTTTTAAGTTTTTTAAAAGTAAATGTTTATTTAATGTTGGTGTTTGATTTTATTTAATAGTAATTTACACAGAGGTGTAAAATTACATACATGTTATTAGGAATATTTAATTAAAAGAGGCTTACAGAATATCATTAAGTATACCAGAACTACTTTTGAACTTAAAGAAATTTAATATATTTTGCTATGAATACTTAAAAAAATAGGCACATATAACCATATGCGCCCTTTTTTTATAAAAACATTTAAAAATATAAAGTAGAAAAAAGACATTTGAGAATGAAAGGGCACATATGGCTAGATGCGTTTATTCAACCTAGGTTGTATAATTTATTATAATGGTTTTTGCTAAAAAGAAAATGTTTTTTCGAGTTTTTAATTAAATAAATTAAAAATATTATTAATTATTATTAAAGACAATCAATATGGTCACAATTTCCAATTTGATTTTTTAAATTATCTTAATAAACTCAAAGACAGCAAACAATTTCCCGTTTCGTTCACTTAAATGCGTTTTTCTCGGTTTTAACTTTTTGTTAGATGCGCCCTTCTTACTATCGGGGGCAGACCTAGTATACTAAATACTAATAAGCCGTAACTTATTCAGTATGTACTAGCGCAACTACGCACGCGTAAATATAGTATAATACCGGATGTTTCAGGGTAAAAAAGTAGCATAATATGTTTTAATCTAGAGCCTAAACTACTACTATATCAAATTTCATCAAACTACTATTAAATCTGTTCAGAAGTTTTTGCATAAAAGACTCACAAGCATCTATCCATCTATCCTCACAAACTTTCACATTTACTAATCGGTACGATGCACATTTTGCCGATCTGTTCCTACTCAAGTACGGTACGTAGAGAAAATAAGTAGTTGAAGATCGACATTAAGCAATCGGACTGATTTTTTTTATTGCATAAATGAATAGTACTCCTAAATATGAATAACTTCTCAGAAGAAACTAAAAATATATCAAAAGTCAATATTTTCAAAGGTTCAAAGGTCGATTTTTATAGAAAATTTTACTTTTTTTGTACTTTTTAAATGTATTTAATTAGTAAATTACACACAAAATAATATATTTTTTTTACATTTACCAAGTAGTTATGCCTCAATATTTCTGGATATATTAATGAAACTAAATATTTCAGATGTAGTCCGATCCCCTATTACCAACAATTATTCTTTCTTGTTAGGTAATATTGATAAAAACGTACAGACAGACAGGCAGACATGCATAAGGGTTACACAAAAAAACATAATACCGGTACAGTACTATTATTTTATTTTAAAATTATTTGTTACAAAAATTAATACAACATTTTCATAATCAAGTAATTATAAACATTAATTCTGTGGCAATATTACAATTAGGCTTAACAATATTGTAAAACATAATCCCCCTTACTAATAAACGCTGTATAAGCTTTGAATAGTTATACAGTGTTTTGTTCACATCACACAAATGACATGTTTAATTCGATAGAAAGAGACAAAACACTGTGTAACTATTCAAAGCTTATGCAGCGTTTATTAGTAAGGGGGAATGCGAATAAGGAAAATAAAAGTGATGTTCTTTACGTATCAGATTATCGATAATTGATTACATATTTACAATTATTATGATGCATATTATATCAACCATAGGCGAGTAAATTTTATTCTTGCAGCAACGGCTTAGCTCTCCGAATTAATTAGAGAGTAAAAATTAATCGTTCGGAATATTAATACTTAGGCGTTGCTATTTTTGGCCTCGGTCAAAATCTCACGGGAGATAATGAGTCTCTGGATTTGTGATGTGCCCTCGTAAATTTGGTAGATTTTGGCGTCGCGCATGAGTTTCTCGACGGGGTACTCGGTATTGAAGCCGTTTCCTCCGAAAACCTGAACGGCGTCCGAGGCAGATTTGTTCGCCACTTCGGAAGCGAAGCATTTCGCTACCGAAGCCATAACAGTGTTCTTCTGACCTGTAAGAATTATGAAATTGAATAATATTATTATTTATTTCCGCCAGTGCAAGGTTAGTACCTCACTAGATGTGGCCCGCGACTTCGTGTGCGCAGAAGGAAATCTCGACGGCACCGTACATTTTGCCACAACAATAAGTAGCCTATGTCCTTCCCCGTGATCTCCTCTACATCTGTGCCAAATTTCATCAAAATTCGTGCAGTAGTTTCGGAGCCTATTCAATGCAAACAAACTATTCCTCTTTATTATCTTAGTATTAGGCTATGAAACGGCCGAATATTGGAACGATAGTTATCTTAAATTAAGTTACGCTCAAGTCACATGCTATCCTTGTCATTTCGGATAGCAGAGACAGCGACAGCCTGTGAATAGGAGGGATTTTGATCGACGTTTCAGTATTCGGCTGTAAGATAAGCTGGTTGACCGTTGAACTATAGCTAGTTTAACAGTCAACCAGCTTATCTGACAGTGTCATTAGGTGGAGACACCATTATTTTGTTTTTCATATTTAGGCGCTTTTCAAGACAAGTCTAAAACACATTTTGATGGGTAACATATTTCCTCTCGCTCTCTGTCATCTATGGGAGTTTGTACACTGCACTCCCTGTGGTGGAGTGGTGGATGGTAGAGTTCGCACTTTGCAGTATTGTGTTGTGTCAAATGTGAGATTATGTCGGATGCTACAATGCGACTACGGTAAGGCTCGTTTTAGAGTTCCGTAGTACTCGAGGAACCCTTATAGTTTCGCTCTGTCCGTCCGTCCATCCGTCCGTCCGTCTGTCTGTCTGTACGCCTTTCTAGCTTCTGTATTTATAAATAGTAGGTACCTAGGTAACCGATCTCTGCTCGGAGCTCTAGTAGATTAAAGAAATAAATAATAAGAACCACAAAAATATTTTACCGGGGTTCGAACCCACCACATTCCGAATTTCCGAATAACTCAAAAATTAAGTAATGGGAAACCAAAAACTGCCAATCGGTCTGACATTATTACAGTCAAAATTATTGATACATATATACGCGACGAAAGTGGTAGATAAGTCAGATAAGTTCTAAAGTATAAAAGATAAAAACCTTGTAAGTTTCCTTACTACTAGGATAAAAAATCTTTAAGAAATCGGACAACAACTTTTGAAGTATTTGTAAGAAAACCTATTGCGCGTCGATAGTTACGGAACCCTCCTAAAACTTGTCTTGATGTGCTTTTGATTAGGTTATTTATAGATTAACACATTCAGTGCCACTAACACGCCTAGCGTGTCCACACTAATCTTTATATCCATGCCGCGAGCATCCATGCCGGGCGTGCTCTCCGTTTTTCATCAATATCTCAAAGATAAGACAGTGTTTTTCACCGAAACGCTCAGAGCATAAACTTTGTGCCGTAAGCTAATGAATTCTTAAGTGGTTCCGTGATCTAATATTTTTTTCATGTTATCGAAAATAATTTATTATGTAATGCCGCGAACATGCCAGGCGTGTTCATCTACACGCGTTCTCAACCTTTTATATTGTTTGGTCAATTTACTAAATTTATAATACGAATAATAATATATAATGTTTTTTTTTTATACTTTGAACAAAAAAGATAAAATAAATTACATAAAACATTCACCTTTAATTCATCTGTAAAAGACAAAACATTGCCCGGTATCTATACTACATAATTATGTGTATAATATGTAGTTTTATAAAGCTGAAGAGTTTGTTTGGTTGAACGTTTTAGTCGTAACGGTAAGTTTTTCGTTAATAACAGAAGATATCTATTTTGTAGAGGACAAAATTTCCCATCTTTTTTATACCAAACTTTTTCCCCTATTTTTTATATTTTTCCGATATATTCAGGTAAAAAACCAATTTTTTTTCTTTTTGTAAAGCATCTCAATTTTTTTTGGAGATGCATCATTATCATATTCCCCTGTTTCCAGCTCATATTTTCTATTCTCTAAAAAAATCATAAATAAGTAACCAAAGTAAATAAGTAACATTCACTGATCAAATTACGATAAATACTAAGCCTCGGAATCTATTTACTGCCATAATTAAACCTTCGAAACCACAAACACTGCTAAAAACAAAATATCTCTTCAGTAACTCAAGAAGGACTAATGAATAAGCACGGTTGAAGTCGAAATAAAGCTTTTTATGATTTTACCTCTTTACAGTGCCAGTGAACACGCCTGGCGTGCTACGTAATTTCATCCTGCAGTACCGAGAGCACGCCTAGCATGTTTGCGTTTTTTATACGGCGGCATCACTGGGAACTACTAGAAAATGTGGTGACATTGAATGTGTTAAAGAGATACATTACCATGGTCAACAAGCCACGCAGCCTTCTGCCATGCCAGACGGGAGATCTCGACGCCCATCGCCATGTCCGCCAGCATGAAGGCCACCGCCTGGTGGTTGGCAATTGGCACGCCGAAAGTCTTGCGCTCCAGTGAGTACTTGGTGGCCTCGTGGAGAGCCCTCGCAGCTAAACCTGTGGCACCGGCGCCCACCTACACAGGCAATTCGAGTCAATATCCTTCTTGCCACACTTTTAAAATATAATTTTAATAGAATTTATTACCCAAGGCGAAGCTAAAAGGATGGTAATCATTTTGGCATTAAAATTAATGTAGCGCCTAAACTACTGATTCGATTTTAACAAATTGGGTGTCAATAGATTCGCAATAATAGCCCGGGTAACACTGGCTTTATAATTTAGGTAGTCGGGTTACAGTTTTTGACGTGATAACGTCTTATAAATCGATAAAGGCCGCGTCGGCTGCACGCGCGAAAATTTGTCACCTTTCGCCTGAGCCGAGCGTGCAAGCGAGAGCGTGGAACAAGCGATAGAGAGGCACGATCAGCCCTTAGCTTGTGACGACGTTATCACGTAAAATTCTCCGTAAACCGACTTAGGGCCTGTTTCAATAACCTATCTACCAATAACTACGTAGATGAGTTAATGTTGTGCCAATATTTCTCCCCAGCCTTCTACAATCTACTCTACGGTCTACACTAATGAATAAATAATATTTTATTGGAAGTACCTTTCATACTTAATTATTATCCTTTCGTCTTGCAGTGGAAACAAGAATAAGTATGAATTTTTAACCTTAGACGATCCTTATTTATATTATAAACGCGAAAAGTTGTTTGTATGGATATTTGTTAGTTAAGTAACTATAAGAGGTAAAAATTGTAAGTTCCATGCTGATACTTTATGCTAAGAAGTATTTTGAGCGACATCGGACAATAACTTTAGAAGTAATTTAAAAACAACCGTAACGTAAACAAGAAGTAATTTAACAACAACAAACAATTGCGCATTGACACAAATATTTCAAAAACTAAAGATATAGGGACGTACATTTGACAGAACAAGTCTTCATACAAGAAAAAGTTTACTTGGATTTCACCATACTTCACATGTCAAAATGGCCCCAAAATCTCCAAAAGTGGGGTAATTTAATTGGGGATAGTTTTTCACATCAACATGCCTCGTCTATAACATATACGTCTATGCGTTGACATGCGTTGACATGCTCTTGGTTAGGTTTTCAAAATTTTTCTTTCTAAAACCCATCCCAACTAATTAGTCATTACCTATTCGAAAAAATACCTAAAAAAATAATAAATACGAAAACCAATAATAATGACTTACCGGTGGGCGGGTCTTGTCAAACGCTCCCATGGCGATCTTGAATCCTGCGCCTTCGCCGATCAGAACGTTCTCCTTGGGTATGCGCACGTCCTCGAAAGTGATGCCGCGAGTGTCTGAAGCGCGCTGGCCCATGTTTTGTTCCTGTGAAGTAAACAGAAATTGTTAAAAAGAGCATTATGGAATAAGGAAATGTGGAAATTGTGGTCATTTTTCAACAGTAGAAAGCTTCATTATATTTCGGTAGCATCTTTACATGATTTAGATGCCAATTTTTACAATACAGGAGTAAGTTCTATAAATGTAAACTATTTCTTGATATTTATTCATTTAGTAGCAGGATATTCAACACGGCTAGGGAGCCCAGAGGGATTTTGACTATCAACATCTAACGCGCTCTAGAACTTTTTGTTTATTTTTTCACTCCTCCCGGATAGAAATTAAAATTAATTAAAAAAAAATCCTCACCACACAAATTGTCCGATTAATATATATTTCATATCAGAGACATCCTGGAGCTTGAGAAATTTATTATCTTTTTAAATTTTGAAAACACGACGGTTCCCTACCCCATAAAAGTTTAAACACTATGGGACCATTTACCATTTTTATAATCTAATCTACCAATTATAATAGGATAACGGGGACGCGACGCGAGTAAATCCACTATTAGCATCATGGGGTCCCCTACTGAAATCCATAATTATAAAAATAAGTACCAGTTCCTAAAAATAGAAAGCCATTCACATAATTTCTTTTTACAAATGTACCGTCGAAGTTTGATTAAAAATTGCAACCCACTTTGGCTAAGTTTCGCAATCCCAACGAATGGAAATGAACACTAACATACGTCTCACGTGGCAGTATAAACTAATCCATACATATTTAGCATGTCACAGGTACTGTTATAAAAAATTCATGTGTAATATTTAACCCAAATATTTATATGTATTTATGTATTATATTCATACAGCGATGTATATTTTATGAGGCGTTGACACATGGATCACTGCCCCTCTATGCTAAGTGAGGGGTGCTCCGTGTTTGATGATATAATACGAAGCGTTGTCGCGTGTTGTACATTTTAAATTATATCTTTATAATTTACTAGCTGTTGCCCACGGCTCCGCCCGCGTAAATATAGTTATTTCGCGGTCGCGGATAAAAAAATTGATAAAAACAATCCTTGATGCGGATTATATATCATGCTAAAATTTCAGCTCGATCGGTGCAGAACTTTTTGAGTTTTTGAAGCGTACACAAACCAACATAACATTTTATATCTATACTAATATTATAAAGAGGAAAACTTTGTTTGTATGTTTGTTTGTTTGTTTGTTTGTAATGAATAGGCTCAAAAAGTACTGGACCGATTTCAAAAATTCTTTCACCATTCGAAAGCTACATTATCCACGAGTAACATAGGCTAAATTTTATTTTGGAAAAAATAGGGTTCCGTAAGATATTTGGGTTTTTCGGACACAAGGTGTAAAAAATCAAACAGAAAAGTTACTTATTTTGCGTACGCTGCCTAAACTATAAAAGATAGAACCATAAAATGTTCTAATTAATTGTAGATCTTATAAATATCTACAAAAAAGTCCGCGACACACTATACCTATCTATGTCGAGTGAGGCACAACAACCATTTTTTTATTTAGAAATCTTGAATTTTTTTTGGACTACATTTAAACGCGTTTATTTTACTCATGCTATTAATCCTTATCAAAATAAATTATTTCATCACTAAGTACAGTTTATGTAGATAATATTTGGTCTTTTAATGATTAAAATTGGATGTTTGGTTTTGAAGTTATGGCGAAATTAAAATATTACGATTTCTGCTGCACGGCCCGTTGCGAAGTGGGCGTCGCGTCGTCGTCAAGGCGTGCGAGTTTAGATCTATGAGTAAATTTTTTGTTTTGTGTTCGTTTCGTTGTAACTATGATGGATAGATACTTGAGTAACTATTTATTTAGTGATTGTTATATTGTTAGTTCTGAAAAGTGTAGGTATTTCATACGATAAAAGTATACCCACTTACTTATTTCATTAAGTATTAGTAGGTACCTATATTAATTTGTTTCTGTTTGTTTTGACTAAATTTCACCCGTTTTGTTAGAGGTTTAAAGACATTCTGTTATCTGTAGTATTAGTATCAGTATTGTACCCGTGCGAAGCCGGGGCGGGTCGCTAGTATATTATATAGATAGTCTATTTGTAATTCTAATGTACCTACTCGTGATATGGGTGCGGGCGGGGTACCTGTGGGGGTCAGTGAGCGAGTTCCATGATTGGTCGTCAACGCGCCGCGCGTCTTCGACTGTTTGATTTTTTTTTCTATCCATAAACAACATTTACATATTTTTATTGCGTATCTAAGAGGCAAAATAAACCTAAAGAAGTTAAAACTTTAAAATTAAAACATGAATTGTGGTCGAATATCAGCCACAGTCCGACGTCTAGTTTTAATTGAAACTGTATGGTGTAAAGGGCAATCATAATTTGTATGTAACGCTTAAAGTGACTAACGTAATGAATTTAACAACGACTAGTACTTTATCCGTCTAAATATTTCTTAATACTACATTATATTGTATTATTTAAAAGTTATTGAGACTATCACGACATACAGACAGACGCAGCGGTGGGCTATAATTTATAATATAGAGATTAGTGATGTGTGAATGACATTACAAATTCCGTAACTCATAATCGATTTCCTAAAATTCTCTCTCTAACGGTTTCATCATACAATCGCTAAGGTCTCTCTTCAATGTGAAGGGTTGTTTATATTAAGGAGAAACCCTGGGACTGATGTTTATTACTTAGTTATGATGACGATGATGATGATTTGATGAGATTTTGTCACTACTCACCGTGAAAAAGTTAACTACAATTTGTATGTCATCGCATCGCAAACAACGCCCCTAGTGGCTAACAATGTTAACTAATTCGAAACCATTAGTGACAAAAACTGTAAATACCTTGCGTCCAGGAGTAACTCCGGCCCACTCGCGCTCAACAATGAAGCCGGTGAACGCCTTGCTAGCCGGGCACTTGGGGTCTGGGTTGGTTCTCGCCAACACGAAGTACCTGTGACATGAAAGGTTAAAACTCGCCAGCCACAAGACGTCCAATGTTGTGCATCCGTCATTGTTTTCTAGCACAATTAACTACTGCAATCCCTTTTAGGTGTCCATAGGCATTTGGCAGTGTCATAAAAGCAAACACTGGGATTACCTAGCTCATTAGAACAAGTTATCTCTAGAGTCGTAGTGAGTTAGGCATAAAGACATCTAGTGCATGATCTATCAGCATGGAAAATTGCGAGATTCTAGGTCTCATATTTTGGAAATGCCAAGGGAGGACCAACTTATAAAGTCCATAAATCGTTTCTCATTTTGCTTGCAAGAGTATCCGATAGATGTATTGTACTACAAAGTGGGTGTGTCATAATTTGTTTTTTTAACAGATTAATTTTACTCGTAAAATTAGGTAATTATTTGATAAAAGGCACTATGCGTAAATTATTGGTGTTACAATTGAATTTATATACGTAGGAATAGAATTTAAGGGTTCGCTAATCTAACTGGTCTTTAGTCTTAGAAGGTAAATTAGATTTTTTTTTTCCACTGACATTCTGTTGGTTATTGCAGTTTCTTGTAGCTGAATAAGTTTAACGCCAGGGCCAAATTTTTACCCGACTGCCGGGAGGGTTATGTGTTTAGCGCGTATCTTGTATGTATGTATGTATGTAATATTCTTTATTACCTTGTATCTTCAGAACCGCTAAACGGATTTTCACATTTGAGGTATCGTTAGATTCGTCTTAATAGCCCAAGTGTTCTTAGATAGGTGACATTAGAAAAAAACAAAATGGCGGATGTTTGACGCCATGTTGTGAGATAAAAAAAAATATCTACCAAGTATATCGAGTGGTGTATCAAAATGAAGGATTTTAAACACTGATTCTAAATATGTATATAACTTGCAGTTTTATATTAAATATAACGATAAATAATAATAATAAAAAACAAAAACCCGCCTGCATAGATAACTACAATTCAAAAGCAACTGAAAAGACTGAAATAAAATAAATAATTAAAAAAATAAAAAAACCCGACTGCAAAAAAGTATATATGTCTTTTTTGCAGTCGGGTTTTTTTATTTTTTTAATTTAAAATAGGACCTATAGGTACTTAGGAAATTAGGGTAATGGGGAATCAAGGTTTCCCAGTTTCCCCTACATAAATATTTAATGTAAAACCTCTAAAGTACCTAATTATTGAAAGACTTCACAGCTACAGAATGAAAATTTTTTATTCACAATGATTATATTCAATTTTGCCTCCTAGTGATCCTAGTCTAAATTTTATAGTCTACAAATAGATTTTAATAAAAATACTAGAAAGCAAAATTAAAAATTATAAGTAATCCCCGAATTGTCAAGCAGTGAGTGAGCTGTTGATGATGAATTATAGCTAAATATACTCTTAATACGATGCCACGGACAGACAAGCAGACACACATACAACAACCCGTTAATCCCCCCCCCCCCTTTTTTTTTTGCGCCGAGAAAATGCGTTTAAGCATCCCACGGGGGGATGGGGATCCTACCCGTGAGTATGTGAGATTCTGCTGCGCCCGAAAAGATGGTGAATGGGCGCAGACCCTACTGACTAAAACTCGGCGGTACTCCACTTAATACCACCTTTGGCGGACCACGGGATCGCGTGAGCCTGCACCGCGACCAAAGAATATATATTACTAACGTACGTGCCGCGACTCCGCCGACCTGTTAATGCCCCTGACCTTAGCTCCAAGTGTTAATTATTGCGTAACTGACCAATACGGTGATATAAATGCAAATTATGCATTAAAAATTCATTACAACGCGACGCGGACGTCGTCGGTCAAAATGATCGTACGTGCATTTTAATTGTTAAAGAGAGTACCTATAGTGCGATTCAAACGAGAATAGGATCGAGTCGAGAATTTAGACTTATGATAGTTAAAATTTATGTTTAGATAATTGATTACTATTTAACGTTTTTATTTAAATTCGATGCAAGACTATTAATATTTATATGCACATAAGTTTTTCTGAAAATCCCACTTTTCAAGTGATATTTGACAGAAAAAGGTCATTGACGTTCCTATTCTCATTTGAAACGCGTTATAACTGCAAATATTAGGGATTTTGTATTTGCTTACTTAATTTTTGGGGGTATTTTTCGAAAACAATAGAATATTAAGACTTGTCACTTGAAAGATTATGGGTCCTTGATAAGTTGATACACATGACAAAACTGCGTTGCGAATTGCGACGTCGAATCGAAAAAATAACATAGGTATTCACTATACACCCATAAATAACTTTAAACTTGTAAATATTTTATCACTAGCTTTTGCTCGCGGCTCCGCCCGAGGAAATACAGTGTCGAGGGAACACCACACTTTTTTGGGATAAAAAATGTCCCCGGGCTGTCTATCTATACCGAAAATAAAAATCGGTTCAGCGGTTAAAGTTCAGACACACTTTCGCATTTATAATATTAGTTATAAGGTTTGGTAAATCACGAATATTTTGGGAATATTATGATCTAACTGCTTGTTGAAAGACGTTTAAGCAGAAAAATAATTGTCATACTAAAAAAAAAAAACTTTATTTGGGCGAGTTTGCGTTTTGCGGAGTCACCCATACATTAGAATTAGATGATTTTTTACTTTACAATTTTTTCTTGCCTAAACGGGCACATGATTTACTTGACACAAACAGTGAATCATGTGCCCGAAGTATCCGTAATTGATTTTCGGAGACGTTTTAAATAAGTATTGACTGATATTAAAGATTAGTCTCAGTCAATGAGTTGAATATAAATATTTACCAGTTAGCAACACCGCCGTTGGTGATCCACATCTTCTGTCCGTTGAGGATCCACTCGTCCCCCTTCTTCTCGGCCCGAGTCCTGATACCCGCCACGTCCGAACCCGCGCCCGGCTCTGTTACACCGTACGCCTGAGTAGCAAACACAAACGTTAAAAAGGCTAAGAAAAAATATAAATTACAAAAACATGCAAATACACTAATAACTAAGACGATTTTTAGGACATTTTCTTTTCTTATCCTATACAATATTCTGTTTAAAGCAGAGGCGTAGCGTAGTGGGGGCGAGGGGGGCGGCCCGCCCCGGGCGGCATTTTTAAGGGGGCGGCAAAATCTCACTCTTCTATATACCTACCTACCTGTGCTGTAAAGTGTTGATTGAGTTTTGCGTGCCTAGCCTAAACCTGTGTTAGCTAATAAAATAACATCTATTGTAATACAAAACTACGCTAGTTTTCATTTTTCGCACTTAGTGTAATCTATTGGGCGAGGTAGAACGTTGTAGTTCGCCTAATCGAGCGCGCGTGCACATAGCGCTCGAGTCGACTCGGGCCGGGCCGGCGGGAGTAATTTTGAGCAAAATTTAAACTTTATCTTCCATGAAATAATGAAAAACCAAATTTTTTTATTAGCAAAATATGTGAATTTTAATAATTAAACTACTAACTACGTCTCGTGCGTCGAACCATATTTACATATTATATAAATGAATAATATGTAAAATACATATTATATTATATAAATGGAGTTCAACGCCACAGTGTGGGCCCCGTATGAGAGCAAGTACAAGCTTATGTTGGAGCGGATACAGAATAAGTTTTTAAGATTTATATATTTTAAACGTTACGGAGTTTATCCTTTTTACCCGTTGATGTATCCAACATTATTTGTATTAGGAATGGTTGGGTACAATAAGTTGGAGACTAGGAGAGACCTGAGTCTAGCATGCTTTATGTTTAAAGTGTTGCGCGGTAAATTAAATAACCCGGATCTATTGCAATGGCTAGCGCTTAGCGTTCCCAATAGGTATGTTTGGCGGAAGCGTCCTCCCGATTTGTTCGCGACACCACAGGCCAGAACCAACTTATTGAAATAAGCGCCCATTGTAAGAACAATCCGAATACTTAACAAAGTACACAAAAAATTGGACTTATTCGTGTGTCCGCTGAGCGAATTTACAAAAGTGACACTAGGCGTCGTATGTGTCTATCTTTAATTATTATTTTTTATCAATTATTATTATTTAAACTGGAAATATCATAATATGTATTATATAAAATATGAATTTGATTTCCTACGCTATCGAATTGGATTTTGTCTGTAATGGTAGTTGTATGTGTGTTAAATAAATAAAAAAATAAAAAAATATTAATAATTATTAACTATTGAGCAAGAGGTGTTTGATGCCATAGCCATTGATGGTGCAATAATATACTTTGCTTTTATAAAAAGTAGACGTATTTTTTAATTAAAGACGAATGTTCTATTTTACTTCTTAATTACTAACTTATATTTTTTCAATAAAGTTCTAGTGTACATTAAAATTTATTTGTTGAAATTTCATCTAGGTTGGCATAGGTTGATAACTATAGAAATAATTTAAAACTTAGATAATTTTCATATTTAAAATCTAACCTGAAGGTATAATGCAAAATAACGGTGACTGTTCTTGCCGAAAAGTTCACTAGAATTAATGTATGTTGGTAATGTATTGTATACAAAAAACCTAAATAAGGGGGCGGCAAAACCTAAGCAAGGGGGCGGCAAAATTGACATCCGCCCCGGGCGGCAGACACCCACGCTACGCCACTGGTTTAAAGTTATCCATTTAATAAATATAAAAGACTATTTAAAATGAGATATTTAACCGAGATCAAAGTACAAAAGTAATTGTGTAGGTACCTTAAATAATATTCATTTACTTGTAGATTATAATTAGACACATAATTATAGTATATTATAACTACCTGTCAACTAAAACTTTATTTATATACCACTAGATGTTGCCCGCGACTTCGCGGGCACATAAGTTAACTTCGCAGAAACCGTGATAAAAAGTAGCCTATGTCCTTCCCCGTGGTTAACTCTAGTCTCTACATCTGTGCCAAATTTCATCAATATCGGTCCAGTAGTTTCGGAGCCTATTCAATGCAAACAAACTTTTCCTCTTTATTATATTATAGTATAGATAAATAATAAAATCCAACTAGAAGGAAACAAAATGTGACGTCACTTAATTAATTTTATGAAACTACGTATAGCAATGTCATTATATTTAAGTATCATAATAACAAGGCAAACAAAATACTCAGTTGTGCAAGCAGGCGCTCATTAGACTGCCTAAGCATTTTCTCTTCGCCGTTAAAAATTATAATAATGAGGGTGTTTGATATTTTTTCTGCCGTTAGTGGGCAGACCCCAATGCACACAAAGCGTCATCTGGTGGTGTAAGTGGTTCCAAAAACGGTCAATAAGAATTTTCAATTCTTATTGTCACCAGGTGGCGCTCGGTAGCCCGACGGTCCTTGTCGTGTCAAAAAGTTGTCAGATGTCACGAATTTAAAAACCAAAGACTTTTAAAAACCCTCAATAAGAAATCATAATATTTTCATTAAATCCGCAATCAAGTTTAAAGAAGGGGCATTTTTGTATGGAGCCCGTACCCACTACTGTAGCACTACAAGACATATTATATCAAATGAAAGGGCTTAAAAAGTGTGTCATTTTATTGTATAACGAAAAATCTGTAAACCATGGAAGAAAACAGTTAACGAGGTATACTGTATGTGCTGTATACAATTACTTCCCAAAAATTGTTCCTTAATAGCAACACTATAAAATGGTGCAATAATACAGAATGATTTTTTTAACTTTTTTTTTTACCTTTAACTAACATTAACTTTAACTAACTCATTAACTTTTTTCTCCCATTGTTTAGAGATTTTTCGTCATACAATAAAATGACACAAATTTTAAGCCCTTTCATTTGACATAATATGTCATGTACCCACCCTTGTATATGCTACAAGGGTGGGGACGTTTTGCCCCTTCTTCTTTGCTTCAAGATTGCGAGTTTAAAATTACTAGCTTTTGCCAGCGACTTCGTCCGCGTGGAACAGTTACTTCGGGATATCGCTAAAATGTAGCTAAAATCGCAACTTCATTTACGTAGAAGGAGAAGCGCTTTTATTCAACACCTTCGGCTAGTATTCTTCCGTGGGTATTGTGGATACCCGCTCAGGACTGCCCGCCCGCGCCGCGCGCCGTACATTATTATTTTATTACTGCGATATCTTCTAAAATACTCATTGAAATCAAATGATATAAACGGCAAATTTCTTCTGGATTAAATGCTTGTAATGAATAACGTATTTACTTAGATAAAGATTAATATCATCTTTATGAAAACACCTTCACAAATACTCGTAATGCTTACTTTTAGAACAAATTTGGTTACCATAAAAAGGTTATAGTGAGCAAACCTTAAAAGACAGATATATATACTGTCGCGGACTTTTTTGTAGAACTTTTAAAGGGGAACAATTCTGTCATACATCATTTTAGCGAAACTTTAACCGTTTCCGCAGCGTACGCAGCGAAAGCTCTCAAAAGGAAAAAAAACGATTTTGTAACATTCTTGATTGGTGCTCCGCTCGTATTGAACTTACCATGATGTCATATATCCTAAAGCCTTCCTCGATAAGTGGACTATCCAACACAAAAATATTTTTTCAATTCGTACCAATAGTTCAAACAAACAAACAAACTCTTCAGCTTTTATAATGTTAGTATAGATAAGTCCGGAACTTAGATTTTTTGCAAGTAATGTACATCATACCTACCTGCCTACATTAATAAATAGGTAAAATATAATTTTATAGTAAATAAATGTATTTTCCACCAAAATGTTTTAATTAGAGGCCGTTAATGCGTACCTACTCTTAGAACAAAATTATTTATACAGGGTTATTTTTTCACCAGTACAATAAATCAACATACGTAATAGTTGTCAAAAATAAAAAATACTAGCGAATTTTGTTACTACCCCTTTGGAACAAAAAAACAAAATTATCAATCCCCGAACTTATCCGCTAAACTAATACAAAATGTGGATACGTTACGCATCTATCGATGCTTTGTTGCCAACTCGTGCGCCGCCCGGCCGATCGCTTACCCCACCTCGCCGCCCCCTACCTCAGACCGCACCCGTTGACGCCTTGTAGTTAGTGCGCACATGCGGTATTAGATTGGTTATAGGATAAAATAATTGAAATGAAAAAAAAAATATTTTTTTTTTATTTGAGAAATGTACTCTATTATCGATACCAATGACGTGGTAAAATTTATTGTACCGATGAAAAAGTGTTCCTGTATAATAAAATAACATTGCGCAATAATTATTCTATAGCTGGTGTTATGAAACAAAAACTGTATGAGACTTTCAGATATACAGTAGCGACCAGTGAGTACTGTAGTAATAAGATTCCTTTGCGTAATACATACGAACGCTTGACGTTTGAACGTAACATAAAACATAAAGCGGATATTGACAAGTGTCACAGGTGCCGTAGGTAGGTACTATAGGTACTAGACCTACTAGCTAGTTGCTCCCCAAATCATTGTAACATTTTTATGATAAACTGGCGACGCACGGGTAAAATACTGATACTAATACTACAGAATGTCTTTAAACCTCTAACAAAACGGGCGAAATTTAGTCAAAACAAACAGAAACAAATTAATATAGGTACCTACTAAAACTCAATGAAATAAGTAGGTGGGTATACTTTTATCGTATGAAATACCTATACTCTTCAGGACTAACAATACAACGAACACTGAATAAATAGGTATTCAAGTATCTACTCATCATAGTTACAACGAACACAAAACAAAAAATTTACTCGCACGCCTCTGTGACGCCCACTTCGCAACGGGCCGTGCAGCAGAAATCGTAATATTTTAATTTCGCCATAACTTCAAAACCAAACATCCAATTTTAATCATTAAAAGCCTAAATATTATCTTCATAAACTGTACTTAGTGATGAAATAATTTATTTTGATAAGAATTAATAGCATAAGTAAAATAAACGCGTTTAAATGTAGTCCCAAAAAATATCAAGATTTGTAAATAAAAAAATGGTTGTTGTGCCTCACTCGACATAGATAGGTATAGTGTGTCGCGGACTTTTTTGTAGATATTTATAAGATCTACAATTAATTAGAACATTTTATTTATGGTTCTATCTTTTATAGCATGGGCGTAGCCAGGGGGGTGGTTTAGGGGGTTCAAACCCCCCCCGAAATGGGCCGGCTGGTATATATAATACAGAGATCTGACCAATATACAGAGTCGTATTTAGAAATTTTGCGCCCGAGGCCAATTAACATATTTTGCCGCCCCATTAACCCTATCTGAAAGATGATTTATGAAGTTATTTTAGAAAAATAGATCAACAGCCTAAATCAGAACTTTGATACTAGCAAGTAGTCGTTTTATTTTCTTGAACCCCCCCCGAAACTAAAACCTGGCTATCCCGTGTTTTATAGTTTAGGCAGCGTAAGCAAAGTAAGTAACTTTTCTGGTTGATTTTTTACACCTTGTGTCCGTAAAACCCAAATATCTTACGGAACTCTATATTTTTTACAAAATAAAATTTAGCCTATGTTACTCGTGGATAATGTAGCTTTCGAATGGTGAAAGAATTTTTGAAATCGGTCCAGTACTTTTTGAGCCTATTAATTACAAACAAACATACAAACAAAGTTTTCCTCTTTATAATATTAGTGTAGACATAGTTCGGTAGGTATTAAAATATAAACACTAATTTATAAAAATATTTTAATCATTGTTATGCAAATAAAGTGACGTTAAAATATTTTATGACTGAGCTCACGAGGGCTTGTATGTTATTAACTTATTACTTACGAGCCTTTTTTGACTCACGATTACTTCCCAGAAATTGTTTCTTACTAGCGATACTATACTACCGAATGATACTATACCTACTACTACCACTTTTGAGATTTTTGGTGCCATTTTGAAATTTGACGTATGGTGAAAACACTATATAGAAAAACGTATGTCCAGTTAAATGACCCCACTTTTGAAATTTTTGGGGCCATTTTGAAATTTGACGCATGGTGAAAACACTATAGAGAAAAAAGTGTCTCCAGTTAAATGGCCCCACTTTTGAGATTTTTGGGGCCATTTCGAAATTTGACGTATGGTGAAAACACTATGAAGAAAAAAGTGTCTCCAGTTAAATGGTCCCACTTTTGTGATTTTTAGGGCCATTTTGAAATTTGACTCTCGAAGTCTTTATTTACTTTATTGGTGACGACTATTGGTGGGGTCAAAAAAATTATGGTATTGGGAAACTTCGTCGATGGTACCTGACGGTTTACCGGTTCTGTTAAGAGCGTTGATCGGCGCGCGACTCAGATTTCACGAAAAACGCTACTTTTCAAATGCGTCTATATCTAACAAAAACTGGTTATTCTGATTTTTACATGTAGAAAAACACTACAAAATATTGTATTCTAATTTTTCCCTTATCATTTATTTTAAATTAATTTCAAACTTTTGAATAAAACTAACAAAACTAACCAGAAGTTTTTACAATTTTAGGTTCAGGGGCAATTTCAAAACATATAATAGCTAAAACCGCTTACATTTTTTAAAAACAAAAAATCTTTACAAACTTGTTGGATCCTCTTCTAGATTATCTATTTGTCAGATTATTTTTATATACGTTTCTATCTCATAAAAATAAAATTTAAAGGATGCGAAATTATCAGGAATTATAGTTATTTAAAATGATGATATTTATGTATTTTACTTGCTCCTTTGTTTCTTACTTACATAATCTAAAAGAAGAACCTTTTATCTTTAATATGCTATTTAAATTTTTAACTACACTTTAAACAGTTTACTTTACAACAGTATTTGTAAACGCTCGTGCGCCTCGATTTATATAGTAGTTTTAAAAATTCATATAAAATTCGTCAAACTAATTTAGTTAAAAATTTGAATAGCATATTAAAGATAAAAGGTTCTTCTCATTAATCCAGGCCGGATTCGAATCCACAGGAAAAAAATTAGGGAAAAATTACATTTAGTACCTACTATTGTACCATTATTAATAGCGTCGCTAGTAAGAAACGATTTTCAAAAAGTAATTATATGCGAAAAATTGAGGAAAGCTTAATTTTAGCATTTTATGCAATTTTAGCATTTTATGATTCTTCCATACATTTCTTCAAATTTTTTTAACCTTCATTAACTTTTTTCTTCCATGGTTTGGAGAATTATTGCTATACAATAAAATGACACACTTTTCAAGCCCTTTCATTTGATATAATATTAAGTTGGGGAAAAAGTTTCTTCGCATTTTATATAAAAATTCAAAAGGTTTTTTTATAAAGTTTATTTACAAGTGACTAAAGTATATAGGTGTCATTTTGTTCGATAACTTTTTGCCATCTTGTTGGTAGGTACATGATCAAATTGCTATAAAATTTTTGGGGCTTCTGATGAAAAAAACTGCGACAAGTGGTTTTGGCAGTCCTCTTGTGATGTCAACCTGACACTGCCTAAGGAATTCTGCAGCGACCGAAACAGGTGGAAATCTGAAGGTGCAAGGTCAGGACTATACGGCGGATGCATTAACACCTCCCAGCCAAACTCCCGTATTTTTTTCTGAGTGGCTAAAGATGTGTGAGGTCTAGCGTTATCATGGTGAAAAACCACACCCCTTCTGTTGATTAATTCCGGCCGCTTTCTCTCAACTTCTTGCTTTAATCTCATCAGTTGTTCGCAGTACAGTTCAGAATTGATGGTCCTGCCTGGCGGTAACAGCTCATAATGAATAATGCCCTTCCAATCCCACCACACACACAGCATCACCTTGTTGCGAGTTAACCCGGGTTTCGCCACAGTCTGTGAAGCCTGACCGGCCTTTGACCACGATCTTTTTCGCACGTTCTTGTCGTACGTGATCCACTTTTCATCACCAGTTATCAGCTTCTTCAAAAATGGTTCGGTTTCATTACGTCGTAATAAAGAATCACAAATGAGTACACGGTTCATTAGGTTTCTTTCAGTGAGCTCATGAGGCACCCAAATATCGAGCTTTTTTGTGTACCCAGCTTTTTTCAAATGCGCCAAAACCGTTTTGTGGTCAATCCCCAGTTCTTCAGCTACATCGTAACTACTAATATGCCGATCTTGCTCCACTTTTTCAAAAATGGCAACAGTTTTGTCCGTAACAGGGCGACCAGAGCGACGTGCATCTTTGATATCAAAATTTCCGGATTGAAAACGCTTAAACCAAATTTGCGCTACTCTCACATATACTGCATTAGGTCCATAAACATCACAAATTTTTTTCGCGGCTTGTGTTGCATTTTTACCTTTTTTGTAATAAAATTTTAAAATGTATCGAAATTCTTCATAAGAATCACTCATTTTAACAATAAGAAAAACAAATGAAAATCTCAAATTTACCTAATTTGAATTTGGAATTGTCTTCTGTAAAATTAAAACTTTTTAATGATACCAAAATCAGCCAGATACAATTGGTATAGCCCAAGATATTTTATGACAAGTTCATACATATTAACATACTATAATGCGAAAAGACTTTTTCCCCAACCTATTATGTCTTGAAATGCTACATGGGTGGGGACGTTTTTCCCCCTTTTCTTCTCTGTGCTTTTATCGTAATAATATTTCCAATCCAAAGGATAAACCAACTGTTACATACCCTATTCTTATGTATACTACTTTTACTTAAAATCATAATTAAATGGAGTTGTGGCTCAGTGGCGTAGCGTGGGTGTCTGCCGCCCGGGGCGGACGTCAATTTTACCGCTCCTTACTTAGGTTTTGCCGCCCGTTTAAAAGTGCCGCCCAGGGCGCCCCCCCCCCCGCCCCTACTACGCTACGCCACTGTTGTGGCTTGTTTAATAATTATTCAGTAACCTTGAACGTGACCAATGAGACCTACTTTCACAAGATTTACGAATTACAAATATTATAAAGCTGAACTGAAGAGTTTGTTTGATTTAAACGCGCTAATCTCTGGAACTACTGGTTTGAAATGAAAAATTCATTTTGTGTTAGGTTAGGTTAGGTTCCCCCCAATGGTTGCCCGCCTTGACGTGGCGGTGGGGCTTAGTAACCGTGGACTGGACACCCACGGTGAAGCAAAGAGGCAACCAGGGCCGGCTTGTTTTCCGCCGGCTGGCTCGAGGAGGGCGCTCCCAGCGGGCTGGAGGAGTCCGCTGCGAACGCGCTTGGAGGTGGGACCCCAGAAGAAGAGGAGTGCAGGTATTACGGTGCACCGTACTCCTGCGGCCGTGGAGGGATCGCAGAGGGAGAGGCGTGGTGGTGTGTCATTCTCCCCTCCCTTCCCCCCTGAGAGCTGGCGGGGCCGTTCCGAAGGTTAACGGCATTGGTGCGGCCGCAGAGGAAGAGGCAAGTTGGTATTACGGTGCGCCGCTTGCCCTATCGTCTGCGGCCGAGGTGTGGTCGGTGGCAGAACCATAGCCCAGATCTGCCACCGGGTACCGGTTGTGGAGGCTGGTATCTGTCTGTCTGCTACAGTACTGGTGGAGGCCGAGGAGGGAGGCGCACCTTACCATCTGGTGCGTCTGGGGCTTTCGAGCCTTAGATGGAGCCGCTTGTGGGCGGCTGCCGCCGGCGGGGTCGCGGATGTGTTTATCGTTCCCGTGGCCCCGTCACAGGGCGGTGAGGAGGAAGGTGGGGGGTGGTTTTTGTGGGTATAGCGTGGGTCTCATTAGCCTATACGGGGGTCCCACATAACCACTCGGGTGCCCCCTGCGCCTGGGTGGTATGCGTAATGCATTTTCCCCCCCGGAAACAAAAAAAAGTTAGGTTAAGTTAGTTATCGAGGAAGGAGGTGTGCCGGTTCCTCCTCGTGGTGCCCCTGGAAACACTCGCTTGTGCCACCGTGGCCGTTTCCAGGGTGACACAAGCGAGTGGCAGATCGCCGGTTCTGTCCTTCTTTTTGGTTTTCTCTTCCCCACCTATGTTTCTCTTCTTTTTGGTTTGCTTTTGTTTTTGTTCTGTCTTTCTTTCACCGTCCTTCGTTACGTCCCAAAGAAGGCAAAGAAGAAAAGGCGAAGCTTCGCCCCCCCCCACCACGGCGGCCGTCACTCTCACCCTTAAGGCAGGGGCTGCGGAAAGGGGGGTAACGTACGCCGAGCTGTTGAATGAAGATCGACCTGGGGGAACTCAGCATCCACAGGCTCGGTTTTCGCCTCGCTGTGACGGGAGCGCCATCCTCATCGTTGATGGTGAAGGGGGCGCGGGAAAAGGCGGACGCCCTCGCAGCGAGGATGAGGTCCGTCCTTCCCACGGATGACGTGAAAGTCGCCCGCCCGGTTCGATGCGTGGACATCCGAGACACCGGGATGGAGAACTCCACAACGACTGCCGAAATCATTAAGGCGGTCGTGAGACGGGGAGTGCCCGGACGCCGACATCCGGACGGGCATAATGAATGTGGGGCCGCGCGGGGAGGTATCGCTGTGGATGCGTATCCCGGTCGCGACCGCAAAGAAGATTTGGGCCTCAGGGCGACTGCATGTCGGCTGGGTTCGGGCGAAGGTGGTGCTGCTGGCTGCGAGGCCAAAGCAGTGCTACCGATGCCTGAACACCGGCCACCTGGCCGCCAAATGCGAGAGCCCGGTGGACCTCAGTGGGAGATGCTTCGCTGTGGAAAACCGGGCCACATCATGACCGGATGCATGGCAGTACCAAACTGCCTCGCGTGCGATACGGTCAACAAACCGAAGGAGCACATTCAGGGGAGTAGCGGCTGCGTAGCGGCTGCCAAGCCGCCCCCCAGCAAAAAGGGAAAGGCTCCCACTAAAAGGCCCGGTTCAAGGAACCTAGGGCTGTCGCAAGGGCAGGCTCGTCCGTCCCCGCCGTCGAAATGATGAAGGCGGCCCGTGGGCGGCGATCGGGGGATCGCCGTCCACATTGTGGGCCACGAGAGTAAAGCTCCGCTATGTCCGGGGAGCTCTCGGTGAGGCAGGCGGCGGCACACATCTAGCTGCCGCGATAGGAGAGAGCCGGGCGCGGCGCGCGCTGCGGGTCATGGTAGTAGTATCACGCAGTTCCCATGACCCCGCATAGGCGCAGAAGGAGGCATGGACGGGTTTTAGTCGGTAAACCCCGGCGCTGTTCATCACCACAGCGCCGGGGGAGTCCGACATACCCCTGCCGCCTTCCCCCGGAGACGGTGGGTGATACGTAACGTATTTCCCCTCCTTAAAAAAAAGTTATCGAGGAATGCTTTAGGCTATATAACATCATGCTGCGACCAATAGGAGCGAAGAATCAGTGGAAGTGTGGAAAAAACGGGGAAAATTATTCATCTTTGAGGGCTTCCGTTGTTTGTTTGAACGCGCTGATCTCAGGAACTGCTGGATCGAATTGAAAAATTATTTTTGTGTCGGATAGTCCATTTGTCGAGGAAGACTTTAAGGTATATAACAATGCGCTGCATTTAATAGGAGCGAATCATCAGTGGAAAATGTTACAAAAACTGGGGGAAATTATTAATTTTTGAGGGCTTCCGTTGGGTACGATGCGTAAAAGTTCAAGCTACCCAAAAATATGTATGGAATAACTCCTCTTTAAAAGATCTTAAAAATGTACGCGACAGTATATGCATCTTTTAAGATTGACTCACTATAACCTTTTTTAACCCCCGACGCAAAAAGAGGGGTGTTACAAGTTTGACGTGTCCGTCTGTCTGTCTGTGGAATCATAGCTCCCGAACGGATGAAGCGATTTCAATTTAGTTTTTTTCTGTATTAAAGGTGACTTATCTGCGAGTGTTCTTAGACACGTTTGATGAAAATCGGTTGAGCCGTTTAAAAGTTGTGGAGGGTGAAAGTGGGGAAGAATAACCGAATGTCTGCAAATAATATACTCGAGCGGGGTCTCAAATGAAAGCACACTGAAAGAGAATGTTGATGACTTAATCGAGAGTGTTCTTTGCTTCTTTTGATGAGAAAATTGGCGGTGGGAAGATCAGCCGTTTGAAGATCATTAGCTCTTTTCTAGTTGATGAGGAGATCTGACTATCTTTTATAATAATATCGATTCGAAATTTGGTACCGTGTTACTTCAATGATATTGAAAGTAATAAGTAAAGTATGTATATGGTAAGGTAACCATTATTTATACCTACTTTAAAAGGGACAAAATAAAAGTAAAATTAAAAAAATTAAAAACCCCTCGACACAAAAAATAAACTCTAAAAACGAATAAATAATATTTTAAACCTATTATAATAATTATGATCGTCACATATAATATTATGTAAGTTGAAATATTTTTATTTTCCAATCGTCGTCTCGTCGAGGGACCGCTATGTGAGAAAAACAGTCGCAGATTGCAATAAAAGAATTTACTCCGAAAAAAATTCGCTCATAAATGTAATTCGCAATAATTAATTAGCTGTTGTTGGAAAAATACTTTATAAACTTTAGCGGGCCCCCGACGAGGCGACGACTGAAAAATAAAATATTAACTTACACAATATTATGTGTGACGATAATAATTATAATAGGTTTAAAATATTATTTATTCGTTTTTAGAGTTTATTTTTTGTGTCAGGGGTTTTTAAAATTTTTAATTTTACTTTTTTATGGTAATCAAATTTGATAGAAATTAATGCATAATTGCGCCATCAGTTGTGCGGACGAAGTCGCGGGCAACAACTAGTTTCTAATAAGACCGAATTTCTAATAAGATATACAAGTAATATCGGGGAATCTAACGCATATCAGGTAGAGCATTCTCAAACTTTATTTCTATTATAATGACGACAAGAGTACTATTTATTTTTTATGCAATAAAAAAATATCAGTCAACTAATCTATTGTGTAATCAGTAATGTAATGACGTACGTTAGTGCTAAATTGCCACCTAGTTAAGAGTTCAAACTCCAAAGTCTACACAATAGATTAGATTAGCATAGAGTTGATAAGCAGATATAAAATACTCACTGCGACCAAAGGTTCGTCGATAAGTCTGCCAAGATATTTCTTCTGCTGTTCCTTGTTGCCGGCAATAATTACTGGCGTTTGCTGGAAATGATCAGATGGTACACATAAGTCAACATAATATGAGACAATTATATATTGCGTAAGTAGAAAGCTGCCAAAATATTCATCAAACAACATGAACCGTCTAAGGCTCAGTGCAAACCATTACGTCACAAAATAACCACTTATTAGTCGGTCGAAGGAGTCGCCAGGTTTGCATCTAGCCTTAAGGAGCAGGCATGGATGCAATAGGAAATAAAATTTAACTGACGCATGCAACCTTTTGGCAGCCTTCTGCAAATGATACATAATAAACATTATAGAAGTAAGCAATTGTGCTGTATAATGTATATATTCCAGTTTTAACTTTCAGCACAGAGTAAAGTTAAACACATTGTAGGTATATCCCGCCAAGTCGAGCGCGAAGCAAACACTGCCGTACCATCCTTTACTGGAATCATTTCGCCGCATTTTCAGGCCCCTATTTGAGAATCTCTGGATAAGACCAGAACGCAGAAATTTTCATCATCCAGTAAGCTATATTCACATTTCACATACTTAAAATCCAAAATTTCAAGTCTGTAGGTCATTTAGTTCCGAAGTTAAGCGAAAGCAAAGTTTCGCATTTATGACACTCACTCACTCACTCATGATCATCAGAATAGAACTAGTACTTCCCATAAACTCAGAGAGCTGAAATTTGGTACAGAGTTAGGGGTTAATGGCCACATAAAGGGAAAACTATAAAAACTAGGATAATCGAAGTTGAAAATAAGTGAAATAAAATAAAAACCTAGCCAAGATTCGATGGAGCTGCTTGTTTATCTCTAAAAAGTAATGAAATCGAGAAAAAGTCGTGCCAAGTCTAAGGTTCCTTACTGCGATTTCTTTATTATTATAGTTAATGTTGTGTGACTTGGCTGTTGAAGGGTACACAAGGGTACAAAACCAGGTGCTCCATGACACCATTGCACCAATCTGTCGCCAGAACCGCTACCCATTGACGATGGAAAATTGCCATTGGAAAACGTTGATTCAATAACCAGTCAATTGTAGGCTTGATAAACCTGCTTATTTCAATAATACTTATGTATGCTGAGCCTGAAACAAACAGTACTAAAAATTATTAATTTTTATAATTAGTACCGACGGACTTCTAATCATTGATAGAAGTCCGTCTGTACGTCTATTTTATGTTAGATCGGTGGTCGATTTGACGCTCCAAAAGGAAGAGAGCAGAAATCAGCATTGTCAACGCTGAATGCATGTGTTGCACAATCAACAACAGCCTAAAATGAGACAGAAGCGTCCAATTACCAATACCAGTATGGGCTATTATCTGGCTTAACAAACATAGGTCGTTACAACAGATATAACATTACGTGTAAACAAAATTGACATACCCACTAATGTATATCTAAAGAATGTTCAACGGCCAAGTCACACAACATGAACTATAATAATAAAGAAATCGCAGTAAGGGACCTTAGACTTGGCACGACTTTGTCTTGATTTCATTACTTTTTAGAGATAAACAAGCAGCCCCATCGAGACTTCGCTAGTTTTGTTTACATAATGTTTTTGGTGGGATATTATTTACACCGTGGTCTCAGTGCAATCAGTTGAACACTAATACATGCCATTTAGCGAGCTAGCCATATCCAACATTTTTCAGTAATTAATACACTGTTTAACATAAGATGTAAATTATATTTATGCATATTTTAATGAAAAATAAATCGTTAAATAATGACAGTTGAAATAGCATTAACATTTTTGTTTGCTGCTTATCTATTGGCACTTACTACGAAGAAAATAATTTACTTTAAACTTTATCACTTAGTTAGTCACTTGCGTCATACGCAAATTGATTAAAATAAAATTTACATATGCAGAATTTAATTTAATTATATATTTTATGACTATTCTTAATTTAGAAACGATACTTTTTGAATCCTTGATATTTAATAAAATAAATATTATTTTATTTTATTTACAGTGCGACACAAAAGAGTAGAAGTTAATTATTTAGGAACTAATCAAGATTATTTAACTGGCAACAATTTATATTTGTCAAAGTTATCAAAAGAATACTATCCTAATGGGCTTCATTGAAATCATTAAATTTTAGGACAGTAAAAGAAAAACATCCTCATACTTCTTTACTAAATCTCCTCTGGCGTAAGTGGCAGAAGCAACACAATCGCTAGTGGACATAAGATCAGTCGCTAAAATATTAAGTTTACTAGCTTTGGGTTCTTTGGGTTTAATTGGGTTTTACCAGTCATAAAATCTGTTCCTACCTTACATATCTTTATTACTATATTCTATGGTAGAGCCCTAAATTTACTCCACTTTTTTTTGCGTTACACGAATGGTGCATGCACACTATTCCTCGAGTATCGCGGACGTAATATAAAATTATTTTTTTTTTTAAATTAGTAGTTGCAATTTAGTGAAACTTTTCATAGACTTTCCCTATGACGTTACGGCACATGACGGGCGGCGCTGGCGCCTCGTCGCCCGCACAGTAGAGTGAACAAATGATTTTGAAGGGTCGGGGGGTCGCATCATGAAAAAGGTTGAAAAACACTGCCTAGTGCCTGGAAGGATCAACATCGACTTAACATATAACCCTTTATATTTTATTTTTAAAAATATTAATAGTAGATATTTTTGATATGAATATTTCGATATAAGGTCAGGTTGGGAAAGACCGGCCGGCATACTTCATTGAAAAATTTACTCAATTTTAGTAAAACAAATATTTGGTATGTTCTAGACCGATCTTAAGTATTCCATGTGCTGAAACATATTAACAGTAACAATTTTGTGCTACATAAATTACAATATAATAGCACATATTTCAAACACAAACCCTTTTTTAAAATTCGGCGTGCAGACGGTCTTCCCGTGCTATTGGAGGCAAGACCATCTATTGACATTTAACACGTCACTTGGTATGTTATATGTATTTATACCAACATATATCTAAAAAGTGTATTTTACCTTCAAATATGCACTTTAACTGTAGGATAATAAAGTTAAAAGTCATATGAAATTCTTGTTTTCATATTTAATGGACCTTCAAAACCCAAATAAAAATGGCGGCAAATTTTCTCCCATCATAGTGTTGCCAGCGACATATATGATTAAAAATTTTAACCAAAGTATGATACTGTTTTACCGACTGTAAATTCAAGCTGCATAGCTATTCATAAATATAAGTTATTGCGTGCAGACGGTCTTGCCTTGTAGACGGTCTTCCCCAACCTGACCCTACCTACATAATTAGTTAATAATATTTGTAGTCAATTTGTAGTCGATTGGTTAAGTATTAAATAAAGAGTCCAAGATGTATACGACGATAACTAGGTAGTCATGTCGACTGAAGTTAATTTCTGTAAAATATATAAAATTGATGAAGGTACATATAAAATTACCAAATAATTTATTATAAGACCACCCAGCACCTAATGTGTAAACTGATGATTAATATTTATCAATCAAACGTTTAAAATATATATCTATAAGGTTTGGTAAAATCTATTACGGATATTTTGGGCATATGCTATAATGTTTATGTAAAGACGTTTAAGCAGAAAAATAAGTGTCATACTAGAAAAAAAATCTTTATATGAGCGAGTTTGCGTTTTGCGGAGTGTCACCCATGTATGAGATGATTTTTTACTTTGAGTATGACGATAATTTTTTGCCTAAACGACTTTACATAAGCAGTGGATCATGTGCCTGAAGTATCCGTAATTGATTTTCGGAGACATTATATAGTATATAAAAAAAACTAGATCTCTTGCGACCAAATACTGAGACGTTACTTAAAATAAGCCCACCCCTAAAGTAATTTGAGTGCCACTTAAGATGAGGCGTTGATGATGATGAGCCGGAGGAATATGCGGGTTGCGCTCGCACGATTTTTTTATAAAAAACCGTCTCTAATAGAAATATAAAAACTATGAATATATTTTAATTTATTTGCGGACAAAATATCACAGTGTAAAGCTATACAAACATATTTATAAATTTTTGAATCATCTGTTAGGTAAAATGGAAATCTCTGTAGTAGGCTTTTTTATTAATTATTTTGTGTTATAAGCATTACTCAATTAGACAAAGGTCTATGGAGTAATTAATCCCGAAATTAAACTATATTTTCTGAGCTTCGTTAATGAGGAATTTTACCAATTTTTTTTTTTTATATATTATTAAAATTAAAGTAAAATGTGAAATAATTAGCAAAATATCTCTAGAAATAAAAAAGTTATGGGACTTTGAATTTGCGTAATCCCGACGTCACTAAGCCCGAATGAGATAAATTACGTCCCACTTTTTCACCCCTTAGGAGTAGAATTTCAGAAAATCTCTTGTATCCTACGTCATACAAAGAACACACCCTCCAATTTTCAGGTCTCTACGATTAGCGGCTTAGGCTATATTTGATCCGTCAGGCAATGTGACGTTACAGGGTCACCAGAAATTCCCTCTAATTCAAGGATCTATTTCTCAGTCATTTATTGATCGATTCCAAAAAATTTCGCAGATATTGATTAGTTTTGATGTATATTTTATTATCATTACGTTGAATATTATATTAACAACATCAGTAAACTTCTCCATTAGTGAGAAAAATGGCCATCCCCGCAACCAAAACCTCTCATGCGTCTTCTCAACTTAAGAAGCGTTTCAATATTAAGCCGTGTTATGTTGGAAAAATATCGTACCTATAAAACCGTTTGCTTAGAAAAAATATCAGGCTTTATTTCATAAAACTGCGAGTGCTAACAGGCATCGTGCTATAAGTGCTATCTACGTTAAAATGCGACAAATGAAAGTAAATATGTAATAAATATTATTTTGTTTGAGGCATTAAGAATATATTTACATAGAATATAATAGGACAATTTACATAACATATGATATAAAATAATACTATTGTATTCAAATATAATGTAATGTAGAACAGGGTATTAGACCTGAATAGTGTGTGAACACCCTCACTAACATTATACTGTAAGAATCTTGGTATCTAAAATAATTTACGAACATATTAAAAGAAAAAAAAAATTGACGACTTGGTATCGTGTATTAGTGTCGTTACATGATACATCACGATAGAACTGCACGGTTAAAGGCAACTTTTTGGCAGACATCGACACAACAGTGAAAAAAATAGACAAAAGCAGGCTGCATTGGAAAACAATTTTGTACCTAATTGATATTTACCTAGTAATCTTTTGTAGACTTTGTGTACTTATAAGATATTAAAAATACAAAATTATTTATTTGTTTGCTAAAAGAGAATGGCTTATGATAAAGGAAAATGAGGAGATAAACAAAAAATTAAATCGACTTCCAAAGTAAAAATACACAAAAAAGTATGAAATAAAACTTATTTTCTAAATAAGTCCCCTTCTAAATTCGGCTAAAATTTTAACTACTTCACTACTCAATCTTCTTAATTTTAAAGTCGATTTCTTATTTACAAATAAGATGATGATGATGATTACTGTAAGTTACATAATAGATATTATGCTTGTAGTTCTTTGAACAATGCCTTAATTTCCAAACGCGTATCTTTAAAGATTGAGGAGTTCTGTTCAGTGCTTTTGGATCCAGGGTATACCTTGGTGCAAAATCTTATTTTTTGGTAGCATATGCTTATATTCCCTCGATTCCTCATGAATCCTATCATCAGGTCACCACTTTCTTGAAAACGGGACCAACTTGGGATTATACCCTTTACACCAAAAAAATAATTTTGAAAATCGGTCCACAGACGGCGGAATTATCGTAGAACATACAAAAAAAAAAAAGAAATATACAGCCGAACGTATAACCGCCTCCTTTTTTGGAAGTCGGTTAAAAATAGAGTGACATTGGGCTGCGGGCTGCGCGTTTCTGTCTTCCGACCACTAGTATAACTGAACTGTGCAGTTTTATCGTTACGTGTGTAGCGGGCACAAATGTCCAGTATATCATCTATTTAAATACCATAAAATTTATAGTGGAAATAATTTAAAAAAATATATATGGTTTATTGTTTTTTTTTTTATTTATTTTACTTACATATTTGTATGAAAACTCAATAATATCTTCAGTCGAGTACCCCACTGTGTGTAATGTGTATGATCGCTATGAAAAATGTATATGTCGCAGTCATCTGGTTGAATTTTCTATTTGATTGAATGACTTGCACGTTCATTGAATGACTAAAGGACAACTCGTCAAGTTGTTTAATGTAACGTTCAACGTCTTGACTGAACGTCATTTAGCATAGTCGTTGAATGGGACAAAGACTAGGACAGCTATTTCATATTTTATTTTTAAACCTCTAAATCTCCGAAAGTAGGTAAACTGTTTTCGACAATTTATCATAGAATATTTTCTATGATAAATTGTTTTGGTGACTACTAGCGCCGCAGTGGGAAAAAAATGAACTAAATTTCAATCACCTGACTGATTTTATGTCCACTCTGTTCCAAGGGCTATGTTACAATCCGCTAACTAGTTGGACGTTTAGTGACGCTTGTTCAATCAACGTTCGGACTATTCATTCAATTGAATATCGTCATTCAATGAACGCGCAAGTCATTCAATCAAATAGCAAATTCAACCAGATGACTGCGACATATACATATATGTGTCTTATTCTATCCACACAACTCACACCAAGGCCACTGGCTTCCATTGCAGTCATGATACCAGTACACCCAAATGCTAACTCCTCAGCCACCAAACATCCATCAAAGACACCCATGTCCATACCACCTGCGAAAATTATTATTTAAAATTACACATATGTCCGTATGGTTCAATCAAAGGATGAAGTCTTCAATTGGTAATGATGAGACAAAAGCCCTGAGCTGTTTCAAACAATAAAATACCATATCACAGTCATCACCACAAAGTCAAGAAAGAGCAATAGTAATTTAATATATGACCGAACTTTTGCTGTTTTAGGTAGATTCATGTGATATAAGCTACAAGCCAAATGAGATTAGATTCGAAAAGTAACTACTACGTGGTTGTAATTTGGCTTGTATTATGTAAAGTTCGAGTTTCCTACAATAATTTGCCAAAAGAGTCAAGTGTTTTGTTTAAAACACAATACAAAATTTTACTAAAATATTTGTGGATACAGTGATCCATTGACTGTCAGAAAGACGGCAAACTGTTGAAATAACTTTTTTAATTTCAAGATATTTTAAAAACCATATTACGAGTAAATAAATACAACTTATAATTTAATTAACATACTAATTACCTATAAATATGAAATAAACATTAATTATACACAAAATCGGATTTCATTATACACTAATATAATATAACTATAAACCCACTAAGTATGTAATAAATATAAAAAATTAATCGTGTTTGTTTTTTATATAATGTTAGTATAGCCAGTCTATTCAGTATTCACGATGAGGGGGTAATGTACCCAATTGCGCAGGTCCGGGTTAAAGTTAACCCTGGGTTAAAATAACATTCTTCTCCTTCTAAAATATCAACCTTCTCTATCATAATTACGAAGATCGAGAGAGATAACATGATATTTAACCTAGGGAATCTTCCCAGATATGCGCAAGTGGGCCTTATTATTACATAAATAAATTGCGTCATCATCATTTGAACTGAGTCGAAACATAATATTTATAGATATTTTTCTAATTTTTCAACGCCTTGAGAAACATGAGGTATTTAATAAAAATTTCTAAAATCCTTCACTCGTAGTATAGTAAATATAATCACAAAATATATAATATCATTAAAAGAAACCTAGTACATTATGTAAATCAACTTGTAAAGTTACTAATGCAGTTGCAATTTTATGCAATTACTAGAATTCTATGAATGGAAAAACTGACCTATTAGCTAGGATTAGATCAAAGTGCAATGTAGAGTATTTGACCATCATATTTTTAAACCAATATTTTGAAGTGTCAAATATATAGGTATTATAATATGATGATTTATTCATGGGCCAACATTTAAAAAACATGACTTATTGATCTGGATATCTGAGCATACTTATATAATGTCGACTGTTGTAGAGATTTGTTATAAAAAATTGCAGTTATATTATAATAAACTTTATAATAAAAAATATATATTAAATTTTATTTTGCACCCTCACAATATATTATGTCAAGTACCAAAAAGCATGGTATGTATATAAGTGGAGCATTAAAAAGGGTAATGAGATGAATTTTTTAAATTTTTAACATATAATCAGCATGCTAGAAGCTTCTAGAACAGATTCAAACTTATGCTCACAGCGACATCAGTGATATAAATGGCTGCCATGATTCCAGAACAGCCGAATGCTGTTTCTTCACAGATAATACAACCCTCCATAACACCTAAACCACTTCCCCCTGCGAAATTCGATACGAGTACAATTATTCTCAATTATTCTCCGATATAAACAATGGCTATAAATTCCTTACAGTAATATTCCAACTTTTGCCTAACATAATATCCATGATTGTACTAAAACCTATTTTTTTTTTCTTATGTTTGTAGAATCTTTCAGAATGACGTAAATATAGGACTAATCTAGCTAACGTCTAACATAAAATAATAAAAAAACTAATTTAAAACCAATTAATGAATACATTACCGCAGTGTTCTGGAATGTGTCCGTTCATGAGTCCCACGGACCAGGCCTTTTTGACGATCTCCCAGGGGTATTCTCCGGTTTTGTCATATTGGGCGGCTTTGGGAATAATCTCTTCTCTGGTAAACTTTCTCGCCAAGTCTTGGAGCGCTTTTTGCTCCTCACTCAACTCTGCACAAAAACATTTATGGGTACTTTAAATTTTAAAAACATGTTGTTTAACTTATAAAAGCGTGTAATCTGATTGTGTGTGTATAACCATACACAGAACATTAGTAAGAGCAACTACTCTTACGACAGTACCGTAATCACTATAATAATATTATTGTGCTAGTCCAGCTTTTGATTAAAGTTTTTTTAAATAAAAATTTTATTTTATTTATTTATTCAAGACAAATTATACTACAAATAAAAGGATGACAATAGTTATTCCCATATAAAAACCTGTAAAAAAAACATGTAAAATATTTTGAAGCTGATGCTTACAAATAAAGGTAGTAAAATAACCTTTATTAATCGCTAAGCATTAACAGGAAAAGTGGAAAATCGCAAAAGCTATTTTGTAGTCCAAATATCAAAAATAGGTACCTATATAAAAATCAAGTTTCCCAAAATAGAAAGGGCATTAAAAATTGCTTATGCTCTAATAAATTAAGAAATTCATTCATATACACGGTACACCATCATTTTAAATAACTTAAAAAAAATATTTGTTATTATTTCTGAAAACAATTTTTTGTGTTCTTTTATTATTTTTTTGTTTAGGTAAGTACATTCTTTAAATAATAATGCGAAATGCAAAATTAGTTTTAAATTACAATATAAATCATTAATAACCTTAACATAAGATTAAATATTATTTTACTTGATCCTTGAGGCAATAGGCAAGCGGACTGATTTTTTATTTATTGCATAAATGACACTCCTAAATATGAGTAACTTCTCAGAAGAAACAGTATATCAAAAGTCAATATTTTTAAAGTTACAGCGATTTGTATGTATACAAAATTTCGCAAGTTTCGTAAAAACGTTCCATACTAAAGTCGACTTACGAGTGACGTCACTCTTAGGTTAAAGTGTATGAAGTAGGTATGATGTATACGGCTGTAGGAACATATTTGTAAATATCTCCGATATTTGCGCGTTTAAGTTCATACCGGTGGCGTAGGGTTCCTATAACTCCATTCCTATCGGCTTCCCTTTTCACTTACCTTTTGCAAATCTTCATAGAAATCCCTACCTATTATACAGGCTCCGGCTTCTCTATGAAGGAGAAGCAGCCTTCGCCACTGGTTCATACTTACCATAATGAATGTTTTTGTATAATATGATGTAAGCAAACTAATGATATAGGTTTTGTTTACTAATTTTGCAAAAAAAAATTTTTTTGTACTTTTTAGATACTTTTTAATTACTAAACTACACATAAAATAATTTATTTTTTAAAATTTAACAGTAATGCCTGAACATTTCTGAATATATTAATGAAACTAAAAATGTCAGATGTAGTCCGCTCCCCTATTGATGAATTTTCTTGTCTTATTAGATTGGAATTGCAGTTTTATTTTTGTATTATGATTAAAGATAAATAAGTAAGAAGAATGAGCTTTAATACTTTTGAATTAATAAAATCCCCTATATAATATTTAGGCAATGTAACAAGACTTTGACAGTGAGATTACACTCTTTTTATATTAATCTTGAAATATATTTTTAGAGGTGTGTGCTGTTAGCCTGTTATCTAAGGTACCTAAATTATCATATATAGACTTTTATAATCATAAAGATAATTTTAATATAACTTATGTACTGTAATACAAATAAGCTGATTACAACATAAAAACAACTACATATTACATAATATTTTAAGTTAAGCCATGTTACAAAAAAATGCATGTTATTAGTATTCTAGTCAATGTTATTTGGCAAAAATGATAGAAACTGAAATTGACTGTTATTAATAATATAACTACAAATCAAAAAGGAGTTTGTTAGATGTTGTATAATACAAGATCCAATCTTAGTAGACTCTTTCCTTTTCTCTGCCAAATTTAATACATACATATTATAATCACACCTTTTTCCCGTAGGGGTTGGCAGAGACCACCACTTTCCACTTGCTATGATCCCTACATGCTTGTTTCGCTTCATTCACTTTCATTCTTACCATTCATTCCTCCTCTTACATTTAATGTAGCGGAAGTGGCTCTCCATGGTCTGCTTTTTGCCTCTGTGAGAAATGAGACGTGATGGGTGGCAAACCACATCGCCAAATTTCCAGTATTAAAATAGTAGTTTTTGAGTACATCGGTTCTTTGCCCACCAGTAATTTTATGAAAACAAACTAGAATGCCAACATTTATCAGTAATAACTAATAATAAACACAATTACATATAGTATTAGTCAACCGTCAACTATCTGTGGTTCAAAGTTCTACTATCTTATACTTTAAACAAGACAATATTGTATATAAGCCCCTGTGTAGGGCTTCTGATGATGACTACAAAACAAAAAAATGATTATTTTTTGTTGTCTTAAATAAATACAAATACATGTCTAAAATAAATAAAATAAACCTCAGCAATGGCTGCAAGTATTTACATGAAATTTTGTATGCAAGGAGTTTTAGTGGAAAAAAATCGGTCTAGGAAGGTTTTTAAAGTTATATATGTTTTTTCTTTCGTCATGCAACAATCAATAATTATGTCATGCAAAAATATCAATAATTTCAACCAAAATGTCAGTAAAATTGGCAATTTGGTTTATTTTTGCGTTGTTTGGAAATTCGGAATGTGGTGGGTTCAAACCCTAGTAATTTTTGTTTTTTTTTAAATCTACTAGAGCTCCAGCTACGAGCGAAGTTCCGTTACCCAGGTATAATCCATTAAATATACAATACACACTCCCAATTTACAATTATAATTTATGTCACTTATATGATAATTAATGTGACTGACCGAAATATTATAATGAAACAATTATTATGTAAAAGATGCTAATAAATAATACATTTTAATGTAGAAAGTTATATGAATGTGATTACTTATTTCAATAATCTTTGACTTTTGCAAAAAAATACAAAATACTATCAAGTCGCAAAGCCCTAGGGATATTCCTTACCAAAACATGTTCCTGTAGTAGGTACGGCTTTTGGTGCTGCAAATGTTGTGGCCGATGTTGATAGCTTGCGGTATATGGGCAGGGTAGCTCTCGCAATCTATAACAATAACCGATAATTGTCTTCTTAGTTTACACAAAGCTTTCTTTCTTACCCATACAAATGGTATGGCTATGAAAGAAAACTAACAAATCTTATTTAGAAAGGAGTAAATTCTTACCCTTGACTTTCTTAAGCTGTCTCACGAAAAATATACATTTTATTTAGGTACTAGAAACATATAAGTACCTAACCATTAACCAGTGACAATTTTATTTTAATATCATAGATGTACCTATATAATATTATAATATATTAGTTTTGAAATCTTTGTATAATATATAATTTATTAAAATACATTAAAACTGTTTTAAGCTTAGGTTGAGTTTTATCAGTGATAAGTAGGTATCAAAACTCAAAGGCGTGTAAAAAAGAAATTCATTATAAATAGAACAATAATTATTGCACAATAAATAACCTATGTTTTTAACTAGGTAATTCTTAGCACTCTGCACTTTGGACTCTGTACTTTTTGATACGACGGATTTAGGATAGATAAGCTTACCTGGTTTACGGGATTCATATTGTTAAATGATTAATTAGGAAGAACAAAACAAGTAAATAAATATTTTGATGCACAAAAAAAGAAAGTCTGTAAATAAAGCCAACTCGACTATTCAGCTAAAAACCTAACCAGTCCAACCAAGTATCAACTCGGAATTACTCAACTTATGTAGAGCCGATTCAATAAATATGAATGGACAGGTGTAGAGATGTGATAAACGGCTTAAAATCAAAAGTTAACTTATCCGTTATTTAATATTCAAAAACAACTTATTTTAACTGCTTAGCTGCTTATCTGCTTATCTACTTATTGCCACTTATAATATTTTTTGCACTTATTGGCGATCGAAAAACGTAACGTTTTTCGATCGCTAAAACTGATTTCAATGAACTTTCCTTCGTTCTTTGCAGGCTTAGGACTGTCTGAAATCTGAATAATTATTTTTATATTAAACAGTACTTGGGCGTTTTTCAAAAAAGATGTACACGTGACGAACCGGAACAGGTTTTTGATTTAGATACATTTTAATGTAATTTTTTATCTCAATATAATATTAAATATACTTTTTTAAATAAAAATAAAAAAGATTCCGGACAGTATAATTAAAACAAATTGATAATCTAAATTTTTATGGAACAGTTCACAGGAACGTGTTCCGGTTCGTCACAAAGGAAACATGTTTAAAATAAAATAAAATATATAAGTTTGTGTGTCAATTTGCTTTTATTATTTAGTAAATAACATTCAAATCTTTGAACAAAAAAATCTAGGTATAAAAAAAATCACTATAATCATTGCTGAACATTCGTTTTTCTTTCTAGATCGTCACAGTAGGAACTTTCGACCATTAATACTATGCATTTCTACCAACTACTTAAATTAAATTGAACAAAGTAACAAATAAAATAAATAGGAAATCCAGAACTAACTACAACTACACTAATATTTTTAAATGACTAAATATTTCTTAAATAAGACTAAGATTTATCTCGGTAAAAATATGGGACAGTGACTATCTGGAAATGTAAGTGACAAACTGGAAAAAACTAAGCTTAGTTTACATAAATTAATAATATTTGGTCGAACATTTTAATTTAGCAGTCTATAACCATAATCATAAGGTAATCTTTTTTATTTATTTTAATCTGAATCAAAAACGAAAAAACTTAGACTTAACTAAAGAAAAAATAGCTTTTTTATGTTTTTTTTTAAGTTTTACCATGGACGAAATATACATAGACCTACAGATCCCATACATTAAAACGTACGACATTTTTTAATTTTCTTGTTGACCGTTAGATGACGTTGAGTGTATCAAATAACAAAATTAGCCATATTTATTTAAAAATAAAAACGCCATCTCTAGGACTATGTTTGAAGTACGTCATAAGTTATCTTATATTTAAAAAAACGTCAATAGATGGCGGTAAACAATTGGTTGTTATGGTTGAGCCGCTAATAAAGACTTACCTACCTAAACCTATATACAACATTTCTATAATTTTCTTTATTTTGTAATTTCTCTACGTCCGCGTGTGAGGATGAATTAATATTGCCATGCATATAAAATAGATACCCAACATTCTGGAATTATATTCAAATAAGATTTGTTTATTAGTGTTTATATAAAGTGTACAATTATTTGACAAGATATTATTTTGGTTGTGTAATAACCAGTATTTATTTACGGCGTTTTATTAATTTGAAACACCTCTATCTTTATACCTTAACCTAAGCAACAATCTTGTTAATCGATTTTTGAACTTGGAATTAAAGTTTATAACGTCTTAATTTCATTTAAATAAAAAAGTCTCAGAACAAAAGAAAATTGTAGGTTTCAAATAAAGTTAATTGTTAAACTTTTGGTTAAACTATTAAAACAGAAAGTGGCAACACTATGATCTGCCGGTCCGCCGTCCCTACTCCGTACCATATCTATGTTTCGGAGTTCGGATGGTTGTGAATTTAGAGGTGGGCGCCGACCTAAAATTTGCCGGCGGCGCGGCGGCGCGCTGGGGGAAATTGGTCGGCGTGGCGGCGCCGCGCCGCGGCGTAGCTGTTTTTGTAAAAAAAACGCAATTTTTAGAAGCGAAAAGTTTTATTCGTTTGTTTTTACAATGAAGAATAGGTATACAAAATTGCTTAAAACGATTATCCCAGTAATGCTTGTATCTATACAAATACACTAGTTTTTGTTTCATTGAAAAAGACCGAGTATTAGCGGATTATATTATAGACATTTCAAATTCTCGTAAATTTCGCGGCCCGTAGCAGGCGCTCGTGGAGAGTGTGACGTCACGGCACACTGCTGGCCGAGTTACCTAGTACAAATAATGCTTGCGCTCAACTATTATTGCAGTGTTTTATATTGTTTCTCCGTAGATAAGGTAATATTAAGTTTAATATGTGTCTATTAGTATTTAGTAGTGTAATATTAGTGTATATAATATTGTAATTTATGTGCAGTAAGTACAACGGATGACGGATTTGAATTAGAAACGGTACCAGCCTGAACAACACCATAATAAAACAATATTTAAAAATGATAAATTAGTTCTATTTTAAATTAAAATAGAACTCATTTTCAAGTTGGCTGGTACCGACTTCAAAATTATGAAGATTGGGTAGAGAAATAAATTAGATGTTCAGTCAAATTTAAAAGGGCAACTATTTGAAAAAAATAGTTTTATTTCATGCTTTTTTGTGCATTTTTACTTTGGAAGTCGGATTAATTTTTTGTTTAAAATAAATTTTTTCCCTTTCTATTGATATTTGTAAAATTATTAAAACATTATAAGATAGTTTAAAATAAACGATCGAATGTATAATATTGAATACGCGCCATTAGCTTTCATTGGATATTGTAAATAAGATGATGATGATGATGAAGATTACTGTAAGGGGCCATCCACATATTACGTCACGCAAAATTTCGACTTTTTGAACCCCTACCCCCCCATGTCACGCTTTTTAGTATCCCTGTACCTGTATTTAACGTGTACTATCACACTTTGTATGACCCCCCCCCCCTCCCCCATCAGGTGTGACGTAATATGTGGATGGACCCTAAGTTACATAGTGGCATATGCTTGCAGGTTTTTAAACAATGCCGAAATTTCCAAATGCGTATCTTTAAAGACTGAGGAGTTCTGTTCAGTGCTTTTGGATCCAGGGTATACCTTGGAGCAAAATTAACTTTTTAGTAACATATGCTTGGACAACTTTAGAAAAGTTTCAATCACCATATGGTCCATATGTGTACATATAAATTTCGAGGAGTTCCCTCGATTCCTCATGGACCAACAAGAGAGAGAGGAGTTTTGGTATAGCATGAGAGGTCTTGAATAAATTCGGAGAATATGAACGGATCGTGATGTTAGGGGACTTTAACTCCAACCCACTCAGGGTTGGAGTAAAGCGTGATGGGTATGAAGGAGTTCTGGGTACGTTTGGGGACGAGAGAGAGAATGACAATGGGAGAAGCTTGCTTGAAGTATGCTTGGAATCTGTGCGTGGCCAACACAATGTTTGACCACAAAAATATCCATTTGTATACAAGAGATGAGGGTGAGTCTAGAAGTATGATTGATTTTGTAATTGTGGATGAAAGACTGAGGAAGAAAGTGCTAGACACTCGTGCTTACCGCGGTGTAGGACTCGACACAGACCACTTCCTGGTCATAGCCCGAATGCGTGGCCTCTTTAAATGGTGGCGACACCGACGGGCCGAGCCTACGAGTTTTTTGGACAGAGTGAATGTGGCATATCTACAGAAAAAAGAAAAGAGGGACGAGTATGTAGAGAAAGTGAAAGAAAGTTTCAAATACACAGCACCCCGTGCCCCGCCCGCCCGCTCCCGGCACCTAGCGCCCGGCGGCCTGTTTTTTTTTTTGAGTCGACTTCGATCGGCGCGAATTTTTGGATACTCGGCGGCGGCGGCGCCACATGCATGGCGGCGCGGCGGCGCCCACCTCAAGTTGTGATTGCGTTCCTCGTTGTGTTGTTGTAATTGTCTCAATTGCTTTTAGATTTCTTTTAAATACGATATTGCGCTTGCCCACCGGAACTGATAATCTGCCTACTACCTTTGACCTACCTACCTATTTTGCCTCCTGGACTCCGATTAATCGCCTTATTGTTGACCTGTGCTTGTATTATGGACTTTGTGTGCCTACGATTCGGACTATTTGTTTAAAAATTCGGAAAGCTTTTTCCATAAACAACTTGGAGAAAATGTATACCAAGTGCGTATATCACAATTGTGGCAATAAAAGCAATGAAATTGCTATGTTTCGGTTTCCTGTAAATGATTGAATAGGCTCCGAAACTACTGGACCGATTTTGATGAAATTTGGTGCAAATATAGATTATAATGACCACGGGGAAGGACATAGGCCAATTTTTATCGCGGGAAAATGTACGGTTCCCGTGGAATACTGTATTTACGCTTTTACGTAAAAACTACTTAACCGAACATCATGAAATTTGGCACAGATATAAAATAGACTACGAGGAAGAACATAGGTTACTCTTTATTGCATAAAAATGTACGGTTCCTGTTGAATACTGTATTTACTATTTACGCTTTTACGTAACTACTTACCCGATCATCATGTTTGCTATAGATACAAAGTAGACCACGAGGAAGGACATAGGCTACTTTTTATTGCAAGAAAATATACGGTTTCCGTGGAATATTGTATTTACGCTTTTACGTAAAAACTACTTAACCGATCATCATGAAATTTTGCACAGATATAAAGTAGAGCACGGGATAGGACATAAGCTCCTTTTTATTGCAGAAAATGTACGGTTCCCGTGGAATACTGTATTTACGCTTTTACGTAAAAACTACTTAACCGATCATCATGAAATTTGGCACAGATATAAAGTAGAGCACGGGAAAGGACATAGGCTTCTTTTTTGCAGAAAATGTACCGTTCCCGTGGAATACTGTATTTACGCTTTTACGTAAAAACTACTTAACCGACCATCATGAAATTTGGCACAGATATAAAGTAGAGCACGGGAAAGGACATAGGCTTCTTTTTTGCAGAAAATGTACCGTTTCCGTGGAATACTGTATTTACGCTTTTACGTAAAAACTACTTAACCAATCATCATGAAATTTGGCACAGATATAAAGTAGACTACGAGGAATAACATAGGTTACTCTTTATTGCATAAAAATGTACGGTTCCCGTTGAATACTGTATTTACGCTTTTACGTAACTACTTACCCGATCATCATGAAATTTACTATAGATACAAAGTAGACCACGAGGAAGGACATAGGCTACTTTTTATTGCAAGAAAAATATACGGTTCCCGTGGAATATTGTATTTACGCTTTTACGTAAAAACTACTTAACCGATCATCATGAAATTTGGCACAGATATGAAGTAGACCACTGGGAAGGACATAGGCTACTTTTTATCGCGGGAATGTACGGTTCCTGTGGACAACTGTATTTACGCTTTTACGTAAAACCACTTAACCGATCATCATGAAAATTGGCACAGACATAGAGTAGACTACGAGGAAGAGCATAGGCTACTATTTATCGCAGAAAAATATGTTTGGGGATTTAGTAAATAGGGGATTTAAGGATTTACAAAAAATGTGATTTACGCGACGATACTCAAAGGAAAATTCGAAGGTGAGGAAGTTCTCATTCCGAAGATCCCGATGATCCCTACCGAATACCGATATGCCGTTTGAGTTCAAGCGACTTCAATTTCCGATCCTTCTTCCTTCTTGCATTTGCCATGACCATAAGTCTCAAGGCCAATCCTTGAAAGTTTGTGGTCTGAATCTACAAAATCCATGTTTTTCACGTGGTCAATTATAGTGGCATATTCACGGATCGGAAGACCATCTGCGTTATTTATTCTTGCGCCTGATAATAAAACGAAAAATGTCGTCTATTACAAGATGCTTTACTGAAGATTGCAACCCATGCACCAAAATACATGGCCCATTTTACACAATCATTAAAATAATTGATTTCTTTTTAATTATATCTATTATCCTAATGAAAAATTGCACTTAATGAAATCCAAAATCAGCTCATTTATTACCTCTAAGGTAGAACAAAGTTTGCCGGGTCAGCTAGTATAGAATATTTCTTCTTTAAATTTATTTCTTCGGCTCGCGTCGCCACGTCATGCTAAGGCTGCTAGTACGATGAAAAACTTTAGAAAAATTTGAAACGCTCTTATGTCAAAGCATGGAGCGTGCGGACAGATACGGTGTATCATTTTCAACCTTATACCTTAGCAATAAGGTTCAAAATAAAGTTCACCTGATCTGTCCGCGACTGCAAAATGACTTGTCAAGGGGCCGTGCATTAATCACGTGATGTTTTTAACAACATTTTAGACCCTTCCCCTCCCCCTGGTGATACGTGGTGAGGTTTTATACTACCCCCCCTCCCCCACCTAAGATCACGTGTATTTTTTTTACATAGTAAGCAGGTCATGTTTGAAGAAAAACTTTAACTTAAAAAACCGTTTAATCGAATAATTTAAGCAATTAAAAACTATACGAGTCATTTGTCTTGTAAGTATTTAAACAACACTACGAATCTACAGCCGATAATAATTTCGGTATGCATAGACTAGATTCGAAAATTAATACACGTGATGTCTCCTTATACCCCCTCCTCCCCTTGGTGATACTTGGTGATTTTTTTTCGGACCCCCCCTCCCCCTTTAGGCATCACGTGAATAATGGACGACCCCCAACCGTAATTTCAAACATTTTTGATTTTCATTGCGGTTACTTATCGTTTAATTTAATATTCTAATTAAGTTACACTTTGATTTCGTGTAGTTTTCTATTAAATAGGTAGGTATTTTACACAAAATAAGATTTCTTGGTATTTTAAAGAGTTGTATTATTTTTTATGATAGGTAGGTACCTAGGTACATATTTAGTTTTGTTTTCATAATAATTAACGTTGTCTTTTTATCCAACCGCGATAACCCATATTCAGTCGCGGACAACACCTAGCTACAATAATTATTATGATCAATATCTACATTAAATAACATTGTATTGTACCTACCTGTTTATATAAGTAGGTACCTACTTTTATGAGTTATTCGATGCTTTTGCGCGCCATCTAGTGATCACATTTGGTACCCTAATACTACGCCATCTACCATAATTGTCTAAAAACAAGCTACTGAGTTAAATTTTTAGGATTTAGAGACAATTATCAAATATCAGCCTTTGAACTTTAAAATCACACTGGAAAGAGACTGAAAAATATTTTTTCTTGTTTAAAAGAGAACATAATTGATTTACTTCGCTAATTTGTGCAATTTATTGATTTTCGTGCTAGTAACTAACGCCATCTAGACCTAACCAGAATCCGGACCTTTTTTTCGTGTACGTTTTATTGTATGGGATCTGTCAGTCTAGTAATTTGATTTGTCTATGGTTTTACGCATATTTTTTTAAATCTTAACTTATTCTATTCTTAATAGCTTAAGCGTGTCTCATCTTAGAACACTGCATTGCTTACCATCAGGCAATTTGTGGTCAAGTGCTTGCCTATTCCAAATAAAAAAAACATAATGGTCGAAAGATTGTTTATTTTATTAATATTCATTACCAAAATGTAACTTCAGCCTTATAATTCCGGTGCGTCACAAAAATATTCCGGCTGTACAATACGTGACGAACCTGATGTGACGAATTCATATGAACAAACTTTCAAACAATAATTGAAGCTGTTGTATTAATTTTATGATTACTTTCGACTTATTTTATGATATTTTATAAACAGAAATGTGATCGTGTTACGGCAAATAACATAATAAACTGCGACATTCCTCATAAAATCCTGTTACTATCCTTAACTCCAAATCGGCACCACCGCAATGCGCCCAATTTCGTCACGGATTTGAAGACACCGACATTTGTTTTAAAATGGCGGTTAGACCAGAGACAAGACAAGTGTTGTCAGAAATGAAAAAATACCATATTTTAGGGGAATATTGCATCAAATTATGAAAATTTTACCGTGACGATAACCGGAATTCCGGTTTTGTCATATTCCTGGGACAACAATAATAAATCAATTTGAGATATTTCAAGCCCAAATTCGGTACAATACAGAGCTCTAAACTGTATTATGAGTTTATCATAATATGTCCACAGAGCCCAAAATAGTGACGTTTTTTAATTAATCTAATCGTACCTAAGACTTGAAAGTTTCAAAGATGTAGGTGGGACATGCATATTTTACACATTTTTGTTGTTAGTTTTACGATATTTTAACGTCATTGATAGTAAAAGTACATATTATTGTCAATTTTGTAACTTAAATGTGTAACTATTAAATAAATGTGCAGTTTGTTACAGTATGGTGCATACAAAAATTATAAAAAATAGCTAAAGTCTTGGACACCCCAAATTCGCTAATGTACATATTTTTTGAAAAACGCCCACTTACGACAAAAACTTAATAAACTTAATACTTTAGTATTAAGTTTATTAAGTTTTTGTCGTAAGTGCACACTGCACGAAAAGTTTATGTTACGTCTATATGGACCATTATTATATTTATTATTTACAATAAAAGTTCACGGTAAACCACTAACACACCACTATTACGATTAAAATACGAATTATTGCGTAACGTTATATAACGTGTTTTCGTCAAGCCGCAAAGCGCAACTAACAAAAAGTGAATAATCATGAAACAGCACAAAAGTTATAAGTACAAAAAATAAGCCGATTATTAAAACTTTAAATAAGTGATGAGCTACATTAAAGAATTTTCACTTTTCGCGCTTCTTCTTATTGCGCTGACATAAGAACTATTTTTCTTTGCTCATACCACACTTATGGCTTAATGACTATAAACGATATAACGATAAGTGTAAAGCGCTTATGTTTATAAACGACTTTTCAACTTATTTATAAAAGCACGCTTTTTAAACGTTTTTCGTTTAAACTATACTCTATGGTTTAAACGGCCATCTCTAGACACATGAAGCATAGATACCAGGAGTCCGAACGGTATAGGCCAAAGAAATAGGAGTATAATAGAACTAAAACAAAAAATCGAAGCGTAGACAGCTATTTGTCTCACAAAACATCAAAGGCAAAACCAATAAGAGTGAAAGAGAAAGCCATCTATATGTCTATACGTTTTTTTCGAAGGTTGCTCCAATTTGGAGTCCAAATTGGAGTCCAATTTTAGACGTTGGAATTACGACTTTATTGCTTTAACAATAAGTGACATTTTGAATTAGTAGCAGTAGATGTGGCCTGAAGTTAGCCACTGACAGCTAATGCCATTTGTTTACGTGTGCATTATGATACAAGAAGAAGAATAAGCAAATCATGAATTTATAGTGTGTTATTTGGTAAAAATCTCAGTTTATATTAAAAAGTCTTATTAGAAAACAAAGCTGTGCTCAAGTTAATATGGCCCGTTTTGTGGAGGGCTGTAAATCACACTCTACGAGGAAAGAAAATCGTGAAGAAGTGTTAACTTTTCACCAGTATGTTGAGAATTGTTTCAGGTTATATAAATACAAGCAATTACACTGAAGTTATTATATTCTTGTAGATAAATGTGTTTATTGTCCATTATATGCAGATTTCAACAATATAATATAATAGAAATTTTGTATAAATTTCAGAGGTTGTGTATTTACATAGTGATGTTTTGGATATCGATAAACCTTCGAAAGAGAAAATATGTTAATCTGAAAGAAAAATGTTTTGCCTACTTCATATTTACCAAACACCATACAATTATACAAATTAGTAAGATCTAAAATATAAACTAAGTGATAATATATAATATAAAATAGTGTGGTGTATTTTTTATTAATTAGGTATAATTATTAATTAATAATTCCTGTATATTATAATGGAGTTACGGTTGTACATCATCACAAAAACATGTCACAAATTTTCAAATTTAACTTTGCTTTTTGGTTTTGCAGGGAATTAGGTGGCCTTTTGCAAAAATACTTCTTTGTACTTTTTTAATTGACCAGAAAACGGGCAGACTGATCGCCAGATGGAGAGCGATTATCGCCACCTATACATATTCGCAATAGCAGGTGTCACAAGTACGATCCCGGTCTTAAAATCCGCAACTACTCCTTGAGTACCCGGAGGCCGTGGTATTTATCTGGTCCAGGTGGACCGTTCGTGCCAAAGCATGGCTCTCCCACGTAAACGGACTGCTGTGCACTGTTTTCTTCACATATTTAGCTCCATGCTGACAATCTGAGAGCTTTTTGGTGTTGTCGTAACGTGTAAGCTAATAAATGATGTCCAATTGTTAATAAATAATAAATATATCTATTAAAATTTCCTGTTTTCATTTATCTTTCCACGTAGGTACCCCAACTAAAGGGAGAAATGCATAAAAAGTCTATACGTCTACTGTTTATATATTTACCAGCTGTATCCAAGGGAAAAGTATCCTATGTTTTAATCCAGAGCTTAAACTACTGCCATACCAAATTTCATTGAAATCTGGTCAATAATTTTTGCGTGAAGGAGTAACAAACATCCATCCATACATCCTCACGAACTTTCATGTTAATAATAGTAGTAGGATATAGAACTGACAAGTCGATTGGACGATAGCCTGCATAGTGTGTGGGTGTATAGTGTAGTAAGGACGAGAAATAAAAATACGTGTAGCTCGAATTAGAATATGTACCTATTCCAATATATCAAGATAAAATTATTGACAATTATATGTCAAAGTATTAATTCACTTTTTAAACTGTTAACAATACAGAGGTTTTATTAATTGGAGTTTTGTAGATACCAATACACCCCCTCAAAAATTCAATTAAGTAAATAATGCTTTAACAGTATAGGCAAACATTAAAATAAGTACATAACTGATAATATTTCATCTTTTAACACGATGATATTAATTTATATTTTCCATGTTGTTCCTTGAAATTAAGGAACTACAATGTCTTTATATAATTCCTCCGTGGTATTTTCTGACGATATCTAAAAGTAATTATTCTGTGGAAAATATTACATTAATTTTAGTATATTATCAGCTGTTTAGGATTTTTATCCAATCATTAAATTATCTTACATATTAAAAATTACATAAGTATAAAAATATTTGCTATAAGCAGATATGCACTAATAATACAATTTTGTTTCATGCCTATTTAAAAACCAGCATCGCAAATCTGTTTGCAACATAATGCTGAATGGGATTTGATAGAACTTCATGTAATTAGTTACTTTATATTATTGTAGGTACCTAAATATATCTTAATTATTAATTTCTTTGTTTCCTTCTATACCAATGTGCAACAACTGTTGTCATGGTTCATTCATATAAATAATATTAATTATGCTGCTAAAATATGAGCTTTTAGTTTCTAGCTATTATACATAATAATATAAACATTTATGCTCTTTTATAGCTTCACAAAACTGTGTACATGCCTGGCTTATGTTTCTTAGACAAACATATACACTTTGTTTCCGTGTATTCAATGCCATTGTACACTTAGTAACAAATAATAAAAAATATATATAAATTATTAACATTTTAAAATTTAATATATTTATTATAAAATATAAAGATCCATTTTCCAGAATCGATATTTACATTACTAGAATAGGGTATTTTCCAAGTTTTTGAAAAGTATGTCAAATTGTTCCTAATACCAAAATACATTAGCAGTTTGAACCATTCTTTGTGAATTTCTTTATTTTCCTTGCAAATTAGCCTAAAAGTTCAAATTAATATTAAAGGCGCGAAAACGCTATAACGAGTTGTCATGACGTCACATTCTTGTAACATTGTAACTGTCAAGTGTCAAGTATCAAATTACACTGAAAATGCCAAATCCCAGAATACCTACTATTTACGTTTTTAAATAAATGTTTTAAGCCTATTAAAATGCCTTATAAATGGTGCGTAGTGCCAAAATGTACTAATACGTCTATTAAAAAACCGGGGAAAATCTTTGTGACCCTACCAAAGAACACTGAAATGCAGAAAAAGTGGCTATTACTCGCTGACGCATGACGTTAATGATTCGATGCTGGATATTCTTTATGGAAATCGGGAAGACATTAATAAAAGAAGAAGAAGTACAAGAATATGACGTCACATTCCAATCTCGTGCGTTTTTAGTCACGTGGTCAAACGTGAAAAATTCATAATTTTATTTTTGATATTTTATAAAAATCATACATATTTTTGTGTAAATAGTTGGTTAAATTGGTTTAAATTAATGTTTAGCGATAAAATATCAACAATCTGATGTATATTATCATCATAGGATAATACCCTATTATCAACTAAATACCTAGGTACTTATTTGTTTTATTACATATGGTCTACTTTGTAACGAACCAATTTCGTTTTGAGTGTTTGACCATTTTTCTCTATCTAGCCAATTCATTAACGTAATTGAAATTATTATTATTATCAATGATAATAATTATAGTTATTCACAGCTTAGTATTATTTAATTAGACATTTGAATAATCTATATTGAATCAGTAGCTTAAAATCTTAGGAAGTATGTACATTACCTATTGTAATATTCTTCCCTTTCAACTCCGCCGGTTTGACATCCGGTTTGTTGATTTTGGCTTATTGTGTTTCTAATTTATTGCCTATCAACTTCGCCTGTTGACCATCTTTGGTTTGTTGATTTCGGCGGGAATATTTTCAATTACAAATCTTCTGCAGTAAAACTTCTGCAGGAATAATTATTATAATACATATTAAATATTTTTCGGGTTTATACCATGTCACATCGCTTATTAGCTTTTTCTTTTCTTTTATTACTTAAATAAAATAATAAATTAATTGATTTCCATATGCTGTTGCCTCGATTTTTATTTAATTTCATACTTGACGCCATAGTGAATTAGGTAAACGTATGAATTATGCGTTTGGCCACCGCATTTTATCGGGGAACTTCAGCGATTAAACTAATTATGTTATTCCCTTACAAACATCACTGCTCATTTTTTACAGAATTTCATTATTGTAATCGACCATTAAAAATAAAACATTCATGTAGTAGCTGACAAAAAAAAATAAAAATCAGCTTTAGAAACAACAATTATTAAGTAACAGATTATTATTATTTGTAAGTAGTAGTCGGGGCTACCAGACTACACCACAAAGACATCTGCTTGTATTTTGTAATACAACATATTTTGTACATCTCATTTGAAAGCGATATTCCCAACTAGCAAAAACTTACTTTATAATTGCTATGAAAACAATATTTCTTTGCTTTACAGTAGTTCTTTAATTAACAGTCATTATACGTATTATGGGCACAAATTATGTGTTAAATCGTAGTAGACGTTTTGTTGTTACCAATTTATCATATTATGATAAGCAATCTTTCATCTTGCCATGTAAAAATAAAACGGATAATCTTTCTATGGACTAGGAATGTATGGCTTTCAGCGTTTACCGACAATTAAAAAATTATGATCTCAGTAATTCATACTCTGACCGTTATTTTACTTGATATCTTTATATTAAGCATTTCAGTTCTTATTTCATTTTTAGGCGTCTGATAATTTATATTATAATAAGAATTATCTGGTACAATGCTTTTATATAAAAGTAATTTTCTCTTATAGTTGAGACTATAAGATGCCTATTCAGCCATATTGAAGAAATTAGGGTTCAGCCTCCACAATCTATTGCTTAAAACCCCTTTTTTCTTGCATCATTAACAAGTAAACATAATGTTTATAGATGGATTTGTATCAAAATTGGTTTTCACCGTTTAATATCACATGTTTTTAAATCCATTTCTGGCTGAGGAAGTTACATAATGGCACAATTAAACAAATGTATAACAATACTGGTTTTTGTAGTGCACAACCACAGAACCAGCCAAAAAAAAATATTGATTATAAAAGCTATGACATATCTTGCTTTTTGCATTATGTGCATTTTATCAAACATTGCAAAGGTAAAGGGTTATAATAGTTTTTAATTGTCATATAAGGTAATATTTCTGATCTTATGAGACTTCAACTTAGTTTTGAAATGTTTGCTTCAACCATAATAGCCATAATATTATGCTTTTAAATACATTATTAATATAAATTTTAAGACCCATAATACTATTATTAGCAAAAGAATACTTATAGCATGCAATTATAAAGGGAAAATATTAAGCTATTGCTTTTATAAAATATAAACAAGAATTTTAACCCTATAATTAATCATCCTTTATATAGCATTTTTGCTTGTTGGGTTATATTATTTAAAATTCATTATAAATATTGTATTTTCTATTGTGTATTAAAAACAATTAGTATATTCCTGCTTATTGCATTCTACTATACTATATTGTATATACTAAAAATAAATATATACAATATAGTATAGTATATACCTATGTGATACCTCGGTGCACATAATATTATAAAATCCTTTTGTGGCCCTGCGCTCCTCAGTTGGCTGGATGCACTAATAGGACTTTGTACTTTTCCATGTAGATAGTAGATACCGATGATCCAGATTAGGGTAAAAATTGTTTTAGTTATACTTGGGAGCAAATGTATCAACAGAAGATTAACAGACGTCCTTCACATTGACAATATTATTGGTTGCTCCGGGATCTAAAACAGAATTTCTGAATATTAGTGTTAATTTGACTGCGCAACTAACATTGCTAGAACATCACACGATACTCTCCTGATTGTTGTTGTTGACTCGAAACGAGTGATTCTGATGAGCAGTAGAGCTTTAAGCTTCTCGTTGCAAAAATTCAACTCTTGTGTTAATCCTTTCTAACGTGATTCCTTTCGATCCCAATGCTCACAAAGTATCCTTGTAATGGTAACTCCAAATTTTCGGTTGCTTTTCCACGTTATTCTCTCTGCTTGTTATTTTGGATATGGGTAGATACTGTTTTTTAAGCCACAAACTGAAAATGGTGCTGAAAGATCTTGGGCTGAAAAAAAAAATGGTTTCCCGATTTCGGGTCTGAAAATTTTCCTTTTACTGAATTTAGAGATACGTTTTACAGAAACGTAGGGCACATAACCTGTAGTAAGGACGAGAAATAAAAATACGTGTAGCTCGAATTAGAATATGTATTCCAATATATCAAGATAAAATTATTGACAATTATATGTCAAAGTATTAATTCACTTTTTAAACTGTTATCAATACAGAGGTTTTATTAATTGGAGTTTTGTAGATACCAATATATAGTTCAAGAGACTAGCTTCCCCAACATATTTCGGTTTGTTGTAGACAATACTGCATAAATTCGTTTTTGATCGACTGATAATAATTTATAAATCACAAAGGTGCATAGATCATTACGCATAAATCTTCCACTTTAATCATTCTATCTATTGGCTGCAAACTGCATTTTAAATTCATTTAATAGTTTAAAAGATCTAAGCAAACATAAAGCGGAATAAAAGACTTCATTTTATGCTATGAAAAGATTAACATTTTCATCCACATTTTGATTTTTATCGACACAAAATGCCGACTAGGTGTAGTGTACATTTAGACCTCTTTTATATCATAAGATGTCTCTTATATTGATCTCATGTTGTTGTCATAGCTTGACATGTATTACTAATTTAAGTAGCATTTTATTTGGAATAAAACCAAATATTCCTTGGTTTTATCTTTTTATTACATAACAATTTATTCCAAATAACAATAAATACCATTACAAACCTCGATGTCTACTACTGCGCAATTACTAAAGCCAGAAAAATTCGACGTCGAACCTGGGTCACCGGCAGCCGAATTAAAGTACGAATACTGGAAAACAACGTTCTCAAATTATCTCAGTGAAGGGATAGGAAAAGAAACGATTTCAGAAGAAAATAAACTAAGGTTATTACAATGTGTATACGCATATCCGTGAAGCAAAAGATTACCTATGTCTCGACCATTCAATATTAGATAAAATTTATCTCAAAGAAAAGAATAAGGTTCACGCCAGATACATACTTCTAAAATCTACACAAAAATCGGATGAGACCATTGCAGATTTCTTACGTACACTACACTAGGGACTTCACTGGCGGACGGGAATATATTTACATATGAAGTTGCTGATAAATACGAGTATGGCAACTTGTAACCAACTTCAGACAGCTGATCTGTCTGAAGTTGGTTACATATGTTCAAAACCTGTAACCGTCTACAAAAAACGAAACTAACGAACAACTAGATATCTCTTTCTTTCTCATTGGCATGTGTCATATAGGGGGATAAGGAACGATGTATAATTTTCCTCTTGCTAATAGCCTTTACTCTTGGTACTCTATGGTATAGGCTTTATAATAATAATTATGTCAAAGACTTTTATGTACACAATAATAGGACCAGATCTTAGTTCTCTTTTCTGCCGCTAGGCGTGCGAGACCGACGAGTACCGCGTGTTGCCAATACTATTATACCGAGTGTTGCCAATACTATTATTTATTACAATTATTTTTAAATTACCGTTGGGCAATTACCGTGTTCTACGGTATCTATTTTTCGAGAACAGTTTCTAAGAATTTCCTAAAACTTTTATATAATAAGATTTCAATCTTTCCAGAGCTGTCAATAGCAACTTTAAACTTCCCGCGTAATTTCAAACGAGTGCACGTCGGACCGTCGCGCGCTCTACCGGCAAAAATCTGTCCCCGTAATTGAGACCATTATTTTAACATTACGTTCGGACTCCTTGTTATCTATACTTCGTGTCTAGACAGGTGAAAATTGAAATTGATAAATAATTTTGATCCTATCAGTGAGCTGACAAATAAACTTACTAAAAACAACCAATCCAATAACATCTTTTCATGGAATTGTATACTGATTGGCGGATTTGATAGAATTTATTTTAAATGTCATTCCAAATCGTCCAATGACGAAAATTAAGCCTTCTTTACACGCTATTTCAAACGTCACTTTTATTTTTACATTTCTCAGACAATTTTCAGCATCCAAAACCCGCTGAGGCAGCAGAATAGGCATGAAAATACTCACAGGATTGAGGTGGAATTAGCCGATTATTAAATATGTCAATGTTACTTAATAATAATTATTGTTAGTGCCCCTTTTTTTAATATTATTCATCTATGTGCCTACTGCCTTACCCTTTGAGTATAGAAGTCTTTGGCCTTACCTTATTGATTTGTGGCTATAACATTATCAACATTGTCAAATAAGTTAAATGGTACAAACCAGTGATAACTAAGAATACGTTATATCCCTTTGATTAATTAATACAATAATAATCTTTTTAATATCATATATCTATGTTATATCCTTACAAAAAAACTGACAAAATTTTTGTGCTGCGACACACATTGGCAATTTTCATTATTGTTACATGTCACTCACCCAGCAAAATTCGTGAAAGGGATGGCATTACTAATTCAATAGCAAAGAAAAAGATGACTAGTGTTTGTCACTACCAATTACACACGATTCTACATTTAAAGTTTGGAAACTCTGCCGTAGAATATTTAACGACACAGAAGGTACAAAATGCGTATATATTATATTTCGTTCATAGTTATTATTAACTTATTCAAGAGGTAATTTTTTAAAATTAAATAATAAAATAACCATTTTATGTTAGACTAGCTTTTGCCCGCGACTTCGTCCGCGTGGAGTAGTTACTTTGGAATATCGCTAAAATTTACCCGCGACTTCATTTACGTAGAAGGACGCTTGCCCGCGACTCACGACTGCCCGCAGCGCGCCGCACATCATTATTGCGCGCTGATTATTTTATTACTGCGATATCTTCTAAAATACATATTGAAATCAAATGATGTAAATGGCAAATTTCTTCTAAATTAAATGCTTGTAATGAATAACGTATTTATTTGGATAAGGATTAATATCATCTTTATGAAAATACCCTCACAAATAATGCTTAATTTTAGAACAAATTTGGTTAGCTTAAAAAGGTTATTGTGAGCCAACCTTAAAAGATAGACATATACTGTCGCGGACTTTTTTTAGAACTTTTAAAGAGGAACAATTCTGTCATACATAATTTTAGCGAAACTTTAACCGTTTCCGCAGCGTACGCAGCGAAAGCTCTCAAAAGGGAAAAAAACACCCCGATTTTGAAACATTATTGATTGGAGCTCCGCTCGTATTGAGCTTAGCATGATGTTATATAGCCTAAAGCCTTCCTCGATAAATGGACTATCCAACACAAAAAGAATTTTTCAATTCGAACCAGTAGTTCCTGAGATTAGCGCGTTCAAACAAACAAACAAACAAACAAACAAACTCTTCAGCTTTATAATATTAGTATAGATTCATCTATATAATAATGGCATGAACGCTTGCTATTATTTAGATAAAACATATAATTAGTTTCTTTTTATCAATCTCAAACAGGAATCGAAACTTGGTATTTAAAAACATGTTTGTCAGATTCTGCCAAAGTAATGAAAGATGGTACAGATGAAGAAAGATCTTATTTTTATAAAAATTCTCCTTTTAAACCAAGATTTGTGTAAATATAACGTCAAAAAAGTAGTTTGTTAAGGGTAGAGATATACGCAACGGAATCCGGTAGGCCGTAGAGAATTATGAGCACTGAAAATAGATCTCTGCACTAATACAATAGAGTTGAAAATCGAACATCCGAGTGTCGAGTCAAATGTCAATGTCATATATGACAGCTCAACATTCGAAACTTCCATTTTCATCTGTATTGCATTAGCACAGAGTTCTATTTTCAGTGCTCATAATTCTCTACGGCCTACCGGATTCCGTTGCATATAGTCCCAGCCTAAAAGTTAGCTTATTTTCCAGAATTTGTTCCTCATTAAGCTGGAACTATATGCTCCGGAATCCGGAACCAGGTGAAAATTTAGAAAGTTAAAAATAGAACTCTGCGCTAATACCTACAATAGAGTTGAAAATGGTAGTTTTCGTCTAGCTGTCATTTAAGACATTGAAATTTGACTCGACACTCATATGTTGAACTTTTCAACTCTATTTGTATTAGCGCAGAATTCTATTTTCAATGCTCAGAATTTTCTACGGCCTTCCGGATTCCGGATCATATAGTCCTAGGCTTAGAAAAAGTAAAGGATAAGAAGTAGAGCTTGCAGATATTTAATCGACAATTTTGTCATTCCAATATTCGTTTTTTTATGGACACTATTCGAATAATAGCTACTGAATATATTTTTGTAGCGCCACTGCAGTTCAAGTGCGGCTTACCAAAAAAATATGCGACGTGTCGCTCAGTTCCGCTGAAGTGCAGTTCTGCCTAGTGCGTCCGTACCTTTATCCTTTCTACTGACTACTGGTCCGAAGTTCGAACGTAATGTTAAAAAAATGGTCTCAATTACGGGGACAGGTTTTTTGCCGGTAGAGCGCGCTACCATAAAAGAAGCACTCGTTTGAAATCACGCGGGAAGTTATGTTGCTATGACAGCTCTGGAAAAAATAAGAGAAACGTGGATTTAAATTTAATTAAATAAAAGTTGTAGGAAATTCTTAGAAACTGTTCTCGAAGTATAGATAGTTGATACCGTAGAACACGTTAATTGCCTAACGGTAATTTAAAAATAATTTTGCCGATAGAACGCGCGACATTAAAATAATCACTCGAGTGGCAGAAAAGTGAACTAAGATCTGGGTCTATTATTGTGTACATGAATACTATGGAAAAGCCTATACTGTTCGGACTCATCTTACTTCATGGGTTCATCTGTCAGACTGATTTATTTCTAGATCTAGAAATATGACCGCTTCGCATTAAAATGACAAAAACTCCTTAATTTTAATCGAATATATTATATAGATTAAATACTTTTTACGTATAAAGTTACGTATTTTATTACAAGTAGGTATTACATATTTTGACTCATATTAATTGTAGTAATATTTAATGCATTACATTTCAAAATGTAGGAAGAAACCGCGCGAAAAACGGCTGACGATATTTTATAAACATGACAAACACTCATAAATATATAATATTAAAAAGAGGTAGATATGTTATAAACGCGTAAAATGAAGACTCAAATTGGCCCGAGTCGGGCCAATTTTGGTAAGTATGCGACCAGCTGGTCGACGGCCGACGCGTAGCACGTACTACGCGTCCCGTGCGCCTTGCACCGTGTGTCTATAAAAGCTGAAAAAAACTTGTCAACAAAAGTGAATAAAAGTCAAGGAACTTTATTCCCATGTAACTTTACAACATTTATTACTCAGTCAAGTATTTTGTTAAATATATATTTTTCAACATTAAATAATTTTAAGAAAATACTTGACAGTTCATGTTATAAGAAAAATGGAAAGCAATGTCAATATATATTTTTTTGTTAATCTAGGATGCATGCATTTCTGGCGTAGACAGAATTTAAACTAGAAGACCAAGTTAAGGTGTAAAAAGATTTTAACATTACGTTCGGACTCCTTGTTATCTATACTTCGTGGTTGAGACAGATATATTTGTCAGTAGGAATGTTGAATGTTGCCAGTGATAATAGACTTACTATTTTTTCGGGATGTTATGGAGAGTAGGTGTACTATAATCACTACGATAAGCGCAAATGAAAGGCTAAGCATATTACGATATATTCATTTTGTTTGCATTTTGACATCTTTGTACTAATATTATAAAGCTGAAGAGTTTGTTTGTTTCTTTGAACGCGCTAATCTCAGAAACTGCTGGTTCGAATTGAAAAATTATTTTTGTGTTGGATAGTCCATTTGTCGAGGAAGGCTTTAAGCTATGTATACTTAATACTAGCTTTTGCCCGCGACTTCGTCCGCGTGGAACAGTTACTTTGGGATATCGCTAAAATTTACCCGCGACTTCATTTACGTAAAAGGAGAAGCGCTTGCCCTCACGATTGCCCGCCGATCGCCGTACTTTAAATAATATTGCGCGCTTTATTATTTTATTACTGCGATATCTTCTAAAGTACTCATTGAAATCAAATGATCTAAACGCCAAATTTCTTCTAAATTAAATGCTTGTAATGAATAACGTATTTACTTGGATAAGGATTAATATCATCTTTATGAAAACACCCTCACAAATAATGCTTAATTTTAGAACAAATTTGGTTAGTATAAAAAGGTTATTGTGAGCCAACCTTAAAAGATAGACATATACAGTCGCGGACTTTTTTTAGAACTTTTAAAGGGAAACAATTTTGTAATACATAATTTTAGCGAAACTTTAACCATTTCCGCAGCGTATGTAGCGAAAGCTCTTAAAAAGAAAAAAAACCGTTGCGTGCGCTACGTAAACGGTTCAAGTTACCCAAAAAATATGTATGAAAGAATTATTCCCTTTGAAATTATCTAAAAAAATGTCCGCGACAGGATATGCCTTTTAAGATTAACTCACTATAAGCTTTTTTATGGTAATCAAATTTGGTCGAAATTAATGCATCATTGCCAATTATTAGTCAGAGTTTTATCAACATAACAATATTATTCCTTATCCAAATAAATGTGTTGTTGATTGAGAGTATTTAATTGTGAACAAAATTGTCATTGACATCACATTTCAATTAACATCTTAGAAGATACTACAATTTTAAAATAACTCCGCATCAACAATCACACGCGCTGTGCTGGCCGACGGGCGAGGGGAAGGTGGTGCTTGCTAGACTTGCTACGCAGAAGTACTCTAAAATATATTCTTTTAAAAACCTCTTAATCGCGATCATAATAACAGAAATTGACGCGGACGAAGTCGCAGGCAACAGCTAGTATTAAATAAAAAAAACACAAGCGTAGGTATCGACATTTTAATAAAACACTACTATAGATATATAATGGTTGCTTGACAAACAGAAGATTTACAGTGTCTAATAATTTACTATTGCGTTTATGAAAACGCCTATTAGTTTGTCGGATAGCTCGAACTTTTCTTTTTAGCCTCTCAACAGTTTCTATTTTTTTTCTTTAAACTTGATTTAAGATTTTTCTTTCTTGGTGTATCTTCCTGTTCGGGCAATTGCACTTTTCTTTGGATATATTTTTTTCACCTATGTCATCTGGACAATTTGTTCTCGATGTAGATGGCAGTGGATTAATATAGATATGAGTATCAGGCGATGAAACCTAAAATATAATAAGAAATTATAAAATAGGCCAGATAAGTTATATGTCTAGGTTAAATGTGTACCAAATTTGAGCAACAAACATACTGCACATCAATATAAATCTGACAAATAAAGCAAATTTTATTAGGAGAATAATACCTTGATAGACTTTTCTGGCACTTGCTTCATTTAATTTAGCTTATTTTTAATTTATTTCATTTGTATTCAAATATAGGATAACTTATTATGGTTTAAATTATTTAGCTACATACTTATTAGTTAGTCTAAAATCAATAAATAGTCTTTTTATAATATTTACCGCTACTGGTACTGCACCAGGATATGACAGTTTTCTTTTTCTTCTTTATTAGAACATTTCCTGTGAAATTATTGCTGCATATTTTACAATATTTAGTGGTCCAGTCCAGTTCCAGTCTTTTCTTCCAGTTACTTCAATCCATTTTAACCGTAAATCCGGATCTTCTGAAAAACTAATAAAAACTTTGATTATTATGGATATTTAGCCATCCCATCAAAAAAAGTTAGCTGAACTTAATATAGGTATTCAAATGTTTAAGCTTAAGCCACGTTGACACGATCCAAGTATGCTTTGACTAAGCGCACTTTGACATCTAGTTGGACTAATTTCCAAAAACTAATACAAATAGTAAATATAATCTATATCTATACTCTATAAATAATATTATTATTTTATTATATTTTTATATTATAATTAATATTATTATTTTTACTTTAGTTTTATAAAATAAAAAAAATATTTTTATATTATAAAGAGATAAAGTTTGTGACGTTGTAGTGGGTAATCTTTGAATCTACTAAACCGATTTTGAAAATTCTTTCACTGATAGAAAGTCACGTTATTTGTGGGTGACATAGGCTATACATACCTTTACAATACGTCAAACCCTATACGTGGTTTATAGGAAACAGATTCGTAATTCGTTCGATACTACCCTGTATTTACCGATGTTTTTTGCGCAAACGAAGTCAGGGTAATAGCTAGTACTACATATAGTACAAGTACGCTTTGGTGCGTGTAAACAACCAAAAAATATTTTGGTATAAAAGTCTGATCGGGGAATACCCTTCCTGACACTGGCAACATATACGCATCGATAAACTTAGGTTATAAAATTTGCAAACACTACTAATCCTAATATTTGGCAGGTTTTAACGGTACACAAGATTACTACATGGTGTATTTTGAATAAATAATCAGTCAGCAAATATATTTTTAATATATTATAATAAGAAAAAACTCAGTACTTACGCGTGGAAAGACACACCGACTATTTTCTTCTCACTATCGCTTTTACAAGAAATAACACGACAGCGCACCATCGTGCAAATCTTTGCAAGTTTACTTTAATAATGTATTTCACTTCTCAGTTGTTGGATACGTTTTAAATCATAATTAACAAGGAAAGTTTGAACAACGAACTCAATCACGACACGAACTGTCAAAGTTTGTTTCGCAACTATAGTTGCTGACCTTGAAAAAACTGGTTACACAGTAAGGGACAAAAGATGGTATAGCTATGTCTCTGTCTAACGCATACATTTTATAATTTTTGCTCTCTTTCACGTGTAAGTGAGAAAGAAAATGACACTTGGTCTATTACTTTCTCTGTCTACGATTTCTGGCATAGAGTAAATAGTACAGAAGCGAATGTCGTTAACTTGTACTGAATTACAGACCGTTCACTTATTTTTATATTTTATCTAGCTTAAACGATATTTTGATAAGATTGACGAAAATAATGTAATTATATTGTTCAATCAGTTAAATTAATATCATTAACTTTTTAAAACTATATCATTAACGAAGTAACTTAGAACGATTTTAGGGCCTAACAGTAACAGTAAAGTAACTGCTGCTTTTATTTGATTTAAGTTCATCATTCTTGAATTTTAAGAGGTACAATTAGTTTTTTTTTTGCTTTTTATTGGGCGACAGGGACAGAACTGCGCTATTGGACGCGCTATTCGTCACTTAATAGGCGATTGTGAAAAGTGAAATAGATCCTTAATATAAAAATTCCCATCACATTTCTGGCTTAGTGAAACGGTTTACAACAAAGATATATTTAAACATTAGCTGTATGTACTTAACAGACGTTGTTTGATGGAAATATGAATTGAAATAATTATTCCTCCTACATAAAACTAAATTTTTTTACACCAACAACTACACCTACTGCCTATACCCTACAGTCTATAAGTATCTTAATAATTTTCACTTTAATAATTTCGAACTTAGTACTTATTCCATTGTTCATAATAGTTACAGATTGAGTCGTAGTGCACTTTGTTTTTTGACGTTTCGGCTACTTTCCACACATCGTATACACACGAAGCAATCCGTAAGTGTTTAAAACAATGAACAATGTTCGCGTAAAAATAAGAAATCAATATTAGTATTTTTTTTAAAATAATATTATTATCCTTTAATTTCTTTTTTCACAGGAAGACATAATAAATACCCAAACTAAAAAAAAAGGGATTATAATAAAAAAAAAGTTATAGAAATATATTAGAATAGTGCCCATAAAAATACTGAATACCTATTCGAATGTCAAAATTGTCGATTAAATATTTGCAAGCTCAAAGGTAAAGGATAAGAAGTAGTTTTTATCCTTTACCTTTTCCCAAGATCCGGAGAATCCGCAGAGAATTGATCCGGAAAAGAATAAGATCCGGTATCCGGAAGGCCGTAGAAAATTCTGAGCATTGAAAGTAGAATTCTGCGCTAATACAATAAAGTTGAAAATTTCTACATATGAGTGTCGACTGTCGAGTCAAATTTCAATGTCTTAAATTACAGCTCGACAATCAAAACTTCCATTTTCAACTCTATTGTAGTTAGGGGATCGAAGACAGGCCATATTTAAAAAAACCGGGTTTTTCGGTCCCAGCCATCTTCAAAACCGGGTACCCGGGTTTTTTCGGGTATTTCAGATTTTTTGTTGATTTTGTAGAATTTTGTTAGGAATGTCCTAAAATTAACTTTTATCAGCTGCTTTCTGTTGTAACAACGTAATACTGGTAAAATGTGATCCCACCATAAACATTTTCATGTAAAGTAATTAATAATTTCACAAACTTTACACCTTAGTCAAAATACGTTGCCTGACGAAATGGCCAAGCCACATAATTTGACTAAAGTGTAGAGTTTGTAAAGTTAGGCTTGTAGAGTTAAGGCGTGTAGAAACAGAAGTGCCTTGCCGGCCTTTTAGGAGGGAATATGCTGCCTTCTTGAAGGTGTGTAGGTTGTAATGGTCCGGAAATACTGTTGGCGACAGTTAGTGATGAGGATGATAAATATTTTGTCCCTTCGAACGATAGCGAAAAGTTGCAGCAGGTATAAGTCCGAACAATTCCTCGGAGCACTCCCCGTAATATAACCGATATATGATGCAGAGCGATGCTCATCTCTACGTAGCTCTAAGGAGTAAAGCCTGTTTGAAATACTATGGCAGTCGACAATTCGAGCGGCCCTTCGTTGGATACGATCCAGAGGGAGAAGCTGGTACTTTGGCGCTCCTGCCCAGAGATGAGAACAATATTCTATGTGAGGCCGAACCTGCGCCTTTTAGAGTTGTAGGCGTTGGACCGGACTGAAATACTGCTTTGACCTGTTCAGAACACCAAGCTTCTTGGAGGCTAACTTGGCCTTGCCCTCCAGATGATACCGGAACTAGACCTCGCTCGATATGCTAACACCAAGTATTCCGATGTTGGAGGAGACAGTTATGGGTATGCTTTCAAAACGAGGACATACGACCATCGCTAATTTATTAGCGATAAACGCGCAAACTTGTGTCTTAGAGGTGTTGAATTGGACTAAGTTAAGTCTACCCCATTCAGAGATCTTCTCTAATGATTTCTTAATTTGAGAGACAAGTTCGTTTCGACTCTCAATGACGTTTTGCCGAGAGATGTTCGGGCGACCTGTATATAAGGCATCACCCGTACTGTCGTCATCACATAATATTATCATTGATATGCAGTATGAACAGGGCAGGCGATAGCACACCAAAGCTGTCTACCAAGATGCCAGGACTGTGCCATAAGAGCAGGTGAGCCGAAAAAGATGCTTTAAGACCGGTGCCAACTCTGGAGCACACATTTTTAACACAATGGGACGGATTCCGTCAGGCCCACTCGATTTTTGGGTATCATGGGAACGGAGAGCAATTCGCACTGAGCGCTGATGGAACCAAATAATAAATTATACCAAGTTATGAAGGTCCAAAAAATCGACGAATCGCTTCGAGAAAAGGTAGTCTGGAACCTTGCGCTTCGCTCACTCGTCCTGGCGGGGCGGAGGCACTACCGTGCCCCCAAATGTACTACATACAACATGAAAACATTATAACTATTGTTCTAAAATTCTACATTAACGATCACAAGCCATTTTAACGTTCGGTTTGTGACTGTAACTGTTATAAACTGTTGTAGAATTTCATAATGAAAAAAAGCTCGAAAAAACCGAAAACCGGTTTTCAATATTTTGAAAACCGGGTTTTGTTGTAGGCCCGAAAACCCGGGAAAACCCGGGTTTTCGGTTTCGGGTAAAACCGGTCTCGATGCCCTAATTGTAGTTAGGTTAGGTAGGCGCAAATTTCTATTTTTTCACCGGCGTTCCGGATTTTGAAGCATATAGCTTAGTGATGAACAAATTCTTGAAAATAAGGTAACTTTTACCAAACTACTTTTTTGACGTAAAGGTCAATGAGTATTTTTATAAAAATAAGGTCTTTCTTTATCTGTACCTTTCTTTATTACATTGCAGAATTTGTGCCTCAACATCGCACTATAAATGGGTGCAATAATGCAAATATTTTTTTAATATATCAAGTTTCGATTCCTGTTTGACATTGATAAAAAAAACTAAATATGTTTTATTTAAATAATAGTAGGCGTTCATGACATTATTATATAGATGAATCCTACATAAAATGGTTATTTTATTATTTAATGTAAAAAAATTAGGTACCTCTTAATAGTAACTATTTATATGAATGAATTAGACGAATTAATGTCACGTTTTGTAAGGGTATAACGTATCCTTAATTAACCACTGGAGAGAGTTTTAGCCAGCAAACGCGTGTCCTTTTTCTGCTTGTGTGCATTGAATTAGTGTACGTGCAGGGATGTAACGTATATCGATATAATATCGATAAACCCTTCGACTTTTTTGTGGTACCTATCGACGTTTGTAGATATTTTTATAATTCTGAATTTTTATTTTTAAACACATAATAAGTTTTATGTCATCAGTTTATAATGTGTAAAACTCATTAAGTACCTTTTTAATTTAAGATAGGTATTTGAAATTAACAAGACTTTATTAGATGTGTAAAAAATACTGTGTTCTTATTAGGTTTGTTTGCATGGGCTCCGAAAGTACTTGACCGATTTTGATGAAATTTTGCACATATATAGAAAATACCACATAGGCTACTTTTTTGCGGCACGGCATTTCTTTTAGCGCGCACGAAGGCGCGGGCAACATCTAGGTTTTATCATAAAAGCGTTTTCCCATTATCCGACACGATATCGGTAAATAATGCTGATAGCCGATACACAATAGCCAAAGGCGAGTAAAATGTATAAAATAATTAGTAGCATAATTCTTTCACACTATTCAGTCAATTGCGTATTTTAATTATAAAATAAGTAATATGAGAAAACGTTTTATTAATAACTATTTACATTAAATAAAATTACTCCCTATATCTACCAATAGGGTATTTTCCAAGTTTTTTAAAAGTATGTCAAATTGTTCCTAATACCAAAATACATTAGAAGTTTGAACCATTCTTTGTGAATTTCTTTCTTTTCCTTGCAAATTAGCCTTAAAGTAAAGTATTAATATTAAAGGTGCGAAAACGCTATAATGAGTTGTCATGACGTCACATTCTTGTAACATTGTAACTGTCAAATGTCAAATTACACTGAAAATACCAAATCCCAGAATACCTACCTACCTTTTAAGTTTATAAATAAATGTTTGAAGCCTATTAAAAATGCCTTATAAATGGTGCGTAGTGCCAAAATGCACTAATACGTCTATTAAAACACCGTGGAAAATCTTCGTGACCATACCAAAGAACACTGAAATGCGGAAAAAGTGGCTATTACTCGCTGACGCATGACGTTAATGATTCTCATGCTGGCTATTCTTTATGGAAATCGGGAAGACATAAATAAAAGAAGAAGAAGTACAAGAATATGACGTCACATTCCAATCTCGTACGTTTTTAGTCATGTGGTCAAACATGAAAAATTCATAATTTTATTTTTGATTTTTTATAAAAATCATACATATTTTTGTGTAAAAAGTTGGTTAAATTGGTTTAAATTAATGTTTAGCGATAAAATATCAACAATCTGATGTATATTTTCATCATAGGATAATACCCTATTGAAAGTTTACAATTCCTAACAATTCTGCACTATTGTAATAGAAATAGACCGTTCATAAATACTTTTAGCCGACTTTAAAAAAAAGAGGTTCTGTGTTCGTCTGTATATAATATGTCAAATAAAATTTCTCCTAACAATAATTGTACGCATTATTTTTAGTTTTAATTATTATTATGAAAAAGAAAACAAATATGGCGGCGCGGGGCACTTGCCATTTAACCAATCGGCACGGTAAATATTACAATGTAACGAAAAATAACGTGTAAAATTGTAAGAAGTAATTTTTATTTGACAATCTGTCGACATTTTATAATATCTCAAGTAATATTACAATCTAACGGTTTTTTAAATTTTATGGTGACATATATACAGCCGAACACAGAACCTCCTCTTTATTAGTAAGTAAGCCTTAGTAATACCGACCCGATAATATATCCCGACGGACATACTATCAGGAATCTGGAAGGCCGGGGAAAATTCAGAGCATTGAAAATATAACTCTGGACTGATAGTCTGATACAATAGAACTGAAAATCGAACACACGAGTCTCATGTCAAATCTGACAAAACAAAAATTTTGCGTTCGATTTCCTCTCTTTGTATTGTATTTGCATTTTTGATTAGCATCTAAATAGTAAATACATTGAGAGATTAGCTGAGTCAGTCAGATTACTCACTTGCTTGGGGGCCTAGCAGGAACAATTGTCAATTGCGTAAACGTTACGTTATCGAAAGAGATTTGTATAAAAATTATGACAGCGCTCATACAATTGACATTCGATAACATTGCATTTACGCACCTGTCAATTGTTCCTGCTAGGCCCATATTTACAGGAATAAAAGTGCTTTTCTATCCGATATCAAACCGATAATGTGAAAGACCTATGTGTTTCATATATTTTACTTGCCCCTGCATGGCTATTGAATATCGATTACTGTATCGGCATTCGATACCGATATCGTATTCGATCCGGATCGGATAATGGAAAAATGCTCTTTGTGCATTTTAATTGGAAACTAAATAAAAAAAATATGTTTAAGAAAGTATATATTATCGTAAGTCTTCTTAATTGTCCGGTAAAACAGAAAGGGATATAATTAATCGAGCGAACAAAAAATAAGTTGGCGGCTGCACGTGAGCATACTGTATTACTGAATTTGGCAGCGAATTAATATGTTGGCGACTAAATTACTAAACTGGCGAAAAATTCTAAAGTCGGCTGATAAAAAGAGGCGAAATTTAATCCAAATTAGCTCTGACATTTATAAGTTGGTGACTTAATTTCCGAGTTGGTGACCATTATACCATATAAGCAGCTATAAAACCAGATTTGGTTGATAAATTAATGGCTGCTAAAAATTCAATTTGCAGGCTACGGAAAATCCTATTTTTGGATACTGTTGGAGCATGTTTTTCTTTGTCATGGGTGACATTTTCTAGGTTTCTGGGGGTGCACAATAATATGAAAATAAAATCTGTTTCGTAATTCCACAATGGCGTAAATTTTTGTTATTAAAATTAACAAGGTTTTCCTTTTCCCGGTTTCTGGGGGTTCTGATTACAAAATTGTCTTCCAATTTCATTTTCCAAAATGGAGAATATTCAATCTTCGGAAAATGAATATGAATACTAAATTAAAAGATCTTTGGGATGCTAATTAGGATTGATGATTATTATTACAGTATGTTATGTAGTTCAAAGTACCAGCTATGTAGGTATAGAAATTTTTAAAAATTCAGGATTCATGAATTTTTCTGCCATTCATGAAGAAAATATGCGATTTCTAGATTAATAAGGGGGAGCAAATTTTCATTACTTTTGCAGTAGGATGCACCGTTTCTGAGATAGAAGCGACTATAGAAAAAAATATGACAATGCTGTACTGAGATACGAGGGGTGTATCAATCTATAGAAATGTTGGAAAATTCAAGATTTTCGATTTTTTTTCTCCCATCATGAAGAAAATATGATGTTGCGTTATTCCTAAGGGGGACGAAATTTTCATTATTTTTTTCCAATAGGATGCACCGTTTCCGAGATAGAATCAATTCTATAAAAAAAGAAGTAAATGCTGTACATTGAGATACGACGGATGTATAAATCTATAGAAATGTTGGAAAATTCAGGATTTTCGATTTTTTTTCTCCCATCATGAAGAACATGTGATGTTGCGGGGATCCAAAGGGGGGCGAAATTTTCATTATTTTTTCAATAGGATGCACCGTTTCCGAGATAGAATCAATTTTATAAAAAACCTAACCAAGAGCATGTCAGGACATGTCTAAGGAGGGTTCCGTAAACTATTAAGTTTACTATACACTATAGCACACTATAAAATTTTAAACGTATGATAAATTAATAATAATATTATTATGTAATATTTTAAAGAGTTTTTAATTTTTATTAATTTTAATATTAGCTAGTTCACTTAATATTTGATTAATATTTGAACATATTTAAGTCTAAGACGATATCACCTATCTCAATGTATAAAGAATACGACCAGATACTTATTACTTATACAATATATCAGTGAGGTTTTCGATAGCGTGATACAGAATTTAAATCCAATAACACAGCGACATCTAGTATTATTTTTCAAAAACAATCGACGATTTAAACAGACTAGCGAGTAGCGCCATATTGTTTTCGTAAAGTTACTAGCAAATTGATGCTTTTAATATTAAAGGTAGGTATTAAATTATAATAAAAAACAATAATACTATGGTAATTAATAATACATATTAATGTGTTTTCAGTGTTATTAAATTATTGTAATAATTGGTAAAAGAGGCACATATTCGTAAAATTAATTATTAATTAAAATTTTACATGTGTTTCAAAACTTAGCTCTAATTCTGGTTAAAGAAAAGCTAAAAAGCTAAAAGAATTAGAGCTAAGTTTTGAAACACATGTAGTGTTTCAAAACTTAGCTCTAATTCTGGTACAGGAACATAAATTCGTAACAATCTACATAATTACTGCAGCTCAGTTAATCACAGTGTTTGTCCTTGAATGTAGGTTCAAACCCCACAGCGTGTTTTAGTTATTATTAATTCGTTTTTTTTTATTTATTATTAATTTCAGTTTTTTTTTAAATTATGCAACCAATTTTGAAACATTATTTTAAATAATCATTTCACATTATGCATAATTATTCTTATTTTGCTTTATGTTAATTTTGTTTTTCTATAATTGCTCTAGAAATAGAAATTACGATGCAATTTTGTTCAAAATAGTTTTCCTAAAGAGTTTTTAGCATGATCTATCAGCATGGAAATTTGCAAGTTTCTATCTCCTATAGTTTAAAAATGCTAGGGGGGGACCAACTTTCAAACTACTTTGGAGGCCGATTACTCGAAAATGGTCAACTTTATAAAAAAGTAACGTATAAAACCTTGCCTTTATTTTAAAAGACCTATTCTAGGATACCCCACACGATGGGGTAGAGTGAAAAAATATTTTTCATCCCCGCTTCACATGTATGGAGAGCCACCCCTAAAATATAAAATTATTATTTTTTTATGATCCCGAAACCGTGATCTATACACAATCTATAACTACACCAAATCTCATCAACTTATATTCATAATTACAGGAGCTAGAGGCGCGGACAGACAGACAGACAGACAGACAGACAGACGGACAGAGCGAAACTATAAGGGTTCCTTAAGTATTACGGAACCCTAAAAAAGAAGTAAAAGCTGTACATTGAGATACGACGGATGTTTATAGCTATAGAAATGTTGGAAAATTCAGGATTTTTGAAATTTTTTTTCTCCCGTCATGAAGAAAATATGATGTTGCGGGATTCCTAAGGGGGACGAAATTTTCATTATTTTTTCAATAGGATGCACCGTTTCCGAGATAGAATCAATTTTATAAAAAAAGAAGTAAATGCTGTACATTGAGATACGACGGATGTTTATAGCTATAGAAATGTTGGAAAATTCAGGATTTTCGAATTTTTTTTTCTCCCATCATGAAGAAAATATGATGTTGCGAGGTTCCTAAGGGGGGCGAAATTTTCATTATTTTTTCAATAGGATGCACCGTTTCCGAGATAGAATCAACTTTATAAAAACATAGTAAATGAGATACATTGAGATACTAGGAATGTATAAAGCTATAGAATGTTGGCAAATTCAGGATTTTCAAATTCTCCCATCATGAAGAAAATATGAGGCTGTTGGGTTACTAAGGAAATTTAAAATGGATGATTTTTTTGCTAATCAGCACCCCCAGAAACCAATAAAAGGACACCCATATTATTTTTATGAAATTAGGTATGTCCGCCATATTGGAATTTCAAAATGAATGTCATTTTTGTATCCAGCACTCCCAAAAACCTGGTAAACGACACCCATATCAATTTTACGAAAAATAAATATGCGCCATTTTTAAATTTCAAAATTAATCTACACAATAATGTACACCTCCCTTAAACCGAGAAAACGCTCGTACGCTCCTTTATGGTTTTTTTGTGTGCACTCGTTTCGCTGCTTGTATGGTTTTTGAGTTACCTACATCAGGGAAAATATATGTGCCTATTCTTAAATTAAATGTGTACTCACAAATTGTCGCCCAGATGGTTATTTAATCGCTAAAACATAATCTGTCTGCCAGTTTGGAAAATTCAGTGGTATTATTTAGTCACCAGATTAGTAATTTTTTTGTTCCTTACATTCTTTCGCCAACTTGGTAATTTAGTATTCAATATTGGGTATTTTCACATCCAAAATTTAATTGTTTTGTCGCAAGTTTAAATACATGCCAAACAGAAATATCTTCCCCGTATCAATACCGTCACACCAAGCTGTCTCACTGGTGGGACACACTCTTCTAATTTTCGCATCTAACTGCTTCAATCTATTCGCCTCTTCTTCCGGAGCATTTCCGAGACCTAATAAAACCGTTTAGTAAAAGTTTATTATCTTTATCGATAAACTCTTGTGTCAGTAGGATACATCACTCAAAATACGCAGAAAAACAAAGCTTTTATTTTGCACAAATTATTACTCATTACGTGATATTCATCATTAAAGCGTGATATAGTACGAAAAAGGGTTCGTTAAATTTAATGATTATCTGTTTATATTATAAAAATACTCATTATTTAGTTCACAAAACATTGTTAAAACAGTACGTGTAAAATGATAATTCCAAGTATTTGACACCTTCTGTCGTCATTCTTGAGGCACAATATGCAGCGGAGCAACACATATTAGATGTTTTAAAATTAATATGTTCTTTACACATTTATTTTCATTGATAAAATACAAAAAATACACAGAGCTACTGCTCTGCAATGGCCTACTGAGCTGGTCATAACATGACACGAAACACGCGTTTATACATTGATATAAGCTCTTTCTTTCACTCGTATTGACACATCGTTAGTAAGACAGAGCAACAGAAAAACATAGTACCAACTTTCAAAAACTATGACTCCGTCTTTAGAAGTCTTTGGTCAAGGCGCTTGACAGGATATCACTGCAAACACTAGTCATCTTTTTCTTTGCTATTGAATTATGAGTGCGAATTATCTTTGGCCAATATGGTTGGATACTTAACTCACTGTGTGAGTGAAATGAAAAATGTCAACGTTTGTTGCAGCATAGAAATATTGTCAGTGTTTATGGATATAGCCTACATATAACGTAATTAAATCTATGTAATAATTAATAAAAGCTGGAAAAGCTATATATTAAGTTTTAGCAAGCGTGTAAACGAGGCATAACATTATACGTCCTTGGAATGACAATTGTCAAAATTAAAAATATTTTAGTCTGTGGTCAGATGATTCTAAATAGCGTCCAACTCTGACAAGTGACAGATTAGTACTTTATTAAAAATATATTTTATGTTCGATTAAGATGTCTAAGTATTAAAATGTGATCAAATAAAAGGACACCATTAAAGGAAGTGTTTAATTGACAAATGTAAAAGATAGAAAATATAGAGCCTACGTTTCTAGGTCGATTGGACGATTGTGGGTCGTGTAGGTGTAAGGTGTTGGGACTTGGGACGGTATGTGGCATATGCAGGCTGTGTTATGAATGAGGAAGCTCTGTTGGCTCGAGCTTCCGAGGAGCGGGAGCGTATCTTCCAAAGATATGAGAGAGGCCGCGAGAACCTCGTCGGGCAGATAGACCCCTGGGAAGACCCCGAGTTTGAAGATTACCACAAAACTGACAGGTGGGATTATTTAGAACTTGCGTTAATTGTTAAAAAACTTTCTACTTTTATATTTAAACTATAGTCTTTCGACCCTTTATTTGCCTGCGAAATATATAATACATTGTTTTTTATGGAATGTGTCATTGAATAGGAGCAAGACATGATTTTCCAGTATTAATAATTGCATGTCACACCCTTTTGTATTGCTCATATTAGTTTCATTTATATTTTTTCTGTGGGACAATAGTATATTATGGTCTTGTGGCTAACATTAAGGTTGTTATATTCATGTTAAAGTCACATTGATGAAAAGTAAATTAAATATTTTTTGTAAAATATTTATTTGTGGTGTTTAATGCTTCTAGGGTTTTGTTTCTTGTCTGACATCTATTGCACTATATAGTAGTTTAAATTTGTAATTGGTGAATTCAAAGCTTCTCATGTTTAAAAAACGATAGATTGATTTGAATGAAATTTGGCATGCAATAATATAAATAATGTTGGAAAAATGTATGCTTCTCATAGGATCCTATAATATATAAAATATGATATTGTCAATAAAAATGTTGCAAGCATGTGCTTCTGTGAGGATATTCAGTAGTAAATTAGAAAGTGGACTAGCTGTTACTCGATTACATAGCATCTATTTGCATTTACTGTTATTTATAGTAATTATGTATTGTGTTTTGTAGCCATAGCAAATTTTATTTAAGCACAGCAACTTATACTTTAAACAAGCAAATCAGAATCTCGGAAATGGTTTTGAGTATTACCATAAAATTAAGTATGCAGGTAGTTTTGGTGGAGAAGATCAATCTAGCTAGGTCATATCCTTGGGAAACTGTGCATTTTCGACTCTCCTATGTCAGTCTGATTGGCTGATTGGTATGCACATGTATATCTGTGTTCGGAAATTCGGTTTCGAATCCCAGTCAGACTTTTGTGATTCTTTTAATTTTTTTAGTTTACTAGAACTGCAATCACAAATTTACTTAATGTGCTCGTATTAGACTAATGATATACTTAACTTTTTAGTAAATAGATTCTGTTTTCAAAATAATGTTGTAATTGGGCATGTGTGTTGTGTGTGACGACCAGACCAAAATACTAATTGTTTGTACAATTTTCATTCACATTTAATATCCCATAATTATTTTTATTCACGTCCATGGAGATTATCCATACAGATAATCAATATATTGTTTATATGAACCAAATATATTAATTTGTCTTTTACATGCTTTTGAAGCTAAAATAATTCTTAATCTGTATCCAAATTTTTGCTGTTTTTGTATACCAATGTCACCATAAAATTGTAAAAACCATTAGATTGTAATATTACTAGTTATAATATGTTGACAGATTGTCAATTAAAAATTTCTCCTTACAATTATACACTTTTTTTTTCGTTATAATTATTACCTATTATGAAAAAGCAAACAAATAAGGTGGCGTGGGGTACTTGCCGTTTAACCAACCGGCATGGTAAATATTACAATATAACCAAAAATAAAGCATACAATTTAATTTTATTATTTTTATTTCACAATCTGTCGACATTTTATAATATCTCTAGTAATATTACAATCTAACGGTTTTTACAATTTTATGGTGACATATAATATTTTCTTTCAATATGTGTAACTAAGAGAACTGGATGTCAAAGAGGAGGTCTATGTTTAACAATTAAGTCTGCAGTAATATTTGTTGATGATGTTCATTTAAAATGTTATTCCTACAACATAAAATGCTGGCGAATTTGTAATTTTGTTTATGTTGTGTTCATATTATATTGTTCATATTATGTATACTTGCTTTTTCGCTTAACTTTGTCCATGTGGACCCACGCATTTGTGTGTGTTTGTAAATTTTATTGCAATCAGCAACATTGTAAAATAAACTATTGTCTAAATTTCACATTTTACTGTTAGCGGTTACGGCTGCTGGCGTGCGTCTATATTATGTCAGTCAGTGAGGATATCTCCTTTTATTTATATGTAATTATGTAATAGATTATATCTTAACATTCTTCTAAATATATCGTATGTATTACAAAGTTAGATACAATAGCAAATCCAGGGTCAGGTTAAGGGCTCTTGTTAATTTTGGTATAAAATAAAAATGTTAGTTTAGTAAAAATCTTCTACCATCCTCATTCTGAATCTACCACTGCTTAGTAATTTCAGTGTGACTATGAAAAAAGTTAAATACCTATATTAATATATTTTTGGTAAGTAATGCAGGCATAAATGTGCCAAGCTCAACTGGACCAGTTATTAAAAAACCACCATGAATTAGTTCTTGTGTTGTGCTTTGCCAGGCCATGCCACTCACTGATGTGGCTAAAATACTAGTAACACACTTGTAATCTCTTATATTGCGAGTGTCCATGGATGGCGCTTACCATTAGTGATCCATCTGCTAGTTCCTGGTTCATTTCTTAAAAAAATGACATATTTTTTAAATGAAAGAAGTGAATTTTTTTAGGGTTCTGTAGTAACTACATATTACCCTATAGTTTTGCTCTGTCCGTCTGTATTTATGTCCGTCCGTCCATCCTCCTTTGCCAACTCTACCAGATACTAGTTATGAATATTTTAAATAGATGAAATTTGGTACCACACCACGTCAATCTGGTTCTGCACTAAGTATCCGAACTTATATCACAGGTACCAGAAAACGGAAAATATTTAATACTTTTATAAGTGACACATGATATTTAAGATTTTTATTATATAATACATCCAAGACCTAGGAACATAGAAAAACTTTGTCTCTTTGGCGGGATTCGACCCCCGGCTTATGCGCTGACGTGCTAGCTACTGAGCCACAGAGGTCATTGCATATAAACTACTTTTGCATCATAAATGCATGTCATGGGATACTCTTCCCAACTTACCTGTCCGGTAGTTGTGGTATAGTATACGGGTATGCGACCCCGGCTTCCCTAGCTATTACTGTCCTATCTCTTGCCCTCCTGGGCGGTAATATCCTACGTTCCCTATTTCCCACTCTAACTTACCAATCTTCCTTTCCACACCACCTATCCTTCCCTTTTCCTATTCCTACCCTCTCCACCAATCCGTGGAAACGCAATGGATAATCAAAAATAATTTAATTATCCAAAATGGCGGCGATGTGGTTCGCCACCCATCACGTCTCGTTTCTCGCGGAGGCGAAAAGCGGACCATGGAGAGACGCTTGGCTACGTTGAATGTAAGAGGAGGAATGGATGATAAGAATGAAAGTGGACGAAGCGAAAGAAGTATGTAAGGATCGTAGCAAGTGGAAAGAAGTGGTCTCTGCCTACCCTTACGGGAAAGAGGCGGTCCTGCCTACCCCTACGGGAAAAAGGCGTGATTATATGTATGTATGCATCATAAAATAATTAGTATAAATTTGTATTTTAGGGATTCGCCCTAAAATACTTCACATTCATGTGAAGTGGGGATAAATATTTATTTCATTCTACCCTATTGTATGGGTTATAGGGATATCATCGAACGGGTCGTTTTAAAATACATAAATGCAAGGTTTCATACATGACTTTTTTAGAAAAGATAGTAACTAGGAAGAGATAGGTCATGCTAAAAACTAGGAAAATTATTTTGAGCGAAATCAAGCAATATGTCCTGATTTACTCTTGGTTAGGTTATTCTATTATTACCTTAAAATTACCATGACAGGAATCTGCTTAATAGTCTTTATTTAGGTACTAATAGATTTATGGTGACAAAGTTTTGCTACATTTTTACTCTGTGAAAATCTGATATAAAATGTATTTCAGATATGGCTTCATTCACGATGAACGATTGCCCCAGAAAACGGCGCCGCAAAAGGTCAACATCGAAGTTGAGAGAGAAAAGAAATGGATTAAAATGCTCGGCGAATGGGATTCCCCAGGCACGAAAGAGAAACTGCACAGAAGAATATACAAAGGCATTCCAAATTCACTTCGAATAAGAATATGGTGTAAACTCCTAAACGTCAACTCTATGAAGTTGGAGTATCCGCACAAGTACCGGGAAATGTTGAAGCTAGCTAAACTGTGGTCTACAGACGTTAGACAAATAGATTCCGACGTGAATAGACAGTTTCGAGAGCACCAGTTCTATAGAGAGCGATATTCCGAGAAACAGTGCTCGCTGTTCAATGTCCTCTGCGCATATAGCATGTACAACTCCGAAGTAGGTTACTGCCAAGGTATGTCGGGACTGGCCGGCGTTTTACTCATGTATATGGACGAGGAAGATGCGTTTTGGGCTCTAGTGATTTTGTTGTCTGATAAAAAGTATGCTATGCATGGTCTCTACGTGGAAGGATTCCCGAAGCTGACGAGGTTTCTGGAGCACCATGACAAAATACTTGTTAAGTTTATGCCAAAGTTGAAGGTTCATTTTGATAAGTTTGGCCTCGATGCCATACTTTATTCTTTGAAATGGTTCTTTGTGTGTTTCGTGGAACGAGTGCCATTCAGCCTGTGCTTGAGGGTGTGGGATATATACCTATTGGACGGCGAGCGAGTGATCACAGCCATGGCTTATACTATACTGAAGTTGCACAAAAAAGTAATCATGAAATTGAACGATATGGATCTTATAGTCAATTATATACAGGTAAATGATTAACATACTTTTGTTGTTTGTAAGTCTTCTTTATAGGTTGCCGTGGGATTCGTTTACGCGATTTCAATATTTTTTTTCAGAAACATTATCAGCCTTTTAAACGTTTTCCGGCATAAAAATGTTCTGCAAGTTTGATGTTATAAATTGATAATTATTAAGAATCGATCGTATTGCATAGCTAACAAGTCACGTACGCTCTACAACTGCCTGATTATAGGCGATATGCAAAAATTTTTATTTAACAGAGATATAATACAGGATGGCCGGGAGATTGACGAGAAAAAAAAATTAGTCTCTCGTGTCGTGGGGTATCCGAATCACCCCCATGTATGTTCCGCGAATTTTCATAGTTTTCAACTTATGAATTGTTTTCTGTATTTTTGAGACTTTTCGACCTGACCTGAAAAAAATTAAAAAAAAAAAAAAAAAAAAATTAATTAATCTAAATTAATAAAACCTCCAAATATTTAAATATTAGCTTTTCTGCAGTCATTTTCGGTTAGTTAAAATACTACTTATTAGTGGCGAAGCGTCTAAAGGCCCTCACAGACGAGAGGCCGATCGCTTCAGTTAGAACTGACGTCAGTTCGGCCTGAACGGATTCGAGCACACACACGGAAAAAATCGCATCCAACCCAATTTACGTCAGTTCGGCCTGATCTGCAGGCTTAAGGCCCCCACAGACGAGAGGCCGATCGTTTCAGCTGGAACTGACGTCAGTTCGGCCTGAACGGATTCGAGCACACACACGGAAAAAATCGCATCCAATCCAATTTACGTCAGTTCGGCCTGATCTGATTCGTGCCCACACACGGAACAGTCGCATCAGTCCATTCTGGTTTGCCGCGCGCTACGGTCGTGTTTATCAATTTTGTATTTAAACACCGCGAAAACTCATACAACGCTTGTACAAGATACACGCCCGCACGGCAGCGGGTCGGGCAAGAACTGAAGCGATTTGTCCACACACGGTCAGGACAGGCCGCGCGTTCAGGCCGATCGGTCAGGCCAGAATTAATGTTGCCAACTTAGTTATTTTACAAAATTTTACTAAATTGAGTATTTTATTCCCTCCTTGGGAAAATTAGTTATTAGTAGTGTTTAAGTAGGAAAGAGCCAGACAGTAATGATATGCAAAATAGCTACTAAATACGTAATATTTCCTAGTATATTTTAATTTAGTGGTAAAATTTATAATCAAATTCAATTAATGAAAAAAATTTGATATAATAAAACCTAAAATGCAGTGGTTTTTGGGGGGCTTCAGGAATTCCTAAGTTAAGTAGCCTCTTTAGTAGTTTTTTAGTAGTTTTAGTAGAAATCGATACGAGTTTAGTAGTTTCACAAAAAAAGAGCTGGCAACACTGGAACGAATCGCTTCAGTCCGTACGGCCGCCTGATGCGATCTCGAAATTGCACACACACGATACGATTTTGCATCCGTTCAGGCCGAACTGAAGGTAGACCGGACCATGTATGGGGCCCCTTAGCATGGCGATCCATAGAAATACATTTTAAGTAGAAATATTCTATCCAAAACAGTTCATTGCAAAATAGTTCTTAATCCATGATAACAAGGTCGTCAATAGAAGTCAACATTTCTAAACAGCCATATTTTTAAAATGGTTGCCGGTAAATCTTCTGTCAAAAACGAACAAATATTCAAGTATATGACTCAACGTAAAGAAACTTTTTGTCTAGGTCCGCCATGATGTGGAGTGGTTGACATTACTGTGGGACTTTTTGACATTAAATTAAGAAAACGTTTCTTCTTTAGCTGTCAAAACAGGCCATTTTGTGCGCTCATGCTCGGGAAGAAAAGAAACGTTATTTCTCATTACGATGATACATCGACCTTGCTACCCTATAATAAGACCTATTTTGCTCCGAATGGTATTAATGTTTCTTCAATCTGTCATATTTTCTATTCTTCGTTGTTTCTTCTAAGCGCATGCTAAGCCTGCTGATTCGGGCCCACACACGGAACAGTCGCATCAGTCCATTCTGGTTTGCCGCGCGCTACGGTCGTGTTTATCAATTTTGTATTTAAACACCGCGAAAACTCATACAACGCTTGTACACGATACACGCCCGCACGGCCGCGGCTCGGGCAAGAACTGAAGCGATTTGTCCACACACGGTCCGGGCAGGCCGCGCGTTCAGGCCGCTCGGTCAGGTCAGAATTAATGTTGCCAACTTAGTTTTACAAAATTTTACTAAATTGAGTATTTTATTCCCTCCTTGGTAGAAACTTAGTTATTAGTAGTGTTTTAGTAGGAAAGAGCCAGACAGTAATCATATGCAAAATGGCCTAGGTTAAACACAAAAAAAAACCTATCATAATAATACATTCGTCCGTAATTTTCTTAAAACTACCCGTTTAATTACTATATACGTAATATTTGCTAGTATATTTTAATTTAATGGTAAAATTTATAGTAAAATTCAATGAATGAAAAAAATGTAATATAACAAAACCTAAAATGCAATGGTTTTTGGGGGGCTTCAGGAATTCCTAAGTGGCTTCTTTAGTAGTTTTTTAGTACTTTTTACTAGAATTCAATACGAGTTTCGTAGTTTCACAAAAACAGAGCTGGCGACACTGGAACGAATCGCTTCAGTCCGTACGGCCGACTGACGCGATCTCGAAATTGCACACAGACGATGCGATTTTGCATCCGTTCAGGCCGAACTGAAGGCAGACCGGATCATGTATGGGGCCCCTCAAGAACTCGATTCCTATCGGCTTCCCTTTCAGATTACCCAGCCAAAACTCGTATAGAGGAAATAATAATCTCATAACCCAATTATTAGTCAGGTCGGACAAGCAATAGCGCGATGTAGACGCAACTTAAGCGACATCTATGCGTTGCATGTTGAAACTTCTTGCGAATATTGCTATCACAGATCTTTTCAAAAGCCGTGATTTTCCGAGTTATGGTACGAGAATATGAACCTTATCTGATTAGAAATAAAGTTAAAATTCAAATTTGTTTTCCATTTTTTCACAGTTGCCAAGTGGGCAAATAAAGAACAATTATGATTTGTCTGATGACAGTTCTAACTAATAAGGGCTATTTTCAAAGATTTCAACTCGCAATTTTTCTGTGACAATAAGCCGCGATTTCGTAGCTTCCAACCAATGAGGAGCCTTTATTAGATAATTTCACGTGCATCAATGGACGAATGAATTTTTAAATATCGGCATTCGGCGGTACTTTAGCTGCGCTTCCTTGGATGTAAAATCATATTATTGTTATTTTGTTAATAATTATTAAGATCAACTATTATTTTTTAATTATATTGAGAAGTGATAAATATAATTCATCTTAAAGTTTAAGGTAATAGATACGTGTTTGTGTGATTTAAATAAATATTAAATGTGAGATAATTGCTCTAATGTTGTTGGTGATAAATCGTTTGAATAAATTGACTTTTACTACAGCTTTTATGGTAAGCAGAAATTTGAATACATACCTTTTGTAGTTAAGTATATATAATAGATGATCATAATATTATATATTATTATTTAATAGGCATAGATAGTACCGCGGAAGTAGGTACTTTAATATTATGATTATCTTACAATAGTTAATTAATACACATAAACGTTTTATTATTAAGTACCAATTTTGTATTTTGAAATATACCTAGTTATAGGTATTAGAATTAGGTATTAACGATTTCTCTCGGACACGACACAACTCTACACACACGCTAAACGCTTGTGACGACCTTGAACATCAAACATAATATGGTGCTAAATTTCCTCTCAAAAAAACTTGCACAGCTCACGTCTAGCGACTAGGGCTTCCCTCTGAAGTAAAACCACCCTTCGCCACTGCTACTTATTTAGTCTTAGGAGTGATAAATTGGTCAAAAACAAATTTGTAATCAGATGGCAATTTTAAGAATTTTCCACTTTGCTGTATTTGAAGGCCAATTTTAGCCAAAGTAGCTAATTAAGTATTACTTTTTTTTATAATTATGTAAGGTGATAGACTAGCGCATTTTGAGGCCTATTAAGGAGCTATTAAGCCACCTATTTCGATTTTTAATTTAAAGTTGAAAATTTCAATCATAATTCGCCGAACGTAAAATTTTCACTTCAGCCCAACATTTCCGTAACTTTCATCAAAGTCATGAGCCTGATTATTTCATGCATAAAATTACAATTCTAAGATTCAGCTGCAAAAAAAAATCTGTATAAGGTCTCCATAAATCAATTACGGATACTTCGTGCACATGATCCACTGCTTATGTAAAGACGTTTAGGCAGGAAAATAATTGTCATACTGAAACTAAAAAATCATCTAATTTATGGGTGACTCTCCTCAAAACGCAAACTCAATTTAACAATTAATTATTTTTATGCTTAAACGTCTTAACATAAGCAGTAGATCATGATGCCCGAAGTTTCCGTAATTGATTTTACTAAACCTTATATCATATCTGTCATTTATGTAAACATACCTGGGACACCTAAGGCTGGGACATATCTATTAAATATAAAAACCCCGTTTTATATAAATGATATATCTCTGATATATAAAAACTTTTGCATATCGCCTTTAATCAGACAATTGTAGAGCGTACGGGACTATAATATGCTCATAACTCGGAACGCCGGTGAAAATTGCGAGCACAAAATAAAAATCTGCGCTAATCAAATTTCCGGCTTCCTTGTAATGGGTCCCGATAGTCGAAGTCGTTATGATAGGTATAATAGACTAGTCAACAAGTTCAAAAACGTGTTAAATAGAAATAAAGCTCTTAAAAATATGTGCGATAGCTCATTCGATTCGGAATGACGTCTAGAAAAATGTTTTTTAAGGGTTTATTAGCACATAAAAAATTGCGATTGTTATTAACAAAATAAGATAAAAAAAGGTATTTAGTTTTTCGTTAATAACTTCTAAAATAATGATATTTAAGGATTTTGAAAAAAGATTCTGAAAGAGGAGGAAATTTCCAATAAAAAAGTCCCAACTCCCGGAACTCTATCTCTATTATTTATAAAAAATTTTTAACGCTGAAAATAGGGCTCCGCGCGGTCGTTATAGCATAGGCGCGCCGTCTAAAAAGCCGGTATATCACCTAAAATATTTTTTTTAGTATTAAATAACAATTTAAAAATTTGAATAAATTATGGTGTAATGTAGACACTTGAACGAAAAAAACCTCGGTGAAAAAAAATATATTTTTTTAATGATTTTTCCAAAAGTTACACCATTGTTAATTAACAAATTTTTTATTAAATTTTTCTATACTATTAGGTTGGGGAAAAAGTTCCTTCGCATTTTGTATAAAAATTCAAAAGGTTTTTTTATAAAGTTTATTTACAAGTGACTAAAGTATATAGGTGCCATTTTGTTCGATAACTTTTTGCCATCTTGTTGGTAGGTACATGATCCCATTGCTATAAAATTTTTGGGGCTTCTGATGAAAAAACTGCGACAAGTGGTTTTGGCAGTCCTCTTGTGATGTCAACCTGACACTGCCTAAGGAATTTTGCAGCTACCGAAACAGGTTGAAATCTGAAGGTGCAAGGTCAGGACTATACGGCGGATGCATTAACACCTCCCAGCCAAACTCCCGTATTTTTTTCTGAGTGGCTAAAGATGTGTGAGGTCTAGCGTTATCATGGTGAAAAACCACACCCCTTCTGTTGATTAATTCCGGCCGCTTTCTCTCAACTTCTTGCTTTAATCTCATCAGTTGTTCGCAGTACAGTTCAGAATTGATGGTCCTGCCTGGCGGTAACAGCTCATAATGAATAATGCCCTTCCAATCCCACCACACACACAGCATCACCTTGTTGCGAGTTAACCCGGGTTTCGCCACAGTCTGTGAAGCCTGACCGGCCTTTGACCACGATCTTTTTCGCACGTTCTTGTCGTACGTGATCCACTTTTCATCACCAGTTATCAGCTTCTTCAAAAATGGTTCGGTTTCATTACGTTGTAATAAAGAATCACAAATGAGTACACGGTTCATTAGGTTTCTTTCAGTGAGCTCATGAGGCACCCAAATATCGAGCTTTTTTGTGTACCCAGCTTTTTTCAAATGCGCCAAACCGTTTTGTGGTCAATCCCCAGTTCTTCAGCTACATCGTAACTACTAATATGCCGAACTTGCTCCACTTTTTCAAAAATGGCAACAGTTTTGTCCGTAACAGGGGCGACCAGAGCGACGTGCATCTTTGATATCAAAATTTCCGGATTGAAAACGCTTAAACCAAATTTGCGCTACTCTCACAGATACTGCATTAGGTCCATAAACATCACAAATTTTTTTCGCGGCTTGTGTTGCATTTTTACCTTTTTTGTAATAAAATTTTAAAATGTATCGAAATTCTTCATAAGAATCACTCATTTTAACAATAAGAAAAACAAATGAAAATCTCAAATTTACCTAATTTGAATTTGGAATTGTCTTCTGTAAAATTAAAACTTTTTAATGATACCAAAATCAGCCAGATACAATTGGTATAGCCCAAGATATTTTATGACAAGTTCATACATACTATAATGCGAAAAGACTTTTTCCCCAACCTAATATATATAACAAAGTATAGAAAATTTTTTTTTGTAAAAAATACAAAAAAAAAATCTATACTTTGTTATATATAGTTGTTTTTGTAATTTTTTGAAGTTTTCGAAAAAAAATATAACGGTAAATATTATTTGTTCATAACAAATTGTTAAGTTAATAAACAATGAAATTATTAACAAAAAAAAATGTATTATTCTGTTAACCCATTGAAAAGGGTCGATGATGATTTTTAAGAACAAAATAATTTCTTAACTAATTTTTTAAACAATTGAAATATAAAAAAAACGATTATAAACAATAGAAAAATTTATTTAAGAATTTTTTTTTTCAAAATCATCATTTCACCTATGCAATAAGATGGTAAAAAAAAATGTTGAAAAAATCCCAAAATAGTCTATTTTTTTATAAACAATTTCTTAACAAATGACGTTAATTTTTTTACAATGTTAATTAATACCTATATTAGATGCAAAAACAGCAATAATAAGATATTACTAAAAAAAATTTTTTTTGATTAAATTTTTTTGAAATAACACTTTTTGTTAATTTAAAAAAATTATAATTAACAAAATAATAAACTTTAATAATTTTTTTTCATAACTTTATTAAGTACCTAAATAAAAAGAGCTCCACGAAGCGAAAAATTTATAGACCAATTATTTATACTTTTATGCCGTAATTTATAAAAATAGAGATTGGAAAAAAATTTATTAATTAACAATGGTGTAACTTTTGGAAAAATCGATAAAAAATTTTTTTTCACCGAGGTTTTTTTCGTTCAAGTGTCTACATTACACCATAATTTATTCAAATTTTTAAATTGTTATTTAATACAAAAAAAAAAATACGACCGCGTGGAGCCCTATTTTCAGCGTTAAAAAAAAATTATAAATAATAGAAATAGAGTTCCGGGAGTTGGGACTTTTTTATTGGAAATTTCCTCCTCTTTCAGAATCTTTTTTGAAAATTCCTTAAATATCATTATTTAAGAAGTTATTAACGAAAAACTAAATACCTTTTTTTTAAATCTTATTTTGTTAATAACAATCGCAATTTTTTATGTGCTAATAAATGTGCTAATAAACCCTTAAAACATTTTTCTAGACGTCATTCCGAATCGAATGAGCTATCGCACATATTTTTAAGAGCTTTATTTCTATTTAATACGTTTTTGAACTTGTTGACTAGTCTATAATAGAATATTTTCGTTTTGAATGTATCGACTACGAAAATATTTCACGGTTGTTATAGTTTATTAGTAATCAATAATATTCGATAGCAAAAGTCTCGATTACTGGACTTCGACTTGTTTTTTAACCCCCGACAAAAAAAGGGGTGCTATAAGTTTGACGTGTCTGTCTGTCTGTGTGTCTGTCGGTATGCAACCGACAGACACACAGACAGACAACGTAGCTAATAAACGAACTGGCCGATTGGATAAACGGATATGATCTAGTTTATTATGAAAACTTTTTTCTTTTTTAAATTTTAAGTAATCTCCGAATTAAAATTGAAAAGACACCAATAAGTACTTACTGATTTTTGAACATTTTAGGTAAAACTACATAAGGACTTCGGTTACGAGGACGACATAGTGATATACCACCTGCAGAAGTCAATGGAGGAGCTTAAGAAGGCGAAGCTGGACTACCCCGGTCCCCCGCCCGCTTCGGAGCTCCCGCAGCGCCCTCTAGGCACGTTCGTGGAGCCAGACAAGAAACTGAAGATCGGACAGCGAGCAGAGAACTTCTCAGAGACCGAGAAACAAGCCCGAGCCACGGTTATATTGCGGTGAGCTTATAAACTATTTTCGTGTATACAAACATAAGATATTTGGCTAGCATAAAATATAACTTAGATAAGTCAGCAAATCTATTGATGCTATAACTATTGGAGCCAGACGTGCTATGTCGATTATAACGCGATTGAATATGTCGCGTCTACGCGCAAATTCAATAAGCATGATTAATATAGTAAAGAAAACCTTACTTAATATTATAACGCGAAAGTTTGTATGCGGAATATGCGTCCAGAGTAATTTCATCGTGATGGTGATTCGAGTCGAAGCTACGGTACGGACAAAAGAGCATAATATCTGGACCCAGCCTTAGAAGTCGCAGACGACATATTCTAGTTATCTCTACTTAAATTAATACTATAAATGCGAAAGTGTGTCTGTCTGTCTGTTACCTCTTCACGCTTTAACCGCTGAACCGATTTTTGTGAAAAGACATGTTTGATGTTGGGCCAGTTCTATGTACACTACATAGGTAAATAGGAAAAAAATATGGGAATATCATAAAAATATGAAAAAATTAATTTGAAGAAGGGTACATGCGTACAAAAATGATTATTTGAAGAGTTTTTTATTGCGAGAACACTATTTTTAGGGCGGCCATGACAATTGTTTTGACTTGACATTTGACGTAGTATACAGTTTTACGAAGAGACGACGTCTTGAATGCCATACGTCTTTCTCTGTCAATGGTCATGTCATTGACAAAATGACATTATTTAGTTAATTTTGATCTTATCCGCCATGTTTTATTTTACTTTGTGTTGCACTCCTTGACGAAGTTAATTTAAATGTACATGGAAACGAAGTGAAATTAAACAAAATAAAGAATAGGAAACGGTTACTATATTATGTAGCTATATTTACATATACTGTACGTAGGGCTGGCCCAGGCCTCATACATTTCTTGAACATCGCTTTTAGTATAGGCATACTTTGGGTACTGGAAAAGACCATAGGATATTTTTTATCCCGAAAAGGTAGTGTTCCCGCGGGATAATGTTACGTGGATGGAGCTGCGTGCAAAAGCTAGTTATAAATAAATCATGTGCTATTCTCATTTCAGTCGCGAGAAAGCTGCGCTAGAGCTGCAGGATCTGCGCGTATCACAGAGCGACACAGTGTCAGGTAATTTGGATGCGTCGATGTCGACGTCGAGATCCACTTCCGGCGCGAGCCTCACTTCCGATCAGTTCACACACTTATAAAATCAATTTTCCATGGCCAATAGTCAAATGAGCATCTTGTTGAATGAACTAGGTGTAGTGTTGATATAAAATTTCAATGATATATATGTGGCAAGTAGATAGGTAATAGATATTTTTATGGTATTAGGAACCAAATATGGATTGCATAATACCCATTGGACCAGCAACACCAGGGCTGATGTTCCTAAATACACTAACTGTGGGAGAGCCACGCTTCGGCATGAATGGGCCGGCTCGACCGGGTAAATACCACGATTTCACAGAAAACCGGCGTGGAATAACGCTTGCGTTGTGTTTCGCCGAGTGAGTGAGGTTACCGGAGGCCCATGGGGGGATTGGGGATTTTAAGGACCAGAAACGCAAGTCGCAACACCAGAGGTACGCAAGTGTAACTCCTCTGGTGTTGCGAGTGTCCATGGGCGGCGGTAATCGCTTACCATCAGGCAATCCGTTGCTCCTTTCCTGGTTCATTACATTAAAAAAAAACATTTTTTATAACTTATAAATAAAGATGGAAACAAGATTAACTCAGCGAAGTTTCGACACTAAGTTTAGACTGGTTATATAATATTATAGCTTTACATTATATAATCTATGGCAATCACCAACCTCTAACTTCCTGTGTTTTATTGATAATATACTCTCAACATTTTACATTTATGACAAAAACTTCATAATGTTCCGTCATCATCACTTAATATATTTATTTGGTAGCTTATACAGCTTGATAGATTATGTAGATTTTTAATTTTTAGTACCTGGGTAAACTAGCTTTGCTCGGAGCTCTAGTAAATTTAAAAAAAACAGTCACAAAAATATTTTATTGGCGCTCGAAGCCACCACATTCCGAATTTCCTCACAACGCAAAACTTAACCAAACTGACTGAATCTGACTGACATAACAGAGTCGAAATTATTGATATATTGTTAAGAAAGAAAAAATCATATATATATATTAAAATGCGCAGTTTCTCCGGGGTAAGACCTACATCGATTTTTCTCCCCCAAAACTCCCTACATACTAAATTTTATGGTAAAACTTGCAGCCCTTTTCGAGATAGCGATTATAATATATATACAAGATTGTCTCATTTAAAGTATTCTAAGATATAAGATTACGAGTAGAATAAAAATTAAAAATATTGTGCCACCGAAAACTGATTTAAATTACATATTAGTTAGCAAAATAACGATAGGTTTATTACATTACACTCAACATTGTTTTTTCTTTATTCATTTTGCATGGTTTTATTGTTATTACTTAATTTCATTTTAGTGTTTCATATTTACTCAAAACGTATAAGAGATAATATAAAATATACTACCTAAAATATTTGTTTCATAGTGAAATGTAAATGTATGAAACATTTTTGTTTGATTGAAAATTTAAAAAAATTTACTACCACATAATTATAATGTTACAATACCTGAAATACTAAAACTTAAGCAAAATAACCATATCAAAAATAATATCAGCTATTTAAGATCTCAAAACCTTTTTTTTATTTAAGTAATTTCACTTAGTCTCTCCTTCAGTCACAATTTTATTTTAATTAGGCAGGGCAAGAGGAGTACTAACTTACATAGTTAATTTTACTTTTATCATAGTATTTTTATTTCAAATGCTTATTCTTAAAATTTGTGTTTAAATCTTACAGTTTTTAGACGCCAGATAAAGCCATTAACAATAGCTAGTTATGACTAAAGTACAAAATATGTTTTTTTAATTAATACATACTTATCCAAAATACTTTAGCGACATGTGTAACTTTTTATTATTTTATTCCATAAATGCATTTAACTATACTTACCTTTTTTTTAATATGATACTAAAATATCTTTAGACGAAAGTAAAAAATTGTACCTAAATATTGGGCGTTTTTTAAATGTTTTTGTTAACTGGATCTTATAAAAATATATAATATTCTAGTTTTAATAAGGCTTTATAATAATTTATATTTCAAACCAAAATATAGTTCTACAGTCTATACCTACACTAAAAACCATAACAACCTTTACTTTTTGGCAGGAACTTGAAGAATAATAATAACAATAATTAATACAATAAACTACTATAATTTATTAGGGTTCCGTAATACACAATGAACCCATATAGTTTCGCTCTGTCCAGCCGTCTGTCTGTCTTTCTGTCCATGCCTCTAGCTCCTGTAATTATGAATATAAATGGGTGAAATTGGTATAGTTATAAATTGTGTATAGATCTCGGTTTGACGTCATAAAATAAGAATAATTTTATATATTAGGTGTCGCTATCCATACATGGAAAGTGGGGATGAAAAATATTTTTTCATTGTACCCAATCGTGTTGGGTGTCGTTGAATAACGGCCGCACTCAGAGACATTTATTACTTATTTAAAGGGTTACTTAGTACTTGTTTTGATATAAAGCCCATATATTTTCTGTCAAAATCTCTAATTAGTGTCACCTTGAATGTCTCTTGAGTATGGCGGTTAGACTTTTAAAATAAAGAGTTTTCATAATTATATGACTTTTTTACAAAGTCAACCATTTTCGAGTAATCGGCCTCCAATGTGGTTACTAAGTTGGCCCTAAGTAAGTTAATTTAAAAAATATATTTTGAGTGAAATAAGACAATAACTTTTAAAGTAATTTAAAGAAAACCGTTGATAGTTACGGAACCCTCCTTAGACATGTCCTGAAATGCTCTTGGTTGGGTTATTTATGATAGGTAATATTAGAATTATTTTGCTTCATAAAATAATACATTGCAATTAACAAAAAAAAAAAAAAAGTTTAAAATGCATTATTGATTTAAAATTACTAACAATAAATATGCAATAATTTATTAATTTAATTAATATGTTTTACATATAAGGTTTATTTTAATTATACCTACTAATACTTTTATATTTTTTAGGAAATTTTAAACTAGTTTTATTTTAAGAATTATTATCTTATATTTGAGCACATAAAAGTGTGTACAATTATTTATTTTGTATTGTCATATATATCCAAAAGTCCGCGTTTTTTAAATTTCGTACCATAGGCACTATAGTCTATTCGCGTTAAGAAGTCAGTGAATCAGGCGTACAAATGTTAAAAAAATTACCAATGACGCATAAGCCATAAGTACGCATGATTCACTGACTTCTTAACGCGAATAGACTGTAGTTCATGAAATGATGTAAGATAACCAATCAATCACCTAAAGTGCCAATGATTGGGTGGTTTACACTTCATTTTTGAAAAGTTTAAATCTCTTTTACTATTGCCAGGTAAGTTTATTTAACAAATTAAATTTCAATTCAAACAAAAGTTTTTATTTAACATCTTCTAGTTTTTTTCATATAATTTTTTAAATTAAGATTAAATTACTATAATTTCAACTAAGAACTCTTCGATACTAATATTTATAATGACATTTTCGTAATATGGCAGCTCGTTTTGTACAAATTAACAATTATTGTCTTTGAGATTTTATTTATCTGGCTTTGGTAAAATGAGTTTGTAAACATTCTGTGTATGAGTATTTATGTGTAAATTTTTGAGTGTCATCCAAAATGTAGGATGCGTTTGTGCTTGCCATTAATTTTTACTGAATGATGGCAACACTAAGATCAGTGTTGTCATTTAAAAAAAATCACTAGCATGGTAATGGTGGTATGGCGGTGGGTTTATGTCGTGATTAACACTAAATAATAAATTATTTTTACAAAAAATAGTTCACTGTTATTGGTATTACATTATTATTGTAATATAATATATACCTATATTACATAAATAATGTAAAATGCGTCGTTTGTTACATTTAAGAGGCATTCTTTTGCAGAAGAAATTTATATTTTTTTTAAACAAAAGTGTTAGTAGTGAATAGTAATAATAGTAATAATGAATCTTTAAAAACAATATTTTAAATATAAATGAAAGGACAAGATTCAAGCCGTAACAATCTACCATCAATAATGACAGTGAATTATTTATTTTTCAAAAAAAAAAAAAGTTCATGCTTCTTCATCATTATAGATTAATTTTATATTACTTATTAACATAACTATTAACAATAATACCGATTTGGCCAAAACGCACTTGCAATATGCATTTTTTTTTACAATAAGTCATAATCAATCTCTGCTCAAAAATCTTTTTAGTTCTGCCCATTTCATGCATAAACCCACTCCATGTCATTATATTTTAACGTCTCAAATAGTGCTAATAACATTGTTTTTGTTGCAATAAAAATATGTCCCAAAAAATTAAGGAAACTGACTTTTTTTTGTTTGCATTTTTTGTAACCATTTATTTTTTTGTTTATGATATTGCAGTTTGTAACTACTAAAAATAGATTTACAAACAATGTAAATTAATCTCTATTACGTTTTGACGAATGGCTTGCTATTGTAGATAGATACATTTTGTATTATTATTTAGTGTGTACAAATCATCTCACCGCATACAGTAGATTTTATATGGACTAGTAAACTAGTTGTTGATTCGAACGTTTATTTTACTCAGGCCAGAATGTAAGCGACACAGTGCCTCTTCACTTCGTTCAGGCCTCGATGAATATTCTTCAAGATTCCCCTACCTCGAGTCCACTTAGACGGAAAAAGTATACTTACCTTATAAACGCTGACAAGCCGAAAAAATCCTATAAGAAAAAATATCGTTCATAATTTTTTTAGTTTTGTGATATTATTTAAGTAATAAAATTGATGAGCAGAGATTGTTTATTTGAGTAATGTTTAAATATTTACAGAGTACTCAAAAACAGATTAACATTTTAACGATTATTAATAAGCAACAGTAAATGTGTTCAAATTTACATCCGACATTACTCTATACAACCAAATTAATTAAATGATTTGAGCAATTTTTGCATGAGCGTTTTTGGCACATTGCTTGATTTGTGTTTGAGCATTTTCATATGGGTGAGTCTTTTTTGCATGATTTTGTATTTTATATCACTTTTCAAATATATAACAAAACGTTTTAATGATAATGAATGTACATGTAATATAAATAAAATTATAAAACGATGCTCCGTTAGGTTAGGTTAGTACCTACTTAATGAATAATATATTTTTTTATAGTTTTATTTAAAGTACTTAACACAGCATCGTTTTATAATTTTGCTATGTACTGAAAGTAGAGGACAACTATTGAGAAAAGCTACTCAATAAAACTACTAGTATTAGAGATAAATATAGTTTTCTTTAAATAAAATAATTATGTTAGAGTTATACTTTCGTTAAAAAAATTTACGCTATTAATATTTGCATTGCAATTTTTGTAGATCACAGCGGTGTAGCTAGCGGCGTGCGTTGCGAGGACTCGGTATCCGCTTTGGGCTCGCGGCGCTCCCTTGCTGAGACCAGTGTGACCAGCACGGCGGACTTGAGCGTGTTCTCCAGCGGACGGTCGCACGCTCCGGACAACTCCCTGGACACTCACAGCAACATCAGCGACGACGGAACTGGGTCAGATGGGTGAGGCTTACGTAGTGCACCGTAGTTTAGACACTGCACTAGCTAACTTGTGTGCTAACCCGGCGGTCCTTCGCTTATGTATAAGTAATTTATGCATACCTTCTGTTATTGTGTCATGTGATTTTATTTTGAGAAACGGCAGCTGAACTGAAAACTTTGAGAGGGAAATTACCTTAGCACAGTGCGACCATGTTTCTAATGGTTTTCGGCAGCTGTCATTTTTCATACATCGACTGTCAATTTATATAGAAAAAGGATGATTGTCAAAATCATTAGAAAATTGGTTTAGTGGGCTTAGGACGGAATTTCTGAAGTAAAGCATACGGCCGGTTTTAATAATCTATCTATCAATAACTATTTGTTTAAAACGCCACCTTTGGTATCATTTGCCGGCTTTTTGCGTTTAAATAAACTAACTTACACCTTTGTCTGTGACAGCGAGATCTCAGAGGGGCAATTCTGTTAAATAAAACGTGCATTAATACAATTACAATCAAGTCCCGATACGCTTATACTCCCAAACGGTTTTTATGAACGAGAAACGCGCTCTGATTGGTCGAAACATCATAAAATCCGTTCACGGTAACATGTCGCTACACTATCAATCCAAACAAAGTAAAATTGACTTTAAATTGTCTACTTTAAATACAAGAATTGAGGTTCTGACATGTAAACGTTTTCACCACATAGGTTATTAAAACCGGCCGTTAAAGAACAGTTACATACATCGTAAAAATATATGTAACAAATTACAAAAAGTTCCTAAATTATGTTTTTAAGTAAATATCGGTATCTAAATAGTTTTTTACATAAATATCTAAGTAAATATTTATATACAGGGTAAATATCTAAGAAAATATTTATATACAGGGTAAGCTTCCCATTTGTTGGCACCTTCAAAATTTGTTCTTGATAGAATATTACGGCCAACGGTAGGGTGTTTTACCCTTGTAATTAGGTTTTTATATCGTTTATATGCGTACTCAAGATGGGGTCAAAAGGAACGCGGCAAGTCGCTCCGAGTGCAGAACTGGCGAACGCATAAGACATATACGTAGCCTCAGGAGGTTATCTGGTTGGTAAACACCGCCATGACCCGAGCTAATGTAGGCTGACAAAACGATTTTACGGCCTAGTCACGTACACTCATCGGGCGATAATGCGAGCGCGTCTAACCTATATATTATATTCGTTTATGGATTAATTCAATCTTGAAGCAGATTGTAATTTCGAATGTAGATTTCAATTAAAATTAAGTAAATATATTGTACACATGAATGCCATTGATCTTTGAAGACCTCTATATTGTCAAATATGAAACTCGATTGCCCCAATGGGGCATTTTATTCTTTTATTTAGGTATCCAAAGAATTTTCCATCTCTCTCTCTCCTCTTATTATTCTTATTATTTTTTTGCCTAAATGACATAAGCAGTGAATCACGTGCCAGAAGTATCCGTAATTGATCTTGGAGACGTTATATAAGTATGTAGATGATGCTCTACAAAGCCTGCACTAATCAACACCTCGTTTCAAAGGTGTGCATTTTTTTCTGTCTGGCACTGGCAATGTATAACAAAGATTTGGAAACTAAATATATAATATGGCGTACATTTGACTGAAGAAATCTTCATGCAAGAAAAAGTTACGCCATCTTGTTTTCACCATACCCCAAATATCAGCCATTTTGATTTCACGATACCTCAAATGTCAAAATAGCTTCCAAAAAACCTAAAGTGGGGCCATTTATATGGGGTCAGTTTTGCATCAACATGCCTCGTGTATAATATATACGTCGATGCTGTAATGTATAATTGTGTAGAGTGCTCTCGTTTATCGCCGACTGAGTACGTGACCAGGTTACATAGGCAATCAAAATGCATGCGTATATTAGTCGCTTTGCGCTTGTAAGTAATAGATATTACACGTATCATTGTTGTATACCTGTAAAAGCCCCTATAGAACTTCCTGGTTCTGGAACATTTCTGTAAAAATTTCATGTTAGCAGTAATTCATAAATATCCTTACACATTATAAAGTTAGCAATGCGATAGCGAAAACATCATAAAGTATAGTGTTTTATTTAGTCAGTAGAAGTGTTGAGTGTAATATTAGGTTGGGGAAAAAGTTTCTTCGCATTTTATATAAAAATTCAAAAGGTTTTTTTATAAAGTTTATTTACAAGTGACTATAGTATATAGGTGCCATTTTGTTCGATAACTTTTTGCCATCTTGTTGGTAGGTACATGATCCCATTGCTATAAAATTTTTGGGGCTTCTGATGAAAAAACTGCGACAAGTGGTTTTGGCAGTCCTCTTGTGATGTCAACCTGACACTGCCTAAGGAATTCTGCAGCGACCGAAACAGGTGGAAATCTGAAGGTGCAAGGTCAGGACTATACGGCGGATGCATTAACACCTCCCAGCCAAACTCCCGTAATTTTTTCTGAGTGGCTAAAGATGTGTGAGGTCTAGCGTTATCATGGTAAAAAACCACACCCCTTCTGTTGAATAATTCCGGCCGCTTTCTCTCAACTTCTTGCTTTAATCTCATCAGTTGTTCGCAGTACAGTTCAGAATTGATGGTCCTGCCTGGCGGTAACAGCTCATAATGAATAATGCCCTTCCAATCCCACCACACACACAGCATCACCTTGTTGCGAGTTAACCCGGGTTTCGCCACAGTCTGTGAAGCCTGACCGGCCTTTGACCACGATCTTTTTCGCACGTTCTTGTCGTACGTGATCCACTTTTCATCACCAGTTATCAGCTTCTTCAAAAATGGTTCGGTTTCATTACGTCGTAATAAAGAATCACAAATGAGTACACGGTTCATTAGGTTTCTTTCAGTGAGCTCATGAGGCACCCAAATATCGAGCTTTTTTGTGTACCCAGCTTTTTTCAAATGCGCCAAAACCGTTTTGTGGTCAATCCCCAGTTCTTCAGCTACATCGTAACTACTAATATGCCGATCTTGCTCCGCTTTTTCAAAAAATGGCAACAGTTTTGTCCGTAACAGGGCGACCAGAGCGACGTGCATCTTTGATATCAAAATTTCCGGATTGAAAACGCTTAAACCAAATTTTCGCTACTCTCACAGATACTGCATTAGGTCCATAAACATCACAAATTTTTTTCGCGGCTTGTGTTGCATTTTTACCTTTTTTGTAATAAAATTTTAAAATGTATCGAAATTCTTCATAAGAATCACTCATTTTAACAATAAGAAAAACAAATGAAAATCTCAAATTTACCTAATTTGAATTTGGAATTGTCTTCTGTAAAATTAAAACTTTTTAATGATACCAAAATCAGCCAGATACAATTGGTATAGCCCAAGATATTTTATGACAAGTTCATACATACTATAATGCGAAAAGACTTTTTCCCCAACCTATTAATATTGCTTGTGTGTGTGACTTAATATGTTCATTATTTATTTAATCGTTACTTACCTTTTTTAGGGTTCCGTAATACTTAAGGAACCCTTATAGCTTCGCTCTGTCCGTCTGTCTGTCTGTCTGTCTGTCTGTCTGTCTGTCCGCGCCTCTAGCTCCTGTAATTATGAATATAAATTAATGAAATTTGGTGCAGTGATAGATTGTGTATAGATCACAATTTCGGGATCATAAAAAAATAATAATTTTATATTTTAGGGGTGGCTCTCGATACATGTGAAGTGGGGATGAAAAATATTTTTTCACTCTATCCCATCGTGTGGGGTATCGTAGAATAGGTCTTTTAAAATAAAGGCAAGGTTTCATACGTTACTTTTTTATAAAGTTGACCATTTTCGAGTAATCAGCCTCAAAAGTAGTTTGTAAGTTGGTCCCCCCCCTAGCATTTTTAAACTATAGGAGATAGAAACTTGCAAATTTCCATGCTGATAGATCATGCTAAAAACTCTTTAGGAAAATTATTGTGAACCAAATCGGACAGTAACTTTTGGAGTAATTAAAAAAAAAGCATATTACGCGTTTATAGTTACGGAACCCTCCTTAGACATGTCCTGACATGCTCTTGGTTAGGTTAGGTTATTTTTAAATAGGTATCTCAAACATTATCCGGTAACTACATTTTGCCCTCAGTAAACTGAGTTTTACACTATTTCTTTATAATTTAGAAGTTAATCTCTGACACATAGGTGATGTGTCTTTCTATTGGTAAAATAATTTTCAAAATCGGTTCAGTACTAAGATCCAGAGATTACCGTTTATAACCTCACAAATTCAAAAACTTTACGTTTTTATAATATTAATATAGATTACTTTCGGTACCTAATGGGGGCTTTTACAATGAGTGTCGCTTGTACTTGTCGCTTTTCTATGTATTAAATATTCTCTGTATTACTTATAAAGTAAATGTTGCTCATTAATTAATAATCTTCAGTGCGGCGCACGGTGGGTCGAAAATCGGCTTTCATAGACATAGAAATGAAATCTCGAAAGTGATAGATTTTTTTATGGATATTGCTTCAGTTTAGTATTACTATGTAGAAAATTAAGTTGGAGATAATTTGGCCCAAAAATGAGGGAGTAATAATTTTTTTACGAAAAACTTGTATGGAGCCAACATGAAAAATTCAATTATTTCAAAAACCACCACTATTTACCAATATTTCATGATTTTTTGGCATACATCATATTATAACGGTTTTAGCTGCTCTTTTTTTTTAAATCGTCGAAATTTTTGAAAAAAAGTCATCCTGTATTATTGCACGATTCGATAGTGTTACTATTAAGGAACAATTTCTGGAAAGTAATGGTATACGGCAAACTTGAGGAAAGTGTTGAATTTTAATAAACTCCTTCATATGTTGAACAAATGTATGAATAATTATATAAAATGCTAAAATTAAGCACTTTCCTTAACTTTCTCACATATAGTTACTTCCCAGCAATTGTTATTTACTAGCAAGACTATCGAATGCTGCAATAATACAGGGTGACTTTTTTTCAAAATTAACGGGTTCGAATCCTAAACATGGATGTTGACTTGGCTATAATCTGATAATGCAGTTATATTCGTCGTACACTGTGAAGTGAAGGATAATTATGTGAGAGTAATTGCTTCCCAAAAATACTGGATTTATAACTTTTTTATAGAAAATTTCTATGAAGCCAATGAGAAAAATCCGATTATCTTCAAGACGGCAAGATATATCCTTATATCCTTACATGCTGTTATAGTACTATTAATTCGTGATTTTTTTACATAGTTCATGAAACGGTTCTATTTGCCATTTTTTTTAAATAAAAGGAATATTAATTTTGAAAAAAAAGTCACTCTGTATTATTGCACCATTCGATAGTCTTGCTAGTAAAGAACAATTGCTGGGAAGTAATTACATATGAGAAAGTTGAGGAAAGAACTAAATTTTAACATTTTATATTATTTTTCATACATTTGTTCAAAATATGAAGAAGTTTATTGAAATTTAACACTTTCCTCAAGTTTGCCGTATACCATTACTTCCCAGAAATTGTTCTTTACTAGCAAGACTATCGAATGGTGCATTAATACAGGTGACTTTTTTTTTAAATTAATATTTCGGTGATTAAAAAAAATGGCAAATAGAACCGTGTCATGAACTGGGTAAAAAAAAACTCGAATTAATAGTACTATAACAGCATGTAAGGATATAAGGTTTTATCTTGCCGTTTTTAAGATAATTGGATTTTTCTCATTGGCAGCATAGATTTTTTTATAAAAAGTTATAAATCCAGTATTTTTGGGAAGCAATTACTCTGACATAATTTTCCTTCACTTCACAGTGTACGACGAATATAACTGCATTATCAGATTATATCCAAGTCAACATCCTCGGTTAGGATTCGAATCCGTTAATTTTGAAAAAAAGTCATCCTGTATTATTGCAGCATTCGATAGTCTTGCTAGTAAATAACAATTGCTGGGAAGTAACTATATGTGAGAAAGTTAAGGAGAGTGCTTAATTTTAGCATTTTATATAACTGTTCATACATTTGTTCAAAATATGAAGGAGTTTATTAAAATTCAACACTTTCCTCAAGTTTGCCGTATACCATTGCTTTCCAGAAATTGTTCCTTAATAGTAACACTATCGAATCGTGCAATAATACAGGGAGACTTTTTTTCAAAAATTTCGTCGATTTAAAAAAAAAAAGAGCAGCTAAAACCGTTATATGATGTATGCCAAAAAATCATGAAAAATTGGTACTATAACCATCTGTCAGGATATTACGGTTAAACTTGCCGTTTTTGAAATAATTGAATTTTTCATGTTGGCTCCATACAAGTTTTTCGTAAAAAAATTATTACTCCCTCATTTTTGGGCCAAATTATCTCAAACTTAATTTTCTACATAGTAATACTAAACTGAAGCAATATTCATTAAAAAACCTATCACTTTCGAGATTTCATTTATATGTCTATGAAAGCCGATTTTCGACCCACTGTGCGGCGTTATAATATATAAAAAGGTATAAATAAAAATAATTTAACCTACCAACTTTCTAGGGTTCTATATTAATAAATAGACCAGTGCCGATAGGTTTTGAAACAAAATAAATTTATAGTAGGATGAAACACTCTTCACATAACCTCAAAATTATGTGAAAAAATCAATTCGATTTTTTTTCCATAGGACTTGTAGTTTTGCCGGAAAGCAAGATAAACCGTTTTCTACTCTTAAAAACTTACCCCCCGCACTTCCCGACCTCAAATCGCCCGTAAATTATTTTTCCTTATATTTTTGTTACATTCTCTTCTTTTTCCGATGGGTTTCATCCTACTACAAATTTATTTTATATTTGACCATTTTCAGAGGTAAAAGCACTAGTCTATAACTATACGGAAGCCGTATACTTTCGCTCTGTCCGTCTTTTTATATATATTATGCAGAACTATAGAAGAAGAAAATAACTTTATATTCCAAATATTCCAATTAGAATCTACCTATTCTGCCACTATATGGAGACGCCTCAAATTGACAATTTACAGCATAATAAATTAATAACCATAGACACTATACAGATATGATGATAACGATTACAACAGATAAGCACGTATTTTGCACATGGATACTCTGATATTCAGAGATTCATAACTTTTTATTCCCAAGCACAGAATAAATATTAGTACAAGTACCAAGTCCTTAAAACATAATATTCGCTTGTGTCCTAGTTAAAGTAAGATTGCGTATAGACTTTGTTTTAATCATCTTAAATGTTTTAAACATTTTTGACTGTACCTACCGTTTAACTCCCCCAGCATTTCTGAACTAAGAGTAAGTAAGAACTCTTACACATAAGAGTTGGAAAAACACATGGGCGTTTATACATGGTTTTTAAAAAAGTTCGACCATAAACCAAAATATTATGATATTATACAATTTTCATCCACATTTCATATTCCGTAATTATTTTAATTCGGATGCGGAGCAACGTTAGATAATAAATTGATAATAATATTCTATAGTATTTATTACCTTACCTCCTGTAGATATGCCTTTGTTAACCAGATGCAATTACACGTAGTACCTAGATCTATTATCCTAATTTTATCTTTGGTCGCCGCGGATGATAATTATTCCATAGTAAAATCTCCAATGTCCTTTGTAACTTTTCATACTAGTGGCTGATGTAAAATACTCATTTTCAGAGAAATCGGAAAATAACTTTCGAATAATTTGGAAAAAACCTATTGTGTGTTGATATGTACGGAACCCTTCTATAAGCCCTGTCCTGACGCTATCTTGGTTAGGTTATATTTTATCTGTTTCAATCAGTCCATCACATTAGGTGTTGTAATTGATTTGTTTCTTCTTAATTTTAGAATTTAATTTTAAATTATGAATTAATAATAATGCTATAACTTTTGATGTCTTATGCAACCACTCTACTTGTTCTGTATTTTTCATTAAAATTATGTTTTAGAAAAACAAATCGTCCATGCTATAGCAAATTTTTAGTCTGATTTTGTGTATAAAAGCTCCTATTGCTTAGTTCATAAAGTTAATAAATAAGATCTAATATGCTATGCTTTAGCTAGCGAATAGAAGTTATATGCACGACATTTTTAATCACGACACAAAGTTTTCGCTTTGGTTTTTAGATGTTAAACGATAATGATATGCCGCTCTCTTATTAATCTGATAATCGGACCGACACTGTTTTCCCTTTTTGTATTTTTTGGGACAGACTAACGGCCGAATACTGAAACGCTAATTAACTTAAGTAGCACTCAGGTCACATGCTGTCCTCATTTTGCCAAGCAGAGATAGTGACAGTCTGCTATTTAGGGGGCTCTTAAATCGCTCGGTTTCCGATTTTCGGATTTGGAGCGTCACAATTAAAAAAATAACACGGTGGTATTGGTTTTCCAGATCCGGTGTTGGCGGGTTAAGTATCCAGTGGGGTCCGTCCGCCGCGTCAACGCCCCGCGCGACACCCCATCCCCCATCAGTTTCTCCCCACTCGGAGGACGTGGTGCGAATACACGTGACTTACAACCCCTTAGCAGCCAGCCCCTCTCACCTCCACCCAGTCAGCCCCTCAAAGTACAAATACGACGAGCACAAGAACCTATCTCTAGGTTTCTACACTAACGGTGCAACGAATATGCCGTCAGACAACAGAATCAGGATTCAGGTACCGTCAGAGGAGCTCCTGACTCCGGTAGTGGATTCCGGCCGCATTATAACCCCATACTACGAATCCCGGTCCGGATTGTACGATCTAAAGTAATCTCAATAGTCATTAGTATAAAATATGCAGAGTTTGGGCCAAGCTCGGAAATTATTGCTCAGTTGTGATGCTTATTGTTTTTCTTCAGCGTCTAAGCGCCGATTTTTCAACCTTCAAATAATATTGTTAGTGTTTAATAGTTTCTTTGCATGTTTTGTTTTTATCGCTGAATATAAACGGAGGAAGTGACTAATCTTTCAAATAAGATATTAGACACTTATTAGAGATTGAAAAATCAACTTCCCTTTATTAATGAAAATGTTTAAACTACGGATACGCTAATTCATGTTGCTTGTCTTTGTCTATCAAAAGGCTTTTCCAACGTATCAAATATAGCGTATCCGTGGTGTAAACATTTTTATTAAAAAGCATGTAATAGTCAAACCCAGTATTTTTTAACTATAATCTATATATTTTTTTATCTGGTATTTAGTTTTCGTTTTGAAATATAAGTTTATTGAAATTATGTTTTCTATAAAACATTTCGAGCTTAGCACTAACTTAGTAATTAAAAGTACATAATAATTAAAATTAAAATCTCAATTTGTAATGTAAATCTCAGAGGTAAATATCTTACTATAAGTGTTCTGTATGAGCAATGATTGCACTCTGTACTTTTTAGATATGTTGCCATCCTATAGGAATGTTTAAGCTGTTTAGGAGATTCGAATGGACTTGTAGATATTAAAATTTACTAGAGATTTGTTAGTACAGTTTGTTAACTGGTTTTCTGTGTAGTGACAAATCTAGTATCATAATATTTCTATATTAAAATTCCATTCCATATTACAGTGAAAGCATTTTTAAAATTTTAGATATTTTGTACAAATTGAACCACTAGTAGAAGATGAATTTGTAAATAATTAACGCAGAATAGAAAGTAGTTTTAAAAAACTCATTTGGATCTTGAGAATTTTATGAAATTGTTGATGATATTATTATTTTGTGAATAATTGTGATGTACCTATGGCAGCGTGTAAAGTATTGTCGAATAGCGGCCACAACGGTGTACGCATAGAAATAGAAATATTGTCCATTCGTTATACGCACATAAATTATACATAGTTTTGAAACTTTTAATGTAGTTATAGAGCATTACTTCAAATTAGAAACAGTCGAATGTTAGTCAAGCATCAACTGAACTCTGACTGAGTTTGAAACTGGACTTAGTAGATATTTATTATTCTTTTGAATCACCACTATTATTTGACTGACATTTTTATCAGTTTTCGGATATTATCACCATGTAATATGTATAATTATTTATTTGAGATTATCACCTACCAAAAATATAATCTGTGCTAGTTTTCGCCAACCACCCTTGTGTCATAAATGTGGTTTAAGCCCAGGGGTAGGGACTTGAGTAACATCCCTTATTATTTACCTTATATCTTTCATAGTACAAAAAGAATTCGCTTAATTTACTGTTCGTTTAGATCTCTTAAACTACTCCATGGATTTGAATTCTTTATTCAGCAATAGGTACTAGATAGAGTGTTTCAAGAGGATGGTTTGGGGTGGATCGCTAAGCGGTCTTCAGATTTAAATTATTCAATTATTTACTACAAAAAATCTTACAGATTAAATTTTATAAATACTCAGGTATTATTTAATATTTATGATTTGATGACTACATTATCTGTAAGATAAGTGCATCTTACTCATGTACAATTATTGTTATTGAGAGTAGCATAATTGGACTATTGTTTAAAGTTACTCTATCTGCCTTATTAATAAAATTATTTACACCACGGATTAGCTAATCCAACATCGCTGTCTTTGTCAGATAGTTTGGAACAGTCACTTGATAGACAAAGACAGCCATGTTGGATTAGCTAATCCATGGTGTAAATATTTTTATTAATAAGGCAGATAAGTTTTGATCTTATATTAGTTTCAAATAATAGTTAGGCATAGATAAACGCTAGGTTTTCGATATTTTTTCCATGTTCAGGAAAAGACCAGACTACCCTTATATTCTTACTGATAAAATGGGAAAAATAAAAGTACAATTTTCCGCAACTTTAGCATTTGGCCCAAAAATGGCCCATACTGCACAAACTAGCGGGTTTAAACCTCCATTGTACACACTTATACCATAACTAGGTGTCCCGGTAAATTTCGTACCGCCTTAGAATTAAATTTGTTGACGCACTGACAGCAGCGCTACCTATCGGGTCCAATTGCTAATCTAAACCATTCTCGAATCCACTTGAACACACAAAAAAAATATTAAAATCTGTCCAATATTAATAATTTTCCCCGTTTTTGAAACATTTTTCACTAATGCTTCGCTCCTATTGGTCGCAGCACGATGTTAAATAGCCTAAAGCCTTCCTCGATAAATGGACATACACAAATAATCCAACACAAAAATAATTTTTCAATTCGAACCAGTAGTTCTGAGATTAGCGCGTTCAAACAAACTCTTCAGCTTTATAATATTAGTATAGATAGAATATGCGTTTTATCAAATAGGAATTCCTACTGATAAAACATAGGTAGGTATATCATATTCTTACTAAGAATATAAGGGTAGTTAGTCTGGCGGGTAATGGGATCTAAGTCCACTACTTTAGTTTTTGGGGCCTGCGAAATTTGTAGTACCTAATGTTACTTTTCTATATCTGTCTGTTTAGTAATGTTTATCGAAATTTATTCAAAACACTTCAGTTTGTAATATAATACGATAGCAACAACTTGTCATGTTATGTCCATTTGATATTAAATATGTTCATTGATAAGAAAAAAGCAATTCTTCTAAATATAGCTAAGTAACATTTTGGTGAATATTTTGAATACTGGCCCTGACATTTGTTAGTCAAACTTATATATATAAAATAAAAAAAATGCGTATTACATGTAGTTTATGAAGCTGACTATCAAAAACATATGTATTTATTACGCTATCTAGAACGTTGCACTATTAAAGCGTATTCGTTCATACTGGAATACTGGAACGATAGTTAAATTAAGTGACGCTCAAGTCACATACTGTCCTTGTCATTTCGGCTATAAGAGGCAGCGACAGCCTGTGAATAGGAGGGCTCTTAATTTTGATTAGCGTTTCAATATTCGGCCTTTAAAGTGTTGTACTGAGGAATTAAATAGCAGAACTACTAACTCCATGTTAATTGGAGATAAAGTATAGCCTATGTATATTCATTCCATAGTAATAATTCACTCGCATGAAGCTGTAAAATATCAATGTGTACCTTCTATTATCTCTTTACCTCAGTTTCCCAAAGGCATGCAAACTGTAGCCTTGTCAGTTCAAAGGAGGCATGAAATTACCAGAGAATATTTTGAAAGTATGTTGTTAAACATTGTTTCCAGTAGGTTGACGTGTTAAATGTTAATGTTATTATTTACATAAAATGCTATGTAAGTATAAGTATATATTATGAGCACCTTCATTCTGTCGCCGCATGTACCTATGCGCGTTAACATTTAGTAAGGGGGGTTATTTCTGTTATTATGTCAACGATCTAGAACAAAATATTTCATGTTCAAGTAAGTAACATAAATTATATAGTTTCTCCTCTAATAGATGGCTAAGTAAAATAGGGCCTTATTTTTGGCCTCGTGCAATGATAACCCCAGAAAAGCAATAAATGAACATAATATTATACTAACATTCTAAATTAAGTTGATACTAAGGGCCAGTTTTACAATCGCCTAATAAGTGAATAGCTTATCCGGCAGTTTTGTCGCAGCTTTATACTGAGCGATAGGGACCAAACTTCCGGATAAGCCTCGTTACTTATTAGCCGATTGTAAAACAGGCTCTTAGAATTATATTTACTATAGTATCTAAGGTTTTAAATGTTCATAAATGAAAATGATTAGACACTAGAAAGTCCCACATAAAATTACCATAGTGATATTACGAGTATGATTTTATGGCGAAAAGTATAACGATAAGTATGTTGGTACAGTGAAAAGTTTGGGTAATGCGAAATTACAGAATAAACAAACAGTGAGAAACGCAATAACATCGGTTAGTGTCAGTTCACACCGAGATGCGAGAGATATTTTTTAAAATAGCGATTCAAATTTGAACTTTTTCACTACACAAGAGGACAAGGGGTTTTGCCAGGAATGTCAATGAGCAACGTTGTGATTTATGTGCTTTTTTTTTTAAATTTATGTTATTTAGGTTTTTAAATGTATAATATTGGTATAATATTATCCATTAGTTATTCGTTGACGTGCACAAGTGTGGGAAAGTGATACAACTACAAAATGCGTGCTAAATTGGGTTTCCCGTCAAAACTCCCTAGGAAGTTTCAGTAAAGCGTTTACCACTTTACTGAATCGACTGACTTGACTCCGACTACTTTTGTTTGGACTTGACGCTTTAGAAATAGGGTGATGAAAATTTGAACGAATATTCTATTTCCCGCCTTTTTTAATTGATTTAATCTGACAAATCGTGATGAGCCGACGCCATATATAAATAAATAAAAAAAAGAAAGACACGTGTCATTGTAAAAGTCCGTTCTTTGTGTGTTTTCTTTGTGAGTCTCGGTGTAAGCTGACCTGAAAATCATAATTCTATCTCTCCAAGCCTACCTCCTAGCTATTATTTTGAACGTCATGTAGACATAGCTGACGGTGTATTGGAAAATAATTATCTCGATGGTAAGGCGCCTTCAGGAATTATGCCCCGAATTGCAAAATGTAATATAGGTTTATGTTAGATATGACTTGTTGATAGATAATCAAGATATAAAGATATGATATAGTATTTAAAGACACAGCAGCTGATAAAACTTCTATCTAAACTGAAACGTTGAAAAAAAAACTAGATAAAACAAAAAAGGCATGTTTTTGTCAAAAGTATAAATAGTACGAAAGTCCTTTTGGAGCTTCTAACACCGAAGTATTAATTTTCCTTTAAAATGGTTTAAAATTGTGTTCAAGTCAAGTCATGTCTCAAGATATTGCCTTGTATGTAGTATGTACATAATATAATATATTATCTGACTTTATTTTTTTTACCTGTATTAAATAAGGATATACACGTCTTACTTTTTATTTATTTATTGAATATCTATATATGTTGATTAAAGAACCGTGTAAAATAATTAGTTGTTGGATATCAAAAAAAAAAAAAATGGGAAAAATGAAAACGGCAAAATACAAACGTTTAAAGTAGTCAATTAGAGAGATCCGTTGTGACGTCATGTGACACGACTTTCATAAAATGTTAATCACCAAATTTCGTTTTGTGATAAGAGATTAAAAACTTTAACCGCTCATATCTTGCTCATTTTCAACAGATAATTAGGCGATGTTTTGTCTTTCTTTTATTTTTCATCTAATATATATAAGGTTCGGTAAAATCAATTACGGATATTTTGGGCATATGATCTGCTGCTGCCTGCTTATGTAAAGACGTTTAAGCAGAAAAATAATTGTCATACTCGAAAAAAAATTTTTTTCTTTATATGGGCGACTTGCGTTTTGCATACCCATACAAGAGATGATTTTTTACTTTGTTTATGACAATTATTTTTTTGCCTAAACGTCTTTACATAAGCAGTGGATCATGTGTCCGAAGTATCCGTAATTGATTTTCGGAGACCTTATATATATTTTTAAAGAAAATTTTCTGTTTTATATGCATATTCCTTATTGTTCATAGTGATTTCGTAGGAAGATCGCATAGATGTAGAAAGAGATTACCGGCTTAAAATTGTAAATGTACCCAACTCTAAACTCTTTAAACTTTCATAAATTTATATTTACTGTTGTATAAATTCCATATACTTAGGTAGTTCGATTACAAAACTTGTCTGTTTAATATCTGTCTAGTGAAATTGAAAGTTGTTCAGTATGAATAGTGTACTTATTATGCCTACAAAATTACCTTTACAATCTCTGTTGATGTATTTGCTGTTTATAAGTGTCATTCATTTATATTATCATAATTTTAACCTTTCCCAATTTTTATATTAATTGTCGAGGGTGTTTACATTTTATTTAACATAAACCCAATATTATTTTATGTTTAGTAATGCAAAGTCGAAATTTTTATATTTTCAAGCAATTATATTATGTAATTTCTGATGCATAATTTTATGAATAAAATTAAGGAATAAAATAGTGAGCCTAAAATGGAAGAATTGAGAATTATGAAACGATAATAGCTTTAAAGTATTATATTGTGCTTATATATATTTTTAAATAATTACTATTTATTTAATTTTCCCTCCTAATCTAAACTTGCCTACTTCATTCCAGCTTTTCAGACTTAATTTTATATTAACATGATATTATATAAGATGTTTAACCCCATGAGTTTATGTATATTGTTGATTGTTCTTTCTTTTAAAATTGTTCAAAAAGAAGATGTTCTAAAAATGTATGATGTGTGGGCCAGCACTATGTTCACTATATGTAAATATAGCTACATAATATAGTAACCGTTTCCAATTCTTTATTTTGTTTAATTTCACTTCGTTTTTAATATACATTTACATTTATTTCATCAAGGAGAGCAACACAACCTAAAATAAAACATAGCAGATCAGATCAGAATTATCCAAAGAATGTCATTTTGACAATGACATGACTTTTCGCAAAGAAAGACGTATGACGTTTACGAAGACCTCTCTTCCTAAAACTGTCGACTACCTCAAAAGTCCTGTCAAAACAACTATCATGGCCGCCCTGTAAATAGGGTTCTCGCATTAAAAAAACTTTTTAAATAATCATTTTTGTACGCAATGTAAGCTTACCCTTCTTCAAATATTTTTTTTGCATTTATATGATAATCCCATATTTTTTATTATTTATCTATGTGGTGTACATAGAGCTGGCTCAAAATCAAACATCTCTTTTATATTTATTATTTAAGAAGCTATTTAACGAAAAACTTTTGTGAAATAATTGTAACTAGTATCTACTAAAATACAAAGTAGAAACTATTCCCTGGCCTCACAATGTGGTCACAGCAGCATGGCGTAATACAATTACATACAAAAATACTGTATTTACTTTAACTGTTATGTTCGTCGTCAAAATTATTTTTGTATTTTGTGCCATTATATTTTTGAAAAATTAACATTGTATTAATGTTGTTTACAAAAATTAAGTAAGGATAATTCAAATTATATTTTAATATTCATCCATTAAGGTCACAAGATCACTATTATTTGAGATTTATAATATAACTGACTGGCTGTTGCCCGCGACCCCGAACTTCTTCATCCCGGAAAAGTCCAGTACTCCCGTGGGATACTTATATATTTACGCAGGCGGAGCCGCGGGAAAAAGCTAGTCATTAATAATATCAGCTGATGATGCCTTAAATAGCAGACTCGGTTCCGTATAATTTCTTTGTGATACTTGTATGATCTTTTGGATCGAATTATTTACCTTTTAATGAAGCACCCGATAAGGCATTTATCCAAGTTCACTAATTACGATGTGTCCACGGAGCTCGCAAAAATGTATGAGATTGGACATATGCATCGATAAGTGACCTATCGATGCACAAGTCACTGCGATGCTTCAGTCAAACCCAAACGTTTTTGTTTTCGAACTTCGTCATCGTAATAAGCGATCGCAACTTATCTAAAGGCTCTGCTTTCGTAATCAAAATTGAATTCTATTGAGTAATCAAAATAGAAAGTTTCGTAAGTATTTCTGAAATCGTAACTCCGTAAAGATAATACTTTCTAAATATCTCTAGGTACTAAAGATTTTTTAAATAACCAATTTATTTTATATACTTAAAAACTCTCTGTTCATTATGTTACGTTTTCCATTTATAAATATGTGTATTTTGGTATACACAGGATGTTGCGTAGGACTTGGGAGCAACATACCCTTGAAAGATGTCCTAATTAATTGTATAAATAAATGTAAATATGTCACATGAAATTCTATTTCTTACTTTAGTTTATCAGTTAAAACTTATAACACGGCGTATTTTAAACTCTCAAGACGACGCGCGCTTTCGGCGCCGTAGATCCTGATTGGTCCATATAAAAAAACTTGAATCTCGTTTGAAGCGCGTCATCTGCATGAAGCCGGTGCATTAAAATACGCTGTGTGCTTACGGCCTTATAGCACTCTTATATTAAATCTTACTATATGTACCTACATTGTACGTGTAATCTTTTAGTAGCATACCAGTATATTTTATTAGGTACATTTGGTCCACCACCAAAGATATGATTTTGCGTGGTATTATCGATTGTTTATAGTTGTAACCCTAAAATGATATTGTAATAAAGATTTCTTAATATTATTTTGCTTTTAATTGAACTTTTTTTTGTGGCAATGCAAAAATAAAGGTTAATTTATAGTTTACGTTTATCATGATTTCATGACATATTTATTTCTTAAAAGTATTTTAAATTGCTCTAGTAACCCAGTTAAAGGATTTCACTTCCTTCTTTTGACTATAAAGACTGTGTTATAGTTAGTGGTCATCCCATAAGTCACTTTAGATCTACAAGTAAATAATGTGGAACGAAATAAAACAACTGGATGTAAAACTTGTAAGTATTGTATTGTGTATTTGTAAAACACTATTGCATATAATAGCACATGAATTATGACATGTAAATTAAATTTTCAATGTATGTTATAGGAACTATTCAATAATAATATAATACTTGGTTGTCCCCTATTTCCTGGGGCCTATCTCTACATAAAACCATGAACTTTAAATATCCGACATAATACACAGCCCAGAATATTTATTAAATATATTTTAACAATCACTATAGGTATAATTCTTCGTTGATATTTTAAAAATGTACACAAAAATAGCTAAGTAGGTACAGTTAAATAATCTTAACAACATTTTTTCTATCTATTTTAAAAATTGTGTTGGAGTAAAATGGAGTAGGAGAAACTGGGAACACTTGTATTTTAACCCTTATTTTTTACATATAGGTAGGTCCTATTGGAATAAATATGGCACTGGAATACGTGGAACTAATTTGGCTACAAGAATCTGCGACAACAAATAAATTATCCGTGAAAAAAAAAAAAATACAAATAAGTACTAAAAATAAATACAGGAAATTGTACCTTGATCTATCCATGCAATTACTATGCGACTGTATAAAGTTTAAAAAAAACTGATTTTACATTAATTCATTGCATAATTAGACCACTAAAAGCTATAATTACTATTGTTGCATTCGCATTTAGCGTTAATTTTATCATAACATTTTCCCGCATTTTTTATGTTTGGTACGCTTTCTTGAGTGCTTTTTCTTGTTTTTATATCTTAGGACTATGGAAACTTTCAATACCTTATTAAACAACAATTAAAAATATTTTATAATTCTATATTCTAATTACTATTTAATGAAGTCTATATTAATTTTTTCGTTTATTTAAACGAAAAACATAGATAGGGATCTATTTAAAATTAATATACAATAAATATAATTTCTAAATGACTGTTAAATTAGAATTTGTACTTACAAAAACAACATTTCTCGTCCACCGTTTAAAAAAGTGCCATATTTGATCTTGGAAAAATTTTGCAGGTATCGAATACCACCGACATAGCTATTGTTAAAGTAGGTATTGCCCATACAGGCTAAGGGTCTCTTAAGGTTCAAGTGTCCCTCTCCTTCTGTACAAACGTACATATAAATTTTGCTATAATATCATGTTAATAATAGCTACTACAAAGGCCCCAGATTGAAAGGTTTTTGCTAAAATTCCTCAGTTACGTAGGCACAAGTTGGTCCTACATGCTACAATATAACTTATTTTAGTTGATAAATATTTTGTACCTACGAGTCTTGTAATTATAGTCCTTTAAACTTTACAGTATATCACTCATTTGAAAAATATACTAGGTATATAGAGTTTAGGTATATATATGTATATACTACCTATATAAAAATGCCTTTCCATTTATTTTATTTAGGTGGATGGAGTAAGTCCATACTTAAAAATTTTATGCATTTTTATATAGGTAGGAGAACCCTGTGCGTAATTTCGTTGTTCGTGGAAACTAACCTTCTTTTAGTACCTACATATTTGTTTCTAGTTAGCTGATATGAAATTTAAAATAAATTTTCCCCGTTAAGACGGGGAAAATTTATTTTAAATTTTGCTATAATTAAAAATAAACTATAAGTATTATAAAAAATTTACTACACTTACACAAATGTTAAATGCAATAATTTGATTAAGTAAAATCATTTACCTACTTTACTTGAAAAAACACCGGTAACCTAGATTTGAAATAAAAGCTAGTTTTTATTACATTCCCAGACTTTGTTCCCAATGAATCCTACGTACCTATTTAATACCTATATTTTTATCAAGAAAAAATATTTAGATGTTTCCCAATAATTCCGATAATAAAATTTTTGTAACAATCATCTCTAAAGATATATTAATGTAACCTTATTACATACATAAATATAATAATAAGTTTACGGATACGCTTGTAGGTATTTCGTATAACTTATTATAAGGCGACGCATTAAGCATCATAATATTATTCCATTTCCTGCGAACCTATTGCAGGACTTAATAATTAAAACTTTAACTATTTCGTCTAGACCCTAAATGTCTATACTGATAACAAAAACATTGAAGTAAATTACGCTGAATATTTCATCTTTCTTTCGAATCAGCACAATTTAATAAATACAGCAGCCGAAATATTTATTTATCCCATAAACGTCTGGCTCTTCAGCTAAGATGCCATATTATGTAATCACGATGACAAAATTAGAAATCAAAAATGTATGCTATTGTAAGTATATTATAAGTATTGACATATTGCACTCTAATTGTTACTTAGCAAATGTCAATCCCATATATATTAAATTTCGAAGATTAAATTAACGAAGGCATTTGATTAGGCCCTCAAAACCTTTAACGATCGTTATGGGTAGGTATGTATTAATATTTATCTTGGTAATTGTGCTAATGCTGAGTCGCTATAGCAATATTTTACGCTGTTTTACAGTTTTATTAAAATTGTCAATGAAAAACTTAATCAACATCAAAATATAAAAACGACGATAGTAAGATACACTTCCCTGAGCAAAATAAACAAGTACAAAATACACATTTCCCACACAAAACACGATACTACATAGAAAATTATTTCTCGTGTAACATTCAATTTAGGAATGCAATCGAAATTTTATAAAAAACCTATTCATTAGATATACATTCATATAAGTACCAAATAAAGTCCTAATATAGAACTATTAATGTACCTTCTGGCCAAATTAGTAATTCTATGTACAATTTCCTACTTGCTTTTAATTTTTAGAATAATATTATCAAAAGAGTGGTGGGTACGGTCGCCGACAAACTTGTACCACTTTTCAACTTTATTACAATAGCCTTAAGATATAAAGTGATACACCGCGTTTGGTGGCGACCGCACACACCGACTTGTACTGATGTTGTACTGTACTAAATTAGTACATAAGTATTTGTAGCGGCTGGCAAAACAATGATTTATAAATGTTAATTTTATTTACTTTATCATGAGACATTTTCTGCATTTTTCGGTTTGTCCACATGTCCACGTCACAACGTCGCGTCGTGTCGTGGACATGTAGACAGGCCCATAGGCTTATTTAACTGACTTCTTGTAACGGCGTTTGTTATTATAGTAATACTATAAGAAAGCCTTTATTAATATCATGCTTTTAATTCTGGTGCAGAAAATAATTTAATACTTAAATCACTTACTTGTATTAACTATTTATTTCCACGCGTTTATAGTTATTTTGATATCATATTTATTACGGCATCTTTGGTACCGAAAACGAGGGCGAAGAGACCGAAAACTACAACTAGGGCGTTCTTCCAGACGAGATACTTGTATGGGCCAAATCCGATATCCCAGAAGGTGATAATTTCAATGAAAGCCGGCGCAATGAGGCCGAGAAGTGAGAAGCAGAAGGCGCCGATGATACCCATGAAGGGCGCAATATGTGGTACGGCTACAGCCAGTAACACGCATAGAGTGACCATGATTGTACGGGTAACGTACTCGGCAAGGTCGCGCCGTTTCGAGAACTTCTCCTTGATGCCGTTCCACATGATCTCGACGCACACGAAGAACTGAAGGCCGAAGGTACAATACACGGCCACAGCGATGGACCCTTGGACTACTTGCCCCAATCTGAAAGGAAATAATTTCATATTGGTACAAATTAATGGGAAAAAACTTTCATGCTGCATTCTGGAAGTGTAGATTACAAAAAATATATATTTATTTTGAAATCACAAAATGGCGAGTATTTATTTTTTTGTAAAATTGTAATGGTGTCCTTATCCAGGTTTTTGGGGGATTCTGATTACAAAAAGTCTTTTGATTTGTCAAGGTGGCGGACATTTATTTTCATATAATAATTATAATAATATCTATGGACGCTTCACACCACGTCAATCTGATCCCGTGGTAAGTTCTCGAGGAACTTGTGTTACGGGTACCAGACAACGGAAATATATTTAATACTTTTATACTATACACATATTTAAGATTTTATTATATTATACACATCCATGACCCAGGAACACAGAAAAACTTTTTGGTCCTTCGGCAGGATTTACACCCGCGACCCCCGGCTTGAGCAGCAACATGCTCAACCAACTGAGCCACAGAGGTCGTCAATATAAGATATAGGTGTTCTTTTCGAGGTTAAAACTAAACCATCTTAATATGTAAAATATTCTGTAAAATACTCACATGTCATAATAAGCTGGATCTCCAGGCATCGATTTCAGATTGAGAGTGATGGAATCTTCAACGCCTTCTCCATACCGCAGGTATCCAAGGAATCCGAGCAGAATGTATACCACGGTTACTCCAGACATGCCCTTATTCAGCACGCCGCAATATCCAAGCATGGACTTTGGAGTCTTCATAGAGTTCTCCACAGGCATAACCACGCCGATAGCTTCCATCGCGAAAATAGTCAGCGAGAAGAATTCTGGCCAAGCCGCCGGATGTTTAATAGGCTTGACGGCCTGCAAATCCAGACTTCCAGTTCCGACCAGAAAGTAGAAGGTAATGCCAAGACCCAGCCCCATGAATAAGTTCGCGATCATCGAAACTGGGGCCAAGTATTTGAGATTCCTGATCCAAACCATGAGAATAAGCGGTGGAAGGAGCATTAGCATGAGTAGTTGGCTGCTTATCACGTGGTCTTCGCCTTCACTCTTTTCAAAATTGCTGTCCAGCACCTGGTAAAAAACGTATAGGCTATTATTTTTTAAATTAAGCGTTAAAATAGACAGTATTTTATAATAATAACAATAATATTGAAAGGTACGTCTATCTATGAACGCTCCCACACCACGTCAATCTGGTCAAGTATCCGAAGAACTTGTATAGCAGGTAGTTACCAGACAACGGAAATATATTATATACTGATAAACTATATTATACCTACACATATTAAATACACATCCAAGACCCAGGAACATAGAAAATCTTTTTGTTCATTGCATCGGCGGGATTCGAACCCGCGACCTCTGGCTTAAGCTGAGACACAGAGGTCGACAAATTTGACGTTTTGCAGCAATAAATCATTATTACCTACAAAAACGATGGTATTTCCCCTACTGTTGGCAAATTGCCACATCGTCCGATCTATGTATCAACATAGATCGGACGATGTGGCAATTTGCCAACAGTAGGGGGAATACCATCGTTTTTGTAGGGACTAGTGAAATAAACCAATACCACAAAAGCATCAAGAAATAAGGCTATGCGCCTTCTAAGCATGAAGATTACTTACCTTCAGAATATTTTCTGCTATGAGGACAGTGTACACAGAGCATGTACCAAAGTAGGTAGCGAACAGAAGGCCTATTATGCAACATCTGTAACAAGTATAACTATATCAAATACTAGTAATATAACAGTCAGACATAAAAGGGTGTCAGGAAAACATTCAACCTGCGTGTAAGACTTCTGACAATCTTTAAAGGTACTTTAAAGTGAAGTGGCATCCCTAGTGTTGGCTACACTAGGGTTGCCAGACGTCCCGTATTTTAGGTACCTATTATTTAGAACGTCCCGCCCGGGACAAGCGCTGTCCCGTAAATCGAGCGATCTAGGGTTATCTATAACAATGCCCGCAATATACCATACACACAAATATGAGCTCAGGCACCCTAAAGCTAATAAAAATGCAAAAAGTCGCTCGATCCTCAGAAAAATATCAAAAATTTATCAGGTTTTTTTTGTTCCGTGTAAAAACTGAGATTCTATATTTTTTGGCTTATTAAGTAAGCATAATATGTCCCTTAAGGGCTGAAAAAAAAAATGGCAACCCTAGCCAACACGCAATGGTCTAATACCGCTATTCCCAACCCGCGGCCCGCCGGGCCTTTATCTGCGGCCCGCGTGAAATCTGTAACTTAAAAATCAGCCAAGGAAAAGCCATTTTAGGAAAAAAAATAGACAAAAATTGTATTTTTTATGAAAACCCCTTTTATATTAATTTTTATTTTGAATTATATATTGAAGTAGAAATCAATTTAGTATCTTGTGAATATTTAAAGTATTGCCATCGACTAAAGAAAGGACAAAAAATCGCATTTTGTTGTCATAAAAAGGGCTTCTCCTTAAATTATTTGTTTTATCTTATTTTTAGATATGATATTATGTTGTTATAGCGGCATCAGAATTAAGACTTATGAAAATATCAGCCTTTCTAGTTAAAGTGGTTCTTGAAATACAGCCTACGATGTAATAAGGATATCCCACCAAAAACATTCTGTAAAAAACTAGCCAAGTCTCGATGGAGCTGCTTGTTTATCTCTAAAAAGTAATGAAATCTAGACAAAGTCGTGCCAAGTCTAAGGATCCTTACTGCGATTTATTTATTATTATAGTTAATGTTGTGTGACTTGGCCGTTGAAAATTCTTTATACGTTACAAGTCAATTTTGTTTACACGTAATGTTATATCAGATTCTGTTGTAACTACCTATGTTTGTTAAGCGAGATAATAGCCCATACTGGTATTGGTAATTGGACGCTAGTGTCTTATTTTAGGCTGTTGTTGATTGTATAACACATGTATTGGAGCAATGGTGTCATGGAGCCCCTTTTGTACCCTTGTGTACTCTTCAACGGCCAAGTCACACAACATTAACTATAATAATAAATAAATCGCAGTAAGGATCCTTAGACTTGGCACGACTTTGTCTAGATTTCATTACTTTTTAGAGATAAACAAGCAGCTCCATCGAGTCTTGGCTAGTTTTTTACAGAATGTTTTTGGTGGGATTTCACTTCTTTTTGTAGAAACGTAGGAATATTGATTTATTTTACTAGATTTTAGTGTAATTTGTTTATTTAATTTGTGTAATGTTCGAGTAGAATAAAGTTAATTGTTCGACTATTTCTTCTTGTAAACTTGTAAGTATAAGTATAAAAGCCAGTCCAGTCTTATCTAGAGTTTTCCTTTAATTTCATTTATATGCGTATTAAAAGCAGAAGGGGAGGCATTCGCCCAGCAGTGGGACGCTACGGGCTAGATTAAATTAGAAGATGTGTCCCACTTCACTGGATTTTTGCAATGACAGTCGATTTTTTTTATATACCAATAGTAGAAGGGGGCATTACCATATCTCTAATCAGCTGAGACCAGCTAAGGGTTCTTCATCAGATACTTCAGACCTTCGATTTTTGACATCAAATGAAGTGGCCCACCAAGTTGAATATTTTTTGTAAAGGCAGTATGTCGATCTCTAATAGTTTGGTTGGGCTCTCGTGTTTTCTAATAAGGGTCACCAGGTACTCCAGATCTTCGATTATCCTAGTTTTTATAGTTTTCTCTTTATGTGGCCATTAAACCCTACCTCTGTACCAAATTTCAGCTCTCTGAGTTTATGGGAAGTACTAGTTCTATTCTGATGATCATGAGTGAGTGACTGGGTGAGTGTCATAAATGCGAAACTTTGCTTTCATTTAACTTCGGAACTAAATGACCTACAGACTTAAAATTTTGGATTTTAAGCATGTGATTATACTTTACTGGATGACGAAAATTTCTGCGTTCTAGTCTTATCCAGAGGTTCTCAAATAAGGGCCTGAAAATGCGGCGAAATGGTTCCAGTAAATAATGTACGGCAGTGTTTGCTTCGCGCTCGACTTGGCAGGGCCACTGCCGTGCCCCCAGATCGACGTTCTGGTCTTATCCAGAGGTTCTCAAATAGAGGCCTGAAAATGCGGCGAAACGGTTCCCGTAAATAATGGTACGGCAGTGTTTGCTTCGCGCATGTTTTGGCGGAGGCACTGCCGTGCCCCCAGATCGATTATCTTAGTTTTTATAGTTTTCCCTTTATGTGGCCATTAAACCCTAACTCTGTACCAAATTTCAGCTCTCTGAGTTTATGGGAAGTACCAGTTCTATTTTGATGATCATGAGTGAGTGAGTGAGTGAGTGTCGTAAGTGCGAAACTTTGCTTTCGCTTAACTTCGGAACTAAATGACCTACAGACTTGAAATTTTGGATTTTAAGTATGTGATTATAGCTTACTGGATGACGAAAATTTCTGCGTTCTGGTCTTATCCAGAGGTTCTCAAATAGGGGCCTGAAAATGCGGCGAAATGGTTCCAGTAAAGGATGGTACGACAGTGTTTGCTTCGCGCTCGACTTGGCGGGTGCACTACCGTGCCCCCAGATCATGCAGCGACAAGCCAGCTCTAGATAAAGTTGTAAAAAGCGTTCACAATTCCAAAAATCTCACTGAGTGAACATAATTATTATAATACATATTTGTTATTTTATTTTAGTTTGTGTCCTTATCTCATCTTAAATGTTTAGTTTCACTCTTTTAACTACCTTGTGTTTTTCTATTATTAAATCGTTAAATTTAAACACCGTATTTTTTGTCCCTAAAAATTTTGGTTGCGGCCCGCGACACCAGGAGTACAACGGGTTTGTGGCCCGCGTAAAAAAAAGGTTACGGACCACTGGTCTAATATAACTATAGCTCTACCAGAATCTGATGGCATTTTAAAGAAAATAAAAAATGTGATTTTCATATGGCAATGTCAAGTATGACCCGTCAAATCAAAGTACGTGATCTGTCAACCGCTGCTAAAATTTTGTTATTATGTTCTTGGAATTTGTTGTTTTTGTGAAAATATCCAAAAAGGCAATTCGATCTCAAGCGAGAAATATTGTTTTCTATGTCTATAGTAAAATACAAAAAGAAGAAGGTGTAAATCGAACTCAATCTTATAATTTAAAGTTCGTGGTAGAGTTGACCGGTAAGTTAGAGTGAGTTGTTTTGATACTTTTAGTTTTTTTATATTTTCTTAGGTAATTATTGTGACTTCTTTAAATGTGTTTCCAGTACTACTATAAGGTGAATCGTAGCTGATGGCACATCGAATGATGGTTTGTTTTCCATGCCTGGTAAAAGGAGGAGAGGAGGAAAAAAGAAAATCAACATAAGACAGTTTCGATTTATAGTTGATTAGGAATAAATTAAACGAGTTCTATACAGTTCGGAAGGAAATTCCAACATTAAATAAACTGTTGCCAATTTAATTGTATGTTATTCGTAATAAATAAGTATATAAAGTAATTCACGATTGATTTATTTTTCATGAAATATCATTATATTACATAGTATAAAACAAAGTCCCTTTTTTGTCTGTCCTCTATAATATGCTTAAATCTTTAAAACTACGCAACGGATTTTGATGCGAGTTTTTAAAATAATAGTCTTTAAGTATTTAATAGTCTTTAAGATATTATAAGATTATGGTAAAATTTATATTCAAGTACTTATTATGTAAGTATATTATCAAGTGGTCGCGCATGTCGTATCGAGGTGATAGGGTCCCATTTTTAACAATTTGCATTGGGCAAACCTAAAAACATGTTCAATATTGTATCAGTAGTATATTGCTGTAAGTAGGTAGAGAATTATTCGCCGAAGTAGTTTTTTCTCCAAGAACACTATTCCACGCGGGCGAAGCCGCGGGCAAAAGCTAGTTTTCTATATTATACACCGAACATTCTTCATACAGTCTTATTATAATTCATGTTCAATAATACTAGACATAATTAAATATTAACCAGTATCAAGATCGTTTAATCCAATTTCCCCAGTATTGCACACTACAAATTTTTTTTCCCTATTTGCCATGAGATTCTGGTACACCTATAATTGACAATTTCAAGTAGGTAGTGAGGAAGTTAATAGTCAAAAGCTTTGAGGTCAAAAGTGCTGTTCACACTTCATGTTTGTTTGATTTTTGTCAGAATTCATATTATTATGAAATCTTAACAAATATTAAAAAGTAAGATTTTGTTTGAATGTTTGAACACGAACTCAGGAACTTAGCGTACGCGTAGTTCACACCGAGATGCGAGCCGCGTGCTCTTTTAAGATAGTGATTTAAAATTGAACTGTATTTACTACGCAAAATTATTTTTAAACAAAAAATTAAACCGACTTCCAAAGTAAAAATACACAAAAAAGTATGAAATAAAACTTAATCTCTAAATAATTCCCCTTTCAAATTCGGCTAAAATTATTACTATTTCTCTACTCAATCTTCTTAATTTTGAAATCGGTACCAGCCCAAACAATATTCTACAATATTTTATAGATCTTACGTTCATATTTGCTGGTACCGACTTCAAAATTAATAAGATTGAGTAGAGAAATAGTAAAAATTTTAGCCGAATTTGAAAGGGGAATTATTTAGAGATTAAGTTTTATTTCATACTTTTTTGTGTATTTTTACTTTGGAAGTCGGTTTAATTTTTTGTTTAAAAATAATATTTTCACCCTTTTTAGTGATATATTTTGTTAAGTTATTATTAATACGTCTTAAGAACGTCTAAACTAAACGATCGAATGTATAATTAAATACTCGCCAAGCTTCCATTATGTATTGCTATGTTGATTACTGTAAGTTATAAAGTGGCAAATTGGTATATGCTTGCAGTTCTTTAAACAATGCCGAAATTTCCAAACGCATATCTTTAAAGACTGAGGAGTTCTGTACAGTGCTTTTGGATCCAGGGTATACCTTGGTACAATATCTTATTTTTTGGTAGTATATCCTTGTGTTACTTCAGTAAAAGTCAAAATCACTATATGTGTGGATATAAATTTTGAGGAGTTCCCTCGATTCCTCATGGCTCGCATCATCAGGTTTCCACTTTAGTGACTAAAGGATTAATTTCGAATTAAACCCTTTACAACAACAAAAGAATAGGTCCATAAACGGCAGAGTAATGTTCAATGATCTCCGTGTTAGTGTAAAATACTATGAGAAATACCTTTTATATCATCATAATCTGATGATGTATGGTGTGATAGTGGTGATGATGATGATGATTACTCTAACTGACAGGGTGGCATATGCTTGCAGTTCTTTAAACAACGCTGAAATCCCCAAACATGTATCTATAAGGAGTCAGGAGTTCTATTCTGTACTTTTGGATCCAGGGATCCTTGGAGTAAAATCTTACTTTTTGGTAGCATATGCTTGAACTACTTCAGAAAAAGTCAAAATCACCATATGTGTCCATATAAATTTCGAGGAGTTCCCTCGATTCCTCATGGATCCCATCATCAGGTCACCACTTTGATATCAAAAGGACCAATTTGGGATTACACCCTATACATCACAGAAAAAAAATTGAAAATATGTCCACAGGCGGCGGAGTAATCGTTGAACATACAAAAAAAATAAAAATAAAAAAAATATATATACAGCCGAACGTATAACCGCCTCCTTTTTTGGGAAGTCGGTTAATGATACACCTTTTATTGCAAGCAGGGCAGGATAGCTCCTGACGTCACAGCTTGTTAGAGAGAGAACGTAAATTGGCCAATACTTGTGAAGAAACGAGACAAAAATGTTATGTTTTGTCCCTTTCGCTGTAACCGGGTTTTTGGCACAAAGCTGTCAAATTTGACACTCTTGTGCCAAACAAATAACAGCTGTGAAGAGTGAGGTTTCGTATTATTTGAAATCTTTTGTTTTTTGGTGTGTTTTATGTTATATATACTCTTTTGAGATAGAGACTCCATGTATTTTTAAGTATTTTAACAATGGGTGGATGCAGTATTTTGAGGTGCAAAAGTCGCAGCGAAGGAAAATGTGCTGCCGTAACTTTTCACTCGTAAGTAGCTATAGCTCGTGTTTTTTTAGTTTGTGATTGCATATTATTTAAGAATGATGATATATGGACGTAAATACAATCATATTTTCCATAGAAAGTGAGATGAAATCTGTATTTTTTACATAATTCGTAACTTATTCTAAAAATATATTTGTCTTAGTGTTGCTATTTAATTTAGTACCAAAATATACTGACTAAAGTTCTTTCGGTAAAAATTTAGTATAATGTCCCACGATCCCACGATTTGTGGAGGAGGGGGTTAAGAGGGGAGGGGAGGGGGAAGGTTGAACCCCCACTCTCCCCATCAGGAAACCCACAGTTACTGAGATATTAGTGGTTGAAGTTTTTAGTTGGGAGTAATAAGGCGACAGCTAACCCTTACCTCCACAAACCTCACTAAACATAAATTTTGGATACATACCTAATCAATTCAAATAGAAAACAATCTTAAATTAATTGCTCGTTCACTTTAACTTAAATAATCTATTATAATATAGTAATCAATTCGGTTTTACTTTTAGGTCGGTCCACAACAGACGCAGGTATTAGTCTTCTATGCAGTATATTTGGGGCCTGAGAGGGATCACATGATGCACTTGGTGTCTTTTGTGATCTATCCAAGGCTTTCGACTGTGTCGAGCACGCTACGTTGGTCAGAAAATTATAAAGGGACACGGCACTTAAACTTTTAAGTTCTTATCTTAAAATTAGAACGCAGAGAGTAGAAGTAAATTCTACAAGGTCTACTGGGACCAAAATAGGACTAGGTGTGCCACAAATTTAAAAAAGTTATTTCATTAATGATTTTATTAACGATTGCACACCTTAGGAATAAGATAGACCCTTGCAAAGCTGCTTCCATGTAATTAAGTTATCTTGACTTTTGCTATATTATATGTCACCGTAAAATTGTAAAAACCGTTAGATTATAAAATAACTAACTAGATGGTAAAAATATGTCGAAAGATTAAAAACTATATACCTATTTATAATCTAACGAAAAACAATGTGTTAAATTATAGACAGAGTATTCGCGTCGGTAGTCAATCAGCATTTTACAATTTCGCTTGTTTTATTACAATCTAAAGGTTTTTACAATTTTACGGTGACATATAGATTAAGTTACTACATTGTAAAAATATTTTTGCTAAAAAGTGGCCCCGTGCGAGTTTCTTACGCTGGTTCTTCTCGACGGGCTAGTTTCTTTTATATGTATTTTAACTGTAATTTTTTAAATGTGTTGAAGTGAATGAAGAATGTTTGAAACATCTACTTAAATAAAAAACTATTTACTTTTTTGATATTGTTTAAAAATAGCAGGAAAAAACTGGATTGAAAAGGCAAAGGATAGGAATGAGTGGAGAAATATGGAGGAGGCCTTTACTCTGTAGAGAGGTCCTTAAAAGAAAAATGATAATTATACTTACATGTTAGGCTGTTAAAATAATATAATATAATATGACATTATTAAATTATTATAATATACAGAATTCATATAAATTAAGTAACTTTTTAAATTTTATTATATTTTACCTATATTCAACTTTAACTACATAATGGAAGCAAATGAATTTATTAAGAAATAATATTATTATGTGTATAAGTTGACAATTTTATTTTGTATTTAATTAAATTTGACCATATTGTAAAAAAAAAAATGCATGACAGTAAATAAGATTGTAGACATACTTTAATGTAAAATTATAAAGTGACTCTATTTATATTTTAAATGTAGATAGATATTAATTCGTGTGTGTTAATTTAAAGCTTGATCTAAATGTTAATATTTTTTTAAGGAATAAATGAGGCTTATATATATATATATATATATATATATATATATATATATATATATATATATATATATATATATATATATATATTGTTTAATTTTTAATATAATTTCATTTTATTGTTTAATTTTTATATTAAGAGAAATACCTACCCTACCTAACAGTATTAATAGTAAGACTTTTTGGTGGTTTATGCTTGGGCTACTTCAGAAAAAGTCAAAATCACCATATAAGTTTCGACGAGTTCCCTCGATTCCTCATAGATCCCATCATCAGGTCACCACTTTTTACACCCATAGGAACCCTTTACATAAAAAAAAAAACAATTCGAAAATTGGTCCACAGACAGCGGAATTATCGTTAATTTTAACAAAATTACTAGGTATTTGAAGCCATTAAACCATACAAATTGTATCTTTTTCTTTTTATTATAACCCCTAATAATAATATATAACTAGCTGTCTCGACACACGTTGTTCTGTCTTAAACATGAACTGAAATGAATACATGACTTATAATGCATCCTACGTCCTAGTCCTACACCTACAACCTTTTTCATTATTTTTAAGTTCAAGCCTTCCCTGAACTTCCGCAATTATTTCAAAACAAAATAAAATGTGCCAAATTGATCCAGCCGTTCTCGAGTTTTGAGTCCCTTGTGAACGGGATAAAAAGTATCCTATGTCCTTCTCCTGGTTTCAAGATACCTCACCAATTTTCAGCCAAATCGGTTCAGCCGTTCATGAGTTAAAAATATTTTTACCACGTTCATAATATTTTTTTAATATATCTATTACTTTCGGTCTTGGCCTAGAGTTTACTTAATAATAGGTGTCGATCGAGACCAAAGACTTCTAATCGAGACTGAAAATACAGGTACGATCGTACTTTAATCGCATGTTTTCTTAAAACCTCTGACTCATAAAAAATATCTAAAACAATTTAATCGCCAGTATTAAAATATTGAAATTTACTTATTTTAATAATGAGTGGTGTAAGGGAAAACTCGTTTTACGGTTCTTGTTTATTACTGACTACGACGAGAAAACTTACATGTGCATCCTAAGATCAAGACAAAAATACCACAATTGAAGGCTATGTTTGTACATGGCAACACATAGTGGGTGAGCGAGATGCACTCTAGTGGTTACAAGTGTTGCGTATCTAAGGGTTCTTAATCTTAGATTGCAAGAGTTCGAATTGCGGAAGATGCGAAAACAATTCGAATTTGCCATTTTGCAAGAGCTTCCAACCAAACCCCTCCTTTTGGGTTCGCAATCTTCATACCTAGAGTTACGACTATTCGAATATTTGATGCTTTGATTAGCAGATACAGTTCACTGCCTTAAACGATACACTATAAACATTGGAAATGTCATCGTTCGCTCCAGTGTAGTCTCTTTGGTAGTCTCCGATTTCACGAAATAGTGCCATCCCCTTATATCTCGGAGAGTTGTGCTTGTGAAGATACGGTATTCAAAAAAATCTCAAAAGACGCGTATTCACGAGAGCTGTAAGGTGCAAATAAAATTATTTGAAAAATTCAAAACCGATTTTTTTCCGAAGTTTTGATTTTCGCGCTCGATATTTTGGAATATCAAAAAATTTTGAAAAACTCTTCTGGATATTTTAGTCAGCTACAACTTGAGCCTAAAACAAACACGATTGGGTTTGCCCTGATTTTTCGAATTCCATAGATTCAGTTCCAAAGGTACAAAATCTGTGTTTTTTTAATCCTTATGCAACAAAAGCAAACATAAAAATTCATAATAATATTTTTGATGTGATAACGTCTTATAAATCGATGAACGCCGACTACACGCACGAAAAATTGTCACGTTCCGCCTGAGCCGAGCGTGCAAGCGAGAGCAACACAACAAGCGATAGAAAGGCACTACCGGCCTAAGCGTTCGGCTTGTGATAACGTTATCACATAAAATTATCGTCCGTTTATTTTTCCCCCTAGGAAAATAATATAAATAAAGTGATGGTTACTTACTTAAACGTGAAGCTCCATTTTCTGATCCACTCTGGCCCGTTTTCTAACGCCGCCGCACCCACCTCGGCGAAACTCATTGTGGTCTTTCTCGTCTTCTTGTACAGAACGTGGGCGCATTTGATCTGTTGACAAAAATATAATATTAACTATATTTTCAGGACTGTGCTTCTGGTGTTTTTTTTTTTTTTTTCAATCTTCTGAAGTAAGATATGTATGTATTTAGTGCTACAATAGTATTATAAAAAGTAGTTTAAATTATATAGCTAGTTTATCTTTAGTAAATTAGCTATATGAGTTTCGGTAAAATCAATTATGGATATTTTGGCCATATGATCTACTGCTTATGTAAAGACGTTAAAGCAAAAAAATAATCGTCAAGCTCGAAAAAAATAATCTACATTTATATAGGGCGAGTTTTCATTGAGCGGAGATTCTCCCATACATAAGATGATTTTTTTGCTTTGAATATGACATTATTTTTTGCCTAAACATCTTTATAATAAGCTGTAGGTCATATACCCAAAATATCTGTAATTGATTTTACCAAACATTATATTCTTAAATCGTTAAAACTTTAATAGTTAGATCGAGAAAATTTTATGTTTTGGCAGTTTGATCTTATTACAATGGCTTATAGCGTGGTTTCAACGTTATACGTTTTTAATCTATAACTATATAGTAGTTATACGCGCTAATCTCAGGAACTAATAGTTCAAATTGAAAACTTCTTTTTGAGTTAGATATTCGATTTACCGAGAAAGGCTTTAGGCTATATAACATCACGCTGCGGCCAATAGGAGCGAAGAATCAGGGAATGTGGAAAAATGGGGAAATTATTCATCTTTGAGGGCTTTTTGATTTTGTGTGTGTGTGTGTGTGTGTGATTGTTGTGGTGGTACGAAGTTCGCTGGGACAGCTAGTCGTTTATATGAGCCTGAAGAGTTCTATAATTATGTACATACAGGATCGACAAAGTTCCTAAATATTTTTCTTGCACTAGGAGTTAGGACGCATCAAAATATTTAAACACAAAAGAAGTGACTGCAACGACTGAAGACATGGTTGAACTACGTATTACACGTGAGTATGTTTACGAGGCCACTATTCAACGGCGCTGTTGAACGATTTTCATGTTACGCCTGGTCGAGCGGCAACTTGTTCGATAGTAGGTACCTAGGACAATTATTATACAACGCGTCTATTTATAAAAATAGTTAACCCTCGTACCCACGAGGGTTTTCTATGGTCGCGACAGAAAAAAATGCATTTCGAATAGAATCTGTCAATTATTGAAAATCGAAGTGTCAAGAGTCAAATGTAAGATTTGATAAACCTACACGATTTCCAACTCTTTCGTTTGAGCGCACAGTTCTATTTACAAGGCTGTTTTGTCTGTTGCGACCACAAAAAACGCTCGTGGGAACGTATCCTAAAAATCGCAAAGCAGAATTGATAAAGTCGCAAGCCGGGGAATACGAGTGGGTATCTAGCTACATAATATTAATGACAAAACAGTCTCAAATGTTATCTACATAATTAAATGTATTCCTATTTGTAGGAAATATATTTAGGTAATTATATGTAATTGAACACAATTGTTTACCTATTAGGTAACTAGGATTGTAGGTCCTCTTAACCTTATGACATCGTTGTTATCATAAGGTTAAGAGGACCTACAATCCTAGTTACAACCTAATGCATTAATGAAGTGAGTTATTTTAATTTTAGAACACTTGCCTATTGTTCTAAAATTAAAATAACTCACTTTATTAATGCATTAGGTTGGAACCATAGTAGGTTAGAACTTAGAATAAATATTGAAATTTTCCGTTTCAAGGAGGTTGAAGGAGGTTGAGGTGAATGAAATTCAAGAACATGATGACACTTAAGGTGAAGGCACACTTATCCGAGCCGAAAGAATCGAACGCGCCGAAGGAAACGAATTTTAGAATTCTTTATATGAAATCCTATGAAACCTCGCTCATTTGCCCGCATCGAATCGGTCGAATCTGGAAGCACCCCAGAACTCCTAGACGAATTCGGACGACGTCACCGGATTCGATGCGAGCGATGCGGTCGAATCGGCCGATGCGCTTGCATTCTATTAAGCGCATCGTGTTATGTTCTAGTAAGGGCTAATAAAATAAAAACGATTCTTTCGGTGCGGTCGATTCTTTCGATGCGTTCGATTCTTTCGGCGCGGATAGGTATGCGAGACCTCGTGGAATTCGATTCGTTCGATTCTTTCGGCTCGGATAAGTGTGCTTTCACCTTTATACGGATTATAGCTATTGGTAAGCAGAGACGAAGCGATACACTAGAAACAGCTTAAACGACTAGCGAGTCAGTTTTTAAACACAGCAAACTGGGTCATATTATTTACTGGCTTCGCTCGCGTAAATACAATACTTATCAAACGGGAAAACAATTTTTTTTTGGGATAAAAAGTATTCTAATTTCTATTTTTAAACACAGGCGAGGTGCGCATACAAGACGGCTCACCTTATGAATATTACTTTAAATCTATTATTTGATATATTTATTATTTTATGAAATACGGAATTGGTTCGTCATATAGTGTTAGCGCAATTTTTTGGGTGCATTGGGCGCAAAATATTGTTTTGGTTTAGTACCTACCGTATTTAAAAAATATATACATTATGTAATATACGAGTACCTACAAAAGCCGGCTTGTATGCACGCCTCGCCTGTGATGTTTAATCCAAAGCCTAAACTATTCCCTTACCAAATTTTGATTAAAATCTGTTCAGTAGTTTTCGCATGAAAGAGTAGCAAACGTCCATCCATCCATCGGTCCTCACAAACTTTCACATTTACAATAGTAGTAGGACTAGCTGTAGGTATACAACAGACGTAGTTTTGTCTTAAGGCTAGGTAGACCAAGCAAAATAGGCATTTAAGGCCGTGTAGACCCAATTTTACATGACTTTGAATCGATAATAAACAAACAAATAGTAACTTTAAAAAGCCAAAAAAAATACACATTGTTGTTTACTTAATGTTCTTTTACAATTTGTGGTTCAAAACATAATATTGAAAACTTCACTCGATCAAAAATAATTCCGAAGAGGAGGCTAAATTTGAATATTTTTCTTTTTGTTCATGAAGTTCATGATAGTTTTACTTTCAAAAATCATATCTACGAAAAGCTAATAACTTAAAAAAGAATAATTTCTGGTTACATTTTGCATGTTGGTTTAATTATTTTAACAATAAATTAATATTGAAATGCAGCGTGCGTAAGCCGCTAGAGTCGCCCCACAGTCGCCCGCTAGGCGTTGACGAGGACAGACCTATGTCAGTTTTGCCAGCGCACGGCTTACCCGCGTATTTATCGAACAATTCTTTCGTTTCTAACGCAGTGTAGGAAAGTCAGTTTGTTTTGTTTTTTTATTTTTGAACTAAATTATACATATCATACACAATAACATGTTATATTTTATCGTCGCCGCGTCATTGCTTTTGCCAGATGAGACGACCTCTGTGGCTCAGTGATTGAGCGTGTTGGTGCTCAAGCCGGGGGTAGCGGGTTTGAATCCCGCCGAAGGAACAAAAAGTTTCCTGTGTTCCCGGGTCATGGATATGTATAATACAATAAAAATCTAAAGGAAAGTCAGTTTGTTTTATATTTTTTTATGTTTCTTTTTATTTTTGAACTAATTCTATACAGATAAAAAAAATTGAAGTGTCTGTTTGTAACTTCAAATTTACAGCTTTTCATATAAGGAATCTAAAAGTATATTCGGTACTTATAATAAAATACCAATTTTTAAAATTTTTGTCTGTCCGTCTGTCTGTCTGTTTGTTCCGGCTAATCTCTGAAACGGCTGGACCGATTTTCACGGGACTTTCACTAGCAGATAGCTGATATTATAAGGTCTAACATAGGCTACTTTTATTTAAGGGTTCCGTTTAAAAAAATAGGGTTCCGCTTTCGTTAGATCTACGCAAACGATGTTGCGGGCATCAGCTAGTTATACATATAACCATACACAATAACATGTTACATTTTATTGTCGCCGCGTCGTTTCTTTTGCCAGATGAGACGACCTCTGTGGCTCAGTGATTGAGCGTGTTAGTGCTCAAGCCGGGGGTCGCGGGTTTGAATCCCGCCGAAGGAACAAAAAGTTTCCTGTGTTCCCGGGTCATGGACATATAATACAATAAAAATCTATAGGAAAGTTTGTTTTGTATTTTTTTATGCTTCTTTTAATTTTTGAACTAAATCTATATACAGATAAATAAAAATGAAGTGTCTGTTTGTAACTTCAAATTAACAGCTTTTCACATAATGCATCTGAAAGTATATTCGGTACTTACAATTACAATAAAATACCAATTTTTAAAAATGTCTGTCCGTCTGTCTGTCTGTCGGTCTGTCTGTCTGTTTGTTCCGGCTAATCTCTGAAACGGCTGGACCGATTTTCGCGGGACTTTCACTGGCAAATAGCTGATGTCATAAGGTCTAATATAGGCTACTTTTATTTTAGGGTTCCGTTTAAAAAATAGGGCTCCGCTTCCGTCAGTTAGGCGCAAACGAAGTACTAATACACAATAACATTATCGTCGCCACGTCGTTGCTTTTGCCAGATGAGACGACCTCTGTGGCTCAGTGGTTGAGCGTGTTGGTGCTCAAGCCGGGGGTCGCGGGTTCGAATCCCGCTGAAGGAACAAAAAAAATTTCTGTGTTCCTGGGTCATGAATGTGTATTAAATATGTGTATAATACAATAAAAATCTTAAATATTATGTGTATAATATAAAAATTATTAAATATATTTCTGTTGTCTGGTACCCGTAACACAAGTTCTTCGAGAACTTACCACGGGACCAGATTGACTTGGTGTGAAGCGTCCATAGATATATTATTGTGTTGTGTATTATGAGAAAAAAGTAGCTGATGCGTGGAGTAGCCTTAGTACATTATTGAATAAGCCAGTAAACAGTTTTTATGAATTTGTAACATCTACCATCTTCTTTGCCGTACTTTTCGTTTCTTTTTATTTCGATTTCTGTTTTTACAATAATAATAATAAATAACTCCCCACGCCGATTTCGGTGACGGTGGCTGGTTTTATTGTAGCCTAGCCAGTTACACAGGAGTATTTTTATAGTGCCCAAGTGTGTGCGCAGTACACAAAGGCACTCTTTTTTTTACTCTCGTAATCCAGGGGGACGGATAACCGACACGACTGACGAGAGATGAGGCGCAGGTCCGACTTTTTACCTGCCCATCCGACGCATGGATCATCTTTCTTGTCAGACAATCAGGTGATCAGCCTGCATTGTCCTAACCAAACTTGGAAACAACAATATTTGTTGTTCCAGTGCGGGAATCGAAATTAGAACCTACGACCTCCGAGTCGAGAGCCAAGCTCTAACCACTAGACCACGGAGGCTGTTCTATTTACAATAAAATATAAGGATACGTGCTCAACATCCGTCATGCTTGCCTTTGCAGAACACACCAAGTCACTCGCAAGTAGGGGTTGCAATCCGGATACTTCGAAATTCGAAAAATTCGAAAAATCCGGATTTTCATTTAAAAATCCGGATTTTTAGAGTTTTTCGAATCTTGGTTACTACTATGAAAATTACATATTTTAATTGTAATTAGTATGTACTCTAGACGTACAATATTTGAATAAGGGATATAATTAATCGAGTGAACAAAAAATAAGTTGGTGACTGTACGTGAGCATACTGTATTGCTGAATTTGGCAGCGAATTAATATGTTGGCGACTAAATTACCAAACTGGTGAAATCACTCAAGTGACAAAAAATACAAAAATCGGCAGATAAAAAGTAGCGAAATTTAATCCAATTAGCACCGATGAGTTGGTGACCATTATACCATGTAAGTAGCTAATAAAGATTTGATTGATAAATTAATAGCTGCTAAAAATTCAATTTGCAAGCTACGGAAAATCCCAGTTTTGGATACTATTGGAGGTTTTTTTTTCTTTGGTATGGGTATCGTTTTCAAGGTTTTTGGGGGTGCAGAATAATATGAAAATAAAATCCGTTTTAAAATTCCAAAATGGCGTATATTTTTTTTTTTATTAAAAATGGATGTCTTTCCATGTTTCATATTGTGCTGATTATAAAATTGTCTTCCAATTTCATTTTCCAAAATGGAGACTATCCAATCTTCGTAAAATTAACATGTAGTTTGTAGAGGTACCAGCTATGTAAGCTATAGAAACTTTTCGAAATTCAGGATTTTCAAATTTCTTTTTTTGGCATTCATGAAAAAAATATGCGATTTCCGGGTTAAGGGGGAGGAAATTTTTATTATTTTCCAGTAATAGTATTATTTTTCCGTTTCTAAAATAGAAGCGATTATAGAAAAAAAATATGGCAATGTTCTACTTTGACACAAACAGTGCATAAAGCTATAGAAATTTTGGAAAATTCAGGATTTTCAAATTTCTTTTTCTTCCATTGTGAAGAAAATATGGTGTTGCGGGGTTCTTAAGGGGAGGAAATTTTCATTATTTTTTCAATAGGATGCACCATTTCCGAGATAGAATCAATTTTATAAAAAAAAATGCTCTACATTGAGATACGAGGGATGTATAAAGCTATGGAAATTTTGGAAAATTCAGGATTTTCAAATTTCTTTTTCTTCCATCATGAAGAAAATATGAGGTTGCGGGGTTACTAAGGAAATTTAAAATGGATGACTTTTTTGTAATCAGCACCCCCAGAAACCAACAAAAGGACAACCATATTATTTTTATAAAATTAAGTATGTCCGCCATATTGGAATTTCAAAATGAATGCCATTTTCGTATCCAGCACCCCCAAAAACCTGGTAATGACACCTATGTTCATTTTGCGAAAAATGAATATCCGTTATTTTTAAATTTCAAAATCAATTTACACAATATCTACACCCCCCTAAAATCGAGGAAAATTAAAAATTGGGAATTTTGTACGCTTCTTTATGTTTTTTTTTTATGTGCGCTGGTTTTGCTGCTTGTATGTTTTTTGAGTTACCTACATTAGGGAAAATATATGTGCCTATTCTTAAATGAAATGTGTACTCACAAATTGTCGCCAAGATGGTTATTTGTTCGCTAATATAATATATGTCTGCCAGTTTGGAATATTCAGTCGTATTACTTAGTCACCAGATTTGTAAATTTTTATTCCTTACATTCTTTAGCCAACATGGTAATTTAGTATTCAATATTCGGTATTTTCACATTCAAAATTTAATTGTTTTGTCGTGAGTTTAAATCCATGCCTTTGGATAATTTGATATTATTATTTTTTTGTCCTGTTGAAATTGTTGACACATTTTTCCATTTATTCAAGTTATTTGGTAGAACATAGTCAATCCATTAAATGGAGATGCGAGGGATGAAGATCTGCTAAAATATTATGGTCGCTATATATGTATATGTATGGACTGTTTCTAAGATACTTACCATTTTATATTTTTTAGTAGTAGTACAGTTCAGTAATAGGTGATCCAATTTATAAAAACACTGAATATGGTTTCAGTTTTAATTGCACAAGTAGTAAGAAGTATAATAAGCAAATCCAAACTTGTATATTTATATTTATTATTAATTGAATTCGTACTAACGAAAGTCAAAACATATTATTGCAATTTTAATTTCTACAATCATAGAATGCCAAATTAATATGACAGCTTAAAAAGAAATGTAGTGGTTTAACTATATTTAATTATCTTCTAAATAATGAATATCTAAGTCCAAATACCTAAATCTTATCTCTATGATATCAGAATAAATTCTTAAAAAGTTTGGGAAGAAGTTTTGGAGTCGATAATACCTGACTGGTTGATTTAAGATTAGAGAGAGTTTTTCCGAATGAATGAAAGTAATATATTTTTTTTTATTATTAAAATTAATTTGATTGAACTAAACTAACCTAAACTAACGAGTCAGTAGCAAAACTAAATGAAAATCAACGCTCCTGTTTTTGCGTAGAAATAATTATTTTTTAGATAATATTTTAAAGATAAGATATAGGTGCCTAAAATAGCACCAACGATTTGTGTAAACCACTGTTATTTTTTTAAGTAATGTAGTTTTCATCTTATAGCGGAAACTTCAAAGTGCAATAAAGAGTAAGATGTTACTGTTTATTTGTAAGTAAAATGTTAAAATAAAGATCTTACAATAGTTACAGATTTTAAATTGTGCTTAGAATTGTTAATTGTACTTCTGTTAGTTACCGAGGGAATTAAAAGCACAATTTACGTGTTTAATTATTACCCAAATAGGTGGGTGGTTTTTACTTTCAATGACTCAAAAGTGGTCCAATTTCGTCCATACAAAATTATTTGTTCAGCCCCATACTTCAAATGATTTGTCTTCACTCCCCGGATCTCAATTTAAAGGATTTTCAGTTTCCTACGTTTTATTAAACTGTAATAATTTTCCTACGTTAGTACTTTCTCATAGAAATGGAACTTTACGAAAACGGTAGTGGTGAACTGTGGCGTAGATAATTATGTAAAAAAAGCGTTAAAAAGATCACAGGCTATTCCACTTTTTTATAATTCTTTACTGCTGGAACATTTAGTAAATAACAATATATACATACCTTATTCAAAATAAAATACTAACTATAAAACTGAACATTCTAGGATTTCAAACGTAATCAAAAATATTTATAAAAATGAAAAAATAAATATAATTAAGTATATAATTTTGATATAATCTCATTATGTTTTTATTTATTCAGATTGTAATTCTAATACTTACGACTTAAAATAAGAATTTATTTAAATTAAATTATAAAAAAGTAACTGTTTTTTTTACTAATGAGTGTAATTTTTGCTACAAAATAGTAGTAAAATAAACATTGAAGTTTTATAAAATATGCAACAAATTAAAAAAAAATGAAAAAAATCTGAATTATCCGGATAATCCGGATTTTCGGGAGAAAAAATTCAAAAATCCGGATTTTCAAAAAGTCAAACGTTTGTGGAGGTTTGGATTTTGCGGCAAGTGGCAAACGTGCGGACTCGGCAGTAGGAATACATTTTTTGCAAGTGTCTGCCTAAGTAGGTACCATCAAATCGTCAACACCTATGTACCTGATACAGTATTTTTATCTCACGAAACGACACGTACTTTAGTGACCACACGAGCTAACGATAGGTACTCGTCTCCATGCACACATCGAACACAGCGTGTTTTTATACTTGTAACAGAACACACTGCATAGAAACTGTCAAAATCTATACTTAATATTATAAAGCTGAAGAGTTTGTTTGTTTGTTTGAAAATCTCAGGAACTACTGGTACGAATTGAAAAATTCTTTTTGTGTTGGATAGTCCACTTATCGAGGAAGGCATTAGGCTATATAACATCATGCTAAGCTCAATACGAGCGGAGCACCATTCAAGAATGTTACAAAATCGGGGGTCTTTTTTTCCTTTTGAGAGCTTTCGCTGCGTACGCTGCGGAAACGGTTAAAGTTTCGCTAAAATGATGTATGGCAGAATTGTTTCTCTTTAAAAGTTCTAAAAAAACGTCCGCGACAGTATATGTCTATCTTTTAAGGTTGGCTCACTATAACCTTTTTATACTAACCAAATTTGTTCTAAAAGTAAGCATTATTTCTGAAGGTGTTTTCATAAAGATTATATTAATCCTTATCCAAGTAAATACGTTATTCATTACAAGCATTTAATCTAGAAGAAATTTGCCGTTTACATCATTTGATTTCAATAAGTATTTTAGAAGATATCGCAGTAATAAAATAATCATGCGCGCTATAGTACGGCGCGCGGCGCGGGCGGGTAGTCGTGAGGTGAAAGCGCTTCTCCTTCTACGTAAATGAAGTCGCGGGTAAATTTTAGCGATATCCTAAAGTAACTATTCCACGCGGAAGAAGTCGCGAGGAAAAGCTAGTAATTGAATAAAATTTAAGCATTGTTTACTTAGGTACCTACCTATAATATCTATTCAAATTATGTGTGCTATGTGTTGCATTAAAACAGTTATCTATGAATTTTATTATATTTTTCAATGAAAATAATAAAATAAATTGACCTACTGCCGACACGACTACACTGTAACACTTTGGGTTCATGTAAGTTCACGCCGGCGACGTAGGCGCGCGGCTCGCTTTGCGGCAATTGCGGGCAACTCTTGGAAGCGTTAAATGCCTATTTCGCTTGGTCTACCTGGTCTTAACGCTTCCAAGAGTTGCCCGCAATTGCCGCAAAGCGAGCCGCGCGCCTACGTCGCCGGCGTGAACTTACATGAACCCAAAGTGTTACAGTGTAGTCGTGTCGGCAGTAGGTCATCTTATTTTATTATTTGTATTGAAAAAGATAATAAAATCCATAGGTAACTGTTTTAATGCAACACATAGCACACATAATTTGAATAGATATTATAGGTAGGTACCTAAGTAAAAAATGCTTAAATTTTATTCAATTACTAGCTGATGCCCGCGGCTCCGCCCGTGTATGTACAGTAACCCATGGGAATCGTATATGTCCCGCGATAAAAAGTAGCCTATGCCCTTCCCTATGGTCTACTTTATGTCTGTGCCAAATTTCATGATGATCGGTTTAGTAGTTTTTTCGTGAAACAGTAAATAAAGTATCCCACGGGAACCGCACATTTCCCCGCGATAAAAAGTAGCCTTTGTCTTTCCCCGTAGTCTACTTTTCAACTGTGCCAAATTTCATAATAATCGGTTTAGTGGTTTTTACGTGAAACTGTAAATAAAGTATCCCATGGGAACCGTACATTTCCCCGCGATAAAAAGGTAGCTTATGTCTTTTCTCAGGCTCTAGAATATCTGTGTACCAAATTTCATTTAGATCGGTTCAGTAGTTTTGGTGTGAGAGACGGACAAACACACACTTTCCCATTTATAATATTAGTATGGACTAGCTGTTGCCCGCGACTTCGTCCGCGTCAACTGATGGCGCAATAATGCATTAATTTCGACCAAATTTGATTACCATAAAAAAGGTTATAGTGAGTCATTCTTAAAAGATTTTTTTACATCATTTAAAGAGGAATAATTATTTTATACATATTTTTTGGGTAACTTGAGCCGTTTACGTAGCGCACGCAACACGCTGTGTTCGATGTGTGCATGGAGACGAGTACCTATCGTTAGCTCGTGTGGTCACTAAAGTACGTGTCGTTTCGTGAGATAAAAATACTGTATCAGGTAGGTGCTGACGATTTGATGGTAACTACTTAGGCAGACACTTGCAAAAAATGTATTCCTACTGCCGAGTCCGCACGTTTGCCACTTGCCGCAAAATCCAAACCTCCACAAACGTTTGACTATTTGAAAATCCGGATTTCCGAATTTTTCTCCCAAAAATCCGGATTATCCGGATAATTCAGATTTTTTCATTTTTTTTAAATTTGTTGCATATTTTATAAAACTTTAATGTTAATTTTACTACTATGTTGTAGCAAAACTTACACTCATTAGTAAAAAAAAAGAGTTACTTCTTTATAATTTAATTTAAATAAATTATTATTTTAAGTTGTAAGTATTAGAATTACAATCTGAATAAATAAAAACATAATGAGATTATATCAAAATTATATACTTAATTATATTTATTTTTTCATTTTTAGAAATATTTTTGATTACGTTTCAAATCCTACAATGTTCAGTTTTATAGTTAGTTTATTATTTTAAATAAGGTATGTATATATTGTTATTTACTAAATGTTCCAGCAGAAAGAATTATAAAAAAAGTGGAATAGCCTGTGATATTTTTAATGCTTTTTTTACATATCTACGCCACAGTTCACCACTACCGTTTTCGTAAAGTTTCATTTCTATGTGAAAGTACTAACGTAGGAAAATTAATACAGTTTAATAAAACGTAGGAAACTGAAAATCCTTTAAATAGAGATCCGGGGAGTGAAGACAAATCATTTGAAGCATGGGGCTGAACAAATAATTTTGTATGGACGAAATTGGACCACTTTTGAGTTAATGAAATTAAAAACCACCCACCTGTTTGGGTAATAATTAAACACGTAATTTTTTTTTTTATGAAATATGGGGGCAAACGAGCAAACGGGTCACCTGATGGAAAGCAACTTCCGTCACCCATGGACACTCGTAGCATCAGAAGAGCTGCAAGTGCGTTGCCGGCCTTTTAAGAGGGAATAGGGTAATAGGGGAGGGTAGGGAAGGGAATAGGGTAGGGGATTGGGCCTCCGGTAAACTCACTCACTCGGCGAAACACAGCGCAAACGCTGTTTCACGCCGGTTTTCTGTGAGCCCGTGGTATTTCTCCGGTCGAGCCGGCCCATTCTTGCCGAAGCATGGCTCTACCACGAAAAAATGGTGCTTTTAATTCCCTCGGTAACTAACAGAAGTATAATAAGCAATTCTAAGCACAATTTAAAATATATAACTGTTGTAAGATCTTTATTTTAACATTTTACTTACAAATAAACAGTAACATCTTACTCTTCATTGCACTTTGAAGTTTCCGCTAGAAGATGAAAACTACATTACTTAAAAAAAAATAACAGTGGTTTACACAAATCGTTGGTGCTATTTTTGACACCTATATCTTATCTTTAAAATATTATCTAAAAATAATTATTTCTACGCAAAAACAGGAGCGTTGATTTTCATTTAGTTTTGCTACTGACTCGTTAGTTTAGGTTAGTTTAGTTCAATCAAATTAATTTTAATAATAAAAAAAAAATATTACCTTCATTCATTCGGCAAAACTCTCTCTAATCTTAAACCAACCAGTCAGGTATTATCGACTCCAAAACTTCTTCCTGATATCATAGAGATAAGATTTAGGTATTTGGACTTAGATATTCATTATTTAGAAGATAATTAAATATAGTTAAACCACTACATTTCTTTTTAAGCTGTCATATTAATTTGGCATTCTATGATTGCAGAAATTAAAATTGCAATAATATGTTTCGACTTTCGTTAGTAAGAATTCAATAAATATAAAAATACAAAGCTTTAATTGGGTTTGGATTTGCTTATTATACTTCTTACTACTTGTGCAAGTGAAACTGAAACCATATTCAGTGTTTTTATAAATTGGATCACCTATTACTGAACTGTACTACTACTGAAAAAATATAAAATGGTAAGTATCTTAGAAACAGTCCATACATATACATATATAGCGGCCATAATATTTTAGCAGATCTTCATCCCTCGCATCACCATTTAATGGATTGACTATGTTCTACCAAATAACTTGAATAAATGGAAAAATGTGTCAACAATTTCAACAGGACAACAAATAATATCAAATTATCCAAAGGCATGTATTTAAACTCACGACAAAACATATTGATTTCTTATGTTTACGCGAATATTGTTCATTGTTTTAAACACTTACGGATTTTGTCGCACAACACGAAACACTTACGGAAAACAATCACGACAAAACAATTAAATTTTGGATGTGAAAATACCGAATATTGAATACTAAATTACCATGTTGGCTAAAGAATGTAAGGAATAAAAAATTACAAATCTGGTAACTAAATAATACCACTGAATATTCCAAACTGGCAGACAGATATTATATTAGCGAACAAATAACCATCTTGGCGACAATTTGTGAGTACACATTTAATTTAAGAATAGGTACATATATTTTCCGTAATGTAGGTAACTCAAAAAACATACAAGCAGCAAAACCAGCGCACATAAAAAAAACAAAGGAGCGTACAAAATTCCCAATTTTTAATTTTCCTCGACTTTAGGGGGGGTGTAGATATTGTGTAGATTCATTTTGAAATTTAAAAATAACGGTAATTCATTTTTTGCAAAATTAACATAGGTGTCGTTACCAGGTTTTTGGGGGTGCTGGATACGAAAATGACATTCATTTTGAAATTCCAATATGGCGGACATACTTAATTTTATAAAAATAATATGGTTGTCCCTTTGTTGGTTTCTAGGGGTGCTGATTACAAAAAAGTCATCCATTTTAAATTTCCTTAGTAACCCCGCAACCTCAAATTTTCTTCATGATGAAAGAAAAAGAAATTTGAAAATCCTGAATTTTCCAAAATTTCCATAGCTTTATACATCGCTCATAATATCTCAAAGTAGAGAATTGCCATATTTTTTTTTCTATAATCACTTCTATCTCAGAAACAGTGCATCTTACTTGAAAAATAATGAAAATTACCTCACCCTTAAAAATCCCGCAACCATATATTTTCTTCATGATGGGGAAAAAGAAATTCGAAAATCCTGAATATTCCAACATTTCTATAGCTTTATGCATCCCCGGTATCTCAATGTAGAGCATTTATATTTTTTTTATAAAATTGATTCTATCTCGGAAACGGTGCATCCTATTGAAAAAATAATGAAAATTTCCTCCCCTTAAGAACCGCGCAACACCATATTTTCTTCACGATGGAAGAAAAATAAATTTGAAAATCATGAATTTTCCAAAATTTCTATAACTTTATACACTGTTCGTGTCAAAGTAGAACATTGCCATATTTTTTTTCTATAATCGCTTCTATTTTAGAAGCGGAAAAATAATACTATTACTGGAAAAATAATAAAAATTTCCTCCCCCTTAACCCGGAAATCGCATATTTTTTTTCATGAATGCCAAAAAAAGAAATTTGAAAATCCTGAATTTCGAAAAGTTTCTATACCTTACATAGCTGGCACCTCTTCAAACTACATGTTAATTTTACGAAGATTGGATAGTCTCCATTTTGGAAAATCCAATTTCATTGGAAGACAATTTTATAATCAGCATATGAAACATGAAAAAAGACATCCATTTTTAATAAAAAAAAAAATATACGCCATTTTGGAATTTTAAAACGGATTTTATTTTCATATTATTCTGCACCCCCAAAAACCTTGAAAACGATACCCATACCAAAGAAAAAAAATCTCCAATAGTATCCAAAACTGGGATTTTCCGTAGCTTGCAAATTGAATTTTTAGCAGCTATTAATTTATCAATCAAATCTTCATTAGCTACTTACATGGTATAATGGTCACCAACTCATCGTTGCTAATTGGATTAAATTTCGCTACTTTTTATCGGCCGATTTTTGTATTTTTTGTCACTTGAGTGATTTCACCAGTATGGTAATTTAGTCGCCAACATATTAATTCGCTGCCAAATTCAGCAATACAGTATGCTCACGTGCAGTCACCAACTTATTTTTTGTTCACTCGATTAATTATATCCCTTATTCAAATATTGTACGTCTAGAGTACATACTAATTACAATAATTAAAATATGTAATATTCATAGTAGTAACCAAGATTCGAAAAAATCGAAAATCCGGATTTTTAAATGAAAATCCGGATTTTTAGAATTTTTCGAATTTCGAAGTATCCGGATTGCAACCCCTACTTGCGAGTGACTTGGTGTGTTCTGCAAAGGCAAGCATGACGGATGTTGAGCACGTATCCTTATATTTTATTGTAAATAGAACAGCCTCCGTGGTCTAGTGGTTAGAGCTTGGCTCTCGACTCGGAGGTCGTAGGTTCTAATTTCGATTCCCGCACTGGAACAACAAAAAATGTTGTTTCCAAGTTTGGTTAGGACAATGCAGGCTGATCACCTGATTGTCTGACAAGAAAGATGATCCATGCGTCGGATGGGCAGGTTAAAAGTCGGACCTGCGCCTCATCTCTCGTCAGTCGTGTCGGTTATCCGTCCCACTGGATTACGAGAGTAAAAAAAAAGAGTGCCTTTGTGTACTGCGCACACACTTGGGCACTATAAAAATACTACTGTGTAACTGGCTAGGCTACAATAAAACCAGCCACCGTCACCGAAATCGGCGTGGGGAGTTATTTATTATTATTATTGTAAAAACAGAAATCGAAATAAAAAGAAACGAAAAGTACGACAAAGAAGATGGTAGATGTTACAAATTCATAAAAACTGTTTACTGGCTTATTCAATAATGTACTAAGGCTACTCCACGCATCAGCTACTTTTTTCTCATAATACACAATATTAATATATCTATGGACGCTTCACACCAAGTCTATCTGGTCCCGTGGTAAGTTCTCGAAGAACTTGTGTTACGGGTACCAGACAACAGAAATATATTTAATAATTTTTATATTATACACATATTTAATACACATTCATGACCCAGGAACACAGATTTTTTTTTGTTCCCTCAGCGGGATTCGAACCCGCGACCCCCGGCTTTAGCACCAACACGCTCAACCACTGAGCCACAGAGGTCGTCTCATCTAGCAAAAGCAACGACGTGGCGACGATAATGTTATTGTGTATGGTTATATGTACCTATAACTAGCCGATGCCCGCAACTTCGTTTGCGCCTAACTGACGAAAGCGGAACCCTATTTTTTAAACGGAACCCTAAAATAAAAGTAGCCTATATTAGACCTTATGACATCAGCTATCTGCCAGTGAAAGTCCCGCGAAAATCGGTCCAGCCGTTTCCGAGATTAGCCGGAACAAACAGACAGACAGACCGACAGACATACAGACAGACGGACAGACATTTTTAAAAATTTGTATTTTATTGTAAGTAATGAATATACTTTCAGATGCATTATGTGAAAAGCTGTTAATTTGATGTTACAAACAGACATTTCATTTTTATTTATCTGTATATAGATTTAGTTCAAAAATAAAAAGAAGCATAAAAAAATACAAAACAAACTTTCCTATAGATTTTTATTGTATATTGTATTACGTCCATGACCCGGGAACACAGGAAACTTTTTGTTCCTTCGGCGGGATTCAAACCGGCGACCCCCGGCTTGAGCACTAACACGCTCAATCACTGAGCCACAAAGGTCGTCTCATCTGGCAAAAGAAACGACGCGGCGACGATAAAATGTAACATGTTATTGTGTATGGTTATATGTATAACTAGCTGATGCCCGCAACTTCGTTTGCGCAGATCTAACGAAAGCGGAACCCTATTTTTTTAAACGGAACCCTAAAATAAAAGTAGCCTATGTTAGACCTTATAATATCAGCTATCTGCTAGTGAAAGTCCCGTGAAAATCGGTCCAGCCGTTTCAGAGATTAGCCGGAACAAACAGACAGACAGACAGACAGACGGACAGACAAAAATTTTAAAAATTGGTATTTTATTATAAGTACCGAGTATACTTTTAGATTCCTTATATGAAAAGCTGTTAATTTGAAGTTACAAACAGACACTTCAATTTTATTTATCTGTATAGAATTAGTTCAAAAATAAAAAGAAACAAAAAAATACAAAACAACAGTTTGTTTTGTATTTTTTTGTTTCTTTTTATTTTTGAACTAATTCTATACACATTAAAGTCAGTACTTTCCTTTAGATTTTTATTGTATTATACATAGGTATCCATGACCCGGGAACACAGGAAACTTTTTGTTCCTTCGGCGGGATTCAAACCCGCGACCCCCGGCTTGAGCACCAACACGCTCAATCACTGAGCCACAGAGGTCGTATCATCTGGCAAAAGCAATGACGCAGCGACGATAAAATATAACATGTTATTGTGTATGATATGTATAATTTAGTTCAAAAATAAAAAAAAAACAAAACTGACTTTCCTACACTGCGTTAGAAACGAAAGAATTGTTCGATAAATACGCGGGTAAGGCGTGCGCTAGCAAAACTGACATAGGTCTGTCCTCGTCAACGCCTAGCGGGCGACTGTGGGGCGACTCTAGCGGCTTACGCACGCTGCATTTCAATATTAATTTATTGTTAAAATAATTAAACCAACATGCAAAATGTAACCAGAAATTATTCTTTTTTAAGTTATTAGCTTTTCGTAGATATGATTTTTGAAAGTAAAACTATCATGAACTTCATGAACAAATAGAAAAATATTCAAATTTAGCCTCCTCTTCGGAATTATTTTTGATCGAGTGAAGTTTTCAATATTATGTTTCGAACCACAAATTGTAAAAGAACATTAAGTAAACAACAATGTGTATTTTTTTTGGCTTTTTAAAGTTACTATTTGTTTGTTTATTATCGATTCAAAGTCATGTAAAATTGGGTCTACGCGGTCTTAACTCTGAACTGGAATAAAGATATTTCTTTAGGTGTACCAATAGGTATAGGTAGTTATTATTACCTAATTACCTATATTGGTACATCTACAGTTTCTACACCAACAACTACACCTGATACCTACACCTACAACCTACTTATATAAATGTTAGTAGACACTACAAACTAGATACCAATAACAAAGTTTCTACTTTTTGTAAAATATCGAACGCTCGCATAAAAGATTTTGGAAGCTACAATACCACAGACAGACACACACAGGTCTCAGACACGTTAAACACCCGTCTGTTTTTGATTTCGAACTTTGCCGTCGAAATTATCTAATACATCTTGACTAAAGGCCCAGTTCATTAAAATTGTCCTCGATTATGAATTATCGCCAAGCAAATCCCCTGAATAAATGTGTGTTATTAACTCTTTTTATAAACCGTGTAAAAATTAAACTTACTAGAATGTAAGCGCAGTGGGTGCAAATCACCGCCACGAGAACGCAGAAGAACACACCAGCGAAAAGACCAGAAGCTTGGAAAGCTTTCGGCATACTGAGAATACCCGTGCCCAGTGACGCTTTCAGTAAATGTATGAGCGTGTCCGTGTTTCTGAAAACAAAACAAAAACCGGTTGATGTTGATGTTGATGATGATTTACATAATACATACCTATGGTAATCTTATCTTATCACAAGTGAAACTGTTTAAGTTTGCTATATTATTTAAATTATGCCAAGTCGCAGTATGCTAGCATGGCCTAGGCCAGATCCTTGGGCCTAATACTTTCGGCCTAAACCGAGTTATTAGTTACCTATAACTAAGTCTAGTGGTAGGTACTAGGTGCATAAGGAGGTGCCCATAAATTATGTCAGGGGGTCTAAAAAAGGCTACACACAATGTTCACCATTAGATGAAACATATGCAATTCATATTCTATTAAAAACAAATCTTTGTTAAAAACTGTCAAAATTGTTGTTTTAACTGTCAAAATATATGAAACATAATATGAAACACCTAAAGTGGCCTTTTTAGACCCCCAGGTATTTAGGAGAGGGAGGGAATCCAGTCTCAGCAAATATCACGTAATTTTTATTCTGGCAAAAAGTTTGGAAAATCCAATTGGATGCCCCTAACTAGTAACTCGAGTCTCATGGCTCATGCTGCGGAAGGATGCATTGAAGACAATAGTGGTCAGTGATGATGGATTGTCCAAAAGGCATTTCAAATTAAAACCTTTTAATGCAAGTTCAAAACCGTGTCAAATCTAACATTTTGCCTCTTATCAATGTTTAGTCACAGTAGTTCGCTATGCTTGTCCAATGTCGATAGGTATTAATTAAAAACAGTAAGTTCAACTACTTACCTACTGTTTGCTTCGACAAAGTATAAATTTGCATTAAAAAATTAACTAAATTTTTTGTTACGAGGTCCAAAAATTCTGCATAATACCTGCCATATTCTGCTGCATCTTTCGATGAATGTCGTGATAGTACGTCATCGAATGAAATACATAATATCATATCATCATCATCATCTACTTAAGATGATGTGACAAAGTATGTGATAAGTACAAGTCCTTATTATGTGATAAACCAAAAATGCTATTCTAGTATGGATAAAATACGAGTAGGTAATAGGTAGATAATATTATTGCGTCGAATTAACAAAGCATAAAAAAGTGTAATAGGTATTAGGTAGGTTTATAATATAAATATTGTTGTTATATGCACGGCGCTAGGGTATGGAACCGGGAAATCCCGGTCCCGAAATTCCCGGGAATTCCGGAAATTTTGAGTCGCTCTGAGAACCGGGAATCAAAAATTGATAACCGGGAATTTCGGTACTTTCGGTACCGAACAAATTGTATTAAAATTTACAAGTATTTAAGTAAACTATCATCCGTAATTGTAAATATTAGCTAAAAAATAATTTTTAATCATTTTCGAAAGCAAATTAAAGACAAAAATGAAAAATATTACTCGATAAAAGAATATTATTAGTAGTTCATATTAGATTCTGGACATAAAAGCTAACTGTGCCCATCATTCATCGAAGATACCTTACTTAAATATTGTTAAGTACCCCCAGCGCGTATGAGATCTTAATGTTATACTTTCAGTATATACTCACGCATTCGAGTATGTCAAGATAAAATTTATTTTACATTTTTAAAAACTCGCTGCGAGCTTCCGGCACTTCTAAATTATCAGATTTTGATAATTGGAGCATCTGTAGGATTCATTGAATACCCCGTTTGAAATTCTGATACTCGAGCATCTATTTTATTTTCACCACTCCCCACCCTTCACGCAAATCATCAGATTAATAGATTTTGCCAGTGTTTGTCTTATTATTTAGTATTTTTATTATCTAATCTACCACTTCTAATAAGTTACCGCGACGTTCGAGTATGTACTCTAATTGCATTCTGGACACCCCGACCATTAGACGTTTTGCAAAAATCAAATAACTCGAGGTAACATTAGCATTTATTAATGGTTTTTCAATAAAAAAAAACCATCAATAAATGCTAATAAACTATAATGACCTACGCCTATATTATATATCTATGCCTACGCTTCTTTACTATCGCCAGTAAAGTTGTCATTAATATGGCGGTGACATGTTGGTGTCGAATTGCCATTAAAACCTTATTTAATTTGTAATTGTACTATAAAATGTTATTCTTATATTTTACATTACTTTTGAGACAGTAATAACACTTGGATTTCATGCCTTAACACCAGTCCCGAAATTCCCGAATTTCCCGGGAAATCCCGGTTCCGAAATTGCCCAGTCCCGAAATTCCCGGTTCTCAAAATCAGACCGGTTCTTCCATACCCTACACGGCGCCTTATTTGATTCAGTGCTTATTTGACCACTAAAGGCTTAAATCACATGAATGCAGTTTTAGAAGAGTTTTAGCATTAATTTTACCACACTATTTAGTAAATAGATTGCCGATTTTTTATGGTTAGGTCTTTTTTGTGTACCTACTTAGATACTATTGTTTTTATACCTAAGAATTATGGTAATTCATCAATAATTAAAAATATTTTAAAGAGCACCTTGATGGATGAACAAGTCTAATCTTATCAAGAAATGTACCATGTAGAAGATTTATGTTTTAAACAAATTAATCATACAATTAACTTAATTTAATAGAAACGAAAAACATAAAATGCTTAAAGATTCGTTTTATATTTAGTAAAGTTTCATAATAACTCTTGAATCAAAAAAATACAAAATGAAAGTTAATAAGTAAGAAAAGCAACAATTTTTTTTTTCGTTCACCACTTAAAAATGGACTTATCTAACGGTTATATACTCATTTGGAAAAGTTTGCTGGTATCGTATAATACATATCTAACCACTATAAAAGTAGGAATTTTCCATACAGGGTCTGTACAATGGGTGCACCTAATTTCCCATAAGGATCAAGTACTATCCCTCTCCTCTCGTACCTACGGTGCGAAATACCTATACAATACCATTGGAATTGTATTGTATATTAAGGAAGGAATACCTATTCCGCATGATGTTCATGGAATCAGCAACAAACACTGATCTGTTGCGCTTTTCTTATTCAAATGAGCGTCTCTTTTGTATTGCTTGTTCACTGTTCTGCTTCCGACTTCTGAACTTTGATCTTTGACAGCGAAACATAAATAAAAGCAACGGAAGCGAAATTTATTCTGAATAATTAGAGTTTAATAGTACCCACCAAAAACATTCTGTAAAAAACTAGCCAAGTCTCGATGGAGCTGCTTGTTTATCTCTAAAAAGTAATGAAATCTAGACAAAGTCGTGCCAAGTCTAAGGTTCCTTACTGCGATTTCTTTATTATTTTAGTTAATGTTGTGTGATTCGGCCGTTGAACATTCTTTATACGTTAGTGGGTACAAGTCAATTTTGTTTACACGTAATGTATATCTGTTGTAACTACCTATGTTTGTTAAGCGAGATAATAGCCCATACTGGTATTGGTAATTGGACGCTAGTGTCTCATTTTAGGCTGTTGTTGATTGTACAACACATGTATTGGAGCAATGGTGTCATGGAGCCCCTTTTGTACCCTCGTGTACCCTTCAACGGCCAAGTCACACAACATTTTTGTCTAGATTTCATTACTTTTTAGAGATAAACAAGCAGCTCCATCGAGACTTGGCTAGTTTTTTACAGAATGTTTTTGGTGGGATTTCACTTCTTTTTGTAGAAACGTGGGCATATTGATTTATTTTACTAGATTTTAGTGTAATTTGTTTATTTAAGTAATTTGTGTAATGTTCGAGTAGAATATAGTTAATTGTTCGACTATTTCTTATTGTAAACTTGTAAGTTTAAACTAATGTAAGTATACTAATAGTTTGGTTAGGCTCTTGTGTTTTCTAATCAGGGTCACCAGGTACTCCAGGTCTTCGATTATCCTAGTTTTTATAGTTTTTCCTTCATGTGGCCATTAAACCCTAACTCTGTACCAAATTTCAGCTCTCTGAGTTTATGGGAAGTACTAGTTCTATTCTGATGATCATGAGTAAGTGACAGAGTGAGTGAGTGTCATAAATGCGAAACTTTGCTTTCGCTTAACTTCTGAACTAAATGACCTACAGACTTAAAATTTTTATAGCTTACTGGATGACGAAAATTTCTGCGTTCTGGTCTTATCCAGAGGTTCTCAAATAGGGGCCTGAAAATGCGGCGAAATGGTTCCAGTAAGGAATGGTACGGCAGTGTTTGCTTCGCGCTCGACTTGGTGGTGGCACTGCCGTGCCCCCAGATCGACGTTCTGGTCTTATCCAGAGGTTCTCAAATAGGGGCCTGACAATGCGGCGAAATGGTTCCAGTAAAGAATGGTACGGCAGTGTTTGCTTCGCGCTCGACTTGGCGGGGGCATTGCCGTGCCCCCAGATCGATTATCCTAGTTTTTATAGTTTTCCCTTTATGTGGCCATTAAACCCTAGCTCTGTACCAAATTTCAGCTCTCTAAGTTTATGGGAAGTCCTAGTTCTATTTTGATGATCATGAGTGAGTGAGTGAGTGTCGTAAATGCGAAACTTTGCTTTCGCTTAACTTTGGAACTAAATGACCTACAGACTTGAAATTTTGGATTTTAAGTACGTGATTATAGCTTACTGGATGACGAAAATTTCTGCGTTCTGGTCTTATCCAGAGGTTCTCAAATAGGGGCCTGCAAATGCGGCGAAATGGTTCCAGTAAAGGATGGTACGGCAGTGTTTGCTTCGCGCTCGACTTGGCGGGGCCACTGCCGTGCCCCCAGATTGTAATGAGAAGATGTCTGTGAATAATCTAGATGCCGCCTAAACATAGGTATTAGTTATAAGTACGTAATATTAAAACGTTTCACAGTAGCTATGTTGAGATTTGAGATGTGTACCTACCTAGGTGTTACGGTAATGTAATTTACGGTTTATTATTATAAACCGTAAATTTGCGAAAAATTGCAAAGCGACATTTACAATTCTGCACGTAATTTTTTCTTGTTACTTCGCGTCATTACTTCCGGTGCAACTTTAGGTATATAGAAAGTTCGTTTCGTCTCGAAAGGCGTTTCATGATTAGATTTTAACAAGAGTTGCGGTCAAAGCTAGTGTTTATAAGATCAATTCAAAATGATTCTGATCATTATGGCGAGGCGTCGGTCTGACACACGTGACATAATTACGCAGTTCACGAGTGTTAAAATATGTCAGTTACATGCATCCTGCCTGCAGGTAGTTATAGTCTGATTCACAAGTTTTTTTCGTCCAAAACCTAACCTGGACCACCGAAAATTAACATTTTGGTCTAATTCAATTCAGAATGGTATCTAAAACAAAGTAACTAAATTACAAAAGCGGCTGAAAAAAAATGCAAAAGTTATAAACAATAAAAAATAACCGTTTGGTTTTTTGGAAATATTTCAAAAACTATTTGAGATATTCGAAATTTAAAAAAAGGTTCTTAAATAGCAGAAAATTTCCTTAAAATATTTCTACCACCCGGAAATGTTTATAATTTTAATTTAGAGGTGAAAATAAGGGTTTTAAAAACACGTGATTCGGCTGCATGCCGCGCGCATCGCCCGCCTATGACTCATAAACAAAAAATCATTTTAATTGACTAAATATGAATATTAAGGAATAAAAAAAATGGGTACTATGTTATATGTAGACATATCAATAAACAATAATCCATCAAAAAACAAATTTTATCCAAATTTTTTAATTAATTATGCTATTGTTAAGGGTCCATCCACATATTACGTCACAGCGGATGGGGAGGTGGGGTCATACTAAATGTGACAGTACATGTTAAATACAGGTACAGGGATACTAAAAAGCGTGACGTGGTGGGGGTTCAAAAAGCCGATATTTTGCGTGACGTAATATGTGGATGGCCTGTTTAATTCTTTCAATTTTTACAAAAGAAGTGAAATATTGTGATGGTGATGTGCACTAGAGTAGGTCCTAGGTAGGGTTGCCATATCTTACATATGACTCCCCGGACAAGACGCGTGAAAACCCCGGATTTTGGAGTACGAAACCCGGACATAGAACAATTTTTACCCGACTACGGCAATGTCAAAAAGAAAGGAAGATTTAAAATTGCTGCAAATCAAAAAAAAAAAACTTAGGCCTTCCTAATTCTGCCTACAAAAACCCGAATAGCAAATAAAATCCGGCCCGGACGCTCCCCGGACGCTCTTTAAACAAATCCGGGGAAACCCGGACGGATGGCAACCCTAGTCCTAGGTAGTGTAATAGGTTAAATAAATGCATAGACTATGGTAATGTTCCGAAGGACTTTGGATATATATGATTAAACATCTGTTATTATCTATGTATCTCAAAGCTACATAATATAATTTATTTATTTTTTTCTCAGGAATGCGTGGAGGTAAACATATACTCAGGTCTACTGTTCCTTGGAGCTGTGAAAAAATCTAAACCAACGCAATCAAAAGATACAGCTGTTTATGTCGCAAATTTCTGTAAATTTTCGACACTCGCAAGTCGCAACGGAATCAAAACCTACAGGATACTTCCCGTGAACTCAGAATCTTGAAATTTGGTACAACGTCTTATAGCACAGATAAAGGAAAAATTGCGAAAACCGTAAATTTTTAGTTACATCATAATATAATAAAAATATTTTTAATAATTTTAAACTTACTATGACTCGATTATTAATATCGGTGAACTTTTAAAACTTATATACTACAGATTTATACGGAACCCTCGGTGCGCGAGTCCGACTCGCATTTGGCCGGTTTTTGTTCTCTGGCGGGATTCGAACCCGCTACCTCCGGCTTTAGCGCAACGTGCTAACCACTGAGCCATGGAGGTCGTTAGTAAACATGTAACAATACAACGTCATAATATGTGTTTATTATTTTAAATATCTGAAAACTGTTTTCATTCTGGAAGTTTGATGCGTTAATGACACACGATCGATCTGTTCTATTGTAATTTTATGCACTGTTAGCTATTTACTACCGCCCGAAATTAATAACCAATCCTAATCTCAATTTAGCTATCTGAGATCAAGATTTCAATACATTTCAACGATCCTAGGATTGACTTCACGTCAACTTACGTCAATTTTTGTTTGAAAATTTAAGATTGAAATCAATCTGAGATTATAGATACGTTATTAATTTTGGGCGTACGACTATAACCTTCGCGCAAGCACCATAAATAAGTTGACAAGTTTTATCGTGATTAATTCATAATGCCAACTACTGAACTGAAGAAATATTAGACTACTGCATATTTAATTATTTTGTGAAAACATTCGCACAATATTTTTTACATTTGAAACTCGCTCTGCAGAAAAAGAAGACGACAATTTAGCAAACAATAATTAAGTTAGATATAATATGTCACTGTTAAAATTGTAAAAACCATAGATTTATAAAAAAATAAAATATAAAACTTTTAATATAATAATATTAAAAGTTATCACTGGTAAAAACCAACTGGTACTGATTGTAATATTATTAGATATATTATAAAATGTCGACAGATTGTAAAATAAAAATTTATTCTTACAACTTTACACGTTATTTTTCGTTATATTGTAATATTTACCGTACCGATTGGTTGAACGGTAAGTGCCACGCGCCGCGCCACCAATTTATTTATTTTTCATAATAATAATTATTATAACGAAAAACAATGCGTACAATTGTTAGGAGAAATATTTATTTGACAATCTGTCGACTTATTATTAAAATATCTCTAGTAATATTACAATCTAACGGTTTTTACAATTTTATGGTGACAGATACAAATAACGGGCAAAGGCTAGCAAATACCTACACTACATTTTTTTTAAATAAGTTTTTAATCACATTATTCTAAATGTATAAGTGCACTTAGAGTAACAAGATAAAGAAAATTAAAAAGTTATATAAATAAGGACATAAAAAAAAAGAATATGGTAATAAATATCTCCCATTCCTATCTGAAGATAAAGAATTCGCTAAGCTTTTATGAAATTCGCTGTATTACATAACTATGTAGATAAATGAAAAATCGCTAAACAACGAGCGAACAAAGCGAGCGAGCAAAATTTGAACTGTAATGAACTACCTTCTAATTTTATCGCAATTTTCAGTGGTCACGTTTGAAAGTTCGTGACCACAGACCACTAAAACCGCAAGGACGAAAGGTGGTCGCCCATGTTTCTCAAGCTTTTTGCACATATCACATATTTTAAACTAGATCTTAACTTTACCTATTCACATGGGCCTAAAAAAGGCGTACGGAAGGTGAGCTAGCATTGAGTGAAGTCCAACAACGGCGGCGACTTACGTTTGTGTTGGCGTACGGGCGGCCGATCGTCTTACTTTGCTGTGAATGTGTGCATGCGGCACGTGTCGCTAGTCGCTACGATACGGCCGTCTTACTTTGATTGCTTCACTACTCATATTACTGACGCGGTGTCCGCCTTTTTTTTACGTTCATGCCTTTTCATTAATTTGAGGACAAACTTTTTAACGCACGACGTGACAAGATTATAATATTATTAATTGCCATATGAAATTGCATATCACTCCAATAAAATCGATAATCGAAAAACTATCGATGATGTAATTCAAAAAGAAAAGATAGCTAAACAATAAAACACTTACGATGTAGGATTTTCCACTTTCCTCTCGGTAAACGGGTCGAACTCCTCGCCGGCCTCCGCATCTTTGGAGAGGCTGTATCTGGGGACACGAAATGTATAATTTTAACTTAAAAGTAAAAAAAAATCTAACCACTAAAATATATGCGTGTCAACGTAAAATTGTAAAAACCGTTAGATTGTAAAATAACTAACGAGATTGTAAAAATATGTTGAATGATTCATAACTATATATTTATCATCTAACGAAAAATAATGTATTAAATTATTATTAATGTATTAGACGTCTATGATTATAGGCAGGATATTCGCAGCAGGTACGTCTATAAACATTTTAAAATTTCACTAGTTAGATTACAGTCTAACGAATTTTACAATTATACGGTGACACATATATGATTCTTGTGTCTCTGACCACAGTGATTGTTATAGTACTCCTTCGAAACGGCTTGACCGATTTTTATGAAATTTTTCAGTTGTGTTCAGTAGGTGACTGATATATTTTTTTAACTTATACTTTCTTATACCCCAGCCCTACAACCTATCCCGGTTGTAGGGCTAGATTGTTTGTGTAGGTTTTAGGGGTAGGTTATAGTTAAGGTGCAGTACATAGTGAGTAAGAGTTTTAATTTCCGTGTTGTTTGCTAACCTTCTGGCTGTGTTGTGTTTAATAAAGATATTTCTTTTTAGTTATTATATTCATTCATTCCTGTTCAAGACAGAACAAATTATGTTGAGGGTAGTAATTATGTAATATGTTTCTAGATTAAGTTACAACGTGAATTGTAATTAGCTTACATTAAGTTGAGTACGGAACCCAAACTATGTATTACCATACTCGCACTTGACTCATTTGCTTGTAGCGTTTACAGCAATGAAATATGTAGTAATATAATATCTATACTGTCGACATATTATATAAGGTTTGGTAAAATCAATTACGAATACTTCGGGAACATGATCTACTGCTTATGTAAAGACGTTTGGGCAGAAAAATAATTGTCATACTCAAAATAAAAAACCATCTCATGTATGGGTGACTCGCCGCAAAACGCAAAATAGCCCATATAAAGAAAAAATTTTTTTTTAGAGTATGACAATTATTTTTCTGCCTAAACGTCTTTACATAAGCAGTAGATCATGTGCCCGAAGTATTCGTAATTGATTTTACCAAATCGTATATATCTACTCGTACAATTACTACACTTATTATTAACGACCCACTTTAGCTGAAACAAGTTATTGAGTTCATGGTCAAAGAAAAAGAAGCCATACTGAAAGTGAAGCTCACTAAGTATCTCCAACAATGTGTTGCAAATTGCAATTACACCTACTTAAGTTATAAATTATAAAAAACTTATATTATTATACTAGCTGTTTTCCGCGGCTCCGCCCGCGTAAAGACAGTATCCTAAAGGAAGTACTTTTTCGGAATAAAAGTAGCCTTTGTGTAATCATGACCCTAAACTACACAATATAGGAATACCAAATTTAATTACAGTCCGCTCAGTAGTTTTTACGTGAAAGAGTAACAAACATCCACCAATCCCCCCATCCTCACAAACTTTCACACATATAATAGTAATACATTGTAAACCTGGTTAACTGGGATCTCGAAGGACCAAGGATTATAGTATTATTTAAATGGATTTTCATTTATCCAGATTTCCAAGATAGACAGGTAGGTATAAAATTATAGTTGTTTTATTACAGCGCTTCCAGCATTAGAGGTCGAAATGTACCGTTATTCGATTCATATTATGACTTTTTTACCCGACTGCGACTGGGTTATGTTTTTCACGCGTGTATGCTATGTATGTTTGTATTTTTGTAACTATATCGTATAGTATCTTCCAGACGGCTGGATGGATTTCGACAATTAAGGTAGGTATCGTTAGATTTGTTTTTAATTATTTATTTTCTTTTTTCTTTTAATTTTTTTTAAATTATCTTATCGTTCTACTAAAACTACGAGCTGCAGGTCTAAAAAGGCCGTTTTGGCAATTCATTTTCAATTCTTGTTATGAATTACTGACAGCGATCGTAAAATGGCCACTTGAATTGCAATTCATATTAAGATTTGGATACAATTCATATGCAGAAATTGGCTGAAATGCATTCATTTGACAGATTAACAAGCAGAATTGCTTTAGTGTCAAATAGCAATATTGCGATGATATTGCGTAAGTGGCCTTTTTAGACCCGCAGAGCTCGGTCTCCCAGCTACATTTATTTGTAAGAGAAATTTTCTCAAACACAATGTCACATTGGTTTGGTACCTATCTAGTATCTGATAGAGATGATGCTCTCTCTACATATGTATTTTTCAAACACAAGTTTCGGCCCATAAGATTTTCAATAAAATTGTTAACCAACCGTGTATTATCGACCAATTTGCCGTTCGATCACGCATAAGATGAATATCGATTAACAGCGCCGTTGAAAGGTGTACGCACACAGTCACGTGTAAATAATTATTTTTAACTAGCTTTTCCCCGCGACTTCGTCCGCGTGGAATGTTACTTTGGGATATCGCTAAAATTTACCCGCGACTTCATTTACGTAGAAGAAGCGCTTCCACCTCACGACTGCCCGCCCCCGCCGCGCGCCGTACTATAGCGCGCATGATTATTTTATTACTGCGATATCTTCTAAAATACTCATTGAAATCAAATGATGTAAACGGCAAATTTCTTCTAGATTAAATGCTTGTAATGAATAACGTATTTACTTGGATAAGGATTAATATAATCTTTATGAAAACACCTTCACAAATAATGCTTACTTTTAGAACAAATTTGGTAAGTATAAAAAGGTTATAGTGAGCCAACCTTAAAAGATAGACATATACTGTCGCGGACTTTTTTTTAGAACTTTTAAAGGGGAAAAATTCTGCCATACATCATTTTATCGAAACTTTAACCGTTTCCGCAGCGTACGTAGCGAGAGCTCTCAAAAGGAAAAAAAGACCCCCGATTTTGTAACATTCTTGATTGGTGCTCCGCTCGTATTGAGTTTAGCATGATGCTATATAGCCTAAAGCCTTCCTCGATAAGTGGACTATCCAACACAAAAAGAATTTTTCAATTCGTACCAGTAGTTCCTGAGATTAGCGCGTTCAAACAAACAAACAAACAAACAAACAAACTCTTCAGCTTTATAATATTAGTATAGATAATTTACACATACGTCACTCCCATACAAAATCGAAAATAATATCTGTCTTTCGCAGCGAGAAGGTCATAAACTACTAAATTTAGGTGTTAACCTACTACTCTGCAGCCATCTACTGCACAATAATTACATTGTATTTCGCGTGCGCTCTTGGCGGGCGGATGGCGTATGGCAGTCTTTTGTCGATTGTTTCGTATAGAGCGGTAGACATTAGACAAATAACACGTGTCCTTGAGCGAGTGGCGAACGTCTGGTTCAACCACGTATGCAGTCATTGCGGTCACTTCCTTTGTACATAAATACTTATTTTGAGGCGTCCCAGTGCAACGGAAAATGTTTAAAAACTGGTCGAGCAGAAACTTTGTCGATATTGTACCTACCTACGAGTACGTTACGTACAAATTTTACACGTAGTGCTGCCACTGGCACTCTGCTCAGGACTAGTTTTATTCGAATTAATTATCATAATTTTTCAAGGCTGCTGAATATATTTATACATAATTAGTATACTTACTTGCTTACAACTTTTTCATTATTTTTTTCCGCTTGTGGCAAGAAGGATTCTAGCTCGTGGGCCACGGGCACATTCCCATTTGATTCCTAAAAAAATATAGACTTAGTTATATTATAAGGTATAGTAAAAGTTTCACCAACGTCTTTAGTTAATCGTTGATGTTGTCATAGGTCATGTTGTCTCTCTCGTTCTTCTTATTAAAACAAGAGAATTATTTAAATTAGACAAACAATTAATAATAATAAGAGGCGTTGGTCAAATCAGGATTGGAACTTATATATGTATCTGGTAGCGCGAGCGCGCCATCGCCAAGTCTTTAGCCTCTGTTCTTACCTTTATTTGGAAAGATTTTAGAGGACTTACATATATAAATATTAATAGGAATTAAATTAAAAATTAAACATTATATGTACTTAAAATCTACAATTTAAACCGATCAAAGTAGCAACTAAATCTTGTTATACAATAATGGATTTGGTCTTCTTCACACAAAACAGACTGGCAAATAAAATCACCACTCTAGACAGTCTAGAGCAGTCTTTCCCAAAGTGGGCGATAACGCCCCCTTGTGGGCGCTGGAGGCCTGGAAAAAAATTGGGAAGCGCTGACGTGAGTAGTATTATTATTGTTCAATGTTGTATATCGGTAAATTTTGTATAGACAAAAGATTTTCTCCAGGCGAGACTAATATGTTATTGAGGTCTTAAAGACAAAAAAAAAATATGGGGGGCGCTACCAAATAACTGATTTTCAAAGTGTGCGTTAGACGAAATAAGTTTGGGAACCTCTGGTCTAGAGGCTAGACCGGTGAGTCAGTGTTTAAGAGTGCGTAACGAAAGTGTTTGCTATTATGACACTAGTGATAATGAGAAAAAGTTACGATACCTTTTATCGAAAATGAGAACGCATGTTTTGTATTCTTTTTAAAACCATATTTTTTTTATAATAATCAGTTGTACCTCGTAACCTTTGCTATATAAACATTTGTAGAGCTTTTATCTAGGTTTACTACATATAATTATTATATTTTTATGTTTTTGAAGCGATAACTACTTCAGGGAGGGTAAACCGCTTCGTCAGTATTACGACTTACGGCGCTAGTCTGTTTGGCTTCCCTTTTTCTCACGTATACGCAGCTCTCACTCTAACCCACAGCTCTAGCCGTATTTCTTACATTCAAGTAATAACCTAAGCTTTCCTCAAGTTAAACAATTTCAATATTAAATAGTTCAACTTAGATTAGTTTGAGTTATCACTTCTGTCAGGCTTCCCGAGACGCACACATTTAATAATAATAGAAATACACTTACGTTTACCATCTTGTCTGTTTCTGAAGTAGGAAAATGATATTATATTGATCTGTAAAAAAAGAAAACTTTATTATTATTTTTTTCTAATAAGAACGGCTAATTTTCGCTTAATCAGAAAAAACAAAACATATGGTTTTTATAGGTATATTACGACGATGACGGATTTTAAACGCGAAACAGCTAGGTTTTTTAGATAACTTCTATAAATAATAGATCTATCCAAAAACATTTTAATGTAAAGCGATGCCAAGACGATACCATATGACTCGCACACTCGCACAAGTTATCAGGGCCCCAATTCTCGTACCTCGAATCTCGATTCGATTCTCGCGCTTACTCATTCACACAGGTGTCAAATCATGCGTGCGCGAGTAGGACAGACTGACAATCGAACCGATATTCGAAGCACGAGAATCGGGGCCCAGATCTTATGTAAAACCAAGCTTCTGTCTCTACAGGCCCAACTCTACAAGACTAACTTTACAAACTCTACACCTTAGTCAAGATATGTGGCCTGGCCATTTCGCTACATTTAGTGAAAAATTCACTGACTAGTTTTCTGTTAACTACTCTTGTAGCAACGAATCTGTGGCTCTGGATTTTTAACATTTACTACTTTTTATTCCGAAATGGTACATAAATAATGGATTTACGCGGGCGAAGCTGCGGGCAAAAGCTAGTAAATATATATTATATTTTCTACTATGTGCGTAAAATACAAGGCCTAGTAGGTACTAGGTAGGCCTAGTTTATGTTTTACGTATTTCATATCTTTCGTATGTTATTCTATGTTCTCAGCAGTCATTTCCTAGTACTTTGTACACGTAAGTATATTCATTGGGTACCTACTACCTACACACACGAGACAATCACAACGTAGTTTCTTTAAATTTAAATCTTCCAAAAAATATTTAATCAAGTACAAAAACATAGGGAAAATAGTTTTCGTTTATAATACTCGCGCAATATACGACCATAATATTATTTTATCAGTATGTACCTTATCATCTGTAACGACGGGATCGTGGTTAATACACAATACCAACAACGATATGACTATATGACTGACAAATAAATATTATTAATTGTGTAAATCCATTTTAGTAATATGTTATTTAAACATACTATGTTATAACATATTACTAAAATGGATTTACGTCTTAGGTATAGGTCGCGCAACGAATTAAGATCTTTCGACAAAAGTAGAGGGGGTATGCGCAGAAGTCAGTTTAGGGGTGTGTTAGGCGGTAGCGGTCTCGGGCGGGGAGGTGTGGATGCGCCGAACGCATGCCGAACGTGGCTGCCGACACGCTATTGGTACGTTAGAAATTGATATTCTTTGCTATTGGTCACATGCGCGAACGATCCCCTCCACTTTCACTGAGCGCTCATAAACCGTTGCGCGACCTGTAGTGTAGCATCTTATAATTAGAATAAATACTAATTATAAGATGCTACCTAAGTCGTAATAACTACAATAAACAATTTAAAAAAAAAAACTATAACCTACGTAAATTATATACCTAGCCTATATTACCCGGGCTATTATTACATATCTTTTGACATCCTATAATTTATTAAAATCGGATCAGTAGTTTAGGTACTGTGGAACAAACATACATATATATTACATACATTATACATAGACTACTAAATCATTACCCTTCCTTTTGGCTTCGCCGTAGTCGGGTAAAAAAACTAATCCTCACCTCTATGTAGAGATGAGGATTAGTTATGTTAAAATCCGTTGAGACCACAAATGGTCTAAACGGTTTTTAAGATAACTTCTAGATATTAATGATCGCACGGCGCGGGCGCACCAAAAACATTTTCATGTAAAGTGATGCTGAGGCGATACCATATGACTCGTACTGTCAACAACCTATCAGATGACAGATCTCATGTAAAAGCAAGCTTCTGACTATACCAAACTTCTAAGTCTACACGCCTTAAATCTACAAGCCTAATTACACAAACTCTACTTTGCAATTTTATTAATTCGATGGATGGATAGATATAATCATATGTGGCGATTTATATTATATAGATACTCTCATTATATAGATAATAATAGACATATCGCACATTGTGAGTTAAACAGAGGCACTCAGTAAACCTACATGGCGCAGTAGACGATACTCTCAATAATATAATACGGTACCGTTACCGTATAAACTTACTGTTATAATTCCTAACTGTATTTTGGCATGTGCTAATAAAAAGCATTATAATTTTCGTAATTGCAGATTGTTATGTGGAATTCCATAATTATCTACACGGCGAATATGCTTAATTTTACTCGTTAGTTGGATTACTAGACAATTGTCTAGTTTTGAGAGGCTATAGACAGATTCAGAGCACTGAAAATACAACCTTGCTCCGCATAATCTTTAATTTTGGCAAATTTCATTCTCCTTCGTTTAGATAATTTTCGTAAAGAGGGGTAAGAAGTTTTTAGCTCAAGTTTTAATATAATTATATGATGATCATGAATCATTAGATATTATATTGTTAGTCTTTCAAAAGTTTTGAAAGCTAAAGTCGCTAAAGCACAGACTAAAGCTTTTTTTTACTTTTTACCGTCAAAATAATATGCAGCAAGTTCTACGACCTCTAGTCAAGATGCATTCGATAATTTCGAAGGCGAAGTTCGAAATCAAAATATGTATGGTATTTGACATAAGTCATCGCTAAGTGACATGTCGCTTGTTGTTATGTTGCATGTTGCAATACCTTGTGTTGATGTCTTGACTAAAAGCCCTGCACCGACCTCAAAACGTTCGCACAGCAACCAAATAGATGGAGAGTTACTAGCAAATTTAGAGCAGGGCCTTTAGTCAAGCAAGATGCATTCAATAATTTCGACGGCGATGCTTGGACATATTTGTAAGATATTTCGTATGAATTGAGTAGTTAGGTACGAAAAACATAAAGAAACATCTAAAATTCAGCCCCTAGGAGGCTAAATATAGAATGACATTTTTAAATTATCTATACAATATACATACAGATAAATAAAACTGAAGTGTCTGTTTGTAACTTCAAATTAACAGCTTTTCACATAGTGAATCTGAAAGTATATTCGGTACTTACAATAAAATACCAATTTTTTAAATTTTTGTCTGTCCGTCTTCTGTCTGTCTGTCGGTCTGTCTGTCTGTTTGTTCCGACTAATCTCTGAAACGGCTGGACCGATTTTCACGGGACTTTCACTAGCTGATGTTATAAGGTCTAACATAGGCTACTTTTATTTTAGGGTTCCGTTTAAAAAAATAGGGTTCCGCTTTCGTTAGTTCTGCGCAAACGAAGTTGCGGGCATTAGCTAGTTATAAATATATCGTTTAAAAACCAATTTTACGCGGGCGAAGCCGCTTGCAATTAATGCTAGTCATTCTATGTATTATTTTATGTTTCATTATGCCTAAATTAGCGGTATCCTGTCCTGTTATTACTTCCTTATTAAGTACGTGTACTAATCATTAAACTTAGTTAATAGGGCAAGGGCTGAAAAATCTGATTGATCAAAGTTAAAAAGTAGATCAAAGTGCTATCGAAAAATATTCCTCTGATATTAAAACTTATTAGTTTGTAGTGCCTGGTACAACATACTTTCAGTACAATTACGATCTAAATGTCTTTAGGGAAACTTTGTTTTTTATACATACATGTTCTGTTACCGCCATTTAAATACAAAGTTTTCTGAGGAACATAGATTAAGTACTTATAATATTTTGTACTATAACTGTAAGTCCAAAAATGTGTATGGCCCTCACAGCTTATTCATTGACTTCTTGTGCTGTCGACACGAAATATATCAATTCGTTTACTTAACATCGATGTTTTCTTTGATCATATAATATAATTGAATCAATTATATTATATGATCAAAGAAAACATAGATGTTAAGTAAACGAGATAAGTTATCTCGTGCGTCTCGACTCTCGATCGACCTTTTGACGACACGACGCGATATACGGATTTGCTAGTGATAACACAATGTTTTGAAAATTTGTGGCAAGTCATTGCATATATTATTAAGGCTATTTGTTATTTGTCGACTGTCTTATGAGTAGGTCATTAGCGTGATCTTGTATTACCTAGTTCATGCTTGATAAGCTGCTTTGCAAACAAGTAAATCCTTTTATACTCTGGACTCAGGACCTACGCAAGCCCTCTAGTGGATTCCTGCTTGTCAATCCTAGCGTGTGCGTGCGCTATAAGAAAGTACCTACATATAACTACCAGAGCTCGAAGAAGAGCATGATAGATTTCAACCTCTTCTAGAGTTAACGGCTACGAATGTTACGATACAAGTACAACTTTTCTACATGTATACCCGCATTAATTAAAATTTTATGTGGCCACTGGCCAATAAATAAAAATAATAATTTTAGAGCATAGAGTTTACAACCCACAATCCACATACACGCGACGTTTTTACGTTGAATTTCTTGGCACGACTACATACTACATACTTACTACCGTTTGAAGAGTTCTAGCTAACGAGGTGTCATTAGATCGGTCACAGCGCCACTGACGTATGGTACGTTTCCTGGAATTCCAACGGGAACAGTAATCGCGCAAGTAAATCTTGTAACCTAAAAAGTGCTGTTAACTTAAACTCAATTTGTTATAGAACGATAAACAGGCGAAACTTACGAAGTTAAAAAAGTTCGAATATTATCAAAAAAAAAAATGTATTATTTAACTAGCTTTTGCTCGCGGCTCCGCCGGCTTAAATATATTATCCCACGTGAACACTAATTTTTAGGAATTAAAAGTGGCTAGGCTATTAATACAGACTCCATAGCTCTACTACCATCTTAAATTTTATCAAAATCAGTCCAATAGTAGGTAGCTATATGCGTGAAAGAATAACAAACATCCATCCATCTATCCATCCTCACAAATATTCACATTTGTAATAGCAGTAATATTGATTTTGACTAATTTCTTCTTCATCGTAAGTTTCTATTTCGCAGTTATTTTATTTCTAGTTCTTTATGCTACTAATACCTTTTATAAATGTAAAAGTTTGTGAGGATGGATAGATGGATGAGTTCTTTGGATGGATGACTATTTCTTCTTGCAGGCAAAAATACATTAGAGATATGGATTAAGTACTTACAAGGCTAGAAATATATAAGGATAGGCTAGCTAGTAATATATAAGAAGTTTATTTATTATTTACAGACGGTTATTGTTTACTACGATGTGTTGAGTGGTTTACTTTCAATTAATGTCTTGTCCTTCATGTAGTTTACCAATCTTTTCCAATCGAAGCTTGACCGATAGAGGCCTAATACTTATTTACTCTCTAATAACGTTATCGGTGTCATAACTTTTAGTACATTCACCTAAGGTTTTTGTTGAGAGTGCTATTGTTGAATCTATGTGGAAAGTGTATTTTGCTGAGTTCTTTGAGTTTCGCCATCCAAGCAGAAAATCTATTTTTACTTTGATAGCTGGTTTTTGTGGTGTACCTTCTATTTTGAACATCACGTACAGCAAAATACCGCTATCATAAAAGATCGATTACACCCATAGATTTAGTAGTAGTATATACTAAATCTATGATTACAATTTACACCATACTGATTTTGAGATATAAAAATATGTAACACCACTATATTTTCGTTGGGGGTTATTTGGGGTTAAAATTATTATATTTACCCCGAATACTGATTTTCAGATATAAAAAATAAAAACATGTAATACCCCTATATTTTCGTTGGGGGTTATTTGGGGTTAAAATTATTATATTTACCCCGAATAAGCCCAGATAAATTCTTTCTGTCTCATCTCAATCGCTTCTGCGTAGCCACGGGAAAAAGCTGGTCATAAAATCTGCGCCTGCGTAAATAAATTATCACGTATCTCAGGAGCAGGGGAGTACCTACCTAATGTTATTTTTCGGGATAAGAAGTAGCCTATGTTTTAATATTTCAGAGCCTAAAATACTACCATACCAAAATATATCAAATTCCGTTTACTAGTTTTGGCGTGAAAGAGTAACAAACATCCATCCATCCATCCTCACAAACTTTCACATTTATAATTATAGTAGTAGTATAACAAAGATTAAAGCATTACCAGACCAGACCAGACCAGAATAAAAAATGACCCAATAGCCAATGTGATGATGACTGGGCACCCCTATACAGTGTCGACAGTTAATATTATTTGTAATTTGACTATTTTAATTACTATTTTAATTTTAATTACTATGGGTACCTATATGCCTGAAATAAAGACTTTTTATTTTTATTTTTTATTTATTTTATTACACGTATATATGTATGTATGTAAAGCTATTATTTACTATCGTCACATACAATATATAAGGTTTGGTAAAATCCTTAATCAACTACGGATATTTTGGGTATATGATTTACTGCTTATGTATAGACGTTTAGGCAGAAAAATAATTGTTATACCCAAAAAACAAATCTTCCTTTATTTGGGGGAGTTTGCGTTGAGCGGAGATTCACCCATTATGAGATGATTTTTTAACTTTGAGTATGATAATATTTTTTGAGTATATCAGCAGTATGTAGAATGTAGATCATATACCCAAAATATCCGTAGTTGATTTTACCAAACCTTGTATATATATTACCGTAAAATTGTAAAATCAGATTGTAAAATAACTAACGAGATTGTAAAAATATGTCAAATAATTCATTATAATAAAGTTAAATGTGATAATAAATTATAGGCAGCATATTTGCGTCGGAAGTCTATCCACATTTTTTAATTTCACTAGTTATATTACAATCTAACGGTTTTTACAATTTTACGTTGACGTATATACAAGATTAGCTCGTTTAAAATATAATATTAATGTTATACAAAACTTAGTGTCGCACTTTTACACCTAAAATAAGATCAGAACATGTGTTATGTTGCATCTACATGTGCAATACTAGTAACTAGTCTAAAATTGGCTTGTAGACGTGCATTGAATCTAAATATAATTTAAATCCCATTTCACACGTCTTTTGTTTTGTTGTGGTAATACTTTACATCAAGTGTGAGAATTTGCAGAATTGGTCTAATGTTGGACTACTTACCAGTTACCATCGTAATTACGTAATGGTACTCCTTCACCTGGAGCATTCGCGTGTAATGTAACGTTGTATATATTCGATATCGTTTATAATTTATATTATATAGTATATTCGATTCGATTCGTATCGTCGCGGGCAAAAACTACTTTATGATATAGTGTTAGTATATTGTTAAAGGAGTTAGGGCAAAAAAGCCAGGTAATTTAGTAGGAACTTTAACCTCGCCAGACCAGTGTAAAAGTAAATTGGTGAAAGGTTAACAAAATAAAAAAACGATAATGGATATAAATTTAAACCTTAAAAATTAACTCGGCTGCCTACACTTTTGCGTCGGCCATCGCTCGGCAACGCTCAGCCAACATGACGTATAGCCGACTTTACCTATTATTATGTGAGTACAACTTACAACTTACTTAAGTAGTGTAAGTAGTTACATACTGTTCAAGCTTACACTCAGTATTCTCATGGCGTTATCTAGGTATAAAAATTGCGTTGACCTTCGAAATGATACGCATTGTTAACTTCATATACGATATCTTTATCTATATTTTTAATTAATCTCCATTACTATCTAGTTATGTAGATTAGAGACAGGTATTATATGACTTTCCTAATGAAGATACTGGTTTTTAGGATTCCGCACCCAAAGGTAAAAACGGGACAAAGACTCCGCTGTCAGTCCATCCGCCCGTCTGTCTGTCTGTCACCAGGCTGTTTCTCATGAACCGTGACAGCTAGATAGTTGTTTTCACAGGTGATGTATTTCTGTACCCGCTATAACAACAAACACAAAAAAAGCAAATAATTAAAAAGGCAAAAATCCACGTTTGTTGTAACTTGTAAGGGGAGCCCCCATACAAGATACAACGAACGTGGATTTTTGCCGTTTTGTACGAAACTATTCGTGGGCGAATCCTAGCCGCACTTGGATGGTTTTATTCAAACAAGTTTCTACATTCATAAATTATTTGTCGTTCTTTTAATAATTTCAATATCTAGACACAATTTATATTACGTATTTACCTAGTCACCTAGTTACGTAGTTTAGTTAGTAGTAGTTAGTTTTAGTTAGTAGGACCTAGGTCCTAGTACGTACTTACTACTTAGCTTCGTACAAGTACAAAGTACAAACCTATAATTATATTTGGTTTGTAGTACAATAGATTACACACTAATAACTACTTATTTTATTAAGTAGTTACTTCCTACTACTTATTATAAATGTGAAAGTTTGTGACAATGGATGGATGGATGGATGGATGGATATTTGTTACTCTTCACGCAAAAACTACTATCATAACAGAATACGTAGCGCTATCGCGGCCGTAACTATCTTTTCTCGAAGCATTTTGCGGCTTTTTCGTGCCTCCATATTTTAATTTATAACAAAGCTAGCGGTCTGAATATCTGAATGTCGTAGGGAAGTCGTTAGCGGCACAAGCTAAATGCTAATGTTTTAAATTTCATAAAAATCGAGTGTATAGTTTAGGAGATATTAAGCGGCAAAAAACGCGATTTTGAAAGATATGGATAGATGGAAGTATGAGGATGGAGGTATATGAGACTTATGGAATATATTTGAAAACGAGTAAACGGATCGCCTGATGTTATAAAGTTGTAGTAATTTCTTACCAATTCGTTTGCACACATCTGCAACACCAGAGGAGTTACAAGTGCGTTCAGTTTTTTTAATCTCCAAATTAATCTCCGTTTCGTTCGAAAAATGAATCTTTTGACCTATATGTATTTTGTATTTATTATTTTCAACAGACTCCGACCCCTTTTAAAAACAAACTCGACCCCTCCTCCCGGTCGCGAGTTTATCTAAAAAAATCTGGATTTTATTCCGTTATAGTACAGTGTTCCCGTGGGATAACTTATTTACGCGAGTGGAGCCGCGGGCAAATGCTACTAATTCATAAAACATAACGATCACTATTATTAATAAATTACAAAAAACATAATATTATTGTATTTCCCTCCTTATGTCAATCGTTTCGTGGAACTCTGACCGATAAGGACTAAGGACACCCTTGTTTACGTTTCGACAAAGTCTGTTATTACTTGAAGCAGGGCCTTATGTCAAGATCATAGACGTATATATATTATAGACGAGGCATGTTGAGGCAAAAAGTGTCTCCAGTTAAGAGCATTGATCGGCGCGAGACTCAGATTTCACGAAAAACGCTACTTTTCAAATGCGTCTATATCTAACAAAAACTGGTTATTCTGATTTTTACATGTAAAAAAACACTAGAAAATATTGTATTCTAATTTTTCACTTATCATTTATTTTAAAATAATTTCAAACTTTTGAATAAAACTGACAAAACTAACCAGAAGTTTTTACAACTTTAGGTTCAGGGGCAATTTCAAAACATATAATAACTAAAACCGCTTACATTTTTTAAAAACAAAAAATCTTTACAAACTTGTTGGATCCTCTTCTAGATTTTTTGACGAATTTTATATGAATTTTTAAAACTACCATATAAATCGAGGCGCACGAGCGTTTACAACAGTATTTGTAAACGCTCGTGCGCCTCGATTTATTTAGTAGTTTTAAAAATTTATATAAAATTCGTCAAACTAATTTAGTTAAAAATTTAAATAGCATATTAAAGATAAAAGGTTCTTCTCATATATTATGTAAGTAAGAAACAAAAGGAGCAAGTAAAATACATAAATATCATCATTTTAAATAACTATAATTCCTGATAATTTCGTATTCTTTAAATTTTATTTTTATGAGATAGAAACGTATATAAAAATAATCTGACAAACAGATAATCTAGAAGAGGATCCAACAAGTTTGTAAAGATTTTTTGTTTTTAAAAAATGTAAGCGGTTTTAGCTATTATATGTTTTGAAATTGCCCCTGAACCTAAAGTTGTAAAAACTTCTGGTTAGTTTTGTCAGTTTTAGTCAAAAGTTTGAAATTATTTTTAAATTAAATGATAAGTGAAAAATTAGAATACAATATTTTCTAGTGTTTTTCTACATGTAAAAATCAGAATAACCAGTTTTTGTTAGATATAAACGCATTTGAAAAGTAGCGTTTTTCGTGAAATCTGAGTCGCGCGCCAATCAATGCTCTTAAATGACCCCAATCGGGGCCATTTTGACATTTGAAGTATGGTGAAAACAAGATGGCTGACATTTGATGTATGGTAAAAACCAAGATGGCGCAGCTTTTTCTTGTATGAAGATTTGTTCTATCAAATGTACGTCATAGCCTATCTTGAGTTTTGAAATCTTTGGTCAAGATGCAATTCGATAATTTCGACGGCGAAGTTTGAAAATAAATTAAACGTGTTATGCACTATGGAATTTGACTCAAGGGCTCAAGGCATCGCAACCGACATGTCACTTAGCTAACATACTTAATATATTTTTAAACTCAAATCCAATATAGGTATTTTTATTACGAACTTCGCCGTCGAAATTATCGAATGCATCTTGATTAAAGGCCCTGTACGGTACCTGCGGTGTAACAATGGGTGGCCACTGGCCATTAAATAGGCATCAAAGTAAACCAATAAAATATAATTATGAATGCACAATAATTTATTTACCTACTAACTTTACTTATCCATTGCCATTTGTAATCAATAGTAATGGCTAAGTGATAATATTTTATTGTTATAGTTAATTAAAATATTGTCATATTACTATACTAATATTATAAAGCAGAAGAGCTTGTTTGTTTGAACGCGCTAATCTCAAGAACTAATGGTTCGAATTGAAAGATTATTTTTGTGTTGGATAGTCCATTTATCGAAGAAGGCTTTAGGCTATATAACATCATGCTAAGCTCAATACGAGCGGAGCAACAATCAAGAATATTTCAAAATCGTTTTTTTTATTCTTTTGAGATCTTTCGCTGCATACGCTGCAGAAACGGTTAAAGTTTCGCTAAAATTAGGTATGTATGACAGAATTGTTTCCCTTTAAAAGTTCTAAAAAAATATCCGCGACTGTATAGTTGTATACATCCACCAAGTATTCCCTACGATTGATCCATAGAGATCGTATCTATCATTACGCACAGTAGTGTGTGTTAATTATGCTTGGACTACCTAGGAAATTATAAATTTAACAATAACACACTAGTGTATTATTGTTGTTTTTATTAACTTCGTATACTTCTAATCATTATGTAAAATAAATAACTATAAGTAACCCCCGAATTGTCAAGCAGTTGGGTAATTTTTTTATTTAGGACGAAACTTGAAACTGAAAGACACTCGTAAAAGTGTTTACCTTACGTAGGAATTTTTAGCGTTTAACAAAATTAATAGAATTAATAAATAAAATGGTTACATTATACGTAACAGCAGTGATAACTGCAATTGCTTACTGTTGTAATTTCCGTTTGTAATAGCTCCAGATAACCTATATTCTATCCCCCTTACTAATAAACGCTGTATAAGCTTTTAATAGTTATACAGCAATTTTTTCACATCACACAAGTGACATGTTTAATTCGATAGAACGAGACAAAACACTGTAACTATTCAAAGCTTATACAGCGTTTATTAGTATGGGGGTATATCTTAGCCCACCAAAAACATATTCATGTTAAAATATTTGCCAAGACGATACCATAATAATTATTATGACTCGCACAGACAAAAAGTTATCAGATCTCATGTAAAACCAAGCTTCTGACTCTACACGCCATAACCACAGTAAACAGAACACTACAAATTTCAAACACATGACGTGTCCAAACTGTCTAGATTAGTACTCTTTAGATTATAAATACACTACGTCGTGCCGTTGCACACGTTCCGGTTGCCGGGTAGCCGGTTGCGAAATGTATGGCCTTGTATACCGGTACATGTGACAGCTATCGTACATGGCCATACACTTCGCGACCGGCTACCCGGCACCGGCTACCCGGCAACCGAGACGTGTGCAACAGCACTTAGGCTGGGACTAGGTATATGCAACGGAATCCGGTAGGCCGTAGAGAATTATGATCACTGAAAATAGAACTCTGTGCTAATACAATACAGTTGAAAATGGAAGTTTCGAGTGTCGAGCTGTCATATATGACATTGACATTTGACTCGACACTCGGATGTTCGATTTTCAACTCTATTGTATTAGTGCAGAGATCTATTTTCAGTGCTCATAATTCTCTACGGCCTACCGGATTCCGTTGCATATAGTCCCAGCCTTACTGTGTTACCAAATCAATAGTAGTGTGTGTTGCTTATTTTTATTAATTTAATGTATTTCTAAGCATTATTTTAAGAAATTTTAGTTTTTCGCACGCCTTAACTTGTCAAATTTCTCATTCATCCGTACGCACAATTCTCGTAAAACTGTACCTACTTGAAATTTTTGCTTTCACATATATTTATAGATTAATGACGCTTAGATAGAACTATATTCAGTTTATTCAGACGATGTTCATGTGCGTCGGAAACAATTAACGTTGATTTTACTATTGACGTAAAAGTCAACATTACTTAGCTTACCGTGTTGCGTGCAACAGCTGTTAAATTCGTCGACGTGGTTCACACTTCACATCACTACAGAATATTATGTTATTTATCGATTATCATAATTACCTATTACATTATCGATAACAGAAACTTACAAGCGTTTCTAGTGATAGTGGATAGACCATGAAGCATGATTAACATGATTATGCAATACATGCATTTTCAGTATTAAGCCAAGGACCAAGCTCAATAATAAAATTATTTACACTACTCGTATGCACATTGTAATAAGATTATTTTTTGCGTAGAATTATTTTCTATATTTATGTAGAAGGTGATGTTTTCAAGGTATTTTTAAACATGTTTTGAAATATTGTATTTACAAAAGTGTTCGGTTTAAATTGTGTACGGTTCATAACATGTCAAGGATTGTGTACTTTATCCCATATATTTTCTTCTTCGTAACTGAACTCTGCCTAGGTAGACTAGGTGAAGGGAAATGACAAAGTAGGCAATGACCTCGCCTTAATAATAATTTACATTAAAAATTTAAAACTATAATATCACGCTCAATGATTCCGTCCGTCAGTATATCTGTCAAGACCCTTTATTTCATGAACCCGTGGAGGTATCGAGTTGAAATTAAAACCATATAATATATACGTCAAGGGAATCAAAATTCATAGGGTACTCCAGTACTAATGTTGACCTAGAACTATGAAATGGCTTTTGGCCTTAGGGTAAATATGCCACTGTTAGGGCCGAGCCACTCACGACCAGGGATCGCGTTTTGACAACCAATAACTTGGCCCTTCCGCAAAAAAGGAACCTGATTATTCTTAGGTTTATTACGACAGTGGCGAAGGCTGTATCTCCTTCATAGGGAAGCTCTAGCCAGTATAGTAGATAGCAGTGGCGATGGGTTCCTATAACTCCATTCCTATCGGCTTCCCTTACGGCTTACCTTTTGACGACCCTCATCCAAATCCCAACCTATTACACAGGCTACGGCTTCCCTATGAAGGAGAACCAGCCTTCGGCTTCCCTATGAAGGAGAACCAGCCTTCGGCTTCCCTATGAAGGAGAACCAGCCTACGGCTTCCCTATGAAAGAGAACCAGCCTTCGCCACTAGTAGATAGAGATTTGGATGAGGGCCTTCAAAAGGTAAGTGGTAAATGAAGCCGGACGATAACTTCTTTTTTGCACCGCTTAATATAATATTGTGCTAACTACTAACACTTCTAAGTAGATAAATACAAATATACAGATAGCCAAGGTACATAATATTATCAAGGTAGTCAAATATTGTATTATATAAAAACTGTTGGTAAATATACTAAATACAAGTGTAAACAATTATTATTTAAGTATCATTTCGGTTAACGATATACATAGTGAATATAAGTTGAGTAGCGACTAAAATATTACGGATGGCATGAAAACCTTGTGGACTTTATGAAATAATGATTTATTTCGGGACGTGAAAATTCTAGAATTTAGAATATTTCACAACAGAATGATCATAGGGTTTTACAAGGTCTAAATAATTAATTCCTTCAAATACTAGCATCTCTGCAAAATGTAGAGCTTCGAAGAATTATACGTGACCTAGATAGATGGGTCTACGAAGTACGAACAACTACTTGGAGCTGTTAAGTAGATTAGTCCAAGTGACGTGTGATTAGGGTTGCCATCTCTTACATATGACTCCCCGGACAAGACGCGTGAAAACTCCGGATTTTGGAGTACGAAACCCGGACATAGAACAGTTTTTACCCGACTACGGCAATGTCAAAAAGAAAGGAAGATTTATTATTGATGCTTATCAAAAAAAAAAAACGCCTTCCTAATTCTGCCTACAAAAACCCGGATAGCAAATAAAATCCGGCCCGGACGCTCCCCGGACGCCCTTTAAACTAGGACAAATCCGGGGAAACCCGGACGGATGGCAACCCTACGTGTGATGAATAGGCATACCCTAATACTAATAATTAGCTTCGGGTAACGGCACTCCTCAGAATAGAACAAACAATTGTTCTGTATTCTGAGCGGTACCCATTGCGTACCTACTACCTAACCTACCTATTGTTTCTTCTGTACGGACTTCAATTCTTTGAAAATGTCCGGTTCCGTAGTAACCTAAATTGACTTCAAATATAATTAAGTAGAAATAGTAAATTTGGTAGCAATATTCATCTTTATAATATGAATATTGTATTTTATAACACTTTACCGAGTTTCCTGGTATTATTATTTGTAGATATATTTTAATTTATGGTTATTATACTTTTTTTTTAGTTCGTGCACATCTACGATAACTCATATATAAAACAGGTACTTAACTAAAAATAAACTAAATAAAATATTTTTTTTGTTTTAATAATATGCCATTCTTGTAGTTTTTCTTTTACTAAATGAAAACTAGCCATTGGTTCAAGGGTCATTAGGCTAAATAGGCGCCTTTGTTAGCTAAACACTGTTCTGTTGTGAGCTAGCGTCGATCGACTGCTTAACCTAATTTCGTTCCAACCACAGCATTAATGTATTTATTTTATATTTTTATTAGAAAACTATATTATATTATTAATAGGTGGAAAATAAAAATAACTTAAAATGTATCCAAAATTTTGAAACACGTACAAACTAAGACCCAAGTTGGAACCTACATTGTACATACATACCTAATAGTTTTATTTTTTATTTTTGTCTATAGGTAATAGATAAATAATATTGAAGTGTCTGTTAGTAATTTCAAATTAACAGCTTATTGCATAATATACTATCTAGACACGCGGTAGCGTGTCAAGCCAAGTTCAAGTAACAGAACTGGTGAGCAGCACCGTGTGTAATATTACACGAACCATTTGGAGCCATACTATAATAAGTTTGTGTATACAGTAGGAATACGGTACCTAGACCAAAAAATATTTTATTTACGTCTGTTTGTTCCGGCTAGTCTCTGAAACGTCAAGGCCGATTTTGACCGAACTTCACCTAGGCTACTTTTAAAAAAAGGGTATATATCCATTCATAGTTCCACGTAAACGAAGTTGCGGAAACCAGTTAGCTTTATGTAGAACAGTTATAATGATATAATAATATTATGGTAAATTACATTAGGTAGGTATTAGGTACTCATTATGTCTGTGTTATACTGCTGTTATACAGTAGGGTTGACAACCCCAAATTTAAAAAACCGGGATTTGAAGTTCAAAAAACCAGGATGGTTCAATTTAAAAACAGGACGCAGTAATAGAGTTGCAGCAGTTAATTTAGTAAGTTAAATTAAATAAATGTTAAATGCTAGAATATAATATTAGATTTAAATATTTGAATAGAATTAAATTACAAATAAAAATTTAAAATTTTAATTTTAAAATACACGACTTTATTAGGGCTCTATAAAAAGTATTAAAAGCCAGGCTGCTTTGAAAGTTGAGACTATCCAGGACAGCCCAGGACACTGTAAAAACCAGGATATGTTCTGGGAAAACAACCCTATTATAGAGGGATACTGGCACCGCTTTATATTTTGTCTATAGGCACAGAATAAACTATATAAACTATATAATAGAACTTACAGGTCTACCGTCTTTAGGTACTAATTTATTAAAGAGGATTTTTTTTGTCTGTTTGCATTCAATAGGCTTCGAAACTTGTGGACCAATTTGATTAGATTTGGCACATATAAGACCACAGGAAACGATATAGGCTTTTATTGCAAAAAAATGTACGATTCCTGAGGGTCTCTCTTTTGCGCGGACAAAGTCGCGGGCAACATCTACTCGTTTAAATATCTTAGAAAGTAAATTTAAAACCTAAGTAGGTATGTAGTATGTTATAATATGTACTAAGTATGTACCTATCTAAACTATTACAGTCTAATACATTCACATCTTAACTTTAGACGTGGATATATTATGTTTGTTTGTTATCCATAGGTAGCTCGGATTTAACAATGTACCTGGCAAAATGTACGGGTTTTTTGCTGGATAAATAGATTGTGAGCATCGTACAGACGAACTCAAAGGCTAATGTATACATTATAATTTATAATTCTGCAACATTGACATTATATGGATTTACTAGCAAGCATATTGCATTGCTGCAATTTTTGTTCGACGTAACAATTAATGTCATCTAATACCGTGCGAGTGCGACTGAGTGGGTTCAAAAGTGACACGCATCCCCATATTTCATACGTGCCATCAGCCATATGTGAAGTTAGTACGGCACAGGTAGTTCATAGTTGGATATATCACAATTCACAATGCACAGGCAAATTAAAACATAGTCGTCCCTGTCTGACATTATGGACACCCGTGTTTGACAGTAGGACAAGTTAATTAATTCACTACACCAATATTCTAATGCTTTATTTTCCTCGGTGTAACTCACATTTATTTAGCAAGGAAAAAATTGCAATTTTGTATTTTTTTTATTTTACAAAAATTAAAAAAAAATCATTAAAACATGATGTAAAACTGTAAAAGAAAATTTACGTGTACCAAAAGTTACAACACGCAAAGTTTGCCGGCGCGGGCGAGTGATTTATTATTGAAACTCATTTAAAATCGAAAGTAACACGAACACTCACCGTTTATGTGTATGAGATGTAACAGCTGCTGTATTCGATGTCACTAAGCTTTTAGGTTACCGTGGAACTGCTAATCACCGAGCCACGTGTTTTTAAAAATAGAGGAAGGAAGGCGCGGTACCAGCCGCCACGCTGGTTAAAAACGGAATGAGCGGCCGCACGGCACTGTGTAAAATACAAGCGACGAATATGCGATGGCCGATACCGATTGCCGAGGCAAGCGAGGCTCAGTATTGCGTCAACCGAGACGCCACGCGACGCCATGTGACGCCGTAATACGAATACACTACGGCCACTGTATCTTGACGGGTCTGAACATAGGCTCTGCGAACTTTAGAGCGTGTACAACTCGTGAAGAAAACTGTTATTGTATTATTTTTATATACCTATGTACTAATAAAATTCCCTTATACAGTTGACCAACTAGTACAAATAAAATAAATACGAAAACACTTAGAAACAGATATTGCGCAACCTTCTGCGCGAAGTTCAGACTCGCCAAGATACATCGGCTGTTTTGTACATTGCTGTATAGTGTATGCTGACTTGCTGAGCTTTCGTCGGTCGGTCGTCGGTCAGCGTTTCTTAATCATTTTCAGTCCGTGGTCCCCTATAAAATCAAGCACGATTTCGAGGACCCCCTTAGTAAATAGAAACATCAGAAGTTTTCGGACCATTAACTTCAGTCACTCTTCACTTCAGTGATCAGTCAGTCTCGGACACCGCTCGATGACACGTTCGCTGTGCTAATTAAGTGTAGCGATTACGAGAGTTGGTGCAATTTGTTTATTTGCATTTTTTGAAGGATGAGACTGCGAACCCCCATACATATACTTGTCAGCGGACCACAGTTTAAGAAACAATGGTCTAGGTAAAACAATACGTATTGTTAATAAAAGAAATAGGAAAGGAGTCAGACTTGGACTCGGGCAAAAAGTCGGACTCGCGCACTAACCACTAAGGGTTCCGTACCATTATCAATACAACAACATATATTAATACATCGAGCATTTAACCCCCTTTGGAAGACCCCCCTTAAATATTTATTTTATTAAGTTTTCCTGCTTATTTTTAGAAAGAAATCACTATAATATGTGTCCATATAAATTTCGAGGAGTTCTCTCGATTCCTGATGGATCCTATCATTTGGTCACCACTTTGATATCAAAAGGACCAATTTTTACCCTATACGTACTTATATCAATTTTTTTTTTCTTTTTGAAAATCAGTCCACAGACGGCGCGGGCGGAATAATCGTTGAACATACAATAAAAATTAAAAATGCAGCCGAACGTATAACGGCCTTCTTTTTTGGAAGTCGGTTAAAGAAGTTATATGGTAAAATGAAAAGTCATGTGAAGTGCGGATGAAAAATCCTTCACATCACGTGCATGGAGAGTATACCTACATACATATAATCACGCCTCTTTCCCGTAGGGGTAGGCAACTAGCAGTGGTGAAGGGTTCCTATAACTCCATTCCCATCGGCTTCCCTTGTCACTTACCTTTTGCAAACCTTTATACAAATCCCTACCTATTATACAGGCTCCGGCTTCCCTATGAAGGAAAAGCAGCCTTCGCCACTGGCAGCTAGACCACTTCTTTCCACTCGCTACGATCCTTACATACTTGTTTCGCTTCCACCACTTTCCTTCTTACCATCCATTCCTCCTCTTACATCCAACGTAGCGAAGCGGCTTTCCATGGGCCACTTTTCGCCTCCGCGAGAACGAGACGTGATGGGTGGCGAACCACATCGCCACCATTTTGGATAATTAAATTATTTTTATTATTATCCATTGCGTACCCACGGATTGGCGGAGAGGGTAGGAATAGGAAAAGCGAAGTATAGGTGGTGTGGAAAGGGATATTGGTAAGTTAGGAGTGGGAAATAGGAATGTAGGATATTACCGCCCAGGAGGGCAAGGGATAGGACAGTAATAGCTAGGGAAGCCGGGGTCGCATACCCGTATACTAGGTATACCACAACTACCGGACAGGTAATTTGGGATGAGTATCAAATGAGTAGCCTCTATTTTATAATAATATAACCTATAATAGGTAATTGTACTAAATTGCATTCATTTATATCCATACTTACTTACAGAAGTTGGAAGGGCAGACAGACGGACAGACGGGCGGGTAGCGGGGAACCCTAAAAAATCAGTAGACCGAATGAATAATGATTCTAAATATATATTTTGTAGTATCACTTTTTATCTAGTATCTATTGCACACGGCGCGTCGTAACAAAAATGACTCGGCAATTTTTAGAAGTTTTGCATTATAATCACATTATAGCTAATCAATAAGCTACTTCTAAGATTTTTTGTTTGTATAATGTGTCGCAAAATACACAATACACACGACACTTATATTAACTCATCGATATCGGTGTTTATTTTGTTCTTAGGCTAGGACTACATTCTCCGGAATCCGGAACGCAGGTGAAAATACCGATCACTGTAGGTATATATAATTCTGCGCTAATACAATAGAGTTGAAAATGGAAGTTTCGAGTGTCGAGCTGACATAAATGACATTGACATTTGACTCTACACTAGTGATTTCGACTGTACTGTATTAGCGCAGAGTTTTATTTTCAATGCTCAGGATTTTCTGCGGCCTTACGGATTCCAGATCATATAGTCCCAGAGTCCGGACTGAGTATCGCAATTTACGGTGTTTTACTTTAAACAGTTTAGGATCCCAACTCCCAAACAATTATTTACAGGAAGTATTACATCTGTCTCAAAGCTATATTTTATTTTAAACGCAAGCGGCAAGACACATAAAAGCAAAAGAAAAAACCCAAAACAGTTTCAGTGAGTAGGTAGAAGCTATGAATCATTATTTTAAACTTAGATACCTACTTGGCACAAATTAAACTAGGGCAATTAAAATAGATTTATCTTGTAAATGACACGTTGTGTACTTTTTGATAAGAGTTCGTTATCTGTTTAAATATTTTTGTTTATATCTGTGTCATATACTAATTACCTGAATGTAATTATGATTATTTTGAAACAAAAAATTAAACCGACTTCCAAAGTAAAAATGCACAAAAAATATGAAATAAAATATTAACTATTTAGGTATCTACTTACTCAATCTTCATAATTTAAAGTCGGTACCAGCCCGAAAAATAGAACTCACGTTCAAGTTGGCTGTACGATGGAGTAGAGAAATAGTTAACATTTTAGCCAAATTTAAAGGGGGAATTATTTAGAAAATAAGATTTATTTTATACTTATTTGTGCATTTTTACTTTGGGAGTTGGTTTAAATTTTTGATTGATAATTTTTCCCTATTTAGTGACATTTGTTAAATTATTATTATTAATACATTTTAAGAACCTTTAAAATAAACGATCGAAAGTGTAATTGAATATGCGCCAAGCTTCCATTAGGTATTGTAAATAAGATGATGATGATGATGATGATTATTAATTACTGTAAGTTACATAGAGTTGCAGTTCTTTAAACAACGCCGAAAATTCCAAACGCGAACCTTTAAAGACTGAGGAGTTCTGTTTAGTGCTTTTCTATCCAAGGTATACCTTGGTGCAAAATTTAATTTTTTGTTAGTATACCTACCTACTTATGTTACTTAATACTTTAGAAAAATCAAAATCACTATATGTGTCCATATAAATTTTGAGGAGTTTCCTCGATTCCTCATGGATCCCTCATCAGGTTTCTACTTTAGTGACTAAAGGACCAATTTCGAATTAAACCCTTTACAACAGCAAAAAAAATTCAAATAGGTCCACAAACGGCAGAGTAATGTTCAAAGATGTCCGTGTCGCTGTAAAATACTATGAGAGGTAGGTACCTTTTATAATTATCATCATAATGTGATAATGTAATATGTATGATGTGATGATAGTGATGATTATGATGATTACTCTAATTGACATAGTGGCATATGCTTGCAGTTCTTTAAACAACGCCGAAATCCCCAAACATGCTTGGCGTGTATATGCTTGGATTACTTACTTCAGAAAAAGTCGAAATCAAATCATTATGTGTCCATATAAATTTCGAGGAGTTCCCTCGATTCCTCATGGATACCATAACAGCCGAACGTTTAACCGCTTTATTGGAAGTCGGTTAAAAATCGACCCGTATCCGTCTAATCCCCAAACATGCTTGGCGTGTATATGCTTGGATTACTTACTTCAGAAAAAGTCGAAATCAAATCATTATGTGTCCATATAAATTTCGAGGAGTTCCCTCGATTCCTCATGGATACCATAACAGCCGAACGTTTAACCGCTTTATTGGAAGTCGGTTAAAAATCGACCCGTATCCGTCTAAATCGAGATACTTATCCAAAAAGTAAATTGACAATGGAAACAGGTTCACGTTGTATACTAAATTATCTCATAACACAGGAATACCTAGTCGGAGTTCGGAGTACGGACACACCTCCACAGCGGTATTGAACAAGGTCAGCTGACGCAACCGGCTTTCAGGATTACTGTACCCGTGTACCGGAGCCCTAATGGACGACCCCCATTACATCATCCACGGGTCGATATTCTATGGCTTCTGAGATTCACTGATACCTATGGTGGCTATAGTTAATGAACCGAGGGAAATGCTTTCTAAATCGTTACACAATTAGGTTAGTAATTTAATTAATTTTAATGAAGATTAAACAAAATATGTTTATTATTTAGGTTATTTTAACCCGCATTTTAGTTAATTAAAGCAAATTCTAGTAAATCGTTTTGTAATGTATCTTTTTCCATCTTTTTGCTAAACGATGGCCCCGTGCGAGTTTTCTTCTCGCCGGGCCAGTTCCCGAACCGGTGGTAGGCATCACGTGCGTAGGGACAATTCCGTAAGTGTGGCTTAGTAACCACCAAAAAAAGCCAACCAGTTCCACAAAAAAAAATCAAGGGATACTAAGACGATACCATATGCCTCGCACTGTGAAAAAGCTATCAGATCTCATGTAAAACCAAGCTTCTGACTCTACCAAATATCTAACTCTACACGCCTTAACTCTACAAGCCTAACTATACAAAATCTACACCTTAGTCAAAATATGTGGCCTGGCCATCAGTTGTTCAAACATCAGTTTTTCTCGAAGAGCTCAAAATACTTATCAAAAGAAAATTATCAGTGAAAATTTTTAGCACTTATTTTTTATTGCTCGATTAGCTTAAAAATGACGCATTAGATAAAATTTAAGCGCTTAGCGGGAAGTTGCACGGATGGCCTTTAGGTCAACTGTTTTCCTAATTTTTTTATGAACATAAGTAGCTGATTTAAAGCTTGGTAGCGTAGGCACTAGACACGCGGTAGCATTAATAAAAGAAAAAAATATTGATATTAAATATTAATTTCTTATAAGATAATAAATCATATTGTGTCTTCTCTGTTGGCGATTTAGCATTATTATACTTTTAAAATACAATGAATTAATATAAATAAATCGCGACCTTTACATGACCTTTAAAATTTACTAGCTGACCCTACCCTGAATGAAATTAAATTTTATACTAGGTGTAGCAGAGTGTGTCGTTTAAGAACACAATATCTACATTAAATTATTATGTATTTTGGCTCGTACGGAAACAACGCGACAGGTTTTTTTAAAAAGCTCGTAGTGACCTTCAAAGTTCAGAGCTGAATTCTAAAGGTCAACGTTTTTTTAATTTCCGTTTATCGAAATTCATTACTTAAGTGTAGTGTAGTGTAGTTCAATATGATTCCTATTATAATTACACAATTTGATGATGCTGTAGGTATCTAATTATTATTAATGTTTATCTACACTAATATTATAAAGATGAAAGGTTTGTTTGTTTGTTTGCCTCGAAAACGCTCTGAAACTACTGGACCGATTTTGATGAAATTTATATAGAGTAGACCATGGGGAAGGACATAGGCAACTTTTTATTGATGCAAAATGTACGGTTAATGCGAGATTCCCTCTTGCGCGCACGAAGTCGCGGTCAATATCTAGTAATTTATAAACTGTGGACTTATTTCTGAAACAAGCGTGGATATTTATTTCATTGACGCATTATTATTTTGACACCAATTAGTATAATATCATGATTCATGAATAAGTAATTATATCTATTATGTAACCTAAGCTATATTTAAAATGTATTGAATATTGAAATGCTTTAAATTTAGGTAGGTAGGTACGTAATACGTAGTAACTACACACACCAGCATATTTATAAACTTTAAATAACAAAAGAAGTGTAGTATAAAGTAGATTTTAAAATAAAACCATATTTTTTTAATTATGGACGTTTTTTTGTTCTGCTAAATATGCAAGTGTGTTTATTCAGTAATACAAATATATACCTACAAGGATTAAAAATATATAAGCATATACCTACTTCAGTACCTAGGTACTTACCCATAAAACATTATACTACCAACTACCTTTATTTACTTATTCGTAGTGGTACATAGTTACATACCTACTAAGTATCATATTTTAATGCGTTTAATTTCCAATAACAGCACGAGTTTCAATTCCATATTCTACTCACTAGTGAAAGAAATCTGATAGTGGTTCATGCATAAATTAGGCCACATTAGCCCAACACTTCGGCGGTCAATTAGTTTTAGTAAGTACCCAATTAAAGGAGCTTGGACTTTACATGCATCCAATATCCATACATGCATCATATCTAACGGGGCGGGGTCAAAACTCAAATGGCTTGACTGATGCAACCTAGGAATAAGAAATACTGATGCAACTAATGATCTTCATAGGATTTTGTCGACTTTTAGACTAGTCCAGGGAGCTGAGGGTCATTTTAACCGACTACCAAAAATGGCGGTTATGAATATAAAATAATAATAATAATACCGACAAACCATAACATTAAGAACTTGAGTTATGCAAGGTCAAGGTAAAAAAAAATAGTTTTTTTTGGACTTTTTCCCAAGACGTTTTTTTGTCATCAAATCATAATTATTTTGAGTAAGTAGGTACTTTATTACGTGTAAGACCAGTATTATTACACTTTAAATATTTTATTTCACGTATGCTTTATGGAATGCTTCTGGAATCTGGATTGATAACTGCTCGAGTCGCTGGAAAAAATGGGATAAGCTTAGGACTCAGGAGGTTCGAGTCATTGTAACTTAAAATAAAAACACAAAAATTAGGAATATTGCAGATATTATATAAGCTTCATAAGAATTTAACACGGGGAGATTTTTGCTCGCTTGGGTCGTTTTTTTTTGGGCGCACAATTCCTTCTACATCCACTGCAGGGGACTGGGCAGCAAATGTTGTTGTCCTCGCATTGTATTTGTTTGCACGAGTGCAGAGCTGGTTTCGGCTTAGCCGTAGCCCGCGGTGTTATCAACTCCACCTGACAGAAAAATAAAAAGAAAAGTTAGATCTCGCGCCGTATTTCGTAGTGGTTTTGTTGTTAGTTTGTTCGTTAAGACTAATTCGATTTTTGCGTGAAAGAGTAACAAATACACTTAATTATCTACGAAGGATTCGATAAGGTGCATTAGTAGGATTAAAGCGAAATTTTTCTGAAACCCGGGCCGGGTTGGAGTCGGATTTGTTTGGAGTCTGAGATATTAAGCTCGAACACTGCAGTTCTTTAAATTGCCTGAAAAAGAAGATTCTGCTTTTATTGTTTTGGCGCTTAATATCAATTTGTGTTTTTGCGATTAATATGTAACCTGGATACATACATTTTATTTAAAGTCTCTTAGTTCTGATACATACATTATTATTTAAACAAAAAATTAAACTTTAATATGTAACCTGGGTAACCGAGCTTTGAACGGAGTTCTGATAAATAATTATTATTTAAAAAAATTTAACCGACTTCCAAAGTAAAAATACATAAAAAAGTATGAAACAAAACTTTAAAATTTGGCTAAAATTTTAACTATTAATACTCTACTCGATCTTCTTAATTTTCAAGTCGCTTAATATACTACTTCAGAAAAAGTAGTCCGAATCGAAGAAAATAAATTTTGAGGAGGTCCTTCGTTTCTTCATGGACCCCATCATCAGGTTACCACTTTTTTGAAAACGGGAACAATTTGGGATTACATCAAAAAAAGAATTTTGAAAATCGGGCCACAGACGGCAGAATTATCGTTGAACATACAAAAAAATAATAGATACAGCCTAATGTATAATCGCCTCCTTTTTTGGAAGACGGTTAAAAAGAAAGAAAAAGAATCACAAAAATGTTTATATGACCGGGATTCAAACCCGAATTTTCGAACAAAGAAAAAATTATACATATGCGGTACCTACACCTACCAAACCGCCCAACGAACTGACTATAGAGTTGAAATTATTGATTTATTCTTGCACGACGAAAGAAAAAACTTAAACAGCTTAAAATGCTCAGTTTCACAGGGAGTTTTGGGGGAGAAAAATCGATTCCCATACCCCAAAACAACCCCTGCATACTAAAATTCATGGTAATAATATAATGCTCGTTCTTAGAAATTGCAACCGTTTTCGAGTTTCGAGATACCGATTATATAATATGTCACCGTAAAATTGTAAAAACCGTTAGATTGTAAAATAACTAACAAGATTGTAAAAATATGTCGAAATATTAAAAACTAATATATTTTTATTCTAACGAAAAATAATGTGTTAAAGGCAGCATATTCGCGTCGGAAGTCTATCAACATTATACAATTTCACTAGTTTTTTACAATTTTACGGTGACGTATATACAAGATTGTTTCGTTTAAAGTTATAAGATTCTTCATCTTTACATTTTTGTAAACTGTACAAATCCCTGTTTACCTCAATGTTTCCAGTACGGTTTGGTTCTCCGGTCTGTTTGCCAATCTTCAATAGAAATATGTCTTTGTCTGGACGAAGGACTTTGTGGGCTTCAACCCCTTTTGGCGCGTCTTTTGGGGTTATATCGCACAGATTATCATGGTGTTCTTTTTTGCTGTATATGACCTCTGAATTATAAGGCGTCCTGTTGGTAAGGGCTTCGCAAATATCGTCAGGAATCTAAATAAAACAATGCAATATTTGAGACAAGTTGGTACCTTCTTACAAACGCTCGTTCTTAGAATTTGTAATCTGTCGATGTCTGTATTTTTGTTGTCTACTTACTAAGTAGGTATAAGTATCATTTTGCTTTTGCTTGGCTACAGATTGTTCTTAAATGTCGATGTAAGATATTATATTTCTTATGACTGCGTAGCTTCGAACCTTATATTAGGAAGGTTCTAAGCTTAATTAAAATCAAAGCTTGCAATGTATCTTATTACAAAACTAGCTGTCCCGACACACGTTGTTCTGTCTTAAATATGAGCTGGAATGAATAAATAAATACACCTACAATGCAACGTACGTCCTAGTCCTACACCTACTCCTACAACTTACACCTTTTCCAATATTTCTCACCGTTTAAACCTTCCCTGAACTTCCACACTTATTTCAAGACAAAAATTAGCTAAATCCGTCCAGCCTGTCTCGAGTTTTAAGTCCCTCAGGAACGGGATAAAAATTCGTATCCTATGTCTGTCTCCTGATTTTAAGCTACCTCCCCAAAATTGTTCAGCCAAATCGGGTCCGCCCTTTTTGAGTTATAAAGAGTTATAAAAACTTTATTTTATATAAAGTTATAGATAGGTATATAATAAACATCCTAATGTTTATTATCATATTCGTGTTACTTGTAATACCTATCAATTTTTTGTTAAACCTAAACTTCCTAAAACCTAAATTTGCAAACAAAAAATAATTATGCGTATGCATACCATTTCTAATCGGACTGACATAAAAGAGTCGAAATTATTGACATATTCTTATTGCACATCGAAAGCATACACTAATGATTGGTCTCGCTGGGCGTGTCTAACTAATCATTCATCTATGATCGAAAGATATATTTTGTCACTGAAGTCAACAACCAAGGCTTATAAGTTACATATATCATAATATTGAACTTAGCTCTAATTTCACATTTATGTTCTTGATAGGAATAGTTATTACCTATTTATTAATAAGCTACTGCTTAGAGCTAGATGTGGTATTACTAATTTAATGTTTACCTGAAAATTGAGTTTATTTCCTTTGTCTCCTATCCCTGGCTGTCCACAAGTTTCAGAGCACACCGAGGCATCGTCCTCGCAAGTACACAAGTTCCTTATTTTTTCCTGCGACGGCGTCAATGCCGGTGTCTTATAGGTGCTTTTTGGTACGCGGATTTTAATCTAAGGATAAACGCTAATAAAGTAATACTAAGGCACTACCGCACTTGGTAAGAGCTTACTAGGCTCCGAAAAATGTCATTGTGCAGAGTAAAACCCTTAATAAGTATTTTGTAATTCAGTTCTCAAAATAATTATAATGATTTTAGAAAAATTCAGGATGACCAGTTGAATGGACTTCATAAAATTTTTACCTCGTTCCCATTAAATACAGCGCCAATTTCTTCGAACGGCTTACCAGAAGAAGTAAGATCGCCTTTTCCCATTTTAAATACGGTAATTTATTAATGTAAGTACATGGTATAAAAATACAAAAAATTTAATTGCAGATACCAAAACAATAAACTTTTGGTGACATTTGTATGTCACCTGTCCAAATAATATTTTTCGTTAGATACTTGTCTCTGAATTGTAAGGCGTCCTGTTTGGTAAGGGCTTCGCAAATATCGTCCAGAACCTAAATAAAACAATGCAATATTTGAGATTTAAAGTACAACTATAATAATATTCTCTCTACTCTTTATTATAATATAATAACTCTATTCTCTCTCTCCATACCTCCTTATCTTTCAAAATCGCGTTATTTGCCGCTTAATATCTCCTAAACTATGCATTCGATTTTTATGAAACAATAGCTTGTGCTGATAACGACTTCTCTGCGACAAAAATTCAGACCGCTAGCTTTGTTACAAATAAGAAAACAAACACATGGGGGCACGAAAAAGCCGCGAAATGCTTCGAGAAAAGATTATTGCGGCCGTTAAATACTTGGAGATAGCGCGGCCGCGCTATCACATAAAACCACCGCCGTTTCACGAGCAGCCTGTCTTTTCTTATAAAATAATATGTATCAGTAAATGAGCAGAGGGTAGGGATGCTCGATGATCATCGATTTTCGATGATCATCGATGTTAGACGATAAAACATCGATGTTTTAACATCGATGTTGCATTATTCAAAACATCGTAACATCGATGTCACGGACACACATAATCGGAAATCCAATTGAAAAAACTTGCGGTAAAATATTTAACCACTATTATGATATCAACGCCATCGGAGACAGTAACTCACGGGAACCTTATATGTCCCGCGATAAAAAGTAGCTAATGTCTTTCTCCATGTTCTACTTTATATATACAGTGCCAAATTTCATGATAATCGGCCTAGTAGTTTTTACGTCAAACTGTAAATAAAGTATCCCACAGGAACCGTACATTTCCCTGCGATAAAAAGTATCCTATGTCCTTTGTGCCTCAGTTTTGGCGTGAAAGGCGGACAAACACTTTTTCATTTATAATATTAGTAGTATAGATGTATTAATGACGGACGGCCGTGAAGACGTTTGCAAAATATCGAACATCGATGATAAGCTATCGATGTCATTATCGATGCCAACATCGATGTTTTTGCAACATCGAGCATCCCTAGCAGAGGGATCTACTGATCTCCTCTTTTTAATATTATACATCTATGGCTGATCCCCACTAAGCGAAACATGAAATCGTTTTTTGTGAAAATGTGGTAGGTATTTATTTCTGCGATCAAGTCAGCCCATTGATGCGACATCTACCATGAGATGGACGGTCGACTTATGGTAACTACCATAAGTCGTTTGTCCATCTACTCCACTATCCACATCCACTTAGTAGTAAACTAAAAGAAGAAACAATTTTGTATAAGGTTATAATATAAAATATAATATATTATGCGGTGTCACATCCCACGGGCAATTTCAATGTAAGTAATCGGTGATGACTGGTGATGACTGATGCTTCACTGTTCTAGTGGTTAATTATATTCTCTTCTTTTGCTTTAAGCAGCTGCACGAGGGTTTATCATCGCATTGCGTTTCCCTCGTATCGTAGCGGCCTGGTCGTTTCTTCTCTGGAGCCTTAGGAGTTACCAGTTCAAGTTCCATTTTGCAGCGGCGGTCTCCATTAGGACCGACTTTGGCAATCTAATTAAATTATTACTTTACGATATTTTCTACTCTATTGAGAACCTACCTACATATTTTAGGAAGCTACATTTTTAAAATGACAATAAAGACTACGTTTTCGTGCTACATTAGATACCCAATGCTGCAGAATTGAGATTGGAATTTGAAAAAAATATATATTAGATAGGTTGGTCTTGGTAAACATAACTGGGTACATAATATCAAATGTGTATTATTTTAAAATGAAATCTTAGAACATGAAACCAATCCCAAACAAGTCACCTTTAGTAAAAATACGTCTTTCCTGGGGTGTAGAATATTTTGGGCGGGTCCCGGAGAAGGGACATTTTTCGGGATCTGATTGCATTGCCACGGACATGGACGTTTGGTTTTAGACTCTTCAGGAGTTACAATGCTCACTTTTGTTTCTTTTCTTTCGGGTTTTAATAAGCTCCACATTATAAACTAGAATTTTGCTGGCTCTTAGTGAATAATTATTCTTAATTTTTGTTTACCTTCTTTCAAAACGACGCAACGCTGTCATAATTTCTGATAGAAATGCACAGATAAATACATTTTTTTAAATCTAGAAGTAGGAGCTAATAATAACAATGTTTGATAGTGGAGAGTCTCCCGACTCCCGAGGGAGTCCCTGCCCAACTAACATTTTGGTAATAAGAATAAGCGCTAAATGAGCTACTTAAGAGAAACTTAAAAACCTAACGCGCGAGAAAGATTCGTACTCCGCAATCGAATGTTTCCGTCGAATATTTCCGTCGAATATTTCGCCGGAATAATTCAATGGTAATATACCTAGGTGTTAGTTTATGGTGTATGGTGGTTGAATGAATTATTTGTTCAGTGGCACATACGTAAGTAAAATATAAATGTTTATTTTATTATAAATGGGATTGATTAAGTATATAATGTTGATATGTTTGGTATGTACAATAGCTCTGTACGCATCGATTTTGATGCAGTTTTCAGAACAATATTATTTAGTACCTACTATATGTAGGTATAATGTACTAAATAATATTGTGGAAGTGAGGCTGGAACCTGTAGTAAGGACGAGAAATAAAAATACGTGTACCTAGCTCGAATTAGAATATTATATGTATTCCAATATCTATACTAATATTATAAAGCTGAAGAGTTTGTTTGTTTGTTTGAACGCGCTAATCTCAGGAACTACTGGTACGAATTGAAAAATTCTTTGTGTTGGATAGTCCACTTATCGAGGAAAGCTTTAGGCTATATAGCATCATGCTAAACTCAATACGAGAGGAGCACCAACCAAGAATGTTACAAAATCGGGGGTCTTTTTTTCCTTTTGAGAGCTTTCGCTACGTACGCTGCGGAAACGGTTAAAGTTTCGCTAAAATGATGTATGGCAGAATTGTTCCCCTTTAAAAGTTCTAACAAAAAGTCCGCGACAGTATATGTCTATCTTTTAAGGTTGGCTCACTATAACCTTTTTATACTAACCAAATTTGTTCTAAAAGTAAGCATTATTTGTGAAAGTGTTTTCATAAAGATTATATTAATCCTTATCCAAGTAAATACGTTATTCATTACAAGCATTTAATCTAGAAGAAATTTGCCGTTTACATCATTTGATTTCAATGAGTATTTTAGAAGATATCGCAGTAATAAAATAATCATGCGCGCTAGTACGGCGCACGGCGCGGGCGGGCAGTCGTGACCGTGAGGTGGAAGCGCTTCTCCTTCTACGTAAATGAAGTCGCGGGTAAATTTTAGCGATATCCCAAATTAACTATTCCACGCGGACGAAGTCGCGGGGAAAAGCTAGTATCAAGATAAAATTATTGACAATATAAGTCAAAGTATTAATTCAAATTTTAAACTGTTATACAATACAGAGGTTTTATTATTTGGACTTTTGTAGATACCAATAGAACCGACTTCAATGAAGCCGGAACACCTCAATTGACCTCAAACCACCACCAAGCGAAGACTTTATTGAAGAGGTGCTCTGACGACTTTATTAAATGATGCGACGTGCAATCAAGTCACAACCATAAACTCAAATATACCTACTGGTCTAAGATACGAACTAAGGTCGACCTTCACTGATGTGTTAACCAGATGAAAGTGATATTTTATCAAATAAAATAAGTTTCTGAACATAATTTAATTAGGCAACCCCTTAAAAAATGGTCAAGACTATAATTAATTCAAAGTATTTTTTTTAGTAAATACAACGTGTGACATATAAGGTATATCCATCCGAAACCCATGAAATTGAACAACTTTCTCCGAGGAACACAGGTCGAAATATTAAAAAAAAATTTGGTTCTCCCATACTAATTTGATTAGCTGACCATGCGGTTTATATGGGAGGTCCAAATTTTTTTTTCATATTTCGACCTAAGTTCCTTGGGAAAAGTTGTTCAGTTTCATGGGTTCACTGGGTTTCGGATGGATATACCTTATATGTCACACGTTATATTTACTTTTAAAAAAAATAGTCTTTGAATTAATTATAGTCTTGACCATTTTTTAAGGGGTTGCCTAATTTAAATATGTTCAGAAACTTATTTTATTTGATAAAATATCACTTTCATCTGGTTAACACACGAAACGAGCAAACGGGTCACCTGATGGAAAGCAACTTCCGTCGCCCATGGACACTCGCAGCATCAGAAGAGCTGCAAGTGCGTTGCCGGCCTTTTAAGAGGGAATAGGGTAATAGGGGAGGGTAGGGAAGGGAATAGGGTAGGGGATTGGGCCTCCGGTAAACTCACTCACTCGGTGAAACACAGCGCAAACGCTGTTTCACGCCGGTTTTCTGTGAGCCCGTGGTATTTCTCCGTCGAGCCGGCCCATTCGTGCCGAAGCATGGTTCTACCACGTATCAATTTTTTATTTTAGTTGTGGTTGTAAATAACAATTCTATGTATATTTTAATTGAAAACAGTAAATAATGTAAATTAATAAGTCGGAAAATAATATTTTGACCATAAAAGCGATGTTCAAGAAATGTATGAGGCCTGGGCCAGCCCTACGTACAGTATATGTAAATATAGCTACATAATATAGTAACCGTTTCCTATTCTTTATTTTGTTTAATTTCACTTCGTTTCCATGTACATTTAAATTAACTTCGTCAAGGAGAGCAACACAAAGTAAAATAAAACATGGCGGATCAGATCAAAATTAACTAAATAATGTCATTTTGATGACATGACTTTTGACAAAGAAAGACGTATGGCATTCAAGACGTCGTCTCTTCGTAAAACTGTCTACTACGTCAAAAGTCAAGTCAAAACAACTGTCATGGCCGCCCTAAAAATAGTGTTCTCGCAATAAAAAACTCTTCAAATAATCATTTTGGTACGCATGTACCCTTCTTCAAATTATTTTTTTGTATTTTTATGATATTCCCATATTTTTTTCCTATTTAACTATGTAGTGTACATAGAACTGGCCCAAAATCAAACATGTCTTTTACTTTTAAAATTTTATAGGTTATGTTTATTTAATGGCGTAAAATCTACATTACCTAAGGTTCCTGATAACTCTTTTATTCCCAAGTCCCAACGCAGTGTTAAAAAAACTATAGCTAGTTTTTTAATTCCACTAATTGGACTTTTATAATGTGGGAGTAAATCCTATTATACAACCTGTAATGATTTAAAGGTGGTTTCTGACACTCGCAGCATCTAGATCTATAATACCTATAGTTATCACTTCTTTAACTTCTATAGCTCTAATAATACAAATAGTTATCACTACTATAACTTTCTTTTAGCTCTTAGGGCTCCATAGAACTCGTTAGGTGGTACAAGGTATTGACTAACTCCATTTAAGAAATTTAACCGTTTGTAAGTATTAGCAGACACCTTACAATTGGTGATAGTGTTTTACGTTTCCTAAAGATGTAAGAGTAAGTTATACAAAAGTTCTGACAAACTCCAAGTTAGCACCTTAAGTTATATATTTTTCCTTTATTTCTATTATGCCTCTTGAAACTTTAATTATTTATTCCTAACGCCGCAGTAGAGTCCAAAGCTATTGTCAGAGCTCTTATATTATGTCGTTTATAATCAGTTTTATAATACTTTAAGTGTCAAAAAAGGTTTCCCTTAGCGCCAAAATTTTAGTTGGGTGGGGAGCTAAGATTTTATCGCCATGATGCAATTGGCCATATTATGAAACTATCACACTGCAAGGTAAGTAAATGGTAACAAAACTATGATGCTTTTAAGGCTTTGGTGTTACAGATTTCCTATTAGCCATTGACGACCTCTGTGGCTCAGTTGTTCAGCGCTTTGGTGCTCAAGCTCGATGAAACTATCACACTGCAAGGTAAGTAAATGGTAACAAAACTATGATGCTTTTAAGGCTTTGGTGTTACAGATTTCCTATTAGCCATTGACGACCTCTGTGGCTCAGTTGTTCAGCGCTTTGGTGCTCAAGCTCGAAGGTTCGAATCCTGTCGAAGGAACAAAAAAAAGTTATTCTGTATTCATGGATGTGTATAATTTAATAAAAAATCTTAAATATATGAATAGTATAAAAGTATTAAATATACTTCCCGTCGTCTGGTACCTGTAACACAAGTTCTTCGGATACTTAGCACGGTGCCAGATTGACGTGGTGTGAATGTGTTCTGTGGGTGTGAAGCGTCCATAGATATTGTTATTATTATTAGCCGTTCTAAAGATCTAAGCATACATACGGACCAACAGAAAAATCTACTTTGTTTTAATACTAAGTATAAGTATCAAGCGGTCTTGCACGTCCCGTCTCGTTTTTAACCGACTTTAAAAAAAAAGGAGGCGGTTATACGTTCGGCTCTATATATATATATATATTTTTTTGTATGTTCAACGATAATTCCGCCGTCTGTAGACCGATTTACAAAATCCTTTTTTTGATATAAAGGGTATAATCCCGAGTTGGTCTCGTTTTGAAAAAAGTGGTGACCTGATGATGGGACCATGAGGAATCGAGGGAACTTCTCGAAATTTATATGGACACATATGGTGATTTCGATTTTTTGAAAGTAGCCCAAGCATATGCTACCAAAAAGTAAAATTATGCTGCAAGGTATATCCTGGGTCCAAAAGTACAGAACAGAACTCCTGACTCCTTATAGATACATGTTTGGGGATTTCGGCGCTGTTTAAAGTACCTACTGCAAGCATATGCCACCATGTCAATTAGAGTAATCATCATCATCACCACCACTATCACAATGGTGTGATTCACATTATGATCATATAAAAAGTATCTCATAGTATTTTACACCGACACGGATATCTTTGAACATTATTCTGCTGTTTGTGGACCTATTTCCAAAATTCTTTTGTCGTTGTAAGGGGTAGGTATAATTCGAAATTGGCACTTTAGTGTAAAGTGGAAACCTGATGATGCGATCCATGAGGAATCGAGGGAACTCCTCAAAATTTATATAGACACATACAGTGATTTTGACTTTTACTGAAGTAACACAAGCATATATACTTCAAAAAATAAGATGTTGTACCAAAGTATACCCTGGATCTAAAAGCACTGAACACAACTCCTCATTCTTTAAAGATATGCGTTATGAAATTTCGGCATTGTTTAAAGAACTGCAAGCTTATGCCACTTTGTAACTTACAGTAATCATCATCATCATCATCTTAATAACAATACCTAATGGAAGCTTGGCGCATATTCAATTAAACATTGATCCAGCGGCGTGCACACGGTTATGACACTGGGTATGCGGCGGAGTAGTCGGTCACAAAAACTTTTTCTTTTATAGATTTTTAGCAATTAGCCATAGATAATACAGATATATATTAGTATAGATGCGCAACTCTAAAATTGAAACTGAGTCTTACAAAAGTTTCGGAATGTCGTTTTTAGATGGCGTTGTACCGTTTTAGTTACTATCAAACCCGCTAGATGGAAGTAGTACCGCCTGATAATTTTTATTGAACTGAATTATGGACAGAAATTAAGTTTTATCGAATGTCGTAGACACAACAACGACCAAGTTCCTCTTTAATAGTGGGATATGGTTGCTGCATAGTAAAATGTTCGCGAGCCCTTATACTGTATACGCCTTGTGTTACCGATAGCGCGATGTAGAAGTCGCTTAGTGGCATCTGTTGTGACTATCCGTAAACTTTCAAACTGTTAGTACCGGATATTCATTTTTAGATGTCTATGTTCTCTGTTAATTTGTGCATGTATGAGAGTTTCACCCCCCTGCAATTAGCATAGCCACAGCCAAGCGACGGATTTCTAAATCGGAAACCATGCCAACAGAACTAACAGAACTTCATAACTTTTAACATGAAACTTTTGAGTTACATTCCCTTTTTGCTGATTTAATTATTGTAACTCGGATACACATTATCACTCAAACCAATTAAAAAGCAAATCACTACCTACAATTTTTATAGAACTTCAGTAATAAACTGTTAAATGTACACACTTTCAAATGTTAAAATGAAAAATCTTTTAAGAAAACTATAAATATTAAATATAATGGCAACCGAAAAATAACAATGCGTTTTCACATGAAAAAATGGCTTCCTTGAATCTGATATTTAAACAAATAAAACCTTACTAAAACAAAAACGCATCATGTGCGTAGTGAGTAATTAGATTTTACGTCAATTATAATTACTCGCATTATAGGCCACCGTGCCACGAATATACCCGATTACTTCCGTGTCCCGACAACTGCCGAACTTCGCCGAAGTCTATAAGCATGCCGTAGGAGTTGGACGACTCGCGCCTTGGGATATTCATAGGTGTGTGCGTTTGCGAACTGTGTACGGACACTAAAATTACTACACACATGCGAACAAATCTACTGCTACACGACAAGGCAGGAGTCGCATCACCAACATGTCGCTAAACGCCTGCCAAACATAATGTACTTGTAAATAGGTGCTATTATAAAATATTAGGCGTTTTTAAGTTATTATATTTTGTTTATTCATTTATTTACTATTAATTAAAGTCATATAAAACGTCCAAACGTTTTATTAAAATATCTGTGAATGGTAAGTAAGTAAAGCACTGCATTTCTGCCTTTATGATTGATCGTTTATTTTAGTTCGATGTATTAATAAGTATTATCTTAACAAAATATATCACTAAAAAGGGTGAATTTATTATTTTTAAACAAATTAATAAACCAACTTCCAAAGTAAAAATACATAAAAAAGTATGCAATAAAACTTATTTTTTAAATTTGGATAAAATATTAACTATTTTTCTACTCAATCTTCTTAATTCTGAAGTCGGTACCAGCAAATATGGACGTGAGTTCTAAAAAATATTGTAGGATATCGTTTGGGCTGGTAGCGACTAGAAGATTTTGTAGAGAAATAGTTAAAAATTTTGCCAAATTTAAAAGGGGAATTATTTAGAAAATAAATTTTATTTCATACTTTTTTGTGTATTAAAACTTTGGAAGTCCGTTTAATTTTTTGTTTAAAAATAATAATTACCCATTGGGTACGAAACCCTAAAAAACATTTTCAATACAGAAGTATATTGCAGTGAGTAGAGTTATTTGCTGAAGAAGTTGTTTTCTCCAAGAACGCTTTTCCACGCGGGCGAAGCAGCGGGCAAAAGCTAGTAAAATATAATTAAAATAATATAAGTAATAAAATCTAACTTTAGCAATAAGTGTTAGTGCCGTTACACACGTTCCGGTTGCCGAGTAGATGGTGCCGGGTAGTCAGTCACGAAGTGTATGGCCATGTATAGGTCGCGCAACGAATTAAGATCTTTCGACAAACGTAGAGGGGGTATGCGTAGAAGTCAGTTTTTGGGTGTGTTTGGCGGTAGCGGGCTCGGGCGGGGAGGTGTGGATGCGCCGAACGCATGCCGAACGTAGCTGCCGACACGTTATTGGTACGTTAGTAATATATATTCCTTGCTATTGGTCACATGCGCAAACGATCCCCTCCACTTTCACTGAGCGCTCATAAGCCGTTGCGCGACCTATACGATAGCTTTCACACGTACCGGTGTACATACATGACCCTACACTTCGCGACAACTACCCGGCACCGGTACCCAGCAACCGGGACGTGTGCAATGGCACTTAGGCTTACCGCTTAGGTCTGGTATAATTATAATATAGATAAAAAGCTTCTTCGGTTGGTTACAATTTTATTTTGTAAACTGTTTTTCTATTTTATTACAATCTATTTTATTGTTACGTGTTATTCAAGTTATTTACAGCAGATCACACAAGATGGCGCACTACGACATGCTACCAGCGGACACGTTCTTGAACGATTTAAGCAGGGGGATACGTAGGTCCGACGTGGTTTCATTTTCATCTGACTTTTTATTTTGCGTGGTCGCCGACGTCCCACTTTACAAGGATTACCGCAAGGGCCATACGTCTTACATGGTTTACAAGCTAGTTTACACGGAGAGAGTGGAGGAGGGCAGTATCTTACCGGAGAACAAATTAATGTTGGTGGACGAACTGGTCGACAAATTGGTCGACACGGTGGCGGTATACAAGGTCTACCGCACGGCGGTCTGCGACATGCATTACACGATGAACACGGAGATGTCGGTAAGCAAGGCCTCGGTTTACAAGGTCGACAAATAACCCTCTTGCATTTACTGGGCAAGCATCGTGTAATAGGCAGATATGCTGGAACTGGTGGGGCACACGGCTTGCATGGGAATGGTGGTGGAGACCATTCTAAGAGTAGCTCGTTCCTGGCGAGCGGTGCTCCTGTCAGTTTACGTACGACTAGCTCAAACACTCCCCGCCTTGGGTTATTCGTTGAAGTCACTTTTATCCTCCCCTGATCTGTGTCCGTCGGTGGTGTCACATGACATTTCATGGCAGGATCTTTACAATGAGAATAACATATGTCGGTAGCGCCAATTTTTATGTGCGATATTGTCACCATTATGTTATCTTTGACGGCAACATCCTTATCGTCTATGGAAACTTTCTTGGAGGTGCTTGCAGCTGCTTCTTTTTCATCTTTAATATTTATGATTGGTGTATTCTTCTTAGTTTTTATATTTTCTACTGAATCTTTCCCCTTTTTTAGTGATTGTTGTTTTGAATCCCATGAAACATTTGATTTTGCTGATTTGATTGTACTTTTTGAAACTTTATCTTTCACATTTTTTCCAGCTTCTGTCTTGGATTCTTTTGCTTTTAGTTCTTTTGACTTTTTTGCTTTTGGCTGTTTTGAATCTTTCACTTTTAGCTTTTTACTTGATTTAGATGATGCACTAGACGTTGAACCTTTGTGTCCCATCCCCTTGTCTTTCCCTTCTGGACTTTGTTTCTTTTTGCACCAAAAGAATAGTTGTGGATTCAGTAAGTGCTCGGCTACCTTGGTGGTACTATTTCTACAAGGAGTACCTGGAGTGGACAAATCGGCGCAAGTGGAGCAGCATTTCGAATCGGCTATTACAGTTACTAGACTTTCACAGTTGTGCACCTGCAAGCACTTGTTTAGTAATGCAGTAGCTTGAGTTCCATTAGTGCAAAAATAAGAGTAGTCTTTTTCTATGCTACTCATACTATACACGCAAACAGTATTTCCAAACAAGCCTGTGTTATGATTACATTTTGTATGTTCATTGGAGTGAGCCAATTTAAACTGTTTGCCTAAGCAAAAATCTCTGTCGATTGTTGACTTTTCAGTGTTTTCGATGAATCGAAGCAAATATGTAAGGAACTTGGAGTGATTCTCTTGTTTTGCCAAATATTGGTAATACGCCTCCTCTTTTTGGACATATCCTGTAGGAATTTCAGGATAAATAGGTTAGTATAATAAAAATGCAAAAAGTATTACGTAAACTATTTAATTTTAATTTATAAATATTTCAAAATATTATTGTACACATATTTTTGTTGATTTTAAATTAGGTGAAATTCACTACACAATATTAACAGCAATACGGGTACGAGGAATGGCATTGAGTAGGTCTCGTGTCGTGGGTTGGTACAGTTTTTTCATTTGTTTCGACTGGTGTTATGAAATTATATTCTAATCTTTGCTTATGGCCAGGCATTTCTATAGTTTTGCCGATACGTAATTTTATAACTTGATTGGGAAGGTCGTAAACCACACCTGGATAATTTTCTGCATTGGTGGGCATCAGTTGGTCAGGGTCATCTCTGCTTACGTCTCCTACTCCGTCGGATGTAAAATTAAAGTGCGCACGCTGCTTGTGGCTTAAATCACATAAACCAGTAGGAATTTGGAAGACCACTTTGTTTCCCGTTGGACAGCAATCTGTTGAAATATTATTGAAGACAGATATAATTATTGTAGTGAAATAGTTTATACTATTAACATTTTGGTTTTCCTTTGTTTTTTACTCTTTAGCCTGGCTACGCGACATTCACAATCTAAATCAGATTGTATAGCTGTATTAGTTTTATAGGTAGGCTTATTCGTGTCAGGCCCTTTAGGCGTTGTAAATTCTAATTCCGTGTGGCATTTTCGATCTCCCTCTGTGGCTGTCTTAGCTATTTTTAAAACAAAAACGTCCTTATTGGGAATTTCCTGCCGGTTACTATCCCCCCGTGCAAAAGACTGAGCATGGTGTTTTGTCTGGAGGCAGCCTTCAGTCGTACAAGAGAAATGAGTGCCAGTGGGTTGTACCCCATGACAGCAAATTGCTTCGCTAGGTAAAGCCAAACTTATTTGATTCATTCCACACGGTGGATCGCAGGGGCCATCGTTTTTTCGTTTAGAATAAGGACGCTGCAAAGCGCAATGGGTCTGACTAATCTTCTTAATTATGGAAGCCCCAGCAGGTACTTTAATTTTTAGCTCGTTGCCATTCACATTTGATCCTATTTCTTCGTATTCCTTGCTGGGACCTGGGGTCATTCAATATTCAATACATGTACTTATATGTATGAAACATTATACTTAATCTAGATACAGTAAAACCACCTTACTAATAGCCTTCGGCAATCATCGGCGATGCATTGTATGAAAAATAATGATTTCCGAAAGCCATTGAGATTGTGGTCGTCGAAATTATTAACGTTACTAAAATATTATATTGACTTCAATCTTAGATTCTCTAACACTGTTTGTCCACCGCCACCGTCAACGGGACGTCAACAAGGACGAGATTATTTCTGGTCGAAATTAAATAGACGAGACGGGCGTCCGGTGGACACACGGCTTTAGTAAATGTATGTATCGCGACTTCGTCGCCGTCATGTCTTTCTCGTTGACGTCCCATTGACGGTGGCGGTGGACAAACAGCGTAACAAACGTAAATTGAAATGAAGTTAATACCTACTAGGACCTTGAAATGTATTGAAAATTGAAATCTTGATCTCAGATAGCTAAAATGAGATCAAGATTGATTATTATTATTAATTACGGGCGATGAGGGAATGGTGTCTACCATAAAGTAAGAAGTACATAAGATTTAAATGTTAGAATATTGTGAATTGTATTACGGAACCCTAAAAAGTGTGTGTCAGCTCCGACACACGACGGGAGTGAAGTGTAGGTACTTTTTTACCCGACTACGTCCGTCCGTCTGTCTGTATGTCTGTCCGCGCTTATAGGTTCTGTAATTATGAATATAAATAGATGAATTTTGGTATAGTTAAAGACTGTGTACCTACAGATCTCGGTTTTGCCATCATAAAATAATATGTAATAATTTTACATTTTACCTAGTGGTGGCTCTCCATACATGTGAAGTGGGGATGAAAAATATTTTTTCATTCTACCCTATCGTGTATGGGGTATCGTTGAATAGGTATTTAAATAAACAAAAGGTTTCATGACTTACAAAGTCAACCATTTTCGAGGAATCGGCGTCCAAAGTTGGTCCCCCCCTGGCATTTCTAAACTAAGAAACTTGTAACTTTCCATGCTAATAGATCATGATAAAAACTCTTTAGGAAAATTATTTCGAGCCAAATCGGACAATACTTTTAATGTAAATCAGAGAGAACCTATTGCTCGTTGATATTTACGGAACCCTCCTTAGACGTGTCGTGACTCTTGGTTAGGTTATTTGTTATGGCGGCAACTTACATACTTACTATATTAGATATCACCTATGACACCCTTATTAATAAAAATATTTACACCATGGATTAGCAAATCCAAATCGCTCTCTTTGTCTATCAAGTGACTGTTCCAAAGTATCTGACAGAGACAGCCATGTTGGATTAGCTAATCCGTGGTGTAAATATTTTTATTAATAAGGCAGTGAAAGTTTCAAATCACGGTTCATGAGTCTGACAGACGGACGGATCTTAGTGATAGGATCCCGTTTTTACCCTTTGGTTACGGAACCCTAAAAAATTACAATAATTTAATGAAATTCTTATTTAATTATACCTTTTGGGACGTGTAAACAATATGGAAAGGTGTTTCTGCAGCCCATATCCTGTTTCTTTTGTGATCTGGGCCCGGAGCAAAAGCACGGTTCCTCGGGCTCCTCACATGGCATTGAGTTGTACTTATCTTCCGCTGCGTCATACAAATTACAAAATATAGGTAAGTACTTAGATGTAGACTTTAATTCACTGGTATATATCTTTTACCCGCGTCTCCGCCCGCGTAAACACAGTATCCCAGTGGGATACTGTGTTTACGCAGGACTTTTACGGGATAAAAAGTAGCCTATAGAGCTTAAACTAGGTACCTACTACGTGAAATCAATTAATCCATCCTCACATACTATAGTAGGATTATTAGGGGTAGGAGTAGGAATTAAGAGCGGTGAAATGTGTGAAATATTTTTTCACACACTGATCATTTTAAAATCTCAACACTATGTCTCAAATATTAGGTAGTAGGTGCGGTCGTAGTGACTTTATTACCTGGAGGACAGACATCGTGTTTTCCACCCTTAAGTCCGTGGACCGCACCACAAGCACAAGGATCCTCTTTGGACTGAAATTCTTTTTGCGGAACACAGGATCTGTCTACAACGCCGGAGTCACCGAGGGTTGTAGCGGGAGGCGTCCCTTGGAACTGAGTTACTATTTTGTTTCCGAAGCACGATATTCGTAAAAACATAAGAATTTCACCAGTTTCCATTCCGTCAGGCCCAACAAAGCGAAATGAGTCTTTGAGCGCTTGGTAGCTAACATCATTTGGATTGGATAAATACTTTTGACGGGATTCCATAAACTCTTTTGTCATGTCGATTGTACATTCACCAATTATTATTTTCGTCGGTAAGCAGCCGCATGGTAGAGCCTTATAAATTGTTACCTTGACAGGAAAACTGCTCATGCAGGAAGATATTTCTTTCTCTTTTAGGGAGAATAAACACGATTTTCCGCGGTTGAACACCTTAAAAAATGGTCCTTTGGATTCAGGAAAATTAGTTGTATCATCGTCACATATTTCTATTGGCTCAACAGCCGGACAATTAATATTTATACAAGTTTTAAAATCTCTATCGAAGAAGCATGGTACTTTTGAAAAAATAATTTTATCTACAAGCACCTCGAAAAGAAACAAACTATCATCATTCTTTGCCATATTTTTTATGGGGATGGGACTTTATATTTATTAAATTATAATTTTATTGTTTTACTCATACTTAAATTTTGAATTGTGATATGAACAAAGGAAAAACTAATTGTCATTTATCATTTTTCATATGCCTAAGTTCATTGTACCAAAAAGATTTTAGTGAAAGTTATGTACCTACTAGCCTTTTCCCGCGGCTCCGCCCGCGTAAATATAGTATCGGGTATCCCACGGGCCACGAGAATACTGTACTTTTTCGGGATAAAAAGTAGCCTAGTTTTAATCCAGAGCCTAAACTATTACCATAAAAAAATCATCGAAATCTGTTTAGTAGTATTTGCGTGAAAGAGTAATGTTGAACAATTCATCCATCCATACATCCATCTTCACAAACTTTCACTATACTGCCGTCCTCAAACTAAAAGGCGGTTAAATGACATAAAGAGTTTTTGAGATAGAGCTAAAAAAAGCGGGATTATTTTGAAATCTATGCTAGTGATTTTCTTTAAATAATTATTGTTAATAAATGTTAATGAATGACTTATATGACAACATTAGCAATTGTTTAAAGGAAATCACCAGCACTGATTTCAAAATAATCGCGCGTTTTTTAGCTCTACCTCAAAAACTCTTTTTGTCATTTAACCGCCTTTTAGTTTGAGGACGGCAGTATAGTAATTAGTAGTATGTGTAGGTAATTATGCGCCACACTCACGGTCCAGCCTACAAATCGAAGGCCGCGGACTTGGCAAAAATTATAAATTGAGCGAAAGTAAGGCGGTTTACATAATATTAAAATTACTGTCTACCTACTTTCAAACTTACAACTAACGACAGGTTACTAACCAAAGCCTTGTTCAGACGCTTGCTAAAATTTAAATAAGTAACTAAAATTTTTATTAGTATCTACTTATTAGGTTAAGATAATTTGGGCAGGAAATAAACGGCATGTTTAATATTTTATTTCTTTAATAAATCATTATATATACGTACCTTTTTGTTAAGTGCCTTAGGCTCTCTAAGTCCAGCATACAAATCCAATACCCCGGCCTAGAAGCGAATTTGTACGTAAAAGTCATTGACACTTATGACCCTAAAGAACCGCTATCCCCAACCTGCGGCCCGCGGGCCGCATGCGGCCCGCGTGAAATCTGTAACCGTTAGATAAAGTTGTGAAAAAGCGTTCACAATTCCAAAAATCTCACTGAATGAACATAATTATTATAATACATATTGAGTGTGAAACGGAACGCGTCCGCGTCAGTTACTTGCGAAAATCAAATACTCAATTAATTTGTGTTTTTCCTTCTAAAAACTTTAGAAATAGTGTTTTCTACTTAAAAACAATTAAACATTTGCGTATATACAATAGTTTCGGCTTAAAAAAGTGCAATAAGTGCAAATCGAAAGTGTATTTAGATTAACCTCAAAATCCTTGAAAAGTCGTTAATCGTGATAAAAATACAAAAAAAAACAGTGTTCTTTCAATATGTATGACATTAAAACCCACGAAAACGGCTAAAACCAGATAAAATCCCATCCAAATGGGGAACGAAAAATAACTTTCCGGCGAAACGCCGAAACAACATCCAAACAAATCCTTGGTGCAACAAGTGTTTCATAAAGGACTATTTAACAATGCTACACCACAGAATTACAGAAAAAACCAGAAACCGTCAACGCGCTTGAAAGTGAAGCCGTCACGACCATTCCAAATTGGAATGGTTAGATATTTAGTCTGTCAGTCAATGGCCGACGCGCGCCTTGTAAACTTCGTTTGAAATTGACAGTTTTTAATTAATTATGCCGACTTGTGTCGTTCTCACATGTAAAAATGCTGCTGGGACTGTGAAGAAATCACATGGGATCACATTTCATCTGTAAGTAGTACATTTCCAATTCAGTTGAATAAATTATTGAATTTAAATCCATGTCGTAATTGTCATAGAAAATCATGGTTTCTTTTTGTAAGTGTTGCCACAGAAAAACAGGATATTTTACCCAACTTTTTTTCAATTAATTTTTATTGAATAAATAATTGTCGAAACATAATAACGCTATTGTTTTGTAAGTGTTGCCACAAAATAATGGAACATTTTACCCAAATTTTCGTAATTAGTTAATATTAGATTTTACAATAAAATACAATATACTTTATTGCGCATAAGCGAAATTTTAATAACACGGAGAGTACTACTAATACTCTACGTGGTAGAGCCATGCTTCGGCACGAATGGGCCGGCTCGACCGGAGAAATACCACGGGCTCACAGAAAACCGGCGTGAAACAGCGTTTGCGCTGTGTTTCGCCGAGTGAGTGAGTTTACCGGAGGCCCAATCCCCTACCCTATTCCCTTCCCTACCCTCCCCTATTACCCTATTCCCTCTTAAAAGGCCGGCAACGCACTTGCAGCTTTTCTGATGCTGCGAGTGTCCATGGGCGACGGAAGTTGCTTTCCATCAGGTGACCCGTTTGCTCGTTTGCCCCCTTATTTCATAAAAAAAAAAATACTTTCTTCATGATTTTGATGGGAAATTCTTCTTTATAATTACATACTCACACAGCACATACTTAAAGTCGTTTTGTTGCAGTTAAATAACGACTACCTATATGCGAATTATATATTAACCGACTTCCAAAAAAGAGGCGGTTAAGGTTTTGCATCCAAAAGTACTGAACAGTACTCCTCTGTCTTTAAAGATGCGCGTTTGGAAATTTCGGCAATGTTCAAAGAACTGCAACTATGTAACTTACAGTAATCATCATCATCATCTTATTTACAATACCTAACGAAGCTTGACGCGTATTTAATAATTATACATTCGATCGTTTATTAAACGTTCCTAAAATGTTTTAATAATAATTTAACTAATTTCACTAAAAAGGGTATAATTATAATTTTAAATAAAAAATTAAACCGACTACCAAATAATAATAAAGTTAAAATAATAAGGCTGGTACCGACTTCAATATTAAGAAGATTGAGTAGACTGTAGAGAAATAGTTAAAATTTTAGCTGAATTTAAAAGGTGACTTATTTAGATAATAAGTTTTATTTCATACTTTATTGTTTATTTTTACTTTGTTTAAAAATAATTTTTAATTAGTACTTAAATCATTAGCAATCAGTAAAACTTCGTCATAAAATATGTGATTTTGTAATTTTAGCTTTCCATCTGACGAAGAAAGAAAGTCGCAATGGACAAAAATAATTCATAAAGCACGACTAGATGTGTTCTGGAAATCATCAAAGCAGAGCGTAATTTGCTCAAATCACTTAGAGGAGTAATACATTTATTACACGAAAAGTGGTTTGAAAAGATTAAAAAAAAACAGCTTTTCCAAATAAGGTTTACTACTTTGTTCATTTAAATAATATTATATTCTTATCTCCACCATCCAATATCTCCACTGCAGGAGTACAGCCTACTGAGGGTGTTCGATTCATAATCCACCGCGCTGACCTATTGCGAGTTGGTGGATATCAAAAGTCCTTAAGCTTGCTAGATTCTTCTACTTGCTATTCACGATATTTTCCTTCACCAGATTTTTTTTTAGTCAGGGGAGGTTTTTCTGAGAGAAAAAAAAATTGTTTTTAATAATTGCATGTTTATAAATTTTATGATGACTTAAAGAAAGCTGAATATGTTATATGAAAGTTTTGGAATCTGCTTATATATTTTAAAGATTGGGAAGAACGATTTAACGTCTTTTTTTCTTCATTAAAACAATAATTAAGAGTCGAATTTATTTTTAATGGTTTGAATTTACCGCCAAAACGCTCGGTTCGATAATGTCTAAGTTGACGTCAACTTTGTGTGAACAACAAGTGAAATCGAGTTAGTAATTTACACAAAGTTGACGTCACACAGTACATGTCATCGAATCGAGCATTTTGGTGGTAAATTCAAACCATTTATAAAAAATTTAAAAACCCACCGACACAAAAAATAAACTTTAAAAAGTAATAAATAATAAACTTTAAAAAGTAATATTAATAAAATATTATTTATTACTTTTTAAAGTTTCTCTACAGTCTACTCAATCTTCTTAATATTGAAGTCGGTACCAGCCTTATTATTTTAACGTTATTATTATTTGGTAGTCGGTTTAATTTTTTATTTAAAATTATAATTATACCCTTTTTAGTGAAATTAGTTAAATTATTATTAAAATATTTTAGGAACGTTTAATAAACGATCGAATGTATAATTATTACGTAAAATAAAACATGGCGGATTAAATCAGAATTCTATGTCAGAATTAACCAAAGAATACAGTCGTACAAGGATCTTTTGGCACTTCGATGGGGGCGTGAGTGTCGCAAATAAGAACAATACTTATTACTAAAAGTGAAATTTTACAAGACGGCGATGTTAGTACTAATTTTATCCACGTGCCAAAAGGTAAGTGTCGCAACTACAAAACAATACATAATATTAAAACCACGTGCCAAAAGATCCTTGTCAGACTGTATCATTTTGACAATGACATGACTTTTCATAAAGAAAGACGTATGACACTCAAGAAGATGTCTCTGCCTAAAACTATCAACTACGTCAAAAGTCAAGTCAAAACAACTGTCAATGCCGCCCTAAAATAGGGTTCTCGCATTAAAAACTCTTCAAATAATCATTTTTGTACGCACGTACTCTTCTTCAAATTACTTTTTTTGTATTTTTATGAAATTCCCTTATATTTTTCCTATTTACCTATGTGGTGTACATAGAGCTGGCCCAAAATCAAACATCTCTTTTAAACAACATATTTTTTTCCCCTAAAAAATTTTGGTTGCGGCCCGCGACACCAGGAGTACAACGGGTTTGTGGCCCGCGTAAAAAAAAGGTTGGGGACCACTGCTAAAGGACCATACCTACCGACCATCCGGCCTGCAAGCTCAAGGCCGTGGATTTGTAGGCAAAATTTTTAAATGATTGACACTAATAACTCTAATGACACACATTAGTACCGGTACATTAGTACCGGTGCTTGATACGCTGGATACGCTGTGCATATGGCCTTTAACTCACCGTCCATCTTGCAAATCCAATATCGCGGCCTTGAAGCGAACTTGTAAAGGGCCATACGCACGGCGCATCCAACAAATCCAGCACCGGTACTAATGTACCGTCATTAGTGTCAATATTGTCAAACATTTCAAATGTTTGCCAAATCCGCGGCCATGAGCTTGCAATGGACCTAGTATATCAACAGGACCGAGAACTGTGAGCAAAAAAACGAGCCGAGCGAGAGGTTGGAAGAGAGGCCGTGTCTCCCTTTCTAGTAGGGTGACAATAATATTTTCTCTGCAGCAGAAAAGGTTTCTCTCAAACTGCAAAGCTGTGTGAGACAAATTGTGAAACACTGAATGACATACAGCTGAGGCTTTAAAAGTCGACTAGATTGAATAGTGTAAAATCAAGAAGGTTTGAAGTGACGGCTGCATTAATATGTAACAGATTTTTATGTAATTCTCTGCCTTACTTAAACACTATTGAGCCATTTTTGTCGCATTTCTTTATTGTTGGGAAATCTATAAAAACTGTATTATATTATCATTAAAGGCCTTACTCGACTTCACACGTTTTTTTCTCAGTAGGTACTTACTACGATTCTAGGCAAGTCACTACTGAGTACTGACTAGTTTATAACAAAACGTAGTACAATAATTATAACTTTAATAACGTCAGTTGATTTAATGTTAACACTTTTACACTAGAATAACTAGATTAACATTAACAATTAACTTACTAATGTTACTAATAAACGAAATATTGCAACCAGCATAACTTTCACTTCGACAAGAATATACACAACATTTGTTCACCATTTTGACTGTTAAATCATCAAATGAATAATAAAAACATAGTTACGGAGATACATGAAGTAAGAAATAAAAACTATTTTCAATTTTAATATTATCCGGTGTTCAGCATAAAATATGTGTATAAGGTGTACCAGAATCTCATGGCAAATAGGCAAATAAAATTTTGTAGTGTGCAATACTGGGGAAATTGGATTAAACGATCTTGATACTGGTTAATTTTTAATTATTTCTTTGGTATTATTGAACATCTAGATAGTCATTCAGGACAAAGGATTTTATATGTATAGTTATACATATAAAATCCTTTGTCCTGAATGACTGACGGATCAACGCACAGCCTAAACCGCTGATCGTAGAGACCTGAAACTTGCAGGGATTGCTCTTTGTAATGCGTAGGGATCCGATAAGACGGGATTTTTCGAAATTCGACTCCTAAGGGGGTGAAAAGGGGGAAAACAGTTTGTATGCGACTACGTGATTCCTTGGTCCAATCTACTTCATATTTTGCACAAAAATTATGTAACAGAATTGATGGAATTCGTGTATCATAGTTTATTGAAATTCGTCCCCTAACGGGAATAAAAAGGGAAAGAAAGTTGTTTGGGAGCGATTTGCTTTAAAGTTGATATAAATACTCTTTAGTGCTTTTGATTTAAAGCTCCCACTCACAAGCAATCGATCGATTTAGTCTTTACAATTTAAACATTTACTGGATTCGTAGTTGCAAGTAAATCGGTTTAGATAAAAATTAAATATAGTCTGAGATCCTAGGGCCACCTTACTATACTTTTTATATGAAATTCGTATAATATATATACGCGTAAATTTTGTTCCAACTTTAGACCCCCATCGCAAAAACTAGCTGGTAGGTCTTACACTAATCATTGTATGTAATAGTTTGTCATTAGCAATTTACTTTCAAATACGAATTAATTTCCAATTTGATCGAAGCAATCGATAGCCCGTGAGTGGGGAGCTTTATTTTTACTTTGACATAATATATTGTCATCGTGTTGAAAAATAAATCTGACAAGAATGCGAAAGTTAAATTTGATGAAAATGTTTTTGAAAAACTAGGCACCTAAATATTTGCGATTGCTGCATTAATTATATTCATAATACTTAATATATTACATACTATTTCAGTAGAATATTTTGAGTGTAGGTCTATGGTGTAGGTATAATCCCACCAAAAACATTCTGTAAAAAACTAGCCAAGTCTCGATGGAGCTGCTTGTTTATCTCTAAAAAGTAATGAAATCTAGACAAAATCGTGCCAAGTCTAAGGTTCCTTACTGCGGTTTCTTTATTATTATAGTTAATGTTGAGTGACTTGGCCGTTGAACATTCTTTATACTTTAGTGGGTACAAGTCAATTTTGTTTACATTTGTAACTACCTATGTTTGTTAAGCGAGATAATAGCCCATACTGGTATTGGTAATTGGACGCTAGTGTCTCATTTTAGGCTGTTGTTGATTGTACAACACACGTATTGGAGCAATGGTGTCATGGAGCCCCTTTTGTACCCTTGTGTGCCCTTCAACGGCCAAGTCACACAACATTAACTATAATAATAAAGAAACCGCAGTAAGGAACCTTAGACTTGGCACGATTTTGTCTAGATTTCATTACTTTTTAGAGATAAACAAGCAGCTCCATCGAGACTTGGCTAGTTTTTTACAGAATGTTTTTGGTGGGATTTCACTTCTTTTTGTAGAAACGTGGGCATATTGATTTATTTCCCTAGATTTTAGTGTAATTTGTTTATTTAATTTGTGTAATGTTCGAGTAGAATAAAGTTCGAGTAGAATAAAGGGGCCTGAAAATGCGGCAAAATGATTCTAGTAAAGAATGGTACGGCAGTGTTTGCTTCGTGCTCGACTTGGCGGGGGCACTGCTGTGCCCCCCGATCGACGTTCTGGTCTTATCTAGAGGTTCTCAAATAGGGGCCTGAAAATGCGGCGAAATGGTTCAGTAAAGAATGGTACGGCAGTGTTTACTTCGCGCTCGACTTAGCGGGGGCACTGCCGTGCCCCCAGATCGACGTTCTGGTCTTATCCAGAGGTTCTCAAATAGGGGCCTGAAAATGCGGCGAAATGGTTCCAGTAAAGGATGGTACGGCAGTGTTTGCTTCGCGCTCGACTTGGAGGGGGCACTGCCGTGCCCCCAGATTAAATTTCTTTCTCTTTTATTGTTATATTATCCTCTTTTTAATATTATATATCTATGTATATTATGTAATATTTAATTTATTTGTGCTTGATTTATCAGTGTTTGATGTATAGGTTTTTAGCATAGATATATAATATTAAAAAGAGGGTTTTTAGTTTTTAACCCAAAACAATGACTTTTAAGATTTTCTTAAAATATTTTTGATTTATACGTCTGTGCGCGCTTATCTCAGAAACTACGGAACGGATTTTTATAAAATATGTTACCGTAGTAGTTTAGCCCTTGGATAAACACACTCCGGGACATCTTTGAATCGTCGATCCCACGATCCCTTAAGACCAGGGTCTTTTATCAATGCGTACTACCGGTAATGACATACGGAGCCGAAACGTGGACTTTCACCGTAGGGATGGTTCACAAGTTCAAGGTTGCTCAGCGTGCGATGAAAAGAGCAATGTTAAGGGTATCTCTGGTGGATAAAATACGTCGTTACGTATTTTATCCACCAGAGATACCCTTAACATTTAGTTCTCTGGCGAATAACGTCGTTAAGTTATTCGCCAGAGAACTAAAGTCACCGACATTGCTCAACGAATTAGCACGCTGAAGTGGAAGTGGGCCGGCCATGTTTGCAGACGGACGGACAATCGATGGAGCAGACAAGTATTAAAGTGGAGACCACCCTTAGGCAAACGTAGTGTAGGACGTCCTGCGGCACGATGGACCGACGATTTGAAGAAGGTGGCTGGCAGCGGATGTATGAGGGCTGCCCAAGATCGGGATGTTCATTCAGCAGTGGACAGCGATAGGCTAATGATGATGATGAAACACATAGGATTCACTTTTTATCGCGGAAAATTTTTGGGTACATCTACCTATGGGTTCCACGCGGATAGGAATTAGGATAGCTCTGCTTATAATTTTGTGTAGGTATTTCAATTCAATCGGTTCATACCTACAAAAAGTTTTATCAATTTAAAGAGTAACATAGTATAAAATGCTATAAATAAAAATAAAAATAAAATAAATAAAATAAAGTTTATTGATCAAAAAGTACATGAAATCTTATGTCTATCACTGGTCTTCACACTAGGATTCCCTGTGTCGTGAAGGCCAGTCTCTTTCATATAAGAATCTTACATTAAATTACATGGCTGTACGAGTTTACAATGTTACAAAGTTTAAATAACTAACTTTAAAGTATAAATAGTTAAAATAACCAGATATTTGAATTGGTTAAAACTTTACCTATATAATTGATGTGTATGATTATTATATGAGGAATAAGTGAGAAACTAGATGGCTTCGTGGTCGTACTGCTAACTCATCTCTCTTAAACTCTGTCGTGGTCCCAACTGATGGGCGATCACAATCCAAATTATTTTTATTAAGTCCACAACGTCTTCCCATTTAAAATATTTTCGAAATCCTTAAAATACTAATTATCGACTACAAAGAAATCCTTACGTTTTATATAAACGCGAAAGTTTGTATGTACGTACATAATAATATGTTTAGTTTTTCATGCAATAAAGTAAAGAAAACACTTAAAGAATTTTGATGAAATTTGGTATGGTAGTTTATCCAGAATTAACACAGAATATTTTTTGCAGCTTACTAAATTTTATTTATGGTAGGTACAGTTCCCGGTAGATTTGTTGAGTGTATACCTACGAAGTCGCAGTAAACATTGAAATAAAATACAACTGATATGGCTGTGCAGTGCATACACCATTATGTATTCAATTTTGGTATTGGTATTTTCCCGAACAAGCTTTCCCTCTGACTTAAACCCAATTTCACGCAAGCGAAGCTGCGGGCAAAAGCTAGTGAATAATATAATAAGACTGTATGAAGAATGTTCCTATACATCGGGTTAATAATATAGAAAATATGTCATGAAAAATAAATCAATCGTGAATTACTTTATATACTTATTTATTACAAATAACATACAATTAAATTGGCAACAGTTTATTTAATGTTAGAATTTCCTACCGAGCTGTATAGAACTCGTTTACTTTATTCCTAATCAACTGTAAATTGAAAATCTTTAGTTGATTTTCTTTTTTCCTCCTCTCCTCCTTTTACCAGGAAAAAAAACAACATTCGATATGCCATCAACTATGATTCACCGTATAGTAGTACTGGAAACACATTTAAAGAAGTCACAATAAGTACCTAAGAAAATATTAAAAAACTAAAAGTATCAAAACAACTCACTCTAACTTACCGGTCAACTCTACCACGAGCTTTAAATTATAAGATTGAGTTCGATTTACACCTTCTTCTTCCTGTATTTTACGATAGACATCGAAAACAATATTTCTCGCTTGAGATCTAATTGCCTTTTTGGACATTTTCACAAAAACAACAAATTCCAAGAACTTAATCACAAAATTTTAGCAGCTGTTGACAGATCACGTACTCTGATTTGACGGGTCACACTTGACATTGCCATATGAAAATCACATATTTTTATTTTTTTTAAATGCCATGAGATTCCATGGATATAGTATCTAGGGATAGAAGACTCCGAATTTTGTAATTGCTAAAAATAACTGTATTACCTTGGTAATAGAGTGTATTTCACAATGCACGTATCATAGAGGCAAATCCGAGCCGAGCGAGATAGCCAGAAGCGAGGCTGTGTGTCTCGTTCTTGCATGTTGCCAACCAGAAAAATGTTGATATTTATAAAAAGTAACATGGAAAATCTTAGATAAAACGAGTGTACTTTAATATTATTTTAACAAATGTATATAACTATATCATATTCTAATTAAAAAAGTTAGAAATAGTCATTTAATACTAAATAAAAATGCAGTTTACAATAAATCCTTTTCCTTCTTTTTTTATTAGATGGTATCATTCACAAGACAATAGATACGCCATTACACATATTTTATGCTGAACACCGGATAATATTAAAAGTGAAAATAGTTTTTATTTCTTACTTCATGTATCTCCGTAACTATGTTTTTATTATTTATTTGATGGTTTAACAGTCAAAATGGTGAAAAAATGTTGTGTATATTCTTGTCGAAGTGAAAGTTATGCTGGTTGCAATATTTCGTTTATTAGTAACATTAGTAAGTTAATTGTTAATGTTAATCTAGTTATTCTAGTATAAAAGTGTTAACATTAAAGCAACTGACGTTATTAAGAGTTATAATTAATCTACTACGTTTTGTAATAAACTAGTCAGTAGCGACTCGCCTAGAATCGTAGTAAGTACTGAGAAAAAAACGTGTGAAGTCGAGTAAGGCCTTTAATGATAATATAATATAGTTTTTATAGATTTCCCAACAATGAATAAATGCGACAAAAATGGCTCAATAGTGTTTAAGTAAGGCAGAGAATTACATAAAAATCTGTTACATATTAATGTAGCCGTCACTTCAAACCTTCTTGATTTTACACTATTCAATCTAGTCGACTTTTAAAGCCTCAGCTGTATGTCATTCAGTGTTTCACAATTTGTCTCACACAGCTTTGCAGTTTGCCACAGCAGAAAATATTATTGTCACCCTACTAGAAAGGGACACACGGCCTCTCTTCCAACCTCTCGCTCGGCTTGTTTTTTTGCTCACAGTTCTCGGTCCTGTTGATATACTAGGTCCATTTGAGATTCTGGTACACCTATAATGGCGTATCTATTGTCTTGCGAATGATACCATCTAATAAAAAAAGAAGGAAAAGGATTTAATGTAAACTGCATTTTTATTTAGTATTAAATTACTATTTCTAACTTTTTTATTTAGAATATGATATAGTTATAAACATTTGTTAGAATAATAATAAAGTACACTCGTTTTATCTAAAATTTTCCAAGTTACTTTTTATAAATATCAACATTTTTCTGGTTGGCAACATGCAAGAACGAGACATACAGCCTCGCTTCTGGCTATCTCGCTCGGCTCGTATTTGCCTCTATGATACGTGCATTGTGAAATACACTCTATTATATACCAAGGTTTTTTTAGCAATTACAAAATTCGGATTTTTTTTTTTTTGAAGATTTAATGGCCTGGTAACAAGACCTTTAAGCCAAGTCTTATATTATTGAGGTTTCTTTTAAATTAACACTTAAATAGTTCCCACAGTATTTTTTATATATTTGAATAACGCACTATAATATTTTTTATTTTGGAGCAAATCACACAATTGGCGGCGGGAGGTATCACTGACTTCAATTATTTGACTTGCCAACACTAGTCTTTGAATGGTGAAGTTTGGGCATTTGAAAAAAATGTGGTTCATGTCTGCGATCCCAACGTTACAAAAAGTGCAAATATTACTGTTTATTATGTTTAGTCTCTTAAGATGTGCAGGTGCAGAGTTATGGCCAAATCTCAGTCTATTTATAGTTGTGATAAAATCACGGCTAGCCATCTTCAGCTCATGGTACCATGGTTTTATTGCTAAATTTTCTTGTATCCGTCCATACCACTTTCCTTTGAGTTTTTGGTCCTCATTCCAAAAATCCTCCCACATGCTTCTTATGGACATATTTACATTATAATAAAAGTCAGTCATTGGTACCCTCACTACACTTTTGACATTCAGGGCGTTGACCCCATCATATGCAGTTTTGTCTGCAATTTCATTTCCAGAAATGCCTTTATGTGAAGGGACCCACATAAAGGCAATTGTTACTCCTTTGTTATGTAACCGCCAGACAAAATCTTTAATAAAATATATAATATAATTCGTTTTAAAATTAAAATTAATATGCTTTAGACTATTAATGAGACCTAAAGAATCTGATAAGATTAGAAAATATTTACAATTATTATTTAAAGCACTAATGAATTTTAAGGCTTCAAAAACTGCATATGCCTCTGCCGTAAATATCGAACACTGTTTATCTAGAACAAAGCTTTGAGCAATCTGTTTTTGTGGATCATATATGGCACTTCTCACATATTCATTACCTTTACTACCATCAGTGTAGATTGTATAATACTTACTATTTTCTTCTAAAAATGCAAGAAACTCTGAATTGTTGTCAATAGACTTAGTTAAAATCATAATAGGATGTATTATACTACTATATGAATGTGTGTAACATGGCCAGTGTGAATGTGTTTTGATGTTTGAATAATGAGACTGTATTTCTAGGAAAATCCGGCATAAAGTTGGAGATGTATGTGTCAGAAGGTCTTGAGGTGAAGCTAGTGGACCATCTGTAATTATTGGGTGAGGTACAATTCTATTTATGATTTGTAAATTATTTGATGATAAAAGTTTAAGACAGTATCTTTCTGCAAGCAAAAGTCGTCTCAATATCAAGGGCATAATATTTGTTTCAACTTCCATGGCCCTTATGGGAGTTGAACACATTGCCCCAGATATAATCCTCAAAGCCTTGTTCTGTATTATATCTAATTTTTGAGTGTGAATGCTATTTAAATAGGCCAAAGAACTGTAATCAAAATGGCTTCTTACAATAGATTTGTATAACACTGAAAGTATTTTGGGATCTGCGCCCCATGTAACACCAGCTAGACATCTTAAAATGTTAATACCTTTCAATGCATTTCTGGATATATATTTAATGTGGTCTTCAAATGATAGCTTCTGATCAATGTAAACACCCAAGAATTTGTGTGAGGCTACTCTTTGAATAACCTCACCATTATAAGTAACATCTATTGCAGGTGTGTCTTTTCCAAATATCATGACACTACTTTTGGTTGCATTTATTTTCAAATTTAATCTTAGCTGGTAATAATTACATAACCGCATTAAACAAGCATTAACATTTTCAATTGCTACTGATAAGTTAACATCTGAACTGTACAACACTAAGTCATCTGCAAATTGAAGTATATTTACATTTTTAATATTTACATATTTACATATCTCCCATATATACAAATTATATAGCAAAGGCGACAATGTTGCGCCTTGCATTGTTCCCTTAGATACAATTCTAGGTCCATGTAAAATATTATTGTGTTTAACATATAATATTCTGTTAGTAAGAAAATCATAGATCCATTTACATAAGTATCCAGGTACACCAGCACTACTCAGTACCTTCACCAGTATGCCAGGATCCACACCATCAAATGCACCCTGCACATCCAAAAATACACAAACTGAGTGTAATTTATTACCTTTTGCATTTTTCAGATCATTTATGAGGGAAATGAAGCTGTCAGCACAACTCCTTCCTCTACGGAATCCATATTGAACATGAGGGATGATAGTATTAGATTCTGCATACCAGTCTAAGCGAGACTTCACCATGTTTTCAAATATCTTTCCAAGACATGACGATAGGGAGATTGGACGATATGAACTAGCCTGATCAGGAGGTTTATCTGGTTTAAGTATGGGTATCACACATTGAGTTTTCCATGAACTTGGTATTAACTTTTTATGCCAAAGACTATTTAGAACGTTCAAAAATATTTTTTGTATGGTATCAGGTAAATATTTTATTAATAAATATGGAAAATCATCTAAACCAGGACTAGTATTTCTCCTAGAACATATACTCATTAAAAATTCAGACCATGTAAAAGGATCCAATAGAAACCTTGATTGAGGATTTTCATTATTAGAATTAAAATAATTTTCTAATAAGTTCGGATCAACTAAATTGGAATTATCAGATAGCTTGTCTAAAAGTGGTTGTACAAACTCATTTGTATATGACTTATTACCAGTTCTAATACCCTTAAATCTTTTAATGAGATTCCAGATTTTGCTGATGGGAGTAGTTCTATTAAAACTATTACAAAAACTATTCCAACTGTTCTTCTTTTGCTCTTTTATAGTACGCTTTTTTAAAGCATCTATTCTTTTATAATTGATGTAATTGTCTAATGTAGGATCATTTCTGTAAAGTTTCAGAGCTTTATAAGATTTGATGACGGCTTGTTCACATACAGCGTTCCACCAGGGGGCTGGTGGTCTACTCCTGAAGCTGGTCCTAGTAAATCTAGGAACAACCATTTGCTTAAGTTTATCAAGCCTGCTACAAAATTCCTCGTAAGATTTCATTGGGTCCTCTTCACTAACCATCATTTCATGAAAGACTGAACTAGATAATTCATTATACTTAGCCCAATCTGTTTTATGGTATAAAAATCTGTCATCATACTCGTTGATTGCGTATCTTTCAATGCACATTGTAATGTTTGTAATTGTTGGATAATGATAACTACCCATGGTATCATCATGTACAAACCATTCACAAAGCGGGGCCAAATGTGGACTAACAAAACTTACATCTATTGCTGAGGGATTGCGTGTAGGATAATTTACTGTTGTGAAGCTACCATTATTCAAAATGCATAAGTCAAATTCATCAATTATATCATACAAATTTTGACCTCGACTTTTGGTGGACAGACATCCAAAAGCAATGTGATGTGCATTGAAGTCACCGCTTATAAAAACAGGTTTTGGTAAATCTCTTAAAATATTGCGCAATTTATTCATTCTTATGTGCCCACTGCAGGGAGGACAGTATACACAGAGAATAGTCAATGTTGTATTCTCAGTATATACACATATAGCTATTGTTTGTATATCTTCATAAAAGGTTGTATTTATAATATTGTATTTCAAATATGGTTTAACCAATATTCCAACACCATTACGTGGGTTTTTAGAATTTTTGTTGTAAAAATTATAACCAGAAATACGAAAAGATTGATGGTCTTTTAACCATGTTTCATTTATAAGACAAATATCAATATATTTTTCATTTAAAAATTTGGTAAGAAGAGGTTTTTTATTATTTATTCCTTGAACATTGAATTGCGCAATACGTAGAAATGACGAATCACAAGATTGCGTATCCATTATGTTGACAGATTTTTAATAAGCATATCTTTAATTAATGATGTGGTAATAGGTTCATCATCATTTTTATTACCTACTTGAACCAGAGTGTGTACTAGGGCCATAAGTACATCACTGTTTCCAATTATTTGAGATTTAATATCAGTAATAATTACATCTTGAGAGATAGGCTTAATATTTACAGATTTATTTACATGTTTATTTACACTTTGAGACATATTATTTACACTATTTACATTTTTATTTACAGGGATGGGACGTGATGGCAGAGGAGGAAAGTCAACATTTTCTTTTGTAGTGGTAGCAGCGCTTGCATAAGTAATTTTATTTTTCTTTTCTAATATTTTCTTTATCTTAATTGGACATTGTTTGGAAATAGCCAGATGAGGCCCACTGCAATTGATACAGCAAATCTCATTTGTTTTATTACATTCTTTATAAAAGTGTTCGCCTGAACAAATTGAGCAACGCTGCTTGCCATTACAAATCTTAGCTGAATGGTTAAATTTAAAACATTTATAACATTGTTGCAAAGGAGCAACATAATCGAATACTCTATAGGAAAATAAGTCATACTGTACATTGTCAGGTAAAGTGTTTGATAAAAATGTAATGCTAACAGTTTGTGTACCAATTAGATCATGACCGACTTTTCTCATGAATCTTCTTACTGCAATTATTTCATATGTAGATGTTAAATTAGTAAATAGTTCTTTATTCGATATATTTGCCGGTACAAATCGTATAATGCCAGTTTTCTCAATTTGAGCAGCTGGAATATATGCTTTCATATCATATTTTTCAAGAAAGTTAATATTGTTGATAAAATTATTGGCCGTGTTATGTTGTTTAAATATCACAACTATCTTATTTGCGTTAATACGCCGTATTGCCACAACTCCTTTTATATTTGAAAATATACTGTTAAGATAAATTGGACTTTTATTTTCAAGTCTCTCCTGTGCTAGTTTGCTTTCTATAAATACTTTGAATTCTGTGTTGATCGAATTTTCGGAATATAGTCTCTTATAATTTGGTTTTCTATATGCTAAAAAGTTACTCTCACCACCTCCGCCGCCAGCACTTGAAGCCCCCCGAGGATCATCAGGAGGCCGAGGTCTTTTCTTTGAGGTGGGCGGGTTATCCCCGCCCGCCTCGTCTTCGTCCATTTTTATTATTTATACACTATATTTATTTAAAATAAAGCTATTTATACTTATTTACAAATAAAATAATAATAAATAAAAATTTTGTTCAATTTTGAAAAAATTTAAGATGCGCGCCTTTTCAAATTCCCGCCAAGAATCACAAAATTCGGAGTCTTCTATCCATAGGTACTATATCCATGGAGCTTAGAGGCTGGAAGGTCAGTATGGCCCTTAATAAAAAAAAAATCAAGATATAGGTAATTAGTGACAATACTATTGACACTAATGACGGCTACTAAGTTACGTTCCCAAAGACGTTCCCACGATCGTTTTTTTTAATGCGTAGCGACTGAAAAAAACTGCACTGTAAATAAATCTATGCGCTAGAGCCGTCAAATCTGCAATAATTTGACACTTGACACTTGTTACGAGAGTTGGACTCACTTGCTTTGTGGTTGCTTTCGTATTTTGACATAATATTATGTTTTATTAAGAAGTTCCTGATAATGACTAGATGTTCCATCTTTGAATACAAAAACGATAACTATAGTCCTAAGAACTTCCTACGATCAGATGTTTCTTATTATCGCTAAGTCTTCATTTAATTATTTTTCAGACAATCTTCTAAATGCTTTATAAAAACCCCTGCCGGACGGCCTCCAAACGCCCTTCAAACTAGGACAAATCCGGGGAAATCCGGACGGATGGCAGCCCTACGTGTAACGTGAGACCACAAAAACTCCCGTGGAGAACACAAAAACGCTCATAGTATCGCTGTTGGATTTGCAGGATGGACCGTGAGTAAAGCGCTTTTAAAACAGTTGAAACTTGAAACAGTATCACTTTCTCAGTTCCGTTATACTTCATTAAGTTTAAGTCTAAAATTAAAGTATCTTGTGTTTATAAAATACAGGAATGTAAAATAATAATAATTAGAAACATGGGGAGTTTGAATTTTGATCCATCTTCTTAAGAGCCATACGCACGGCGCATCCAGCAAATCCAGTTCCGGTACTTAAGTACCTACCGTCTTATGTGTCAATAGTGCAAAGAGATGTATTAATTGGTCATTGCAATAGTGTCAATCATTTTTAATTTTTGCCTACAAATCGTAAATTATTGAATTCTTTGGTCATTGCTACAAATCCGCGGCCTTGGGCTTGCAGGCTGGATGGTCAGTGTAGCCTTTCTTTGGTGTAGCCCTTTACAAAGTGGTACGTACAGCAAAGAGCAAAATTTTTGCATCCATCTATTTAATATTAAAAAAATATGTCGTCGAATGTGATTTGAGAAGCAAAGCGATTTTTTACGAATGTGATAACATTGCTACATAAATATTAATTGTGACTCACAATTTTAGGTTTAACTTGAACTATGTCTAAAAATATAGTTTTCGAAGGCTGGTTAACTAAGTCGCCACCAATAAAACGGATATGGAGAACGGTAAATGTTTTTGTTCATAATCTTTGTTGACATATATTATTGATTGATCATTACAAATAAAACTTTATCTATTTCTATACGTATTTTCATGTAAACGATGAACAATATGCAGTCATACTCCCTTTCCATACTCAACTTATTTAATATTGATTGACGAACATTTATATTTCGTGACTAGAAATGGCGGAGAAGGTGGTTTGCCTTGCGACAATCAGGTGAACTGCCTGGTCAATATTTTCTGGATTATTACGCTGATCGACACTGTCGGCGATTAAAAGGCACGATCAACCTCGACTTCTGTGAACAGGTTTGTTTTAATAAACAAATACCAACAATTCATTTAGATTTCAATAGAGTTTTATACAACAAATAACTAACATTTCAACTACTAAACAAGTAACCTTTTTTTGATGTGTATTAATATGAAAATTTTTTACCTTATTTGTTTATTAGGTTGACGCTGGTTTACACATGGAGCGGAGTAGTAATGGTTCCTTGGATCCCAAGTTGAGAGGGTCAGTTTTTACAATACAGACTCAGTCCAGAATATACCACCTTGAGGCTGATTGTGAGGCAGACATGGAGAAATGGGTGGATGCAATCTGCAGGGTCTGTGGACTCAGAGCTACTGACGAAACTTCTAGTGTATCAGGTATAATCAAGTGAAATATGATACTAGATGTTGCCTGCGACTTTGTGCTTTCAATAGAAAAATCTGATGAAACTATAAATTTTTTGCGATAAAAAGTAGCTATGTGTTAATCCAATGTCTAAACTACTACCATACCAAATTTAATCAAAATCATTTCAGTAGGTAGTTATGTGTGAAAGAGTTAAAAACATCTATTCATCCATACATACAAATTTTCTTGTTTATAATTTGAGTAAGTATTCTTTAAATACTCTAACAGAAATGTATATGTTGCCATAAAATTGTAAAAACAGTTACATTGTAAAATAACTAATGAGAATGTAAAAATATGTTGAATGATTCATAAGTATATAATAATAATACAAATCCAGACCGTTTTCGGCCTCGGCGATTGGCTTCTAATTTATATAGGGCTACGTTGGTGAGCCCTCACGTGACGGACATGTAGATCAGAGTCCAATTAAAAGCCAAGTCATATGCGCAGGAGATAGTTTTTAGTGCACGAAACATTGTAATGACAGTGTGCGCGCAAACACAGGTGCACTCTTATTCCTACCTCCCTGTACCCAATGGAGCGAAAAAACCGCTACGATCAGAGAGAGATAGGAATGTCCCTAAGCACCACTAAGATCTGAAGTGGTGACCATAATCCCTTAGTCGCCTCTTACGACACCCTCGGGAGAATTAGGGGGGGGGGGGGGGGTTCAATTCTAACCCGGAAACCACACAGGGCATAACTATATATTTATAATGTAACAAAAAATAATGTGTAAAATTATAGGCAGGATATTCACATCAGAAGTCTATCAACATTTTACAAATTCACTGGTTATATTACAATCAATTTTTGCAATTTTACTGTGACATGTACATATAAATTATTGAATTCACTCAATGTTTTAGTTTCTCACTCTTTAATTAACTTAATGTATAGTACAATAGGCATGATGACTGAATTTTTTTCATTACATAAATTAATACTACTCTTAAATATGAGTTAAAAATGATAAACTAACAAGCTATGTGCAAATAAACATAAAATTGGTTAAAATGATATTGATGTAATAAAATTATTGCATTGCAATGGTCTAGTTTAAATGAAAATTCTATGTTCTTCAAGATTGTAATTTGGTCAGCTTATCATTTGGACACTAAAAGTAGGCAGCGAACATTGCAATAAACAAAATATTTTAATAACATAATATTAACGTAACGTGTATAATATTATTATAAAAATAAACTTAGAAAGTTAGTTATAACGTAACGTGTATGAGATTTATTTACTTGTGTTGCTTCTATACAAATGTTTGAACTGCATTTGATTTGCACTGTTACACTACATATTCTGAAAAACCACAAACAGATTTCCCATATTCAGTATGTGAGTTGGTGTTAAAGTATTCACATGGCTGTTGCGATTGTTAATTTGCCTTAAGGAAATAATAGCTTAAATAATACAGGATTAATATGCCTAATGCAAATTGTAATAAAGGATAACTCTTCTGTAATTCAATTAGAGAATATGTGTCTCAAAAGTTGTTGTGAGTTTGTTACACAAATGTGCAATTGGCCTAAGAGACCAGGTATTAAAATTAAATTACATCCATGATAAAACATTTCTACCTACAAATTATGAATATTATTATTACTAAAATTAGATACTGTCAACAGTTACTATGACAGATATCAATGTGAATTGTTGTATCATCAATACATTGTTATAGAGCTAGCGCCCACCGTCGAAAAAGGAGCTCATCGAGAACAAGCATTGGACCACTGCAGATCGCTAGGGGCCTTAAAGCTTGATATAAAACCGCCGGTCTGGCGGTCCTAAACTTGGCAGATTTTTTTTTATTGACCAAAATGTGTGAAGATTTTTTGAGTAAAAAAAGCTCATAAGGAACAAGAAAACTGTTGTTATACACGGCTGCGCGCCAACTAGAAACCGATAAAAATGCAAGTCTGGCAGTCCTACTCTTGACCAGTTTCCAGCCAGACCGCCCTGAACGTGTAAGAATTTTGAGTAAAAATAGCTCATAGAGAACAAGGTCAAGTTATATGTCAATCTGTTCGTCTCCTAATCCTCTTTTGAAAATCGTCGGTCTGGCATGTTCAAACCTGGTCAAAACTCAGCCAGGCCGGGATGAAGTTACCTCCTGTGATACTTACTAATAGGTAAATCTTAAGTAATTTGCACTTAATGAAGCGTGATTTTGATAGATTTGTATGTATTCTTTCCGAATTTAAAATTTGCTACCCGATATTGCTACCACTCGATCCGCCATCTTAAAAAAATGGCGATACCTTTCAATATTTTGGCTATATCTCTTTACAGACAAACTTTACGATAAAAATATGTTCCACTAATATGAACTATATATAATTTTCTACAATTTATTTTATGAGCATTTTTGATTTGATTGATAGTTTTAGCGCTGTCTTAGAAGGAAATTTTATTTGTGTTGTTGACATTTTTTGTAATCAACTATATTCTACTGTTTATGTCCTATTAGATGATATTTATATCGAGAAGTTTGTAAATAATTATAAAGACCGCCAATTTATGAAGGCAGCCATTTTGAATTAACAATAATATTGAACATACCAAATTTTTGTGTCAATAAAACCAAAAGTATATATACTTAATATCAGATCAGAATATCAAAGATGAAGGAGTCAAACTTCTATTCGAAAGTTGATTGCTTACAAAACTGAAAGTTTTGCAAACTTTGGAACTATGTTTCTTTTAAAATTGATTTTATTAGACTAAAATATAAAAATAAAGCATCACACAAATTTATTTTTTTAGTAATCGCTGTACGGAAATTATTTTTCACTAATATTAATCTTACTTATTAATTATTATAAGATATTAGTTTTGTATACTTTTACTTTTATTGCTATTAAAATTTGGTATATATAAAATGATTGTGAATTCGAAATGGCCGCCGTCCTAAATTGGCGGTCTTTATAATTATTTATAAACTTCGCGATATGGGTATCATCTAAAAGGGCATAAAAAGTAAAATATACTGAATTATAAAAAATATCACCAACACAAATAAAATTTCACTCTAAGTCTCTGCAGCGCTAAAACTATCAATTTGACACAAAAATGCTCATAGAATAAATTGTAGAAAATTGTATATAGTTTATATTCGTGGAACATATTTTTATCGTAAAGTATGTCTGTAAAGAGATATAGCCAAAATATTGAAAGTTATCGCCATTTTTTCAAGATGGCGGATCCAGTGGTAGTAATATGGGGAAGCAAATTTTAAATTCGGAAATAATACATACAAATCTATAAAAATCACGCTTCATTAAGTGCAAATTACTCATGATTTACCTATTAGTAAGTATCACAAGAGGTAACTTCATCCCGGTCTGGCTGAGTTTTGGCCAGGTTTGAACATGCCAGACCGACGATTTTCAAAAGAGGATTAGGAGACGAACAGATTGACATATAACTTGACCTTGTTCTCTATGAGCTATTTTTACTCAAAATTCTTACACGTTCAGGGCGGTCTGGCTGGAAACTGGTCAAGAGTAGGACTGCCAGACTTGCATTTTTATCGGTTTATAGTTGGCGCGCAGCCGTGTATAACAACATTTTTCTTGTTCCTTATGAGCTTTTTTTACTCAAAAAATCTTCACACATTTTGGTCAATAAAAAAAAATCTGCCAGGTTTAGGACCGCCAGACCGGCGGTTTTATATCAAGCTTTAAGGCCCCTATCGATCTGCAGTGGTCTAATGCTTGTTCTCGATGAGCTCCTTTTTCGACGGTGGGCGCTAGCTCTATTACTTTATATGGAAAATAAATTGTTTGTAAAATATTATTACGTATATAATTAAGATATTTTTTTTTCTTCTTTTGTCAAATGTAAGAAGTTACATTTTTATAAAGTATAATTTTGTTTATTATGCTAATAGCAAAATTATTAATTTATTTATATGATGCAGTAATTATCAAAAACATTATAATATTAATTATTTCGTTAATCATTTTAAACATTATTTTGAGGTCACTCGCCTCGTCTGAGAAATAGCTGAAAATTGCTATTGTGATGTTGAAAATTTGCATAAGTTACTACAAATTATTTACATGTCTCATGGAAATTTTTAGGTATATATCAAAATGACATTAATTGTAAGAAAATTGCAATGCGCCCAATAAATGATGGAAAGGATGTGGAGAAAGCAATAAACCAATCAAAGTCTACATCTAAGAATAGTAATGTAAATAATGTACAAAACTATGATAATAATCATTTGGATTTGAATGATCTGTATGAGGATGGGGATACTGGACCTTATATACCAATATCGGAGTGCATCACTGGAGTTAGGGCTCCGGTATGTTTTTGTTTACTTTATCTTACCGTCAAAACTTTACATAGGTCCCTGAAGTCTCAATATATCTTATTGGCTGTGTTCTTACCGTCAAAACACTGCCTCAGATTATTTACCTTACCGTCAAAACATTACAAATGTCCCTGAAGTTTTATCTTATTGGCTGTACTATACCTCTTAACTTATATGATTAGCTTTAACTAAATGATACAATTTATGTACAATCTATAATTGCTGATTTCTAACATAAATTATTTTTCAGGTTACCGGTAGAACTTTTACGTTTGATCCCAAAAATATAATTGTTAGCTCAAACACACCATTTCAAAGAGGGTACCACGAAAAGAACCACATGTACTTCAGCCAGCCCCAGATTAGAGTTAATAATGTCGAGTTCTCAGAGAACGAATCAAACCTGAGTGACGATGAATGTAAATCACTAAATGCTAGTCAATGTAATATTGGTAAGTACAACTTTACCTCAGCTGTATATGCCAAATATAATTGTTGCAAATAAGATTCCATAATTTTGTTCACATTATGCCTTAAAACAGGCAGATATTCTGTGTGTGCTTAATGTTTCCTTCTTTTTTAGGAGACTGGTCAGTGGCAAAATCTTTTAAGAAAATGCCATTAAATACATCACCGTTAGATAGTGGAATAGAAAATGGTAAGTTATTATGTATTCAATATATCTATACTTTATATTATAAATAAGAAAGATTTGTTTGTTTGTTTGCATCAAATACGCTCTGAAACTACTGGACTCCAATTTTGATAAAATTTGGCACAAACATAGATTAGACCATGGGGAAGGACATAGACTACTTTTTTTGGTGGCAAAATGCACAGTTCCTATCGCCTGCAAGATCTAGTCTAGTAATAAATATGTATTAGTAGGTACTCGAAGTACAAAATTAAACAACATAATACCCTAGAAGTTGTTTACAAGATTTTTCAGTAGGATTGCAAATCTTGCAACTTGATCTTAGGTTTTATTGTGTTCCTTAGATTAAATACTGCATTTCAATTGTACAAGGGAGGAAGTTTCTAGTAAAACGAGATTATATTTTAACATAACATTAAGATAAACTAAGGTTTAAATTTTTAACCGCGACAGAACATAGACGGAGATAAGTTAGGTATATGCCATCTCAGTTATTGTAATAAATTTAGGGTGAGAGGGTGTTTGTCGCTTTTAATTTTTCCACGTATCCAGAAATGACCAGTCCGATTTTGATGCAGTTTTCAGTAATAGACTCGGGTTTGATTGGTGAATGTTCTTAGATTAGTGTCACAATAACAGCGCACCAAGAGGCGTTGTACAATTTGTGTAAAACTAAAACTACTTGACTGATTTTGATGCAGTTTAGTGATGAGTCCCAGTTTAATAGGTGCATATTTTTAGATATGCACATATCTATTTTTAAAATATTTGTTTATTGTTACTATTAAATAAACTATCTATATGTAATAGCTATGCCCCCTAAAAAGTTTGAAATAATCAAGAATGTTGAAAAAGCCACAACGTCTTCCTCTTATAATTTAGATAAAATGGATGGCAATTCCAAATGGCGTCTTGCTAAAACTCGAGAACGGTTAGATCTATTTGGCTAACTTTGTTCTTGAAATTATTGTGGTGTGTGTTTTGTGTGGAGAAAGGTTTGCAGAAATCTAATATATATTTTTAATGATTACCTCTCTGCACTTGCACTACCTCAGATTATTTACACACACTACCGTGCGTTTGATAGATACAAATTTGATACACATTGATGCTTCTTAATCTGTCACAATATTATATTTATAACCTCTTGTTACAGGACCTCCAATACCACCGAGACCCCCTAAAACTTTCACAATGGGTAGAGATCTATCACACAGGGAGTCCTTCCAAGGCCCTAAAATACAGGAACCCACCGAAAATACTCACGAGTTCTTTGTAAGTGCTGCTGAAGCTTAATTCTCTTAACTATGATATTCGATATAATCCCGTTTCGGTCCACGTGCTGACTCATTCCCGTATGGGTCAATCGAACGTGCGCGCGCGAGCGGAACAGCCTGAAAATCCAAATGGGAGAATTTCCCCACTGATATCATTATTATAAGGCTGAATATTTTACAGCCTAAAAAACAGCCTCCGTGGTCTAGTGGCTTAGAGCTTAGCTCTCGACTCGGAGGTCGTGGGTTCGATTCCCATATGGGAAAAACAAAAACAATGTTGTTTCCAAGTTTGGTTAGGACAATGCAGGTTGATCACCTGATTGTCTGACAAGAAATATGATCCATGAAAGGATGGGCATGGACTACGAGAGTAGAAAGGAAAGAGAGTGCAAGAGAATACTGCACATGCGCTATGCACTTGCACAACTGACATTTACAATGAACCCTTACAATGAAACGTGTCTCTTCTTGTGTAATGAATAAAGTTCAATTTTAAATAGTTATTTTAAAATGCAGCATCGTGTCGTGCGTCGTTTTGGTGTGATATTATACAATGTTTGTACACTTGTACAGCTGTTAGTATTAGTTCTGTGGTACGCACAATGCCATATTAATATTATATATAACTTTATATTCCTTTAAGGGACCGTCCATTAATCACATGATGTTTTTTAACAACTTTTTAGACTCCTCCCCCCCCCTGGTGATGCGTGGTGAGGTTTTATACTACCCCCCCCCCCTCCCCCACTTAAGATCACGTGTATTTTTTTTACATAGTAAGCAGGTCATGTTTGAAGAAAAACTTTAACTTAAAAAACAATTTAATCGAATAATTTAAGCAATTAAAAACTATACGAGTCATTTGTCTTGTAAGTATTTAAACGACACTACGAATCTACAACCGATAAGAATTTTGGTATGCATAGACTAGATTCGAAAATTAATACACGTGATGTCTCCTTATACCCCCTCCTCCCCTTGGTGATACTTGGTGATTTTTTTTCGGACCCCCCCTCCCCCTTTAGGCATCACGTGATTAATGGACGACCCCTAAGTAGTGTGCGCAGCACACAAGAGTGTTCTGCGCACACACTTGGATACTATAAAATAACTCCTGCGTAGCTGGCCTGGTTTTAAATGAAACCGGCCACCAGTCACCGAAATCGGTGTGGGGAGCTATTATAAGGCTGAATAGAATATAACTCTAGAACAAGATGGACTACTACAATAGGGTTGTTGCCTAGTGTGGAATATCACAGTTTTACAAATTAAATTTTAAAATTGTTGATTAAAGATACATAAATCTGAAAGAAATAGGTATTTAGAGTGACGGGATTAAAAATATAAGCAAATAAAAAATATTGTCCATCTCTTTCTCGCAAAACGTTTCGTGACGTCACAACCTGCTACCGACATACATTTTGTAATGACAAATGTATGGCGGTAGCAGGCTGTGACGTCACAGGCCGATATATCGCTCTCTTTCATATTGTAAATTTCAATGGTTTGTGTCTACGTTATTTTTTCAGATATACAAAAATGGGTTCTGGATTGTTTATTAATATGTTGTCTAACATCGAATAGACGAAAAAAATTTTTTTCGGCAACATGCCTATTGCCGCATTACCTAATAACATACCTTCACCACCAACTATTGTGAATGAGTCTATGTAATGAGGATGTAATGAGGGTCAGTTCTTACTGAAGCGCGGCATGCATTTTTATGATAGCGACTCAAAATTAAACCTTATTCACTACTCAAGATTATACACGTGTCATTGCAAGAATAGCACCGCTCTACGTAGCTCGGTATAGCTCAAAATTCGAACGCTTTCATTTAAACATGTATCTTCTTGTGAAGTGAATAAAGTTCAATTTTTAATCTCTATATTAAAAATGCGCCGCCACGTCGCGTCGCGTCTCGGTATGATCTGACGCTTAGGGTATAGCAGACTTTAAAAGCTTCTGTGGTTTATTGTAGACACATTTGCATATGAGATGGTGCAAGTTCCACCGCGGTGGGCAATACCAATAAGACATCTAAAGAACAATGGCAAGATTTTACCTGATGTTTTTGGAAGCGTCTAAAAATGTCACTTAAACAAAAACTAATCATTTATTTTTCAGGTTTTTACCACATAATTGTTTTTTCATGTAAGAGCCGGAATTATTTTTATAAAATAAAAATATCTTATTTGGATACATTCCAATAAAATGGCCTCATGTCACGAATTAAAAAAATAAAACCAAATGTCATGATAAAGAAGTTCTGTTCGTTTTCGCTAGATAGCGATAGTGAGCAACATCATGAGAACCGTAATACTAATATCTAAAATATGAAAATATATTATAATTGATAATGTACTTTTTAAAACATACTAAAAAGCAAAAAGAGATAAACAAATATGCATGTGACGGTGGTCGGTAGCTCGTAAAATGTGTCGCCATCTCTTATGCATTCTCAAAACTAAGATAAAAAAAAAATACATTGATATTCACATTTGACATGACGCTTGACAAGAACTAGGATTTTGCCGAATTTACGTGTTGTTGTTATTGCGATATTTTTGGATTATCTTTATTTTCTGACCCTTGGCAAGCCCAGGGGCAACCTGGACTTAGTATCTGCCTTCTAGGGCGACTTGTATTTTTCTAACGGACAGCGATTGCCTTACGATTGTCATAATATTTCTGTTTAGTAATAGCACTGTAATGTTAAAATAGTTTCGTATTATTTGCATTTGCTTTATAATATGAGATGTATAAAGGATTTAAACTCCTTATGAGATAATCATGTAAAATACCATACTGTTTTGTGAATCTTTTAAAATAAATATAAATATTTAATTCCGTAGAAAGTGATTTATTTTGATCTATCATCACATCGTCTTCATTTTCTGTATTCTGTGTTTACCACTTAAGGCTTTGCGATAGATTGCAATGTAGGAAAGCGAAAGAAAACGCATTAAAATGATCTAAGTGTAAAGAAGCCTTATATTTAAAATTATTAATGTACATGACCTCAAAATACAAAAATATGAATAACTTTTTTTCGTGGCCTCGATAAGACAAAATTCTTTTTGAATATGATTACGTAATGCAATTGCTATCTTTTAGACACTTTTTCAACCTTAGACGCCCAAAAAAAATTTCAGGTATTTCGTTGTATGGAACTCTGCCATTGTTCTTTCTCAACAACTTAAAGATAGCCTTTATTCTGTACTCAAAAGGTAAAAGAAATCAATGTGAGGAAAATCATCATCACAATACGATTGGGCTTTGGAGCCAGTATTATCATAACAAGGTGTGGCTGAGTCATGGACACAATGCTGTCCAAATTGACGTCACTCACAGTCCTCACTTAGCGTTATCCTCTTGTATTGTCAACAGTCCGGGTTCCCGTCATTTAGCGTTATCCTTTTGTATTGTCAACAGTCCGGGTTCCCGTCACTTAGCGTTATCCTCTTGTATTGTCAACAGTCCGGGTTCCCGTCACTTAGCGTTATCCTCTTGTATTGTCAACAGTCCGGGTTCCCGTCACTTAGCGTTATACTCTTGTATTGTCAACAGTCCGGGTTCCCGTCGATGCGGTCCCCGCGGCGCATGTCGCACGGCACGGCGCCCTCGTCGCCCGGCCACGTCGCCACGCACCGCGCTGACGATGATGACGAATCGCTCACACATGTGAGTATTGCCGGGTGTTTGTTACAATTATATTCACGTTATAGAATATTTGGTCCTTACATATGAAATTGGCGTTTTATCGTACTGGCCACTTTGATCTCAAATAATATATCTTCTTTGGTTAGGAATTTCAATTTCAAATGTATACCGCTATTTACTGATGCGTTTGTGTTTCGAAAACCGTAATTAATTTGTTTTTTCCTCTTTTAATATTTTTTTGCGTCTCTCTGTTTTCAAAATGGAAAACTTGAAATATCGTATTATTTTCGAGTACGAATTCCACCGTGGCACCAGTGCTGCAGAAACGGCTCGAAGGATTAATGATGTGTATGGCGGCGGTGTCGCAAAAGAAAACACACCACACACCACAACAGACGGCTACCAAATTAGAGGAGCTTCAATTGGAATGTCTAACTAAGACATCCACCGTATTCACCGGACTTTGCTCCAACATATTACCATATTTTGTTTTCGAATTTTAGATAACTTCTTGCATGGGAAAAAATTCAACTCCAATGGGGCAGTCCAAAGCGCCTTCAAAGATTTTATTGATTCCTGTCCGAATGGTTTTTTAAAGTAAAATAATCAGTGAATTAGGTATATATGAGATGGCAACAGTGCATAGATAGCAATGATATATACTTTGATTAAATAAATATATTAGGGGCCATCCATAAATTATGTCACACGTTAAGGGGGAGGGAGGGGTCGACGAAGTGTGACAATGTGTGACAAGGGGGTGGGAGGGGTCCTCATTTTTGTGACGTCACACATTTCTAAATATATTTTAATCTAAGTGTTAAGTAATAGCTATGATATGATAATTATTTGTAGATGTAAAATTGTAATATGTGACGTCACACTAGGGAGAGGGGGATCCTCACAGATGTGTCCAACTGTGACAAGGACGGGGGAGGGGGTCAAAAATCGTGAAATTCGTGTGACGTTATTTATGTGATGGCCCCTAATGTTTAAAAAAAAAGACTATGTTTGTGTATGTACCTCCTTTACAAAACGTCAATTTCATATGCAATTAACTTACACAAAATTTTGAAAAAAAAATAAATAGAATAATATAGCCTTTATTACCAGTGGAATCATTACGAATCTTTTGACACCCAATTTATTAAAATCGGACCAGTAGTTTAGACGCTACGAGGGAACAATCGTACATAGTTACATACATTCATAGACAGCCAAAATCACAATTCCTCCCACAGACATCTATTGACTAGACCAAGTCAGAAGCAAGAAGAAGCAAGTCTCATCGTCTGTATGGAAACCAAGCGTGTCATTATTTTTAAACCTACTGTGACGTCACAAGAGCGATTTAGTGAAGATAACTCCCCGTCCCCGAGGAAACGATTCAAATGCGGTCGCCGCTCGCCGCCCCGTCGCGTTTTTTTAGTTTTTGTTTGACGTTTGGCACCGAGAATATTCGATATGGCGCTGAAGGAAGTAATTTTTAGTCCACTTTATTACACCAATATTACACGCGAAGTAAATACACTTGCGTGGTCTAGTCAATATATTATGTCTGTGATCCTTCCTTTTGGCTTCGCCGTAATCAGGTAAAAATAATTCCGTTTCTATGTACTATTTCCAAACAAACGAAGCTACGGGCACCAGCAAGTACTAATATTAAATAAAAAGGAAGGGTTTGCTTGTTTGTTTGCATTGAATAGGCTCCGAAACTACATGACCGATTTTGATGAAATTTGTCACAGATGACACAGTAGACAAAATGAAAGGACATAGGCTACTTTTTCAAGATTTCCTTTTGCGCGCACAAGTCGCGGGCAACATCTAGTATTTTATATAATATTCAGAAATATTCAGCGATTACTTGATAAATGTAAAGATCGACCAAGTGCGAGTCGGACTTGTGTATGGCACGAAGGGTTCCGTTTAACTAAATATATCAAGCACTTGTATTAATATCGAGGAAAACTGTACGAAATTAAGTTTTCTATCAAGAAGCTGCCCTTAATATCACAGATATTGGATCCATGCCATTCTAATACAGATTTAATTATTATCTTATTTTAACTCCGGTCGCCGTGGATAATTGTTCCATATAATTATAATTTGTGTTCTTTAATAATAATTTTTGACAAACCGAATTCTTTTGTGAGGATTTATTGTTTGTTGCACGGACTGAAGCTTGTAAGCATAATCTACGCTGGTAAGGCCTAAAGGAACAAGTTAATTAACATTGACGGCCGCTATGGCTCAGTGTTTAGCGCGTCAGCGCTCAAACCTGAGGTCATTTGTTCGTATACCACCGACGGAACAAAAAGTTTTCTGTGATCCTGGGCCATGGATGTGTAAAAATAATAAAATTCTTAAATATGTTACGTATAGTATAAAATTATTAAATTTACTTTCCGTAACACAAGTTCTTCGGATACTTTGCAAGGGACCAGATTGGCGAAGTGTAAAAGATTTCATAGATAATATCTTTTAGTACCAGCAATTATTAACATGTAAGAGTCCTCATAGGATTTATATGTCACCGTAAAATTGAATAAAACCGTTGATTTGTAATGTAACTAGTGAAATTGTAAAATGTCGAAAGACTGCGGATATTCTGCTTATATCTAATTTAACAAATTATTTTTCGTAAGAGAATAGATATATGGCAAAGAACCTTTCGACAGATTTTTACAATCTCGCTAGCTAAGTATATTACAATCTAACGGTTTTAACAATTTTACGGTGACATACATATTTTATTCTAAGTGAAATGAGTGTATTTTTTATTTCTAGTCAATACACTACTTCAACCTCCTAACGCTCCCTCCCGCGGTGGACCGAGCGCTCAAGCCGCGCCACTCCAGCCACAGTATAGGATATGCCAACAACTACAATGGACGGGTAAGTCCTAATACAGCGAACCCTCGCTAATCCGGCCCTCTATTCCGTGCACGCAGCAATGCGGACAGGAAAGAGGGTCGCACGGGGGGATTTGCAGATGCAGCATCACACCATGTCAATATTTGTTAATTGTCAATGTCAATATCTTTTATTTGTTACCCTGCATTCGCAATAGGGGTTCTGTTCCTTTCCTATCCGGATTAGCTAGACTTAATATTTTATAAGTGCTTCTTACACACTGTACCGATGACGGCCGAATATTGAGACGCTAATCAAAATTAAGAGCCCTCCTATTCACAGGCTGTGGCTGTCTCTGCTAGCCGAAACGACAAGGACAGCATGTGACTTGAGTGTCACTTAATTTAACTATCGTTCCAGTATACGGCCGTGCATATGGTGTTGCTGGTATCGATGAGCCGTGGTATTTGCTTAACATAAGGCAATCCATACTCACTCCGGTCTAAGTGCCAGATAAATTATTTCCGAATTTTGTTACTTTCTGACGTCACGTGATGTAACAAGAAGATGTATTCAAATATTTACACTCTTACTAATATAAATATTTACGCAATGGATAAGTTATACAATGTTTTGTACGTGTCTGTCGAGCGACTAAACATTGTATAGATTATGCATTGTGTAAATATTCTTATAAGTAAGGGGGTTTATGTTAAATATAAAAATGAATTAAGAGCATTGATCGGCGCGCGACTCAGATTTCACGAAAAACGCTTCTTTTCAAATGCGTCTATATCTAACAAAAACTGGTTATTCTGATTTTTACATGTAGAAAAACACTAGAAAATATTGTATTCAAATTTTTCACTTATCATTTATTTTATAATAATTTCAAACTTTTGAATAAAACTGACAAAACTAACCAGAAGTTTTTACAACTTTAGGTTCAGGGGCAATTTCAAAACATATAATAGCTAAAACCGCTTACATTTTTTAAAAACAAAAAATCTTTACAAACTTGTTGGATCCTCTTCTAGATTATCTATTTGTCAGATTATTTTTATATACGTTTCTATCTCATAAAAATATAATTTAAAGAATGCGAAATTATCAGGAATTATAGTTATTTAAAATGATGATATTTATGTATTTTACTTGCTCCTTTTGTTTCTTACTTACATAATCTATGAGAAGAATCTTTTATCTTTAATATGCTATTTAAATTTTTAACTAAATTAGTATGACGAATTTTATATGAATTTTTAAAACTACTATATAAATCGAGGCGCACGAGCGTTTACAACAGTATTTGTAAACGCATATAAAAATAATCTGATAAATAGATAATCTAGAAGAGGATCCAAAAAGTTTGTAAAGATTTTTTGTTTTTAAAAAATGTAAGCGGTTTTAGCTATTATATGTTTTGAAATTGCCCCTGAACCTAAAGTTGTAAAAACTTCTGGTTAGTTTTGTCAGTTTTATTCAAAAGTTTGAAATTATTTTAAAATAAATGATAAGTGAAAAATTAGAAAACAATATTTTCTAGTGTTTTTTACATGTAAAAATCAGAATAACTAGTTTTTGATAGATATAGACGCATTTGAAAAGTAGCGTTTTTCGTGAAATCTGAGTCTCGCGCCGATCAATGCTCTTAAATCTTTTCTATTATGTTATTATATTATAGTATATCAATATTTGTGTTTACTAAGTCTTGTTGTCAGACATATTCACGCGGCAGTGTCAGCGACGACAGACGGCCGGATGCGCTGCAATACCTGGATCTAGACCTGCACACGTCTAGACCTGCCACGTCTAAGGTATTTATAGTCAACCCCACCCAGCCCAAAAAGGGGAGTAGACTGTTTTTTATTGCATAAATGAATAGTACTCTTAAATATGAGTAACTTCTCAAAAGAAACAGTAAATATTTTCAAAGGTACAGCGATTTGTATACAAAATTTCGCGTTTCGTAAAAACGTTCCATACTAAAGTCGTACCCACGTGTGATGTCACACGTTGGTTAAAGTGCATGAAGTATACGTCCTATTTATTACGATTCTATTTGCTTAAACTCGAACACTAGCCTGTTTCTAGTTTAAAATATTTATTTCTTGTATTTCTACAATTTATTTTTAATTTGTCATGCTTTCAAATAGTTATTTCAGTCTATAATTTTTTTTTTGCTTTATTGCCATAATACACTTAAAATGTTCAAAAAAATTTAAACAATTTGGCAATAATCCACATGCAGTTAAAGTTTTCATTAAAATAAAAAAAACGTCATCTTCATCTCAATCTGTCAATTAACAAAAACAAAAATTGTAGATCCCAGAAGTAGTGCCGAGGAAAACGATAGCGCACAAGTCACAGGCGTTAGCCGAGGCGGAGGCGGAAGCGGACAGCGCATACAAAACTGTCGACTTCCTAAAGACTGAAGCGTTCAACATAACGAGACAAGACGCGGAGGCTTCGAGAAGCAATCAGCAATAATATATGGTACCATATTTATTTATACATACTATGTAGCCACCGACACTAACATTATTACAATATAATTTCCAAGAAATGTAACATGTGTGTCTTTTAGTTTCATTTGAAAATTAGAAGGGTTTTATATGTTAGTGCTCGTAAGTTTCTTGGTTAGATGTTTCATACGCATATTTCCAATACTAAATCTGCGTTAAAATTCGCAAATATTTTTTTTTTCCAAAATGTATATCACAACGAAGATTATTATGAATGTATTGAGAGTATTCATATACCTATTGTTAAATTAAAGAGGAGTTTTAAGGATGTTATTTATGAACTGCTCATTATACGAGCTAAATTAAGTTACCATTCAGACACTGAGGGCCGATTCTGAAAATTAATTTATAGTGCGGTTTAAATGTTAACAAATGTAAAAAAAAGACAGTAAGGCCCACTTGCGCCAATCCGGATTAAAGTTAACACTGGGTTAAAATATCATGCCTTCTCTTTCACAAATACGAAGAACGAGAGAGATAACATGATTTTTAACCCAGGATTAACTTTAACCCGGATTGGCGCAAGTGGGCCTAAACGAATTACAATTTCATAAAAAATAAACAATTTGTACCCTACTTCACTTTATAACTTGATTTAAATTTTAATATCGTAATCTAATTCGTTAAATAAGACTATTATACATTTTGATAAATTACAAGAATTGGCCTTCTGTGGGTTAGCAGGAACAATTGACATCTACGTATTTGTAACATTATCGAAAGAGAATTCTATGAAAATGTTGATGTTTATGCAATTGACATTCGATAACGACAATCATACTAGTTGTCACTCGCTCTTGCTTGGGATAATGTTTAAAAATCATAAATCCATATTACTAAGGTCGGCTTGACCTATATGGAACGCAATATCTTATAATAATATAATTAATATGAGCTAGTGAATAAGTTAATCTGCGTTTTAATAACCGCAAAATACGGGGTTTCCTAAATTTCTATGTTTAACTTTTATCCTGACCTCTATGACGTTACCACAAAATAAAATAGTTATTTTCCTTATTATTAAATAAGGAAAATAACTATTTTATTTTGTGATTATAGTTAGGGAGCTGGCGGCAATTTAGGTATATTTCATCGTCGTTGATACCAACGTAATTGTGGTCAGAAACTATGTGAACTAGAGAATAATAGAGCTCAGGTAGCGCTGATTTTTAGGGTCCCGTAATACTCAAGCAACCTTTATTGTTTCGCTCTGTCCGTCCGTCTGTCTGTCTGTCCGCGCCTCTAGCTTCTGTGTATATATCTCGGTTTTGGCATAAAATATAATAATTTTACATTTTAGGGTTGGCTCTCCCTACAATATATGAAGTGGGTAGATTTTTTTTTCATTCAACCTCATCGTGTGGGGTATCATTGAATGAATCTTTAAAAACAAGGCAAGGTTTTATACATTACATTTTTTTAATAAAGTATTATCGTTCCTGCCATCAATTATATCTTACAAAATAAATTTTAAATACTAAAAATAATCATTGAAAGACGATGGAATTTTATATTATACTTGAATAATAATTATAAAAAGGAAACTCCCGTTGATGTCCTATCCTGGCTTCTGCTGGCTTTACTTTCACCGTAAATAAAATGTAGTTACTAAGATATAACTGATGGCAGACATGATAATATAATTTATTACAGTTTATTTTTCCTTAAAATTATGAACCCAATCATATTTAAAAAAAAAATCAAAGCTACCTAAGTTCGCCACTTATTTTTATCCAGTTCACAATAATCACATAGTTTCAAACGATAAAATCATATACATACCTAAATTGCCATCAACTCTCTGACTTCAGATTTAATTATTACGCTCTCACTGAATCGTGGCGCTTAGAAATCACACTAGTAGATCATTTATTTAATAAACCTATTCGAGACCATCCGGCGTTTTAGTTGGCAGTCAGCCAGTCTCTTCATGGTCACAAACAAACACAAATGTCCATATAAGAAGTTCATAGACGGACAGATGACACTTAGGATATGTTTCGATATGCACTGAGACCACTGTACTGTGTGACGTCATTCATTATACTGAGATGCCGTTCCTTTATAGCCCGTTACACTGCTGCCATTTTATGGACTTCAACTGACAACTAGGAATGATCTTCATTTTGACGTTTGAACTTTTTAATCACATGATCTGATTACTGCGAGTACCTTACCTCGAAAACACCAGTGCTCACAGTAGAATTTGGCGGCGATTTATGACGTCATAGGGTACTGCGGCAGTGTACTGCCTATACTGGCAGTCCATAACGGAACTATTTTTTCTACAGTGATAGCACTGTGCTAGGGATGGGCGTTGAATGAACGAACTGTTTTATTAAACTGTTTATTGGTCATGAACGGGTAAACTAGTTTAGCGCCTACTGATAAACTAGTCTATGCGTGAACGGTTGCCATATGCCGGAACGGTGCGTGCGACAGAGACCATTCGTCGCGACGCGACGACACGATCGACGGACGGGCGCGGGGCACGACGACTCGGCACGAGCAATACGTCTATCTCTGTTCTTTACAGTAATGAACCTGCCTGCCCGCCAGTCCTAAGCCTGGAAAAAGTATGAAGGGAAGTTCATTTCCACCGCTCACAGATTAAACCGTCTCGTCGTTCGTCGTCATCACTAGTCGCGTCGATCAGCAAACGACAACAAGTTTGTCAAAACAGTTAATGCTGAAAGTCGTTCATTCAACAAAACTACTTTGTTTGTCATAGTTTATTGCTTAGTTCAGTATTCGTCGAACACGTAAACTAGTCGAAAAAAAAACCTGTTTTTTCAACTAGTTTACGATGAACGATAAACGGTCTCGTTTCGTTGATCGAAAAAGCGTCGACGACCCACCACTACACTGTGCACTATGCAATGCTCGCAGTGCATATCGAAACATACCCTTACTTTAACATTATCAGAGTGGATGCGAGTTTATTTCACTTCCGTCGTGAAGAAGTTAAGTACAATTTGTTGGCATCGAAACAACGCCCCTAGTGGCAAACAATAGTAACTAATTTGATGCCATGCAAATTATAGTTTACTTCTTCACGGTGACTAGTGACAAAAACACGCACTACGCATACTGAAGTGAAATATTTTATGTGAGGTTTCATAGACAAATAATAATAAATTTAACGCACAATTTATAATAATATTATGTATAAGTGTGTTAATATTATGTATAAGTATTTCATGTACATATCTTAGTATTTTAATAAGTATTAATACAAAAAAGAATGAATCTTAAAACTAACATATAGTAGATATAATTAATAAATTAATATACTTTCTAACATAATGTTAATAACATTAATACATTTGATATAGATAGTTAAATCCTCAGACCGAATATAAAGTACTTTTTATTCGGTCTGAGGTTAAAATATTCCTTTTATTATTTGCTAATATCATTTTGTTCAGTGCTAATTTCACTAATCTCTATCTCGATCTACGTATTAATGAAAGAGAACGCAAAAATATCAATTTTGACAAACAATTATTAACCAACACCAGTGTTAGTAACCACTGGTGTTGGAGAAATTGGCACTAAATCATACAATTATATTTCGTAATTTATTCATTACTAGTTTTTCAGTATTATTTGTATTTGCGCAACGATATTTTTATGATATGTAATCAGATAGTGTGCATTTATTTAACACGGGACCAAAATTGATAGGCGAATGCCCATTATTTCTGAGAAGGCAATTAAAACTACTTCCTATTCCCCAATTCTCGTAATCAACTTTCATTTTACTTTTGTTGATATAAATGAATCGTCTTGATCAGAAACAAACTTTTGGAGTTTGGACAAATCGAAACGGGTTTGACGTTTATGAGAATACTTACTATTTTGCAGTTTTAACGTTTCGGGACAATCGAATCGAATTGAATTAGCAGAATCGATGTTCTGATATATAAAAAAAATATTATATTTAATTACCAATAAAATTTACTACTACTACACGAGTATTACTACTTATATAATTATAATATAAATTATTACCAATGTACACAAACTTCATTTACCAATTTACTTCTACAGGCATTTTAAAATTGACGGTATGTTATAAAAAAATATTTATAATTTTTCAATATAGGTACTTTGTTATATTTTCTCATTGACATCAATTACATTTGTTAATATATTCGATGAAAAGTCGATTTAAAAGCATAAGTAGATAAAACGTTTTATACTACCATATTTGACCATTCATTTGCATTTAAAACAATAAGGCCCACTTGCGCCAATCCAGGTTAAAGTTAACCATGGGTTAAAAATAATGTTATCTCTTTCGTTCTTCGTATTTGTGAAAGAGAAAGCACGATATTTTAACCCAAGGTTAACTTTAACCCGGATTGGCGCAAGTGGGCCTCAGTGTAATTAAATTACCTAGTCTGTTATAAAATCACCATAAATGGTTAAGTGACTGCTCGAAAGACGTGTCTCCTTAGACATAACCACATGACTTACGTTACATCACAATTCCAGTATTATTTATTAGTATTATATATTATAACGTCTTTGAAAATCAATTACAGATACTTCGGGCACATGATACACTGCTTGTGTAAAGACGTGTAGGCAAAAAAATATTAGTCATAACTCAAAAAAAAAAAAACATCTAATGTATGGGTGACTCTCCGCAAAACGCAAACTCGCTCATATAAAGAAAAAAAAATTTAGTATAACAATTATTTTTCTGCATAAATATCTGTACTAAGCAGTAGATCATATGCCCAAAATATCCGTAGTTGATTTTACCGAACCTTATATACATATTGTATTATTTTCTTGTTTTAACAGTTTGATCATATTATGTAGGTATGTATTAAAGGTTATCTACTTAACTTTATATTGTTTAATATATTTTTGCAATTTTTTTATATTTATTTCAACATTTAATAAACGATAAAACATAGAAGTAAGTTTAATGTAATTGTTTTAATAAATATGATAGTAGAATAAAAGGAATTTAAAATAAATTCAGTCATGTGTGTTGTAACATTAGCAATATTATTTATATATTTAACGAAAGTATAAAAGAAAAGTAAGAAAACATTTTGTATATTATCAATAATTGACTCAATGTAATAAGCAGGTTTTTACTAGATAGTCGACAGCGAATCATCATCATTATTGCATTCATCATTGTCATTCATCAACTGTGCCTTCATTATTATAATATCTATTTTCATACAATAGTATTAGAACTATCTATATCTAAATTAGAACTAATTAAGTAATAAATCTGTTTATACCGCGACCGTGATCTGAAAATTTTATTTATAAATAAATTTGTAGCAAAGATGATTTCTATGCAAACAGTTATAATAGAAAAAGATTTCGCCGAAATCTATAATATTAGATTTTAATGATGATTTTAACAAGAAAACATGAACACAATAAGAATTTGTATCGCAGTATGAGTCTCATAGATGTACAGGACGATCACCTTGTTAATGTTTCTCGGCAATCTTCGTTTTTCTATAGTCGTGACAGACGATATATGAAGAACGACGATTACCGGAGGACATTAGCAATGTGGTTTTACTAAATATGTTTTTACTATACATATTTCTTATTATTAGAAAAATTACTTTATTTACATTGCTACAATCTCTGTTAACTGAAGGGTCTCTAAACATAATCGGTAATATAGTAATTTTATTTACCTAAACAAGAAACTTTATAAGTGTTTTTTTTATTTTTGTATAGAGGTTGCGTCAGAACAAATGGCGTTTATATTACTTCCACAACTGGAAAAATAGATGTTCGTCCCCTAAATGCGTTGCTGAAAATAGTATATTTGATTTACATAAGCTTTTGCATAATGCTATACTCAATTATATGATTTGAGTCAGTGAAAAGATATTTCTATGCAATTCACCTCCTCTCAATATTTTTGGCTGTATGTATATTGTATATTCAATGTTGTCTGCTATAATAGTTGTAGAAAGGAGATCGGCAAGTCTCCAAACATTTACTGCCTGGTAATTAAATAACGTGGCCACAAAATATATTTATTGTAAGTTGTACTTTATGAACATAGGAACAAAATAAAAGCAATAATATTATACATAAAACTCGGGGGATAAAAGATAATTGATTAAATATTAGGGGCATTTCACGTCAAGCGGACAACCAAAAAAAAGCGAGGTCGTGAATTTTGTTTATACTTTGGTCAGTTATACTTCTAGGTGACGTGGATGTGTACACATTTTTTTTTCCGTATCATACGTTATTGTATGTAAAGTAATTGTTTAGTACACTATGGAGTAGACGCGAAAAAAAATATCACCACCACCCACTTTATATGTAGGAGAGGCACCCCAGAAAAAATATGTGGGCTATCATTAGATAGCTCTTTTATAAACATTAAGATGTTTCTGAGACGATTTTTTGATTTAGGTATCCGTTTACGAGATATTTAACTTTAAATAGTTTTTTTTATAAAAGTAATCCCTCTAAAAGCTATGTGTATGTACTATATATGCTCTAAGTCTTAAACTAGTAGAGATCACTTTCTATTTTTTTTGTGAAGAATTAGTACATTAAAGCTTTAATTCAAGGTATATTTTAAATTAAAATGGTCGAAGTTATTCAAAAATCGATTTAAAATCTTCACTCCCAGTTTACTATACGCAAAAAAATTCAAATTAAGAATTCGATAAAAAAATTAAAAATTTCACCTTTCTAGCTATAAGAAACAATACTTATTGGTCTTTGTTACAAATTACAATACGGCCGATGTATCTTGGCCTTAGTCTGAACTTCGCGCAGAAGGTTGCGCAATAACTGTTTTTAAGTGTTTTCGTATTTATTTTATTTGTACTAATTGGTCAACTGTATTAGGGAAATTTTATTAGTACATAGGTATATAAAAATAATACAATAACAGTTTTCTTCACGAGTTGTACATGCGCTAAAGTTCGCAGAGCCTATGTTCAGACCCGTCAAGATACAGCGGCCGTAGTGTAATTGATGAAAATATTAAGCATCCAAAAATAATGGAAATCACTTTTAGTATTTTTTTTTAAAGGCCAAACATAACTCAGCAATAAAGTATGATAATATGAAAAATAAATGTGTGTACACATCCACGTCATCTAGAAGTATAACTGACCAGAGTATAAACAAAATTCACGACCTCACTTTTTTTTGGTGGTCCGCTTGACGTAAAATGTTCCATAACCAAACCTATTAAGAGTGCGCTAGTCAACGGCTCGAACTCAGTGCTGCGCGCGGGGAAAATGCTTGTTATTTCACCTTATATTGGGGAAAAAAGAATACCCATAAAATAGTAATCTATGCTTATAAGAGAAGCTATACTGCACACATTTATGCAGCTGTGTAAAGTATTTTAGAAAAGGCGTCTTCAAATTACGCAAATCGACACTCAGCTGTTGGTGTTTTATAAAAAAACTATATTATATTTTTGTCTGAAGTAAAATTATCTCAATTGCTGAATAATCGAACTCTGTCGGTATGTGCCTGCTTTTTTATTATCATTCTTCGTTATTATTATTGATATTAACGTTCAAAGTTGCGCTATAAATGCGATGTTTGGAGGCTATTATCTTCTACACTAATTTGAATTTCAGAAATATAAGCAAATACCGACCTAGATAAGTGTCATAAAAATCGATATTTCGCTAGAATTTGGGTCTACAATATTTGACCTTGGAGTAAATCACCAACAGCGTTTGTATGGAGAAAAAACCGACTAGCGCAGCCTTAAGGTACGAGCGCACTACAATGGTACTGAGCGACACGTCGCGTCAAAATATTCTTTAAATGAAATTATATGATATAACACGCACTAAGCGGTAACGGAACTACACTGCAGCGAACTGCGCGACAAACTTGATCAACTGACCAAAAGTGTCGCGACGTGAAGTTAACTGCAGTTCCGCTTCCGCGGAGTGCGGTTTGGCCAACTTCATTTTCATAGTCACTCAACCGAGATACTGCGTAGTTTAACAGTCTTATTCATAAAAACTTATAGAACACCTAAAGTGTTCTATAAGGTCACTATAAGAAGATTGGCAAAAAATTGTATTCATAACAGCATTATATCAACAAAGAGTTCTATAAACCTATCATAAAGTTATAGAGGCCAGGACCCTACTTTAACAGTACTATAAGATACAAGATGGCCGAACTCATTGTTATGAGTTCGGCCTTGTTATGAGTTCGGTACTTGTAGCTGATTACAGCTGATTACTAAAAAACTGACATTTGACACAAATATTTTGTCAATGTTATTTTGTAAACAAAATAATTATTTCTGATTTTATAAAATAATGCAAGCTTTACACATCTTTGATGTCATTGCACAACTAGAAAAGAGTATGCGTCGAAGAAAAGTGTACATAGGTAGGGTTGATCCGTTTTCTTTGGACGTCCGTCTTTACTATGGTCCAATTTTAGGTGTATCATACATGCCTTTTAACAGTTGAGGTCAATTGCAATGCCATTAAAACTTATTTTATAATAATGTTAGGTACTACAAAAATAAATTCAAATAGGTACGATAAATTGATCATTGACAACAGTTGACAACTTGAAAGCATTTGAATTTTGACGTTCCGTATTGCGTAGACAACAAATCTTCTACAAATTGTAGTTTTATGCCGTCATGTTGTCTATGATCAGACGTATTTGGACAATATGTTCGTCCAACTTGTTTGCCAACTTCCTAATAATGGCAACATTTTTGCTTAAAGACAATTGTTAGTTAAAGTATGTTTATAGAACTGTTATGAATGGACAATTTTATCGAACGTTATATAAGCCTATCGAGCATTTTAACTATTATCCGTTATAAACGTTGTATAAGCTTTTTTTATGAATAACACCGTAAGTATATAAAAAAATGTCGATAAATGAAGAAAAATTAATTGTACTCGTGAGCCAGTATCCGGAGCTATATGACGTCCAGCATAAAAAATATATGAACACTTCAGAAAAAAATCAACTTTAGAGTGAAATAGCCCGAGAAATGGGAGTAAATGGTAAGTAAATTTTGAATTTTTTTGCTGTGGATGAACGACGGCCTTTCTTATGTTAATTGGTTTCATACAGAAAATTAGTTAGCTTGTAGGTATGTAGGTACTCATTTATAAAAAAAAAACATTTTTAATTAATCTTATTTATTATTGAAAGGATGCATACTTTTATTATGTATATTTTGTTATTAAAAAGTTAAATTAATTAAAGAAGCAAAAGGACAAGTCAGAACATGTTCTCCACCTTCTTTTTATAGTTATCTTTTTAATAACAAAATACAAAAGTATACATGCTTACAATTATTAAAATATGTAGGTACATAATTTACGGGTATTGAGAGGAATTGAAATAATCTGAATGTATTTCGTACTTGGATTGCGTTGTTTACAAAATTACCTCCTATACGAGGAAGGTCTCGTAATTGGCATTCCTGGTTGTCAGTGTCTTCATTACGAAATGATACTGTATCATCTCTGAGAAAATTGTGCAGGACACAAGTAGCAAGAATCACATTATCTACGTAATCCGGACTGAGGCAGATGTTACGATAGTAAATTCTGATTTTTTTGGCACAATATGCCGAATGCGTTTTCTGAAACTCTTCGGGCTCTGCTATGCCTCTTATTATATATTCTGCATTGGTCATCCAATTGTGCAGCAGGATACGGTCTCATCAAGTACGTTTTTAAAGGGAAAGCTTCGTCACCAACTAATACGCCAGTTGCTAAGAACCTGAAACATTAAAAAAAAAATTGTTACAGAAAATCTCTGCAAAGAAAAATTAAAACCTTTAAGAGACGGCTATCATAGATGCTTAAAAAGCCGCAAATGCAAGAGTGGAGATGGTGCTTCGATAATAATTAAGAAATGGAAGTACGAGAATCAGATGGAGTTTTTGCAACAATACTTTTATGAAAGAGAAACAAAGGGTAACTTTTGGGACGCTGGATCAATTACGACTGATGATAATGTAAATTCTTTTCACGACATGGGCCCAATTAGCCCCGAGCCAGCAAACTCACTTTCTTCTTCATCAGCAACATCAACAATGTTCAAAAACATATCAGCAAGGAAAAAAAAAACAAAACAAGTGAGCCATCAGTAGCCAGCATTCTACAAAAATATATAGATTCACGGTCATCTACAACGGCACTAACTACAAAGGATATTGAGAATCCTATATATTCTTTTTTTAAAGCTATGGCTGACTCCGTCGTAACTTTCCCTTCAGACTTGCAGTTGAAAGCAAAAAATCAAATTTATTTAACAGTATCTAACTTGGAATACGAGAGCTTACAAAGAAAATCTACAGCAGGGCAAACTCATAATATTCAAATTCAGCAAGTACTATTTCATCATCAAGATTCTACAAACACATATCTTGGCGACCAATTTGAGGAACCAGAGGAACATACAGAATCACAAAGTGTTTTGGCACCAGTGAAATATGTTTTAAATACAGATGGCAGTCAGTCTACTAAAACATGTAAAAGACATGTTTGATTTTGGGCCAGTTCTATGTACACTACATAGGTAAATAGGAAAAAATTATGGGAATATCATAAAAATACGAAAAAATTAATTTGAAGAAGGGTACATGCGTACAAAAATGATTACTTGAAGAGTTTTTTATTGCGAGAACACTATTTTAGGGCGGCCATGATAGTTGTTTTGACTTGACTTTTGACGTAGTAGACAGTTTTACGAAGAGACGACGTCTTGAATGCCATCTTTCTTTGTCAAAAGTCATGTCATTGACAAAATGACATTATTTAGTTAATTTTGATCTGATATAAAACATGGCGGATGTTTTATTTTACTTTGTGTTGCTCTCCTTGACGAAGTTAATTTAAATGTACATGGAAACGAAGTGAAATTAAACAAAATAAAGAATAGGAAATGGTTACTATATTATGTAGCTATATTTACATAATATACTGTACGTAGGCCAGGCCCAGGCCTCATACATTTCTTGAACATCGCTTTTAGATACAAAATAAGTAGGGAGTGTCTACATTACTTTTTGGTACGAATGAGTACAATAGCTCCTGATAACAATACATTTTCTCTATGAAAATCATGTTGAGACCTAAGAGGAAAATACTTAATTTGCTGATCAGATCAATTACTAGTGGAAGGCAAACATTTTTATTGAACTTCCAACTTAAATTCCATAGAGAACGTTGTTTGTTCACGAGCACTTGCACACGAGTACCATTTGGTGTCAAAATTAAAAGTCACCCTGTTTTGTATACCTATTTTAATAAATAAAAAATATTTTCTTACCTTAATGTCACCATGAGTTTTTCTTCCACTCCTATCGCTTTTCGGAATAGTGTGTCCATCCTGTGTATATGCGGCTGCATAATTTGAAATAACTCATTGAATTTGTATTGAGACATTCTAAAATAAGTATGGAATCTTATTGGATCCTTCTTAAGTCGTGGCAAAAGCGTATAATACTCGCCTTCTTCATATCGCGAGTTTGATATGTCATGTAGCCATATTCTTTGCTTTTTTCTTGCCTGTTCTTGCTCGATCCTTTCCTCTTCCTCGCACAACAAGAAAATAATATTCATATCAATTTCATCGACGACGAATGGACGATTGAAATTTAAAAGGTTTTTTAAATAAATAAGTACCTACATACCTACAATCTAAATAATTTACATACGACCTCCGTGGCTCAGTGGTGAGCGCAGTGGCGCTTTAGCGGGTTCGAATCCCGACAGGGAACAAAAAAGTTTTCTGTGTTCCTGGGTCATGGATGTGTATTGAATGTGTGTATAATATAATAAAAAATCTTATATATAAGTATTAGTATAAAAAGTATTAAATATATTTCCGTTGTACCCGTAACACAAGTTCTTTGGATATTTACCACGGGGCCAGATTGACGTGGTGTGAAGCGTCCATAGATATTATTATTATTATTATAATTTTCACTATGAAACCAATTAACATTGGAGAGGTCGTCGTCCATCCACAACAAAAAGAAATAAAAAAATTTACTTACCATTTACTTGAACTATTTAATAATAATATCTATCTATGGACGCTTTTACACCACGTCAATCTGGTCCCGTGGTAAGTTCTCGAAGAACTTGTACCAGACAACGGAAATATTTATACTATACATATAATTATTTAAGATTTTTATTATTTAATACACATTTATTGCACATCCACGACCCAGGAACACAAAAAACTTTTTGTCTCCCGGTGGGATTCGAACTCGCGACCTCCAGCTTGAGCGCCGACGCGCTAACCATTGAGCCACAGAGGTCGTTTCACTCCAAAGTTGTTTTTTTTTTTTCATAAAAGTGTTCATGTACTTTTTATGCTGGACGTCATAATATTATTATGTCTCCGGATACTGGCTCACGAGTACAATAAATTTTATTCATATATCGACATTTTTGACGAACGATTTTATCGCGCTCCCAAGTATCTTCGTTGACTGACTATGAAAATGAAGTTGACCAAACCGAACTGCAGTTAACTGCAGTTCGCAACACTTTTGGTCAGTTACCGCTTAGTGCGTGTTATCTCATATAATTTCATAAAATAATATTTTGACGCGACGCGACGTGTCGCTCAGTTCCGCTGAAGTGCAGTTCCGCCTAGTGCGTTCGGACCTTTATTGTTCAATAAATTGCCCTAGTTGCGGTTTGCGGACAAGCGACATCTATTATAACTAGTTTTTTTGGAAACGCAATAATCTAACAGATAAAAGATGTCGCTTTCAATTTCAAAAACAAAATAGTTATTTTTCTTGGTATAAATATAAATAGTATAGAGGGATCTATTTCACACTCCAAGTAACACTTTTTTTGTGTAAATAGAACTGCTGATCTATAGAAAAAGAAAACAACTTTATCCTTCAATTAAATATAAATATAATATCTATTGGGCCACTAAATGGAGCATTTAGACCATAGACTATACAGATATGACAATAACTATTATCACATAATATGTACGTTTTTGCACAGAATTCTCTGCTATTCGGAGATTCATAACTTTTTATTCCCAAGTCCTAGAAATATATATATATTTTTTAATATTTAAATCACTTTTTAAGTACTACCACGTATCTACATACGTGGTAGTACTTACCCTCCCTTAGGTACAGGAAAAGAAGGGGCTCATCGACATATTTGTCCAAATCAAACCAACAATGACAGTTGATAGATTTTCAGTAGACCTTTAGTATGCCGTGTTCAAAACAAACTAAAAGGGGCTGGTTTCCTGTTATATGGGCATAACAAAATCATCTATGAAACTCAGGATAGTATAGTCATATACCTTTAAATGGCTTTTTCTTGAAATAACATAAATGTCAATTAGCCCTTTCTTTTCCTATACCCTTCATATGTTTGAAACTTGTCCGCTCTTGATGGAAAAGCAGGCAGAATTCGCCAGTGTCCTTTCTCAAATTTATAATAAATTAAATTCATTGCTAGCATATGTCTAACCAAAACGTTCCTCTTTGACCATTTTTGAATACCATGTACAAAATAAATAGTTATAAATATGTTGCCATTCATAAAATACAAAGTATGTACAAAATCATGTAAATATTTTAGCTATTACAACCAATAAAAAATATTATTAATAATTAATTAATTTTATATACTTCTTAGACGGCAACGAAAATATATTAAAACGAAGTATCTTAAATATATTAATGTGTATTTTTTCTTAAAAAAATTAAAAAGTTATTAAATATAAAATGTGTAGATATAATATAAATTCTGAATAATAATAATGTCTATAATAATTAATCGCTCAATAAGTTTTGACATAATTATTTTATACTGGATTATTAAATTAACAGTTTTCAAGTTTAAATATCATTTGAAAGGTTATATATTGATATTTAACAAAAGAAACATAATTTACAAGAAAAATATTTTTTTATTGGTTTCTTATAAAAACGTACAAAAATCTGTACATAAATAATTAGTATATTTTTACTTTAATTAATATTTTTTTGTAAGGTAAACTGCTTTATTCGAATTTTACATGACAATCTCTTAATTGTTTTTTACTAATAATAGTTCCATGTAACTACTTCTACACATTGTACAGATTAAAAGACAAAGTACATTTCAATTGAAAAATGGAATGTTTGGTCATATTCCATTTATTTTTGGCGGCTTATACTCCGGTTAATTTAGACAATTGAAATAACAAAAATTCCGACAGAACCAAATATTGGTGGAGACCTTGGGTTTGCCCTAATAAATTGAAATTTAAAAGTTCCCATCAATCTCATGTCAGCTTACAAAGTTATGCGGGGTCAAAGGTCAACATTTCAGGTTTTTTTGGGTTTTTCTCAAAAACGGTAAGTTTTATCAAAAAATACTTCCGACCGAAGTTGTAGATCTCAAAATTATCTACAAAAATGGTGCTTATATTTTTTTCCCTAATTATCACCGTTACTGAGATATCTAGTGCGCTCTAGTGCGAGGTGGACTTACTTTTGAAGTACTGATTTGTTCATCCTCGCGTTGTCTTTTTGCTGTTTGAACGCGCTAATCTCAGGAACTACTGGTTCAAATAGAAAAAATATTTTTGTGTTGTATATTCCATTTATCGAGGAAGGCTTAAAGGCTATATAACATCACGCTGCGACCAATAGGAGCGAAGAATCAGTGGAAAATGTGGAAAAAACGGGGAAAATTGTTCATCTTTGAGGGCTTCCCTTGTCTGTTTGAACGCGCTGATCTCAGGAACTGCTTGATAGATTTGAAAAAATATTTTTTGTGTTAGATAGTCAATTTGTCGAGAAAGGCTTTAAGCTATATAACATTAACTTGCAACTAGTAGGAACGAAGCATCAGTGAAAAATTTTGCAAAAACGGGGAAAACTATTCATATTGGACAGATTTTAATGAATTTTTTTGTGTTTGTTCAAGTGAATTCGAGAATGGTTTAGATTTGTAATTGGACCCGGTAGGTGGCGCTGGTGTCAATACGTCAACAAATTAATTTATAAGGCGGTACGAAGTTCGCCGAGACACCTAGTATTACATATGTAGCAAATATGTGCATATTACTCGTAGAACGTGATACTTATAATCACGATATCTCAGTGATACTTAGAGAAAAAATCATTAGGACCATTTTTGTAGAGAATTTTGATGAGTCTGCAGTATTTTTTGATAAAACTTACCGTTTTTGAAAAAAAAAAAACAAAAACCTGAAATGTTGACCTTTGATCCTGCATAACTTTATTAGCTGACATGGGATTCATGGGGACTTTTAAATTTTTATATTTTAGGGTAAACCCAACATTTTCACCAAAATTTGGCTCTGTCGGAATTTTTGTTATTTGACCACTATTGGTCTAAGTTGACCGGAGTATTATGTCATTTTCTATGTAATAAAAGTACCAGGGATGTAGGTGACCGCGCTCGGAGTTCTAGTAGTATGGAAAAAAACAGATGACGGTACGTATTAAAAAATTACAAAAATATTCGAACCCGAGACGCCAATTCGCTAACAGCGCATAGGTACGTATAACGTAGCTATGCGCTAGCCACAATTCAAGAGCGAAATAACACATTATTATCTAGATAAAAAAATATAAAAACTAAAAACTAAGCGGTTTTCCTGGGACAAGACCTAACTAGATCGATTTTCACGCCCAAAACTCTGCGTGCTAAATTTTATGGAAATACTTGCATCCGTTTCCGGAATTCAGATTATAAATATATACAAGAATAGCTCGTTTAAAGTATAAGATGATTAAATGAATCGATGTATGTCTGGTGCTCAATCTCTCATTCATACCAGCTGTCGAATTCATGACAGCTGTATTGTACAGCCTATATAAAAAATAGAAAATATTTTATTGCCTACCTACGGCCTGTAGAATGTATTGAATGCTATTGACATATCGTTGACTAAGATTGGCTGTGTTCCGCGGAAAATAGCGCTAGCAAAAAAAACGTAAGCAAAATGGCGACCGCTGGCATTAAATAAGCATAACCTAACCAAGAGCATGTCAGGACATGTCTAAGGAGGGTTCCGTAACTATAAACGCGTAATATGCTTTTTTTTAATTACTCCAAAAGTTACTGTCCGATTTGGTTCAAAATAATTTTCCTAAAGAGTTTTTAGCATGATCTATCAGCATGGAAATTTTCAAGTTTCTATCTCCTATAGTTTAAAAATGCTAGGGGGGGACCAACTTACAAACTACTTTGGAGGCCGATTACTTGAAAATGGTGAACTTTGTAAAAAAGTAACGTATGAAACCTTGCCTTTATTTTAAAATACCTATTCTACGATACCCTACACGATGGGGTAGAGTGAAAAAAAAATTTCATCCCCACTTCACATGTATGGAGAGCCACCCCTAATATATAAAATTATTATTTTTTTATGATCTCGAAACCGTGATCTATACACAATCTATAACTGCACCAAATTTCATCAATTTATATTCATAATTACAGGAGCTAGAGGCGCGGACAGACAGACAGACAGACAGACAGACAGACAGACAGACAGACAGACAGACAGACGGACAGAGCGAAACTATAAGGGTTCCTTAAGTATTACGGAACCCTAAAAATGGCGGACGATGTAAGCAGTATTAAAGTTAGCAAACGTGTCCTGGCCGATAATCTGTTTTTTTCTTTAGAGCTAGCAAGCGCTAACAAGCGCCATTTTCCGCGGGACACAGCCAATGTAGAAGAAAATATTATGGACTCTGTAAATGTTTGAACTCTGTAAAATGAACGAACTCGGTCGAAGATGAATTTTTAACAATGTCATGTTATTTATATACCTAATTAACTTTTTTAATTATATCTTTTATATTGTTTATATACTTACAATTCAATGTCACATAGTTATAATTAGTTTTAAGTGTAGAACGCACAAATATTGTAAGCGTTATGCTAGATTTAATGGGCCAGACATTAAGTTGATGTCACTGTATATAGCTGTATATATAGGAGGGGTTTAAGTGACGGCTATGTATCTTGAACGTGTATTATGTGAAATTTCATTATGCAATAAATATTTTCATTGCTAATTTTGTGTTTAATTCGCTTGACATTTGTTGCTAGAAAGCTAGAACGCAGTTTTTAATAAGATAAACAAAAAATTAAACCGACTTCCAAAGTAAAAATACACAAAAAAGTATGAAATAAAACTTATTTTATAAATAATTCCCCTTTTAAATTTGTCTATTTCTCTACTTAATCTTCTTAATTTTGAAGTCGCTACCAGCCCAAATGATATCCTACAATATTTTATAGAACTCACGTTCATATTTACTGGTAACGACTTCAAAATTAAGAAGATTAAGTAGAGAAATAGACAAATTTAAAAGGGGAATTATTTATAAAATAAGTTTTATTTCATACTTTTTTGTGTATTTTTACTTTGGAAGTCGGTTTAATTTTTTGTTTAAAAATAATAATTTCACCCTTTTTAGTGATATATCTTGTTAAGTTATTATTAATACGTCTTAAAAACGTCTAAAATAAACGATCGAATGTATAACTGAATACGTGCCAAGCTTCCATTAGGTATTGTTATTAAGATGATGATGATGATTACTGTAAGTTACAAAGTGGCATATGCTTGCAGTTCTTTAAACAATTCCGAAATTTCCTAACGCATATCTTTAAAGACTGAGGAGTTCTGTTCAGTGCTTTTGGATTCAGGGTATACCTTGGTACAACGTCTTATTCTTTGGTAGCATATGCTTGTGTTACTTCAGTAAAAGTCAAATAATATATGTGTCGATATAAATTTCGAGGAGTTCCCTCGATTCCTCATGGATCGCATCATCACGTTTCCACTTTAGTGACTAAAGGACCAATTTCGAATTAAACCCTTTACAACAACAAAATAATTTTGCAAATAGGTCCATAAACGGCAGAGTAATGTTCAAAGATCTCCGTGTTAGTGTAAAATACTATGAGAAGTACCTTCTATATCATCATAATGTGATGATGTATGCTGTGATAGTGGTGGTGATGATGATGATTACTCTAATTGACAAAGTGGCATATGCTTGCAGTTCTTTAAACAACGCCAAAATCCCCAAACATGTATCTATAAGGAGTCAGGAGTTCTGTTCTGTACTTTTTGATCCAGGGTATACCTTGGAGCAAAATCTTACTTTTTGGTAGCATATGCTTAGACTACTTCAGAAAAAGTCGAAACCACCATATGTGTCCATATAAATTTTGAGGAGTTCCCTCGTTTCCTCATGGATCCCATCATCAGGTCACCAATTTTATGAAAATGGGACCAACTTCGGATTATACCTTTTACATCAAAAAAAGAATTTTGAAAATCGGCCAACAGACGGCGGAGTTATCCGCGAACATACAAAAAAAAAAATATATATACAGCCGAACGTATAACCGCCTCCTTTTTGGAAGTCGTTTAAAAAGCAGGTTAACTGTTGTTATAATTAGTTCGTATTTTCTGTGGTATTGTGTAATATTTTAGACTGGCACCTGTCACTTCGTTTGCGTAAAACGGAAACAAACTTTATTTTTTTAAGTGGAACCCTAAGATTATGTTATATATACCTTACATCACCAGCTATCTGTCAGTGAAAGTCTCGTGGAAATCAGTCCAGCCGTTTCAAAGATTCGCCGGAACAAAGACAGATAGACAAAAAATTTGAACATGGTTTTTTATTGCAAGTATAAGTAAAGCTGTAAATTTTAAATTATAAACACACTTGTAGTATGACTGCATGCCGTCATTAAACACAAGTAAATTATGAGAACACTCCACCTGCAGCTTATGAATTAATTACCCCGATTTTACAATAGGTACTGATTTACCTTTATGTTTAATTTTCAGTTGAACTTACTACAGAATACTCCAGAAATAATTATTTAAATATTACGTCAATTAGTTTCCAATCCCAGCGACGAACGACGACATAACTAACATATTTCATAATATACGCGATAGATGGCGCTTTTAAACTTAACTTTCATCCCCTATTTTAAGGGGTTGGATGATAAAAGTTTAAACTTTGACGATTATTATGTTAGTTTAGTAATACAAGGCTACGTACCAAATTTCAGCTTCCGGAAGTATAATATAATGTTGATCATCAGTGAGTCAGTGACGAAATCAGGGGTTTTTAGATATCAATAAAATCTAAAGTATAAGAACTATGCGATTAAAACTTTACATGTTTTATAAGTTCGCTACTGGAAACATATCCTGAATATTTCATGTATCTGGTATAATCCAAACCAAAGTTATGAGGGTTCAAAAACTCGACGAAACGCTTCGGGAAAAGGTGGTCTGGTAGTGCGCTTGTGCTTCGTTTGGCTTAGCTTGGCAGGGGCACCCAGATTTTAACAAACTTAAAGTGCCATCAAGAAGGCTGATGTTGAACTTGTACCATTCTGAATCTTTTTGGGACCACAAGCAGGGACGAATGTTTTAGAAAATGCGAGTAGGTATTACTTTCTTCTATTCGCTAGATGGCAATACTATGTACATTTTGTAAGCAAAGGCTACTTCTTCGTCGTCTTTTAGTTTTGAAATATTTAGTTTATTCTTTAGAATTTATAATTGAATTAAATAGGTATAGGCGTAGTTAGATACATGGATTTTTAAAATGCAGGTAAACCATTTTCGAGTAATCGATCTCAAAAGTGGTTTACAAGTTACATACAAAATGGGTTGTGTGTGTGTTACGGGTACTAGACAACGGAAATATACTTAATATTTTTATAGTATACTTATATTTAAGATTTTTATTATATAATACACATATTTAATATACATCCATGACCCAGGAACACAGATAAACTTTTTGTTCCTTCGGCGGAATTCGATCCCGCGACCCCGGTTTGAACATCAACGCGCTCAACCACTGAGCCACACAGGTCGTTAATTTACGAAAATGAGAAGTATCTACGACCCTAAGTCTCATTTTCGTATTAAACATAAAACAATGTTGCTCACTTATTGCAGTTTCGCTCTAAGCTGAAAAATTTTCTTCAAACAAATTATACGTGGTCGTTATAAGCATTGTTTATTATGTAAAGCTAACAACTAACAAGCCACTAGCTGCGCCGCTTGACTCATAATTGTTTCCACTCTTTCCAAGTACTTTCAGCAATTTTATGCTCACAAGATATAAAATTTTAATTTACAAAAATACGTTTTAGGGTTTCATTGTACCTACTCAAGGAACCCTTATAGTTTTGCGTTGTCCGCCCTTCTAGCCTTTGTAACAATGAATATAAATAAATATGAATAGATTATGTTTAGATCTCGGCTTTGGCATCATAAAAAATAGGTATTTAAGGAGTGGCCCTCTATTCATATGAAGTGGGAATGAAAAATATATTTTTATCGTCGAATTTTAAACTTCTTTTAAACAAAGTCAAGATTTCTTCGATTCGACGATACCACACAATTGGGTAAAACAAAATCATCCCCACTTCACATGTATGAAGAGCCACCGTTGATTTTATATACAGAGCCATCTCTAAAATATAAAATTGTTAATATTTTATGATGCCAATAAAAATAATAATAAAGCCTCTTTATTTTCCTAACTTTACAATGTTTTGACAAAATTTATACATGACACGAAAAAAAGGAACAAAAATAAGTCAAGTACGTAAGACATCCTCTAACATCTTCCAGGTATTTCTTGATGCAGCTTTCTTCATCCAGTTGTTCCCAGATTTTTTTTACTTCGTCTACCCAGCGCTTCTTAGAGCGGCCTCTGGCTCTCTTACCACTTGGGCCTGTCCAATTCGTAGCCAGATGTGTCCACCTCGTTCTATGTGACTAGCCCACTTCCACTTAAGTCTTTTCATATGTTGTACTTAAAGCATTGATGGAACAATCAAAAATGTGACCGCGGCGCGGGCGTCGCGTTGGATTTAGCACGAAGGAAAATAAGCGTCGTGCAAAAGAGGTTCAAGTAAGTTGGCTTGACCATGCTTCCTGGGACACGCTGAATATACATTATACATATTATAATATGTATTCAAATTATGTAGTTACACCTTTTATATCCTTTTCTTCGAGAGTTTCCCTAATCGGCATTCATATCACAACCATTAAATCTTTAAGCGGTAATTATTACGCTCTGTTAATTCGAAATATGAAAGAACATAAATGAAACCTTACCGAATACATCAAAAAGTATAAAATGATTGATTACAAAAAACGCTCCCTCTAAACTGGACATTTATTGTAATGTTTTGCTTTTATGCTTAAACTTTACGTTTTTTCGTTACTTTGTGAGCCCAATTTAATGGGCGCGAGGCACGCAATTTGTCGATTATTATTGTTGCAGAATAATTATAAAGGAACACCCCTCACTCAAGCGAGATTTATACACCCACAATTAATTCACTAGCACAGGAGCTACAGCAAATGAAGCTTTGATTTTCGTCTCTTTGAGGCATGAGTCCTGACGGATGAAGGTATACATACGTATAACTTGTATGGATTGCAATGAGGTAGGTAAATAAGTATTTATTTAACAACTAGCTGATGCCCGCGGCTCCGCCCGCGTAAATATAGTATTTTCGCAGTCGAGGATATGTGACTGATGCAAAAAATAGATAAAAACAATCCTTGATGCGGATTATATTATATCATGCTAAAATTTCAACTCGATCGGTGCAGAACTTTTTGAGTTTTTGAAGCGTACACAAACCAACATTAGTTTGTGTCATGGGCCAATTTAGAGGCACAAGGCGCTATAATTGTCCCCACTTATTTTATATTTACATCCTGATACAGTATGTCAATCTTAATTTTTCGTTTTAGAATAACGTAAGAAACAAAAATATTAAAATAGTTTTTTTCTATAAACTTAATATGAACAGAGATATAAAGGTTAGAAGTTTAATGTTTTTTATCACTACATAGACGATCTTGCATTTTTTATAATTTTTATCAAAACTGCAACTAAAATATACACTTTATAATATTTAATTGTCATTATCCTACTATTAGGTATGTACCTTTGAAATGATTATAACGTATATGTACGTTATAATCATTTCAAAGGCTGTAAAAAGTCTTTTTAAGGCTTGAATTACCTTTGGCGTCCTGATTACTTTGAAGAATTGGCCCACCGCACAAACTTGCGGAACACAAACACGTTCATTGTGTGCACAAATACTTACAATATGAAATACATTACAGTAAGAATATAAGGGTAGTCAGGCGGACCTGGGATCTCAGTCCACGTGTTATGTATATGTCACCATAAAATTGTAAAAACCGTTAGATTGTAATATTACTAGATATATTATAAAATGTCGACAGATTGTCAAATAAAAATTTCTTCTTACAATTTACACGTTATTTTTCGTTAAATTGTAATAGGTATTTACAAGTGCCCGCGCCGCCATATTTGTTTGCTTTTTCATTTTTTTAACGAAAAATAATGCATAAATTGTAAGGAGAAATTTTTATTTGACAATTCGTCGACATTTTATAATATATCTAGTAATATTACAATCTAACGGTTTTTACAATTTTACGGTGACATATATACGTATCTAAACACATAAAGTACAATCGATACAATAGAATTTTTGCAAGCAATAGAAAAGAGTCCTCGGTATTTTTCTACTTCTTCTCGTATTCGTAGTCACGTTCACTTTGAAAATACTAAAAGAATGTAACGCTGTTTTCTTTGTCCGGTAAGCTCATTTTGAACCAAAATCAAGCTTTTATATATTTTCAATATAAAAAGTTTGTGCTTTTTTATTGTTGGATATAAATAGTACTAGTGCGGAATGAAATAGGTATGGTTGGATACTCAAAGGAAATAGGTATCTACTACCTAGTAGCTAGCTACATATTATTATTATTATTTCATACATTTTGCGGAACTTACTTCTGATGTAGTTTTTAAAGATTTACTAAGTCTTGTAACACTTCTTATAATGATATTTATTATAAAATAAAAATAATTAGAAAAATATTCTCTGACCGAAATTCGAGACACCAATTTATCAAAAACGCAAAAATTATACGCAGGCATTAAACATGTCCATACCAACTTGGGTGACAGACGGGTAATAAGTCCAAATTGCTATTTGGACTAACATTAACAGAGCCTCCGAGATCCAGGGGTTTAGAGCTTGGCTCTCGACTCGGAGGTCTTGGGTTCGATTCCTGCACTGGAACAACAAAAAAAATGTGTTAGTTTGGTTAGGACAATGCAGGCTGATCATCTGATTGTTTGACAAGAAAGATGATCAATGCGTTGGATGGGCATGTAAAAAGTCGATCCTGCGCCTGATTTGTCGCCTCCGTGGTCGTGGTCGTGTCGGTCATCCGTCCCACTGAGTTAAAGGAAGAGAAATTGCTTTTGTGTATTGCGCACACATTTGGACACTATAAAATAATTTTTGCGTCGCTGGCTTGGTTTCAATAAAACCGGCCACCGTCACCGAAATCGGTGTGGGATGCGGTATTGTTGCACGACGAAATAGAAAACATTTCCTAAGAATGCGCGGTTTTCCAGGAATGAGACCTAGCTAGATCGATTTTTCTCCCTAAAAATCCCCTGCATACTTCTAATGGAAATACTTGAAGCCGTTGCAGTAAATCTAAAAAACATGTTCTTTAAGGCTATAATATTACTTTTTTTCTATTAGGTATTCAGAAACGACGGGGAGATATACTCGTAATATTATATACCTGTTAGTAAGTATTGTATACCTAACATGTTAATAAAATTCTCGTTTTTAGTGAAAAGAAATGTTTTTTTTATGGTGCTCGTACATACATAAAAAACTTCGAACAGCTCAAGCTCTTTACAGACACTCGAACTTTGTCCGCGAACCATATCCGCGAACCGAATCCGGTGTCGCTACACACGCACGGATTTGGTACGGCAGACCGAATTGAAAACTCGACACTCGTGTGTTCGATTTTCAGCTCTATTGTTAATACAATGCATAGAGTTCTATTTACAGTCCAGTAATATTATACATCTATGTTTACAGTGCTGATTTTTGACGACGACGATGATTCCAGCAAACAATGGAAATCGTGCAGTGATACCAACTTTCAAAAAAAATTCAGCTCTTAAAGTCGTTAATGCTGTTTCTAAAGAAAATAAAATGTTAACCGGGCTTCCGCATTCTACATGAATGTATATCTGAATAATAGTTTTTCATTATCTTTTATTTTGCAAAGTTACATAATATAATACAACCATTACCCGATAAATACAATATCTAGTATTCTCAAAACAACATATTCTCAAAAGGACATAAGTACAGTGGTCAAAATATTAAGTTTACTAGCTTCTGCACGCGACTTTGCCCACGTTAAATTGAGTTTCTTTGGACCCATTACCGGTCATGAAATATGTTCCTACCTGACATCTCTTAACTGTATTCTACTTCTAATCTCTTAAAACTTGGTATTATAAGCTTGGGATTAATTACAAAAAAATAAAGTGCAATTGGTCTACGGGGGATGTGTCCCTAAAACGGCTGTAGGTAACCGGGATCCCTCCCGAATACAGCGTAATTATATAGCGTAGCATATCCCTATGCTTAATGCTTTTAGCTTTTGCCCGTGGCTCCTCCCGCGTAAATACAGTATTCTACGGGATTTTTTTTGTGGATAAAAGTAGCATTATGTGTTTCATAACATAGGTCGACAAAAAATATTTTGTTTTGCGCATGGGTTTTACTTGATATATATATATATATATATAAAAGTGCAATTACAAATCAAAAATATTTGCTTTTTTAGAAGATACAGCGATTTGACCATTTTTACGCGCCCAATTTTTGTCGGTTTTTGCGCTATGTTGCCGGCGGAAGAGGCCATGGTGTGTATTTCTTGCATCGCTTCTTGTGTACGACGGTATGTGTTTGCATATTATAGAGAAATAACGTGTTTCATATTTTTGTTAACTTGTACAAAATTGTTTCGAGAAGTTGTAAACTATACGCTGACTCGTTTTGCTATATTTGCGGCGAATTAATTAAAGGGAGAGGGAGGAAAAGTATGATTTAAGTATACATTTAAAGATATGCGAATCATAACAAGCTCACTTCCATCTACCTGTTACAAATCAAGACAGAAATAGGCTTATGAATTAAATGTATGAATAAAACTATAACATGATTAAGAAGTTTACATCGTCGAGTGTAGTTTATCTCTAAAGACGCACATGTGACATTCTGATCTTGATAAATTTAAAGATAATATGGGAGCTTATTCGGAAGAACAAAGGGAATGCTTCCATCAAGATATACTTAGTTAGAATTCAAGAGACGTTACCAAGGCCAGTATGGCACTGAAAACATGATGTGGATTGAGGGATTATATTTGGTGGTTAATAAGAGAAACTTCTACTGAACATGATAGTAGAAGTAAAACTGTTAATTTTTAAACATTTTGACTGTATTTTAAAACTTTTATTGTGAGAATAAATAATAAATGGATGATCGGTATCTGTAAATAAATGATCTCTATGTCAATTTTTCATGTATTTTCATTGATTTTAATTTTTCAATTTTTTCACTCAAAAGCAAATTCAGAACTAATTTTTGTTCTTATTCTTATTTCTAATTATAAAAGCAATAAAAATAAAGTATGTATAACCCGTGCGCAAAAATGCTGTTGACCGGTGTAATAAGCCAGAGCTCACCAAGCCTACCACTATACCAAATTTTATAAAAATCCATTCAGTAGCTTTTTTCCATCCGTCCGTTAGCTGATACTATTGACATAGCAAGTATAAAATAGTATATTGCCCCATGTACGAAGTCCGTAAGGATCAAGTATCTCTCTCCTCCCGTACATAAACATGTGAACATTTAAAACCATTTCGAAATATATACACTTTATTTATATCATAGAGTGAACAATTTCTGTTCTTTTGAGAATACGTCGTTTTGAGAATACGGCATTTAGAGAGTATGTCGTTTTGCTACTACCTATAGCATTTTGCGTCAGAGCCCTTAAGGTCAGTTCGTACCAAAACGAGACGATACGCGAATATAGCGATTCAAAGTTGAGCTTTATTCACTACACAAGAAACTTAGGCCTTTACATCCGTTAATGGATGATTTATACAGTATTCTCCGAGCGAAGTAACCACTCTTGAAATACTGCAGTGCCTGGGACAGTTGGTTTTTAAATGTCGTATGGTTGCCCAAGCACATACGGCATTCTCACAACATAGTCAGCCTAATCCAGAGGAATGAACTAGTCAATACGTCTGGGGCCAACTATGTGCGGGTTTCCTCACGATGTTTTCCTTCACCGTAAGAGCGTCCGTATGATGTACTTGAGATCTGAAAAAGTCTCATTGGTACACGCCACAACCTGGGATTTGAACCTGCACTCTCTCGAGTGCGAACCAAACGGTCTACCCACTAGGCCACGGAGCTCTCACTACTACTACACACTACTACTACACAAGAAGATACCAATAAAACACGTATGTCCTAGTGTCCTGAATAAAGTTCAAATTTGAATTAACTTAGGCCTTTTGCATCCGTTAATGGATGATTTATACAGTATTCTCCGAGCGAACTCTTGAAATACTGTAGTGCCTGGGACAGTTGGTTTTTAAATGTCGTATGGTTACACGTACCGTAGGCTACGGAGCTCACAAATTTGAATTAGTATTTGAATAAATATAGTTAAAAAAAAACTAAAAAACACGCTTTTAGAGCACTAAATCAAACTAAAAAATTAAAAATTTTATTAAACTAGGCACTGGCATTTAATGCTATACCATGAATGAGATGGGGAAAGTGTGCTCTACTTTCCCATCTCACCTAAGTAGACTTTTGTTGGGGTAAGCTCTTTCCCATCCATCTTACACTATTTAAATATACGCATATTTCATTTACAACAAGACCACAAGTATAGAAGATACCTGTGAAAACGGCTCTCTGGACTAGATATACGGTATTTATAAGGGTGTGCTAATAGGGTAAACCACTTTAATCGGGAATAGAAGGGTTATTTCAATATAGGCACCGTTATTAGACTAAACATCGCAACAAACTGCCACTTTAATCTTAAAACTCTTCCCTCTATATTTCAGGCACAAATATTTGACTTACTTACATAGAGTAGGTACCTAAGTATTCATCATCATAATTATTAATGCATATGAAAACTTCTTACCCTTTTTTCAAAAATTATGCTAACGGAGGAGTATGTAATTTGGTTAATAGTGTATATGTGCAGCAAAATAATATTTTATGTGCAGGAATGTGTGCAGAAAGTTAAAATTTTGAAATAACGCTTAGAAAGACATAAAATAACTTCTTACCTCTTTTTACGAAAATTATGTAAACGTAGGAGTATGAAATTTGGCACAGTTAAAGTTAATGTGAAGGGAGGTGTGCAGAAAACTAAAATTATTAAAATAATTCTTAGAAATACAAAAACTAACAAAAACAATGCTACAAACTATCTCGGATTAATATTTCACTTTACAATGCGTTTGTATATAATTAGGTATATAATAATAATTATTCAGAAGGTGCTAGTTCGACACTTGAGACACAATTGTCATTTTCATTTTCTTTTTATTTTTTATATTTAAGAGGCAAAAGAACCCGTGAAAAGTTAAAACTTTAAAAATTTATGAATAATGGTCGAATTCTGACCACTAATTCGTGGACTTTACTTGTAAGTTTAGTAAGTAGTAAAATAAAACCTATTTAAAATTCATAACAACAATTTTGTTGTGGAGTATTACCTTCAGTCTGTGGAGAGTCTAATCTTCACGCTACGTAGTTGGGGCACGTCAAAGTTTCCGTTTTAGTTTTATTGCTAGTCAGGTAGTTGCAGAATCTTATTATGTAGCATAGGACAACACAGGATTCATCTCCAAACTTGCATTATTACTTTACCACGAACCATGTCAAGTTATTTTACGGTACAACACTATAGACTGTTCGGAACTGTTTCACTATGAAAGGCCTTTAAGCCAACGACATAAAGACCACTCTCATAGTAATTCCGAGGTAATATAATTCTGAACAGACTTTAATAGGAACATCGGAAGCTCCTCGACTTATCACAATCATCATCATCGACAACGTTCTCAACACTGATGAGGAATGAACAGATGTGAAATCAGCGTAGAGAAGATGACAGACCAAATGGCCAGGATTAAAGCCATACATATATAATCACGCCTCTTTTCTGTAGGGGTAGGCAGAAACCACTTCTTTCCACTTGCTACGATCCTTTCATACTTCTTTCGCTTCGTCCACTTTTATTCTTAGCATACATTCCTCCTCTTACATTCAACGTAGCGAAGCGGCTCTCCATGGGCCACTTTTTGCCTCCGCGAGAACGAGACGTGATGGGTGGCAAACCACATCGCCGCCATTTTGGATAATTAAATTATTTTTATGATTATGCATTGCGTTCCCACGGATTGGCGGAGAGGGTAGGAATAGGGAAAGGGTGTGGAAAGTAAGAGTGGGAAATAGGAAATGTAGGATATTACCGCCTAGGAGGGCAAGGGATAGGACAGTAATTATAGTTAGGGAAGCCGGGGTTACATACCCGTATAATTACTATACCACAACTACCGGACAGGTCGGTTGGGATGAGTATCCCATGACATAAAATGACATTAAAGCCATCATCATCATATTTGATTGGGTTATACGTTAAGTCGATGTTGATGATCCTCTTCCTAATTCCCATCATTTCCAATATTTTCTTCTATCAGTGAAACCCATATTTCAAAATAAAGATTTTACGAGATTTCGAACTTTTACGTTGACTATATACAATTTTGTTATGCGATGGCGTTTGTCAATCTGTCACAACTATATGGTCACAACCACGGAAGATGAAATGCTCAGGTCACAACAGAATCCTTATAAAGCACAAAGGCGCCGTCCATTAATCACGTGATGTTTAACAACTTTTTAGACCCCTTCCCTCCCCCTGGTGATACGTGGTGAGGTTTTATACTACCCCACCTAAGATCACGTGTATTTTTTTACATAGTAAGCAGGTCAACTTTGAAAAAAAAAACTTCAACTTAAAAACAATTTAATCGAATAATTTAAGCAATTAAAAACTATACGAGTCATTTGTCTTGTAAGTATTTAAACAACACTACGAATCTACAACCGATAATAATTTCGGTATGCATAGACTAGATTCGAAAATTAATACACGTGATGTCTCCTTATACCTACTTATACCTCCTCCCCTTGGTGATACTTGGTGATTTTCGACCCCCTCTCCCCCTTTAAACATCACGTGATTAATGGACGACCCCATTAACTTAAAAATTACGTATATAAATTGTTATAGGTACCTAAATTTCGACCACAGGGCGTATAAAAAATCTACTATTCATATTTTTGTGTTGTGTATACCTATCTTTTGTTATTTACCTTACATGAGTATATTAAATCAATGTTTAGTATGTATTAAATTATAAAAAATAAGGAGGTATTTTTTACCGCTTGATACGCGAGCGAGCTGAATATGTTTTGATTCTATTACGAAAAGTGTCATAAGAGCAGATTGTTCACCTAAGTGGTTTATGAGAACCAAAGCTGTACTTATGCTCGTACGGCTATTTTCTTTAGACTAGTATTCAAATGAATTGAAATTTTTCTCAAGTTTTTAAATAATATAACAAAATTAAAAAAAAATATATATAAAAAAGTACATTAAAACATCGATTCTCAACCGCGGGGTCGAGTTTGTTTTTAAAGGGGGTCGCAGTCTGTTGAAAAATAACAAAACAAACTACATATAGGTACGAAAGATTCGGTTTCTCGAACAAATCTTTTTTATCGAACTTTGAAAAAATCGTCCCAACGTTCGAACCAGTGAAGGCTAATATAACGTATAGCAGGTAAAAGTAGCTCGCTATGTGCTTATTATTATAATTTTATAATGCCGGGGTCCCAAGACTTTTTAATTAACTTTTCGGCTTTTTCGTGGGTCGCGACTTAAAAAAAGGTTGAGAAACGATGCATTTAAAGATACTCAACCACCAAGAAGCGGTAAAAGAATTTAGGATTTTCAAAATGGCATTTTACACGAGCGAAGCCTTTGGTATTGAATGGTGAAATATGCATGAACTACTTAAAGGATCTTGTGTTTATCTATTATTCCATGGCTGTATACGAAAATTATTCGGACTGCATTTTATAAATAAAACCCTAATGGACTCGCAGCTAAAATTAAATCCTTGTTCAAAATTTCAGCTCCAGTACGCAGCGGGCTAAGTGAAGAAAAAACTACTGCAATGAACTGGCAAAATTTCAACGGGATTTTACCGCGCATTTTTTAACGCGAAAACTTCATTCGGAAATTTAATAAGGTAAATGAATCGGGTTTCAACCAAATATTGCTTACTTTTATGGTTCTTAATGTTATTGATTTAATGTACCTAATAATAATTCATTACAAAGGCCGTAACACAAACATAACGGAGTACCGATTGAGACCGCGTGCGGGGCGTGCGGAGGGCGCAGGTGGCGTGATAACTGCATTGTCCTTAGCAGTGAGTCACACTATTTATTTATATCTATTTATATTTATTTATATCTATTTTTTATTTATATCTATACCTACTCTATAGCATCCCATAATATAATTTATTTTTCTCACATTTATTTATTTATGCAAATGCTGTTGCTGAGTGTTAATCTGTCCTTCAAATGGCAATACTGATGGGACCACATAATACCAGGCACTGTGGTGCTCTCACCGCGGTGATAAGCCTGAGTGGTCTCCTTTTCGGCAATAGGACATTACGCTACCTACCTTTCTATCCGTCAGATTTTGTTTTATTATTTGTTTTTCTCTGTTATTGTGTTTTCTGTTCTTGTTTATTGTTTAATATCTATGTCTTGTTTTATTTTATTTCTTTCTCTTCTGTTTTATGTTAATTTTTATTACGTCATTGTATTTCTATAGTGTAAATCTATTGTTTGTAATGTAATGTCTTTGTCGAATAAATGTCTTATTATTATTATTATTATTATTATTAGACCTGTTACATTACTGTAGATTAAAAAAAAATGTTACATCCTTATATCTACCTTATAATTACATACCTCATTAGCCATTAGTCACATCAATTACATACCTTATAAGTTACCTATAAATCTAATGAGGAATACAAAGAAAATAATGCAATAATATTAAGATAAATAATAAAAAATATTTCATACTAACCGGTGCCCACAACATAATTTGCGTAGAACTAAAGGATACGGAACCCTATTTCTTAAAATAGAACCGTGAGCCAAAAATAACCCATGTCACTCCTTATAATATCAACTATCTGCCATTAAACGTCCCGTGACAATCGATCCAGCCGATTCAAAGATTAGCCGAAACAAACATCGAAAAAAAAAAGTTTGTAAGTACCGTATTATTATAATATAATGCGTTTAGTGAAAAACTGTTAATTTAAAATTACGAATATACACGAATTTTATTTATTTGAAAATAGATAACCGCCGCGCCCGCCGTAACCCTCTACGCCGTAGCGGCACGTAGCGTTTCGTAGAGAGCTACGACTCAACAATAATAATATTACGAGTATGTTAATATTCTAAACCCCTTACTAATAAACGCTGTATAAGCTTTGAATAGTTATACAGTATTTTGTTCACATCACACAAGTGACATTTTTAATTAGATAGAAGGAGACAAAACACTGTATAACTATTCAAAGCTTATACAGCGATTATTAGTAAGGGGGTAGAACATTAGAATGGTTTTTATATATTACTTTCTTATCGGATATATTTTTCATAATGCAGCAGCTTTTACTCTAGGTTATAAAAATAAAAGCTTAAAAATGTACAAATCCAAATATATCATTTAAAAATTTGTTATATTAAGTTTTAATTGAACTCCAAAAGATAAAGTGTTTTCTATCGTAGTAAAAATAGTAAATCACCTTATGGAATTTAACTACGTTTAGCTTTTCTTATCTTAGTAGGTCAAGAGTTTCATTAGATTGATTAGTAAGTCAATTGATTAAGTTACATGATTCGTTTGGATTGACAGAAATATGGCACCAACTTTAGTACCACTTGGTCTAAGGAAGTTCCACTTGGTCTAAAGAAGAATATAGGCAAAAACACAACATACATATTTTATGAGAACTAACATTAAAATTTTCTGTCTCTCTTCGTCAGTATAAGTAGAATTAAAAACTAAGTGTAAGGTTTAAATGAGTTTAACCTTACACTTAGTTTTTAATTCGACTTATACTTACAGGAGAAATAGAAAATTTCAGTGTTAGTTCTCATAAAATATGTACTTATGTTGTGTAAGACTATTAGTCATATCGAACATCTTGATTATCAATTAAAATACTAGGCGTACTTCTCCACGCTCAACGCGACCTTTGTTTTTCCACGCTCTTACCACTTAATTCGAGGGCTTTCAATGCTTGAGCCTAACTACTTAATAATAATAAGTCTATTGGGTCTATCGCACACAAGAGATCTGGCGTTTAGGTAACAGCGTGCATCATCATCTCACCCACAAGATGTCCACTACAGGACGTAAGTAGACTACGCTCACGACTGCCCTGACCAAGAGCATGTCAGGACATGTCTAAGGAGGGTGTCATAATCATCGTACCGTATCAACGCGTAATAGGCTTTTTTTCAAAGATTTCAACATAAGATAGGCTATCACGTACATTTAACAGAAAAAAAAAATCATACAAGAAAAAGTTACGCCATTTTGGTTTTCACCATACTTCGAATTTCAAAATGGCCCCAAAAATTTTAAAATTGGGGCCAATTTACTGGAGACACTTTTTGCCTCAACATGCCTCGTCTATAATATATTATAGACTTCGTCTATCAGCTTTTTTTTTAAATTATATCCAAAGTTATTGTCCGATTTCGTTCAAAATAATGTTTCTAAAGAGTAACATGATCTATAAGCTTGGAAAATAGCAAGATTATAATTCTAAGACTTATAGTTTAGAAATGCCAGGGAATAACTTGTAAAGCACTTCCTAGGTCGATTACTCGAAAATGATTTACATTATAAAATAAATCCTGTATGAAACCTTGTCTTTATCTAAAAAAACCTATTCGAAGATACCCCTGATGGGGTGGAATGAAAAAAAAATCATCCTCACTACACATGTATCCTCATATCCCTAAAATACAATATTTATATTTATTATATGGTGCCAAAAATAAGGTCTAAATGCTATAACTACAAAATTTATATTCACAATTACCGAAGTTATCAAGACGGACGGACGTAGAGAGCAAAACTACAAGGGTTCCTTATATTTACTCCTGACCCCTAAAAACGCGCAATTGTGTTATTATTTTCTGCTGTCAATATACTGTATACATAGTTCGAGCATCTTGGAATCTATAAAGCGTATCGAATGATTCGCATACGAGCTTTTGTTTTCTGCCACTGAGTCAATTTACCAAGCCTACTGCTCCGTGGGCCTATCGCACATTAGATACCCGCGTGCTCATAGTTCCCGATGCGCATGTGCCGAGTTATGTAACCATGATCTGAAAACCAAGCGCGATCCATGGACTAACGTCCGTTAGGAAACTTTGCTCATTCATCTTTTCCCGAAGTGGGGCGAGGGGCTCGGGTCGCGTTGCGCTACTCCGCCTGTTACATAATCATGACCGGTGTTGCCATACGAATCTTGCGTACACGGAAAATATAAATCATCATCATGACACGTGAAAATCCACCACGACAAATTATTATATTACGTACTAAATAGTTGCATTAAATTAAAGAAACAATTAAATACACTCATAGAAATATGCATTTATTAAGTCAAAAAGGACACGTTGATACTGTAAATTTCATTGGTTCCCTTAAAAATATTATAAAAAATACGCATCCAAAGTGAAGTTTCACGTTACGTACGTACGAAGTTTACTGCGCAACGCGTTGCTGGTGGAATTTGTCCATCTGGTATCCCTGGCGTGGAGGGTGACGCCAATTCCTATTCAGGCGCCCTCGCGAGCGGTCGTCCCTAGTTTCTCTGCCCCCGCCGCAGCGGTCGCGTCTATCGCGTTATAGCGTTCGTAATTCCCCCGTACTCGAGTTACCCCACTTCGGAAGAGCGGTAAGTGCAAATTTTGAATTTTCGCGCTATTTATTTGTTACGTAACGATAACGCTGTGCGATTAACTTTTGACGTAAAGTTTTCGAGCTTTTTTTCGTTACTGCGAAATTGTTGTTGCAAGCGAAGATTTGGGAAGAATTATAGGCAGTTGCTGACTTGCAGATACTGATAAGATCAACGGTAAAAATGTAGAAGTGAATGTGAGCGGAAATTACAAGTAGTTATCGGCGTTTGCGTGACTGTTGTTAGGATTTTGTATAACTCGCTACGTTGTAGTAGATTTTGTATAACTCGCTATGTTTATAGACTTGTTATTAAATACACGTTAGTGTAAACTAAAAATTAAATACAGACTATGATATATTTTTTTAGTATCTTAAAATAAGGCTTGTTTTTATTCAGATTTAGTCTTAAAATTTTATTTTTCTTATTGTTTTATTAAGTTACTTTAGCTGGTTCAGGTTTAAGAGTAAAGCTTTAACAATTTCAATAGCGCCTGAAATTAATAATCAATCTTAATCTCATTTTAGCTATCTCAGATCAATATTTCAATACATTTCAACGATCCTAGGATTAACTTCACGCCAATTTACGTCAATTTTTGTTTGAGAACCTTAGATAGAAGTCAATCTAAGATTTCAGTTACGTTATTAATTTCGGGCGTAGAGCAACATCTTTACAATCATATTTCGATTATTATAATATTGTATTATTTTCCGTCTTATATTAATAAACATAATTTTCGTTTTATTTCGGCATAAGTACGCTTAATATTTTTTATGTTATCTTTGCGACGGATTGCCTTGCATAAATAGCTACTCAATATAGTTTTATATTGTATACTACATTATATATGTATAATATGTAACAATGCAATGGATAGGAAAGAGTTACGGATAGCAAGAAATAAATGAGCAAATATCAGATATTATCAAAAGTAATGTGTCACAATCCAGCAAAATGTTTAGTCAATAAAAAAAGTATTGACATTTACTCGATCATCATTTATCTGGTTTATAGGTTTCCGTAGTACATACTCAAGGAACCCTTTCAGTTTCGCTCTGTCCGTCTGTATGCCTGTTTATTTGTCTGCGTGTCTGACTGCCCTTCATTCTTCTGTAATTTGCAGTTTTGCCTTCATAAAAATAATATTTTTATATTTTAGGGGTGGCTCTTTAAACACGTGAATTGGGGATGATTTTTTTTTTCATTCTACCCCATTGTGTGAAGTATCGTCGAATACCTAGTTTCACACATGACTTTTTTTAAGTCAACCTTTTTCGAGTATCTAATCAGCTTTTAAAGTATCATATAAGTTGATCCATACCTGGCATTTCTAAACTTTAAGAGATAGAGTAAGTTCCCATGCCGATAGGTCACGATAAAAACCTTTTATTGTTCTTTATTTTCCTTTTTAGGTCAAGTGGCACTGTATACTTTTTGTATCGGACTAGTCATCTTTACCCATAGACTATTCTGCTCTATCTGACAAAACTAAAACAGGACGAGTGAGACGAGGATTGTCCACACTTTACATGTTCCCCGTGACTACGTGCGCGCAAAATGTTAATCTTGTGGAAACCGTACATTTTTCCGCGTTAAAAAGTAGCCTATGTCTTTTCCCGTAGTCTACTTTACATTTGTGCCAAGTTTCATCAAAATCGGTCCAGAAGTTTCGGAGCCTATTTAAGCAAATAAACATACAAACTAACAAAATTTTCCACCTTAACTTAACTTAAATATTAACAGAATATGTAGGTACATTGTACAACATACATCGACTGACAGACTGACCTGACCATACCATATAGACATATATTTTTCTTACTTTCTTCACTGGAAAGGAATTACTTGTCTAGAAGGCAAACTTCTATTATAGAGGACATAACATGTATAGAGGGTAGAAATTAACAAAAAGTATTTTGGCATATTTTATCTAGATAGCAGAATATAGTGACATTTTTCGTGAAAGTTGATTAGTATTGCAAACGCATACTTTAAATCAGTGTTTTTCAACCTTTTTCATGATGCGACCTTGTATGAAAAAATATTTCGTGACCCCCCGACCCTTCGCTTTTATATCATGTATGTATGTGTATGTTACAGTGTTACAAATATTCATTCCATACGACGTTTTTATGCGTCTCCATAATTAGGATTCGAATATAAGTACATAATATAGTACGTCAAACACATTATTTTACAATTACATACATCGATGATATCGATGATCGATTTATGAGTATATTATGATATAAATCAATCTTTTTAATCTTCATTGGTTTTTTACTAAAGTTCTCTCTACCTCCGGCGACCTGTTTTCTATTCTGTAGGGGACAGAAGCTTTTGACCACACCCACAGGTTGAAAAACACTGCTTAAATAAAAGTGCTATAACTGTAGCATAAAGGATCGAAATACACCGATAAGTTTTGCGTGATAACTTGTCTAAAAGGCAGAAATAAATATTTTTTGAGCGTGTGGCATAAAGCTGATTTGCCGCCGAGTTGATTCGATCGTTGCGTGTTGTACCTTCGGTCGTGGAACGTGAGATATCTCCGTGCGTAGGTTATCTCGTGGTGATAATTTTGTCCGTTAGGTGAAGGCCGACTGATTAATGTTGGATCCTCACTAATGGACTATTCTAAATTCCTAAAAGCCATTACAATTTTTCAAACGGTCTTTATTGCTCGACCAACAGAGGTTTTGAAATACTTAGGGAATAGGGTGACGGACACGGTAAGTTTGTTGCCGGATACTTCTCGCTGAGTTAGGGTTCGGAACCGCTGGTAATTGTTATCGTTTTAGGGTTCCGTAATTCATAATATACTTTTTTTTATTCTGTATTTAAAAAAAATAATACACGGAATCTCGAAAAAAAATATTTAATTTTATTAATTTTATTTCGTAGTTCTGTTGGAACTTACCATGTTTTGGTGATATTTTCTGTGGTTTTTCCAAGATGAAATTGAACTTTTAAATATATTATATTTTGTAAGATGTTAAGGATAATTGTTAATATGATTTGCAAGCGGGATTTAAAAAATCATGCATCACTAGTTTAAAGCCTTATAAGGCCCACTTGCGCCAATCCGGGTTAAAGTTAAGCTTGGGTTAAAATATCACACCTTCTCTTTCACAAATACGAAGAACGAGAGAGATGACATGATTTTTAACCCAGGGTTAACTTTAACCCGGATTGGCGCAAGTGGGCCTAAGAACCTTAATTCAACTGACCGTAGGTTTAAAGTGACTTACGCGTTTTGCATTGTTGTAACAGAAATAACAAAACATCAAACGCGTAAATTAAATCCATTATCCATTACCATATTAAATATTGAGATTATAATGTTTGTATGCTACATTATTTATTACAATAAAGAGAAACGGACAAAGAGAAAGGCGAAAGAAACAATTACTTATGTTATTATTTTTCAGATATTGAGATTAGAGGAAGGAACGTAAACGTGTGTAGGAATATTCAGTTATAAGTTATGAGTATAAATTTTGCATTAGATAAGAAATCAAATTTTCTTATCTAATGCAAAATTTATACTACCTAATTTAAGAATCGGATTGGAATATAGGTACATTCTACACATTATGAGCACTTATAGTGACAATGCTCAAAAACCGAATGAAATAACAAATTAATTATGCCATTTCATGAAAGGCGCGTTGAAGATTTTTGACTGACATTTAATAAAAGAGTAGAGGCTAGCATGTAAAGTAGAAATACACATCCTAAGTCCTCGTTCCCACGAGAGTTGTTTTTGTCGTAGCAAAAGAAGAAAACAGCACTGTAAATAGAACTTTCTGCTCACACATTAAAGCTGAAATTCGAAGAGCCGATTGTCGAGTTATTAAATCACTTGATACTTAAATTTTCTGCTTTATTGTATTAGAGCAGAGTTCTATTGTCGTTGCTATATTGCGACCACAAAAAACTCTCGTGAAAACGTAGCCACGACGACGTTGTCAACATTAAACAGTGCGATGTCCACAAACAAAAGGTCTATCCACCTGGTAACCCTATGTTAATGGGACGTTAAGTGCCTGGCGAGGAAACAGAGCTTACATTCTCAAGCTCCGTACCTCGCGTTTTAAAACTCTACTCATTTACGGCTTTACTCTTTTAACAAATATATTGTGTAGGTACAGAACGATTACCTTATCTCTCGGAAATATTTATTTTCCTTTGGATGATGTATAAAAACGACGGTTTCCGAAAGATATTAGCAATGTAGTTTTAGTGTAACTTCTTATATTTAACTAACGCTTGTTATATTTTATTTGTTCATCACTTTTCACCGTCCATTTGTTAGCTTCTTTGCTCTTGAAAATAATCTTTACTAATAGATATAATAAACAAGGTTTGTTTCTTTGTTTCTTTGCACCGAATAGGCTCCGAAACTACTGTGCTGATTTTGACGAAATTTGGCACAAATGTTTGTCACACATATTAGACCACAGGTTATACATAAGCTATTTTTTACTGCGGCAAAATGTACGATTCCCAAGAGAATTCCTTTAGCGCGCAAAAAGTCACGGGTAATATCTAGTAGCTAATAATTTGTGTAGATTGACGCATAAGCCTCTTTTTAATATAATTTATCTATGTGCATAAGCAATAACTCCTCTTTTAATATAATAATATATCTATGCCATAACTTCTTACTTACATAGGTACTTCTTTTAATTTTAACAACTTAGTATTTTTTTCTGCGGTAGAAGATTCCAGATTCAAGTTCCAGCAATTTTGAAGAAATCTGTGAACTAGTTAAAAGCATATTAGGTTCATATAATTCATATTAGGTTCATATAATTTTTATTTTTAAGGATGAGACTTACACACACACAAACGTCACACTCATAGCACCCCCCTGTTTTCATTGGGGACTAGCTTTAGCCCGCAGCTTCGCTCGCGTGAAATTGGGTTTAAGTCAGAGGGAAAGCTTGTTCGGGAAAATACCAATACCAAAATTGAATACATAATGGTGTAGGCACTACACAGCCGTATCAGTTGTATAAGTATTTTATTTGAATGTTTACTGCGACTTCGTACACTCAAGAAATCTACCGGGAACTCTACCATAGATAAAATTTAATAAGCTGCTGTGTTAATTCTGGATAAACTACTACCATACCTGATTTCATCAAAATTCTTTACGTGTTTTCTTTACTTTACTTTATTACATGAAAAACTAAACATATTATAATGTACTGTATACAAACTTTCGTGTTTAGGTATAATATTAAGTAAGGATTTCTTTGTAGCCGATAATTAGTATTATAACGTTTTCGAAAATCTTTTGAATGAGAAGACGTTGTGGACTTTGAACTTAATAAAAATAATTTGGATTGTGATCGCCCATCCTAGTTGGGACCACGACAGAGTTTGAGAGAGAGATGAGTTAGCAGTACGACCACGAAGCCATCTAGCTTCTCACTTATTCCTCATATAATAATCATACACATTGATGATTAGGATTAACCTACGTAAAGTTTTACCAATTCAAATATCTGGTTATTTTATAGCATTTTATACTTACTACGTTATTTTTTAGATTGATAAAACTTTTTGTAGGTACCTATGAACCGATTGAATTGAAATACCTACACAAAATTATAAGCAGAGCTATCCTAATTCCTATCCGCGTGGCACCCTTAGGTAGTTAGGTACCCAAAAATTTTCCGCGATAAAAAGCGAGTCCTATGTGTTTAACCAAGGGCTATTTACTACTACGACAACAAATTTTATAAAAATCCGTTCCGTAGTTTCTGAGATTAGCGCGCATAAACGTACAGATCAAAAATCTTTGAAGAAAATCATAAAAGTCATTGTTTTGGGTTAAAAACTAAAAATCTATGTATTAAACACTCATAAATCAAGCACAAATAAATTAAATATTACATAAATTTATAACAACAAAAGAGAAAGAAATTTAATTAGGTATACGGCCTACACTCAAAATATTCTACTGAAGTAGTATACAAATGTAATATAATACATAAGTATTATGAATAGTTTCTTTTTAATATTATATATCTATGATTATGAATATATTTTAATGCAGCAATCGCAAATATTTAGGTGCCTAGTTTTTCAAAGACATTTTCATCAAATTTAACTTTCGCATTCTTGTCAGATTTATTTTTCAACATGATGACAATAATATATTAAGTCAAATTAAAAATAAAGCTCTCCACTCACGGGCTATCGATTGCTTCGATCAAATTGGAAAAAAATTCGTATTTGAAAGTAAATTGCTAGCGATAAACTATTACATCAAATGATTAGTGTAAAACCTACCAGCTAGTTTTTGCAGTGGGGGTCAAAAGTTGGAACAAAATTTACGCGTATATATACGAGTTTCATATAAAAAGTATAGTAAGGCGGTCCTAGGATCTCAGACTATATTCAATTTTTATCTAAACCGATTTACTTGCAACTACGAATCCAGTAAATGTTTAAATTGTAAAGACTAAATCGATCGAACGCTTGTGAGTGGGAGCTTTAAATCAAAAGCACTAAGGAGTATTTATATCAACTTTAAAGCAAATCGCTCCCAAACAACTTTCTTTCCCTTTTTATTCCCGTTAGGGGACGAATTTCAATAAACTATGATACACGAATTCCATCAATTCTGTTATATAATGTTTGTGCAAAATATGAAATAGATTGGACCAAGGAATCACGTTGTCCGATACAAACTGTTTTTCCCTTTTTCACCCCATTAGGAGTCGAATTTCGAAAAATCCCTTCTTATCGGATCCCTACGCATTACAAAGAGCAAGCCCTGCAAGTTTCAGGTCTCTACGATCAGCGGTTTAGGCTGTGCGTTGATCCGTCAGTCATTCAGGACAAAGGATTTTATATATTATATATATATATATATATATATATATATATATAGATTAAAATAGATTTGCTGATTTAAAAAAAAATACTTTTCTGAAATTCATAGTACCTATTATTATCACAGTTATTATAATATTATATTATATATAATACTATTTATTATAAAAACTTTCAGTACAGTCTAACGAGAATTGTGTGAACGGTGGAGTATGATATTTGGTTTATTATTTCTGTGGAGGAAGGTACAAAGCAAATTTTTGTATAATATTTTACAATGCTTAGAAATACATCAAGTCAATAAAAATAACAACAATACACCTATTATTTATAAAATAAGAATAATAGGTATTATTATTAACTTACAATACCGCGCGTATGATGAAAACTTTTTTTTGCCTTCTAAGAGGCAAGGAACCCGTATATAGTTCAACTATTATATACAAGGCGATTTCCACTATTATATAAATATAGTTATAGAATCGAGGTTGTATTAACGTTCAGTCATAAAATATCTTGCTAGAGTATTAGAGACCTGTTATTTTCTTTCCGGGGGGGGGAAATGCTTTACGCATACCACCCAGGCGCAGGGGGCACCCAAGTGGTTATGTGGGACTCATGGTATACCCACTAAAAACCCCCCATCTTCCTCCTCGCCGCCCTCTGACGGGGCCACGGGAACGATACACACATCCGCGACCCCGCCGGCGGCAGCCGCCTACAAGCGGCTCCATCACGAAAGCCCGAAGGCCCTCCACGATGGGCGCACCAGATGGTATTAGGTGCGCCTCCCTCCTCGGCCTCCACCAGTACTGTAGCAGACTCCCCCTGAGTCTGCTACTAGGAGGCCATGGGTACCAGATAAACTGGTACCCGGTGGCAGATCAGGTCTGTGGTTCTGCCACCGACCACACCTCGGTCGCAGAGGATAGGGCAAGCGGCGCACCGCAATACCGACATGCCTCTTCCTCTGCGGCCCCACCAACGCCGTTTCGACGGAACGGCCCCGCCAGCTCGCAGGGGGTAGGGAGAGTGGCGTACCGTAATACCATCACGCCTCTCCCCCTGCGATCCCTCCACGGCCGCAGAAGATAGGGAGAACGGCGCACCGTAATACCGGCACTCCTCTTCTTCTGCGGTCCCACCTCCACGCGCGTCCTCTGCGGGCATGTTCAGCCCGCTGGGAGCGCCCTCCTCGGGCCAGCCGGCAGCAAACAGGCCGGCCCCGGTTGCCTCTTAGCTTCACCGTGGGTGAACAGTCCACGGTTACTAAGCCCCACCGCCACGACAAGGCGTGCAACCATCGGGGGGAATGGTCCACCCCCTACGACAAGCCTTTTTAGTATCCCACAGGGAACAGTATTACTTCCTACAATGTGAATGGACACATATTATAGTGATTTTTTCTAAAGTAACACAGACACAAGCATAAACTACAAAAAATAAGATTTTGCACCAAGGTATACCCTGGATCCAAAAACACTGAACAGAACTCCTGAGGAACTCTTTTAAGATACGCGTTTGGTAATTTCGAAATTGTTTAAAGAACTGCCAGCATATGCCACTATGTAACTTAATTAAGTAATCATCATCATCTTATTATTTACAATACCTAATGTGAGCTTGGCGCGTATTCAATTATACATTCGATATTTTATTTTAAACGTTCCTAAAAATCTATATAATAATTTAACAAATATCACTAAAATAGGGAAAAAATAAACCGACTTCCGAAGTAAAAATGCACAAAAATATGAAATAAAACTTATTTTTTAAATTATTGCCTTTTTAAATTTGGCTACAATTTTAACTACTCAATATTCATAATTTTGAAGTCGCTACCACTAGACTTAAACGTGAGTTCTATTTAAAATGTTGTTATAATAAGATGTTGTTCGGGCTGGTACCCACTTCAAAATTATGAATATTGAGTAAAAATATGGTTAAAATTTTAGCCAAACTTAAAAGGCTAAACTTAAGGCTGACTTTTTATATTTAATTTAGACAGTTTTATTTCGTACTTTTTTGTGCATTTTTACTTTGGAAGTCGGTTTAATTTTTTACTTTAAAATAATGGTTATTTCCCACACTACAATGATGGTACTCAAGAGTTTGAGTGACTCGAGTGGATCTCAAGTCACTCGCGAAGCTGTTTTATTCGGCACAAAATTATTGAATGTAGGTACTGCAACGTGACGGTTGATTAAAAAATAATTTGATTCGCTTTCGATCGATTCGATCTGAAATGTCGTTGAATAAAATGTCATGGAGTAAAGTTGTCAGCTAGTATCGATATGTGTCCCATCCCTAGCGCAATAATTAAATATGCCGAGATGTAGCTCTCGCCTCTCGCCCACTGTCGAACCATTAAAAAGATGTAACCTTTTTGAATTTCTTTCAAACTCACGATTCGTATTTGCTTGCGGCTTTTAATACATAGAAATTTATTTGAAACAGAAATTTTATACGAAAAACTGTGAATTTTACTTTTATTTTTTATTTAAATACACCTTTTGGTCTTTTTCACGTTTTCTACTAAATGTAATTTTGAGACATGAATTCGTCCCGTAATCACGTCCATCAGAAAGGCCTTGTAGGTTCAAAGCCAGATTTTATAGCACGTTCTAACTGTCTTATTCATTTCTCTGAGCCTTCAAATAAGTTAGCACAGTTCAGTTACATGTGTTATAATTTCGACAATTTCGTAGGTACTTTTAATGTAATGAAATGAATAAATAAATGAAATGGATAAATGATATCCAGATTTAATCCCGTTTAATCTAACAACCATCAGGATATAATTTTTCCATTAAATGTGATCCTATTAAATCTTCACAGCGCGGTTTCAAATGACAATTTCGCGTCTTTGCAACTTCAATAGGTCGTGAGTATTTGACTACTTCTGGATTTAGAGTTTCCACGTCTCCATTTATCTCAGAGGCTTTGAGCGGAAAATCTTTGAATGCATATTCAAATGCAGGCTACATAGCGGTTGCATAACACGCGTTCCATCTAATTTATTATTTGACTATTTCCGTGCCTTAAATGCTATTTTAAGCTGTACAATATTTATGATAGCTTTACATTACTGAACCAAATATGCAGATAATCTTTGATGACATTTAAAAGAAAGTTAGATTAGGAAACTTTTATTTCTTTTTCAAATAAGATTAGGAATCTTTTTGTTCTTTTTCGAATGGAGCGGATTTGAGGCTTTGAAACTATTATTTTTTTCAAATATGATTCAGTCTAGAAACGTAAGATGAATTGCTTTTATCATTAAACTATTTGCTTTATATATTACGTGAAGATAAACTTTGTACTCCGTTTTAAGAAAATTATGCAAACGGAAAGTATGAAATTTGGCACAGATAAGGTTTATGTGGCGTAAGTAATTAAAAAAAAGTTACAACACACTACCTCAGATTAAGAACTCACACTACCATTTTGACAACAAACGTTTGTATAAAACTCGTAGCAGTAACAACACGTTTTGAAACAATTGTCAAACTTTCTTTCACATTCTATTGAAAACTTTTACAAATTTTACTAGCTGTTGTATGCGACTCCGCCCCCGTAAATACAGTATCCTACAGGAACACTGTACCTACTATTTCGGGATAAAAAGTAGCCTATGTTTTAATCAAGTGCTCAAGCTACTACCATATCAAATTTAGTAGTTTTTATGTGAAAGAGTAACAGACATCCATCTATCCATCCATCCTCACAAACTTTCACATTTATAATATTAGTAGGATTGCGTATCTAAAAGGCAAAATAAATCTTAATAAAGCTTAAACTTAAAAAATTAAATACCTATGTCGAAATTCGACCACTAGGCGACTACTAGTAGGTAAGTATCACTAAGGTAATAGTAAAACAAAGATTATAAACAACCGAAAATAACCACTTTAAGTTAACATAAAAATAATGATATCGGTATACGCGCCATTAAAACGACTATATATCCAGGTTATATACAGAAGCCTCAAGCGAATACACGTTTATTATTCTCCGAGTGTGAATAACACCCAAGAAACTTTTAGCGTAATGAAAATATACAGTAAGAACTTTACTACATTCCGCTAGGGGACAGTAAAACGCCACGCTGCGGATAAGTAATCTCTGAGAATTATAATATCTATGTCTACATAATTTAAGTGATGTATTTTGTAAACTTATTATTTTACAGCTGACACTTTATGAATAACCTACCGAAGCTCAAGAGTCAAGCTTAAATATTTTGCAAATTAGACTTAATAATTGAGTTTTAAAGCTAATACTGTAGGATAAAAATTGTTTTTTTAATGAAATAGGCACAAACGAATGAATATCGATTACTATTGCCCTATCCGTGGGTGTCGCAAGAATTTCGCAACATCACAGGAGTCGCAAATACGTTGCCAGTCTACGTACGTTCTTTTCTTGAAGGTCGTAGTGGTCCGAAAATCGAAATTACCGCTGGCGAGTGGCGACAGTTCATTCCAGAAAGCTCCAGGCAAAAGCGCATGGATGACTGCAACTTATCAAGACGACGAGGATGGAGGTTTTGTCTCTTGAAACAGTGACGAAAGTTGCAGCAGGTACAAGTCCGAATAATTCCAAAAAAAAAAAAACAAAAGGGATAGAGCTTATATAATGAATCTCTGAGGCGTACCTATTTCTATTCAATTATTGAACATAGGTAACTGAAATGATCAATAACGGTTTTAAGCATTTTTAGCTGGTTTCACGCCCGATTTGCGAACCAATTATAATTTGCGTTGTCAAATGAAAATTTTATTCGAGTCACGGGTTCTTAACTCAAATTTTATTCCCTCGAGTGAAATGTCATAAAGACTATGTTGAAAAAAATTTAGAACTTGACAAAGTATACGAATAAATATTCTAGGGAAAACTTGCAAAAGGAACTTCAGAAATTACATTAATATTTTTGTGAATGTGTTAATTTGGAGTTGGTTCGCAGTTTTCTTAGAACCTTGAGGCATGGCGTGGGTTGAATGATTCATCAATCATTGTCATCACAAAGTGACCTGGGCCTCTAGTCAAGGTGCATTCGATAATTTCGTCGGCGAAATTCGAAAATAAAATGTATGAGATTTGACACAAGGCATCGCAAGCGAAATGTCACTTAGCGATGACTTATGTCAAATCCCATACATTTTTATTTTCGAACTTGGCCTTCGAAATTATCGAATGCACCTTGACTAGCGGCCCTGAATTTCATAGTGGTTAGAGGGGACTGGGATAGGTATCAATAGTAGTCTTAGGTTCAGTTGTTTGATAAATTTTAAATAAATCTTTTGGAAAAATCCAACATAGAATCTAACATTACTCAAGTTATGCTTAAAAGCTTTTATTTAAGACTAGCTTTTGCTCACGGCTCCGCCTGCGTAAATACAGTATCCCACGGGAACACTGTACTTTTTCGGGATAAAATATAGCTTATTTTTTAATCTAAAGCCTTAATTACTATGATACCAAATTTCACCAAAATGCGTTCAGTAGCTTGTGCGTGAAAGATTATCAAACATCCATCCATCCATACATCCTCACAAACTTTCACATTTTTAATAATAGTAGGAAATAGTAGGATATAAGTTGATAAAATAAGGTAAAATTAGAATTTTGAATACGAAGATAGCAATATAAATAAAATAAAAACATTTTTGTTTAAAATTTAAACAGTGACTTCTTTTTTTAAGACGAGAAAGAAAAAGAAATTGGAATCCTAACGGCGGAAAAAACTGCGGGTTCTTTTACTAAATTATGTCCAAAATTGTTGTTTTAAAAAAAGTACAATAACTATAAATACAATATAATACGATTATATACTAGACATAAAAAGTCATAGTTGAGTTAATATTACACTGCCTCATAGGGTCACCTAAATCCCAGCGGTGTACTCAATGAAATCTTTATTTTTATAGTAACACATCATTATTTTGTGACCTTCTTTTTTATTTTTTTATTTCAATACTTAACATAATTTTTCAATTAGCGTACACTAGTACCAGCCGGCAGTGTTCGTCAAAGGTTTTTTTTGGTAGCAAATAATAATATCATTATTAATAGGTACATGGTAATATATCGTAGTAATATGGCTTTTATAATGCTCACATAAAACAATTTATGTGAGTCTAAGTTCGATATGCTGCTATGAACATTGTATGAAAGTCACATAGGTTGACCTTTTTCACTAAAGGGGTAGCACGAACGCGTCTAAAAATAACGCACAACCACAAATATTTGTCGTTCTAATGTAACGTCGCTCTATAAGACATATTGTATTTTTTATCCTTTGGTATTGAATTCACATAATATCAGCTATTAAAAGTCTAACCAATTATAATACCTGGAAGAATATCATATCCATAGTACTTGAGTGCTGTGCTCGGAGCTATCTACTTTTTATCTATTAGAGCTACGAGCATAGCTCGGTAATCCAGGTACTAATTATTATTATGACGTATTCATACGTTAGACGAATAATTGTTATGAAGTAGTCATCCTCCCACCAGGTGGACAAACGACCTGAGGAAAGTCGCAGGGTGCAGGTAGGTGGTCGGTCGACGGTCTTCGAAAAAAAATTTTCTAACATTCCGGTCTCAACTACAAAAAAATTTAATTCCTCACCTGCAGCTGCTGAAAAAATACTCAAGAGACAATGTAAAGGAATATGATGACCATTTTATGTTTAAAGAATTGGACTCCAGAGATATTATTAACATATTTAACATTTTGAATATTAAAAATACTGCTGATCTCTGGGGATGTTTATAAATAGTTTATTTATTTAGTTGTTCTGTTGTACTAGCGTACTGCTCTACGCTGGCGCGTAGCAGTGCTAGCGTAGAACTGCTACGCTAACACTGCTACGTTATCTTACGAATTCGTAGAACGGAAATTTACGATCCGTAGAATAGCTATTCTATCTCAGTCTTATGGCTATCGTCATTTTTAGAGTTCCTTACTCAAACTGGTAACTGTACACACGAGATCTTATTACTGAGACTCCGCTGTCGGTCTGTCCCTCTCATCATCGTTAAATAAATTTTCATAGCTAAAATAAATATTTTTGGTGGGCTCCCATACAACAAACGCAATTTTTTGCCGATTTTGCTCGATATTAATAACAGCAAGAGGTAGAAGCTTTTATTTAAAAATTAATAATATCTTAAGGTAAAATGTAATAAATATGTGAGAAGCCTGTTACCCAGGTACAATAGATATATCTATTATATAAAGTAACATATCCTGACTGATTCATCAACGCCGAGGCAAAAATACTGAACCTAGAAACGTAATATTTGGCCCATGCTTATTGCTTACCCTTTTGTGACATATAGGTCCACTAAGAAGGAATTTTGTGAAAGTGTTAAGGGGTAAAAACGGGTTTGCATATAACTTTTTGTTTGTGGTGAGATCTGTTTGTAATTTCGTTATATTGCTCTTTGACATGACATGATAAACTCAAACTATAATTCAATATTTTCTAAAATTAGATCTCTTAAAGGGTAAAAAGGGGTACAAAACTTTGTATGGGGAAACATTATTAAATGGGCATTTCGGCTTGTAACTTTGTAAATGTAGTCCTAAAAGAAAATAAGTAAACATGTGTTTCATGCTTTTTAGATATTCAACCTCTAATTGCAAACATCATTATCCTCCCTTTTGGCTTCGCCGTAGTCGGGTAACCCTTTTTACCCGTTTCGTTTCCGTTTCTATTTATTATTTCCACGCAAACAAAGTTGCGGGCATCAGCTAGTTCTTCCATACAAAAACCTTTTTCTCTGGTTTTTGCTCGATATTAATAATAGCGCTCTATATTAGTACCTACTAATAGTTGTACCTATAAATTCGCACTTGGCCGGTTTCTCATACATCGTCTGTCATTTACAGAGAAATTGCTGAGTGTCATTAGCAACATGGTTTTACTGTACCTGCTAGGTATATAAAATGTTAAAATATTACACTACTTACTAAATACTAGCTGGCCTCACACACGACGTTATACCTACGTATTATTTTGTTATCTATGAACTGGACCAAACTCCACCTACAACATACAGTTTACACCAACACCACAACTACAACATAGGTAGTAGGTACTCGTAGTTACCTACCAACTCACCTTCATACAGCTACAATTTCAACATCAAAAATTATATCTACTACCTACACCCTACGTGCCGATTTATCTGAAATAGTCCAAACAGATAAGAGACCTTTTTTCTCTTCAAATATTTGTTAATTCGCTCCTACCTTCTAAACTAATTGTATACCTGGGTAGATAAATGCTCAACATGTGCTTAAAATAGGCAATTTTAATTTCGTCATAATGGCATAGGAATCGATATAGGGAAATATCTATAAATATACAGACAGGAACATGGAGACAATTACGTCGGCTTGTAGACTGTACTGCGTAATGTGATGATGGGTAGTAATCAGTACATCACGTAAAGGTCTTATACCTTTTGTCTGTCGAACGCCATCTAATAGCGTTATTATAAACAGGCGTATCTGTTGGACGCCATCTCATGCAATGCGCACTTTAGCCGCGTAATTACTCATAAAATTTTACATAAATAATTTAATATTCCGCCGAGTACTGTTACTACTATACCTTACAGGTGTTTGAAACTAAAAATATCCCACCATCGCTAATCTAATCTAACAACTTTATTATGGTCCGTGTATAATTGTGGTTTTACTAAAAGATTTTTTATATACCTAACTACTACATTCCACTAGATTTTTACATTTCATTCGCTCAGAACATAAACTAATATATTCCTCGAAAACTATATATTTTGCCTGGATAAAAAGTAACGTATGTGGACCAGGCTATAAATTATCAGTGTGCCAAATCTTTTTCGTGGTTACGGAATGGAATGGCTATACCAAAAATGCATTTAGAAAGTTGATATATATATCACTCGACAGACACACACCCATTCGTTTTACTGTTTGATAAGAGATTAGAGTCTAGAGACAATAGTTTTATGTCAAATAATTGAGTTTGTCTGCACACACTTCGCGGAAAATCTAGATTCGTAGTCCTTAAGTTTTTGACGTAATAACATCTTATAAATCGATGAACGCTGGCTGCCCGCACGAAAAATTGTCACGTTTCGCTGAATGTCACGTCCCGCCTGAGCCGAGCGTGCAAGCGAGAGCGTGGAAGAAGCGATAGAGAGACACGATCGGACTAAGGGTTCGGCTTGTGATGTCGTTATCACGTAAAATTATCTTCCGTGAACCGACTTAAGAGACAACCATTTTTTTTTTTGTTATTTAGCCTATACGCAGTCGTGTTGTTTTCGTTCGTCGTTCGTCTGATAGTAAGATATTTACGGCGCCCACAAAACTCGCAACACACTTATTTTATCCCTTACCCTCGAACGATATGAGAGAACGCAAAATTCGGCTAATGCGTTATATCAGGTCGATTTTTGTGAGGTCGTGCTATTAGTAACTGGATCTCTAAAAGACATTTTTCATACTGTAAAGTCTAAACGCTCCCTAAGGTTAATGGCCCGGTATGTTGTTGGAAGGGTGTGTGATCAGCCTAACACAGGTGTTGTGGTAGACATGCTTCTAAATAATTTGTGGTTTACGGCTATTGCCTTAATAGAATGCAGCTGTCTACGATCTACCGTAACAAGTCCTTGGGGAAAGCGTTTGTAATTAGTACCTACTAAGAGACCCTATTACGAAAGGTTTATATATAATTTATAGTCTGTCACTGTCACTGCTAATAGCACCCATCACACGTACAGTTCTGACCGCGGGAAATAGCACGCGCCGTTCCGAACCGAACGTGTAAATGCGTGGGGCCGGTTGATGATAGCGTATTTTGCACAGTTCAAACGTATTTTGACGTATAAGACGTCGGCAGTTTAAACCATGACGCATTTGAGTCGTAATTAGTACGACATTCGATCTGCGATCCAAACCACACAGAACCCTCCGCGGGTTGGAATGCAGTCCGATCCACGGTCCGAACACGTGCTGAGCGCTAATAACATGGATAGCATGTAACGAGTCTCGTAAATTAAGTAGCATTTGAGTGTTCGGACTAGTATAGGTGTACCAGAATCTCATGGCAAATAGGGAAAAAAAAATTTTTAGTGTGCAATACTGGGGAAATTGGATTAAACGATCTTGATACTGGTTAATATTTAATTATGTCTTTAGTATTATTGAACATGAAATATAATAAGACTGTATGAAGAATGTTCGGTGTATAATATAGAAAACTAGCTTTTGCCCGCGGCTTCGCCCGCGTGGAATAGTGTTCTTGGAGAAAAAACTACTTCGGCGAATAATTCTCTACCTACTTACAGCAATATACTACTGATACAATATTGAACATGTTTTTAGGTTTGCCCAATGCAAATTGTTAAAAATGGGACCCTATCACCTCGATACGACATGCGCGACCACTTGATAATATACTTACATAATAAGTATTTTATTTATCGCACTTGAATATAAATTTTACCATAATCTTATAATATCTTAAAGACTATTAAATACTTAAAGACTATTATTTTAAAAACTCGCATCAAAATCCGTTGCGTAGTTTTAAAGATTTAAGCATACATAGGGACAGACAAAAAAGGGACTTTGTTTTATACTATGTAATATAATGATATTTCATGAAAAATAAATCAATCGTGAATTACTTTATATACTTATTTATTACGAATAACATACAATTAAATTGGCAACAGTTTATTTAATGTTGGAATTTCCTTCCGAACTGTATAGAACTCGTTTACTTTATTCCTAATCAACTATAAATCGAAACTCTCTTATGTTGATTTTCTTTTTTCCTCCTCTCCTCCTTTTACCAGGCATGGAAAACAAACCATCATTCGATGTGCCATCAGCTACGATTCACCTTATAGTAGTACTGGAAACACATTTAAAGAAGTCACAATAATTACCTAAGAAAATATAAAAAAACTAAAAGTATCAAAACAACTCACTCTAACTTACCGGTCAACTCTACCACGAACTTTAAATTATAAGATTGAGTTCGATTTACACCTTCTTCTTTCTGTATTTTACTATAGACATAGAAAACAATATTTCTCGCTTGAGATCGAATTGCCTTTTTGGATATTTTCACAAAAACAACAATTTCCAAGAACATAATCACAAAATTTTAGCAGCGGTTGACAGATCACGTACTTTGATTTGACGGGTCATTCTTGACATTGCCATATGAAAATCACATTTTTTATTTTTTTTAAAATGCCATCAGATTCTGGTAGACCTATATACGAAGAAATTTGATTCTCAAGAAATATGAGACTGCTCAATCGATGAAGAAGTTAGAATTACTATGAACTTACGTAAGTCGTAAACAGAATTTTCTTAAAATATTAATAGCCCCAAAAAAGATGTTAAAATCTTTTTACACCCACGCGAGCCTCGAAATAAAGTTAGTTACTAAATAGGGTATTATCCTATGATGAAAATATACATCAGATTGTTGATATTTTATCGCTAAACATTAATTTAAACCAATCTAACCAACTTTTTTACACAAAAATATGTATGATTTTTATAAAATATGAAAAATAAAATTATGAATTTTTCACGTTTGACCACCGTTTTTAGTCGTAAAAACGCACGAGATTGGAATGTGACGTCATATTCTTGTACTTCTTCTTTTTTTAATGGCCTCCCGATTTCCATAAAGAATAGCCAGCATCAGAATCATTAACGTCATGCGTCAGCGAGTAATAGCAACTTTTTCCGCATTTCAGTGTTCTTTGGTATGTTTACAGAGATTTTTCCCGGCGTCTTAATAGACGTATTAGTGAATTTTGGCACTACGCACCAAATATAAGGCATTTTTAATAGGCTTAAAACATTTATTTACAAACGTAAACAGTAGGTATTCTGGGATTTGGCATTTTCAGTGTAATTTGACACTTGACACTTGACAGTTACAATGTTACAAGAATGTGACGTCATGACAACACATTATAGCGTTTTCGTGCCTATAATATTAATTTAAACTTTAAGGCTAATTTGCAAGGAAAAGAAAGAAATTCACAAATAATGGTTATAACTGCTAATGTATTTTAATATTAGGAACAATTTGATATACTTTTCAAAAACTTGGAAAATACCCTATTATGATGCAAGCTAATAATAATCAAGGTTGCTAACGTGGGTGCACGTGCACTAAAATGGTGGTGTACCTACCTGTTAAGTAACCCACGGATAAACATGTGAAATGTACTACATTTGGTACATCTAGGTGTTAGGCCGGGACTATATTTACGATGCCTGGTCGAGCGGCAACATTAACGAATGCTACGCGCACGCTATAATATTTATCACGTCATTTATCGCGTGTGTAGTATAGCGTATCACGGATCATAATATGGACTAATAATAACAATAATAATCGTTAATGAGTTTTTCGATCCGATAACGGATATCGGACCAATAAAATGAAAGACAGTTAATTTCATACATCTTACTTACTCTTAGTTATAGGAGATCAGCTATCGGTGTCCAATACCAGTGTTGGATTGGATTGCTCTAATACATAGGCTGCAATAAAAGTATCGGGAATGGAATATTTCCACTGTTCCTGTCATATTAAAATCTTTTTAATTTAAAACTCCTTGGTTTTAAAAATCGAATACCGTTTATTTATTTATAAAAATATTCTCCCTCTTGTCACAAGGTCTTGTCAAACTTGTTTAGTCGTTGAGAAAATGGAATTGACTCGAGAAAATTCTAGAGTGATGATTTATTATGACTTTCGAAGTGGTTTAACACAAAAACAGTGTGTTGACCGGATGATTTCTGCATTTGGTGATGAAGCCCCATCCAAAACCACATTTTATCGCTGGTTTGCTGAATTTCAACGTGGACGTGTCAAGCTCAGTGATGATCCCCGTCAAGGTCGTCCAAAAACTGCAGTCACCCAAGAAAACGTTGATGCTGTGCGTAAGCTGATTGAGGAAGATCGACATGTGACATACCGCGAAATTCAGGCAACTTTAGACATTGGCATGAGTCAAATACAAATAATCTTGCATGAACCATAGATGAATGATTAGTCTCGCTGGGCGCTTAACTAGATAGAGCACTCACATATATATAATGACTTGAGATGACACCTTGTCAATGCGGCCAGAAATTATTGTAGTGTGTAATCACCAATTGACTTACATGTGACAAATTCTAGTGTGCGTGAAAAATTGTGATGCCAGCTACTAAACTTTTGCCTGATTTGACGGGAAAAATATCTTATGCTCTAGTCTATTACTTAAGTTATTGGTTATAAATTCAGGTAAGTTAAAACTAGCTTTTGACGCGGCTCCACCCGAATTCTTCTTTAGAAAAATGGTAGGTTATATGTAAACAAATGATTAGGTCTAATTTTTATTTATTTATTAATCAAGACAGAATAACGTGCTTCAAGGCAGATAGTACGATAATAATATTACACATCTATACTAATATAATAAAGAGGAAAAGTTTGTTTGTTTGTTTGCATTGAATAGGCTCCGAAACTACTGGACCGATTGTGATAAAATTTGGTACAGATATTATAGATTAGACCACGGAGAAGCATTTCCATCACTTTTTATCGCGGCAAAATGTACGTTTACCACGGGATAACCATTTACGCGTACGAAGTCGCGTGCAACATTTAGTAATAATATAATATTTAACTAGCTTTTACCCGCGGTTCCGCCCGCGTAAATATACTATCGAATATCCCGCGGGAACACTGTACTTTTTCGGCATAAAAATCCAGAGCCTAAACTACTACCATACCAAATTTCATCAAAATCCGTTCAGTAGTTTTTGCGTAAAAGAGTAACAAATATCCATCCATACATCCATACATCCATACATCCTCACAAACTTTTACATTTTTAATATTAGTAAGACTGTGACGTTTTAATTTTTTTTCGTATTTTTGATCTGTATTTTTCGAATAGTTATTTAGTTTCATGGGAAGAATCCTGAAGAATTACAATCAAATCAAATCAATTTATTCAAACACACATAAAAATATATACAGAACAAATATACATTATTATATAATATATATATCACGTCAATCCGATCCCGTGCTAAGTTGAACTTGCGTTACGGGTATCAGACAACGGATATATGTTTTTATACTATACACACACACACAATTTTATACTATACATAACTCTTATTTTCTATATTATACACATTCACTCTTGCACACACTATAGTTTATCACGTATTGTCTTTTTTCGGCGACGTGATGCGTGCTTCGTTGGGGAGCCTTCCCCGAAACCTCCGGTAGACTACGTCCGTCGGCCAGAACTCCTCCACCTCGAAGGTCGGTAGAAGATGCGTCGGTACTCTCACCACAAAGGAAGTAAAGTTGACTTTGTGGCGAGACTCCAGACGCTCGACCCTTAAGGTGAAAGACGTCTTCTTTCGGATGTAGTCCACGACGTCCTCGACCTTCGTCGACCAGTGCAGGCGAGACACGTACAGCGGTGTGGTGCGTACTTCGCACCGTAGGCGCTGCTCGGGTTCACTGGGTGCGGTGCCGCGGTGGCTGCGGACGGCGGGCTTCCTCTTCTTTCTCCTCTCCACCAGTATGAAGCCCTCCTCATCGCACCTTCTGCTCTCGTCCTTTACGGTTCGAGGAGGTTCAGCCTTGCGGCGCTCCTCCACCCCTCTTGTCTTCTCCCGCGGGCCAGCGACGATACTTGCGTAATTTTTCGGAGTCGCTGGTGTCCTCGGTTTCGGCTCGACCGCAAGCGGCGAGCGGACGGCGGCGGTTGTTGACCCGTCGGATTTTGCTGATGAGCAAAACGTGTCAGCTTGCGCGCCGCGTCGTCGCGTGTTTACGAAATCGAAGGAATGATCGGGTGACCTACATGAAGAATTATTACTTTTTATTTGCAATAATTCTTTATGCAAATCACGGATAGTGGACTCCGATCTATTCAATCGACCTCGCATCTCGTCCAGCTCCGCCTTCATGGTGTTAATATTCTTCAGCAAGCTGGAGACATTGACGTGGTCCATGGTCACCACCGGTAGCTTGTGGAGATCCCTAGCCACGAAAGCTGGTATGGCCCCTGGATCCGTCTGCTTTAACAGGGTGATGATATCCTGCAAGCTTCTTTCGCCACCATCTCTTCGTCGCGATGGTATCTGCGCCTTCTTACCAAGCGCCTCGTCCAGCATCAGCTTTCCCGTATAAATCTCCTCATTGCTGAAGGTGGACATGCAGAGCCGCACGATGCTGTCTTCGTCCATGGCGTTGATGGCGTGTTGGACAAACGCCAGCAACTCGTTGACTACGAGCGCCATAGTGACGTGTAGCGGCTGATAACCGCGCGATTCGCGAAATATTAAATTATAATCATTAATATTTTTTGTCGTGTGTCGTAATGCGGAACGCGTCCGTTCACCAGCGCTCAACGCATGACACTCAATAAATAAGTTAGGTAAATGAAATACCAAGGATGTAATTTATTTCATTGTATCTTATTAGATTATAATAAATACAATGACGATTATAAAATCACGTCATAAAATTATCAACTACGGGGAACTTGATTCTTGCAATACGCGGTAACACTGAATGGCGTTTTGAGTTTACGTAATTTTATGTTGAAATTTCGAATTTATACGATAATTACTGATGATATGTGATCCCAGTGTCCTTCTTATTTCTTGTCGAATTGTTTTTACATAGTTTCACTACACAACATGGCATTTTGTTTCCAATTTGAACTAAAATGTAATAAAATATTCGGGATACACAACTGTCATAAAGCTTTCAATATGACTGGCTCGTATAAGCCGACCTCGGCTTAGTATTTAGTGTGTATTTGACAAGCACGTCGGCTCGGTCTAGTAGAGCGCCTAACGAGACCAATCATTAGTCTATGGCATGAACAATTAGGTGTAAAAAAGTTGTTTTCTCGATGGATACCGCATTTGCTCTGTGAAGAGCAAAAAGCGGCTCGCGTTACTTGGTGCGTCAGAACTCTCGAAAGATTCCACGCAGGATCCTCAAATGCTGTATACAACATCGTATCAGGTGACAAATCCTACGCGTACGAACCCGAAACAAAAAACCAGTCACGAGTTTGGGTGTTCGAAAATGAGTTAAAGCCAACAAAAATTGTTCGTTCACGGAGTGTTGCAAAAAAAATGGTGGCCACTATTCCTCTTGAGGGACAAAGAACGATTAATGCAGAATGGTATGCTAACATTTGTTTGCCACAGGTCGTTTCTGAACTCCGTAAAGAGAACTGCAACCGCCGCATCATTCTCCATCACGACAATGCGAGTTCTCACACCGCGCTCAGAACAAAAGAGTTTTTAGAGCAAGAAATCATAGAATTATTAGACCATCCGCCGTACAGCCCCGACCTAAGCCCTAATGATTTCTATACTTTCCCTAAAATAAAGAATAAATTGCGTGGTCAGAGATTTTCATCACCTGAAGAAGCTGTGGACGCCTACAAAACGGCCATTTTGGAGACCCCAACTTCCGAATGGAATGGTTGCTTCAATGATTGGTTCCATCGTATGGAAAAATGTGTCAAATTTCGCAGAGAATACTTCGAAAAGCAATAAATACATTTTTAAATAGTAGGTAATGTTGTGTCACTTCCTTGATTCCCGAAATTTTCAGTGCCGCCCTCGTATTATAAGAGATAATATTATAATTATTTTTAAATATTCACGCCCGAAATTTATCGCTCGATATGTTTTTATAAAACGAGCGATAAATTTCGGGCGTGAATATTTAAAACCAATTGTTTATTAATAAAATCTAATATGTTACCATTGCGAAATACCAGGGAGGACGTTGGTATTAAGTTGTTAATAAAGTTCTTTAGATATACTTCAAGTGGCAACATCACATAATATTTTTATAGAGAGCTAGCCCTAAAATATAAAATTATTATTATTTAATGATGCTGAAAACGAGCTCTATGCATAATCTATATTTAAACCAAACTTCATCAATGTATATTCATTACAACAGACGCGAAACTGTCAGGGTTCCTTGTAGTACTACGGAATTCTAAAAACGTTTCAGAAAAGCCGCCCGCGTTACAACGGGGATTACTGCTGTAGCAACTCTGTCTTTTAACGGATTAGCACGACGCGGACGGTGACCCTGAAAATACACATGCATGTATGTGGCCTTTATAATTTTGTCATGAAAAGTTATAGTTTTGTTTACTTCTTTTGAATTATTAGCAACAAGCTAATGCCGCATATATACCGCATATATTCCTACGGGAACATTGTACTTTTTCGAGATAAAAAGTAACATATGTGTTAATTTAGAAAGTAACTACTGCCGTACCAAATTTCATCAGAATCCATCCGAAAAAGAGCTTAAAATAATAAATATTTTTATTGTTTCTTACAATGTGGATTATTAAGATTTTAGAATAAGTATATTATTATTTTATTCTTCGTGAAGCCTTTGACTATTACTATTGTACCTACCTATACATCTACTGTGACTGAACTGTGCAGCTTTATCATTGTGGTGTGTAGCGGGCATAAGTCGATCGTAGCAACTACATTTTTAGTTGCATTCATTATTATTTAGATGCCACTTTATACTAACAGATGGCATTGCTTAACACTTAGGCCTTTACATCCGTTAATGGATGATTTATACAGTATTCTCCGAAAGAAGTAACCACTCTTGAAATACTTAAATCTTAACGCTTAACACTAGAGCATGCTTGTCCATCATTGTTGATGCATCAATGCATCAATCGATGGCAACAAGGACGACTAATAATAAATTATTGGACTTTTCCTGTTACATTAAGGAAATAATCTAACCAAGAGCATGTTAGGACATGTCTGAGGAGGGTTCCGTAACCACAAACACTTTTATTTTTACCAATTTTCATCAATTACTATTCATAATTACAGAAGTTAGAGGGGCCAGACAGACAGGCGGACGGACAGAGTGAAACTATAAGATCTTCTTGTATAGTACCTACTACCGAACCATGAAATCCTAAACATGAAGGCTATTTTAAATAAATTAATAGTTTGATTAGAATCTTGCATATGACATGAAGATAGGAGAGCCACTTCAGTAAGGAGCATTTTAATCAAATTTTAATTAAAAATTATTATTATTTATAAGACAATGATTTCAATAATGGACAACAAGAGCGCGTCCCGCGGGACAGCCCTATTTCAACTTATGTCAATGTAGCCGCGTATGATCAGCTAACTATATGTGAAATATTTGGACTATTACTGGCTGACTAAGATGGTAGTTTTTAGGAGAAGAAATAAAACGTCTAGCCTCAGTGAAAGTTAAGTAGCGTATATTTTTGAATTTACATATGTCAAGGACAAAAGGGATTTGGGAACATTAAGCCAATCAGCGATGATGACGTCACGTATCACGTCATATAGCGCTTAGCTGATTGGCGTATGTGATGACGTGATTGTAGGTACGTTGACTACGGTCTGTGCGTTTATTGTCTTTGGGTTCCGTTCAGAAATCGGATGACACTGAACATGCCCGCGGCCTTGAAAGCAGTAGCTTTTAACATCACTCGTCTCATTGCTCCTTGTCAGTGGTGGTGGTGAAAGCTTGACTTGGTTAATGCTCAATTGCCCGTCGTTGCTATTGTGAGCTGCCAGCTGCTGCTTTAGCGATGGGAGAACGACGTCCTTGGTCCAGGGTTGAGTGGAGATTGGTCTGATTAACCTGAAGACAGAGGTATCGGCGGCCGTGAATGTAGCCGATGAACTCGAGGATAGAGGTACCCGCGGCCGTGAGTGCAGCACCGCTTGTATTTGCGACAGGACTGTGGTGGGCTCGTTGAACGTCAGGCGAGCACCACCAACCACTCCCAGCAAGTGGTACTTGCACGCTTTGACCCCCGTCTCACACAAGCCACCAAAATGCGTGAATATGGAGGTATGAAATGAAGTTAGCTACGTGATACTAAAACTGAGCATAATCATTGCTAAGATGAAGTATTAATTTTTGTCAATGACATGGTTTTCCATGGCATGAAATAAAATGCTTGAAAGCGAGTAGGTATTGCGCTAGTAAATAGATCGTCTACAAGTTCCAAGTGTAAAGCGCATTATAATAATTATGTATAACATTTATGTATACATTTACAAATTTTATAATCCCTACGTTTAAGGTTTTCAACAAACACTGGCCCTGCGTAATATATCCTGGTACGTTTATGAGGAAACAAACTATGAAGCGCTCCCTAGGCAGGTTGCCCATCATTAGTGGGCTTAGCGTCTACTACATAAAGAATCACCTTCCTAGCTAAGTTCCTACCAGGTATAAGCCACCACTTTTCGCGCAAGTGGTACAAAAGTGCCTGCGATATACAGTGCGACAATTGATTGTGTTCGTGTTTAATTAACAAATGTGTAAAATAATAATTGAGTTTTTAGTAAAAAATTTTGGCCTTAAAATAAATTTTGACTTGGCAGTGGTGCGACCGTGCCACCCGAACAAGCGAATTGAATACTTGACTTGGCAATTTTTCTCATTTAAAGAAATTCTCTTCCATTCATACTTGTTGCGATCATGAAGCCGATGCAAATACGCACGTCTCACCCCATCGATACCTATCGCGCCCGTCAGCTGTTTCGCGCGGCTGGCTGAGGTAAGCGAGTCGTAGTACCTACTACCCAGTACCTATACAATGAGCTATACTCATGCCTATTATAGGTAAAGGGCAATGGCCTTTATCATAACTAATTCGTCTAAGCTGAGAGAATCTATTTAAAGGAAAAAATGTTTCGTCTGTGTTAATTAATTTTACCTGTAAATAGATTAATTAAATTGATTTTGTGTAAATAGTGTGTCGTGAATATTAAATTAATTATTATTATTGTAAATTGGATTGAGTGTGTATTAATTTAAATTGAAATTTTAATAAGCGTTTATGAACATCTACTTAAGGTTCTTCCCATCGTATTTTTGAAGAACTTAAAGTAAACCTTACACCACATGATAGAAGGTCAAGGAATCTAATGTGACACCGACTTGACCGGTATACCTATTCACCAGTATATGTATCAATATACCAGCAAGGTTTTGAACTAATAGATTAAGATATATTATTGTGACATATTATTTATTATGATACGTGTAGTGTAACACCCAACATAATTGTCGAATCGGTCCAGAACGTGACATATCAAGTTTACCGGTAAGTGACCTAATATTTTTTCTGTTGGTAGCTGAACAGTCGCTGAAACGTCGTAGGTATTGAATAGATACAATACCTACGACGTTTGGAAATTGTGTCTACTGTGTTCGCGAAATAAACTACGGTAGATAGGCTTGAAATTGATAGGTTTCGAGTAGGTATCGACAACGTCTTCAGTCATATGACCGAGGTCGATATTACACTCTCGCATGGACGCATGGTATTAGTAACGTTTAACTGATTAATTATTATTATTAATATGTGCGCGTAATAACCGTTTCCCTAACGCTTGGAAGCGGTGTTCAGTGTGGGGAAGAGATTTACCCAAAACCTCGGATGATTTTTTGAGTGAATTGCAAACAACAAACCTACCATTAGTATCGCGTGTAGAATTTGCATCGAAGTTTTGCTTACCAGCCAACTCATCATCATCTTGCGTATCCCGAGGCAGAGTTAGTTTCTCGTGCTCCCTAAACTGACGTGATTGATCGTTTAAATACTAACGTTACATTGGACATGCCCCTTTTGCGAAATGTTATGATTAACAGGACCCGAAATTATCCAACCTAACTTGGTATTCTGTAAGAACGGACCGTTTGGTAAACGCATCTTGCCATCGATAAGCAAGTCCCAGAATCGATCTGCCCCTATCAGAATATCGATTTTTTGTGGCCCTAGAAATTGCGTATTTGCCAGCTGAACGTTTTCAGGAATTCGAAACCGTGCATGTACCTGAACAGCGGGCAATGTGGGCGTTATTTCGTTTAAAACGCAACATCGAAGTTGCGTCGAGTAGGCATTTAAGCGTGATTTAATGTTTATATTGCAATAATATGAAGATTGCGATACTAGATTGCCTACTCCGCGTATTTGTTGAGTGGACTGTATTAGCGGAATCTTAATTTTTTTGCAAAACGAATCTGTTATAAAACTGCTTTGACTACCACTGTCGAGTAACGCGCATGCTACGTGATAGTTATTGTACCTATCGGGAATCTCGACCATCGCTGTGGATAGCAAAACAGGTTGCACATTTGTGCATTGCGTATCTATTAAGTGCGTGTCTGTGTGAACATTGTTGCCTACAAGGAACTGGCTCTTATCGCACCTACAATGGGGTGGGGGCTGCGATGCGCCTGCGCCGGCCACGGACGATCCAGTCGATGTAGCTTTTGCGACAAAGCTTGTAGTATGATTAGAATCACTAGGATGTAGTAAGGAATTGTGTTTTAAGTTACAGTTTTTACAAGGCCCAAAGAAACAAGAGTCAACCGTGTGCCCGGGACGCAAACAATTATCGCATAGGTTGTGTTTTTTGACGATTTTAAGTTTTGAATTTAAATCCAAGGCAATAAACTGTGCACAAGTGTAAATTGGATGCTTAGCTTTGCATACGATACAATTTAATCTACGTATAATGCGACCGGCTGACTTGTTAGACGAAACGTTGCAGTGTGTTACGTTGTAACTCCTGACTGCAGTATGCGATTTTTGACTAGAATAAGTGCAAGTGTTGTCCTTATTGTGCGATAAAATTAAAGTTTCTAATAGATCGGCCCTATTTTTTAGAAAATTAATTAAATGATCAACCTTTAAAATTATGTTCGACTTGCAGTTAGACAAAAGGGAACCTTTGTGTTCCTCCCAGTGTCGTTCTGTAGTTTTATCAAGCTTAGAAGTTACTACATAAATAATTAGTGTGTCCCAGGAGTCTGTAGGCTCACCTAGGGTTTTTAAAGCGCGTAAATTATTGATTATAATGTCTATGAGTTTTCTAAGCAGTGAAGGTGACTCTTTAGGCAGTGGTTGTATTGTAAATAGTGCCTTAACATGACTGTGAACCAATAGCCTAGTGTTATCATACCTGTTCAACAACAGTTCCCACGCAACAGAATAATTTGAGGCTGATATTTCTATTGAATTTACCACCATCTCTGCGCTTCCTTTTAGTGACGATTTAAAGTAATGTAATTTTTGTATGTCACTAATGTCTGTAGAATTATGTACCAACGATAAATAAGTATCCCTGTATTCTAGCCAGTGCTCGTATAAACCGTCAAATGTAGGTAACGTAATAACCGGTAATTTTACTGAGGATTGTGAATTGTGCGAACATACCTTGGAGCAATCTGCAGCCTCTCCACTGACACCAAGAATAGATTCTGCCCGAGACAGAGTACTATAGTAGCTGTCCTCAAACTGCTGACGCTGATCTAACTGGTCATCAATGTCACAGTCTGGGACAGTATTTTCTAGCTGTGTTTGAATGTGATTAAATTCAGCAAATAAGGTACGGACTCCGTCTATTCTCATTTTTAAATTTAATCTGGTTTCCATACTCAATGGAGTTACAATGGCATGTACAAAATTTGCAAATTTTGTTAATCTGCCTTTGAGAATTCCGCCTTTTCTTATTAGATCTCGCATGATTTGCTCAGTTTTACCATCGTTAACATTTTTATACGGTGACTTGTCGCGAATCTGACTAGACTGACCTTCCATGTCCCTATCCATTAGAGGCATAAGAGTGGCTTATGAAAGAAAGGGGTACTCACGTGAAGTATTCACTGCGGGGGCAGTCAGCTGGTACTCTACCTGAGATGATCTCGTCGCCGTTGTAGTCCTGGAGGTCGCTTGCTCCAACGGATTTGATGCCCAAATCTTCGTAAATGTGGCTCTGAAGGTCCAGATTATGTAGCCGCGTATGATCAGCTAACTATATGTGAAATATTTGGACTATTACTGGCTGACTAAGATGGTAGTTTTTAGGAGAAGAAATAAAACGTCTAGCCTCAGTGAAAGTTAAGTAGCGTATATTTTTGAATTTACATATGTCAAGGACAAAAGGGATTTGGGAACATTAAGCCAATCAGCGATGATGACGTCACGTATCACGTCATATAGCGCTTAGCTGATTGGCGTATGTGATGACGTGATTGTAGGTACGTTGACTACGGTCTGTGCGTTTATTGTCTTTGGGTTCCGTTCAGAAATCGGATGACACTGAACAGTCAATGTAAATGTCGTTGCATTGTTCTTATCACGACGTTTTGAGGCCAACTCTTCGATTAAATAAATTTTCATACAGTAGCATCCAGGGCCGGATTTAATATTAGTGCCGCCACTGCACTGAAGGAAATGCCACCCTATCAGAGTAATTTTACTTAAAATTGTAGTTTTTGTCTTATTTCTTACGAATTCATCAATACATCTGCAATCAACTATAGTTATTCTAACAGTATGATTGATTTTATTTTATATTATACATAGGTACTTCAATAATATAAAAAATATTTGTTTTCGTTCTAAGAATTAAAAAGGACCATGCAAAAAATTCCCTCATCCATCAACAGATTTCAAACCTATCTCAGTTAATAGCTCTTACCACGCTGATAATAATTATTTAGTATGTTGTATTTAGTATTATGTATTTAGTATTATCATCAGGAGTGGGGTTGATCGTTACCGTTATAAAAATTAATTATTAATATTATATTGTGTGTTCGCGCGTTAGCTCCGAACATATGCGAGTTCCTATACGAGCGCGCACGACGGTGCTTCTCCGTCCTACTCACTTGCACGAGAACGTTCGCGGCGATAACCGACGCGATCCCACTACGCCTACAACCCTACTCGTGGACACTCACATTTTTAATTAGCCTTTTTTCTAAGTAATAATTTTATATTTGTAAAACCTGAATATAATCAGTCTAAAGTATTCAGTTTTTCATTTATCTCTTATGTACTATCGTACATAAAGTGGCGACCGTGAAAAAAGAAGATTTCTAGATTTTCAGCAAATACAAATTATATCGGATCGAAGTCACTGGAAAGTTCCGGCCATTTTGCCGAGTCATTCTGGGCCAACGAAGAGGCAATATTTCAACTAACAATTGGAATCTATTGGAGATTTATGACAATATCCAACAAAATTAAGGGACTAAGAAGAAGATTTTGGTATTTCCGCCGAAATAAAGTGAGTCCGTTCCTTTTTATTCACTCATCTCCATATTCATCCACATTCTATATGAGTTTGCAATAATTGTTGAAGCTCGTAAATGCATTTAGGTACATTAATTCATCATTTTAATCATTCATTTTCTTTCTAAGCGCCTATTATTGCATATTTGCCTACTTTCGCGGTCTGAAAGTCTAAGACTATTAATTGTCGCTTTCAGACTGTCTATTTATTTGCATTTATGCCTACTTTTGCGACTTGAAAGTCTAAATTCATAATTATCAAACAATCATTTGCTTTCAATTTGCCTATTTTGCATATTTGTCTACTTTGTGATCTGAAAGTCAAGACCTTATTTGTCGCTTTTAGATTCCCTAAGCCCTTGCATTTATGCCTATTTTTGCGGCTTGAAAGTCTAAATTACAATAAAATCGTACCTATTTGCCTACATTCAAATTTATTTAGAATTGCTAAACCAATTTGGCCTAATATTTAAGGTTATTTATGCTTACCTGCGCACGCGCATCAATTCATTATATTGCATTAGAAAATCACTTATCATATTTGATTTCAATTTGCATTACTAGTCATTAATAATTTCACTTTCCACTATTTAAATATATTTCACATCCTAAAGGCTTTCTATATACATATTTTATTCCCTCACTATAGGTATATACCTACGAGTATAATATCTCGATATTACAAAAGATCGAAACATTCTATTCCAGGGTGACAGCGCGGCGCGTCACAGCTACCTCACACATCCGAGGGCGCATACGAACTGGAGTGTGCATCGACTGACGCCGGCTGCCTACAGCGCAGTACCTACTGATCCTGCATTCCTGCGTTATCAGTATAGCCAGCTGTTCTATTCATTGAAGCGAGGCCGTATTGTATACATTTTATTTTTATAATTAATTTACCTATTCTTTACTTTGCGTGCTAACTTTGTGCAATGGAGGCAACACTTAAAGTTTTAAATGTTAAACGGGCCTCAATCAAAGGTCGCGTTACTAAATTCGCTAATCAAATTAACGACTTAAAAACTAGTTCTAAAATCACACAAACAGATGTCAACATATTAGCACAAAGATTAGTAAAAATTGAGGCTTTATTCGCTGAATTCGATGGTGTGCAAAGTCAAATAGAGGGGATAGACGCAGAGAATTTAAGTAACGAATTGGATACCAGGGAATCTATAGAACTAGCATTTTATACTTCTATAGCTGCCGCTCAGGAAATTATTGAACAAAATTCGGTTTCTAAAAAATCATGCCACGATCAAGGCCAAAACAGTTTTGTTAGCGCAGATGACGATGACCAGGAGGTCATTGGTTTTCGTTTGCCTATAATTAAAATTAGTAACTTTGATGGTACCTACTACAAATGGCTTGAGTTTAGAGATACGTTTAGCTCGCTCATTCACAACAATTCCAGGATTAAAAACATACACAAATTCCATTATTTAAATTCATATTTGGAAGGTGAAGCTGCTCGAGTCATTAGTAATTTACAAGTAACTAACAGTAATTATCCTGAAGCTTGGAATCTTTTATGCGAACGGTATAACAATGTTAGGCAATTAATAAATAATCATTTAAAACTTTTATTAAATATTGAGCAAGCTCGCGAATCTGACAAGTCACTTAGATTTATTGTTGACCATGTCACAAAAAATTTGCGTGCCCTTAATAATTTAAACCAGCCCACAGAACACTGGGACACATTAATTATATATTTAATTTCTGCAAAGTTAGACAACAATACTCGAATTAAATGGGAGGAATACATTCATGCTAACGTTACTTCTTCAGAGATGCCGTCTCTTGACAATTTTATGACGTTTTTAAAGGCTCGTGCCGATGTACTCGAGTCAGTTTTTCGTAACAAACAAGATTGCCAAAATAAAAACGTAAAATCAACTCCTAATTTCTCTCATAATTCTAAACATTTACAAATACCGCAATCAACTAAATCGTTTCTTGCTGAAAAGGCGAATAATTCTAACAGCTCAATTGCTTACAGATGCGTTGTTTGTAGTAAAAATCACCGAATTTATGAGTGTCCACAATTTTTAGATAAATCGGTTGATGATCGGACTGAATTAGTAACTAAATTAAAACTATGTACAAATTGTCTACGCGTCGGACATAATTTACGTGGATGCAGAATCAATGGTTCGTGTAAAATATGTCGCGATCGGCACAGTACACTACTTTGTAGGTCTAAAACGGACTCCGAGCAAACGGAACCAATCGCGATGTCCGCGATGACTTCATCGGAGGTTCTTTTATGTACCGCGCTTATTGAAGTCATCAATCCTACAACAAAAAATTCTATAACTACTAGAGCACTTCTTGACTGTGGTAGTCAGTGTTCATTTATTTCTGCGAAATTAAAACAACAATTAAATTTAAATTCATTCAATTCTAATATTCAAAATGTTATAGGTATAGGTAACACTTCCTTGCAAATCAATACTGAGCGTTGCAATATTACACTAAAATCACGATTAAATTCATTTACAGCTAATATTACATGTTTAGTTATCCCTGAAATAACGGGTAAAATACCTAAATCCTATATTAATATTAAAAATCTAAACTTAAAGTCATTCGAGCTCGCAGACCCCAGCTTTAACAAGCCCGCTGACGTAGGACTACTTATCGGTGCTGATATTTTTTGGGACATTTTGCTGCCCAATCAGCACTCTATAGGGACCGGAAATCCCATCTTACGGCAGTCAAAATTAGGTTGGCTTATTGCAGGTCCCATGCGCTATACTCATGACACCTATAATAAAAGTAATACTATACAATGTAATTATTCCAATATTACTCTAGAAAATAGTAATAATCAATTAACAGAATTGCACAATGATCTTAAAAAGTTTTGGGAATTAGAAAGTTTGCCACAAAAATCTTTACTTACACATAAAGAAAGAGATTGTGAAAATCATTTTGTACAAAATACTAAACGTACTGCAGACGGGCGTTTTTGCGTTAAGTTACCATTTTCTGAGTCTCCTGAGTGCTTAGGAGATACCTACTTCATGGCTAAAAAACGATTTTCTAACTTAGAACGTAGATTCAAAAAGCAGCCCGAAATTAAATCTGCCTACGTTGATTTCATAAACGAGTACGCTAAGCTTGGTCATCTTTCAATTTCAGAAATTGACAAACCTGTAAATGGCTATTTTATCCCTCACCACCCGGTTATCCGCGAGAACAGCGAGTCTACTCGACTTCGTGTTGTTTTCGACGGCTCTGCTCGCACGAAAGAGTCTAACTTATCTATAAATGACATCCTAATGGTAGGACCGTCAATACAAGACTCTCTTTTTAATATTCTACTTCGATTTCGTCAATACCGATTTGTGTTATGTAGCGATGTAGAGAAAATGTACCGACAAATATGGTTAGAAGAGTCTGATCGTAATTTCCAATTAATCCTTTGGCGTGACGCGGAGGACAAGCCTTTGCAAACTCTGAGACTAAATACGGTCACATATGGTTTAGCGAGTTCTAGTTTCCTTGCAACGCGTTGTCTTTGGCAGGTTGGTGAGGAATGCAACGACTCTATTATAAAAAATATAATACAGAATGATTTTCTGGTCGACGATCTTATAACTGGCCATGATGATGAGAACCAGCTCCGATTTATCCAACAAGCGGTTTCTAAAAATCTTGCTCAAGCAGGTTTCAATTTGCGTAAGTACCGCTCTAATTTACCTACACTGTTGCCGTCTAAATCTTTGCAATCCAATGATAATTTAATTGTAAGCGAGACAACTAATACTCTAGGTCTGAGCTGGGATCCTTCGTCGGACATTCTAAAATTTCCAGTCGCTATAGAGTCTCCTAATTCTGTGACTAAGCGAAGTATACTTTCTACTACTTTCAAATTATTCGACCCCTTGGGCCTCCTATCTTTGTGCACTATCGTTCCCAAAATTTTACTACAGACTCTATGGTCTCTAAAACTTGATTGGGACGAACCAGCCCCTAAAGAGGTTGTCAAATCCTGGAAGACTTTTATCAATGGTCTCCAGTCTATTGCATCCTTGTCTATATCTAGGCCGGTATTAATATCAAACTCTATAAACAACGAAATTCATTGTTTTTGTGATGCTTCACAACGCGCCTATGGTGCCTGTATTTATCTTCGTTCGATAAACGCGGAAGGTCAGGTACACGTTAATTTACTTTGCGCTAAATCACGCGTTGCTCCTGCATCTACTCCAACTACTATACCTCGTCTCGAGCTCTCGGGCGCTCTACTTGCAGCTGAGCTTTGCTCTACTGTAACGCAAGCTTTACGTTGCAAATTTACGAGAACGTTTTACTGGACCGATTCCAGTATCGTTTTAGCTTGGTTACGTGTCGGGTCTAAAAATCTAAAAACGTTTGTAGCCAATAGAGTAGCCGCAATTCGGGAACTTACTGAAACTACTTCATGGCATCATATCTCCACTAAAAACAATCCTGCGGATCTTATATCACGCGGTGTAGATCCTAGGGAAGTTGCTAATTGCAATTTGTGGTGGTTTGGACCGGAGTTCCTGTCATCACCGGAGAATGAATGGCCTCTATCACGGTTTCATACTAATATTGAGACGAACGATTTACCAGAGGTTAAAGTTCATTTAATAGAACATAATAATAATAATTTACATAATTCTATTTTTAACATTGAAAAATATTCTAAACTCAAAACTATACAAAACATATTTGCCTACATTAATAGATTTACGTATAATTGTAAAAACTCAAAAAATAAAATTACAGGTCCTTTAACAATTTCAGAACTTGATAAAGGTCTACTAAATCTAATTCATATTTCCCAGTCTGAGTCGTTCTCTAAAGAATTCAACTTGTTAATTAAAGGAAAATCACTAAATCCTAAGTCTAATGTTGCGGCACTTAACCCATTTGTGGATAACGGTATTATTCGAGTAGGTGGTCGCATTCAAGACTCTAACTATAGTTTTGATATGAAACATCCAATGTTACTGAGCTCAAAACATCACTTTACTAAACTGTTATTCGAACACGAACACCGCAAGCTCTTACATGCTGGTCCGCAAGCTCTTTTAGCATCTCTACGAACGCGTTTCTGGCCTATCAATGGTAGAGACTTAGCGCGCCGGACAGTTTTAAACTGTAATGTTTGTAGAAGGTTTAAAGGTGAAATAGCTAAAAATATAATGGGTAATTTACCATCCGACAGAATCACGCCAGATTTCCCTTTCCTTGTTGTTGGAACTGACTTTGCTGGGCCATTTATGATCACGGATCGTAAAGGTCGTGGTTGTAAAATTACAAAATGCTATTTATGCATATTTATTTGTTTTAAGTATAAATGTATACATTTAGAAGCAGTTTCTGAATTATCTAAAGATGCTTTTATATTGTGCCTCCGTCGTTTTATTGCTCGTAGAGGCATTCCACGCAAAATCTATTGCGACAATGGTGGCAATTTTGTAGCGGCTGCTAAAGAAATTAAAGATTTTCTTAATTCTAACGCGAACGCTCTAGCTGATTTTGCAACCAAAGAAGGCCTCGAATTTTGCTTTTCCCCTGCATATGCGCCTCACTTCAATGGGTTAATGGAAGCCGGCGTCAAGTCTGCAAAATTTCATTTGGCGCGTATATTAGGCCATACTCATTTAACTTTCGACGAGCTCTCGACATTGTTCGCTCAGATAGAATCTATCCTTAATAGCCGCCCTTTATCTCCTTTAAGTTCTTCCCCAAATGACCTTTACCCCTTAACCCCGGGCCACTTTTTGATCGGAAGACCGCTTAAGGCGCTACCATCTCCATCTCTACTTGAGACTAATACCAATCGTCTTGACCGTTTCCAGCGAATTGAACAAATTAAACAACACTTCTGGAATCGCTGGAGCCAAGAATACATCTCCGAGCTACAGGCACGCACCAAATGGCGCATAAGGAAGCGAGATTTGCAAGCCGGCGACATGGTGATATTGAAGGAGGAAACTCCACCCCTGTATTGGCGACTCGGACGGGTGGAGCGAACTTTCCCTGGACCAGATGGCGCTACCCGTGTTGCCGACATTACTACTTCCCGAGGTGTAGTCCGCCGCGCTCTCAATCGAGTATGTTGGCTCCCTAATCCTGACGATCAAAGCAAGCCAAAGGTATCTCCAGATACTTATGAGGAAGCTGTAAAGCTGTGAGCTTTCCAGGGCCGGGTGCATGTTCGCGCGTTAGCTCCGAACATATGCGAGTTCCTATACGAGCGCGCACGACGGTGCTTCTCCGTCCTACTCACTTGCACGAGAACGTTCGCGGCGATAACCGACGCGATCCCACTACGCCTACAACCCTACTCGTGGACACTCACATTTTTAATTAGCCTTTTTTCTAAGTAATAATTTTATATTTGTAAAACCTGAATATAATCAGTCTAAAGTATTCAGTTTTTCATTTATCTCTTATGTACTATCGTACATTGTGCAATGTTGATAATTGTAAAAAATAATGTAGTATTCTAGAAATTATTTCTTTCACTTTCCATTCACTTTCCAAATTTTGCCGCCCTACAAAATTTGCCGTCCTGGGCACTAGCCCCGACTGCCCCTAGTGTAAATCCACCACTGGTAGCATCCATCTCCGTGGTCCAGTGGTTTAGACCTTGGCTCTATACTCGGAGGTCGTGGGTTCTATTCCCACATTGGAACGACAAAAAAATGTCGATTCCAAGTTTGGTTAGGACAATGCAGGCTGATTACCTGATTCTCTGACAAGTAAGATGATCCATGCGTCGAATGGGCATGTAAAAAGTCAGACCTGCGCCTGATCTCACGCTAGTCGTGTCGGTTACCCAAGGATTCGAGAGTAAAGGAGGAGAGAGTGATCTTGTATACTGCGCACACACTTGATCACTATAAAGTTACTCCTGCATAACTGGCCTGGTTTCAATGAAACTGACGTTGGTTAATGTTTTGAAGTTTATGAGAATACCATTTTGTAGTTTTAACATATCGGAATTTCGGACTGGATCGCAACTGGTATATTGCAGGATTTAATTAGTAGAATCGACCTTCAGTTCCATATTGATAGAAACAGTTTAAACAGTCATGGCAATCAACACCAATACATGGTCAGCCTGATCCAATCAGCATTGTCAAGTCGATTGGACGATACCTAAACATTTTGCTATTGCTATTGTTTGCTATTGTTTTTACCCGACTACGGCGAAGCCAAAAGGAAGGGCAATGATTTTGGCAGTCTATGTATGTATATATCACCTTAAAATTGTAAAAATCGTTAGATTATAAAATAACTAACGAGATTGTAAAAATATGTCGAAAGAATTAAAAACTATTTATATTTATAATCTAACGAAAAACGTGTTAAATTATAGGCAGAATATTCGCGTCGGAATACTTATTCCGACGCGAATAAAATATTATAATATAAATATGTTATAATTTCACGGCTGTTTTATTACAATCTAACGGTTTTTACAATTTTACGATGACATAATATATATTTTTACTTCAAATAATTACATTAAAAAAATGAAATTATTTGAAGTAGTCTTTTAGGAAATTTAACAAACGTAGTACATTTCTATTCGGTCTCGATTTAGTTATGTAGGATATATCCTGACATATCGGACCGAACTTGTAACATATTTATGAGTTCCAAGTTCCAGCTTGTTTATAAAATGCGCGCACTTGCATAATGTAACGTGTATATCCGAAGGGTTGGACGGAGCATATCTTTCGCGTTGCAATAAACTTGTCCCTGTGGAGAAACTCCGGGTGAATCCACAAGATGTCTTGTTTATGGGATGTTCAGATTTCGTTACAGTATTTCTTTGAAATTTACAAGTTGGATTTTCTGACGCAACAAAATCTCTCGTGAGTTTGTTAACAGTTGATAATATATTTATTTAAGATCATAAAATCTTTGGAATTTACAAGTTGGATTTTCTGACGCAACAAAATCTCTGGTGATTTTGTTTGATATATTAATTTAAAATCATATTATGTGGTTTTATAGCGTACAACTTACAGATATAAATTATCCAAGTTATGTGTTAATTTTCTAAGTTACGTAATTACTTTTTCTTGTACTTAAATATAATTTTACGGTAAAATATAACAGTAAATTTCCAAGGGACAATAATTACATTTTTTAATTGCAGTTTTTAATGTTTAATAAAACCTTTGGAAAAATTAACAATATGCACTGTTTATCGGGCCGTGGCGACATATTTCCGATATTATTATAGATATACATTATATATTATACATGTCCGGATAACTGACATATCCTGATTATTGTAATACACCACAATGAACCCAACACAATAACCATACATAAGTACGAGTACGTTAACATAATGCACTATCTAGCAATTTAATTCATAAGCTGGTAGAGTATTCTCTTAATTTATTCTCATTATAATAACGACATGTAGGCAAAAGACATATCAGTTTGATTTTATAATAATAAACAGGTTAATTTTTTACTCAGTCACCATCCAAACTTTCAGGAATGAATTTTAGGAAAAAAATCACCAGATTTTTTTTTCAAGTAAGAAAGTTGACCCCATAGTAAAAGTTGCTTATATTCAAGAGTATATTCGTTCCTGAAAGTTTAGATGGTGAGTAAAAAAGCATCTTGTATAATATAACTCCACACTCATTATCCATCCGACGCATGGATCATCTTCTCTTGTCAGACAATCAGGTGATCAGCCTGTATTGTCCTAAATAAACTTGGAAACGTAATTTATTGTTCTAATGCGGGAATCGAACCCATGGCCTCCGAGTCGAGAGCCAAGCTCTAACCACTAGACCACGGAGGCTGGATTTTATATTATTAGTACGAACAAATAATTATGATGACAGACAACCTGCTTATGAATTAAATTCCCTGATTATACATTGTACATACTCGGATATGCAGGGTTTCCATAGGCAGTGACTAGCTGACAGATTACGCCCTCATAGGTAGAATACCTGGAAGACCGAGCTTTTGCTCGGAGTTTTAGTAGAACGATAAAATAATTAAAACTAAACAAAAAAAAAAGGATAATAGAAAATGAAATAAAAAGAATCGCCAAAAAATCATCTGACGGGGATTACAAGATAACCTTTGATTGTCGTTACTGACGGCCCATTTCAATAACCTATCTATCTATAACTATTTGTTAGTGACGTCAAATTTGTATCGCGAATAACCAGCAAATTATTTAATGACCACGTTTTTAACAAATAGTAATAGATAGATAGGTTATTATATAACGGGTCGTTAGTCCACATACATGTATACCAACGATAAAATATATATTATCTACATTTTTCTTATGAAAATAACCTACATAAAGTGCGAGTCTCTTTTACTCGCGCACAAACATAACGCGATAGCAATATATTCGTGCGCGTGTGAAAGAGACAACTAGCGATGAGAACGAAATTCTACGTGCTCCGCGATCGCATTGTTATTATTACGAATTTAATTACACCTCATTTATAAATTCGGATGAGTAGGTTATGCCCTACGTCTACTGCGAACAAACAAACATACATATATAGGCTGTCAAAATCATTACCCGTCTTTTGGTTTCGTCGTTGGGTTGAGTTGGGTAAGAAAGTGTACCTACTCCTACTTTTGTTATCTAAAATAAACCTAATAACCTTACCTACCTATTTAACGTCCGATTTTTAGTAGACAAAAAGTTTCATTTTACTTTTTGTCGTCGAGACGATATCGTTGTAGTGTCGTCTCGATCAGTGTATTGAAATATTGATTTCAGCTTATAGCTTATCTCGTCATCCGGCCCTACCAGCTGAAGATTACGAAACAAGTTTTTAATATTCGATTTTAAATATTCACAATTTGAAAGGCAATTTTTAAAATTATTTCTTCTATTTAAATATTGAATTTTCTTTGTGATAATATCGCCTAAGTTTTCTCTGATAGTAAGAGGTTACCCTAGGCTGTAGCATATGTATGTACCTGGGCCGGCTGATTTGCCAACGGCTGGCCCGAGGAGGGCGCTCCCAGCGGGCTGGAGGAGTCCGCTGCGGACGCGCTTAGAGGTGGGACCGCAGAAGAAGAGGAGTGCCGGTATTACGGTGCGCCGTACTCCCTATCTTCTGCGGCCGTGGAGGGATCGCAGGGGGAGAGGCGTGGCGGTGTTGTGCCACTCTCCCTACCCCCCTGCGAGCTGGCGGGGCCGTTCCGTACGGTTAACGGCATTGGTGGGGCCGCAGAGGAAGAGGCAAGTTGGTATTATGGTGCGCCGCTTGCCCTATCCTCTGCGGCCGAGGTGTGGTCGGTGGCAGAACCATATACCGGATCTGCCACCGGGTACCGGTTGTGGAGGCTGGTATCCGTGGCCTCCTAGTAGCAGACTCAGGGGGAGTCTGCTACAGTACTGGTGGAGGCCGAGGAGGCAGGCGCACCTTACCATCTGGTGCGCCTGGGGCTTTCGGGCCTAGAATGGAGCTGCTTGTGGGCGGCTGCCGCCGCGGGGTTGCGGATGTGTAACTTATCGTTCCCGAGGCCCCGTCACAGGGCGGCGCGGAGGAAGGTGGGGGGTGGTTTTTAGTGGATATACCGTGGGTCTCATTAGCCTATACGGGAGTTCCACATCACCACTCGGGTGCCCCCTGCGCCTGGGTGGTATACGTTATGCATTTTCCCCCCCGGAAACAAAAAAAAATGTAGGTACCTAATATAGATGTCTATATATTTATTTATTTCTATATACCTACATTTCAACAAGAAAATCTTGTATATTTTTAGTTGGATCTCGGAAACGGCTGCATATAAGAATTTTAGGGGAGAAAAATCTATCTAGCTAGGTTTATCCCCGGTAACTGCGCATTTTAAAGATATTACCTATGTTTTTTCTTTCGTCGCGTATCAAGATACTAGTGACTTTTAAATGTCAAACTTTTGGTAGTTTTAATATTATACATCATGCCGTTTGGTTATATTTTTGTAATTCTTTTTATTTATTTTATATTTTTTCTAATTATTATAATTATCATTTAACTAAAATTCCGAGCAAAGCTCGGTCTCCCAGGTACTTTAAGACATTATTATCAGCCATGATAAAAAAAGACAATATTGGTAGAATTATTTTATAGTGCGCAAACGTACGCGAGTAACAAATTACAATAGATACAATAGATTTTCACTATAGTATTTTGTACATTATCATTTACTTCGAAGTTCGAATATCATAAGTTCATAAAATAAAATCAATTGGTAATTTTGTGCCGTAACTGCGTTTAAACGACTCTCATATGATATAATATGCTGGTTGGTACATTACATAGCCATTTCATTAAATGTTGTTTATTTTATTGTATGCCCGCTATTGACTGTGACTGCTCATGCCAGACGCCACGTCACTACCGCCACCATCTTCCCCACTGCTGGGCTTGGGTCTCAACTCAAAGTTATGTCAGGTTATGTAGTAATTACATGAACATAATATCTACGTAGTTCCGTACCATACTTATCGACACGAGGTGAGGGGCGGCACACGCTTTGGAAAATATTAAAACATATTTAAAATGATATTTTTACCCGACTAAGGTGAAGCTAAAAGGAACGATAATTATTTTGTCAGTCTATGTATGTATACTATTACTGACTCGATTTATAGTAGATTGTTAGCCTAGGGTTGAAAGGAATCAATTCCCGAGGTAGTTAGCGGCTATAGTCCGAGTAGGAATTAATTCTTTTTACCCGTGGCATACACTCTACTTTTCATTTAGAATATGAGGAAAATAAAACTAGTTGTTTACATATCTAAAGTATTTATTGATAATAATATATTAGTAAATTAGTATCCCGGCAATTTGTGTTGACTTTTTAATTTTTAAATATGGAACTTGCCGCTCGCCGGGGCACTCGCGGCTTATTCCGCTCAAAGAAGTTTGCGCTAAATTCACACTGGCTGTTTAGAAAGTCATGTCATTTTTAATAGTTTTTTTTACATAAAACTCTTCACAGCTTTCTATTTTCAGCAGTTCTATTTTTGAAGTTTTGAAGATATATACGTATATTTAAGATATATTGTATGAGTTTTTCCCTCCCTATGAAAGGAAAGTAGCGTTTTCCACCCAATAATCAGATCAAAACAACACTACTTTCCGAGTATGAGAAATGAAAAATAAATTACGTGTCAATAGATTCATAACAAAAGCCCGGGTAACATAGCCCACATTGTTTAAGTAGTCGGGTTTTAGATTTTATAAAAAACTAGCTATCCCGGCAAACTTCGTACCGCCTTATTAAATTTGTTGACGCACTGACAGTAGGTAGTAGGTACTGCCAATTCTAAACCATCCTCGAATCCACTTCAACACATACAAAAAATATTTCAAATTGGTTCAGCCGTTAGGAGTTCACTGTCAACACACATATAGAAGAATAATAAATAGTTAATCTTTTACTTGTACTTGTGTCAATTATCTATACTAATCTATTCTAATATTATGAATGAGTGTGTCTGTCTGTCTGTCTGTTACCTCTTCACGCTTTAACCACTAAACCAATTTTGATGAAATTTGGTACAGACATACCTTGAGTCCCGGAAAAGGACATAGGATACTTTTTATCCCTAAAAAGTACAGCGTTCCCGAGGGATACTGTATTTACGCGGGTGGAACCGCGGGAAACAGCTAGTATGTATATATAATTGAGATAGATAACTATTGAGTTATGGCGTTATTGGCGGGTATAAAATAGTTTAGTTATTTATACCGGTGAGGGAGCGAACTATTGAACGACGAACTTTATTACATACAACGGAATTTCTTTCTAACCAACCATACCCATTCGCGTGCTTTTCTACACATTGTTAGTATAAATAGTATCCAAACCATAAACTGTTAGCGTGCTATTTTGTCGTTCAATGTTTTAACCTCGTTTTAACAAAGCGATTTATACTAGTCGACGTGATTAGATTATGTACTTATTAAGTCTGTGGCAGCTATAATAGCATCGAAGTTAATTTCAAGACAAAAGTTTAAAATGTTACATTATGTATTTCATTAAATGTTCTTGGGTAAACAGGTTTAAAATACAACGATTTTCCTGTGATTTCGCGTGTAATTAACATCCCACCAAAAACATTCTGTAAAAAACTAGCCAAGTCTCGATGGAGCTGCTTGTTTTTCTCTAAAAAGTAATGAAATTCAGATAAAATCGTGCCAAGTCTAAGGTTCCTTACTGCGGTTTCTTTATTATTATAGTTAATGTTGAGTGACTTGGCCGTTGAACATTCTTTATACTTTAGTGGGTACAAGTCAATTTTGTTTACATTTGTAACTACCTATGTTTGTTAAGCGAGATAATAGCCCATACTGGTATTGGTAATTGGACGCTAGTGTCTCATTTTACGCTGTTGTTGATTGTACAACACACGTATTGGAGCAATGGTGTCATGGAGCCCCTTTTGTACCCTTGTGTGCCCTTCAACGGCCAAGTCACACAACATTAACTATAATAATAAAGAAACCGCAGTAAGGAACCTTAGACTTGGCACGATTTTATCTAGATTTCATTACTTTTTAGAGAAAAACAAGCAGCTCCATCGAGACTTGGCTAGTTTTTTACAGAATGTTTTTTTTAAAGAAAATTGTAGTGGTAGAGCCATGCTTCGGCACGAATGGGCCGGCTCGACCGGAGAAATACCACGGGCTCACAGAAAACCGGCGTGAAACAGCGTTTGCGCTGTGTTTCGCCGAGTGAGTGAGTTTACCGGAGGCCCAATCCCCTACCCTATTCCCTTCCCTACCCTCCCCTATTACCCTATTCCCTCTTAAAAGGCCGGCAACGCACTTGCAGCTCTTCTGATGCTGCGAGTGTCCATGGGCGACGGAAGTTGCTTTCCATCAGGTGACCCGTTTGCTCGTTTGCCCCCATATTTCATTAAAAAAAAAAAAAAAAGAATGTTTTTGGTGGGATTTCACTTCTTTTTGTAGAAACGTGGGCATATTGATTTATTTTCCTAGATTTTAGTGTAATTTGTTTATTTAATTTGTGTAATGTTCGAGTAGAATAAAGTTCGAGTAGAATAAAGGGGCCTGAAAATGCGGCAAAATGGTTCTAGTAAAAAATGGTACGGCAGTGTTTGCTTCGCGCTCGACTTGGCGGGGGCACTGCCGTGCCCCCAGATCGACGTTCTGGTCTTATCTAGAGGTTCTCAAATAGGGGCCTGAAAATGCGGCGAAATGGTTCCAGTAAAGAATGGTACGGCAGTGTTTGCTTCGCGCTCGACTTGGCGGGGGCACTACCGTGCCCCCAAATCGACGTTCTGGTCTTATCTAGAGGTTCTCAAATAGGGGCCTGAAAATGCGGCGAAATGGTTCCAGTAAAGAATGGTACGGCAGTGTTTGCTTCGCGCTCGATTTGGCAGGGGCACTGCCGTGCCCCCAGATCGATTATCCTAGTTTTTATAGTTCTCCCTTTATGTGGCCATTAAACCCCAACTCTGTACCAAATTTCAGCTCTCTAAGTTTATGGGAAGTACTAGTTCTATTTTGATGATCATGAGTGAGTGAGTGAGTGAGTGAGTGAGTGAGTGAGTGAGTGAGTGAGTGAGTGTCGAAAATGCGAAACTTTGCTTTCGCTTAACTTCGGAACTAAATGACCTACAGACTTGAAATTTTGGATTTTAAGTACGTGATTATAGCTTATTGGATGACGAAAATTTCTGCGTTCTGGTCTTATCTAGAGGTTCTTAAATAGGGGCCTGAAAATGCGGCGAAATGGTTCCAGTAAAGGATGGTACGGCAGTGTTTGCTTCGCGCTCGACTTGGCGGGGGCACTGCCGTGCCCCCAGATCAAAGGTTTATTGATGTCAAATTGCTTTTTGGTGTATTTACCTGCCAATATTGTGAAATTCAGATTTTAATTAAAATGGTTATCAAACCGCTGATAATATTCTTATTCAATACGTGGGTCAGCTTGGGTCGTTACTTTTGTATTTATTATATACTGCTAATAACGTTTACCCAATCTACATATTATACAAAGCTTTGTCACTAACAGCTGCGGTATAGCATTGAAGGTTTTCTAAAAGCATTCATCTTATTATTAACCACATTAAGAAATGTGAATAACTACAATCTTTATAAAAAACTACAACCCGTTTACGTAAATTTTATAGCCTACTAGCTTTTGCCATAGGCTCCGCCTGCGACATTATCCCTCGGGAACATTACTTTTTCGGGATAAAAAATATCCTATGTCCTTTCCTGGGACCCAAAATGTCTATACCAAATTTCAAAAAAATCGGTTCAGCGGTTATGGCGTGAAGAGGCAACATACAGACAGACAGACAGACAAACACACTTTCGCATTTATATATTAATAATATTAGTATAGATAGTATAGATCATATTAAATATAGATATTATACTCGTAGATGTTACCCGGGCTATTACACATACAAGGTATAGGTAGAAAGTTCGTTATAGGTCGCAGGTAAAGGTTGGGGTATGTACTTATACAATATATAAACTGTAGTATATTAATATGTAGTTTGTAGGTATAGTTGTTGTTGTAGAAACTGTAGGTGTAGGTATGTGAGTAGTTATAGTTAAGACAGAACGTCTGCTGAGTACAGCTAGTATTATACAAATATATTTAACTAGATGATGCCCGCGTGCACGCAAAAGTTAATTTTGCAGAAACCGTACATTTTTCCGCGATAAAAAGTAGTCTATGTCCTTCCCCGTGGTCTACTCTACATCTATGCCAAATTTCATCAAAATCGTTCGTGTAGTTTCGGAGCCTATTCAACGCAAACAAAAAAAAAACAAACTTTTCCTCTTTATTATATTAGTATAGAAGTATATGATATATCATTTTGGAACATCTTACATCACAAGTTATTTCACAATTTACTCTTGTGTAAATACTTTGTAATTTATAAGGGATTTATTGTATTTACCTATGTAAAGCTCTTGAATTTTGCTTTTGAAGGTAAAGCGGAATGCGCCTTTGGTTGTTGTATTCTCAATTTGTGATAAGTATTTTGCGGTTGACTGCGCACACTTTTAATAAAAAAGAAAATTGCAAAACCTATACAATATTTTTATACGAACCTCAATTCTCGTATTTTAAGTAGACTTTCATTTTACTTTGATTGTATTATAAATGAAGCGACTTGTTATCATAAACTGATTTTGTGACGTTTCGACCAATCAGAGCGCGTTACACGTTGGCATCATTTACGAGAATACCGGTTTGACAGTTTGATTGTAAATATATTAATACAGGTTTTATTTAGCAGAATTGACCCTCAATGTAATGACAGTGGCTTTATATAAATACTACGCATTTTCGGCGTTTTTGTACCTAAGAAAAAAAAGAGAAATAATTATTATTTATTACGAGGCTCATCTTGTCTCAAAATTCACACCTAAAAGCAACAGAAGGAAAACGTAAATTTTTACATATTACTAGTATAAAGGATTTTCATGTAATAAAAGATTTGACCCAAATAAATAAACAGGGCAAGCTAAATAAAACCGTTTAAAAAGTCTCGGGTAGCAATTTATATAGATAATATATACAAATTTAAAATTAAGAGCTTTTCAATTAATGCATAAGAAAGTATATACCGCACTTACATAAAAAAAATTATCTGTCCGTCTGTCTTTCTCTCTGTTTGTTCCGGCTAATCTCTGAAACGGCTGGACCTATTTTCGCGGAATTTTCACTGGCAGAAAGCTGACGTTATAAGGTTTGGGTTAGTTCTATGCAAACGAAGTTACCGGTACCAGCTAGTTTTGTAATAATTTACTTTCAACGATCTCTGTTGGATGTGTACTTGATAGCTATGTTATAAGAATACATAACTTTATAATTTGCAAACTCCAAGCGTAGCAACTAAATATTTCAAGCGGCAATCACCATTTAATGATTTGTCTTTCTGAGTATTTTACGGGAATAGTATTATTTTTCGCAACATAACTTACAATCTTTATAAATTCGAATATGTAGAAGAATTTATTCCTACAGTCAGAAATGTATTAAAGCTATTTACTAGATGAAAACGTACCTACATAATACAGTATCTCGCTCTCTATCAAGTTAGCAGAAGTCCGCACTGGTTGGACGGTAAAAGAGATGTCGAATTTTCTTGGCAACTTCATCGAATTGCCCTTGTAACACTGACATTGACCCACAATTTCGCGCTCTGAAAGCTTGTTGCTTAATTGCTTATTAAAGATTAGTCTCCAGATAAGACATAACCTTTACTAAGTAGAAACTTAGGCTCTTATAGAATTTTTAAATTGTTGCTTTGGGAGAACTATGTTGCGAAAAGTTTGATCAAGTAAGTTCTTTAACTACATTCCGTACAATCGCATTAAGTACATAGTACCTACTCGTACGTAACTTTAGAGTTTGAATTTAATAAATAAAATACATACATCTGAAATTATAACGCTTCCTTGTTAGTAAAGAACCAAACACTTTCTCGTGACAAAGTAGAGGCATGACTTTTGCCAGTTTCAGATTAGAAAAACTGTACAGAAGAGATTGCTGTAATTGGCCCGCTCGTTGTGCCTGGATGCTTCTAACAAGTCTCACACATACGTCACGTCGAGAACTCTCAAAGAAAGATAAATGGAATTGTTTGACGCCTTTTTTACGTAATGTGCTCATGCGCTGTAAAATTTCATGTCAACCAGCTAAACTTAGTAGGTAGGTACTAATTTATCAAAATTACCTGTCAATTTGTAAACTTTGTTTGAAAAATTACAGACAGACAAAAATAAAGGTTTTTAATTAGTAGTTTACAGCGGTAAGCAGGAAAGCACCCATTATTTATCGACATATCCTATACCTACTACTACATTATAAATATGAATACTCAAACTTTTCTCAAAATTAGAGGCTCTTAAGTCACTGATACTATCTATACGCTATTCTTATATGTACTTTAAACGAGACAATCTTGTATATAATTATAATATGGGCGAATCAACTTTTACGAGGCCAATTTCCTTGTCCCCTTTAGAAAAAAAAATGATTTTTAAAAAACCAAATATTTTAATTGCACGAAAACTGAAAACAGTTTGATGACATTTTTATAACTATAAATATTTAATCAAGATATAAAAATTTGCAATTTGTTCAGATTTTTGTCAAATTTGTACGGTAACGCAGCAGAAGAAAATTTACTCGCATACAAAAATTGTGTGTATACCTATCGTTTAGGATCGTCACACAATTGTAATTTCTAAGTTTAAACATAAGATGACCTATTTTTATAATATCATTAAAAGAATTAGGATAAAATAGTACATTTAATCCATCCCATGCCAACATGATTCAATTTTTAGAAAATTTTCAAAATTGTTGTCCCTAATATTACCGTAATAATGTGGATTTTGTTTAAACAACCTCTCATAATGAGCTCCTTAATTGCGGAAAATCTATATCGATATCAATGGGCTTTCAAATTTTTATTCCTATGTTATGATAAAATCTAGACAACGTAACGCAAGATAATTTCCGACTGTATGAACAACAAAATGTGGTTAAAACTGCATATGGTGGTTAAAATAGCATTCTGATCTCGCTGTTGATATTAGAATAAGTTAATTTAATCAATTATCCGTACGCCACTGTTATCATATCACTGTTATAATCAGTAATTTGACAAAAAAAAATATTTAGAAACTTTTTTGAAACCTCCTTCAAATTGGCCTCTTAAAAGTTGATTCGCCCATTTTGGTTTCTCGAAAACGGTTGCAAGTATTACCATGAAATTTAGTATGCATGGAGTTTTTGGGGAGAAAAATCGATCTAGCTACGACTTATAACTGGGAAACTGCACATTTTAAGCTATTCATATTTTATGTTTCGTCGTGCAACAGTATATCAATAATTTCGTCCAATTGGTATGCGTATGTATAATTTTTGCTTCGTTCGAAAATTTGGAATGGAGTGTGTTCGGATTCCGGTCAGATAATTATTTTTGTGATTATTATTTTAATTTATCACAACTCCGAGTTAAGCTCGGTTGCCCAGGTACTCTTTCTTTTTTTGACAAGCTGAAACAGACATGGCCTGAGATTTAGGTAGTCCCTACCTACTGTAAGAAGCATTTGAGAATTCGGTCCCTTGTCACATAAATTAATACTAATATGGCGGTTGCTAAATAGCAACACTTCGAATGGAATGAACAAAATCCCAAATCGCTGTCATAGCCATCAACAATCCATATAATCCATAACATTTTATAAGTTTTATGAGAATTAGGCCCACTCTTCCTGGGTAGAAATATCATGCCTTCCCTGTCATAAATACGAAGAACGAAAGTGATACCATGATAATTAACGCAGGGTTAGCTTTATCCATATCTGCGCAAGTGGGTCTAAGAAGGCTAATATAATAATATTCTTTATCTCTATATCGAAACCTTGATCGTAATAAAATACTGTAGCTCGTAGCAGAGAATACCGTAAAACACAGCAAACAAATGAAGCAACATTTATTTATTAGTCATAATTATTCATGTTGCGGCCCTGTCAAACGCACCCCTAGTTTTTTGGGTTTGGCGTCAACGCATTTCTGCCCTATTTTATATTGGAAGCGGTGAAATGAAGTGAATTATTATACTTTAGAGTTATTTATACGAGTTATCCATGATGTGAGTAATTATTTCATTCAATTGTAAGCGTGTGAACGTTTTGAGAATACCAAAAAATAAATAAGCCAGTCATAATTCAAAATGCATAATGGTTCATGTAGAGTTGCACGTCTGTACTCTATATTATATAAGTCAGTTACTGCATATTCCCTTTCAAACGTTCCATATCCATAAATTCCGTGTCATCCCATGGAGACTTGAAATTCACTTAAATATTTGTACAGCATTTTTATGGGAGCACGGAACGCATACTTTTATTTACGCGAAGGTACAGGCATAATAAAAGAAGTGCTGAGCGCTATAAAATACGTCAAATTTTATTGAATGAGTACCCGTATGAGAAGTTTGGGTCGATACCGTCACAGCCAAAGCCCAATATTTTCCTCAAACAGAGACTTTAAGCTGCCATTGCCACTTTTGAAACGTGAAGGCGTTTTAATGAACGTTGTTAGTACTACTTTGAGTTTATTCCCTTATGTAATAAAGTATATAAGTAGTTGCGCCAATGGATGCCACATGTAACGGATTTCATTTTCAGTACACATTAATGAACCAAATAAGCGCTGCTTAAATGACGTTTAATATTATATAATATTCATAATATTTTTTTATCGGACAGTGACTACAATTGAGACTACATTTTTTTTAAAAAGAGGTACAAACTGCAAAAAGTCCCTTTAATCAAGTAAGAAACTTATATTGTTACAGATTAAACGTGAACATAAACGAAAAGAAAAGTTGACATAATTTTCTAAGTTTTTTTTTAAATAAACTTTTAAAAACTTTCAAATAAAACAGTGTAAATTCGCTTTGTACGTTTAATTAAGCGGCCAAATCCGAGCGCTCATCAATCAGTCTCTCATTTATTGTTGCTATTGATTCAATTTATTCACTACAATTTCACAGTAATTTACCTAATTAATTTTACACTTCTGTAATATATTTTCATTCATTATTAAGTCTAGTTGTAAAAGTTCATTCTCACATGACAAAATCAGAAAGACAGTACAGTATGAATCTATATATATAAAAATGTTATGTTGGTTTGTGTACGCTTCAAAAACTCAAAAAGTTCTGCACCGATCGAGCTGAAATTTTAGCATGATGTATAATCCGCATCAAGGATTGTTTTTATCTATTTTTGCATCAGTCCCATATACGCAACCGTGAAAAAGCTATATTTACGCGGGCGGAGCTAGTACTGTATAATTATTTAAGAATTCGCTATGGACCATACTACTCGTGGTGGATTTTTATCTTCGAGTTCTTGGTAGTTGACTTAAATAGTAGGCGATATCAAGGGCATGGTAAATAGGAGGACTACTAAGTACTAATGTATGGGTTTCATTTATACCGAGCGCTAAGACAGTTATTTTCCTTCACATAGATTCGTATGATACTTCCTAGCTATTACATAAAGCTTAGCTTTCGATCGTCAATTTGAAAGGAAGGGATCAACAAACGCATTACTAACTTTTCAAATTAAACTCTTCAGCTTAATTTAATAGCGTCCTGGATAAAAATCGTCCACTTAAGAAGGTTGATTAGCAGCAACTTGCCAAAGTTCTAGAATAATCGTTTCCACATTAACTAGCTGTCCGGAAAGTATTTATTTTCAACCGACTTCCAGAGGAGGTTTACAATTCGTGTGTATGTTTTTTTTTTTGTGTGTATGTTACACGATTACTCCGCCGTTTGTGGATGGATTTTCAAAATTCTTTTTTTGTTGTAAAGGATTGACTCCTGGATTGGTCCCATTGTCATCAAATGGTAGATCTAGTGGTGGGATCCATGAGGAATTGATAGAAATTCTCAAAATTTATAGGGACACCGATAGTGATTTTGACTTTTTTTGAAGTAACTAGAGCAAATGCTACCAAAAAGTGAAATGTTGTGCCAAGGTATACCCTGGATCCAAAATCACTGAACGGCATTTCTCAGTCTTTGAAGATATACGTTTGAAAATTTCAGCAATGTTTATAAAACTGCAAGCAAATTTCAGTATTAAATAATAATTATCATCACCACAACCATCATAATCACACCATACATCATGATAAATTATGCTGATATAGGTATTTTTCATAGTAATTTACACCGATATCGATTTCTTTGAACATTTAAAGCTACCAACAATTGAAATGTTATACCAAGGTATCCAGGTATACCAGGGTATCCAGGGATCCAAAGGGGCTGAACAGCACTCCTCAGTCTTTAAATATACACGTTTGATAATTTAAGTATTGTTTATAAAACTGCAAGCAAATGTCACTATTAAATAATCATCATCACCACCACCATCATCACACCATACACCTTGATATTTTATTGATATATAGGTGTTTCTCATAGTTTTTTTACACCGAAATCGATTTCTTTGAACATTCACAGCTACCAAAAGTGAAATATTGTGCCAAGGTATACCCTGGATAAAAAACCCCTGAACGGCATTTCTCAGTCTTTAAAGATACACGTTTGGAAATTTCAACGTTGTTTAAAGAACTGCAAGCATATGCCACTTTTAAATAATAATCACCATCACCACCACCACCATCATCATCATCATAGCATACAAAATGAAAACATTATGACGATATAGGTATTTTTATAGTATTTTACACCGATGTCAATTCCTTTGAACATTCATAGCTACCAAAAAGTAAAATATCGTGCCAAGGTATATCCTGGATAGAAAAAGGCCCAACAGCACTCCTCAGTCCTTAAAGGTACACGTTTGGAAATTTCCGTATTGTTAAAAGAACTGCAAGCAAATGTCACTATTAAATAATCATCATCTCCACAACCATCATCACACCATACATCATGATATTATGTTGATATAGGTATTTCTCATAGTATTTTAAAGTGATATCGATTTGTTTGAACATTCAGATTCAGACCTACTCAAAAGTAAAATGTGCCAAGCTTATATACCTTCCTACTAAAAGTGTTACATTTGGATAATGATAATAAGGATAATGATAACTATGGGATCCACGAGGAATCAAGGAAACTCTTAAAAGCAATGCTTATGATTTTCTAAACATTTTTTTAATTTCCCCGCAACTTTTTCTGTCAATACAATACACAAGATTTATGAAAATTTGTCTAGTAGTTCATGCAATGAATGAACAAGACAAAAGGGGATTATTTTTAACTTCCCGCTAAGAAAATCTAAGATTTTCAAAAAATCGGGAAGATACTGGTTTTACCCCGTTTTGCAAAAATCTAATTCTCATCAGATCTCGACGTTCTGAGGTCACAGGAAGCTTCCCTGACTACCCCCGCGAGGGTGTCACTACAACTTCATGGAGATGTTATATGCATAAGTGCTTAAAATTGACATTGAAAACACATAATTTAAACTAGAGTAGACGTTACTCGCTACTTCGTGCGCGCAAAAGGAAATCTTGCGGGAACCGTACATTTTGCCGCCATAAAATGTAGCTTCAGCTGGATGGTAGAATGGTAATTTATACGTTGTTTACGAATTGGCCTCGAGTTCGAAACCCGGTCAATAAAAATTTTTGTGATCCTTTTTATTTCTTTTCTCAATTTTATTTATTTTTAAATATTTCATCGTCCTACGAAAACTCCGAACAAAGCTCGGTCTCCCAGGTACTAGTTAATAATATTATAATATCACTGAAAAGAAAAAAATAAAAAATATTTAAAAAAATATAAAAACCGACTTCCAAAGTATAAGCAATAACATTTTTAAAATCACTAAAAAGTATAAAATAATTCTTGATTTCGAAATAGTTCCATTTTAAATTCTGCTAAAATTTTACAATTTTTCTACTCAATCTTCTTATTTTTTAAGTCGGTACCAGCCCAAATAATTGTATAAATCCTTCAATAAAACAGATCATTAATTTTAACACAACTACGTCCTTATATGTATATAAGTACAAATAATATTTTAAAGAACTCACGTTCAAATTGGCTGGGCTGGTACCGACCTCAAAAATAAGAAGATTGAGTAGTAAAATAGTAACATTTTAGTAGGATTTGAAAGGGAACTATTTCGACAATAAGAATTATTTTATACTTTTTAGTGATTTTAAAAATGTTATTGCTTATACTTTGGAAGTCGGTTTTTATATTTTTTTAAATATTTTTTATGTTGTAAAAACTTCTGTTGATGAAATTTTAATTTCTGTACTCAGTTGTATTAACGGATATTTTCTTAAGGAGCATTCGCATTTTACTAGTCCGTAATAAACATTTACTTATAAGGCAGAAGAAAAATCCATTAATTTCCCAAAATTGTAATGTTTAATATAAGTATACTAATACTGACCTCGGATTTGATTTAAAAATACAAATAAAGCTGTATCAACTGCTTACGGTAAACGGTTTTTGTGCAGGTCAAGAAACAGTCACGCAATCTTTTAAATTATTTTTATAGTTTTAATAATGTGCCGCAGGCAGAGTCCATTGAACTATGAAATGAAATTGCATGATGGACATTTTCATGGGACTTTCTTTTATGTTTGCGAAGAACAAGATTCGTTTAGCTTAGGGTTGCTGGGACAGTTTTAGCTTGGATCTACTAATTAAGTCACCTATTGTTCAGGCTAGTATCTTATAGAGCAGGGACAATATGGGTCTCCATTTAATGCGGTCCTGACATACGCCGGCTGATCCACGTTTATCTTTACCACGTACCTATGCAGCTGAGAATTGATCTAGAAAAAAAACAGTTTACATAAACCAAGGAAATCATAAGGTTGTTTACTTACAAATTCCTTGACATAAACATATTACATTTTAAAGGACGATATTAATTTTCATAATAGGTACAGCTCGAGCTATTTACACATCTTACACAATATGATTAAAAATTACCACAAAATAAGCAATGAGTGATATTTCAACAACAATTATTATTAATTAATTATCAATTCGATGTTTTGTAATACTGTATTATTCATATTTAATGAAGGTTCCACAGGTACTCGAATTCTTACTGTTCAGCCCTAGCGTTGCGTGCTGTGGACCCATTATGTGTGTTTACTAGCAAACGTTTTACAAAAATGTTAAATCCATACGAATATCTGTGATCGAAATTTACATACCCATTTGAGTAGTGCAATAACTACTTCTTATTAACGTTAGAACCTCAGCAAAGCTAGCATGCTAGACTATACAGCGTCTCCTTCTCACATAGAGGATACCCCAGCAGTAGAAACATTAATCCTAAATGTTTTTTTTCCGAAAAGTCTACGGTAGCATATTTTCAACACTATTACAAATATTTCTAAGAAAATACAGTAAAAACTAAGCACATAGAATTGTATGCCTATATTGATTACGTACGAACAAAAGAATTGGTTATTTTTGTGTGTCCCAATTGATACACATGATATGAGTCCAATAGATCGGTATCACATACATTTCAGTAACAAATGGATTGTTGTAGGATCGATAAGTGAGGTTCACGGTTGACGCACACGTTTGGCGTGCCAGAGCAAAGAAGTCAGCCGGAAAATATACGGATCAGGGTAGCTCCTGATTGAATTATCGATGATTTATTATGTAGGCTTATTACATTTGTGTATGCGACAGAGGAAGGAAAAATAGTGTACCACTAAAAAAACCTGGGTTTATTCATCCGTGGTTGGAAGATTTACAGTTTTCTCTCTCTTACCAATACCTACCTACTGCAGTGCCCAGGACAAGTAATTTTGAACACCTGAAATACATAATATTACGGATAGCTTTGAAATTTATAAAATCTTCAATAGTCCCCTTAATTCAGGTTCACTGATGTAGTAGAGTAAGATGAAATTGTTTCGATACCATAAATTCGCAATGGTATCAATTCTACCGAAGACAGTTTACTGGTTCATTTCTATCATCTTGTATCTACATGTATACAGTCTGTATTAACAGGACATTTTGACTTAACGCGGTATGTTTAAAATCTAGATACATAAATAAAAAAAACCTTAACAATAATGATCATTCATTCTATTTATAAATATCAGTGAAGCAGACAATTCTTTGTTCATTATTTATACTAAAATACGGACGTTTTTTTTCATTTTGCCTGTTATGTGTTGACTTCGTTAAGTCTTAGGTCGTGTTGTTGTAAATTCGTAGCGTGTTATGAGCAGTGAGTTCTCTATTTCTTAATTAAGTATTTAATTACGCGAAAGTTTTGTAGGAGGTTAAGGACCTCGCTAGACTATTCATCGGGGTTTTACGTCTTAGTGAATATTTTTTTTCTTTATTTCTTTTCACTAATTTTGAGTCATCTAATTGGCTCTGCACAGCCGAATCACTAAGAACGGTAAGTAGTGTCAACTTCATAAATATTTCAGGAACTCGTAAGTCCACCTATTCTTATGTAACGTATATTTTAGGCTTTGGCAACTTACCAAGCCTTCTTCACGATCATCAAATCCGAAATGTATAAAATTCGTTTGACCTTGTTATCAATTTATTCATGGCAAAGCTAATGCAAACATGCTCGTATATTCTTATATGGAAAACCAGTTGGAGTAGTTATTTCTTGATATGGTTTTGAATTTTTTCATTTGAATTTTCACTCTTTCAAAGCTCTTTTAAACTGAAGGGTTATCGTGTCCACCGTCTGTGTGTTTGTGACGTGCTTGTCAGCAATTTCTTTTTTAGATAATCAATAATAAAAAGCTATAAATAACCTGACTACGCATATTAAATGGCCTTAAATGTAATAATGGCCCGGTTATTACGAATCTATTGATACCTCATTTATTAAAATCGGATCAGTACTTTCGGCGCTACTATGAAACAAGCATACATATACAGACTGCCAAAATTATCCTTCCTTTTAGTTTCACCGTAGTCAGGTAAAAAGCTATTCTAAAAATTTATTTGGTGCTTTTTCCAAGCAACTGTCGAAGTTTTTTTGAGTCAAGAGATTTTCCATCTACGTATAAACTTTCCAGAGATTCTTCGCACCCCTTCACCACTCAAGGCCTGCCAGGGACTCGGAGACATTACTAGGTATATTATTCTGAGCTATATTATCCTGTCTCAAAATGTGGCGATTTTCCATCGCCTTCCGCATAGCTATTTGTCGCCTTTGGAACCGAAATTCTTTGGGCAACAATCTGACTGGTAACTGTACAGGCTTGCACATTACGGATTCTAAAAACTTCTGTAGTAAAACGCAACCGTAATGTTTGTTAAGAGAGAAAAAACCATATTGAAATTTGACCCCCTTCCTGTTTATGGATTGATCTGAAATTTGGTGCACACCTTTAGTTCTGCTGATAAGATAATTTAATATATTTCGTATTATAGTAAATCCACGGCTGCTACAAAATGGCGGATTACATATTTTATCACTACTTCCTAAATATGGGTATCAAATGAAAGGGCTTCATTAGTAGAATAGAGTTACTTATGGCTTATGGCCGCAAACAAAATGGCAGGTTCATTTTTCTTTCCACAACCCCTTTAATATGGGTATCAAAATATAAAAGATCTTGACTAGTAAAATAGATTACACTATGAAAAAAATTAAAAACCGATATGGCCGCCAACAAAATGGCAGGTTCATTATTCTTTTGGGTATATAATGGGTTATATAGGGTTCTCTATATTATGGGTATCACAAAAAAAAAAGGTCTACCGATTATTTTTTGCTTTTAGTACATTGTTTAGGTACATAATTTTAATCTTTATTTTCAATAAAACCAACAACTTAGAAAAATACTCATTTTTTTATTTGCTTTAAATAAGAAAATCTACGTCTGAAGATTGACGCTGATTAATAAGACGAAGCAGCAAAAGCTGAATCTACGTAAAGTTTGTGAGATGTAACTTGATACGACATTCATTATAATGTTTCAAAATTCTTCACAGCCTGTCTCCTTTCTTGTAGCCTTAGAGCATTAATTGTAACATTTATTATGTTACAATTAATGCTCTATTATATGTATATATTAAATATATAATTTATAAAAAGTATTTCATTCTACAAAACGTTTTAAACCAACTGATTTTTTGAACCATTTAAAAATTTAAGTCTGTGAAACAAATCATTTTTATCACGAACATAATCCGCCATTCTATAAAGGGACTGTCGATATCGTTTTTTATTATTATTTTAATATCCGGGAGTTCCCGGGTATTTTTTTACGTCGGTGTTTGAGGGCGTCGGAAAAAGTTTGATTTTCCAATAAGCCACAGTTCACAGAATTTTAGGTTCATTCGATACCTACAGTTTAGTGCACTTTTCCTTGAATTTTTACTTGAAGTCCAATTCAGTATTTAATGAATGAATGAATGAATGAATGAAAACTCTTTATTGCACCAAAATATAACACACAGAACATATAAAAACTAAACATAAATAAGCACAAAAGGCTGTCTTAACGCTACAAGCGATTTCTGCCAGATAACTTTCATAATCATGACACATGTTTACATATAAATGTAATAAACTGGTAGGTGACTTTATAGACTGGCAAAGAGAAAATTATTTTAACCTTTAAGTATGGACGTCATTATTTTCTTAACACTACTGTGGACGTGGAGTCTCACATCACAGGCTGATAAATTAATTAACAGCTGTCCCACTCCTACCTCAGATTACTAAATAGTTATTACGTAACTCCTACATCAAATCGTGCGTTTTGAAAACATTAAATGAAGAAACCAAGTATTTCCCTCTAATTTTTTTTTAATTTTTTTTTTAAACAATAAATTTTCGGCTTTTATTACCTTCAAAACAGTGCTAGAATTATAAAAGATTTTCATGGATACGTGTATTTACCACGCCGATAAATCCCTAAAATCAAATCACGAAATAGTTATTTGTGCTACAAGAGATCAAAGTTGCTTTTTGTTTCGAGTGCTGATTTTGAATCCCGAGCAAGCGAAGGATCCTATGATTGATTCACGAGCGTAACAAGTGAGGAACTCTGTTGCACGAGATGCAAAAAACTTTGCTCTTTCTTTCTTTCAAATTCGTGGCACTGAATATTGAAAAAATAAAAAGCTACTTTGACCCACGCTCGAATCAAAATCGCGTTTTGTTCACTGTTGTCTCGCAGCAAAAGCGGCATGTTTGAGCTACTGAGGTGAAAATTATTTTTTGGGGTAACATAAAGTGGTTTTACTCACTGTTGCGCGCTCAAACGACAACATCTACCTCTTTTTAATATAATATATCTATGGCCTGTGTCCTTAAATAAAACAAAAAAAGAATAAGATCTAAGGATCCTTATGACGTCAGCATAAAGGTCAAGTCGGAGGTAAAATAATTTTGAACGGACTTTCAACAAGTCAGCCATAAGCATGTCGGAGACGCGAACCCATAATATTTTTCCGACCAAAAAGTCCCCAACGTGGCTAAAGCAGTTTTGTGTGTGTGCTGTGTGTGTCAACTCCGACGAACGACTGGAGTTTACTCTAAAAAATAAAATTTGGTGTGCAATGTAAAGCGTCAGACGCATCTATGGCCATCGTTTGACACCGTACCGTGTGACCGTGTGACATCGTGAATTCGATTTTGCTCCCATAGATTTTCATACCCCGGGCTTTTATTATTACATAAAAATCGTTTTTCTCCAAAAAAATACGTCCCTATTGCTTCAACTACTCTTTTTACGAATTCTAAGATACACTTCTTCTCTATAGCTTTATGCGCTCTCTTCGATATATCAATGAAAATGTAGAGCTACTAGGTTGAAAATATCAAGTTTAATATTTTTGCCACATTGATACTTCCGACGTTTGTAGGTCATATCGGACCGTGGAGTGTGACACCAAAATGTCTATTCCATATACTTCACTATAAAGAAGAACTTCTGGGTTATTATATTTAAGACTAGCTGTTGCCCGCGACTTCGTCCGCGTAATTTCGACCAAATTTGATTACCATAAAAAAGGTTACAGTGAGTCAATCTTAAAAGATTTTTTTAGATCATTTAAAGAGGAATAATTCTTTCATGCATATTTTTTGGGTAACTTGAGCCGTTTACGCAGTGCACTCAACGTAAGCCCTCAAATAAAGCTCAAATATGAATATTTTACCCCGTTTTTGCAACATTTTCACTGATGCTTCGCTCCTGTTAGTCGCAGCGTAATGTTATTATAGCTTCAAGCCTTCCTCGACAAATGGAATATCCAACACAAAAATAATTTTTCAATTCGATTTAGCAGTTCCTGAGATCAGCGCGTTCAAACAACAACGTAAGCCCTCAAAGATGAATAATTTTCTCCGTTTTTTCCACATTTTCCACTGTTTCTTCGCTCCTTTTGGTCACAGCGTGATTCTATATAGCATAATTCCTTCCTCTATAAATGAACTATCCAACACAAAAATATTTTTTCAATTCAAACCAGTAGTTCCTGAGATTAGCGCGGTTAAGCAAAAAAAAACTCTTCAGATTTATAATATTAGTATAGATAGCTGATGCCCGCGGCTCCGCCCGCGTAAGTACAGTAACCCACGGGAACCGTATAATATGTCCCGCGATAAAAAGTAGCTTAAAGTTGTAGACCACGAGGAAAAACACTTTCTCGTGGTCTACTTTATATCTGTGCCAAATTTCATGATGATAGGTTTAGTAATTTTTACGTGAATGTGTAAATAAAGTTTTCCACGGGAACCGTATATTTCTCCGCGATAAAAAGTAGCCTATGTCCTTTCTCGTGGTCTACTTTATATCTGTGCTAAATTTCATGATAGTCGGTTTTGCAGTTTTTACGTGAAACTGTAAATAAAGTATCCCACAGGAACCGTACATATCCCTGCGATAAAAAGTAGCCTAAGTATATCCTTTCTCAGGCTTTACTCTCTGTATCACAGGTACCAAATTTCGTTACAATCGGTTCAGTAGTTTTGGCGTGGAAGACTGACAAACAGACACACACTTTCCCATTTAGTATGGATGTATTATGAAGATAATATATGTATTAAATGCAGCATTCGCAAATATTAAGGTGCCTACTTTTTCAAGATTTTCATCAAATTTAACTTTTTAATTCTTGTCAGATTTATTTTTCAATATGATGACAATATAATTATGTCAAAATAAAAATAAAGCTCCCCACTCACGGGCTATCGATTGCTTCGATCAAATTGGAAATTAATTCGCATTTGAAAGTAAATTGCTAAGGACAAACTATTACACAAAATGATTAGTGTAAGACCTACCAGCTAGTTTTTGCGGTGGGCGTCAAAAGTGGGAACAAAATTTACGCGTATATATACGAGTTTCATATAAAAGTATAGTAAGGTGGTCCTAGGATCTCAGACTATATTTAATTTTTATCTAAACCGATTTACTTGCAACTACGAATCCAGTAAATGTTTAAATTGTAAATACTAAATCGATCGATCGCTTGTGAGTGGGAGCTTTAAATCAAAAGCACTAAGGAGTATTTATATTAACTTTAAAGCAAATCGCTCCCAAACAACTTTCTTTCCCTTTTTATTCCCGCTAGGGGACGAATTTCAATAAACTATGATACACGAATTCCATAAATTGTGTTACATAATGTTTGTGCAAACTATGAAGTAGATAGGACCAAGGAATCACGTTGCCCCATACAAACTGTTTTCCCCCTTTTCACCCCCTTAGGAGTCGAATTTCGAAAAATCCCTTCTTATCGGATCCCTACGCATTACAAAGAGCAAGCCCTGCAAGTTTCGGGTCTCTACGATCAGCGGTTTAGGCTGTGCGTTGATCCGTCAGTCATTCAGGACAAAGGATTTTATATGTATAGATGTATGTAAAATATATAAGTATTCAACGTGTTTTATTATGACGTATATCTATTGAATTATTACAAGCGATTTACAAGCTAAATATTAAAAAAGTACCTGGATAACCGAGCTTTGGTCGGAGCTCTACTAGTTTTTTTTTAAATAACCACAAAAATATTTTACCGGGGTTCGAACCCACCACATTCCCAATAACGCAACTAACTAAACTACCAATCGGACTGATTTTATAGAGTCGAAATTATATGGTTGCACGGAGAATAAAAAAAAACTAAATAACTTAAAATGCGCAGTTTTCCAGGGATAAAATCTAGCTAGACCGAGTTTTCACCCCCAAAACTCCCTGCATACTCGTGTAGAGATGGCGGTGAATGATGATGATTACTGTAACAGCTTCAAATAAGTGAGACATTTGCCAAATTTTGTGCTGCATGCACACAGGCCATAACTTACAGTAACGACCAAAACAACGATGTAACCTTGGCCTAGTTACGGTTATCTAATTTGCCTATGTAACTTCGGTATAAGGATTGTTTTCACTATCTTCTTTCATTGTTTCTTTTCTTTTGTTCACATTTAGGTCATTGGGTTATTGTCTCTACTTGATGAGTTTTTTTAAACGACTTCCAAAAAGGAGGCGGTTATACGTTCGGTACCAACAAATTAGAACGTAAATTCTATAAAATATTGTAGGGTATTGTTATAATTATATGTTACAGTTAAAACCAAAAAAATAACAATTATGGTATTATATCTAATAGCTGCTAACTACTTAAAAAATATTAAAACTAGAAAAACTTAAAAAGCTACAATAAAAAGAAATCTCCCAGATCGTCCCCACCAGGCAGAGTACCTAGAAGGCTCAAAGAGTTTCCCCGCTGGATTGCGATACTCACTCTTTGGGCCAGATAGGTGCCGGCTCTGGGGTCTCGGGTGGCCTCAATTAGTTTTTTGGAAATCTCTCTGAAAAGTTTGTGCGCACCCGGACCCCATGAACCTAGGGTTTCATCCCCAAACGGTTCAAATATGAGATCCCCACTAAGGTTCTCATATTTGCGCCGCTTGAAGTTCTCCGCCTGATTGGCGGCCGCACCTGCAGTGCTCGAGGTGCCCTGGACATGGGACGGAGCAAGTGTATCGACGCAAGTAGCGTCCCATACAAGAGCCCGTCCCACTCTCCAAGGGACCAGGGTCATACCGTCTGGTCTCTTGCCATCGTCGCGCGCCAAGCCAGAGGGTTCCAGCACAGCTGGTACTCCGGCGGTGACAAGAGCCCGACGGATGAGGTCGTTCAGGCAGTGATGTCGGGAGATGCGGCCCGCGCTTCGCTGACAGGACAGACCGTGGTGTCCGAGGCTGTCCACGTTTGCACCACAAACGCAGCGGTGGGGGACGACGTGGGAGGTGCCAAGACGCAGGGTAGTGGCTATTCGGAAAGCGGTTCGATCCAGCAATGTGCCCGTATTGAGTGACGGCAACGCTTGTAGCCAAAGGCCCGACTCCCACTTTTCCGCTGCTAAGAGGCGAGCCTGCTCCACAGGACTGGAGGATGTATTAAGGAGATTATTCCGTACCAGTCTGCAGAGTGGCTCGTCCCAGAGCCTTTGGGAAAAAACGTTGTCAGGCAATTCGCTACAAGCACTAGTTGCGCTCCAGACGTCCTTGGCCTCGTCCAGAAAGGGAACTATAATGGAGTAGGATTGGTGCTCTAGTATTTTGAAAATGAGTCTATGGTTGGCGTGGACTGAGGACAAGTAGGCCGGGAGTGATATGTTGGAATGTTTTCGAACACCCAGGCCACCGAACCTTACTGGAAGCGTTGCCTGAGTCCATGAGCGGTCATCAAAACTAATGTTCAAAATCGTGGAGAGCGTATGTCTTATGGTATCATCCAACTGTTTGAGAAGTTGAGGGAACTTCCACAGTTGACAACACCGCAAGACATACGTAAATTTTGGTACGAAAACGCAATAACGGATTAGGGTGAAGGCCATGTGACAGTTAATTTGGAGGAGGCGGTCTAAAGTTTCACTAAAATTTTGTAGTTTATTATTTATGAATTCTGGGAGAGATTCGTCTAAAATAGGCGAGCCCAAAAGGAAGAGCGAATCCTTATCGATGACAGACAGTTGTGGAGCTATTTCTTTAAAGCTGGATATAATCGCGTTTCTATCCTCACAACTGTCTGGCACAAAAAGTTCGCACTTTCCTAGGTTTAGCTCCAGACCTATTTTTTGGAACTCGCGAATCAGAGTCTGGAAGTCGGATAGTACCGTGGGTGCATCGCTTCCAATGGTCCCGTCATCTAAATACCAAACATTAAATTTTGAATTTAGAAGCTCGATGACCGGGTGTATGGCAAGGCTGAAAATTGCTGGACCGAGAGGGTCGCCCTGTTGGCAGCCCACTTCGGATGAGATGAGGTGATCTTTGTAAATGAGTTTGGTGGGGTCGTTGTAACACTGGAGTATGAATGGTAGAATGGCAGGGGCTTTGGATTTTATTTGGGCCAACATGGCGCCTCGCTCAACTGAGTTAAAGGCGTTTTTGACGTCGACCTTCAGAAACACATCATCGCCTTGATTGTGAATAGCTGTTCTGAAAGAGTGAACGGCGGCCTCACAGCCCCCTTTGCAGGCAAAACCGAGCTGTTTCGGCTGGAAGTACGACGCGAGGGAAGTGATCGATTTGCAGGCTAGTTTGGCTGTAAGGCGCCGGTATGTGGAGCCGACAGCAATCGGACGAATGCCACCAACCCAAACAATACCAAGGGTATTGTTTGGGTTGGTAACGCCTTCAATATTAAGAAGATTGGGTAGAGAAATATTTAAAATTTTAGCCAAATTTAAAAGGGGAATTATTTAGAAAATAAGTTTTATTTTATACTATTTTGTGTATTTTTACTTTGGAATTCGGTTTAATTTTTTGTTTAAAAATAATATTTTATGAAATATTGTATATAATCCTACTACTATTATAATTGTGAAAGTTTGTGACAATGGATGTTTGTTACTCTTTCACGCAAAAGGTATTGAACGGATTTCGATGAAATTTGGTATTGTAGTAGGCTTTGGATTAAAACATAGGTTACCTTTTATCCCGAAAAAGTGTATAACTATATTTACGTGGGCTGAGCTGCGGAACATAGCTAGTAATAAATAGTTTCAAGTCTTGGTAGAGAATGTAATGTAATGCCTATCGTAAATCATGTGTGTTGGTCTGGGGAATTAATGTGATGTCTCACCCTTATACCTGTAATTAAACTGCCTCTTACTCAAGCTATATAGTTTCTGGCCGCATGGCAGAAGACAATCTTTTGTGTAGTAAATTAAAATCATTTTGAATACCTGTCTTAAAATGCATCCGCGTAGTGGGGTGACCCCAATTCCAGCATTTCCAGCCTATTTTCAGGAGCAAAAAGAAACTCCTTGTTCGGTACATTAAAGTAGGGATGGATGGTAAAATGAAACACTAGCTTTTACACGCAGTTCTGCTCGCGTAAATATAGTATCTGGTATCCCACGGGAATTCTGTACTTTTATGAGATAAAAACTACCATTCCCAATTTTTTCGAAATCCATTTATTAGTTTTGGCATGAAAGTGTAACAAACATCCATCCATCCTCACAAACTTTCACATTTATAATTGCTCGCGGCTCCGCCCGCGTAAATACAGTACCTCTATTTTAATCCACAGCTTAAACTACCACCATACCTTTCATCCTAACAAACTTCCAAATGTATAATATTACTAGCTGACTATCTGATGCCCGCGGCTCCACCCGCGTAAATACGGGGAAAGGAACACTGTACTTTTTAGGGATAAATAGTAGCATAGTATGTGTTTTAAGCCAGAGACTAAATAGTTAAGTAGTTTTTGTGTGAAAGAGTAATCCACCCATCCATCCTCATAAACTTTCAAATTTTATATATTACATAATGTCTCCGAAAATCAATTACGGGTACTTCGAGCACATGATCCACTGCTTATGTAAAGACGTTTAGGCAAAAAAATAATTGTCATACTCAAAGTAAAAAAAATCATCTCATGTAGGGTGACTCTCCGCAAAAAGCCAACTCGCCCATATAAATATTTTTTTTCTAGTAGGTATGACAATTATTTTTCTGCTTAAACGTATTTACATAAGCAATAGACTATATGCCCAAAATGTCCGTAATTGATTTACCGAACCTTATATTTAGGATAGTAGGATTTAAACATTGTGGTATGCGAAAACCACAGAATCTGTAACCTAGTTTTCACGGAAGCGACGCGGGAATACGTTAGGACTTAGAATATTTGCTTTATACTGAAAAGCATGGTTATTAAAACACGTCAATCATATAAAATGCAAGTATAAGTCCGTATTTCTCTGAGTGTAGGTAATGGCATTGAACCAATTGAAAGCTGAAAGCCTGGAATCAATTCAGTCTGCTTATTTATAACCTCACGCTTACGGTTTTACTACCGTGTTTTTTGCGAAGTAAATTATAGTGTACTTCGCTTCGATCGTGACTTTTACTTAGGTACTTTTTTCTGCCTTTTTTAAGGATTTAAGATTAAACGCTAAACGTATAAGAAGCCAAACTTATTAGAGGCATATAAAACTTTAGATTTCAGAAATTAGAGTTTAAATAGTTCACTCCTTGAATATCTATTTTTGATTTTGTATATGTATAATTATAAAAACTGAATTGTAGATTGTAAAAATCTGTCGAAAGATTCTTTGCTATATATTTATTATGTAAGGAAAATGAGGTGTTAAATTATATGCAGAATAAATTTAATAAATATTGTTATATTTAGCAATCTTCCGCCAAATAATAATACCCACAACCTGCAAGCAAATGTGTGAGTGCACGCATAAGCATGCGTAACGCACCTCCCTCCTCCCACACTGCTTATGCGTGCACTCACACATTTGCTTGCAGGTTGTGGGTATTATTATTTGGCGGAAGATTGCTAAATATAACAATATTTATTAAATTTATGTTATGGATTTCCGCAAAGTAACGCCTGATTCTATTAACTATTTATATGCAGAATATTCATTCGACCGACTGCGAACGTGAATATTCTGCTTATAATTTAACACATTATTTTTAGTTACATAATAAATATTTAGCAAAGAATATTTCGACAGATTTTTACAATCTCGCTAGTTAATTTACAATCTAACATTTATCTGGGGGCACGGTAGTGCCCCCATGCCAAGACGTCAAGCGAAGCGCAAGGGCACTACCAAACCACCTTTTCTCGAAGCGTTTCGTCGATTTTTTGAACCCTCATAACTTGAGTTTGGATTGTACCAGATAAATGAAACTTTCAGGATTTGTTCCCATCAGCGGTCTCATTAAACATGTAAAGTTTCGATTACCTACGTCTTATACTTTAGATTTTATTGATATCTAAAAACCCCTGATTCCGGCACTGTCTCACTGATGATCAACAAAATTATATCGTACTTCCGGATGTTCTCGAAAGCTGAAATTTGTTACGTAAGATTGTATTAATACACAACCAACATAAAAATTCTCAAAATTGGAACTTTCATCTTCCAACCCCTTAAACAAGGGAGTTAAATTTAATTATCTGTGAAAGCGCCATCTATCGCGTTATTGTGAACTATATAAGTTATGTCGTCGTTCATCGCTAGGCTTGTAAACTAATTGACTAATATTGATTGAAATAATTATTTCCCGAAAATTCTGAATTTGAACGGAAAATTTAACATATTATAATGCAACATTTATTTTAGCATGATCTATCAGCATGGAAATTTGCAAGTTTCTATCTCCTATAGTTTAAAAATGCTAGGGGGGGGACCAACTTGCAACTACTTTGGAGGCCGATTACTCGAAAATGGTCAACTTTATAAAAAAGTAACGTATGGAACCTTGCCTTTATTTTAAAAGATCTATTCTACGATACCCCACACGATGGGGTAGAGTGAAAAAATATTTTTCATCCCCACTTCACATGTATGGAGAGCCACCCTTAAAATATAAAATTATTATTTTTTATGATCCCAAAACCGTGATCTATACACAATCTATAACTGCACCAAATTTCATTAATTTATATTCATAATTACAGGAGCTAGAGGCGCGGACAGACAGACAGACAGACAGACAGATGGACAGAGCGAAACTATAAGGGTTCCTTAAGTACTACGGAACCCTAAAAAAGGCAAAGGGAGAGTGGGCAGAAAAAAAGCGTCTCTGTTGTGAAAGAAATACACCCAAAAAAAAAAAAAGGAAATTACAATTCTGTTATAACAACTTACAAAAAGAAGTGAAATCCCACCAAAAACATTTTCATGTAAAAAAATTATGCCAAGACTATACCATATGACTAGCACTGTCAAAAAGTTATGAAATCTCATGTAAAACCAAGCTTCTTACCCTACACGCCTTAACTCTGCAAGCGTAACTTCACAAACTCTACACCTTAGTCATTTTATGTGGCTTGGCCATTTCGTTATTATAAGAGAGTATAATAGAAAAACAGTCGATTATAAATTTTTCTCCTTACGGCCAAGTGAATGTAGCGAAATGGCCAGGCCACATAAAATGACTAAGGTGTAGAGTTTTTGAAGTTACGCTTGCAGAGTTAAGGCGTGTAGGGTAAGAAGCTTGGTTTTACATGAGATTTCATAACTTTTTGACAGTGCTAGTCATATGGTATAGTCTTGGCATAATTTTTTTACATGAAAATGTTTTTGGTGGGATTACATTTTACAGTGACATATACATCGAACGTTGATTTGACCAGGTTATCCTATAAAATAATTAACATTGATTCATCACTGCGTGGCGGTCGAGTGACCTTCAAAGCTGCGCGACGCGACGTAGGGCTGAGCGAGATTGTCAGAATTTTTTTATTATGTTATTTGTCTATAATTACGAGAAATTAAAAGAACATTTTTAGTTATGTATCCTGTTATCATTTACGTAATATTGGAGCCTAATGATTGGTTGTGAAAATATATCATTCGGATAAAAATAACTACATTCTGTATATTGTAGAAACGTGAAACAAAAACTATGCACACCTTTATACTAAAAGCGTTGGCTTAAATATTAGTGCAGTTCACTCCTTCTTCTATATAAACTTTAACTGTGCCAAATTTCATACACCTACGTTGGTAGGTGTATTAAATTTGGCTAATAATATAAACTTATATTTTTTATAACAAATATGCTTAAAAAGATGGACACTACCTTAGATTAATAATAATCACATTACCATGCATTTGATACAAGTTTATCACACTGACGTTTTGTCAATCTGTATTTCTTATTCAATAGATTAATCATTTAAATAATTTTTTTTTCGTATCATAAGATGAATAGTACATTTTCAAAGTTCAAACTTATCGATCACCAGTTTATTGCCCGCGGTAGTTTGTTTGTTCCCTCGGGAACACTACTTTTTCAGGATAAAAAGTAGCCTATGTTTTAATCCAGGGTCTTAACTACTACCATACCAAATTGCCTAGAAATCCGCTCAGTATTTTTTTCGTGAAAGGGGAACAAACATCCATCCTCACAAACTTTCACATTTATAATATTACTAGCTGACCCGGCAAACGTTGTTTTGGCTTATAAATTAGGTATGGAAAATAGATAGTAGCCGATTCTCAGACCTACTGAATACGCATATAAAATTTGGTAAAAATCGGTCAAGCCGTTTCGGAGGAGTACGGTAACTAACATTTTGACATGGAAATTTTATATATTAGATTTATCTATAGCATGTAACTTGTAAGTACATTATGCGTATCACGTGACAAAACAATTCTATTTATAATATATAAAGCAACAACTAAAATACAAAACAAGTATGTTACACCTATTACAAATTATACTTTGATCGACTCAGTACATTATTGTATTTGATTTTTGTTTTTGTTTGTAGTTGAATTATCAAAATACTATTTTTTGGGTAAAAAAACTAAACTGTCAACTAAAATAAATAAACTTAAGTATCACAACATAATCAAGTAAGCCTCTGATCTTAATAAAAAATAGAACAAAAGAAGCTCTTCATTTATGTTCAAGATTTTACCATTTAGGTCTGTTTTAATTACCGACATAATATAAATTCTGTAGCAATTTTATTAATAAACGTAAGTAAAAGTTAGTGCGATAGGTTGGTATTTTTTGTCAACAGACTCAAAGCTGTATTCTTAATTTTGAACTCAAATAGTAACATAAATCTTGAAACACAATGCTGCTTCAGAATTTGTAACTATGATTAATTACTAGTTATTAAATAGCTATAGCATGTTTATTGTATAAAGGACTAAGTTAATAAAATTTAAGAAAAATTATGTTATCGCAAAGGAAACAAGCGACATAATTTAAATTTATCACGAGCTGAAGCAGTCTAATATTTCTTGGATTAAAAATGTCAAAAAATTATCCCTGCCTGAAGCACGTTATACAAGAATAGATTTTGCCCAAGGCTTCGCCCGCGTATATAATATATTAGCTTACTGCACATCTTCCTTCATATAAACTTTAATTGTGCCAAATATCATTCTTATCATAATATCATTGCCAAGTAAAACTGTACTAAAATTTTTTGCTTCACGTGTTAACATAATAATAATCTTAAAATGCTTATAACACCTAACTACTTAGTAAAACTTTGTTTATGTTTAAAATAATTATTAAATAGCTGATGCCCGCGGCAAAGAATCCCGCGGCTCCGCCCGCAAAGGTAAGTACAGTAACCCACGTTAACCTATGTCCCGCGATAAAAAGTAGCCTATGTCCTATGTGGAAGGCCACATGGTGTACTTTATATCTGTGCCAAATTTCATAATAATCGGTTTAGTAGTATTTACGTGAAACTGTAAATAAAGTATCCCACGGGAACCGTAAATTTTCCCGCAATAAAAAGTAGCATATGCCCTTTCCCGTAGTCTACTATATATATCCGTGTCAAATTTCATGATAATCGGCTTAGTAGTTTTTACGTGAAACTGTAAATAAATTATCCCACAGGAACTATTTCATATGTTTACATTTTCTAGCGATAAAAGTAGCCTATGTCCTATCTTAGGATCTAGACTATGTACCAAATTTAATTTAAATCGGTTCATTAGTTTTGGCGTGAAAGACGGACAAGCAGACACACACACTTTCCCATTTATAATATTAGTATGGATGAATGCTTTTCTGTTAGGCCGTGTTATCTACAGAGTTACTTGAGTAGTCTATTTTGGACGGCTTGACATCTACGGTTTCTACGTCGGTCGTGCTACGGTTGCAGTAGGTGTAGAAATGTGCATTGTCTACGGAAGAATAGTCAAAAAAAAAGTTTTCTTACCGTTCTGTCATTTCGCCTATTCTTCCTTAGACAAAACACATTTCTAGGTTGTTTATGTTATGCTGTAATTATTTTATGAACACTGCGTGTTTCAAAATTACGTAAGTATAAAGTTTACTCTGTTCTGAGTGTTAATTCATATAAAACAAAGGCTCATAATGCGGATGTGATAAAGTTATAATGTAGGAGGCAATTAGGACCGAAATGGTGTGTAATGCCGCCCCGTATGTACTTTTATACGAAATTATACGAATTTTACACTTTTCGTCCTCATTGTATGTTTCTTTTGTAAATGAGATATGATTAATTTTAAATGTATGCTCTGTCATGGTTTTGTAGAGCATTTGTTTATACTTACCTCTTCGTTCTTATATTCGTGGTGATGGTGTGTATAACTTACAACTTACGCGCGTGTATTAAATTAATACGTATGTTTTAGGTACAATAGATATGACAGACGAAAACGAAATTAGACTTTTTCTTTGCATGCCTTACGTACTTGTTTGTAGGTATTGATTGCTATCAGAAAAAATATTCTGTTGTTTATCATAGATTGACGACTTTTATTCGTGTATTTTGACTATTAGATTATACCATGAATTTTCAATGATGTCCGATGTGTGTAAAATTACGAGTCAGAGTGGATGTAATATTAGTTTAGTCTCGGTTTGATGAAGGGTTGTCCGTTGGAAATCTGTAGTCTGTAGGTATGTACTGTGAGCTCTATTTGTATGGAAGGTCCTATAGTCGTACAGTACGACCTTGTTAATGTCTTTCAGCAATGGAAGTCACAGGCGTATGGAAAACGGCGATTCCCGAAAGACATTAGCAACGTGGTTTTACTGTACCTAGGGAGATAATATGATGAGTAGGGAAACTCCAGTGGAACGTATAGAGACCAATCCTTGTCGCAAAGTTTTTCTGTTTTTTTTTTTGATAAAATATAATAACAAGGAAAGATTTGTTTGATTGTTTTTTTGTTTACATTGAACCTAAACTACGGGGCTGATTTTGTCGAAATTTGGCGCAAATATAGAATAGAACATAGGAAAGGACATAGGCTACTTTTTATTAAAGCAAAATGTATAGTTCTATGAATGCAAAATGTAAAGAGCAAAATATACAGTTCAGATAAATGATTGGTCTCAGCACTCGACAAGATACCGCTGTCGTATTCCCAAATGATATACCCATTGCCCAAGTCCACATGCCCGAACCCAAAATACATTGAAGTCTCCGTTTCAAATGTACGTACCGAATTTAGGCACACTAAAAATTGTATAACGTTATAGATGCTACAAGATACTAGACGACCTCTGTGGCTCAGTTGGTTGAGCGTGTTGGTGCTCAAGCCGGGGGTCGCGGGTTCAAATCCCGCCGAAGGAACAAAAAGTTTTTCTGTGTTCCTGGGTCATGGATGTGTATATGTGTATAAAAATATGTGTATAATATAATAAAAATCTTAAATATGTGTATAATATAATAAAAATCTTAAATATGTGTATAGTATAAAAAGTAATATATTTCCGTTGTTTGGTACCCGTAACACAAGTTCTTCGAAAACTTACCACGGGATTAGATTGACGTGGTGTGAAGCGTCCATAGATATTATTATTTTTATTATTAAGATAGCGTGGAAATAAAAAAAAATATTGGAAAGCGATAACAAACTATTCAGCAACATTTTTGTTTCAATTAAGTTTAATATACCTAGGGTTGCCATCTCTTACATATGACTCCCCGGACAAGACGCATGAAAACCCCGGATTTCGGAGTACGAAACCCGGACATAGAACAGTTTTTACCCGACTACGGATCGCCGTAGTCGATTGACATCGGTCAAAAAGAAAGGAAGATTTATTATTGCTGCAAATAAAAAAAAACTTAGGCCTTCCTAATTCTGCCTACAAAAACCCGGATAGCAAATAAAATCCAGTCCGGACGCTCCCCGGACGCCCTTTAAGCTAGGACAAATCCGGGAAAACCCGGACGGATGGCAACCCTTAATATACCTAGAGCTAAGAGCGTTTGAGATAATAACTGAAATGTAAAACTCATTGGCACGTAAATAGTATACAGTTGACCGATCAGCTGCCGCAGCTTAGCTTATTTCGTCAGCGTTGGTGAAAATTCACCAGTATTGGTGAATTAAGTCTCGTAGTGGTCACAGTTGGTGTTATTTGATAAATTTATAACAGCTGACTTAGCTTTGTAATTAACAATTATTTAACATTTCAAATGCTGTATATACAATTTAACATTTCAAATGCTATTTTTTATTATTCAAATGCTGTTATTTGTTAATGTTTGACAGGTTTGTACACACTTAGGGTCAGTTCATACTGAGACGCGATACGACGGACGCGATGCGGCGGCAGTACAAAATATAAATTTATTTTTAGCACAAAACAATACGCGCGGCGTCGCTCTACGCAGCGCTACATAAATTACGAGTATACGGTATATTATTATACGTTATAATATATTAAATGTTGAACCATGTTTGGTTAGGTTAGGACAATGCAGGCCGATCACCTGATTGTCTGACAAGAAAGATGATCCATGCGTCGGATGGGCATGTAAAAGGTTGGACCTGCGCCTGATCTCTCACCAGTTGTGTCGGTCATCCGTCTCAATGGATTATGAGTTAAGGAAGAGAGGTTTCAATGAAACCGGCCACCGTCACCGAAAATCGGTTTAAAACCGATTATAATATTATTATATTAGTATACGTTATATTATTGCAGAATTTTCAAGCATTGCGTCGCGTCAAGTTTCGGTGTGCTTATTCCGTAAAATGGGGGGAATAATGTCTACCCCCTAGACTATGTCATTTATGTCCCTTTAGAATTGGGACAAAACCAGGAAAGTTTTCGCGACCTTATTATTCCTCATTCTTTCATAATTTAATAAATGATAGGTATTAAATTTAAGTTTTGTAATATAGGAAAAATATTATATTATTCTGTAAATATTGAGTGGTCCTCTTAGTATTCTCAGGTTTCGATTAAGATATCAAGTAAGTGATATCTTAATGGATTTTTTTTCAATAATTGAACAAAATCTCTCTGAGGTAGTTTTAAGAAAAAATGAGGGCAAACGGGTCAAACTACGGGATGATAAGGGTCAAATGAGAGAGGGCTGGGGTCAGCAATGGTGTCAGTTGGGACCAAACTTAGATAAATCGGGACGACTGTGGTTTATTAGAAATAGAGCTGAAAAAGCACTACTTCGAAAGTGTCCCGATTCTCCCCATTTTACGGTAAATACTTTTAAGACTTAAGATATTTCTTCAAAATGAATGCCAATCTAGTGTTTTACAACTGTCACTTGTTATTTACCTGTTATTTTCTTGTCAATTCAAAAAAAAATTTGCTGTATTGGTTTAATCATTATACTCGTTTACTTACTTACATACGGTTTTTAAAACATAAATGTACTAAATATAAAACTTATTCGTGCATGTGAAATCACTTTATTGCAACGTTTCTCAACCTTTTTTATTTCGCGACCCATGAAAAACCAAATTAAGTTAAGTAAAAAATCTTGCGACCGTCACGATTTTTTCGACGTTCGATACAAAAGATTCGTTCGTAAAACGAATCTTTTGTTCATATATGTAGTTTGTATTTATTATTTTTCAACAGACTGCGACCCCCTTTAAAAACAAACTCGACCAAGGGTCGTGACCTACCGCTTCAGAAACGATGCTTTATTGTTACTCATATTTTCTTGTCTACTTAAATTAGGGTTTTAAAACTATTAGCATTTTTAGTGGAAAGTAAATAATAGAGCTCATTTTGAGCTGCATAAAATTCATTTTCAGCGCGCTTATTTGATCTAATAGTATCTACCTCGAATAAATATGAAATAAGCTTAAACATTGTTCACTGAATTCAGCGTAACAGTATTTACGTAAATTTCCGTAAATTACATTATTCTGCTTTACCTTTGCTTGATTTTATTTTTTAATAACAAAGAAATATACAGTTGGTCCATTTCAAAATCAAGTTACAGCAAAATCTTTGATTTCTTTCTTGTGTTGTTTATGTCTATTTGGGTATATAGTACAGTGTTTAAATAACTAATAATAATCTAACGAAGAGCATGTCAGGACATGTCTAAGGATGGTTCCGTAACAATCGACGGTGTGCTCAAATGTTTTCCAATTTTCTTCAAATTATTAGTTATTGTCCGATTTCCTTCAAAATAATTTTCCTAAAGAGTATTCACAACTTTTTCAAACTATCCGATTTGATAAGTATCGGATATCTGATTGGATAATTGGAAAACGCTCTTAGCATGACCAATCAGCACAAACTAACTATAAGTAATATACTTATGTAAAGCATGGAAAGTAGTAATGTTTAGTGCCACGGCTGGGAGCAACTTAAAGACCCTTGAGGTTGATTACAAGAAAATGGTTCACTTGTATGTACTATAAATTGTATTATATATATATATATATATATATATATATATATATATATATATAACTATAACATGACTTCTTGAATGGCCTATGTTGCCCGGGTTATTATTACAAATCTATTGACACCTCGTTTATCAAAATGGGACTAGTGGCGTAGGAGCTACGGTCTACATACATAATACCTACATATTACTTAAGCTACCGAAATCATTGCCCTTCCTTTTGGCTTCCCCGTAGTCAGGTACAAAATGTTGTAAGTACAAGAAACCTGACATTTATTTAATACTAGATGTTACCTGCGACTTCGTGCGCGCAAAAGTTAATCTCGCAGAAACTGTACATTTTTCTGCAATAAAAAGTAGCCTATGTCTTTCCCCGTGGTTTACTCTACATATGTGCCAAATTTCATCAAAATCGGTGCAGTAGTTTCGGAGCCTATTCAATGCAAACAAAAAACAAACTTTTCCTCTTTATTATATTAGTATAGAAGACCTATTCGGCCATACCTCACACGATGGGTTAGAATCTTTTTAGGTTAGAATGAGCCACCCCTAAAATATAAAATTATCTATGAATTGATAGCTGCCCCAACACACGTTCTGTCTTAACTATGGACTGAAATAAAATAAAAATGACTACACCTACAACCTACACCAACTACTACCTACACTACGACCTACTGGGACTGGCCGATGTTTATCAAATTCTAATAAAACTAAATGCACCTATAATAATTATTATTATTTGACAGTTAAGTGAGAAATTGAACAACAGTCAGTATAAGAAATTCATTCGTCTATTAGTATTTTCTTCGCAATTTTTCCAATATTTCCGTTTAAACCTTCCCTAAAATCCCATAATTATTTCAAGAGCTAAATTGGCCATCGGTTTAACCGACTTCAAAATTATGAAGATTAATTTAATAGGCGATTATTTAGAAAATAAGTTTTATTTCATACTTTTCTGTGCATTTTTACTTTGAAAGTCAGTTTTGTCATCGATAGGTCAATAAGGTCGTTGCTTATTTTGTACTTTTATGTTATTTTGTAGTTGTACTATGTACTATTCATCCAAAAAAGAAATGTTTTCAACTGCGGTTCAAATCGCCCCATAGGTCAATAAGGTCGTTGCTTATTTTGTACTTTTATGTTATTTTGTAGTTGTACTATGTACTATTCATCCAAAAAAGAAATGTTTTCAACTGCGGTTCAAATCGCCCCATTATAAAAATGCCTTGGTCGATTCTGACTGCGATTCGAACCCATTCAGAAAGCGCTGGGGCGATTCACACCGCGGTTCGAATCCTTGCGGTGCGAAACTAACGACCCCAACTGTCAGACAGACAGTACTAGTACCATGGTCTCCTAAAAATACGAAAGCTTTTAAAAAGTTTTTCGTATTTATTATTTTCATTTCAAGAGAATTTCTTAAGAATGATAGTGATATGGTATCTTTTAGCCACTTAAAATTTGTGTCGACACAAAAGTCTAGAGTGCTTAAATTGAAATTCTGAAAGCGTCTAGTTGTTATTATTACCTTTAGGCTCTTTAGAATAATTTCTCAGGGGTAAATCTTGAAATTAAATCAGCAACAGCTATATTTTGTTTTGTAAATAATACAAAAATTAAAATTGATGTCACATTGTTATAATAAATATTCAAAATGCTTTCTAATATATTCTTAAATTGTCTTATAAATTCCAAAAATTTGGAGGATAAAATATAATATTTTTAAGCCAATAGAATCCTTGGGGAAATTCTAAGTTAGCATTAGAAATTTATTTATCGTGTTATATCGTTCAGGGTGCGTTTACAAATATGAGATAAGTAAGTTTTAAGTAAGTAATTTGAGATAAAAATGGGTACAAAACTTATGCTTCACATAATAACGTATAGATATTAGATAACTAGCATTTTCCCGCGGCTTCGCTCACGTTAACATAGTGGCGGATATCCCGCGGATATCCTGTACTTTATCGAGATAAATTGTAGCCTATGTCCTAATCCAGAGCACAAACTACGACCATACCAAATTTAATAATAATGAAAAAAAAAACAATCAGTAATTTATGCGTGAAAGAGTTAGAAGCCTCCATCCATTCATCCTCACAAACTTTCCCATTTATATAATAATAATAATAATATCTATGGATGCTTCACACCACGTCAATCTGATCCCGTGCTAAGTTCTCGAAGAACTTGTGTTACGGGTACCAGACAACGGAAATATATTTAATACTTTTATACTATACACATATTTAAGATTTTTATTATATTATACACATATTTGATACACATCCATGACCCAGGAACACAGAAAAACTTTTTGTTCCTTCGGCGGGATTTGAACCCGCGACCCCCGGCTTGAGCACCAACACGCTCAACCAACTGAGCCACAGAGGTCGTCAAATTTATAATGTTAGTAAGATTAGTAGGAAGTAAGTATAGGATAATGATGCTAATGAGATTTTTTTTTGTTTGTAACATGTTATATGAGGTACGGTAAGTACAATCGTTTTCGTTGACCATGGAATGACGCTTACGTCATTCCATGATTAATGGTCAAACGAAAACCCTTAGGTTGATAAAGTCACTGTGTCCCCGTTATCTATAAACCCCATTTAAAATCCTAACATTGATTCTCAATGAGTCACAAACTGTTTTCTGTTTGGCCGGCCTCTTTATATATTTTGATTGCCAATTAAAACATTAAAATAATTTCATTGTGTTGAGCAACATTTTAATATCAATATTAAAATGTTGCATGTAGAGATCCCACATAATCATTATTAAAGAAAACATAGCCAAGTATTTCCTTCAAAAAGTTTAACCATATCGTAGAAACCAAGTCCACTTCAAGACTGGCCATATTAGTTTACTGATCAAAATTTGTGATTGTGTGAGGATATTTTTCTATAACTTATTATATTATAGTGACTTGGCAATGAGAACTTTCATAAATCAATCGGTGTCCACGACTTGTGAGAGCCGTGTTTATATTGTATGGAATAGATTTCGAAACAAGCAAGCGGACCGTTGGATGGACAACAATTATTCCCGTATTTGGATATCCGCAACGCCAGAGGAGTTGCAAGTTCAGTCTCGATGTTTTCACCTTCCTCATGCAGCTAACTGTACCTATTTATACAGCTACGCAAGATAGCGCTTTTCTTTGAAGCCATGTTAGTTGTGCGGTCGAGCCAGACCGCTACTCCCGAAACATCGTGTGCGTTACGATTGCTCCACCAAGTTATCTAAACAGAAAAAAAATTCGCCAAAAAAATTGTCGAAATTTGTCAAAATCGAAGGGAACAAACCAAAAATTTGTCAAGCTAGAAACAAAGAAGTTACAAGAAATGACATACGTCATTCTAATCAGGTTAATATGTCGAATAAATGGGTATTCACACTGAAATCCTAGTAATTACAGATAATGAGATATCAGCGGCGTATAAAGTAACGTTTCGACCGCGCGGCCATGTATTTTTTGTTTCGGACTGATTTGTCTGTTTAACTAAGCTTTTGTAGTATTTATTGCTTTCACTAGTTTCGACAAATTAAGACCTTTCTTCCTGTAACAGTTTTTTGTACTAAGTCTTAAGTTATAAAGAAATAATCAACATTAAAAAATGACAAGTGAAGGATTGCGCGGCCATAACTTCTAAGGTAAATATTTCTTAAAATGTCGAAAAACGAATTATAAACTGTAAAGTTTATAATTCGTTTTTCGACAATTTTTGACAAATTCAGTCTTCATATGACAAAATGAATTAGTTCTCTGACCCACGTGATTCCTGAGATCTTCATGGCCGCGCAATCCTCCACGTAACGTTCGCGCGGCCAACTTTAAATCCTTGTAACTTCTTTGTTTCTACCTTGACAAATTTTTGTTTTGTTCCCTTCGATTTTGACAAATTTCGACAATTTTTTTGGCTAAGTTTTTTTCTGTTTAGATAACTTGGCGGAGCAATCGTAACGCACACGAAACATCGACTTCTAAATGTATGTTAATAGTGCACTAATTTGCATCATACACTTTGTTCGTGTGATTAATTTTGTTTAAAAATTTTAAAATGTTTTCAATAATTTTCTATATTTTCTCCTTATGTAGTAGCTTGTACAACTCGCCTTACGACAAATTTGACTAGATCTGCTAGAAATATGCTTTCAATTATGCTAACGTAACCTCCGTGCCTCCATCTCAGATCAAATAATAAACCTTTTTTATTTGATCTGAGGCCTCCATACATATATTACAAAATAATTACAAAAGTACCTTCCACTATCTCTTAAACTATACATATGATATTTATAAAATTTAAAATATTAGCGTTGCAAATGAATCGTAGATGACAAAAATTTTGACTACTAGTTTTATTACAAAAGATATGGGGCATGCAAAAGCCGCAAAATGCTTCCAGAAAAGATAGATAGTAGTGGCCACTTATAAACTTGGTGACATCGTTGAAGCGTTCTCAAATGTGTGTTTTTAGGCAATTCACTGCCATATGCTGCGGATTCGCAGATTTTAAAATTGATTGAAGAAAATTGTAAACATAAAACGCTTCCTCTCGCGGTGGCGTCTCTCTTCGTATCGTATCGTATTAATTGTTCTTGCACGATGCACGGTTTTTTGTTTGGCGTTTTAGAGAGATTTTTTCCTAAATTGCTAAACAAAATCAAATTTCGTTTCTAGATTGACTGTATACAATTGTATTCACACGTCGCACGTCGACGAGATGTGCTTCCAATACTAATGCGATTTCAGTCTCATCAGCTTTACGCTATATCTAGGAGAATACAACTGTAAAAATCTTGTACCGACTGTGATGGATGACGGTAGCCGTCACGTGCCACAAATAATGATGTAAGTGAGTAGTGGCCCAAGGAAATGCTTATGTTATAATATCCTGTACAAACAAAGGGGACAACCCCTTAATTTGGCCTTCCACCATATCAGTAGCCCTTAATGGTGGTTATGTTTAGACTTTAGGTCAAGGCTTAGGTTGTTATGTTACATTATTAGGTTATTATAGTCGTTAACCAATTTATTTTGCAATTTAGCCATGCAACACGAGAAATCCTGAAGACTGGTAATATAGAATGTACTTCAAACTTCTTCAAAACTTCAAACTTTATTACTATGTTGACGTGCAATATAATTCTACGATAAATACATATCGTAATATTCTAATTTAAAAATGCGTTGCGGTTCCTCGTATAATATGGGGAGGATTTAAAATACAAGCACATATTAAAGAAAGACGAACAGATAATCAGCTAACATAGTTAGCTTTCGATTTGATTGCACTACGACAACATTGTGTTTTATTATGTGGAAAAATTGTAGACCGTTGAAGGAGACGTTAACATATCAGTTTTTAAAATTTGGATCTATTTGAATCGTTCTATGAAAGCTGTTTCTATGTACGTAAGCATATTATATTTTCTACTCTGTGAGAAAAGCGCAATAAATAAAGAGATCGACTAGTGACATACTGTTTCAAATAAGATCTAAAATAGAAACGACTATCGGTATCGAGTGACGTCACGTCAATCCCATTCATTTATCATTCTATTCAATTTCCATTCGTGAATGCCACTCGTCAGTCTCTAAATCTAGTCTATTTCGGAATACTTTAGAATACTTACGTATTGTCAATACAGAATACTACTGAGACCACCGAAAGACAGATAACGTCGATGCTTTTAAACCTAGTTTTAGATTTGAAGTGACGCTTATCTGCTTCGAGTTATTTTTCTTTTCATTTTGTGACTATTATAATAATTTTATTGTTGAGTACAATGAATTTTTGAGTACCTTACAATTAAGTTTTTCAAAGTATGTAGCGATAGTATTAAACGCTTTAAACTTTAAAATTTGCATTACATGTAAGGGTTATCGCACGGTTACTTGTCACGACGCAAAAAAATCTAAGCCCTGGTAAATCCTAAAACCTTCTAGCTTTGTCGGTAAATGTGTTGTCGAACACATAAATAATTTTCCAATTAATAACTAGTAGTTTGAAGATTACCTCGTCCGCATTATAATATTAAGTATGGGAGGACTCATGGCTGTACAGTCTGTATACACTGTGATAACAAACGCGTGTATTTCATATTATGCACACAATTTATGTGTAATATAGGACAAAGTGTATGTAAACTACTGTATAAGCTTTGGCCATGGCACTTAACAAGAATTAGCTCGACTCTGCAGTTTACCGTAACTTGTAGTTATCCATAATCATTTTTCTCAATTGTTTGAAAATAATTTGGGTGAAAATCTGAATCTTTTACGCTTGTGCGAGTACATCATGCGCTGATACTAAAGAGTATAAAATATAGGGTATGTTCCGATATGCACTGAGACCACTGTACTGTGTGACTTCAATTCAGTATACTGAGAAGCCGTTCCTTTATAGATGCTACTGTAAACTGCTGTCCCATTATCTTCTTCTTCTTCTTTTTTATAATGGCTCCATAGTGGTCCCATTACCTAATTTTATGGACTTCAACTGACAACTGTCTTAATTTTGACGTTTGAACTTTTTAATCACGTGATCTGATTACTGCGAGTACCTTACCTCGAAAACACCAGTGCTAACAGTAGAATATGGCAGCGATTTATGACGTCATAGGGTACTGCGGCAGTATACTGCCTATACTGGCAGTCCATAACGGAACGAATGTTTCTACAGTGATAGCACTGTGCACTGTGCAGTGCTCGCAGTGCATATCGAAACATGTCCTTATTAAACGATCCAAATCTACCCAAATTTGATTTTTTTTGTGGACAAACCGTATGCTTGGTGTAGTGCAAACAAGTCGAAAGCTATGTAGCTACCTACTTATCTATTTCTGTTTCTTTAATCTGTACTGATACTCTCCTGAGGGTTTAGTCAAGATACATTCGATAATTTCGACGGCGAACTTCAAAATCAAAAATGTATGGGATTTGACATAAGTCATCGCGTGACATAATATTATCGCTTGCGATGCCTTACATCAAATCCCATACATTTTGTTTTCGAACTTTGCCGTCGAAATTAACGAATGCATCTTGACTAGGCCCTCAGGAGCAATATCGCAAATTCAACAGAATTTATAATATTTAGAGAAGTATTTTGTTAAGTCTGAATTCAGCCATGTTTTCCTACTTTGAGGCAACTCTATATCCGGCTTTCGAAGTTGCGCTTTACCATTTCCTAAGTCATAGAATAAATCTAATTGGCTTTGGCTGAAGTTCCGAAGAATTCACCAACTAATATACCAATGCATTTATATCATTTTCAATATAAGTTCAATAAGTTTTAATATTTAAACTGATATTGACATAATATGATTTGAGGGTTCCGTAGTAACTACAAGGAACCCTTATCGTTTCGCTCTAACCTTCCGTCCTTACTAACTCCATTAATTATTATGAACTAGCTTTTGTCCGCGGCTGCGCCCGCGTAAATATAGTATCTGGTATCCCGCGGGATTTTTCGGAATAAAAAGAAGCCTATTTTTTAATCCAGAGCCAAAACTACTACCATACCAAATTTCATCAAAATCCGTTCAGTAGTTGTAGTAGTTGTAGAAAGAGTAACGACTGTTACGTGAGTAACGACGAATGGACTATCCAACACAAAAATAATTTTTCAATTCAAACCAGTAGTTCCTGAGATTAGCGCGTATAGATTAATTCTGATTCATGAATAATTATAATTTTGTATTTTTGGGGTGGTTTAAAAATATTTCATCCCCACTTCACATATAATAACTATGGAGATACATGTGAAGTATAGGGATGATTTTGTTTTTCAATCTACTCCATCGTGTAGGGTACAATTGAATTGGTTTTTTCATATTAAGGCAAAGTATCATACTTACATGATTTTTTTATAATTGAAATCATTTTCGAGTAATCTAACCATTAAAATGGCTTACAAGTTGAACCCTAATAATATACCATCAAAATGCCTTACAAGTTGCTCGACTTGGCATTTCGAAACTATTTAAAGAGGTAGAAACTGCGAACTTTTCATGATGATAGGTTCTGCTATGTAAAACGGACAATAACTTTCAAAGTAATCGATAGGAAAACCTATTGCGCGTCATAGATATATAATATTAAAAAGAGGTTGCGCGTTGATAATCACGGAACCCTTCTCAAACATGTCATGACATGCTCTTGGATAGGTTTTTTGTTTTTAATAATTTAATGTAACTAAAAAAAATGTTTAGTATTATATTGGCTAAAATTTAATTGTTATCGCAACTTCTCTTAAGTATGTAGATGTTATTAAATAAAAGTTCATAACTACGAGTATACAGACGACCAAAAATACAATGAAATCTGACACTGTATTCCATAATACATTATAGTTTATTATCGACATGGATTAATGAAATTACAGCAAGAGCAGAGCTAACGATCGTTTTAGCTTCGGGGAAGTGTTTCAGTCGGCTTATGTCGCACTAAAGTTATTATAGTAATTAGTGTTTTACGACCGGTCTCCCGAAACTATTAATTCATAATAGGCTATGCTATTTGATACAATCAATTGTTTACAATATATTATGAGAGCATACTTGAAGTTTAAGATAATTTCGATATGGTTACTTAGGTTTGGTAGCATGTTTACGTATATATAGCTATTACCTAAAAAACTTTCGTGCCTAAAAATCGTGCGAACGTAGGAATATGTTATATGGCATACTTAAAGTTTATGTGTAGGAAGATGTGCCGAAAGCTAATATTATTTTATATACTACTTAGAAATAAAAATATAACTAATTAAATTAATAAAAATAACAATTCAACTAAAAAGCTATTATATGATTATGAACGAGAGTTTATTAAATTCGTGACATTCGTTGACCGTTTTTGATACTTTGACACTTAGACCACCACATGCCGCTTTGTGTGAGTCGGGTCCGCCCCCTAATATATTGTGTGGTTCATTTTACCTTAACATAGGTATGGACAAAACGGACCAAAATGACGATTTTGGAAATCATCTTAATGATCTGTGATTTGATTGCTATGTTCCTTAAATATAACTACAATCAATAAATGCTTAATAATAATTATGTAACGTTAAAAAAGGAGAACAGAGCTGTTTTTATTTTATTTCTGCGTCGATTTTCCCTTAAGTGGTCCGTCTTACCTTCCTTTCCCCTATAACATATCCGTGGTCTAGTGGTTAGAGCTTGGCTCTCGACTGGGAGGTCGTGAGTTCACTTCCCGTATTGGAACGTCTAAAAAATGTTATTTCCAAGTTTGGTTTGGACAATGCAGGCTGATCACCTGATTGTTTTGACAAGAAAGATAATCCATGCGTCGGATGGGCATGTAAAAAGTTGGACCTGCGCCCTGATCTCTCTTCAGTCGTGTCGGTTAACCGTTCCACTGGGTTATGAGAATAAAGGAAAAGAGAGTGCTCTTCTTTACTGCGTACACACGAGGGCACTATAAAGTTACATCTGCGTAACTAGCCTGGTTTCAATGAAACCGACCACTGTCACCGAAATTGGTGTGGGAATTATTATTATTATTATATCTATTTAAATATTTATATAAAAGGTAAACCTGACTGTCTCATCTACCAACGCACAGCTGAAACTACTGAACGGATTTTGCTAAAATTTAGCATACAGATAGTTGTAAGTAGGCATCCGCTAAGAAAGGATTTTTGAAAATTCGCTCCCTAAGGAGGTGAAAAAGGGGTTAAAATTTTCTATGGAAACCGAACTCCACGCTAACGAAGTCGCGGGCAAAAGCTAGTTACATAATATTCCTATGACCGTTCTTAGAACTCAGCGCTGTATTTCTATAAAATTAGTTTCTAAAAATGCCACCGAGCGTAAACTAGCGGTAAGTTCATGACATAAGCCCTGATAGAAGCCGAGTACGTCGACTCCATTTTCATTTTAATGTTAAGGAAAAATGAAGAAAGGAAATCCGTTTCTTATTTAAATTATTTCCTCGACTGCAATAGAATATAGGATTTTAGATAGTTAAAGTTATACAGGTATCACGAACTTGAATTTGCCTTAACTTGTTTGGTTATATTTGTTTCTCTTTGTATTTTTTCAAAATATTTTCCTTTCATATTGTAAAAATATGTGTGGAGCGCAAGCAAAATTCGACCAGGTGGCATCGGAAGTTATCTCGTAAACAATCCCCTGCTGTAAATAGAGGGGATTGTATACAAAAACTCACCTTCAATCTGCAATATTATTCAGATAAGTGGCTACCTACTACGAGTGTGCTTCGAAAGAACAAACATTGAAAATAATAATTGTTTGATTCCATTTGCAAGGGAAAAATATTATGAATTTTTAGTTTGATTTTGTTGCATGAGAATGAAAAATCTACTGATTGATATTTAGTATATAATCAGAGATAACTAAATACATCTATGTATTTAATATACATACGAGATACGTGTTTTAGCAGTAGCTACAAGGAATCCCTATAGTTTAACTCTATCTATCCATCTGTCCGTCCTCTCTTGCTAAGTCCGGTGTTATTTAAACTGCTTTAGACTTAATTTTTTTCATCATAAAATATTTATAATTATAGCGGTGGGTCCTCGTACATGTGAAGAGGGGATGATTTTTTTTTTTTCATTCCACCCCATCGGCCATCGTGTGGGGTATCGTCAAATGGATCATCTACACTAAGATTATAAAGAGGAAATATTTGTATTTTTGTATGTTTGTAATAAATAAACTCAAAAACTACTGAGTCGATTTCAAAAATTCCTTCACCATTATAAAGCTGCATTCATCCTAAGTAACATAGGCTATATATATTGATAGAAAAGATTACTCCTTACTGGATCCTTACTAAAATTTTAGTAACGTAGCTCAAGGTGTAAAAAAATGCAATAAAACATCTTTCGTAGCATGCGCTGCGGAAACTATTGATGATGGAATAAAAGTACGTTCTACAATATTAAAGAACATATCAATAACTACAAAAAACTTCGCGATACTATATTATGTCCAACTATTATCGTTATGTCACAATAACCACTTTTTACATTTTACAAGTTGATACAGATAGAAATACCGACCAAAATTCGACCATGTTATTCATACTTCTGTTTAAATCCTTATCCAATTAAATCATCGCACCAAAAACATTTTCATGTAAAAAAAAATATGCCAAGACGATACCATATGACTAGCATTGTCAAAAAGTTATGAAATCTCATGTAAAACCAAGCTTCTTACCCTACACGCCTTAACTCTGCAAGCGTAACACAAACTCTACACCTTAGTCATTTTATGTGGCCTGGCCATTTCGCTACATTCACTTGGCCCTAAGGAGAAAAATTTATAATCGACTGTTTTTCTATTATTATTATTATTATATATTACTGTTTATCTCTTATAGTAACGAAATGGCCAAGCCAAGTTTGTGAAGTTACGCTTGCAGAGTTAAGGCGTGTAGGGTAAGAAGCTTGGTTTTACATGAGATTTCATAACTTTTTGACAATGCTAGTCATATGGTAACGTCTTGGCATAATTTTTTTACATGAAAATGTTTTTGGTGGGATTTCACTTCTTTTTGTAAGTTGTTATAGAAGAATTGTTATTTTCTTTTTCTTTTTTTTGGGTGTATTTCTTTCACAACAGAGACGCTTTTTTTCTGCCTACTCTCTCTTTGCCTTTTTTAGGGTTTCGTAGTACTTAAGGAACCCTTATAGTTTCGTTATCTGATAGTACTTCATTATCTGATAGTACTTCAAACAAGCAAATCTTGTAAATATGAATTGAGATTCTCGGAAACGGCTTTTAGTATTTCAGCTACTAAGCGACAGACTTTTGCGTTAATGGCAAATTGATCGCGGGTTCGAATCCCAGTCAGACGATTTTTTTTAATTCTATATTTTTTATTATTCTATGTAATAGGGTTTCGTAATACTCGAGGAAATCTTATAAATTTACTGTGTCCGTTGTTTCAGCTTCTGTTATACTACTAATATTACAAATGTGAATGTTTGTGAGAATGGATGGATGTTTGTAACTCTTTCACGAAAAACTACTGAACGGATTTCGATGAAATTTGATACGGTAGTAGTTTAGGCTCTGGATTAGAACATATGCAATTTTTTATTCTGATAAAGTGGGATACGGTATTTACGCGGGCGGAACCGCGGGCGCTAGTTATGAATATACATTGATGAAATTTGGAACAGTTATGTAATATGTAACTTAAATGTCAGTTTTGGCATCATAAAATACTTATTTTATATTTCAGGGGCTTCATACATGTGAAGTGGGGATGAAAAATATTTTATTCATTGTAAGCCATTAATGTGATTATCGTCTTTTAAAATAAAGGCAAGGTTTCATACATTACTTTTTTACAAAGTCAACAATTTGGAGTAACTGGCATCCAAAGTGGTTTACAAGTCTTCCCCCTCCCCTCCCTTTGCATCATACTAAATAATAATACTTTTTTGTTCCCTGGCGGGATTGGAACCCGCGACCTCCGGCTTGAGTGCAAACGCGCTCACCACTGCGCCACAGTGGTCGTTACTTATTCTTTCGGAAAATTATTTGAACTAATCGGACATTAACTTTTGAAGTAATTTAAATAAATACCTATTGGCTATTACGCGTTTATAGTTACGGAACCCTCCTTAGACATGTCCTGACATGCTTTTGGTTAGGTTATTCCTTTTATATTTTTTTCTTCTTCTGTACTATTGTTTAAACTCCGAGCAAAGCTCGATCTCCCGGGTCACTCCTGAGCATGACTCTTACAGACACAGAACACATAATACTTGCCCACAGAACACAATATAATACTCGCGGAGAAGAATGTAGACTTCATACAAAAAAATTGGGACCAAATAGCGCCTCTAGTGAGCTGCCCCTTCAAACTTTTAACCGCCTTCCAACAAAGGAGGACTATATCTTTGATTATATGAATATGGCGGGAAATTTAAGATACGTAATTAAAGTTTAAGTCATCGTTAAATTTCTCTTTCGAGTTAACTTAAATTTTACATTCCAACAAAACCGAGCAACCACCTCCGCGAACAAATCATAACTACTACGTTATAAATTGTTAGTGAGCCCTTATATACATACATACGTCTAGTGTTTTCGATAGCGCGATCTAGAAGCGGCATAGTGTCATCTGTTGTGGTTTTTAAGTAACTTTTATGCAATATTAACCATGTAAGACAGAGAGCGATATATTGAAATATAATCATTCTTGTCGCACCGAACTGCCCCCTTTTTGGTCCTAGGTCATTTATACAAAGTCGACCACCCCTGATGACTCCCGTCTCCCAGGTACTAGTTACTACAAACAATTATCCGAATCTTTCAGGGTAAAAAAACTTTACTCACGTTCTATGATGTCTTATGACTTATGTAATAAGAAACACCATTAGCGCGGTTTAGGAGTCGAAGCACTGACATCTGTCGGTAGCAGTAAGTACTACTTGATGCCCATTTATAATTGATTATTGTTTATAAGCTATGCTAGGTGGCGCTTTTACTAGATTTTATTTATTCAAAGTTACTCGGATACTGTAAATATTTTGATGATACTAAAAAGTATGTAACTGTAATTTGATACATAGTTTTTTTTATTATTTCATACCCTTTAGTTAATTATTATTAATCGTTTTAATGATAAATCATAATATTTTTATAGTTTTGTGTAAAAGTGACATCTATCTCGTACATTATGAATTATGTGAGTTAGGTGTTTGTTCGTCGCTTGAATTGAAATCTAATTGACGTAATATTTAAATACTGTAACACTCCTATTCAAAGATATTGAGGTATAATCTTAGTTTCCCCAAGCACCTCTAGATGGCTATAGCATTTACAACTGAGAACAGTGAATTTATTGTCAGTTCTCCCAGCCACCACTAGATGGAGCTGTAAGGGTTTTAGATCACGCTATTGAAACACTGACAGAGATCATATAAGTAACCCTCATGATGATTGTTTTGTAATTTGTATCATTCATATTCATTGATCTATCGTCGCTAATCGCTATTGTATGCGCTCTTACGATTCCTACGCTACCTAAGTAGTTGCTTCCTCCATTGCTGGGACAGCTTCTTGTACGCTAAGGAATTAGTGGTGGGTCGTCGACGCTTTTTCGATCAACGAAACGAGACCGTTTATCGTTCATCGTAAACTAGTTGAAAAAACAGTTTTTTTTTTCGACTAGTTTACGTGTTCGACGAATACTGAACTGAGCAATAAACTATGACAAACAAAGTAGTTTTGTTGAATGAACGACTTTTTGCATTAACTGTTTTGACAAAGTTGATCGACGCGACTAGTGATGACGACGAACGACGAGACGGTTTAATCTGTGAGCGGTGGAAATTGTTAGCTTACTTTAAAGTTCATTTTTAACCCCCGACGCAAAAAGAGGGGTGTTATAAGTTTGACGTGTCTGTCTGTCTGTCTGTGTGTGTGTCTGTCTGTCTGTCTGTGGCATCATAGCTCCCGAACGGATGACGCGATTTCGATTTAGTTTTTTTTTTTGTATTAAAGGTGACTTACATGCGAGTATTCTTAGACATGATTGATGAAAATCGGTTGAGCCGTTTAAAAGTTGTTGGGGGTGAAAGCGGGGAAGAATAACCGAATGTGCAAATATACTCGAGTGGGGTCTCAAATGAAAGCGCACTGAAAGAGAATATTAATGACTTAATCGAGAGTGTTCGTAGCTTCATTTGATGAGAAAACTGGTGGTGGGAAGATAGCCGTTTGAAGATGATCAGCTATTTTCTAGTTGATGAGGGGATCTGACTAACTTTCCAATGTCCGATCTATTCAAAATTTGGTACCGTGTTACATCAACGATATTCAAAGACCATGGTAAGGTAACCATGACCTGATCAGCCGTTTGAAGATGATCAGCTCTTTTCTACTTGATGAGGGGATCTTACTAACTTTCTTATGTCCAATCGATTCGAAATTTGGTACCGTGTTACTTCAACGTTATTTAAAGAACATGGTAAGGTAACCTTGACCTGATTAGCCGTTTGAAAATAATTTTTTCCTTATTAGTTGATGATTAGCCGTTTGAAAATCATCTTTTCTTTATTATTTGATGAGGGGATCTGACTATCGTCCACATGTCCTATCGATTCGAAATTTTGTATCATGTTACTTCAATGATGTTGGAAGTATGTATATAAGCTAAAATTATTTCAACTTACATAATATTATGTGATAATATAATTATAATAGTTTTAAAATATTATTTATAATTTTTTAGAGTTTATTTTTTGTGTCGGGGGATTTTTATATTAAAACACCGCCCACTCAATGAATGTAATTATTACATAGATTAGAACACGTCGTCGGTTGTAAAGAACAGAGATAGACGTATTGCTCGTGCCGAGTCGTCGTGCCCCGCGCCCGTCCGTCGATCGTGTCGTCGCGTCGCGAAGAAACGGTCTCTGTCGCACGCACCGTTCCGGCATATGGCAACCGTTCACGCATAGACTAGTTTATCAGTAGACGCTAAACTAGTTTACCCGTTCATGACAAATAAACAGTTTAATAAAACAGTTCGTTCATTCAACGCCCATCCCTATAAGGAATAAATAGCGAACCTATAAGCCGGTGGCATACTGATTGCTTCCTCACGGGACAATCTGTTGAAAACCGTAATATAGGGGCGTAAGCGCTGCTCTAAAGTTGTACCTTGAACCAAAATATACGCCTCCGTTGTAAAGTCGCTGTTTGTCTCTATCACCCCGCGCAAACCCCACGTTACAATACCTAATTATTTCCCGAGTATTCTTTAGTAATTTAAACGGAAAATACATACGGGTAACATTAACAAGTGCAATAAAATATGTCGATAAAGATTTAAAAAAATATTGTGTTTTTTGTTGTTAATAAAGGGATACATGGTTATTTTATTAAATTTTATTGTTATTATCGGATCCCTAATAACAACAACAATTTTCAGGCCTCTAGCTAAATTTGTGGTAATATTATAGAAACTTCCATCCTGTAGTTTAAGGGGTTGAAGGATAAAAGTTTATATGAGACTTCTTACCTTAATAATTCTTAACATAATTAAATGAATGTTGCATATATGTAAAATTTTCCGTTCATATTCAGAATATTCGGGAAATAATTATTTCAATCAATATTTAGTCTATTAGTTTACAAGCCTAGCGATGAACGACGACATAACTTATATAGTTCATAATAACGCGATAGATGGCGCTTTCACAGATAATTAACTTTAACTCCCTTGTTTAAGGGGTTGGAAGATGAAAGTTCTAATTTTGAGAATTTTTATGTTGGTTGTGTACTAATACAATCTTACGTAACAAATTTCAGCTTTCGAGTACATCCGGAAGTACGATATAATTTTGTTGATCATCAGTGAGTCAGTGACGGAATCAGGGGTTTTTAGATATCAATAAAATCTAAAGTATAAGACGTAGGTAATCGAAACTTCACATGTTTAATGAGACCGCTGATGGGAACAAATCCTGAAAGTTTCATTTATCTGGTACAATCCAAACTCAAGTTATGAGGGTTCAAAAAATCGACGAAACGCTTCGAGAAAAGGTGGTTTGGTAGTGCCCTTGCGCTTCGCTTGACGTCTTGGCATGGGGGCACTACCGTGCCCCCAGATATTGTTTTCAAAACTGTTTCAATTCATGTAGATAACCTTTTGAATTTTTCAAATCGGCTATTTCATTCAATAGATATTACGAATTTAATTAGTTACAGAAAAAGAAAAAATAAACCTGAATGCTTTCACGTTTAAAATACTGAACTGATCATCATGAAATTTGGCACAGATATAGATTAGACCACGGGGAAGGACGTAGGCTACTTGTTATCGCGGAGAAATGTACGGTTCCTATACATTATGATTTATTTACGCTTTCACGTAAAAATTACTAAACCGATTATCATGAAATTTGGCACAGATATAAAGTAGACCATGGGGAAGGACATATGCTACTTTTTATCGCGGGATATATACTCGTGGATTACTGTAATGGGCGCGGGCTGGACCTTTTTTTTAAATATTGGAAAAGGTGTATGTGGTAGGAGAAGGTGTAGGAGTATGTGTAGGAGTAGGTGTAGGAGCAGGTGTAGGCGTAGGTGTAGGAGTAAGTGTAGGAGTATGGGTAGTCATTTATTCATTCCAGTTCATATTTAAGACAGAACAACGTCTATCGGAGTCAGTTAGTTTTAAAAAAAGGCATACACCATTATTTAATAATTTAAACCATCGTGGAGTAATCGACCTCCAAAGTAATGTACAAGTTGTTCCCCTCTTGGCATTTCTAAACTATAAGAGGTAGAAACTCGAAACTTTCCATGCTAATAGGTTCTGCTAAATCTCTACAGGAAAATTATTTTGAAGAAATTAAAAGAAAACCTATTGCGCGTTCATAATTACGGAATCCTCCTTAGAAATGTCCTGACATCTCTTGGTTAGGTTATTTGATGTAGGTAGATATTATAACTATGCAAAACCTACTCAGTAGGTATTTAAACGTTGAAAAATGTAGTTTCATTTAACGTCTAACTGCAATCTGCATGTTTAATTATTATGAAGTGTCTCTTTAAGTGACAACAGTGGTTCGCAACAGCTGTAATGAAATTTTCTATGATAATTTAAAATGTTGAATCAGGCTCGTCTTGACTAGCTAAGAAGCTACGCACTATGTATTTCTATGTTTTGGACTGAGAAGTTGGACGACAAAATTATTAAGCTCATAGTACCACGTAAGACAATTCTGTTATCCATAGTTTGGATACATTGTCGGTAGTGTATTTTTTATCAACATTTTCTCCCATCAAACATACCCACACAGTATAAACAATAGACCAATAGAAAGTTATGCCGGTTATTCTAAAATGTATCTATAAAATTAATCTACGTTATTCTAAAACAAAATATCCAACCAAATTGATTTAGCTGAGCTATCATCGACACGTCTATAAATTATTTATTAGTAAAGGGTTGAATTGAACTTAATTGACGTTATTCTAAAACAAAATATCCAACCAAATTTATTTAGCTGAGCTATCATCGACACGTCTATAAATTATTTATTAGTGAAGGGTTGAATTGAACTTAATTGGGGTTTGCATTAATACTATCAATTTACAATGAAAAGGTAGTAGGTAGATACCAAAACATATTAATTAATAAACTAATTTAAAATATTTAAACTAGACCTAAAAGGATTTACCTTTGTGGATAGATAATAATATTCTATAACTATTAGATTTTGCAAAATCTGTAATCTATAGGTAAAAGAACAAGTAATAATTCAGCATGAATGATTAGATTCATATTAAATGAATACTTTTATAAGTATGAGACTTTTTCAAAAAGTGGGGCACCTATCCCGGATCTTACCTTAAAAGAAGTGATTTGATATTAGATCAAACAACAGCTGTATAGTAGAAAACTTGTTACATTTTAAGTGTTTAGATTACTAGTTTTCTGTAAAATTGTCTTCTATATATCGACATTAAAACTCATTTAAATTCCATTTGGCAATAACAATAGTACAAGTTTCTATTAAACAATAGCAACATTTAACAAAAGTGGTACTTCCCATCAGCTCACTCTATAATAAAGCTCCTTTGTTACGGAATTTGTTGACTCTGAGGACATTACCTTGATTTGCAATGTTATTTGGTCTTATCTTCTGTTTTGCCAAACCTAATTGGGTAATAAACAACCAGGTAATGTAGTGATACCTTATTTTACGTCCTGCTGACCCAGATGTCAACGCATTTATTTATTTTAATTAATTTTGCCTGTTAAAAAATATTTATATTTATTTACTAGCTGTTGTTTTGCCATTGTATGTATTTTTAAAGCCACTTAAATAAAAATTAAAAATTTGTCGAAAATATTAAAAAAATATTTAGGGGTGGGTTTATCATTCAGGGGTTGAAAAAATAGATAACAACCGATTCTTAGAACTACCGTATATGCAGAAAAAATTCATAAGAATCTTACAAGCCACTTTGGTGGTCGAGTCCATTACTCGAAAATGGTTAAATGATAAAAACCCTTGTATTAAATCTTGCCTTTATTTAAAAACCTATTTGACGATACCCCACACGTTGAGGTAGAATGAAAAAAAAATATCCCGATTTCCAACTTCACATGCATGTAGAATCATCCCTGAAATACAAGTTATAATTATTTTTGATTCCAAAAATAAAGTATATCTATTAGGGTAAGAGCGGGTATTAACGGTCACTTAAGGGCAAAAAAGAACAACTCATAAAATAATCAACATATCTTTATTAAACTTTAAGAAAATGAAACATAGTCTTACCCTCTAACGAATGACTTGAATTGAGATCAATAGTAATTGTACTTTTGGTATAATCAACATAAGAAAAAAAAATGTGATTGACCGGCGATAAACACCATGGAGGTCATCACGGTTCTAATGCCGGTCAGCGAAACCTAAGTCCGGTCTAAGCTTTTCTGATACATATACACATGTAGTTTTCAGGTGTGTCACTACCCGTACATTTAGCATATGCCCACAACCCACAAATAACACGTATCTGTACCAAAGCTCATTGTTTCTCCAGTAATCATCGCATAGAACAATCTGCAACCAATCAAAAAGCTTGAGCTAGGGCATTTTCATCCCATTTTACCTTCCCGCGTCTTCCTGACATCTGAAACCAAACTTGATCATCATCATCATCAACAACAGCTCATATAAGTCCTCACCGAGGGGCTCGCTTGCTCGCTCCGCTTAGAAAACTATAGCTGGTAACTCCGGTCAGCGTATTAGGCGACAGAAGGTATTTCTGTAAATCATATTTTTTTTACAAAATAAACAAAACAACGGTGAGAAATAAAATTAAATATTAAAAAGTCGATCAGTTAGCACTCTGGAAATCAAATGAGTATTGATTTAATGTAATAAATTAAAGACTTACTTCTTATTTTCGACGGACGAAAAATTCTAACAAAATGGCGCGAAAACTGACGACGTGCATTCCAGCTCAGCTTGTAATCGGAACTGAGTGACGGTCGGCGGGACGCGGTTGGGAACGATCATGCCACCTTGTTTACATGTGCGGGTGCATTTAGCACGCCATTTTGTATGTAATAGTAAAGTGACCGGTATTGTCTCCTGACTGGAGTTACCCGCTCTTACCCTATATTGTTCATAACTATCTGTCCCGACACACGTTGTAGGTACTGACTTAACTGTATACCTACTGAAATAAACAAAATATAACTAGCCTATACCTACAACCTGCACCTACACCTACAAACTACACCTGTATCTACTATCTACAGCCTACAGGGGCCAGCAAAGTTTTTTGAAATAAACCAAACTATTTAAATTTTCAAGATCAAAATTTGCCAAATCGGTCCTGTCATACTCGAGTTTTAGCGAGACAGAAACTGTAATCCATTCTATATATAAGAGAAGAAGATTACCGGAGTTAGCGTGCAAAGACAGACAGACGGATGGACAAAGTGAAACTTTAATATAAGGCCACTGCCTCAAATTTTGCGGACAGCGGGGCGGCAGCGTTGGCGGCGCGTCAGCGGTGCGTGCGCGGGCAACGAGAGGTAAACTCTAATAGAGCGGCTGCGCATTGCAGTGTTGTGCAATTTTTTTTGTATTCCTATTGTTGTGTATTTCAATTCATAATATCGATAAAACTCGCCTTTTATTTTCCTTGCCCTATAGTAGGGATTCACTTCTTTTTCCTACAATAAATCGAGCGTTAGAAATAAATTTAAATCAAAAATATGTTGTTGCCGTTGTTCAGACATTTCCTTCGCAAATTAAAATAAATATCTCGACGATACAACCAAAAACTAGGTAACTACTAACTACACTACGCCGCTATACTCGTATTGCCGCGCGATTTGCCCGATGGTTTCGAGAACGGGTCTGCCTTGCCCGTGCGTTGCCCACGCCGCCGACGCCGCCGCGCCGCTACTCGCAAAATTCGAGGTAGCGTTCTTGTAACTACTACGGAATACTAAAACGTAAATATATAATCCAGCCACCGTACGTATACAATTTTTTTTATCTCGTGTATACCTAAATAAAATAAAATTTCCCTCATGGTTTATGTAACTTTTATCGTAAGGCCCTATAATCACAAGAATAAGAATGCTCTTGACTTTATGGTGGCAATATAGGTTTACGTTCGATTTTATGAAATACTTACTCGATGTATGTTTCAGGAAATGTTGGCAGATATATATTGCATGGTAATCTAATCTAGGTAAGTTTATGTTAACCTATTTCGGACAAATTAGTACTTGCTAATAAAATAGCAAGTAAGTAATTTACCTTCCAGCGTTGGCATATTTTTTTTGCCAAGTCGGGATTTCGGAACTTTTTGATAAAAAAAGCGCGGGATTCTTTCGTCAAAAGCGGGGCCATAGAAAAAAAACCTAGGTATATTATCAAAAGTTTTTGAATTTTTTTGAGAATATTAATATTTTTATTTGAGTTCAAATTCATTCATTCTAAGTTCTAACTTAAGAGCTTCGCTCTTGTCGGTGAAGTTCTTGTCTTGAGTTCAAATTACGTTTACGTAATACATAAATAGCCATAGAAAATGTATTTTAATAAAAATATAATATATTTTCGGCATTTTGTATAATAAGCACGCTACACGCAGGGTCGAGTTATCCCCGAAAAGTGGGACTTAGCCTGTCCCGCGCAGGACATTTAATTTGCAGTGAAAAATTGGGACGTCCCGCCAAAATCGGGACGCTGTTACCTACTCTTACATGTTGATTAGTAAGACTCGTTTATGAGAAAAACAATACATATTATGTTTTGTTTGGAAAATAGTGCAGATGTTTGGTATTAAAAATGCTCAAAGTATAACCTACTACCTAATTTCAACCCTAAAACATAATGATGTTGATGTGTTATGAGTCCTAACCCCTAATAAAAATAAACTGTGATAGTGGAACGCATGTACGCCACCGATGTATACATTCCATAATTGAATTCAGTGGCTTTTTAGATAAGCATATTGATTGACCTAAATTAGATAGAAGTGGTAGATAAATCGCTGACGTGTACAAATGTATCGTGATAGCCGAAGGGTCAACCAAGTAGGTGGTTAAGTCTTTATCGGCATCTAAGTCAACTTTAAATTTAAATGTTTCTAAAACAGTTGAAGGGTGCTCACTGGCGCCAAAAGCATTTACTCAAGGTCACTTCACGCCCACCCTTCGTCTTTAGCATTAGCAGAACTTTATATAAGGAAAATTTTAATACTAAAAACCGAAACTTAGATGATCTTTTTATTTTTCAATATTTAAATGATTAATCCGATTAAAAAATAAAAGTATCATAAGTCCCGAAAGATAAAAGGAAATAAAACCAGTCAATTGATTTTTTTTCGGTAGTCGAGCGTACCTTAATAATGTTCCAGAAATCGGTGTAGAAATCCGAAGAAAGAAATACGAGTACGAATCCAAAAACTTATCCGTGGCCTACCTGTATTTGGTTTAGGTTGCGCTTGAAAGTATGTTGGTTAATCGAAGACAACTGACTTCTTTGAACCAAAAATACTTCTCTAGTTTATTAATTACAAGACTCTCATACCGTGCGGGAGATGATAAGGAAACCTGCGAGTCTGAGAGGACTTACTATCTTTGAGAGTCCTTAAAATCTTCTAAATTTTAGCAGCATAATTTGCCTACCCTAACTACAAACAAGAGGAAGAAATGGGAATATTAGTGGCAAGGGTTGATGCTAATAATTTTCGTGAATAATAAAATTGTCTGTTACATGGACCTTATGCAATAAAAGTTAACCCAAGTTTATTCAAGTTACAAAAAACCGTAACACGTAC